>CM046968.1:21196914-23696914 GCA_025698475.1 Gossypium anomalum
TCTCTTTTTCTTGTAATTTTATATTTTTGGAATTCTAGTGTTAAATATTACCCGACCCATGCCAAAATTTTTAGAAATTATTGAGTTTTTAAGTGTTGTTAATGTTGAATAATTTTAGTATTAAGGATTAAATTGATAAATTTTTAAGCTAGAAATGAAAAAGAATTAAATTGTAGAATAAATTGAAAATTTTGAGAAATAGAGACTAAATTGTGAAAAATTTAAAATTTACGGATTTAAGTAAAAATAGGGAGTTAAATTTAGTCTAAAGTGGAATTTACATGAAAATAAAGAATTAAATGTGAAGAATAAAAGTTAGTCTCGGTTTAGGGACTAAATTGGAATTTAGGAAAATATTGAGTAAAAATTGAAATATTCAATATAAAATTGAATTGTGTTGTATTGATGAATTTTAATTGTTTTAATTCCGTAGCTAACGTTGTACTAGAATCCTCAACTAAAAAGGGGAAAGATAAAGTCGACGAGGAATAGCTCGGAATTTCTGGTTTGTATCTCTATAATCCGAACTTAGTTGTTAATTGTTATAATTCAATTTATTGTATATCGTAAGTGTGGAGGTGAGTAATTGATATTTGATAATTGATTGAAATGGATTGAATTGGTAAATATATAATGATTGTATTGGTTATTGAATTGAAATGGGTATATGTATATTTATTAAACTATATAAAAAAAATTAGTATTTGATATTTTTTTATATTTAAAATGTGAAATTAAAACCCTATTAACTGTATCGGGCTGAGTCGGATGTAGATGGCATGTCATAGGATTGGAAGAATTCAGGGATTTCTTCGACTTCGAGTCGATGAGACACTAGGTGTCAATTTATTACTTTGGATTTATTAGATGAGGCACTGGATGTCAATTTACTTCGGTTTAACCAATGAGACACTGGGTGTCAATTTACTACTTTGAATTATCCGATGAGGCACTAGGTGCAAAACTGGTGTGTTTTGGTTGTATCCGTGTATCCGTCCGAGTCCAAGTCGTGTTAATAGGGGTAATTAAATGAAATGACACTATAATTGATATTGGATGATATTGTATGTGAAATGAAAATGGGACAGTGAATTGAAATATGGATTGAGACACATGAATTGTGTATTCATGAATTGGATATGGAATGAACAATATTGTTGTTTAAATGATATGTGTATCATATTGTGAAATGCTATTATACAGCAAATGATGATAATTGACTATGAATTGAATGATGTATTTATGAATTGAATAATTGAATGACTAATGTCATTGTATGAATAAATGTGGTTTTTAATATTCAATTGTGCTTATAATTAAATTGTACATATTTTATTATCTTGTCTTTAAATATTCGAATTATAGAATACCACTGAGTTTTACTCAGCGTACGGTTTTGTTTTCCGTGTGCAGGTTAGGTACTTAATTTTGATCGCCAATTCAGCATCCAACAATGGTCCCGATCTCAAACGTGGTAATGTTTATCTTTTTGTGTCGGCATGTACTTGTGAATTAATTGTAATGAGGTTATAAGTTTAATGTTGGTTGGTTATATACATATAAATAGGTGTTTGTGTTGAAGCTATATTATGGCATGGTAAATTGATGTTTAAGTGTTCATAAATCAAGAAAAATAGATGAGATTAGGTATGTTTATAAATTGGATTTGAATGATACTTTGATGAAATGTTTTGATGATATAATTGTGGTACCAATGAGGGTACATTGATTAGGCACCTAGGATGTTTGTTTGATATGATTTGGATGTGTTTGATTGTGTTTTGAATTGGTTAAACGAATAATTTTTGAGTTGCTTATTGTCCAAGCTTGCAGGGAATGGTAAACTTGTTGTTTAAGGTACATGTTGAGTTCACACGGCCAGACACACTGGCTAACATACGAGCATGCGAGGCCATTTCAAAAGGGCACACGGTCTGGCACATAGGCATGTGGTTCGACCGTGTGACCCAAGTCAGAGAGTTACACAGGTATAGACATAGGCTGGGACACGGCCGTGTGTCCCTATTTCGAATGCCCACATGGTCTAAGACAAGGGCGTGTCCCCTGACCATGTGAGTCACACGGCTTGATCACACGGCCGTGTGAACCCTATAGCTTTGAAATTTTTTAATACTTTTTGAAAAATTCTCTGAGTTTCTAAATTAGTCCCGATTTGTTTGTAACGCATATTTTAGGCCTCGATGGCTCAAATAAGGGATAGTATGTATAAGTTTAATTGGCTTTTGACCTGAATATAATATGATAAGAACTGTTTGTAATTTATATCTATTTGATCGATAAGCTTCGATAATTCTTCGAAACCCTATTCCAACGACGGGTGTGGGTTAGGGGTGTTACATTTCTAATACCCCATAATTCTCAAAACCTAGTACATTTAAGGTGGCTACTACAATTCATCAACTTGAAAGAAGCGAGATGACTTTGTTAGGGATCAGTTGTGTTGGCGACGTTGTATCGAGAGATGTGTCGGGCAGCGCAACCATAAAAAATTAAAATTGGTTATTGCATACTCCTATAGTCATCGATATGGTATTGACTACCATTTCTATGTCCCCAAGTAAATGCCACTTATTCTTTCCCATTCATAATAATGTAAAATTCATTTGATAATATAGTTATCATAATATATATTTTTTCATTATTATATTATTTGAAATAACATATTATTTGAATATGTGGAACAATGAGGCGACTCATATGGGTATAACGGATAAGCTTGAAGATATTCGACTATTGTTAGATCAACAATAGGAAGTTAATGTTAGTTTTTGAATTTTTAAATTATATAATATTTACATAATGATTTTAATTTTAAAATTAGGTCCCTAATTAAAATTTATAATTTCGTACTATAGTTTGAATGAATGTTACGCTGATTTGAGAATTCAAGAATGTATCCTGGTCGAATTTTTGGTCAATCGAAATATCTGGCACGACAAGGTGCCATTAATAGTTTTCATGATGGTCGAGATGCACAAATCCGATTGATTGATGCACCAATTCGGGTTTAGGCAAAGTATTTCACTGTCACCCTAAGATATTGAAGAACTGCACAAGGTAGACTTGCAAGGAAGAACCAACGAAGATTGGGTGAAAGTTCATGAGAAATATATCTATATTTAGGATCATAAGTACGATTTCATACCTATGCACGAACCAATTCTCGTACCAGAATTGACGACCTCTCTGGATTACATGACATGATTTAGACATTATGATAAGCAATATTTACTACAGGAGGAGGAAATGACTAGGCAACCCTAAAGCCTTAAAATTCTAAATCTTAGGTCGAGAATGTAACACCCTTAACCCGTATTTGTCGTCGAAATAGGGTTTCAGAGCATTACAAGAACTTTCAAAATATTTTTCAAAAAAATTATGGAAATTACTATTCATTAGCCGAGAACATTCAAAACGACCTTTGATTGGACCCTCGAGGCCCAATACGAGCATTAAAATCGAGTCGGGACTTAATCGGGAACTCTAAGAATTTTTCGCGACATTTCAAAATTTTTCCAAGGTGCAGAGCTCACACACCCGTGTGGTCCAAGGGACACGCTCGTATGACACTGGGACATGCCCGTGCTAAAGGCTGTGTTCAACCCAGTGTAACTTTCTAACTTGTGCACATGGCCATGCCACACGCCCGTGTGCTAGGCCGTGTGGTTAATTAATTTAATTCGAAATTAGGTGCATGTTTCACATGGCTAAGACACATGCTCGTGTCTCTGCCCACGTGCTTAATTCTGAGCATTCTATTTCTTAAAATTAAGGTGCAGGAGACACACGGCCTATCCATATGCCTATGTTAACATACGCCCATGTGTTCTCCCATGTGGACAAAAAGAAGCCATTTCTAGCTTCATTTCTCACCCAAAATTTCACCCAAGACCTGCATTTGAAACACACATCCAATACCAACCAATCCAAGCATTCGAATGAAACAATTTCCATCATTCATCATGGCATACCATTACATGCATATGTGTTTATAAACTTACCTTGGATTAACTTAGGCAATAACATCATTAGAACACATATACTTAACGTATCACATATGATTATGTCATAATAACCTACTTAATCATACCAAAATAACCATTACTAGCCATTCCAATGGCTAGGTTACAAGCATCATTAACATGCCACTAATGACCAAGTTGTCCTATACATGTCATTATACCAAAATGATTTCACTATGTATACCCAAAATAAGCTAGTCGATAGTATGACGATGCTCTAATGATCCTCTAACCTTCGCAAGCTTCCGAGCACTATAAGACAGGGAAAATAAAACAAAATAAGCATTACATGATTAGTAAGTTCGTATAACGAAAAACTAAAGTTATCAATCTCGTTATTTAAATCTAAGCACACAATATCATGTTTACCATCCATTAACAGTATTGCCTAAACACATGCATTCAATCAAACATGTTAGTTAACAAAATCCTCATAGCAATCAAGTAAACATAGATGAGCTCATCATGTGATATTTCTTTTCAAGTCATTATCATTTCATCTCATAATTCTCATACCATGTCAAGAGTTTTATGTCCGCTGAATCATTGAAATTCCGATGGATGCTCAAGTAGTACACTCGAGGTGTATGATTCAATAATCCGTCAATTTTTTATTCAAGGGTACCCATTAGGGTACTTAATCAAGGAACCACTCTCAAGCCACATACCGTATAACAAGATCACCAGTCGAGGCTAAACCCTTTATATAACATATGCTCAAAGGAGCTCAATTAGGATTACCAGTCTAGGCTAAACTCTAATCATAACGTAAACTCGAGAGGTATTATATTAGGATTACCCATCTGGGCTACATCCTTTCTATAACAAGGTCAATAGGATTACTTGTACTAGCTCAATCCCGTCTGCAACAAATGCAGGACCTTATTCATATCAGGAAAGCATATATATTCATCGGAATTCAATATTCAACCGGGACTTAACCCTTTTTCACCATATCAAGCATGTATTAAATTTCTCATTATAGCATTCAAGTAATGTACATTAATATAAGTCACATTCCATACAACACAACATTCAATCAAACATATTTACATGCCCGATTAAGTTACACAAACTTACCTCGACACTTGTTCGCGTATAAAATCTACTAATCCAAAACCTTTTTTTTCCTCGATCTAACCTGGAATTTGTGTTGTTCGGATCTATATAAATAGATTTAATCATCAATTTCACATATTTCATATTGATTTTGACTCAATTTACATCCTAGGCAAAATTACCATTTTGCCCCTAACTTTTCCATAAATTCTAATTTTGTCCTTAGGCTCGGAAAATGAAACTTGTGCAATTTTTTCCCTATTCCAAGCCTATCCAAAATCTCATTACAAATTTTACAGCACATGTATTCATAAAATTGCAGAATTTTTCACAAATTTCACAACTTTACATTTTAGTCCCTAAATCATGTTTTCATAAAAAATCACTTTGTAAAAGTTGTTTATCTATCAACAACCTTTCATTTTCTACCATAAATTTCTAATTTTTAGCATATTCATTCATGACCCAAATTTCATACATTAATAACTTTTCAAATTAATCCCCCAAATAGATAGATTTGACTATCTCAGTTTCAAAAATATCAAAATTACTAAAAACGAAACAAGAAAACTTACCCAATTAAGCCTTGAAAGTTTCTTCTCTCTCTCCTAGGGTTTCCATAAAATTTTGGGGTTGAAGATAACAAAATAAGATGATATTTTCTTTTTATCATCTTTTAATTAATTAATTATTTCATTTTCCAATTTAGTCCCTACTCTTTTCTAATTTTTCCATGGATGAGTCACCAAAAGTCTACGTACTTTTCTTTAATGGTATAATTACCATATAAGGACCTCTAGTTTTGACTTCCATAGCTATTTAATCCTTATAGTTACTAGAATTTAACTTTCGCATTTTATGCGATTTAATCCTTCTCGTAATTAAATACTTAATCGATAAAATTTTCGTATCAATTTTTTCACACGACATGTCTATCATAATACGGACCATCTAATAAAATAAAAATAAATTTTATTTTTAGGTCAAATTTGTGATCTCGAAACCACTATTCCGATTTCACTGAAAAATGGGCTGTTACAGGGAATACATGCCTTGATTGAGTATTCATCAGCTTCAACGCCATATGCGACATCAATGGTTGCATCACCTCCTGGTCAATATGATTAATATTATTCTGGTGCTTTCACTAACCCCGTTATTTTTACACAAGCACCACCTTATGCACCACTATACCTTACATCAACCTTTTTTGCAAGTATATTTTGTTGCATCACCTCTGCCCCCAACACCATATTAAAATCCAATGTCGGCAGCAACGACAACATATCTGCCATCTTCGATAATCCTAACAGTTTATCCGCAACCAAGTTATGTGACATAATACACTTATTCGTTGATAGTGTCGCAAACACCTTCAACATCATTGTTCTATCAATGTGACTCATGTTCGCAACCACCTGTTACTAGAACAGACGATATATGAGGGCAACCTTGGACGACACGACACTCAAGCATGGAGGAACGATATGATGATGATGATGATGATGATGATGAAAAAGATGAGGAGCTGAAACCTCAAATACGAAGAAATCCTACTTGCAACTGACACCCACCGAGTTGTGACACATATTCGACCCCGATGATGCCGATGATTTTTTTTTTTAAATTTTCATTTAAATTATCATTTACTTTGCTAACTTATAATTTCTATTGTATTAATTTTTTTCCATCCATAATGTACTTATTCCAATTATATATATAAAGTTGTTCTGTTGTATTTCACATCAATAATATACTTATTTACAATCTAAGGAAAATAATTTAAAAAATTGGTTTATTGTATTTTATTGTATTTCATATCAACAATATATACTTATTTATTTACAATCTAAGAAAAAAATGAAAAAAATTCTTGATATTGTATTCTATTGTATTTTACCTCAATAATATATAAATATTTATAATTTACCAAAAATGAGATGCAATGAAAAAATGAACAAATTATTTGTTTGTTTGTTTGTTTCTTCTTTTTGTATGTCTATAAAAAATGAATAAATATATTGATTAGGTCTTGTCCTCAATGTTTCCCCTAAGTGTGGACATGTTGGCTTAATATGCCTTGGGTTCCTACAAAAAAATGCATAACTTTGATTGGTGTGTCGTCTCCTGAATATCTATATTATCGCGTATCTAAGTAGAATTTGACCGACCTTTTGGCTTGTGAAACAACGAAATATTTGGTACCAACTCAAATGGAGCGCTCGATACAGACGACAACATACTTTTATTTGGGACCAGTGGGAATTCAAATTTCCATACTTTGTATATGCGTTTTATTCTATACACTTTGTCAACATAGCTCATGCAATCTAGACGTGTCAAGGAACATGTAACAATTGCATGTGCGCATGGACAGTGAAGTGCTTGAAATCTCCCACAGTCGTATGTCCTTCGTCCCAAGTATACATGGTATGATCTTCTAATAATACCTTCATTGGGTCTATGGAACTCTGTAACCCGAAATATTTGATTTGGACGCAAGTGACACACTGTAGACATAGAGTTCGCTCTTTCTACATTTTCTCTAGTTTCTTTCATCACATCCTCACACTAAATGTGATCGCCTTTTATTTGTCCAAAGTTATTTTTTTTTTGCTCGCTTTGGAAATAATGCTGCTAAGTGAAAGTATGTTTCTTTGACCACTGAGGTTATTAACAAATGACCCGTCCCCTTCAATATAGAATTTATGCATTTTGCTAGGTTCGTTATCATGTGCCTGTATCATAAACCTTCATCATATGATTGTGTCCACTGCTCCTTAGGTATCCCATCGAGGTATTCGACATTGGTTGAGCTTATAGCTCGCAAGTTCTCCAACATTTCATGAAAATGATGTTGGACAAGCTCGTACACAATCAACATAAATCAAAAGTATATCCAGGAAAGCAAACACTATATATATTAAAGAATGGTATAGGAAATAGTGGCAACTACATACCCTTGTTAATAACATGTTGTCACTCAACATCCTTATGTTATCAGCCTATGTAGTTACACCCTATATGTCTTATACAATACTTATGGTGTGTAAGATTCTAGATGCTTCCACACCGTTCAATTGTGACCTGTATTCTGTGTCCCTTATCTAAAATGATGCATATATATCAAGTTGTAGCACAAAATGCCTTTTCATGTTAATAAAAAAGAAATCCCAATCATCAGCGGATTCTCCTCCTATTTTTAAAAAACCTATTGGCAGGAGTATTTTATTAGCATATTGTGTCGAGAATTTCTAGTTTAGGGTTAGAGTTACAACTTTGGGGATTTTTCAGGGGATAGGGTTAAAAATAAAAGCGAAGAAAACGTGTCCTGCAGAATGTGTTTTCAATTGAGCTAGTAGAATTTTCTCTAAAAGTGAACCCTG
This sequence comes from Gossypium anomalum, assembly GCA_025698475.1. NCBI lineage: Eukaryota > Viridiplantae > Streptophyta > Magnoliopsida > Malvales > Malvaceae > Gossypium > Gossypium anomalum. The sequence goes on from CM046968.1 coordinate 21,205,403, forward strand.
TAGGACACATTTTTAGCTAACTTGTCTGCTATGCAGGCTGAAAGCACATCCTATTGGGCGTACTTTTAGAGAACATTCTGCCACGTTTTCTTCCCTCCTATTTTCAACCCTAACCCGTGAAAAATAAATTTGGAACCCAGTATAATTTTGAAACATCCAGGGATAATTTTTAGATTGGGCTTCCACATTGTTTCCTTTTTTTCAATTGCCCCCCAGTTGCCTATATAGAAGCGGTTTCGCTCCCTCCTACTTCATCAACTTTCTCGGTCATCGTCCCTTATAAAATAAAAAATTCTCTCCTAATTTTTTTTGTTGAGTGTTGAAATTTTTAGACCAAAAGATTTATTTGTATTTGTATTTGAGGGAGACAATGTGATAGTTTTAAGGCATGTTTGAGTTCATGGTGATGCAATGACGCTAAAAGACCCCCACATTTCATCTATAGTGTAGGGATTGAACTATCACCTTAGAAGCCCATCTCATTCCTACTTCATCAACTTTCTCGGCCACCGTCCCTTATAAAATAAAAAATTCTCTCCTAATTTTTTTTATTGAGTGTTGAAATTTTTAGACCAAAAGATTTATTTGTGTTTGTATTTGAGGGAGACAATGTGATAGTTTTACGGCATGTTTGAGTTCATGGTGATGCAGTGGCGCCAAAAGACCCCCACATCGTAACGCCCCTAACCCGAATCCGTCATCGAAATAGAGTTACGGAGCATTACCGGAGTTACCGATTTATTTATCAGATATTTCATTTCATTTAACGTTCATATTTGGAACCAATTAAAATCAAACATATTGTCCCTTAACGTACTTATTTTTCTCGATATGTTTTACTTGAATTTATTACTCGTCTCAATTTAATTAATTTTCTTGTATCAACGTATCAAAAATAATCACCAATTTACATGTCATGATAAAAATCATTCTCTTGCCATTTCTTCATAAACATAAATCAGGTAATTCATTATATCGATATTTCATGCATTTAAAAATACAATTCAAGTTACACTAACTTACCTCGTTGCTTATACATGTTTATAATTTCATTAATTCGATATCTTTTCTTTTCCACGTTTAAGTCTCGTATTCAAGTCATCAGGATCTTTATAAAGAAATTTGATCATCGTTTTCATTTATTTCATGTTGTAATACATTCAACTAATGCTCTAAACAAAATTACCATTTCACCCCTAAACTTTTTATTAATGACGATTTCATCCTTAGGTTAAAATAAAATAAAATTATTACAATTTAATCCTTATTTCCAGCCGTTATTCTCAAACAAATTGATAACAACCCATGAATTATATAAAATATCAGGATTTTCCATAATTTCAACACTTTTCAATTTAATCCTTAAAACATGTTTTTCCCTGATCTTGAGCTAAATTAATAATTTCATTCAATTTTGTAATTTTAAATAATAAAATAATTCATTTCATGCAATTTGGTCATTTCTAACATTTTTACAAAATTGCCCATAAAATTTTACTTTTATTCAATTTAGTCCATGAGCCTAAAACATGCAAATTAGCCATGCCAGCTGAATATTCATACATATTTTCCTCCTCCTCCTCTCCATTCCACATCCTTAATTTATATAACATGCAACAAGTAACATTATCAATAATTTCATTATTTACTTATATGTATATTCAAAACTATCCATTTGCATCATAGTCACTAAATTATTTATATCTTAAGCTACAGAACTCAAAATTAAGATCCGCTAATTTTCTCTGAGACTAGACTTACATATCTTATTACCATAAAAATTTCAGAATTTTTGGTTTAGCCAATAAGTACAGTTTATTCTTTAAATTACCCATGTTCTGCTGTCTGATAGTTCTGACCCTTCTTCACTAAGAATTAATTATCTCATCGTACAAGATTCGGATGATGTTACCACTTATTTCTATTGAAAATATACTCATTAATGATTTTAAAAATATAAGTTTAATCCCTTAATTATTTTTTTCCAATTTTTTATGATTTTCCAAATTCAGAATAGGGGAACCCGAAATCATTCTAGCATTATCTCACAAAACTTATTATATCTCATGATTTATAATTCTATTGGTTATACTGTTTCTTCTATAAGAAACTACACTCAATAAGATTTAATTTCATATTTTATTCATCCTCTAATTCGATTTCTACAATTTTTGGTGATTTTTAAAAGTTAGACTATTGCTGCTATCCAAAACTGTTTTAGTGCAAGATGTTTATTTACCATGTTTATAACACCCTTATTTTCTTTCTCTACACTATTTCTCATTACTTTCTCTTATTTTCTCTTCACTAACATATCAAGAATATAATACCATATATAAGAAAACTCTACATTAACATCAATTCCCTACTTTTTCAATAATATTAATCTTAAAAATATATTGAAATCTTGATGTTCTTACCTTGTTCCATTGATTTCAATCTTTAACTTGATTTTCTCTCTCCTCAAGCTTCTATTTCTTGAATCTAACTTAATATTCTAGCTCCCCATAGTCTCCTTGTGATCTTTCTCTCTTGATGGCTATGGAAATTCTTTTGATTTCTAGGAGAAAATAGTAGATTTTTAGTGAAAGGACCAAATTGTAAAGAAAACAAAACTTTTTTTTTCTTTCTCTCTTCTTCTCACGTTGGCTTGCATGGGAAAGATGATGAAAATTCTTCATCTTTCCTTCCTTTTTATACTTAATAAATAATAATAAAATAATAAAATATCTTATTAAAATATTAATAAAATAATATTTATCTAATTAATAATTATAAAATATCATCATCATCATCATTACTTTCTAGATTTCTCTCTCTTCCAATTGACCATTTTGACCTTGTGATCTTTTAAAATTCCATCATTAAATCATCACATAATTTGATAAAATTACTATTTAGTCCCTCATAATCCTTTTCCTATTCAATTTAGTCCCAATTCATCCATTTTTCTTAGTTTCTAGATTATTCCACCCTTAAAATATTTGCACTATGAGTCCTTCAAATTTTTCATATTTACACTTTAGCCCCTTAATTTTTGAGTATTTACTGTTGTGCAACAAAACTTTTCTCACTTTTACAATTTAGTCCTTTCTTGAATTAATATATCATAATATACTTATACTTCCCAATGTTGACATAACTCAGAATTTTCCCTTTTTATTACTTTATTTTCTTATTTTACTATATCAAGGATAATATCTTACTGTAGAAATTTTCGGGGTATTACATTTCTCTCCCCCTTAAAAGAAATTTCGTCCTCGAAATTTCCTTGTTTTCTTTTGATCATGGACTTCATTATTTTTATAATTCTATAGTTTCTTTCTACACATATTTACCTAGTATATCATTTATATTCATTCTCTATCCTTTCATTTTACAATTTATTTTTAATTTAATATTTCACATTTGCTTCCCAGAGCTTTTACCTATTAACTCATTCTCAGTTCCGACTGTATTATCAATTGTTCAACCATTGAACTTTTCACTTTCCACTTCTGAATTTAATCAATATAAATCTCATGAATTTCATTTTATATAACTATACTAGTAAAGGGGTATAGATCGTAAAGTCTCATAATTTAATTTTCATATATTTACTCATATAACATTTATTATTCTCAAGTATTATAAAACATTTATCCGTACTTTTACGAGTTCTGCTTCATCATGACTAACGTTTTTACTCAGAGATAATCATTTACCTCGTAATGAAAATTGTTTACTTTTTACTTAGCAGAGGCCCAGTAGACTAGATAGAACACTTCGGATATACGAGACTTTTACAGAGGTGCATTATTATGCACTATTAAGTAGAGAACACTGAAGTGCTATACAGAAAGTACGAATGTGCTGAATGTGCTAATAATCAGAGAGCACTAACGTGCTAGTAATTAGAGAGCATGCTGAGGTCCCTTAATATCCTAGTTTGTCTACTTGGGCAAATTATTTCATGCACGCATATCATTTTTACACCTTTCGCATAATACTTTTTACATGCTTTACAATTTAATCCTTATACCAATAATTCATATATTTATATATTCTCTATCATTAATACATGTAATATATTTCAAAGTCATTTGTAATCTACTAATAATTCTTATCATGTAACGCCCTGTACTCGAGACCGTTGCCGGATTCGAACACGAGGTGTTAACAGACTTAATTCATTACTTAAACTGCTCAAACGATTTATTTTTTTAAAATTTCCAGTCAAGCTAGTAATTTGCGTCACAGTCGCTTAAAAATTCATATCTCGAGTTCCGAAACTCGAAATCCAATTCTGTAAATTTTACCTGAAACTAGACTCATATATATATTCAGTAATTTTTTTATAGAATTTTTGGTCAGGCCAATTACTACAGTTTATTAGTTAAATTCTCGGGTTTGACTGCTCTGACCTCTGTGTATTACGAATTAGATATCTCTCTGTATAAAATTTCAATGTCTATGACGTTTATTTCTCTTAAAACTAGAATCAATAAAAAATCTGTACATATAAAGCATGACTTCCAATTATTGTTTTACAATTTATTATGAATTTTTAAAGTCAAAACAGGGGATCCAGAAATCACTCTAGCCCTATTTCACAAAAATTCAAATATTTCATAAAATATAATTCATATACCTGTTTTGTTCAATCCATATGAAAATAGACTCATTAATCTTCAATTTCATAACTTACTCATCATTTAATTCCATTTCTGCTATTTTTAGTGATTTTTCAAGTTTACATCACTGCTGCTGCCATATTCTGTTTTATGGCAAATTTCACTTTACTAAGGATTTTCATGGACTAAATATCATTTTAAGCATGCATAACATCAAATATGACTTAGATTGGCCATTCCAATGGCTAATCATTTACAAACCCTTTTCTTGCCAAACCATAGCCATATCATAAGATCATTTACATAAAGTGAGTATTTTGCCATACATGCCACATTCAAAACACACAAGCCATTTTACCAATTTAGGCTTTCGGATAGTGTGAACGAGTCTTCGACCTATCCCGATTCTCAAGCTGGCTTGTCAAAACTCAATGAAAGAAAAGAAAAGAGTAAGCACAAATGCTTAGTAAGTTCACATGCAAATAGCAAGTAATATAATCAGACAATCCCACAAAAACATTATTTGCATAAACAACACCAAGACATTCATGTTTCATTTGTATTTAATATCTTTCTACGATTTCATCATACCAAGTTCTCAACCCAAGGGTTTAAGCACATACCTGTCAAATTTTCTCATTTACCACACTTTCCAACATGTCACCTTCATTTTAGGCCTTCTTTTTATTCACTTAAGATTCACCCGTTGAACACATCGGAATATAATTCGAATACGCGGATCTCATGAACATAAGAGCCATACCCGCAGCTAGATAAACTCAATAGCCTGCGGAACTTATGTAGCCAAGCTACCATGTAACCCGCCCATAAGTGAACTCGGACTCAACTCAACGAGTTCGGGCGTTCGCATCCATAAGTGAACTCGGACTCAACTCAACGAGCTCGGATGCCTAGTTACATCTCACGAACTCGGACTCAACTCAACGAGTTTGGAACTCAACCATCCTAGTGACATGTCACTTGTATTCTAATCTATTCCCAAGGTTTAAACGGGCTTTTTCCTCAATCACACATCTTTGCCGTCTTCCACGGAATATCGAAACCGATACTCGGTAGCAATTCATATTTAACAAGTAATAAACATAATTTGCATATTACTCAACAATAACCACAAAGCATAATATTTCATAATAATAATCATCATATCATATAAATATCATTAAGTTAATTAAAATGACAATTATGTTACTACATTTACACATGAACTTACCTCGGTACAAAATTATTAGCAATTGAGCCTATTCTTCGTAAACTTTATTTTTCCCTCGATCGCGAATTGAATCTCATTTCTCTTTATCTATAATGCCAAATTAATCTTATTTAATACATACATTCATCAAAACAGCATTTAATACAAACTTTAGCAAAATTACATTTTTGCCCCTAAACTTTTGCATATTTGCACTTTTTCCCCAAGGCTCGGAAATTAAACTTCATCCCTTATTCTTCTGTTTTATGACATGCTGATCATTTTTTCATTCTATGGTAACATCAAATTTACACTCTAGCATGTACTTATGACTATTAGGTATTTTTACCGATTAAGCCCTTTTACTCGTTTTCGCTTAAAACCGAGTAGTACAAGTTGTCTAACATAATTTAAAACCGCATTTTCTATCATAAAACACCAAAATACACAAATTTCACCTATGGGTATTTTTCCAAATATGAACCCTAGGTTGAATTATTGCTAGCATAAGCTTAATCGAGCTACTGGGATTCCAAAAACGTAAAGAACATTAAAAGCAGGGCTTGGAATCACTTACTATAGAAACTTGGAAGCTTGAAACAAACCCTAGCAATGAAGAACCCTTGAAGTTTCGGCCTAATGAAGAAGATGGACAAAAATTGGCTTTTAATTTTGTTTTTAATTCATTTTAATAACTAAATGACCAAAATGCCCTTACTACTAAACTTTCCAAAAATTCCATCCATGTCCAATTTTTGTCCATAGACTTAGAAATTGGTCAAATTCTATTTAAGACCTCCTCATTAATATTCCAAAACAATTTCATACTAAAAACTTCTAGAATGCAAGTTTTACAAATTATTCGATTTAGTCCCTAATTTCAATCTAAGCACTTTAGGCATAGGATTTCATCACGAAATTTTCACACAATCATGCAATCATATCATAAACATCAAAATAATTATAAAATAATTATCTCTATCTCGAATTTGTGGTCACGAAACCACTATTTTGATTAGGCCCTAATTCGGGATATTACAACTCTCCCCCCTTTAAGGATTTTTGTCCTCGAAAATCTTACCGGTAAACATGTGTGGGTATTGGTTTCTCATAGTTTCTTTAGGTTCCCATGTAGTCTCTTCTACCCTGTGCTTTTGCCACAATACTTTCACGAGAGCGACACTTTTATTTCTTAGTTGTTTGACTTCTCGAGCTAAAATCTTAATCAGTTCTTCTTAGTAAGTCATATCTGGTCGTAGTTCAATTTCTGTCGGTGACATTATATGTGAAGGATCTGAACGATATCGGCGTAACATAGATACGCGGAACACATCATGAATCTTCTCTAATTCAGGTGGTAATGCTAGCCGATATGCTACCGGTCCAACTTTTTCAATTATTTCATACGGTTTAATAAAATGCGGACTTAACTTGCCCTTCCGTCCAAATCTAAGGACTTTCTTCCATGGAGACACTTTCAAAAATACCTTATCACCAACTTGAAACTCAATTTCCCTTCGTTTCAAATCCATATAAGATTTACATCTATCTCTGAAGCGGTTTTCAAACAATCTCGAATCACTTTCACCTTTTCTTGGTTTCTTTTATTAGATCAACTCCATAAATCGATTTTCCTTGAGTTCAATCCAATACAATGGCGTCCGACATTTACGACCATACAATGCTTCATAAGGTGCCATCTTCAAACTCGTCTGATAACTATTATTATAAGCAAATTCTACCAACGGTAAGTACCTTTCCCAACTACCTTGAAATTCCAATACGCAACATCTGGGCATGTCTTCAAGAATCTGAATTACTCTCTCTGATTGTCCATCAATTTATGGATGAAAGGTAGTGCTGAAATTTAACTTTGTACCTAATGCTTCTTGCAACTTTTGCCAAAACCGTAAAGTAAATCTCTATCCGAAATGATTGACAAAGGTATTTCATGAAGTCTAACAATCTCACGGATATACAATTCAGCCAACTTATTAAGAGAATAATTCGTATGTACCGGAATAAAATGAGTCGATTTAGTCAGTCTGTCAACTATTACCCAGAAGGCATTTTTCTTCCCCGGAGTTAACAGCAACCCTGATATAAAATCCATAGTAATCCTATCCCATTTCCATTCAGGAACCATGATAGGCTGAAGTAATCCCGAAGGTACTTGGTGTTCAGCTTTCACTTATTGACAAATTAAGCACTTTGATAAAAACTCGGAGATATCTCTTTTCATTCCACTCCACCAGTACATTTTCTTCAAGTCATTATACATTTTCGTACTGCCCGGATAAACCGCCAAACAACCATTATGTGCTTCATGCAAAATCTTTTGAATCAACTCATCATTTTTCGCTACACAAATTCGATTTTTAAACATCAAGCAATCATCAGAACCGATTCTGAAATCTGATCCCGTATCATCTTCACACTGCTTTCTCTTGGCTTGCAAATCTTGATCATTTTTCTGAGCTTCAGAGATCTCTTGTAAAAACATCGGTCTTGCTCTTAACTCTACTAGAATCAATCCATCATTTAATATCTTTAACGGAGTGTTCATAGCTCTCAAAGCAAATATCAATTTTCTGCTTAAAGCATCGGCAACCACATTCGCTTTTCTCAAATGGTAATCAATAACAAGCTCGTAATCTTTCAATAACTCCAACCATCTTCGTGTCTCAAATTCAAATCTTTTTGTGACATCAAGTAGTTAAGACTTTTGTGGTCGGTATATACTTGGCACTTTTCACCATACAAATAATGTCGCCAAATTTTCAAAGCAAACACTATAGCAGCCAATTCCAAATCATGAGTAGGAGAATTTTTTTCGTGAGATTTTAACTGCCTCGAAGCATAAGCCACCACTTTTCCTTCTTGCATAAGTATACATCCTAAGCCATTTCGAGAAGCATCACTATACACCATAAATTCTTTACCTGATTCGGGTTGTACCAACACTGGTGCTTCAGTTAATAACTTTTTCAATTCTTTAAAACTTTGTTGACATTCTTCCGTCCATTCAAATTTAACATCCTTTCAGAGTAGTCTAGTCATAGGAGCGACAATTATAGAAAATCCGATTTACAAACCAGCGATAATACCCATTAGCCCCAAGAAACTTCTAACCTTGGTTACATTTTTGGTGGTTTCCAATCAACAATGGCTGAAATCTTACTAGGATCAACCCATATACCATCACACAAACAATATGACCCAAAAATCCAACTTCCCGGAGCCAAAATTCACTTTTACTAAACTTAGCATACAGCTGCTTATCTCTCAAAGTTTGCAAAACTATCCTTAAATGCTCAGCATGCTCTGTCTCATCTTTTGAATAAATTAAAATATCATCTATAAACACCACAACAAATTTGTCCAAGTATGGCCGAAATATGCGATTCATTAAATCCATAAACACAGCAGGAGCATTTGTCAACCTGAATGCATAACCAAAAATTCAAAATGACCGTACCTTATTCTAAAAGTAGTTTTAGGCACATCCGACTCTTTTACTCGCAGTTCGTAGTACCCAGATCTCAAGTCAATCTTTGAAAACCATGTCGCTCCTTTTAGCTGATCAAATAAATCATCAATTCGTGGCAACGGATATTTGTTTTTGATTGTCACTTTGTTTACTGCCGATAGTTAACACACAATCTCATAGAACCATCCTTCTTTTTCACAAATAACACGGGAGCACCCCAAGGTGAAAAACTCGGTCTCACAAAGCCTTTATCAGTCAACTCTTGCAACTGCGACTTTAATTCTTTCAACTCTGCTGGTGCCATTCTATACGGAGCAATCGAGATCGGAGCTGTTCCCGGTATCAATTCAATACCAAACTTTACTTCCATGACTGGAGGCAGACCCGGCAATTCTTCTAGAAATACATCCACGAATTCACAAACAACCGGCACTGATTCAACTTTCCTTTCAATTTCTTTTGTATTAATTGCATACGCCAAAAAAGCTTCATAACCCTTTCTCAAATATCTCTGAGCCGACATTGAAGAAATCATACTAGATAATGCCTCTGATTTGTTTGGTTCAACCCGCAGAATTTTACCACTTTCACACTTTAATTCTATAACCTTTTCTTTGCAATTTATTATAGCATCATGCAATGTCAACCAATCCATACCCAAAATAACTTCAAATTCATCAAACGGCAACAACATCAAGTCGGTCGAAAAGTAATGACCCCGAATCATTAAAGGGCATTTCTTGCATACTTTATCAACTATCACACATTTACCTAACGGATTCGACACTCTAATCATAAATTCTGTGTTCTCAATAGGTATATTCATACTAGACACCAATTTCATGCACACATATGAATGAGTAGAACTGGGATCAATCAAAGCAATAACATTAACATCATAAAGAGAAAATATACCAGTAATCACATCGGGTGATGAAGCATCTTCACGTGCCTTTATAGCATAAGTTCTAGCTGGAGCCCTTGCTTCAGATTTAGCTGCTGATCTCTGGCTACATTTTTGCTGCTTGCTTCATTTCCAGCTTTTCTCGAATATCTTCCCCTCGAGTCTGCACCACTAGCTTTTACATTCTGAAAATTTTCTTTCTCGACTCTTACGGCGGTCTCTAATAAAATGATCCGGAGAACCACACGAAAACATTCATTAAGCTCTACATGGGCCAAAATGATTTACGCCACTCATTGGCACTCGGGCTTAACAAATCTCATATTTCCCACACTAGCTGCGAGTAGTATGAGATTTAAGACCCACATTTTACTTCTTAAAATTTCCATATGATTGTCCAGGTTGAAACACCGTGAGCGAGGATTCATATTTCTAGATTTTACGGATTCTTTGTGAGAATGAACCGCTCGTCGGTCCTTTTTCAATTTCTAGTCTCGACCTCTACCTTTTTCTTCTCTTTCGTAGTTCTTGACCTTGCAAGCTTGATCAACCAAGATTACTACCATTTCTTTTAATTCGGAATCCCAACAAATACTTTGATGTCTTCACCGAGTCTGTCTTCAAATCGTCCTGCACATTTTAACTTCAGAGGAATATATTCTCTAGCATACTTACTCAACTTTGACAAACTCCTTTCGTATTCGATGAATCATCATGTTCCCCTGCTTTAATTCAAGAAACTCTTTACGCTTACGATCAATAAATCTTTCAACGATATATTTCTTACAAATTCTTCTTGAAAGAATTCCCAAGTTACTTTCTCTTTCGGTACTCTTTTGAAGTCAATGTCTTCCACCAATGATAAAGTTTGAATCCTCAATAATGATATAGCACATTTCAAGCATTCTTGGTGTACAAGACATTTCATCAAATACTCGAATAGAATTCTCGAGCCAAAACTCTACTTTCTCGAGTATCATCATCAATATTTACCACTGAATTCTTGGCCCTTTGTTTACAATTTTTCAAGCTGGAGTTACTGTGAAATTTAATCGGATCTACACCTTGAGGCATCGAGTACGAGGTTGAGGAATCGGGGGAGGTGGGGAGGTTGTGCATTCGGGTTACAATGCAGAGCAGACTTTCGAGTATACTGAGCACTCATCATCTGGAGAAAGGCTTCCCGAGCCCCTTCTCCTCCTCCTTGACCGACAGTAGGAGGTGGATTTTTAGTTGGCACCGCCCCTTCAGCCGGAGCTGGTGCATTACTCTCTACATCATCAGCTGCAACTGGATCGGGATCCATTTACTATAAAAAAAAATCATTTAAAAGGTCAGAAGTCGTCACACTATCACAATTTATATATATGACATGTATAGCAAAACCCGTACATACAACACATTAGTCCGAGAATTGACTAAACCTGCTCTGATACCACCAAATGTAACGCCCCGTACCCGAGACCTTTTCCAGATTCGAACACGAGGTGGTAACAGACTTAATTCATTACTTAAACTGCTCAAACGATTTACTTTTTTAAAATTTCCAGTCAAGCTAGCAATCTGCGTCACAGTCGCTTAAAAATTCATATCTCGAGTTTCGAAACTCGAAATCCAATTTTGTAAATTTTACCTGAAACTAGACTCATATATATATTTAATAATTTTTTTTATATAATTTTTGGTCAAGCAAATTAGTACAGTTTATTAGTTAAATTCTCCTCCGTTTCAGGGTTTGACTGCTCTAACCTCTGTGTATTACGAATCAGATATCTCTCTGTACAAAATTTCAATTTCTATGACGTTTGTTCTTATTAAAACTAGAATCAATAAGAAATCTGTACATATAAAGAATGACTTCCAATTATTGTTTTACAATTTATTATGAATTTTTAAAGTCAGAACAGGGGATCCAGAAATCACTCTAGCCCTATTTCACAAAAATTCAAATATTTCATAAAATATAATTCATATACCTGTTTTGTTCAATCCATATGAAAATAGACTCATTAATCTTAAATTTCATAACTTACTCATCATTTAATTCCATTTCTGCTATTTTTAGTGATTTTTCAAGTTTACATCACTGCTGCTGCCATATTCTGTTTTATGGCAAATTTCACTTTACTAAGGATTTTCATGGACTAAATATCATTTTAAGCATACATAACATCAAATATGACTTAGATTGGCCATTCCAATGGCTAATCATTTACAAACCCTTTTCTTGCCAAACCATAGCCATATCATAAGATCATTTACATAAAGTGAGTATTTTGCCATACATGCCACATTCAAAACACACAAGCCATTTTACCAATTTAGGCCTTCGGATAGTGTGAACGAGTCTTCGACCTATCCCGATTCTCAAGCCGACTTGTCAAAACTACAATGAAAGAAAAGAAAGGAGTAAGCACAAATGCTTAGTAAGTTCACATGTAAATAGCAAGTAATATAATCAGACAATCCCACAAAAACATTATTTGCATAAACAACACCAAGACATTCATGTTTCATTTGTATTTAATATCTTTCTATGATTTCATCATACCAAGTTCTCAACCCAAGGGTTTAAGCACATACCTGTCAAATTTTCTCATTTACCACACTTACCAACATGTCACCTTCATTTTAGGCCTTCTTTTTATTCACTTAAGATTCACCAGTTGAACACATGAATATAATTCGAATACGCGGATCTCATGAACATAAGAGCCATACCATGCAGCTAGATAAACTCAATAGCTGCGGAACTTATGTAACCAAGCTACCATGTAACCCGCCCATCGGTGAACTCGGACTCAACTCAACGAGTTCGGCGTTCGCATCCATAAGTGAACTCGGACTCAACTCAACGAGCTCGGATGCCTAGTTACATCTCACGAACTCGGACTCAACTCAACGAGTTGAACTCAACCATCCTAGTGACATGTCACTTGTATTGTAATCTATTCCCAAGGTTCAAATGGGCTTTTCCTCAATCACACATCTTTGCCGTCTTCCACGGAATATCGAAACCGATACTCGGTAGCAATTCATATTTAACAAGTAATAAACATAATTTGCATATTACTCAACAATAACCACAAAGCATAATATTTCATAATAATAATCATCATATCATATAAATATCATTAAGTTAATTAAAATGACAATTATGTTACTACATTTACACATGAACTTACCTCGGTACAAAATTATTAAAGAATCGAGCTTATTCTTCAGAAACTTTATTTTCCCTCGATCGCGACTTGAATCTCGTTTCTCTTTATCTATAATGCCAAATTAATCTTATTTAATACATACATTCATCAAAACAGCATTTAATACAAACTTTGGTAAAATTACATTTTTGCCCCTAAACTTTTGCATATTTGCACTTTTGCCCCAAGGCTCGGAAATTAAACTTCATCCCTTATTCTTATGTTTTATGACATGCTGATCATTTTTTCCTTCTATGGTAACATCAATTTCACACTCTAGCATGTACTTATGACTATTAGGTATTTTTACCGATTAAGCCCTTTTACTCGTTTTCGCTTAAAACCGAGTAGTACAAGTTGTCTAACATAATTTAAAACCTCATTTTCTATCATAAAACACCAAAATACACAAATTTCACCTATGGGTATTTTTCCAAATATGAACCCTAGGTTGAATTATTGCTAGCATAAGCTTAATCGAGCTACCGGGATTCTAAAAACGTAAAGAACATTAAAAACGGGGCTTGGAATCACTTACTATAGAGCTTGGAAGCTTGAAACAAACCCTAGCAATGAAGAACCCTTGAAGTTTCGGCCTAATGAAGAAGATGGACAAAAATTGGCTTTTAATTTTGTTTTTAATTCATTTTAATAACTAAATGACCAAAATGCCCTTACTACTAAACTTTCCAAAAATTCCATCCATGTCCAATTTTTGTCCATAGACTTAGAAATTGGTAAAATTTCTATTTAGGACCTCCTCATTAATATTCCAAAACAATTTCATACTAAAAACTTCTAGAATGCAAGTTTTACAAATTATTCGATTTAGTCCCTAATTTCAATCTAAGCACTTTAGGCATAGGATTTCATCACGAAATTTTCACACAATCATGCAATCATATCATAAACATCAAAATAATTATAAAATAATTATCTCTATCTCGGATTTGTGGTCACGAAACTACTATTCCGATTAGGCCCTAATTCGGGATATTACATATCATGTACTTCATATATGACTATCAAATTCAATTTCACTTTCAATTCATTCATAACTCAATTTAATTTCACTTTCTCATCAATTTACAATTCAATACTAATATTTTTCCATTACTCAATTCAATTTCTATTCAATTCAACAATAACACTTACCTCATACTTCACTTACCATGCACATAATTTAAATTTAACATTTAATAATAAATAATTTGAATTATAGTAATACAACCGTATGTTGGGTATGTCTATACTATGTGGTATTACTATAATTCAAATTATAATAACTACAATAAATAATAGACATCAAACATGTAACATTATAAGTCATATGTGTTAATTTATATTTAATTTCATATCTCAACAATAGTCTTCCATCAAAAGGCATCACATATCATCTATATTATCTTTAATCAATTCATGAACCTTGGTTCAAGCTTTCAATCTCATATCTCAATTTTAATTCACATTTCAATTCATAATTCCACTTTTTCATACTTTCATAGTTCAATCATTTAAATTCATTTGATTTTCTCATTTAATTTATTCAACTGATTTAAATATCAATAATTCGATATTTTAGCAAATTCATGAACCTTAAGTTCAAGCTTCAAATCTCACATTTCAATTCAATTGAGAATTCAACTCATAATTTCTTTCTTATATTTTCTTAATAGTATGATCAATCAAATTTATTTAATTTTCTCATTTCAGTTATTCACCCTATTAACAATTCGGACTTTGTGGATACACAGTTCCAACCCAAACACACGATGCGGCACGTAGTGCCTCATCGATCGAAGTCGGAACGATGAATGATAGCGATGCGGTACACACAGAGTACCTCATCGGAACAAATTCGATCATGATGCTGATAGAATGAAGTGCGAAGTACCTTTTCGAAATGAATCGGGACAAGATACTTGATAGCGATATGGTAACAATATCCGACACACAAAGTGTCGAATCGATAACGAATGATAACAATAATATTCGACACAAAAGTGCGAATCGGTAATTACGTGATAACGATAACAATATTCGACACACAAAGTGCCGAATCGATAACTTGATAGCGATGGCGGTATGATAAACGACACATATAAGTGCCTAAAATACGACACATAAAGTGGCTGATCTGTAAAGCCGATAAATTCCGTACTCTTCCAATCCTATGGCATGCTAATTATATCCGACTAGCCCGACAAGTTAATAGGGAATTTAATTCTTATTTCAGTTTTACTTAATATTCATATTTACCCCTATTAACAAGACTCGGACTTTGGCGGATATGCGGATTCCAACCAAACACACCAGTATGGCACTCAGTGCCTGAACACTTCCAAATCATATGGCATGCCAATTATATCCGACTCAGTCAGACTAGTTAATAGGATAATTAATTCACTTTTCAGTACAATTTCCATCTCAATTCAGTATCAATTATAATTCCTTATTTCAATTAGTTTCACAATATTGCAGTAATTCATTACTTTAGTAATTTCACAGTTCAATGCAGTACACATAACAATATTCAGTAACTTCACAATCAATTCAGTACTCAAAACAATAATCAGTATTCCATAATTCAATTCAGTATCAGTCTCAATTTTAGTACCCAGTCATAAATTTATCATTTTACTAAACACTTACCTTAAAATACTTACCACACATAATTAGTAAATTAAACACATAATAGTGATAAAGTTTGAATTATAGTGATACAAATCTCATCAGAGTCGGAAGATATCATGTTATCACAAGTTATATAATGGCATGTATTTCTAGACTTCATATATATATTACGTTCGGTCCGAGAACCGACTAAACCTTAGCTCTGATACCACTAAATGTAACGCCCCTAACCCGAATCCATCACCGGAATAGAGTTACGGAGCATTACCGGAGTTACCAATTTATTTATCAGATATTTCATTTCATCTAACGTTCATATTTGGAACTAATTAAATCAAACATATTGTCCCTTAATGTACTTATTTTTCTCGATATGTTTTACTTGAATTTATTACTCGTCTCAATTTAATTAATTTTCATGTATCAACGTATCAAAAATAATCACCTATTTACATGTCATGATAAATATCATTCTCTTGCCATTTCTTCATAAACATAAATCAGGTAATTCATTATATTGATATTTCATGCATTTGAAAATACAATTCAAGTTACACTAACTTACCTCGTTGCTTATACATGTTTATAATTTCATTAATTCGATATCTTTTCTTTTCCACGTTTAAGTCTCGTATTCAAGTCATCCGGATCTTTATAAAGAAATTTGATCATCGTTTTCATTTATTTCATGTTGTAATATATTCAACTAATGCTCTAAACAAAATTACCATTTCACCCCTAAACTTTTAATTAATGACGATTTCATCCTTAGGTTAAAATAAAATAAAATTATTACAATTTAATCCTTATTTCCAGCCGTTATTCTCAAACAAATTGATAACAACCCATGAATTATATAAAATATCAGGATTTTTCATAATTTCAACACTTTTTAATTTAATCCTTAAAACATGTTTTCCCCTGATCTTGAGCTAAATTAATAATTTCATTCAATTTATAATTTTAAATAATAAAATAATTCATTTCATGCAATTTGGCCATTTCTAACATTTTTACAAAATTGCCCATAAAATTTTACTTTTATTCAATTTAGTCCATGAGCCTAAAACATGCAAATTAGCCATGCCAGCTGAATATTCATACATATTTTCCTCCTCCTCCTCTCCATTCCACATCCTTAATTTATATAACATGCAACAAGTAACATTATCAATAATTTCACTATTTACTTATATGTATATTCAAAACTGTCCATTTGCGTCATAGTCACTAAATTATTTATGTCTTAAGCTACAGAACTCAAAATTAAGATCCACTAATTTTCTCTGAGACTAGACTTACATATCTTATTACCATAAAAATTTTAGAATTTTTAGTTTAGCCAATAAGTGAGTTTATTCTTTAAATTTACCCATGTTCTGTTTGTCACGCAGATTCGACCCTTCTTCACTAAGAATTAATTATCTCATCGTACAAGATTCAGATGATGTTCTTGCTTATTTCTATTGAAAATATACTCATTAATAATTTTAAAAATATTAACTTAATACCTTAATTATTTTTTTCCAATTTTTTATTATTTTCCAAAGTCAGAACAGGGGAACCCGAAATCATTCTGGCATTGTCTCACAAAACTTATTATATCTTATGATTTACAATTACATTGGTTATAACGTTTCTTCTATAAGAAACTACACTCAATAATATTTAATTTCATATTTTATTCATCCTCTAATTCAATTTCTACAATTTTTGGTGATTTTTCAAAGTTAGACTATTGCTACTGTTCAAAACTGTTTTAGTGCAAGATGTTTATTTACCATGTTTATAACACCCTTATTTTCTTTCTCTACACTATTTCTCATTACTTTCTCTTATTTTCTCTTCACTAACATATCAAGAACATAAGACCATATATAAGAAAACTCTACATTAACATCAATTCCATACTTTTTCAATAATATTAATCTTAAAAATATATTGAAATCTTGATGTTCTTACCTTGTTCCATTGATTTCAATCTTTAACTTGATTTTCTCTCTCCTCCAGCTTCAATTTCTTGAATCTAACTTAATATTCTAGCTCTCCATAGTCTCCTTGTGATCTTTCTCTCTTGATGGCTATGGAAATTCTTTTGATTTCTAGGAGAAAATAGTAGATTTTTAGTGAAAGGACCAAATTGTAAAGAAAACAAAACTTTTTTTTCTTTCTCTCTTCTTCTCACGTTGGTTTGCATGGGAAAGATGATGAAAATTCTTCATCTTTCCTTCCTTTTTATACTTAATAAATAATAATAAAATAATAAAATATCTTATTAAAATATTAATAAAATAATATTTATCTAATTAATAATTATAAAATATCATCATCATCATCATTACTTTCTAGATTTCTCTCTCTTCCAATTGACCATTTTGACCTTGTGATCTTTTAAAATTCCATCATTGAATCATCACATAATTTGGTAAAATTACTATTTAGTCCCCCATAATCCTTTTCCTATTCAATTTAGTCCCAATTCATCCATTTTTCTTAGTTTCTAAATCATTCCACCCTTAAAATATTTGCACTATGAGTCCTTCAACTTTTTCATATTTACACTTTAGCCCCTTAAATTTTGAGTATTTACTCTTGTGCAACAAAACTTTTCTCACTTTTACAATTTAGTCCTTTCTTGAATTAATATATCATAATATACTTATACTTCCCAATGTTGACATAACTCAGAATTTTCCCTTTTTATTACTTTATTTTCTTATTTTACTATATCAAGGATAATATCTTACTGTAGAAATTTTCAGGGTGTTACACAAATTTCATCTATAATGTGATAATTTATTTTTTTTCATCTCCACCAAAGTAGTATCCTTAATCTCCTTGTTTAAAACTTGTGATGGAGTTAGGGGTAAGAGAAATTTCAGAGAGACGAGTGATTGTTAGGGTGGAGAAAAGCTGAAAGTCCTTTCCGGTCAACAACGATTGTTGTGATTAAATAAATTATTAATAACTAAAATTTTGCCACATCGACTCGAGTTTTAGCTTTCTCTTCACCGTTACAATCATTCACCTCTTAAAAGTCCTCTTGCCCCCAACTTTGTCACAAGTTTCAGACAATTAGGTTAACGATACTGCATTTAGTGGAGATGGAGAAAATCAATAAGTTGATTATATTGGAAAGCCCTTTTATTTTTCCCTATCAAGTTTATAAACCATCATTTTTCGGTATCATGAAGCTTGAACCTGTGACCACATAGCCATTGTCAACTGGGCGCTTGAGTTATACTCCAACTCATGATTGCATAACCACCATCAACTAGGAGCTCTAGTTATACTTTAACCTATGACCGTATAAACAATAAAAGACAAGGACAAGATGGATAGAATCAAAACAAAGAAAAATCCAAAACCTTGGAAGAAAATCCCTTCAAATTGAAACATAAAATTCTCTTTTAATTATGTTATTTTCTATGTTCTAAACCTAGGGTAAGTAAGGCCTATTTATAGGTTGAAATTCATAGCTTTATGACTAGAATATCCCTAGGTTAATCATAGTTTAAGTTGGAAACAAAAATAGAGTTTAACAAAGAGAAAAAATCAAGAAACTTGATGAACACGTTGCAACATCTTGACATAGCATTCATGTCATCATTATGAGGAGGTGTCGCATCATCGGGATGAAGGCTTTCTTCTCGTCGTGACATCTATTGCTCATTACAATGTCGAGCTTTATCTCGTCGGAATGTCACTTACTATTTTGTTTGAAATGTGACGCATACATCACAACTTCTAAGGTGATGGTTCTATCCTGACACGACAGATGAAATGTGTGAGTCTCTAAGTGTTATCGCATCACCGTGAACTCAATATACCTTAAAACTATCACAATGTCTACCTTAAACACAAACACAAACAAATCTTTCTCCCTAAATTTCCAACACCCAACACAAAAAAATTGGATAAAGAAACAAAAAATGCTCCTAATAGGACACATTTTCAGCTGAGGTGGTAGAAAACAAGTCCATCAAGACGTGATTTTTATTTCTCTATCCAAAATTGGCCTATTTCCCTAAATATAAGGAAAATTGACCTAAAACCCTAATTTTTTAAAATCTGGCATATATTTCAATTTTACCCGATAAATTTGAAAGAAAGTAAGGAAAGAAAGTTTGGTATTGAATTTGTATAGGATAAATGATAGCAATCTCATTTTGTGTGTTTAATGTACTTATTTTTGGTCAATTTTTGAATAAAATGCTACTAAGCTTGTGATTTCTTACTTAAATCTTATCAAGGATGTAATTGGAGTGTCAAAGTTCAAAAAGGGGCAAAATCAGGCTAAATTGGAACAAAAAGCAAGATGTGGAGCTGAATTGAAAATTACAGAATGTAACGCCCCGATTTTTAGGCCTAGAAGTTTTGAGTTTTAAGTGTAAGGTCAGTGGGAAAGTTGCACACATAAGTTAAGTTGTACAGTTGAGTGTCAGAATGGGCTTGTTGGTCTGGTAGTGGATTGGTGTGTGTTTAGTGAACCTTTGGGTTCTGGGTTCGAGTCGCTGTGTGTGCGTTTAAGGAGCCTTTTTATTTTGGTTTTTGTTTAGTTTAGGGGAATAATTATATGGTTTATTATTACTTATTTTACTTTTATTTTACTTTTACTTTGGTTTTATTTTATTTTATTTCTATTTCTTCTTCTTCTTCTTCTTCTTCTTCTTCTTCTTCTGCTCGATCTTTTTCTTTTTCCCTTCATCTGTTATTCGCCTTTCTTCATCTTGAATTTCCTAAATCTCTCTCAAGCAGGTTACCAGATTTTCGCTTCTCTATTGTTCTCTTCGATCGCACAGGTTGGGACTCAACTCTGACTAATCTACCGTTTCTATGTTTTGTAAATTTTGTTTCGAATTTTCGTGAGAGTGTTTGGATTCTCTAGTTTTAGAGTTTTGATGGCTGAAAGGGAGTGCGATACTCCGTTTTCTGATGTGTTTTTGATAGTACTAAAGTAGGGGGACAGTTTAATGGATGAGATGGAGTTTTCGGGGCTGTTCAAGGGTGGTTTCGTGACTGCCTCGATGGCTACACTAGCGTGTGCCGAGGCACACGGTCGTGTGGATTTGGGGATTAGGGTTTCAAGCTAGTTATGGGTGCCACACGGCTTGGACATACAAGCGTGTGGCTGATTTAGGGATTTTTGTCGAAACCACATGGGTGTGCCCCTTAGGGCACACAGGCGTGTGAGTTTGAGAATTAGGGATTTGAGATTTTGGGTCACACGACCTGGCCACACGGCTGTGTGACTGATTTAGGGATTTTAGGGTTCTCACACGGGCATGTGTTTTAGGACACGGCCGTGTAGCTGATTTGGGCTTAGGGATTTTACATGGACGTGTGTTATGGGACACACAGTCGTGTTTGTTTGCACCACACGGACGTTTGACACCTTCACACGGCCGTGTCTACTCTGCGTCTGAAATTAGTGGAGTTTGACAGTGAGTTACATGGCCTACTCTCATGACCATGCCTCTGCACCACACAGGCGTGTGCCTATGTCACACGGCCATGTACTACCCTTCACATGGGCGTATGGATCCCTACATGGCCTGGATTGTTCCACACGGTCGGAGTATACGGACGTGTGGCCCTATCTCGCCAAGTTTGATTTTAGGTCGATTTAAGTGTAATCGTGACCTCTGTTTGCTCCAACCTCCCGGCTAAGATTACTGAGGGTGATTACGACTCTATTCTAACTTCGGTTTATGTGATAATTGTGATTGATTGTGTGATATGGTTGAAATCGAATTCGAGTTAAGGGTATGCGCATTTCTGTAACTAATTGACTAGTTGTATGTGATTGCTCTAAATGATTGTCTAAATCTGTTTTCTGTGTTAGTGCATCTGGATACACACATCAACATATATACATCTGCATACAAAACTTTTGGGTGAGATGTTGAAGAGAAGGGAAATTTACGATCTGGTAGTTTATCTGCGTTCTAAAAGCCTTAATAATACCCAGAGGGTCATAGGCGGTCCCAAAACCCTAAGGGTCGTGGACATTTCTGTTAACGGTATAGTGGTTTACCGCCTTGCACTGTATCGCATGTACGTTAGCTATGCTATGTACCAATATCTAATCTGGCAGTCATACTGCACGTTTGTACCGCGATTTACTGTATTTCACAGTACAGCTCATACGCTAGCCTTGCTGCGTGATATATCTGATCTGACAGATTATACTGCATGTCAGTACTGCGGTATTCTGTATGGCACTGTATAGTTTTTTGATAGTCCCAATTCCCTAAGGGTCGTGGACAAAGTATAAGGGATATAAGGTTGGATGGGCTTTTCGAGGTCCTACTTGGAGTGCAGGGAAGGGTGGGTTGATTATATCCCCACAGGATATGTAAGGTTGGACAAAGATGGTGTGTTAGTTGGATGGGTAGGTTATTTTACAACTCATTCACACTTATATGCATCTGTCTGATTCTGTGACTGTGATATCTGTCTGACTGAAATATTTTTGTTTGATTGACTGCGAATTCTGATTGTATTATTTGATTGGAAGGCACTCATGCCTAAAGGAACTTTGTGAGATGGGCTAAGGCCCAACCGATTCTGATTCTGTAAAAGGGCTTAGGCCAGTTTGTGACTTCTGAGAATTTTTGATATTGTGATTAACAAGGCCATATGACTGTAAAGTTACATATAGTTTGTTTTGTTTAAGTCGCTCTGTAAGTATGTTCCACTGCTAAACTATTTTCGAGTTTTACATGGCGTCTGCAGTTCGATGAGTTATTTAGTTTGATCTCACACTAAGCTCATATAGCTTACCCCCTCTTCTGTTTTCCCCTTTCAGTCTGATTTTGGATTCTCGACACTTTGGACTCGATGACGCTGAGGAGGTCTCGGGACGATCTTGATGGATAAACTATGGGTTCTGTTTAAATTTTCAGTTTTGTTCATTATTCGGTTAAAGTTTAAACTGTAAGGACTTATAGTGCTGTAGTACAATTTTTTATTGTGTTTCAATTCGTATAATTGAACTGGTTTTACATTGAACTTTATTTCAAGATTTGAACCGATTTGTTAATAAATGTTTTAAAAGATTTGGTTTGATAAGATAAACTGTTTTGCAAATTTTTCATACGATCACTTCGGTGATCAATGTAGCATTCCGAATTCTGTCTAAACTTCTAGGTCGGGTTTGGGGTGTTACACAGAATTATTTTTGGGCAGATACCAGATTTTTTACTTTAACTAAATCCTATATTTATAAAAAAAATCTGATTTTGTGGTTGGTTGTTAAGTATGATTCTAGGAGAAAATAATGTGAAATTGGCTATTTGAGAGGTGTATTGCATGAAAATACACTTGGATTGTAACACCTTATACCTGGCCCGATCCCCGAGCCCAAATATCAAGATGTCATGCCACCATCACGCACCGTACACACACACACTATAAAATGTCATATTAATAGGTAATCGTCATCTTTATTAGAGTTCTTGCAAATTTTTAAGTCAAGCATATATTAATCATCATTAAAACATACCAAACATACTTCAAACAAACTTATAATATCAATTAAACATGCGTTAGAGTCACTTAGCAAAATTCCAAGACAAGTTACGTAAGTATCGATACTGAAACAAAGGTATTGATATTTCTCTTATATGGTATCGATATCGATTGAAAAATCGGTACCAAAATAGCATTTCGTTTCTCGTTTGAAAATAAAATCTCAGAAAGTATTGGTACCTTTTATAAAGTATCGATTATTCTACCCCGAGTATCAATACTTGTAATATGGTATCGTTACCAAATTATGTTACTAAGTTCCTACACTTTCAAAAATCATGGAGGTATCATTTTTAAAACACGAATATCGATACCTCTACTCCAAACCACAAAAAAAATAGTAGTTTAAGCCATATAATCCATTCAAAATAATAACTACTCAACATGCAACTTTTACTTTATCAAGTAATCACCAAAATTACCACAATAATGGTTCAATCATCGAAAACATGTCTGAGTAAGCAAACAATATAAGAAGAACAGTATCCATAAATCCCAAGAACAAATAAACTATGAAAGTAATCAAAACATTATGGAAAAGTTCATGCAGCAATTATACCACATTATTCAACATCCATTGATCATTCATACCATTCATGACACTTCAACATAGCAAATATTCAGCCCAAGACAATATCAATAAAATAATTATAACATCTATCAAAAGTGCTAGAAAACTAAACCCATAAAATATCATGATGATCACAATAATAATCAATCAAAGTATAACGACATTGCTTTATCCCTACAATTCAAAGAATAATATTAATACCACCTACGCAAATACTAAAGCCTAACTTGGATCACTTTCTTGGTATCCCCGCACCGCTCACACCACAAACACTAAATATCTGTAATGGTTAGAGAGAGTGGGTGAACTTAAACAAGCTCAGTGAGTGTTGGAGTAACCACAAAGCATACACAATATCAAAGGTTAAAAAAGAGCATACTACAACACGTTCACAACCATATTTTAACCAAATCAAAATAACATATTCACGTTTCATTAAATCATAAAACTATCATATACTCTTACATGCAATTACACTCAACTCGCTTATATATGTAATTCATTTAACAATAATTCATTAAGGCTAAACAACGTATACATGCTTTAATAGCTCACAAGTCTAGATGATATATTCACATGCATTCACAAGTTAAACGGAAACAACTCAAACCACAATTATATACACAATTTACTAGGAGAATATACTAACATTTTCATGAAACTTGAACCAACACATTTAGCATATTATTCACATGTTTATGCATCCATTTCACATCGTATTATCACAACACTTGAGGCTATGAAACATAAAGGTGGGCTCTATCACAACATATCGGATACACGGATCTCCAACACACCAATTGACTCATGGAGTTGAACATGTCCCAAAAAGTAAAGCATAAAGCTAACACTCTCCAACACACCAAACATGTCCCGTTGAATGGAGCTTAACTCATATTCCCTTATCTCTCCAACTTGTCATAGGGCCTCAATGCCCAAAAACAGAATACATATAGGTGAGTACTCGCAATCTTATGGCATGCCAGCTATATCCAACAATTTCAATAAATTACAAGGCCAAATTATCCACAATTACACATTTTAAATTACTAATTTAATGCACATAATCTTTGTTCATATTCATCAATTTGCATCAAAACTTGTACACAATGCATGCTTATCAGATTCACATTTACTTGCACTTTAAGTGCCATAATAATGCTCATGAGCCATCACATATTCGACCACATATGTATGCATTAAGATCAGTACATCATATAACACATACAAGTATTCTCACATATTACCTGTCATAACAATATTACATTCTACAATTCAACACATATATACTTACCGAAATTTTACTTATTCGCTACATATTTGCATTATTAGCATATCATTATCACTATCATTTGGCATGTATATCATGCCCATAACACAACACAACACAACACAATTCATAATAGTCATCACACATGTCTCATATCACAATATCGTATCATAATAATCAATTCACAATTTTCACATAATCACATAATTGCCAAAATAAAGAAAGGGAAATAAAAAGCTTACACTTAAAACTTAGGATAGGGGTTTAGGAGAGCTCCCAATTAACATTATGAATCATGTCTACATGTAGCGATTCCAAACACTCACCGATCACGCTTTCGCCTAATTGTTGAAAGCTTAAACTAGCTTTTCCTTCCCTTTATCTTTACTTGTTGAAGGCTCCAACGGTTCCAATACTTCACACATAATAATCACACAATATCTACAATCAACTATCAACCAAAGACTCACTTCAAACAATCAAAACACAAGCCTAAGCAAAATTCTCATGTAATCGAAACCTTCGACATAGAAAACTTAAAATTCAAATATCTCGGTTTATACTTAATTTTTTTTT
This sequence comes from Gossypium anomalum, assembly GCA_025698475.1. NCBI lineage: Eukaryota > Viridiplantae > Streptophyta > Magnoliopsida > Malvales > Malvaceae > Gossypium > Gossypium anomalum. The sequence goes on from CM046968.1 coordinate 21,231,407, forward strand.
CTAAAACTAATTCCGTTCATCTAAATATTTACCTACGACTGATTCTCAATCTTTATACTACTTAAAACTACCCAATTCATGGTATCAAAATTTTCAACATGTTTATGATAATTTTCACGAAAATTCATTAAAATGTTAGAAGTCTTCAACGAAACTTTAAAGTAAGTTTAGAAACCTTCTAATCATGTCAAAAATAATTGACAAACACTTTGAAACCATGTTTTTAATCTAAATCCCGAAATCCACCATTAATGACCCAATTTTTGACTTTTATTCAAAACATGTGATTTAACAGCTAAAAACTCAATTTAAAGGATCAAATAATATCAAAAACTAACATGGAATCAAATCATTACCTTAGTTGAAAAAAAACCAAGCATTTGATCAAAAACCCAAAAAACCCAAAAGTTAAGCAATGTAGAAATCTATGGTATTTTTGGGTGTTTTTCTTAAAATTTTATGGAGGTTTATTGTTGGGAGAATGAAAGAAATCAAGGGAATAAATTTTGCGAATAAAAATTGAATGAGAGGAGCTTTGGAATGCAATGGATGAAAAATAGGGTCAAAATTAAAATTTAGTTTAATTGCCTTTTGAAAACTCATAATTTAGACCATTTTAGAAACTAGTCCTTATTTCAAAATTGAAAGTCTTTTGAACACTGTTTTCAAAAAAAAAAAATTAATTTTCAAAATGCCATAGACGAAAACAATTTTAGGTTACCACAATTCAAAATTTCTAAACTTATTCTGAGCCAAAATTCCTAATTTACCCTCAAAACTTCTAGGCCCAATTTTGGGGTGTGACATGAATTTAAAAGGCAATTTAACAAATTCTTGTTTCTATTACATTTGAAGAAATCTTCCATTTATTTTCTCTTTTTATATTTTGGTGCAATTGCCCTTTTAATTCTCTCCCTTCTTCACCTATTATCTTTTAATTAAAATCCACTCCTATAATCCAATCAAGTATGATTAATTTCATGCTCAACTTATTTCCATTTAGCTTTAGGCTAGTTATCATTTTGATTGAGAATCATGAGAAATGAACCAGCACTAAAACCTTTCAACACGGTATTCATTATCTCTCCAGAATATTGGATAGTCATAATAATCCATTAAAGTTAATTCAATTTCAATTTAAAAAGTGCACGTTGTGAAATGACCCGATAGTCAAGGGTGTCGAAAAGTAAGTTTGGGACTCTATACCTATAAAATGAACTCAGAGTTATTTTTGTAGTGAATTAAATGTTGGATATGTAATTGCATGAAGTAGGAGCTATTATGGTACAAGGACTAAATCGCGTAAGGGTTAAAAGTTAGATTATAGATTGAAATAAATTAAAGGGACTAAGGAAGCAATTATACCTTTATTTCATTTAAAGTGGACGGTCACAATGAAACATTTATGATATGTATATATATCATATTATGTTAACTTAATATTTATAAGTTATAATAATACATGTTATAATAATAAGAAATAAAATGAAAATGTGTAAGGCCCAATTTTGGCCCGGGCAAAGACAAAACAAACAAAAAACAAAACAAAAAATAAAAAAACCAATAAATATTATTAACAGTCCATCAGTCCAAATATCAAAAACCAGCCCAAAACATTTACATTAACCCAAGTAGCCCAAAGTTACAAGGCCCAAATGGCCCAAAAGACTTTAGAAACAAAAACCCTAGGGTTTCTTTCCCTTGCGCCACAATCGGACAGCGGCCCCAGCCTCCGTACCCTCCAACAGCCACGCTCGCTCCTCCGTACGCCAGCTCAGCCCCCGTACTCGCGCCACGCACACTCCGTACCTACGAAGAAACAGACAAACAACAACAACAAGCCAATACGAAATCAAAGAAAGAAAAATTGTGTTCATTATTTTATTTTGATGATTCAGCTATAAAGCCTTTTATTTTTCGATTGTAAACTCTCTCTTTTTTTTACGAACACAGACACACTGTTCGCATACAGAATACAAAGAAAAAGCAAAGAAAGGTGATTTTTGTTTTGAGTCTCTGGGTTTATTACGTTTTTTTTTCTTGATCTGCTCCCTTCCATTTTCTTTCTCATTTTTTTTGCATTTAAAAAAAAGAAAAAAAAAGGGGAAACAAGACCTTACCTTGTGAATCCGCCGTTGATCATCTCTTGCTTTGTTAAAATCGAAGCTAAAGAGGGATTTTGAGGCCAAAGAACAATAAGTCGAAGCCAGAAGCACGAGACGCCGTTCTTGATGGCGATTTGGTGTTTGAGAAGGGACTTTAGGGTTCAGCTAATGGAAAGGGGTAGCAAAGAGTGGAAGAAAGAGGCTAGGGTTCGGCCGAACAGGCTTAAATAAGCCTTTATAGTGAATAAAAAACAATGTCGTTTGAGCCTACTTCAATGGCTCTAAAATGGTGCCGTGTAGACAAGGCCCGACCCGATCCGGCTCCTAACCCTCAGGATCCGCGTTTGCCGTGGTAAAGGGAGATTTGCGCATTTAGTCCCTTCCTTTCGCGCTGGTGCTTAATTAGGTCTAGTCCAGATTTCTTTGTTTTCTTTAATCCACCCTGTAATTTGTACGCGTTTGCGTTCTGGTCCGCGCTTCAGTGATGCTTTTTGTGGCCTGGATTATTTCCAGTTCTAGTCCCTATGCACTTGCGCCCATGGCATGTTGGTCCCTTTGACCATTATTATTTTATTTTCGAATTATCCCTTTGTTTTAGTTTAATTTTGATTAAATCTTTTTATTTTTTTTTACCCCTTTTATTCTTAATTACTTATTCGTACATTTTAAACAACCTAGGTAATTGTTTCTTTCTTATTGTAAACTTGTTTTTGTAATGTCATCGTCACATTTTGTATATTTCATTTAAATGTTTTTTATACACTATCATATATCTATATATATATATATATACACGTTGTATTAAAGTTAATTTATATATGTATTATTAACCTTATATTATTTTATACATATGATTTCTTAAATTTATTCTTGTATTTCATTATATAGTCCTACGTAATATATCTTCTAAGTAATTATTATATATGTATGTATATTTATTGATACCTATACTTGATCTATATATATTATTAAATCTATGTATTTTATACATATAGTTTTATATATATATATATATATATATATATATATAAGCATGTTCTTAAATCTATTATATAATTTATTATAAAATTTATTCAAGCTTGTATGTATTTCTATGTTTTTACAAATAATTATTTTTAAAAGTTATTTATGTATATATGTTTTGAAAATCTATTTTGTGTATTATATCTTTTCATGTATCTTTATTATTCTTTCGTATTATATATATTATTTAAGTTATCATATACATTGTCAATTTTTAAATGAATTTGTGTTCAAAATATTTTACATGTAATTTGATTCAAACTTTTATTCTATAATATCTATTTCAAAAATTATATATCCCTAGTTTTTATGCTAATTTGTCAACCTATATATTATGTGTCCATTTATTCCTTGTTATTTTAAAATCGTTTTATAGCACATTGACTTCTAATCGCTATGTTGTTTTTTTTTTACATCCTGCATTGATTATTTTATATCATGCTATGTATATTATTGTGGCATATTATTGTGTGTACTGTTTTGGTTGTGTTGTATCGTTATATTATTATTTTCGTCATTGTATTATTATATCAAGTATTTCTCATGCATGATCGTAATCGGATTATATTTTTTAGGTTAGTCATACTTAATTATTAGTTTGTTAATTGATTGTATCTCATGTGTGTATATTGTCCCATATCATTGGTTTCCGCTTGGTTAACGAAATTTGGTTTTACAAGGTCCAAATCTTTAAGATTAATTTCGTTTTATTTCAAGTCACATTAACGCATTTTAAGCCATTTTTGTAATTATTCATTTAAAAATTCTTTAAAACGAAGGCAATACTCGGTGTTTGGCAATTCGAGAATCGTGCCCTATCGTGCTGGGTCACGATTTCTCGTTTGTTCAAAACAACCGAATATTCCTTTGGGATTTCACTCATGTTTTTACAAACTCTTCAAAATGAAGGTAATGTTCGATGCTCGACAATTCAGGGAATCGTGCCCTATCGTGCTGGATTGCGATCTCCTATTTGTTCAAAATAATCGAATATTCCTTTAAAATTTCATTCATGTTCTCTAAATTCTAAAATAAGGCAATGTCCGATATCTAGAAATTCGAGGAGTCGTGCCCTACTATTTTAGGTTTCGATTTTCTCGTTGGACTAAATAATTGGGCATCCTTTTACGGTTTCCAACATATAAACTTTTAGAAGTCGAAATTTATTGTGTTTTCGAGGGTATAAAGGATCGTGTCCTACCGTGCTGGATGTGATGCTGTATTCCTTTGAAACAAGAGAATTTTGACGACCGAATTGGGCTATTCAAATGTTTATAAAAGGAACCACATTTCAAAAAACATTTTTAAATCTTAGACATAAGGACAGTATTTAATCGGTTTGGTACCAATTTTGGGCGTAGTGAGGGTGCTAATGCTTTCTCATGCGTAACCGACTTCCGAACCCGTTTTCTCATATTTTCGTAAGACCAAAATCATTGTTTTAGTAAAAAGAAATACTTTATTAAAATAACCAAATTTCTAGGTGATCCAGTCACACCTAAACAAAAAAAGATCGGTGGCGACTCCATTTTCGTTTTTAAAGTCAATCATCGTTTTTATTTTAAAATTTTAAAAATGGTTTCGACAGCTTGGCGACTCCGCTGGGGACTTAATAAGAGAGTCAAGCCATAAAATTGATTATTTACCGTCCTTTGGTCAAAAATTGAAAATTTGTCTTAAAAAAATCATGTTTCTTTCGATTGCATTTGTTTGTATGGTTGTTATGGTTCAGGTCTTTAGAATAATACTACATTTCATTGCAGGACCGCTGTGGTCACACCTTCTAAGTGGGAGTAAGAAACTATGCTTTCATAAGGTCTTCACCTCCGCATGGGCAAGTGGATTGCTTCCGGGGTACATCCGTACCTATGACTTCGTGAGATTTTCATCTTCGCATGGTCATAGGGAAATGTATCCCCTTGAACCAAACTCGATCTATATGAGCCTATAATGGGTGAGGATTAAGGAATCTGCTGGTTCAGGTACCTTATCTCTAGAACCGACACACATATAGCGAACCTTAGGAGCTATCCTTGGGTGGAGCCGCATCAAGCCTTAGCATTTACCCGTATATGTGTTATAATTATCGTTTATGTGCTTGCATTTTATCACTATTATTTGATACTAACCTGGTTTTTGTTTTGACTGTATTTTGCATGACATTGCATACACATTGCATACTAAAGGAGGTGTTGTTTCGTATTCGATTACTAAGTTAGAAAGTTTGACATGGAGAATGAATTTCTAAATAAAGTTGAGGATAATGTAGCTTTCCGCGCATGGTCAGAGAAGCTACAATCAGAGAAAGGAGATAGCTTGGCAGAAGAAAATACATCAGAGTTACAGGAATTCACTCGCGTCAATGTAGCACAGAATGAGTTGCAAAAGTTGGGAGATATATGGGCTCGTTGGGATGAAGGAACCAAACAGTTGTTCTATCAAAGCTATGGCGATATATCTTACTTGCTAGATATTAAGGTGGACAAGCACCTGTTCCGAGTTATGGTTCCGTTTTGGAATTCTGTTTACAAGTGTTTCACTTTTGGAGAAGTGGATTTAATGCCTATCATGGAGGAATATACTACCCTGCTCAGATGTCCAAAAGTTCAAGTTAGAAAGGCTTATGCCAGGGTTTTTAATGGTCAAATTTCGCGAAGAAATTGATGAATATTTCAGGGATGAGCGAGCCTTGGGTCATTGCTCAAATTCAACAAAAAGGAGATAGTAAATGTATCCCTTGGGAGAATTTGCGAGATTTGGTTCTAACACACCCAGATGAAAGAAAGAGGGTTGATATCTTCGCCTTAAGCATCTATGGATTGGTAATTTTTCCTAAGGCTTTAAGACACGTGGATGAGGCAATCACTGACTTATTCAATCGTCTTGAGAAGGGAATCACACATGTACCGGCAATATTGGCTGAGACGTTCAGATCATTAAGCTTGTGTCAGAAGACGGGCGAGGGGCGCTTTATTGGATGTGCGGAACTGTTGATGGTGTGGTTTCATGGGCACTTTTGGAAGGTAGACAAGGTTTCTTATCAGGTCTTTTTCGAAGGTTATTCCCTGTTAAAAGAGAAGGCAGCCACACAAAGGAGAGAGGATGTCTTAGAGGAGAAGGGGATGGAAGTCCTCTAAAACCTCAATGAGGGGGATATAGAGTGGAGAGCTTATTGGATAGTTCCTGATAAGATTATGTATCGATGTGGGAACTTTGGTTGGGTGCCGTTGTTAGGAATTTGGGGAGCTACTGGATATACTCTGTTGCTTGCATTAAGGCAGTATAAATTGAGGCAGTTTGTACCCGTGACTTATGGGCTTGCTCAATGTGAATTCGCCTTTAAAGGTGACTACTACAAGAAGAAAGTTCGGGAACTATCGGATGCTTGGAAGCAAACTCGCTGGATGAAGAGGTTAGCTGTTGGTTCCATGGTGACGCCTGAGTATAATGGGTGGTTTAGGAAGAGGGTTAATAACAATGTTTCTAGGGCAAGTATAGAAGACACTCGACCCATGGCAGAACAATTACAAATCGCCCCGTCAGAGTTGGAAATTATAAAGCAAGACTTCGAGAAGAAGAGTTTAGAGCTTGGGAAAAATATCAAACAATTGGAAGAAGAAAAGATGCATCTGAGATTAGACGTAGACGTCCAGATATCAGAAGCTGAGAAGTGGAGAAAAGGGAAAACTAAGGCCGAAGAAGATCTAGATAGCTTGAAGACTGATTATAAGAAGCTACGTCTGTCTATGAGGACGGCAGGGTTAGGTAAAACTTTCGAACAATGGCACCACGAAATTCGAGAGAAAAAGACCAAAACCGACCGATGGGAAAGGAAATTCTGAGAAGCTCAGGCACGAAATGAAGATTTAGAGAAGAGTCTGTCAGAAAGCAGAAATGAACGAGGTGAATTAAGGGCTAGAGTGGCAGAGCTCGAGAAGTCTCTTCATCAGTACTGAAGCCGCAATACCGTAATGGAGTTGAGAGCAAGCTTGAACAAGATAGAAGAAATGAAAGGAAAAATAGAAGAATTAGAAGTGTCACTACAAAACTGTGAGATGTGGATTCAGTTTTTCGAGGCAAATGAGGACGGTTGGAAAGAGCAGCTTCACCATGCGCAAGACCAAGTCAGAAACAGGAACTACCTTATGGGGGAAGCCATAACCCAGATTCGGGAAGTAGCTGATTATTTGCAGCCTTTAGTGGTATAAGCGGACACACTGAGCGTGAAGTACGAGTTGGAGTCAGATCGGGGGCAAGAGCTAGCCTCGTTACTTAGGAAAATTAAGACTTTGAGCATTAAAGTGAAGTTTTACTTGTAACTCAGCTTTATGTAAAAGAATTTTATTTTCTAGTGAAGTTTTCTAAAGGGAATTGAATCAAAATTGATGCCTCATTTGTATTCATGCATTTGCATTACATCACATCATATGCATTAAAGGTCATAAAAAGTTTCTAATTAATTAAAAATCATTTCAGTAATCTGGAAACCAACGAAAACCAACCAACTATGCACCCCTACGGTACAAGAAAAAAGTCAATGGATAAAAGACTTGAGAAATTAGAGCAAATGCAAAAGGACATGCAGAAACAGATGCAGTCACAGATGCAAAAGCAGCTAGCCAAGATTCAACAAGAGATGAAAGAGCAAATGATGGAATCCCAAAGAGAGATGATGAGTCAGTTACCCCAATTACTGATGGGAAGAACAAATAAAGGAAAGGGCGCCATAGACAATGTTGAGGAAACTAATGAAGAGCCTCAATTCCCTCCTGACTTCACTCCGACACATGTACAGACGAAGCCTGAGATTAATCTACAAAGACCATCTGTTACGATCATGCCTTAGCAGATTCAGGCCAGAGCTTCGATACCGATGAATTTCCAAGCTGGCTTAGGCTCTAACCTTGTTAACAACCCAAATTATCCGCCTGTTCCTGATTTGGATGAAGTTGCAGAAGAAGAAAATGTGAGGATAGAATCACAAAAACAATTGGAAGAATAGTGTAAATGGCTGGAGGACAAATTCAGATCTATGGAAAGTGCTGATAGTCATCACGGGATTGATGCTAAGGACCTGAGTTTGGTCCCAGACTTGTCCTTCCCCCCAAGTTTAAAATGCCTGAATTTGAGAAGTACAATGGAACGAGCTGCCTTGAAGCTCATATCTGCCCTGAAGTTCATATCACTATGTTTTGCAGGCGAATGACGGGATACTCAACAATGACCAGCTACTAATTCACTGTTTTCAGGACAGTCTGGTTGGGGCGGCATCTAAATGGTATAACCAATTGAGCCGCGCTAAGATTAACTCATGGAAAGACCTAGCTCAGGCCTTTATGAAACAGTATAGTCATGTGACGGACATGACCCCTGACAGGATTACTCTCTAGAATATGGAGAAGAAATCAAATGAAAGTTTCAGGCAGTATGCGCAAAGATGGAGAGAAGTTGCCATACAAGTTCAGCCACCGCTTCTAGAAAAGGAAACCACGATGCTCTTTATCAACACTTTGAAGGCCCCTTTTATCACTCATATGTTGGGAAGTGCCACCAAAAGCTTCTCAGACATAGTGATGACGGGTGAAATGATTAAAAATGCTGTGAGGAGCGGTAAAATAGAAGCAGGAGAGAGTACCAGAAAGTCAGCCTCGAGAAAAAGAGATAATAAAATGAACAACACGAGCACATTCAGTAAGGGTCAGTCCAAGTGACTCACAGTAAATCAACCAAAGACGGTGACCACCAATGAACATAGCACTGTGAGACAAGAATCCAATGCGAGGGAGAACACAAAAAGGCCACAGTTCACCCCTATACCCATGACGTATAGGGAGTTGTACCAGAACCTGTTCAACGCTCATATAGTGTCCCCTTTTTACCTGAAGCCACTGCAGCCCCCGTATCCTAAATGGTATGACACAAATGCCCAATGTGAATACCACGCGGGAATCACCAGGCACTCGATCAAAAACTGCACCGCATTTAAGAAAGTAGTCGAAAGACTCATTAAAATAGGAATTGTGAGGTTTGACGACCCAGCCGTACCCAATGTAGCAGGAAATTCGCTCCCCAATCATACCGACCAAGGAGCGAACGGGATAAGTGAAGGCAGGAACAAGAAGATCATATGTGAAGTTACAGAAGTCAGGACCCCATTAAGACGGGTGTGGAAGGAGATGGTCAAGAGAAGATTGATCGTGTTGGATTCGAGAGAAGAATCTGAAGAATGGAGGAACTATTGTGAGTTCCACAACAAGGCAGGGCATGAAATTCAAGAGTGTGTGGAGTTCAAGGCCTTGGTACAGAACATGATGAACAATAAAGAAATAGAGTTTTATGAAGAGACCAAAAACCCAGGAGAGGGAGATATATGTGCATCGGAAGGAGAATCGACGGCACAGAACCAAACAGCTAACTATCACGTGGTCATCATATCATGACCCAAAAGTAATGAAATTGGAGTGCAAATGCCACCGAAGGTCATAATCCAAAGACCTGTAGTTTTTCCTTACAAAGATAGAAAAAGGGTCCCATGGAATTATGATTGTAACGTGACGATTTTAGGAAAGGAAAGCCTGGTTGACACTGCAAAAGAGGATCAAGATAGGGGCTCTTATACACATAGCGGGAGACATTATGATACGGCAAGCGAGAAGGCACAACCCGTAAAAAGAAAAGCCTCAGTGGTCGAAGAGATGAAGGAAAAAGCGACCAAATCTGAACTTCCTGTTAATGAGCCAGTTAACGAGGAGGAGGCTAAGGATTTTTTGAAATTATTAAAACACAGCGAGTATAGTGTGGTGGAACAGCTACGTAAACAACCAGCTCGTATCTCGATGCTTCCCTTACTCCTGAGTTCAGAAGTCCATCGTAGCGCGCTGATAATGGTCTTGAATGAAACATATGTTGCCAATGATATCTCCGTCAACAAGCTGGACCGGTTGGTTAGCAACATAAGTGCCGACAACTATATCTTCTTCAATGACGAGGAGATACCACCAGGTGGCATGGGGTTGAATAAAGACTTTGCACATTACCACCCTGTAAGGGGTATACGCTGCCAGGCGTACTGATTGAAAATGGGTCAGCCTTAAATGTCCTGCCATTGACTACACTAAATAGATTACCTATAGATAGCTCTCACATGAAGGAGTGCTAGAACATAGTGAAAGTATTCGATGGCACGGAGAGAAGGGTGATGGGCAGAATCGAGGTACCTCTCCAGATCGGGCCAAACACATATGAGGTAGATTTCCTAGTGATGGATATCAAGCCCTCATACAACTACTTATTGGGAAGGCCCTGGATACATTCAGCTGGGGCAGTACCTTCATCATTCCATCAAAAGTTGAAGTTAGTATCAGAGGGGCGGTTGATAACGATCAATGCTGAAGAGGATATCATTGCAACTGTAAGTAGTAATGCGCCCTATTTGGAGATAGATGACGAAGCAATTGAATGTTCATTTCGGTCTTTAGAATTTGTTAATGTGACGTTCATTGCCGAGGGAAGCAAGATTCTAACGCCGAAATTGTCTAAAACTACGAGGATGAGTCTACAGTTGATGGTTGGAAAAGGGGCCCTACCCAGAAAAGGACTTGGGAGACATCTTTAAGTAAGGGTTGAAACACCGGTATTAAAGGATAAGAGAGACCGCTTCGGCTTAAGATTTAAGCCAGATGAAAGACAAAGGAGAAAGGAGCTGGAAAAGAAGCAAGAAAGAAGGAGAGCACGGTTGAAGGGGGAGGAAATCAGATGGGAGCCAATGATATTCCCCCACATATCAAAAACTTTTGTGTCTGGAGGGATCATTCATCCCGAGCGGGGCACGCCAAGAAAAGAAGCCATAGAAGAAAGGATAGAAAGCTTGGATATCAACACCACATCCGAAGAAAAGGCTAGAGGAGAAAATTTGTTGGGCATTTGCCCCTACATACTCGGAAGTGTCCTGGATAACTGGACTGCTGAAGAGATTCCTATAGTTTTTAGAGCTGACTCAGAGTAATGTCCAAAACACACTTATTGCTCTAGGCCTAGGAGTAATAAGAATTTTTTGTGAAATAGGCTTATGTTCAAAAACGTTATTTCAATGAAATGCATAGTTATTATCATTTTGAGCAGATATTCTTTCATTCTTTTAATTTCATTCTTAATCATATTATACAAATAATTACTTTCAGATTCTTTTTTTATTCAGACATTCTTCTAAATATTCTTTCATTCTTCATTCATAATCATACCATACAAATAAATATTCTTAAATTCTTTTGGTTCTTTGTATCTTCCTTCATCTTCATAACAGGTCCCCAGATATCAATGATATGAGTGACACTGCTAGTGGCTCAGAGTCTCCTTTTGAGTGAGATATGTGTATGGGAGATTCTCAGGATTTTGAAGATGACCAAGGCTGTAACCTATCTCCTGATTTGTTGAGGATGGTAGAACAAGACGAGATACAAATCCTACCTCACAAAGAATCAGTAGAAATTGTGAGCTTAGGAGAGGGACAAGAGGTGAAGATTGGAACTTGTATCACCATAGAGATGAAGCGAGACCTTATTGAATTACTTCAAGAATTCAAAGATGTCTTCGCATGGTCATACCAAGATATGCCCGGGTTGGACACTGATATCCTGGTGCATCGACTTCCCATAATAGAAGAATGTAAGGCAGTTCAGCAAAAACTCTGAAGAATGAGGCCCGACGTCTTGCTAAAAATAAAAGAAGAAGTTCGAAAGCAGTTCAACGCTGGAATTCTAAAGATGGTAAAATACTCCAATTGGGTAGCCAACATCGTCCCCGTCCCTAAGAAAGATGGAAAAGTACGAATGTGTGTGGACTACAGAGATTTGAACAAAGCCAGCCCGAAGGATAATTTCCCACTGCCTCATATTGACACCCTATTGGACAACACGGTAGGACACTCACTGTTTTCATTCATGGACGGTTTCTCCGGATATAACCAGATCAAGATGCATCCTGAAGACATGTAGAAGACCACATTTGTAACCATGTAGGGTATGTTCTGATACAAGGTGATGCCGTTTGGACTGAAGAATGCGGGGGCAACATATCAAAGGGCCATGGTAACCCTTTTTCATGACATGATGCATAAAGAATTCAAAGTTTATGTCGATGATATGATCGTAAAGTCCCGAACAGAGAAGGAGCACATACAAGTCCTGAGGAAATTGTTCTTAAGGTTGAAGAAGTTCCAGCTAAAACTCAATCCAGCCAAATGCACCTTCGGAGCCAAGTCTGGAAAGTTGCTCGGATTCGTGGTTAGCGAGAAAGGGATTGAGATTGATCCAGACAAAGTCAAAGCCATACAAGAGCTATCTCCGTCGCGTACCCAAAAAGAGTTTCGAGGCTTTCTAGGAAGATTAAATTACATCGCTCGGTTCATCTCACAATTAACCGAGAAATGTGACCCTATTTTTCGCCTCCTCAAGAAACACAACCCAGGTGTATGGGATGAAGAATGCCAAAGGGCTTTCGACAAGGTCAAATGGTACTTGTCTAACGCTCCGGTACTAATGCCACCTAACCCCAATAAGCCATTGATACTATATTTGGCAGTTTTTGAGAATTCTATGGGATGCGTACTTGGTCAGCATGATGAGTCAGGGAGGAAAGAAAAAGCTATTTACTATCTTAGTAAAAAGTTCACTAAATGTGAGACAAGATATCCACCGATAGAAAAGTTGTCTAGTGCCCTAGTTTGGACAACCCGAAGGTTGAGGCAGTATATGTTGTATCACACTACTTGGCTCATCTCAAAATTGGACCCTTTAAAGTACATGATGGAGTCAACAGCTTTGAATCTAATGATGGCCCGATGGCAAATTCTGCTCTCTAAATTCGGCATAGTCTATGTGAACCAAAAAGCAGTAAAAGGGAGTGCAATAGTAGATTTTCTAGCCAGTAGAGCTTTGGAAGATTACGAGCCCTTGAACTTCGATTTCCCGAATGAAGACCTGATGTGTGTTGCGACCACTGAAGAAGGTGCTCTGGATGAACTTCCCTGGAAACTAAACTTCGATGGGGCGTCAAATGTTACGGGTAATGGAATCGGGGTAGTTTTGGTATCTCCAAATGGGGATCATTATCCATTTACTAGTAAATTAGATTTTGATTGTACGAATAACATGGCTGAATATGAAGCATGCATCATGGGTATCCGCGCAGCCATAGAACGCAAGATTAAAGTGTTAGAGGTGTATGGAGATTCTGCATTAGTGATTTATCAACTCAAAGGAGAATGGGAGACCAGAGATCCCAAGTTGATCGATTATCAAAAACTGGTCCTTGAATTGGTTAAAGAGTTCGATGATATTACCTTCTGTTACCTTCCACGGGATGAAAATCAGATGGCAATGCTCTGGCTACCTTAGCTTCCATGATCAAGGTGAAAAACAAGAAGATGCCAAACCCATCCGGATGAGCATTTATGAAACTCCGGCCCACTGTTATAATATTGAAGAAAATGAAGAAAAAGATGATCACCCTTGGTATCACGATATATTGCAATACGTGAAGAATCGTGAGTACCCAGACTAGGCAAGCGAGAATGACAAAAGGATGCTGAGAAGATTGGCCATTGACTATGTCTTAGATGGGGAGATTCTATACAAAAGAAGAAAGGATCAAGGGCTATTAAGATGCGTAGATGCTGTAGAGGCTAAGAAAATCTTGGAAGAAGTCTATGAGGGCATCTGTGGGACACAGGCTAATGGCTTTACAATGGCCAGGCAAATTATGAGATTCGGGTATTATTGGTCTACAATGAAAGGAGACTGTGTCAATTACACCAAAAGATGTCATAAATGCCAAATCTATAGAGATAAAATTCATGTGCCTCCTTTACCGCTGCATGTCATGACTTCTCCATGGCCTTTCTCTATGTGGGGTATGGATGTGATTGGACCAATATAGCCAAAAGCTTCCAATGGGTATCGGTTCATCTTTGTGGTTATCGACTACTTCACCACATGGGTAGAAGCCACTTCATATGCCAACGTTACAAAGTCGACAGTGAGGAAATTCTCTAAAAAGAGATCATATGTCGATATGGGATGCCAGAGAGGATCATATCTGACAATACATTAAACTTGAACAATAGTATGATAGCTGAAGTCTGCAGTTAATTCAAGATCAGACACCATAACTTGTCACCATTTGGCCCGAAGATGAATGGGGCAGTGGAAGCGACCAATACAAACATTAAGAAAATTGTGGGGAAGATGACCGAGACCTACAAAGATTGGTATGAGAAGTTACCATTTGCCCTCTTTGCTTATTGAACATCAGTCAAAACCTCAACTGGGGCAACGCCTTTCTCTTTGGTCTATGGAATGGAAGTGGTTTTGCCAATCGAAGTCGAGATCCCATCCCTTCAAGTGTTGTTAGAGTTAAAGTTAGATGAGGCAGAATAGATCCAGTCTCGATACAATCAATTGAACTTGATTGAAGAAAAGAGGTTAAGAGCTATCCGTCATGGTCAGATGTACCAAAAACGAATGATGCGAGCCTATGATAAAAAGGTTCACCCAAGGGAATTCTATGAGGGGGACCTAGTCTTGAAAAAGATCCTTCCTATACAGAAGGATTTTAGAGGAAAATGGATGCCTAATTGGGAGGGGCTTTACGTGGTAAAGAAAGCTTTCTCCGGAGGAGCGTTGATTCTAACCGAGATAGATGGTAAAAACCTGCACAATCCCGTGAATTCGGATTTCGTCAAGAAGTATTTTACCTAAAAAGGAAAGGCTAAGGCGAAAACCCACAAAGGGCGCCTTGAGACCCAAAAAAAAATAGAGAGGCCAAGGTGAAAACCCGTAAAGGGCACTTTGAGACCAAAGGGGTTTTTGAGTTGAAAACCCAAAAACGGGCAGCTCAAATTTTAAATGTGGGGCATATGGTAGTCTTGTCCTCCCAAATTAACAAGAGGGAAGAATGGTACATCTTGGAGCATCAACAAAATACGCAGGATCTCCTGAACCAATATTTAGCTCAAAATGGCCTTTGAGAAGTTGGAATGGTGAAGCTCGTGCTGTGATATCTGGGGCACCTCTTTCTCATCTTATATTGTACTTTAGCAGATTTGTTATCCTGTTTAATTTATTCACTTCGAGTTTTTCTCTAAATAAAATTCCATCTTGTCCATTATGATAGTCTTTTTCGAGCATTTTTGTTGAAATCGATTTTTTAGACTCATAATATTCACATAAAAGAAGTTATGCATATTACTCTGGAAGGTCTCTAAATAGTACAAGGACCCGAAACAGGGCCACTAGTCAGGACTAACCAGACTCAAAAGTGGGAAACATTGGAAAAAGGATAGTCCAAATTGTGACTATTTCTTCAAGTTCTCTGTCAAAGATAACAGCTAAGCAAGAAGAAGCGATAGCACATCAATGATAGAACCCAGATGTACTATGAGCAATGATACCTTAAGCATCTAAAAAGGAATTACTCTCATAACATTTCTACATTCATAATCATTCATTTAGGTAGGAGCACTTGATTCATTTCGATCATAGCATTCTAATTATTTGACATAAGCACCACATCTAGTTAGGAACATTTGATTCATTTTGATCATAGCATCCTAATTATTTGACATACGAAAAGCCTATGAAACTGATTCTACAGATCTTGTCTCCCTGAAGTTGCAGTGGAGCAGATCGAAGATGGCGAATCTTGTCTTCCTGAAGTTGCAGTGAAGCAGATTTAAGCCACCATCCTATCTTCCTAAAGTTGTAGTGGAGTAGGCTAAAGATTGTAGATCTTGTTTCCCTGAAGTTACAGTGAAGTAGATCGAAGACGATGCATCTTGTCTTCCTGAAGTTGCAGTGAAGAAGATTTAAGCCACCATCCTATCTTCCTAAAGTTGTAGTGGAGTAGGCTGAAGATTGTAGATCTTGTTTCCCTGAAGTTGCAGTGAAGCAGATCAAAGACGGCGAATCTTGTCTTCATGAAGTTACAGTAAAGTAGATTTAAGCCACCATCCTATCTCCCTAAAGTTGTAGTAGAGTACGCTAAAGATTGCCGATCTCGTCTCCAGTGGAGCAGATTGAAGAGAACAAGCCTTAACCCCCTAAGTGGTAGAGTAATAGGCTGAAGATCATAGATCTTGTCCCCCTAAAGTTGTAATGGAGCAGATCGAAGATGGCGAATCTTGTCTCCCTAAAGTTGTAGTGGAGTACATTGAAGATATTTGAAGGAAAGAAGCGTCAAGAAGGGCCGAGACTCAGCCGGCCCAGGCAAAATTGGCCATTTATAGTCTTTGCTCTATTCTTGTTACACGACAATGGGCAAAGAGGGGCAGCTGTAAGGCCCAATTTTGGCCCGGGCCCGTGCAAAGACAAAACAAACAAAAAATAAAAAAACCAATAAATATTATTAACAGTCCATTAGTCCAAATATCAAAAACCAGCCTAAAACATTTACATTAACCCAAGTAGCCCAAAGTTACAAGACCCAAATGGCCCAAAAGATTTTAGAAAAAGAAACCCTAGGGTTTCTTTCCCTTACGCCACAATCGGACAGCAGCCCCAGCCTCCGTACGCCAGCACAGCCCCCATACTCGCGCCACGCACACTCCGTACCTGCGAAGAAACAGACAAACAACAGCAACAAGCCAATACGAAATCAAAGAAAGAAAATTTGTGTTTATTATTTTATTTTGATGATTCGGCTATAAAGCCTTTTATTTTTCGATTGTAAACTCTCTCTTTTTTTGTACGAACACAGACACACTATTCGCATACAGAATACAAAGAAAAAACAAAGAAAGGTGATTTCTGTTTTGAGTCTCTGGGTTTATTACGTTTTTTTTCTTGATCTGCTCCCTTCGATTTTCTTTCTCATTTTTTTTTGCATTTAAAAAAAAAAGAAAAAAAAAAGGGAAACAAGACCTTACCTTGTGAATCCGCCGTCGATCCTCTCTTGCTTCGTCGAAATCGAAGCTAAAGGGGGATTTTGATGCCAAAGAACAATAAGTCGAAGCCAGAAGCACGAGACGCCGTTCTTGATGGCAATTTGGTGTTTGAGAATGGACTTTAGGGTTCGAATAATGGAAACGGGTAGCAAAGAGTGGAAGAAGGAGGCTAAGGTTCGGCCGAACAGGCTTAAATGAGCCTTTATAGCGAATAAAAAATGATGTCATTTGAGCCTACTTCAATGGCTCTAAAATTGTGCCGTGTAGACAAGGCCCGACCCGATCCGACTCCTAACCCTCAGGATCCGTGTTTGCTACGGTAAAGGTAAGTTTGCGCATTTAGTCCCTTCCTTTCGGACTGGTGCTTAATTAGGTCTAGTCCAGATTTCTTTGTTTTCTTTAATCCGCCCTATAATTTGTGCGCGTTTGCGTTCTGATCCGCGCTTCAGTGATGCGTTTTGTGGCCTGGATTATTTCTAGTTCTAGTCCCTATGCACTTGCGCGCATGGCATGTTGGTCCCTTTGACCATTATTGTTTTATTTTCGAATTATCCCTTTGTTTTAGTTTAATTTTAATTAAGTTTTTTTTTACCCCTTTTATTCTTAATTACTTATTCGTACATTTTAAACAACCTAGGTAATTGTTTCTTTCTTATTGTAAACTTGTTTTTGTAATGTCATCGTCACATTTTGTATATTTCATGTAAATATTTTTTATACACTATCATATATATATATATATATACACGTTGTATTAAAGTTAACTTATATATGTATTATTAACCTTATATTATTTTATACATATGATTTCTTAAATTTATTCTTGTATTTCATTATATAGTCCTACGTAATATATCTTCTAAGTAATTATTATATATGTATGTATATTTATTGGTACCTATACTTGATCTATATATACTATTAAATCTATGTATTTTATACATATAGTTTTATATATATATATATATATATATAAGCATGTTCTTAAATATATTATAAACTTTATTATAAAATTTATTCAAGCTTGTATGCATTTCTATGTTTTTACAAATAATTATTTTTAAAAGTTATTTATGTATATATGTTTTGAAAATCTATTTTGTGTATTATATCTTGTCATGTATCTTTATTATTCTTTCTTATTATATATATTATTTAAGTTATCATATACATTGTTAATTTTTAAATGAATTTGTGTTCAAAATATTTTACATGTAATTTGATTCAAACTTTTATTCTATAATATCTATTTCCAAAATTATATATCCCTAGTTTTTATGCTAATTTGTCAACCTATATATTATATATCCATTAATTCGTTGTTATTTTAAAATCGTTTTATAGCACATTGACTTCTAATCGCTATGTTGTTGTTGTTTTTTACATCTTGCATTGATTATTTTATATCATGCTATGTATATTATTGTGGCATATTATTGTGTGTACTGTTTTGGTTGTGTTGTATCGTTATATTATTATTTTTCACATTGTATTATTATATCAAGTATTTCCCATGCATGATCGTAATCGGGTTATATTTTTTGGGTTAGTCATACTTAATTATTAGTTTGTTAATTGATTGTATCTCATATGTGTATATTGTCCCATATCATTGTTTTCCGCTTGGTTAACAAAATTTGGTTTTACAAGGTCCAAATATTTAAGATTAATTTTGTTTTATTTCAAGTTGCATTAACGCATTTTAAGCCATTTTTGTAATTATTCATTTAAAAATTCTTTAAAACAAAGGCAATACTTGGTGTTTGGCAATTCAAGAATCGTGCCCTATCGTGCTGGGTCACGATTTCTCGTTTGTTCAAAACAACCGAATATTCCTTTGGGATTTCACTCATGTTTTTACAAACTCTTAAAAATGAAGGTAATGTTCGATGCTCGACAATTCAGGGAATCGTGCCCTATCGTGCTGGATTGCGATCTCCTATTTGTTCAAAATAATCGAATATTCCTTTAAAATTTCATTCATGTTCTCTAAATTCTAAAATAAGGCAATGTCCGATATCTAGAAATTTGAGGAGTCGTGCCCTACTATTCTAGGTTTCGATTTTTCGCTGGACTAAATAATTGGGCATCCTTTTGCTGTTTCCAACATATAAACTCTTAGAAGTCGAAATTTATCGTGTTTTCGAGGGTATAAAGCACTGTGTCCTACCGTGCTGGATGTGATGTTGTATTCCTTTGAAACAAGAGAATTTTGACGACCAACTTGGGCTATTCAAATGTTTATAAAAGGAACCACATTTCAAAAAAACATTTTTAAATCTTAGACATAAGGACAGTATTTAATCAGTTTGGTACCAATTTTGGGCGTAGTGAGGGTGCTAATCCTTCCTCATGCGTAATCGACTTCTGAACCCATTTTCTCAAATTTTCGTAAGACCAAAATCGTTGTTTTAGTAAAAAGAAATACTTTATTAAAATAACCAAATTTCTAGGTGATCCGGTCACACCTAAACAAAAAAAGATCGGTGGCGACTCCATTTCTGTTTTTAAATTCAATCACCCGTTTTTATTTTAAAATTTTAAAAATGGTTTCGACAAAATGTAATCAAAGAAATAATAAAGAAAATGGAAAGAAAATTACATGCAAATTAGAAAAGAAAGAAAAGAAAAGAAAGAAAGAAAGAAAAGAAGAAGAAGAGAATTCACGACTTTGGGGAATTAGGGGTTCAAGCTCAAATTGGTTAATGTAATTTAGTCATTTTCTTGTAATTTACGTTTTTGGAATCTCAGTACCTAAGGATACCCGACCCATTTTGTAATTTTTAGTAGTGTTTAAGATTTTAGATGTTGTTATTGTTGAATAGTTTAAGTATTAGGGATTAAATAGATAGATTTTTAAGTTAGAAGTGGAAAAGGATTTAAATTGTTGAATTAATTGTTGATTTTGAGCAATATGGACTAAATTGAGAAAAATTTAAAATTAAGGGGTCAAATTTGAAAATAGGGAGCTAAATTTAGCTTAGAGTGAAATTAGTATAAAAATATAACTTTAAATGTGGTGATTAAAATTAGTCCTGGTTTAAGGACTACATTGAAGTTTAAGCAAATTTAGTTAAAAAAATTGAAAACTTAATGTGAAATTGAATTGTGTAATATTGATGTATTTTAATTAATGTCATACGAGAATCTTCGAGTAAAAAGGGGAAGGATAAAATCGACGTCGAATAGCTCAGAAATCACATTTTTGATATAATAGTAATTGTCATGGTAAACATTAAGGTGAGATTTGTTATTCGATTGGAATATCATAATCAATGGTTATTTATGAAAGTAAGTGTTACATAATTGAAAAATATGTGGATTGAGAAATTATGGTTGCTATCAAATTAAGATATGTTATATGCGTGTTAATGTACATATATGAAATTGAATCATTAGTTGCATTGAAAAGTGAAAGGAAACCCTATTAACTATTTCGGGCTAAGCGAGATATAGATGACATGCCATAGGATAGGAAGAGTTTAGGGATTTCTTCGACCCTGAGTCGATGAGACACTGGGTGCCAATTACTTCAGTTTAACTGATAAGACACTCAATGTCAATTTATATAGCGCTGGGCGTAGTTATTACTTTAGATTTATTCGATGAGGCACTAGGTGCCAAGCTGGTGCATTGGTTGGATCCGTGTATTCGTCCGAGTCGGAGTCGTGTTAATAGGGGAAATTAAATAATAAATTTATGTGTTTGATATTAAGATGATAAAGTTGAGAAATTAAAATGAGATAAGAAATGAAATATGAAATGATGAAATGAGATGTGAATCTTGAAATGAATTCAAGTATTGATAAAAAAGATGAATCATGCCATTGCATGAGTTGGATTACCAAATGCTATATATATATAAAATACCATTGATATGTGCTTGAACATGTGAAATATTGTTGCCATATGCTAAAATTTGTGATTACCAAATTTTACAACATTACTTATTGCATCTTTATATCTTATTTATTCATATCAAGCTTAAATTGTTCATATTATATAAATATCTCTGAGTTATACTCAGCGTGTGGCTTTGTTTTCTGTGCGCAGCCTAGGTACTTTTCAATTTATCGCCAACTCAGCATCCAATAACAAATCTCAAGCTCAAGTGTGGTGATATCTTATTTTGTAATGACATGTACCTAGGAAGTCCTTTGTTTATGCTGTTTATAAAGTGTTGCTATTTTGGTTTGCTAGTCAAATGATGGTTAATTGTATATATGGTTGTAGTTGAGGCTATGTTGGTATGTTAGCCTAGTTATAGTTTTGGTATGTGTTTAGCTAAAAAATTGGTAGCCTAAGTAGCTAAATATTGGTTCAATTATTAAGAATTTGGTATGAGTGAAAGTCTTTGAATGGTTGACGTGTTGTTGGTGTATTTGATGGTATAAAATGTGATACCAATGAGGGTACATTGGTTAGACACTAAGATGGTTGTTTTGGCATGTTTTGAGCATGTTTGTGTGAGTTTTGAATAGGTTAACAGGTTATTATTTGAGTTGCTTAGTGTCCAAGTAAACATAAAATGGTAAAGCTGAGTTTTAAGGTACATTTAGGTGCACACGGTCAGTCACACAGCCGTGTGCCATACACGGGCAACACACACAGGCATGTGGAAAAATAGTATAGGTGTAGTTTCCACACGGGCTGACACACGGCTTGGGACATGACCGTGTGACCCAAGTCAGCGAGTTACATGGGCGGAGACAAGGTTTGGGGCATTCAACACAACCTTTCCACACGGTCGTGTGTCCCCTATTTTTAGGTATTTTCAAAAATGGCCCTAAACTTTCAAAATTATTCCAAATTAGACCCTTCCTATTTGTAGACTATTTTTAAGGTCCTGTAGACTCGAAATAACAGTTGTAAGAGTAACTTTTACTCTGAATTGGAATGAATTAGCAAACTTGAATTAAGTGAATTCTACTAACATCATCGAAGGTAGTAATAGTCGAAGTATGGACCAATACTTTGATGCTAATAATTGGAATAGTCTTATTATGTATCCAACTTTTAGCATTCAAGGAGGGATAAATAGTTATAAGAGTGTAGACAATGGAAGACCAAGTTTAGCATTGCATAGCATAATACACTATTCGATTATATAAGACACTACTATGCAAGTATTAGATTGGCATGATCTGCCCCTGTATATTATGATGACATTAGTTAGCTTATACTACTACTTGTGATGTAATTAAATGTTCTGATTGGTTAGTAATACTTGTGACCCTAATCTGACGACGGAGAGGGGTTAGGGGTGTTACATGTTGGGTTGGAGTAGTTTGGCATACAGTTGGGAAAACAAGATGATCGTTTGTCGTGTTCAAGTTCCTGCGAACAAATTGACGTGTCTAGGTGGGAAAAGGCCAGTTGGATGCCGTCAAGGGAGATAGTGATCAAATTTAAATGATCCAAGCAGTTAAGGTCGTTAATTCGAGTTCGACTCTTCTAGATCGCAAGGCTATCGAGATCTTGTTACATGGTTAGATAGTCAGTAAGGCTTGCTTTGCAGGTTGTACCGAAATCAACTACACAAGTAAGAGTTAGCAGTTGAGGCATCCTTGGTCGCTATAACTAGCTTATCGTTTGGAAGGAAAAATTCACTTGCAAGGATCGACTCAATTTTGGAATATTCCTAGTCTAAGGTTAAGAATTTGCATATTTGATTTCCTAATTTGATTTCAATTATTTAATTTTATTTTGTAATTACAATTCGATTATTATTTTTCTCTCTTAATTTTTATATTTTTTTCTAAAACCGCCTTTGATTTATTTTCAACTTAGTAAGTTACAAGTCGTGAGCACGATAGTTGCCACAACTTTGGAATCTAGTCACGCTGAAAACGATATTAGGAATCCCAGTCCTTGTGGGCTTGACCCTGCTTCTTTATATACTGTTTAATTTAGTTAGAGTGTAGGACATTTATATTTGGTGGTATTAACAACCATCAATAAATCTTAAAATTAGAAATCTACTTTGATTTAGTGTGTGCAATGTAATATATTAACTTTGGTTTGGTGCAATTATATGTATCAGATTTTAATTTTGATTCAAATTTTTTATTATATTAACACAATTATTTATGTGGCACTACTTTTTCAATTATGTTAATTGTAAATTATTAATATAAACATGCTACACCCCAAAAATGGGGTTAGAAGAACTGGATTTGTGGTTGATTGATTGGATTTAAATCTTGAATACGCATGATTGTTAAGTTTTAGTTGCATGTTGGATGATATGCATGTGCTTAGTGAATTATTGTTATATATGCTTGAATGACTTGCTGAACATTGAGAGAAGCTTAAAATGACCAAATGTTAAGGTATGAACCTATAATGCACTTAGAAATGCATAAGATGCAAATTTGACATGTTGAGTAATATGAATTGTGACTTTACATGCTAGTATAACTAACTAGTTAGAGTGTTAAAGTATGTTAAAGTATGTTTTAGTGTAATTGAGCATGATTTGCATGATCTAAATACGATATGTTAGAATAGGAAAATTGGCATGAAAACATGAAATAGTATGTGTGGATAGGTGTTAATGTGTCATATGTACGTTTTGAACATGTTTTGTTATCTTTGCAATTGAATCCTGATTTTTATGCTCTACAATTGGAGTCTTTAAATGCTATGAAATGACTTAAAAATTTACATGATTAAGTTCTATATAGATAATTCCATAATTTTACTCCCAATTTTACAAAAAGGTTTTACTAAATATTTTACTAAATTTACGATTTAGTCCTTACACTTTGCTTTAAAAATTAAATAAGTTTTACTTATCAGTTCTGGTATTTTCTTTCAATTGTTTCCCTTATTAAATTATTTTATACTGAAAAAAATGATTTAATTTTTGAATTACGAATGTTACTTATGTCGTATGGTAAATGACGATTTCACCCCCGATGTTGGTCTGATCAAGAGTAGCGCTCCAGAAGCATTTTTTTTAAACTTGTATGTTTATCTTGAACTATATGATTGATGAATATGCATGTAAATAAATTAGTGTGGTGTGATTAGTGGTTGTATGGAGGTCACGTATGTAACACCCTTGACCCGTATCCGTCACCGGTTTAGGGTTATGAGGCGTTACCTAACTAAACATAGTTCAGCACAGTCATATATGACTTTTCATACACCAAATTATAAATTATACCTTTTTAACACTTACAAACTCATGCAATCACAATTCATTTATTTATTTAAGACAGATACGCATATTTGATTCTCAATATCAACCAAATACAAACATGCTTACTAATTATGGCTCATGCATAACCCATACTCTTATTTCATAATAACCAAAACTTACATTACAATTCATGCTTCGAAATTCAATTACATCATTACTCATAATCTATACAAGTTTCAGATCAAGCTTTCATACATCAAAACCAAACTGCACATGTTTCATAATTTTTTTTAAAAGTCCGAACCATATGACCATTAAATCTATAATATTCGAATATTTAAAATATATCCAGACGTATATAATTACACTTCATAAATCGAATACAAGTCAATACATCTATCTCATTAGTCGAATATCAATATATCACTTCATAACTTCTGTACATGTGCATATTAAAACAAATAAACCCATATTGCTCTACTAAATATCCATCTACATATGTGACATTAGTAACATTATATCATAACCGAACATACTCATAATGCTATTATAATATGCTCATATTCCCTAAAAAAAAAGCCATATCAAATCATAATTATCCAATCAACATTATCATATTCTATTAACAAATTTTGTGACTATACCAATTCATAATCTATGCACATTATTCTAGGTAAAGTAATCCACACGACATAATATGCATTCATATATATATATATATATATATATATATATATATATATATATTATACATAAGTAAGCATCTCCATAAAACCACATACAATTAAAATAATTTCTAACTTGCGCACATTTCACCATAGCCACATTAAATATTTATGGATACAAAGATCATTTCATAGCATACCAAATTTGTATGCTCTATAACTAATCCAAAGTACATAAGTACAATCGAATCCATTAACCATATATTCGTTCTTCAAAATTAATCTCCAATGATCAACCTAAAACATTCATAAAACATTTTCATTATTATTATTATTATTTTACTTATAGAAACGTAAATCACAAGCCAAAAATGCATCCAACCTTTATCTCATTGAACAACCGAATTACATCATCATGTACCACGCAAGATATACCTTGAGATATACTTTTGATATAAGCATAGATCATGACCGAATGCACCCAACCATTAACATCGAAATCAAGCCATTTTCGCATGGCTATATATATATATATATATATATATATACAATTGTCAAAACCAAATATATCAAAATTAACCTATACAGGCCACATAACCAAATCTCAAAACATTAGTTACCGAAATGATAACCGGATAGTGTGATGACGTCTCCAACAACTTTCAACTCGAACAAATCTCTGAAACTCTAAAGACATAGGAAAAACACACAGAGTAAGCTTCGAGAGCTTAGTAAGTCATAAGCAAATAAATAACTCAATATTAATATCAACTTAATTTAATCAACCTAATTTATACTATCATGATCACATTTATTTTCAAGCTCACAATTTCATATATAACATATACTTCCATGTACAAATTTTACCTTGACCGAATATACATGTATCTATTATCAAAATAACATACCCTTTTAAAGCCATATTATTAATGTATATATAACCGAATATTTAAACTCTTACATGCATATCTTCATAAATCAAACCATAATATCACATATTTATACATAATATCTGGCCGAATATACTTTACAATTGCCCAAATATGAAAACACATACATTTCATTTACAAAATCACATATACTTTTCATTTGGCCAATTATAGATTTTCATATACATATATACTCTCATTTATGTCATGAGTACATAAGTAAACCGAATGTATACTTTCACATATGCATACATATAATTCACATTAACATGTAACATTTATATCATCAATTCGAACATTCCACTTGCCATAATTTCATAACTTAGTATGAATACATACTTGAGCCTTTTAACTCGATTTTTCATGCTTCATAACTTATTATTGCCCGTTGAACCATTCAGAATTGAATAGGATACTCGGATAATCACACATATCATACAATGCCAACGTCCTAGACGTGGTCTTACATGTAATCACATATCAATGCCAACATACTAGACGTGGTCTTACTCACACACATATATCAGAATCACATATCGATGCCAAGGTATTAAACATGGTCTTACTCGCACATATATATCGATGCCATGGTCTTACTCGCGCACCATATATCAGAATCCTATGTCATGACATATGCATCTTAGCTATTCCTAAGGTCCGTACGGGGCTTTCAGATGTCATAACTCGATCGAATCGAACTCGTATACTTAGATTCCAAACTTGTACATATTCGGCTTTCACATTTATAATATCACATTATACATTACAGCATAATTCATATTTAATCAATTAAATAACATCTATTTCCTTATAAACTTACCTTGTACGAACACGAATGGACCAGAACAACTACTTGATAATTTTTTACTTTCCCCGTTCCAAATCCAATTGCCTCATTTCTTGATCTAATTCTGTAACAGTCCGTTTTTAGGGTTAATCGGAATAGTAGTTTCAGGGCCACCAAATTCGACGAGTAGGTTTGTAAATATTATATTTAATATTTACGAGTTAATTGTGATTTTAAAAATATTTTTGATATTGTGATTTTTGTTTTATAAGCGATTTATTAAGTTCAAGTGGTATGACCCTAAGGTCAAGTGGGTTTAGAAAATGAGGTATCGAAACCTCGTTTCTATAAATTGAGTCGTAAATATTTTTATAAATATTTAAGAAGTGGCAATAAGATGGTATAAAAGTTTCGTTGATAAATTTTATCTTTTTGATAGTAAATTAAGCAAAAAGGACTAAATCACGTAAAGTTTAAAACTTGTGTGCTATTAGTTAAGGCGTCTAATAGCTACGGTTTATTAAAGTGAAACTCCTTATAAGGATATTAGACCATTTTTGTGTTAATGGATGATAGTGGAAGGGTAGTTGGAGTAGTTTTAAATGTTTTTGAAGGTTAATATTGTAAAATAGTTAATAAGTGTTTTAATAAATAAAACAAAATAAAAATTTGGCTTCATTCTCATCATCTATTGCCGAAAGTTAAAAGAAAAAGCAGCCATTGAAGCTTCAAAGTATTCGGTCATTGCATGTTAAATTGGTAAGTCCATTTTGACTCGGTTTTTAGTGATTTTTACGTTTTTGAGATCGTTGCTTCGTAATCTAGCTAGCCCGTACCTCCGATTTTAAAATTGTTAAAGTATTTGGATGATGTCATTATTGAATGTTTGAGTATCTTGATGTTTAATGATAGAAAATAAATCTTTGATGTTAAATTAATGAGTTTTGTTAAGTGAATTTTGGTAAATATGTCAATTTTGGATTACATTGTAAAGAAGTTGAAATATTAGGGGCAAAAATATAATTTTTCCATAAAGTGAATTATGGGCTGTTTTGATACTATGAACATTCAGCTAAGCTTAATTCTGGTTAAAAATGGTTAAATTGCATGTTTTGAGCTCAGGGACTAAATTGAATAAAAGTAAAACTTTAGGGGCAATTTTGTAAAAATGTCAAAAATGACCAAATTGTATGAAATGAAGTGTTTTACTGTCTAAATTAATATATTGAATGAAATTATTAATTTAGATCAAGATCGGGTGGAAAATCGAAGAAAATAGAAAAATTTCCAAAATGCCCCTGAATTTTGGTATTTCTACAATTTAGCCAGGTAAGTTCGTATGCAATAAGCATTGTTAAATTTATACTTCTAATGCTTTAATATTGTATAAATTGTATATACGTGAATATTCTAATGTCTGATGAC
Organism: Gossypium anomalum; assembly: GCA_025698475.1. Classification (NCBI taxonomy): domain Eukaryota; kingdom Viridiplantae; phylum Streptophyta; class Magnoliopsida; order Malvales; family Malvaceae; genus Gossypium; species Gossypium anomalum. Next base: position 21,259,427 of record CM046968.1, read on the forward strand.
ATATCGACTAAATGTGGCACTTAGTGTGCGGGGAAATCAAATATGGCACTCAGTGTACGAAATATTGAGAATGGCACTTAGTGTACGAGATATTGAGAATGACACTTAGTGTGCAAAATATCGAATGATTCAAAGGGCAATTATAAATTGTGATTGAATGATTAAATCGAGCAAAGTGAACAGGTATACATGCTATATTATGTGAATTGATTATGAGACGACTTTATAATGGTGATATTCGGGCTTTGAGCCTAGCAAGCCTTGTGCTGATGAATTAAATCGGGCTTATGTCTAGCAAGCTTATTGCCGGTGTATAAAATCAGACTTTGAGTCTAGCAGACCTTGTGCCGGTGTGAGATACAGGCTTAGGCTTAGCAGGCTTTATGCCGATGAATTATTATAAGTTTATGCCTAAAAGATTTATTGCTGATATGGTAGTTAAATACGTTAAATGAGCTAAAACGATCAGGTATGTGATAATTGATTACCTATTTGAAAATAAGGTAAGTACATGTGCAAAGAATGTATTATGATGTATGTGGAAATGAAATATGATTATGTGCCAATGAAACATAAATGAATGAATAAGATGTGATTTGTAAAGTTGCATATGTGAAATTTGTCGATCTTTATATGAATGAAAAGTGAATTTGATTATAAATGATCATACGAGATTCATATGAGAAAGATATATGATTAAATGTGTTATTTCCCATAATGTGTTCATTTGGCTATATGAAAGTGTGAAAGGGTTGATGTATGAAAATTTAATTGAATAAGTTTGTGAAAGTTAAAGTTGGTTAAGTGAGTAAGTATAATATTGAATGATGATAATTTGATATGAGAACATGTTATGAAATTTAGAAAGGTTGTGTGAGATAGCATATTATGTTTACAGCATTATAATGAAAGTATTTGTTATGTTAAGTGTATTAAGATACAAGCTTACTAAGCTTAAAAGCTTACTCTGTGTTTTCTTTTTCCTATGTTTATAGATTTTTGGAGATTTGCTCGGGTTGAAAGTCAACAGAGAGCGTATCACACTATCTGGTTATTGATTTACGGTATTTTTACACTTTGGAGCTTGGTTTATGAAATGTATAGGCCAGTGTTAAAAAGGTATGTCTTGAATTGTGATTTTGGCCATGTGATTTGGCTTGTAAATGTTGGTGTGTATTGGCCATTTAAGTTGCCCTAAAGTATGTATTTGATAAATGACATATGTGATGTATATAATGCTTTTGTGTTGGCATAGTTTAGTATGGAGTATAGATGATGAATTGATATGTTTGAGAAGCATGATTTAGGTGATGAAAGATTGAGAAAAATGCATAAGGAAGATAGGTAAAATTATTGATAATGATATATTGCTTTGGATATGTTTAAGGTTGAGTTTTGAGTAGTGGTTTGGATTGTGATATAATGGCTTGATTTGCATATGAATTTGGCATGTTGTGATTGCTTATGTGTGTATTGAAATGGAATGAAGTGTGGTGTTTAGGTATGCTTGTGGAGTGTGAGAAATGTGGCTTTATCCAAGCCTATTTTCACTCCACACGGCCGAGCACACGGGAATGTGGCTCGACCGGGTGTGACACATGGCCTTGGAACACGGTAGTGTGTCCCCCTGGGGTAGCCCTTTGAATTAAAGTCATTTTACCCTCCAGTTTTGACACAGCCTAGCACACAGCCTGAATACGGACGTGTGAAGGGAACATGGGCTAGACACACGGGTGTGTGCTCTGGCCGTGTGATCAAGTCAGTATGTATGCCCTGTTTGGCCATGATTTAGTCACACGGGTGTGTCTGAGACCGTGTGATGCACACGGCCTGTTCACATGGGCGTGTGACCCATGCAGTGAGGAAAATTTTCTAAGTTTTGTAAAGTTTTCTCGAGTTATCGATTTAGTCCCGAACCTCTTTTAAGTATGTTTTAAGGTATCGTAGAACCTTATAAGGGACAATATGGATGAATGTACAAAAGTTTTAAATTGTATGCAAGTTTTGTTGTGAAATTGACTGAATGATTCGATGTAAGTCCAGTACTACCTCGTGCCCTGTTCCGGTGTCAATTACGGGTAAGGGGTGTTACAAATTCAATACAAATTCAACCTATTTAATCATGTATTCAATAAAATTCATCTAAACACACATAAATGGGCTAATTACACTTTTACCTCTGACATTTCACATTTTTCGCAATTTAGTCCCTATTTCAAAACAACACAAAATACTCAAAATTTCATTTAACCAATGTTTGGTCGAATATTCCTTAAGTCCCTAACAGCCCATTAATTTCATTTATTTTACATTTTGACCCCTAAATTTGCAAATTTCACAATTTAATCCTTAATAAGCATTTTTATCGAAAATCACTTAATTAAACATAATAATCTATCAACAAATATGTATTTTTCATCATCAAATAACAAAAACATCAAGCTATCATCAATGGAAAATCACAAATTCATCATAAATTCTGAAAATTAGGGCATGGGCTAGTTAGAATACGAAGCAACGATATCAAAAACATAAAAATTATCAAAAACCGAGCAAAGAAAATACCTAAATCAAGATTTAAAGGTGCCGAAATTCACCAAGCTTCAAACCTTATTTCTTTTCTCTATATTCGATTGAACATGCAAGAATATAAGCATATTTTAACTTTGTTTTATTTAATAATAACCTTATTTCTAAAATTAATTACTTATTGAACCTTAATTAATATAATTATAAACACTTAGTGGATGGTCATTATTGTCCATTAACCATATCAATGGTTCATTTGCATAATAAGGACTTCATAGCTAATAATCCATAGCAATATAGCACATTAACAAATAGCATACAACTTTTGCATTTTGTACGATTAAATCCTTTTATAAAACTAAGCACAGAAACGATCAAATTTTCATACAAAATTTTTACACATACTAATTCACATATAATAAGCACGAAAAATAATATTAAAATATTTTTCTGACTTGGATTCGTGGTCCCAAAACCACTATTCTGACTAAGGTCTAAACAAGGCTGATACAACGTAAGTGACTAAAGTAACGTTCTAAATTCGGGTTAGTCTAACCTGACCAGGTGTAGAGCGCCACATTTGGTCAAGTTTGTGAAATCGGGGGGCGTTATGTCCCAATGTATAAAGTTATCAAGTGCGTTTGTTAAATAAGAAATAGGCTTCAGACCTAATGGTTAAGTGTTAAGTTCATTTCCTCCTATTTTATTATTTTTGGTAAACTAGGGCAAAGTCACATTCTAAAATAAATATATACGACTAAACATCTAAAATAAGAAAGAAATAAGACATAGACTAAATGGTTAGGCATTAGTGCCTTCTCCTTAAAAGCTAAGGTTTGAGTCCCATTCCTTTCATTTCTTTTAATTTTCGGCAAAGCCTTGTTTAAATGCCCAAATTGCTGCCCCAAAATTTATATGCAGTTAGATGTATGAATTAAGCAAGAAATGAGTGATAGGCTAAATGGTTAAAGCACTAGAACACTTCTCAAAAGACCCAAGTTTGAGCCCTATTTTTCCTTTTAATTTTGTGATTTTGGCAAGTCTCTCGAAAACTAAAATATGTATAATTAAGTGTCTAAATGAAGAAATAATAAGTTATAGGTTCAATGGTTAAAGTGTTAGAGCCCTTTCCAAAAGACCCAAGTTCGAGTCCTATTTTCCCTTTTAATTTTGAAAATTTGGAAAAGCTTTAGGGTAAACTATATTTGCAACCTTTAAGGTTTACAAACCCCTAGGAATTTAACCAATTATTTCCTAATTAGAATTCATATATTGCCCTTCCTCAAAATTCCAATAGAATTAGAATTCCACCATCTTTGTCTCTCTTTTTTCTAATTAGATTTTCATATAGCCCATTTTAAAATCTTAATAGAATTTGCTCTCCATCTCTCTATTTCTTTTCTTTTTATTTCCTTTTCTCTCATTCTTGCACCAAATTTTGCAATCTTTGTGTTGTTCGTTATTTTTCCCCTATTGGATCGCTCCCTGTTCATTTAATTTCTATCGATATTTAGAACCATCGTCAGTGGCATTTAATAACTTAGACAAAAAATTAGTAAGTATACTTCGTTTCAATGAATAGATTTCATAATTCCATTGTCCAACGTAAATCTTTAGTTCGATTAATCAATCTTTTGTGAATCTTGCCAAATCTTGAAACCAACCGTTAATTCTTATGTAGATGTCGTTTGAAGGACAAGATTTAAAACAACTATATCAGACAATGCAGTGGAAAGTATGTGTTCTTTCCCAAGTGAATCAATGGTGATCGTGTGTAGGATTAAGGCCACATGGTCTCCCATAAAGGCATGTGGGCCACATAAATGGACCACATGACCATGTGCCCTTACAAACCTTAGGCTAGTTCGTGAACGGCACGGTCATAGCCCTCTCACACAGTTTTCCACATAGTCGTGTCTCTCCTGTAGGCTAATTTTAATGTTTACCACACAACCATAGTCTGTTACACGGCTTGGCTACACGGTCGTGTAACCTTTCCATGTAACGACTCGAAAGTCAGTGGTACCGAAAGTGTGGTTTCAAGACCCCATTTTCGTAAATTGGACTTGTAAATTTTGAATTATTAAATATTTACGAAGTTATATTTGAGGTGAATTGAATTTCAATCCAGTAATTTTAGTGAATTAATGTTTAATTAGAGTATAGGGATTAAATCATAAAAGTGTCAAAATTTTAATTGTTAGTGAATTATTAAGTATATCTTGGCTGAGGGACTTATGAGGTAATTAAACCAATGTTAAATTATTACTGGAGGGCAATATGGATTTATATTCTTAAAATTTGTAATACAATAAATTAAAAAATAAAAAGTTAATTAATTTAATAAAAGATAAAAGCCTTGGTAGATTGAAAGAGAAAACCAATTTTCTATTTCAATTACAAAGCTTCAAACCTAAGAGGAGAAGAGCTCAGCCCATGACTAGGATTTTCAAAGGTTTCAAGCCCTAATTTGGTTAGTTTGATTTAGTCATTTTCTTGTAATTTTTATGTTTCCGAAATCTTGGAATCGTAAGCTAATTGAGCCATGTTGTAATTTTTGGTATTTTTAAATTTTGAAGATGTTACCGTTATAGAATAAATGAAGCTTAAGGTGTTAGTTTGATAGATTTTAAGTTTAGAATTGGAAAAGGATTAAATTGTAAGGTCAATTGATGATTTTGTGCAATAGGGACTAAATTGGACAAATTTCAATTTTACGATAGAAATGAAAAATATGAAGTTAAATTAGGCCTAGAGTGAAATCAGTATAAAAATTGGAGGTTAAAATGAAAAGTATGTTAGTCTCGATTTTAGGGACTATATTAAATAAAATGCAAAAGGTGCATAACTTTGAAATTGAATGTGAAAATGGCTGTGAATTGATAATTTTATTTTTTTTAATCCGTATCTAACGTCGGCCCGAATTCCTCAAAAAAAAAGAGGAAAAGATAAAGTTGTCAATGAATAGCTTAGAGTTTACGGTTTGTGTTTCTATAATTCGAACTAATTGTAAATTGCTGCATTTTGAACTGTGTGTGCATGGTGAAATATGAGGTGAATCATTTTGTGATGATGAGATGAATTGGATTGTATTGTATGAGTTGAATTGATTGATATTTCTGAGGATGAAATTGAATATTTATGAAAATTTTATACATTTATACAAATGTGAAATTGAGTATATATTATGATGATCTATTGTCACCATATGTTGAATAAATGTGTATATGATGAAAATAAAGATGAATTGAGATATTGGTTGATAGTGAAATGTGAAATAGAAACTCTATTAATTGTTCAGGAAGAGTCAGATATAGTTGGCATGCCATAGGATAGGAAGAGTTCAGGGTTACTTCGACTATGAGTTGATAAGGCACTAGGTGTAAAACTTATTGATACCGTTGAGTGCAACTATTTGCTTCAGATTTATCCAATTAGACATTGGGTGTCAAACTGATGTGTTGGTTGGATCTGTGTATCCGTCTGAGTCCGAGTCGAGCTAATATGGAAATAAATGGTAAAAACAATATACTTGATATTGAAATGACAAATAAATGAAAAATGGAAATGGAATGAGAAATGGAGTGCTCAAATGTGAAATGGTTTGAAACATTGATGGGAATGTTCATTTGAAATTATGGATTTGAAGTTGAAATGGAATGTATCATTATATAATTTGAGATATCAAATGATTGGTGAATTAAAATTGACATGTTTTAACATTAGAAAAATGTAATTAAAGTAATCGATGAATATATATAACTTGTATATTTGACATGTTAATTGCATAGCATAATCTAATTTTAACTTGAGCATTTTATATGTATTATGCTTTGCTTTTATGTTCAGATTATAGAAATACCACTAAGTTATACTAAGCGACGATTTTTGTTTTCCCATACGCAATTTAGGTACTTATCGATTCGATCGTTAACTCTGCATCCAGCGAAAATCCCAAACTCAAGTTTTGGTTATAGTTCTTTTTGCTCTTGGCATGTACCTAGGAAGTCCTAGGGTTATAATGATGATTTTGTGTTTTGTTGGCATTTTGGAAACTATGCATATAAGTGTATGTATATCTATGTGATGGTAATAGTCATGTTGTTGTTGTCTTGTTAGGTTGCTTCAGTTATATACCTAATGGTTTTGTAACACACCTAACCCGTCTCCGTCGTCATATAAGGGTTACGGAGCATTATAGTGTAAAACAGAACCTTAATTATCAAAACATGGATCAAAATGCAATTCACATATTTATTTTCAATAACGTACTTTAAATATGATAAAAATACTCTTACGGGCCTTAAATCAAGCTTGATCGGCCCTAAAAATAGTTTCGAAACAATTAGGGACTTATTTGAAGCAATTAGAAATTTTAGGCAAAACATGAAAAAATTTTGAAATAGGGATCACATGGTCGTGTGTCCAGGCCATGTGACATAGCCCAAACCGTGTAGACATTCAAAATAGGACTACATGGTCGTGTCTTGGGCCGTGTGCCAAACCGTGTCCATATTCGAATATGGCTATGTGTTAGATCGTGTAACTAACTGTTTTAGGAGACATGACTATGTCTCAGACTGTGTGAAACTTGGATTTAAAAACAATAATGACACACGGTCGTGCGAACAACCTATGTGTGACACATGGCCATGTGACAGCTCGTGTCTTAGGCTATGTGTATAAAATGTGCTGTGAAAATCAAGTTTACTAAAAATGCTTTCTTGAACCACAAGCATACCAATTGCTAACCTTTTTAACCTAATTAAAGCACACTTAAACGAAACCAAATCATGCTAAAATCATCATATATGCAACACATTTCCATCATTCAACCAATGTACCCTCATTGGTACCAAAAAATATATATCCAAGTAAATTCATCTAATTGACATGGACTAAGCTTAAAATATACACCATATACCTATCATTCATCCATTTCAACTTCAAAAAAACAAAATTCAAGTCAAGAATCATTCAAAATATACCTACCAATATGCCAATCAAAGGCACCACATTTCAAACACCAAATTTAGACCCATTCCACATCTCAAAGTTTTAGTTTGAACCTGTGTCAACCATGCCAAATAGCCATTCCAAAACATGTCATTACACCTTATAATACCTAATATCTATAAAGCATGCATAAAGTTCATCCACACATACTTGTACCTATTATTCACATGTCATCATTTAATATCATTAACCACTACAAACTTAGCACAACCTAAACAAGCCAAATCACTGGAATAACCTTTTTAATCCTGTTACATGCCATTTATAACCATTAACCAAAACAACCATAACTACCAATATGACAAATGGATAGTGATGCTCCGATAAGGTTCCAACCGATCGAGCTTTTTCAATGATTTACAAAACAGAGAAAACAACTACGCAAGCAATCAATGCTTAGTAAGTTCGTATAAAAGAAACTTAAACTTACCGAACATATTAAACTAAACAACCAATCACACTTTCATCATGTCACATTCCAAAATTCCTTTCCTATACACTTCACCTCATAAGGTTAGTAATACATGTAAGTACCAATAAATCATGACATATACATAATAAGCATTCAGACTTTATATACCATCCATCATATATATATATCCATCTTTCCATTATGCCAAAATTAATACACAACTATCAATCTAATTATGCATATCATAAATATTAATTAATATTCCATCTAAAATAGCATTAACAAATTTAATCCTTATACGAACTTACCTCAATTAGAATGGTTGCTAAAACAAAGTCAACAACTAGTCCTGAACCTTAGCTTTTTCATTAATTTAAATTCAATTGTAACATTTCTTGATCTAAATAATATAAATTCATTTAATTGAATAATTCAAATAGCTTAAAATAATTAATTCAAGCCTATAACACATTTTAATGTGAATTTACAAAATTGCCCCAACATTTTTCCTTTTATTCAATTTAGTCTTTATATCTACAACATGCAAATTTACCATTTTTAAAAGAGAACCCATACTGTCAATTTTCTTAAGGGCCGAAAACAACCCACATCTTCCACAAATTCACATTATTTCCCTTGAATTTTATTATTTAACTAATTTAATCCCTAACATTACAAATCACTAAAAACCACTTAACAAAATACTTATATCTAGCTATCAACTTTAATAATTCATTCGTTAAAATAAAAAAACCTAAAAATCATTCATGGAAACTCTCTAAACCTTTAATATTTTTACAAATTAACCCTCAGACTAACTAGATTAAACTTATACGAGTTCAAAAACATAAAAATCATTAAAAACGGACCTCAAAATCTCACACATGCATGGGGGAGAGCTTGGTCAAACCTCTTGGTGTCAACAAAGGTGTTCTCACGGTTAGGGAAGAAGATCATAAATAAAAATCATCTTTTCTTTTATTTTATTACTTATTACCTAATATTTACTTTATTAATAATAAAATATATCATATAAATTAACAAAATTTTTCACAAACCGTCCACTAACTATGGTTTGGTATATTTACCATTTAAGTCCAATAATTCACCTTTCCATAGCTATTTGATACATTTAACTAATAGGACATAATTTTTTTGTAGCTTTTACAATTTAGTCCTTTTTAATTAATTAACTATATAAACATTAAAATTTATTAATCAAATTTTAATATAACCCTAATAGCACTCTACGGACTCGATTCATAAAAACGAGGTCTCGATACCTCATTTCTAAAACTATTTGACTTTCAGAATAAACCACTTACACTTAAACTTTAGTTCAAACAACATAAATTATAAAATAAAAAATTATTATAGTGTTATTTTTGACTTGTAAATAATAAATAATAATATTTACGGACTCACTCGTTGGATTAGTAGCCCTAAAACCATTATTTCTGACACCGCTGAAAAATGGGCTATTACAAATTTAATGGTTAAGAAAATATCATGCTATATGATGTGTTTTTGGTTGATGCTTGGATATGGAATGATGGTTGGTATGCTTAGGTTATGTCTTGGAAATGTTTTGGTAAGTTGATTATTAAAACATGAGATTGCTTCAATGGTTATTTTATGTTTGATTAGGTGATAGTGAAAGTGTCATAGAAGGTTTATTAGATTGGTATGTATGTGATCTTTTGGTTGGTTTAATTTGTTGATTGAGGTGTCAATTGTGGCATATTGGTTAGACACTTAGGATGTTTGTTGTACATGATGATTTTGGTTTGATTTTGATGCTATTGAATTGTTTTGGATGTGGTTTAAATGGTTGTTACTTGCCTAAGTGTAAGTAGGTGGAATAACTTATTTTGGAAGGTATTTTCAGGTACACACGACCTGGTACAAGGTCTGGCACACGACCGTGTGCCCTATATGGCTTAAGACACGGCTTTGTCGCCTATAGGATTTGGTTGATTTTTTGTGCACATGACCACAGTTTGTTCACACGTTCGTGTGACTCTAACCCCACACGGCATCAATCTGTTGCACGGTTTGCCTACACGATCATGTGTTCCATCCCACATAGCTTTAGCATTTCCACACGATTAGGGAACACGGCCATGTGACCCCTGTTTGTAGATTTTTCCCATCTTTTTATTTTAATTTCAATTTCATCCCTATTTGTTGCCGAGTTGGTTTTAAGCTTTTGTAAGCTCAATAATAACATGAAATAGATTAAACTTCATGATATATTTGCTCATAAGTGATAAATTGATATTTATTTGAGATTTTGTGTAATAACATATTTTCAAGTTGAGTCAAAAATAGTGGTTTTGGGGCCACGACTCTGACATGTCAGTTCGTAAATATTAATTATTTAATATTTACGAGGTCATTAAAGTCGTATTAAAATTTGGTTAAGAAATTTTGATAATTGATATATTAATTAAAAAAAATGACTAAATCGTAAAAGTTGCAAAAAGTTAATTACTATTAGCGTTTAGTGCTAATTGTGAATTTAAGTGAAATAGGATGGTTTAATATGCAAAATAAGCCATTTATTTAGCTAGTGGCCGGTTTAGGTTTGTTTAATTATATGTTATATGAAAGTTTTTATCTTATAATAAAATTAAAAGTTAGATTAAGATCAAATAAAGAAAAGAAACATTATCATCTTCTTCATTTTTTTGTTGCCTAAACTGGAAACACCATTAACAACATAGGGGAAGCTTTGACCTTGTCCATTTCCTTCCAAGTAAGCTCATTTTTACCCGTTTTTAGTAGTTTTTATGTTTTTGTAATTGTTTTAGCTTGATCTAGCTAACCTGGGGGTTGAATTGTAAAACTGATAATGGTTTAGAAAGATGTCGTTGATGAGTTTGATATATTTTTGAAGGTTAATGGTAGATTTTAAGCTTGGTTGTTAAATAGGGTTATTTTGTAAAGTAATTTTGTATATTTTTTAAGTTTAGGGATTTAATTGAAAATAATGAAATTATGACATGTTTTTCTCATGAAATTTTGGCTTGTGAGGAATGATTTGGGATGGTTATGAAATAATTTCTCTGGATACAAGATTTAATTGCGAGAATAATCATATTTTAGTCTTAAGGATTAAATTGAATAAAATGTAAAAGTTTAGGGTAAATATGGAAAAAATGCAAATAGGAGATCATGTGTATTAAATTGATTAGTATATGAAATTGAGGCAAATAATTGAAATAAATTATATTATAGATCAAGAACAAGTAGATAACTGAGGAAAAGGGAAAGTTGCAGAATAGTCCTTAAACTTTTGTTGTTTCTAAAGTTTAGCCCTGGTAAGTTCGTTTGGTTTAATTTATTTTATTTTGAAATGTATATTGAATGTAAATTGGTGGCTTAATGTTTAAATGAATGTTCGATGTTAAATTAGAGTGAATTGCAGTAATAAAATGTGTTGGAACACTGTTCAGCGAAGATATCTCTTGAGTTGGATGAATGTAGGATAGAGTACGATTGGCATATCAATTGTTTATAATGTGTACTGTATGGAATTGATATGTGATGTGACAAGACAATGAATCCAGACTTGTGTTTATACACTGAGTATACCGAGGTTTAGCATTTGTTGCGAACTATCATGTTATATGATAGTGATTCTGGCGTGTTACCGGCGGCGGATATAAAGCCTTCGGGCTTGGCACTTGGTGCTTAGGCGTGGTTTCAGAGGGATATTAGCCAAGGCTTGTTTTTGGTTGGATTGGCTCGTGTAAGCGCTTGGCGTGTTCTGGATGGATAACTATGTACTCTTATCTTTATATCATTCATCGGGCAAGGTTTCCTATATTAAAAGACTTGTTAGTGAATTTGTTAGAAGATTTTTATTGAATTCTTGATAGCCTTGTGACTTGATATTAAATGAATTTATATAATTTATATTCAAATGAATTTCGTACATATTTTTGTATAAACTCACCTGCTACGGATTGTCGTTGACAGGAAGCACTGACTATTAATCTTATTATTAAAATTATTTATGTTATTTCAATAAGCTTTATCATGTTAACCATCGAACTTACTGAGCTCTATAAAAGCTTACTCATGTTATTTATCTTATTTCCTTAGCATTTTATGGAAAGCGGGCGATCAGATAAACTTGAAGAAATAACACTATCTAGAAATCTTTTGGCAGTTTTTGAATGTTCACTTTTGGTTATTTGGCATGAAATAGGTTATTTATAAATATGTTGGTTACTTGTTACTTGTGGAGTTTGTTAAATTTGAATGAGGTTTGTCTTTGGATGGACTTTAATACATGTGAATAGGTTTTTGATGTTTGTTTTGTAAAGGTTCATAAGTATATAATTTTGGTCATATTGTTCTAGGCTAGTAGTGAAGGATTATCGTAACACCCCTTACCCGTACCCGAGACCGGGACAAGGCACGGGGCATTACCGTACACAAACATGACATTTTCAAAAAATTTCGGGTTATAAAATTTCATTCCAAAATTAAAACCAATCAAACATATTCATAGTGTCCCTATTATGGGCCTACAAGGCCCAAAACATGCATTGAGAATGGTCCGGGACTAAGTCGGAGGCTTAAGAAAATCTTAGGAAAATTCCTAGGTTTAAGCCTCACACGCCCGTATAGAGGTAGTGCACATGCCCGTGTGCTTTGGGACACGCCCGTGTCCTTTACCCGTGCGGAATTAATTGAATTTATTTTCCATTTTCAACCTACAGAAGATTTCACACGGCCAAGCACACGCCTGTGTCCTTGGCCCGTGTCCTTCACACGGCCTAAACACACCCGTGTTGTTACCCGTGTCCAAAAACTTGAGCATTTTATTTATGATGTCATCATGCATTTAGGGGCACACGACCAAGACATAAGCCCATGTGCTAGGCCGTGCCCTCCACACGGTTGAGACACACGATTGTGTCTCTAGTCATGTGTTTACTACTATGCGTACTGACAAATTTTAGGTGCAGGGGACACACGGTAGTACCACACGCCCATGGGGCTGACCGTGTGTCACACACGGCCTAGACACACACTCGTGTGTCTACCCGTGTGGACCTTTTTTGAGGCTACAATCCAAGCCAATGGTCACCCTCAACATCCACACACATTTGTGAGCTTCAATGGTATTTAATATTACCTAAATATGTCCAATGATTACCTTCAATGGTCGGTTGCATGTTAACCTCCTCTCATCGGTTTCATACATGCTAATTTTTTTCCTCTTTGTATTAAGGATTACCACATCATATAACACATTTAAACTTGGCTCATTTTATAATTCATTTCCAATTATGACCTAATCATCTCCAAGTGATTTGGTCACATTCCATATGTCTATTCATGATATACCACATTTAACCATCACATGAACATTTAACCACCAACATGCACAATTGTAGGTTACCACCTACATCAAAATGAGCCATGTCTTATGGCCATATACAAAATGAATAGGTATATCATTCAAGCCCTTACATTGGCTAACCAATGACACATATTGTAACGCCCCAAAAATCTTGAACTTTCTTTCTTTTTTGGTTTTGATAAAAGGTGTGCTTAATATTCCTAGTCGAGTGTTATTTATGTGATAATAGGCCTGGCTAAGTTTTGAGTTTGAACTTTGGGGTGAAGGAAATTATATTTTAATAATTAAAAGAACCTTAATGGCTAGCTTGGTTTTTAAATAAATGAAGGAGGAATTGGACACAAGGAGCCTTGTGTTGGAGTGGCAAGTAGCATCACATGTGAGGCTTAGAGGTGGCGTCACATACATGGCAAGGAGATTTGGGGTTTGAATCCCTCCTTGCTCAAAAAAAGGATTTATTTTTGCTCAATAAATGGCCAGTAGTAGCATTGGATGTGAACTCTGAAGGGAGTGATCAGAGGAGAAATTTAAGGAAGGGATTAAGGAGTTATCAAGGAGAAAAGTTAGGAGATGAGGGGTGTAGAGAAGTGGAGGGAATTTGGGGATAGGTAAATTCAGCCATAGTATATATAGGTGTCGATTTTGGGGATTCTAGGGTATTGCCGAAATTACTTCTCTTCCTTTAGCCGAATTCCTCATTTTTGTGCTGCCGAAACACTTTTCTCTCTAAGTGCTCAAAAGTTGAATTCCTTGTTCCTTACTTGTCAATTTTCCATTCTTTCTCTTCTCAAATTCTCTTTTGATTCACCTTTGGTTTTAGCCGATTCCTTCTCCTCTTCTTCTTATTTGTGCCGAATAACCCCTTTCACCATACAAATCTCAAAAGCTGAACACCTCTTTGGCTGAAGACCCTCTGTACCGCCGCTACTCCCTATACTTCAACCGATTCTTGTGGGATTAGTATCGAATCTCAGATTTCAGATCTGTGTCAAATTGCTCCTTAGGCGTTTTGGGGTTTTATATTTAGGGAATACTCGTGATTGGTGATCAAGGAAGGGTTGTTAAGGCTTGTCGTTCAAGGTAAGGCAAAGGTGAGATTTTCGGCTTTTGGTGATCGTATTTGATAAGTGTGTGATTAATCATTGAGTGACATCATTTGTAGGTTCGTGGCTGAGGAGATCGCAGCACGTTTTAGTATCAGGTGTGTACATACACTGCACACACACAGTAGATTGGCTACAATAGACTTGCGAGTGCGCGAACACTCGTAAGGGGAAACCGATAGGTTACCAGAGGCCCCATGAGCGATTCCGTTGACTTGGGCCGTGTATTGGCCAACCAGGCTAGAATGGGCTAAATGGGCCCGATGGGCTATAGGGCCCATAATAGGCAAAATTGGCAATTTGTTACTAAGTGATGAAAAATCATATGATTGCATGACTATGAATGTGATTGGGCTTGACATGCCATATGAATGTGATTTGGACCTAATGGGCCATACGAATGTGATTTGGGCCTAATGGGTCATATGACTGAGATTGGGCCTTGTGGGCCATATGCATGTAAGTAGGCTCGTTTGGGCTTTGTAAGGGGTTTTGGGCCTAGTATTTGACAACTGCTTAAACAGACATAAAACTTAAATAATTAATTAATCGTGACTGTAGACAAGTCATAGGGTTAAAGTGTGGCAATGGGTATATACATGTCTAGGATTGGATCTAGGGAAAGCTTGGTACTTAAGCGGTCTTATTGACCTACCTCCTCTGCTCTGGATTCCTACCTGGTGCATAGTATATGTTCACTTTAGCCAACAAGGGCTTGTTAATGGGCCAAGGTAAGTAATAACCCTTAATAAAGAGAAATTACCGAAAAGCCCCTAAGGGCAAAAATGACTAAAATACCCCTATGTGTTGAATGTAAGATTTATGGATGTTACATGTATACCTACTGCATTCATATGATATTCTGTTTAGGTTGCATATGGGTTGGGAATTATGGAATGGAGGAAGTATATGAGGATCGCATGGTTGCTTGACGACTATGGATCCATCGATGGCTTTTTAAGCCTAATATATGATTAGCAGCTTTGCTGTAACGTTAGGTAGTACTGCAACCGAGCTACCATTGGAGTGTATCAGATGGGTGGGTCGATATTTATATCCCTACATGATGTGTATCGGGGAATAGAGATGGTGTGTAGCGGTTGGATGGGTGGGATCCGTGCATATTTGATTGCCTTACATCTGTTCTGATATTGAATTGGGCTCAAGCCCGAAAAGACTTGCTATTGCAAGCTTTTCTATTTGCCGAGGGTTGTACACACTGAGTTTTCGAAAACTCACCCCCTCTTTTATTTTTCTCAGGTGATCCTCAGTAAGTGGTTCGACGGTAGAGAGACTTCGAGGTGGCCAGCTAGCAAGACGACTTGGACTTGTTTTCTTTAGCATATAATTTCTGGTATTTTAAGTTATTTCAGTCAGGATTGTAATAAGGCCTTTCCTCTGGTTATTATTTCAAATTAGATTAATATTTTTTTATTGCAAGTAGAACATGGTTTTCCTAAACCATAATTGTTTTTAAATACCACGTTTCCACAACTCAATTTTTAAATGACAAGTTTTCGTAGATCATCTGTTTTAAATAAGGCTTCTACAACTGAAAAGAGATTTTACAAAGTAATTATTATCATACAAGAAGGAATAGTTTTTATTTAAAGAAGGGTTTTCAATGAAAATAAGGTTTTCGATAAAACACTTCAATGTGACACACTGGATCTGGCCATAACGTCTGGTCCGGGTTTGGGGTGTTACACATATAACCAAAAAAAACAACCAAAAACCTATGCATGCCATTGTAATAAAATAAAGGTTTCTATATACCAAAGCAAGATAAGCTAATAGTGTTAACAGTACTC
The DNA here is from genome assembly GCA_025698475.1 of Gossypium anomalum. NCBI lineage: Eukaryota > Viridiplantae > Streptophyta > Magnoliopsida > Malvales > Malvaceae > Gossypium > Gossypium anomalum. Next base: position 21,275,678 of record CM046968.1, read on the forward strand.
CAATCGTCTTCTAAACTTCACGAGTCCACGAGCTCTGTAAAACAGGGAAAGAAAATGGGGTAAGCATAAACATGCTTAGTAAGTTCGGATAACAGGAAGGTAAACTTAACTGTTATTTAGCATACAATCATACAAGATATTCATGCTAAACATGCATAGTATAAATTCCCTATCACATACACTCAATCATCAAGTTAGTTTCATCTCAAGCAATATAGCATTTATCTTAGATGAGCTCATCAATTCAAACATTTCATTCTCGTTTCGCATTATAGTCCCATTGAATTTCTAGGAAATCTCAATGGGTATCCCATTTACCGTCAAGTCATGCTAGTGACCATTTTAAATTCACACTCCCGTGAACCTCACTCTTATGACGGGATTACCTGTCCAGGTTTAATGCCTCATAATATGAATTCAAGGAGTATTATCGGGATTACCATTCCAGGTTAAATCCCTTACAACGACAATTACTCCAATTTGCTCGGATCTGAAATGCCAGTCCAGGCTAATTTCAGTCCTTAATCGTATTACCCATCCGGGCTAAATCCATAATGTACATATATTCATCGGGAGGTTCAATCACTTAAGGAACACCCGTCCGGGCTAGATCCTTACTATACTGAGATCATCAGATAACCTGTCCGGGCTAAATCCCTTTCTACAACACATGCAGGATCTCATGTCATGTAAGCAAGAATTTACCTATCAAATCTCCCTTTTTCATTCAACTAGGACAATTGTCATCATTTTCAATATACACCACCACATTTTATGGATTGTCATGAAATCAATATCTAAATTAACATGCATTTAAGAATATACATGTTCAGGTATATTTAAAGTTTACTTCGAGTTACACGAACTTACCTGGTAATTGCTTCGGTTTCGTATTTTGATTATTCCGAAACCTTTCGTTTTCCACGGTCGACCTCCGAAATTAGTTCCTCAGGGTCTATATCAGTAAAATAAATCATTAATACCTCATACCATTCATTTCAGACCTAAATTTTACCCTCGAGAAAAATGACCATTTTACCCCTAACATTTCACATTTTTACAAATTAGGCCCTAGGCTCGTATAATAGAATGCATGAAATTCCTTAGTTACCCATGCCTAGCTGAATGTTATTCACACTCATAGAAGCCCATTTTTTCCCTTCATTTCATATTTTTCTACCCATTTTCACAACTTTTACAATTTAGTCCTTTAAGCCATTTCCATGAAAAACTACCTAGTAAAAGTTGTTTACCATCCTTTAAATTCTCATATTCCTTCATAAATCATCAAAACACAATCATCTCATGTATGTGTAATTTTCTAAACATGAACCCTAGCATGAGATATAGGTAGAAATAGAAAGAGCATGTTACGAGGATCTTAAAAATACGAAGAACATTAAAAACGGGGCTAGGATTGACTTACTATCAAGCTTGAAATGTTGGAAAACCCTAGCTATGGAGACCCTTAGAATTTTAGCAGCATGGAGAAGAAAATGAGCTGATTTTAGCTTGATTTTTCCCTTTTTATTAAGTTTATTACAAGTTGACCAAAATGCCCCTCCTTACAAAACTTCTAAATTTTTCTATGCATGCCCATTTTTGTCCAAAAACTTAGAAATTGAGAAATTTACTCTTTAAGACCTTCTAATTTATAATTCAAGGCAATTTCATGCAAATTGCTTCTAGAACCCAAGTTTTGCAATTTATTCAATTTGGTCCCTGATTTCCAATTGGACACCTTATACTTACGATTTCTTCATGAAAATTTAACACATGCTTATTTTCATATTCTAGACCTCATAATAATCATGAAATAAATATTTTAACGTCATATTGGTGGCCTCGAAACCACTATTCTAACTAAGCCTTTTTTTGGGATGTTACAATTATCCTATAGTGATATGGTTTTGAATGTTGTGGATGAATGGTAAGTTTGGCATGTGTTAAAATGTGATTATGTAAACCTTGAAATGCAACTTGATTGGATATTTAAACTGTAGTGTCAATGATGGCACATTGGTTAGGCACATAGGTTGAATGATTTGGTATGTTTTGGATCTATTTGGATGTGTTTTGGAGGCTTGTAAACATGTGTATTTGGTTTGTCTTAGCACCTAAGAAATAGGTCATGTTTTGACTTATTTTTGAAGCTATTTAAGTCACACATGGCCTAGGACATGGGCTGTCACATGACCGTGTTTCACACACGGCTGTCTCTTTTGCATTTAGGTGTAGGTTTTACACGGTCTGTTACACGAATTGCGACATGGCTGTGTGACCCTAAATCACATGACATCAGTAGGTTACACAGCTTGGTAGCACATACGTGTGGAGTGGTCATACAGGAATGTGGAATGGCCACACGACCATTTGTTTTTAATTCAAATATGAACACGGCCGTGTGAGGGTATTTCGAATGTTACACAGTCTGGCACATGGCGTGTGACATGGCTGTGTGAAATTATTTTGAAAGCTAGACAGCCTATCACATGGTTTGCCACACAACCATGTCCCTATGCCACGCGGCTATGTGACCCCTATTTTCAAATTTTGTAAATTTTTCCAAACTTTTTTTATTTGTTTCAAAATGATCCTCAAACAATTCCAAACTATTTTTAGGGCCTCGCAGGCTTGGTTTAAGGCCCATAAGTGTATTTCTTTCTTAATTAAAATGGTTTATTGAATGTCAATAGATAATTTGCATAATTATTTCTATTTGAAGTTAACTGTTTTGAATGGTATTGTAATACTCCGTAACCCTAATCTGACGATGAATACAGGTAGGGATGTTACATTTTAAACTATAAAATGTTTGCAAATGTTTTTTATTTGTTAGTAGCACTTTATTTCTCGGGTCCGATGACTGGACTAGGTAAGGATGTTACATACCACATGGCCTTTAGCATCTCACACGGCTGTGTGACCTCTGTTCTACAATTTTCATAGAAATTTGTGAATTGTTTCGTTTAGTCCCTATATAGTCCCCGAATTGTTTTTAGAGTTTTATTACTCTCAATTGAATCCCTGACAATATGAGTATTTTGAAATCTATGATCAGGATGTCTGAATTATTACTATTATATGCATGATATGTAAACAATACATTCCTACTACTACTTTTGAACCAAATGTATGATAAGCAAGTTTATTGCTACCGTAATGATCTATTATAAGCATGTTAATTGCTACTGTATTGATTTGTTATAAGCAAGTTTATTACTACTGTAATGATCTATTATAAGCATGATAATTGTTATTGTACCGACTTGTTATAAGCATGTTATTGCTCCCGTATTGATTTGTTATAATCATGTCATGTTGCATTGCATGGGGTAGGACGATATGAATAGAGAAAGAGTCAACAGTTTATCTACAATGACCAATGGTTCATCCACAACGCATTACAGTGGTTTATCCACAACGTACTAGCAGCTTTTACCTACACCCATGGGTAGTTCATCCACCAATATTTCTAATACTAGCAGTTCATCCACAATGTGGTATAGAGGTAGAGGAGTTCTAGGGAAGTCCTACTATGATGTGTAGTGGAGTTGGGTAGGATCTATTCTAATAAGTTGAAATTGCATTGCCATTCATGAGCATGTGCATGCATAAACTGTCAATTCTGTAATATTATGATATTGATGTGTTGATCTAAATAATTGATACTTTAAATCGCTATAAAAGTGACTTGCATAAACTTTGAATCGCCATTCTGGAATATTATAAATTGTGAATTGCTATTTTGTATGAGTCATCTACCATTTACACTAACTTACTTGTAATAGGACTCACATTGAGTTTCTTAAGCTCACTCCTATTTATTTCCATCTTTACAGATAACCCACCAGGTTAGGGCGCTGACTCGCTATCAGGAGGGTCTTGACTTGGAATCATTTTTTATATTAAAGTCTTTTAGATTTATTATTGGAAATTTATGTTATTCAGAGATTGTATTGTTTTATTTTTTGAATTATGGCATGGAACTTAGGTTTTGAGTTATATAACATGCATGACATTTAATTTGACTTTAGGATATTAAAATACATATTTGAATTATTTAGGCGTGAAATTTGGTTTTCATTAAAACTATGTTAGATATCACTTTTCCGTTGCATGACCATATAAATAAGGTTTGAAAAATACATAAATATATATAAATCTAGAATCCAACTTTTATAAAACAATCATTAAGGACCAACTGGCTTCCAAAATTAAAGCAAATGTTTTAAACAATTGTTTTTAAACTTTGGTAGTTCTGTTAGGCCATTTGGGTGGCCAATATAATCTCCTGAATTTGATCTTAACGTTCAGGCCAAGTTGGGAAAGTTACAAAATATTTTATTAAACTAAAACATAAATAAATAAATTTAAATTATTTTCACATAGATTAAAACACGTGTTTTTATCATTATAGCAATAGAAAATTAATTAAAATTTAAGTGGAAATAAATTAAAAAATATAATTTGAATCCCTTTGTATTTTTTTCCTCCCTTTATTGTTTTTATGTATTTTTAATATTTCTTTTGATATTTTGGTAATTTTAAATTCTTTTATATATTTTAATTTTCAAATAATTATAATTTAGTTATTTTATAATAAATTATAATTTTCGTAATTATATTTTTAAATTTTTAAAATTAAGACTAAATTGATAGAATATTTAAATATTGAAGACTAAAGTTATTTAAATTTTAAATTTATGACTAAAGTGATAAAATGTGTAAAATATTAAATACGAAATTTATTATTATACTGATAAAAAAATGCCACATTAACTTTTTATTTAATAACCAAATATATTTTAACTTAAGAATGCGTAGAATTTAAAATTGAAGAAATTAAAAAAAAAAATCGGTGATGAAAATAAAAATACACTCCAACATGAGTAATGATGTAAGTACACTTTTACAAGACTTGGGAAAAGAAAAACTAAAAGTCTCCCAATTATCACCAATAGAAAAAGTGGAACAATCCGGACAGACTTTGATTATTAAAAGTGGGGATTGAGATGAGATGACCCTCCACTATACTTTGCTTTATAAGTTTGTCATTGGATTTGATCTACTTAGTGCCAAACAAAAGATTTAAATAAAACCATTTATTTAGATATTTGATTGCACAGATATGTTTTATTTTTATTTTTGCAATAGATGCTTCAAGCTAGCTATTACCTAACACCCTTTTTCCCATTGTAAAAAACATAAAAGTGAGTACAATTTTCATATTTCTATTTGCTTTTAGTTTTTATTTTTATAGGATCTCCATTACAAGTAAATTGTATATTGTAGGTATTATTTGTAAGTTGTATATTTAATTTAGTTATTTTTAATCATGAAATCAAATATGTGTGTGTAGTGAATCAAATTCTTGGTGCAATAACAAAGGAGTTACATTAAAATAAAACTCCAGTTGACATCTAGATTGGGCCCTAGTCACCTTTTAATATTCTGCCTTATTCCCTTTAGCCAAAGAAAATATTTGTATATCACAATTTGAGTCGTTGTAAATTATAAAGGGTGATAATAGTTGTTTTCACCCATTTTGAAGAGGTTGGTGAGAGGCCTGCCTTTATTTATTTGTTGCTTCGGCACTTAATTAAAGACAAAATCAGACAATTAATTAATATGGTATGGTTTGGTTTGGTTTCATACCTAAAACAGCTTTTTAGTTTAATTATTATTTCATGAAATAAAAAAATAAAAAAGAAGAAGCCAAATTACATCCATTGATTGATGCTATGTAATAAAATAAATAAATAAACAAAACTGATAAAAAACGATTTGAATTTCAACGTAAAAACTTCATACCAATTTCAGTATCATGAAAGTAATTGCTTTTCATTTTCTTATATTGTTAGTTTATGGGAAGCAAACTAAAAGTGAGGGTATAAATGTCACTATCATTATAAACAAAATATAAACAAAAGTGGGAACTAAGGTGTGTAAATAAAACCATAATGTGTTTTTTCTTTAATCCTTTTACCAAACTATCCACAATAACTAATTCCAATTTTGCCCCACTCCATTGACTTCTAAATTTAGAGTCTTTGATAAATCATCAAAATTTCCTGTTTTTTTAGAAAATACAACTTTTAATTTCTAGATTTTTTTATGTGTTTGATAACGATATTAAATTTTTAGTTAATATTAAATTTTCTACCAAAAAAAAATGTTGAATAAGATAAGTAAACCCTTGTTTGACAATTCATTCAAAAAATTAAATAACTTAAAATTAATATTTACACACCTTAGTTCCTTTAATGAGTTCCCTTCATTTCACATCTTGAAAAGACACGAGAGACCCTCCACACACTAGATAAACTGGTACGAATATAATAGATCACCCTAACAAAGCTGAATACGTGACATTCTTCACATAGAGCCTAACCAATTTCACCCAATCTTCATGAAAACCCAAAGCTAACATTATAGCTCTCAAAATGCCCCAGTTAACTATAATAACCCACTTTTCAATAGTATCGAAAACGGTGGTTTTAGAATCCTATTTTTGATAAGTGAGTTTGTAAATATTATTATTTAATATTTGCTAGGTAAGTATAAAGTTTAATTAAATTTTGGTTTTTTAATTTTGTCGATTAGATAGTTAATTAAGGTATAAGGGCTAAATTGTAAAAATTCTAAATTATAGATTCATAATTGGCCAAAGAATTAAGGATTTATATATCAATTAAATCAAGTCCTAAAATGGCAAATAAGTCATTTTAGACAATAGTGGACGGTTTGGTATAGTTTTAGTTCAAATAATGTTAAATTATAATATAATTATAATTAAAAGAATAAAATATGTATTATGTAACACCCCTTAACCCGTATCCGTAGCCAGAATAGGGTTACAGAGTATTACCAAAACTTTCAGAACATTCTTTAGATAATTCACAAAATTTACTATTCATTAATCGAGATTATTCATATCGTCCCTTAAATAGACCCTCGAGGCCCAATACGAGCATTAGAATCAAGCCGGGACTTAATCGAAAACTCTAAGAATTTTTTACGAAATTTCAAAAGTTTTCTAAGTTACAGAGCTCACACGCCCGTGTGGTCCAAGGGACACACCCGTGTGACCCTGGGACACGCCCATATTGTAGGCTGTGTTCGACCCCGTGTAACTCTTTGACTTGTGCACACGGTAATGCCACACGCCTGTGTGCTAGGCCGTGTGGTTAATTAAATTCTTCGACATTAGGTGCAGGTTTCACAAGGCCAAGACACACGCCCGTGTTCTGGGCCATGTAGCATACACGGCTGAGACACACGCCCGTGTCTCTACCCATGTACTCAATTCTAAGCATTTTGTTTCTCAATTTTTAAGGTGCAGGGGACAAACGGCCTAACCACACGCCTATTTACCAAGTCGTGTGTCACATACAGTCTAGACACTGCCCGTGTGGACAAAATGAAGTCATTTCTAGCTTCATTTCTCACCCAAAATCACACCAATGACCTACACTTAAACTCACATCCAAATGCCAACCATTTCAAGCATTCAAATTAAGCAAACTCTATCATTCAACATGGCATATCACTACATACATACATGTTTTTAATCTTACCTTGGCATATTCCATATGTTAGGCATAATTTGAACAACCATTAACATGTATGTAGCTACCATAGTATGACATTACAAATATATCAAAAACAATCATTACTAGTCATTCCAATGGCTAGATTAAAAACCACATATTTAGGCCATCTAAGGCCAAGTTAGTCTATACATGCCATTATACCAAAATGATTTTACTATATATACCCAAAATAAGCTAGTGGATAGTGTGATGATGCTCCAATGATCTCCAACCTTCGCGAGCTTCTGAGCACTTAAAACAGGAGAAAATAAAATGGAGTAAGCATTACATGCTTAGTAAGTTTGTATAACGGAAACTAAACTTACCATTCTCGTTTATTATATTTAAGCATACAATATCATGTTTTCCATCAACTTGGCAAAATTGCTTAAACACTTACATTCAATCAAACATGTTAGTCACAAAATTTTCATATACATCAAGTAAACATAGATGAGCTCATTATACAATTTTCCTTCAAGTCATTATTCATTTCATCCCATAATTCTCTTATCATGCCAAGAGTTGTGTCTGTTGAATCATCAAAATTCTAATGGATACTCAAGTAGTACACTCAAGGTGTACAATTCAATAACCCATCAATTCTTATTCAAGAGTACCCATTAGGGAAATTAATTAAAGAACACACTCTTGAGCCACTTATCGTATTACAGGATTACCAATCCAAGCTAAATCTCTTATGTAACGTGTTAGAGCTCAATTAGGATTACCAGTCCAGGCTAAATCCTAATTATAACATATGCTCGAGAGGGTTTACATCAAGATTACCCGTTCGGGCTAAACCCTTTCCATAATGAGGTCAATAGGATTACTCGTCTAAGCTAAATCCCGTCAGCAACAAATGCAGGACCTCATTCATTTCGGGAAAACACATATATTCATCGGAATTCAATATTCAAACGGAGCTTAGCCCCCTTTTTCACCGTTTCAAACATGTATTCAAATCTTTATCATAGCAATCAAACAATTCACATCAATATAAGTCACATTCCATACAAACACAACATTGAATTTAACATATTTACCTGCTCAATTAAGTTACACAAACTTACCTCGACACTGGTTCGCATATAAAATCTACTAATCTGAAACATTTTCTTTTCCTCGATCTAACCTTGAATTTGTGTTGTCCGGATCTATATAAATAACTTTAATCATCAATTTTACACATTTCATAATCATTTGGACTCAATTTAAGTCCTAGGAAAAATTTACCATTTTGCCCCTAACTTTTCCATAAATTTCAATTTCGTCCCTAGGCTCGGAAAATGAAATTTATGCAATTTACTCCATATTCCAAGCCTAACCAAAATTTCAACATAAAATTTACAGCACATATTTTCTATAAATTTTAGAATTTTTCATCCATTTTCACAACTTTACATTTTAGTCCCTAAATCATGTTTTCATCAAAAATCACTTTGTAAAGGTTGTTTATCTATCAACAACCTTTCATTTTCTACCATAAATTTCTAATTTTCAGTATATACATCCATGACCTAATTTACATACTTTGATAACTCTTCAAATTGATCCCCAAATAGATAAATTAAGATATCCCGGTTTCAAAAATATTAAAATTACTAAAAACGGGACAAGAAAACTTACCCAATTAAGCCATGAAAGTTTTTTTCTCTCTCCTAGGGTTTCCATGTATTTTTGGCGAAGAAGATGAGTAAATAAGATGATATTTTCTTTTTTTTCAACTTTTAATTAATTAAATTATTTTAAATTCCAGTTCAGCCCTTACCCTTTTTCTAAATTTCCATGGATGAGTCACTAAAATATCTACATACTTTTCTTTAATGGTCTAATTCCATATAAGGACCTCAAGTTTTGAATTCTATAGCTATTTAATCCTTCTAGCTACTAGAATTCAACTTTTGCATTTTATGTGATTTAGTCCTTCTCGTAATTAAGCACATAATCAATAAAATTTTCTTATCAGACTTTTCACATGACATTTCTAACATATTACGAACCATGTAATAAAATAAAAATAAATTTTATTTTCGAATCGAATTTGGGGTCTCAGAACCACTGTTCTGATTTCACTGAAAAATGGGTTGTTACATATTATATCATGAAAGTAAAAGGAAAAAAGGCCATTTTTCTTCCTTCATTCAAGCTTTGGTTCTTCAATTGGTAAGCAATTTCAAGTCTGTTTCTTGTATTTTTTATATTTTTGAAATCTCAGGTATTTGATTTAGCTGACCTATGTACTATCTTGCAAAATTGTTAAAGTTTTCAAAAATTGTCATTGATGATTTCTTGAAACTTTTGGTATTACATTGCTACATTTTAAACTTAGAAGTAAAAATGACTAATTTGTAAAGTAAAAATTGTTAGTTTTGAACATAAGGGCTAAAGTGTAAATATTTAAAATTTAGTATGAGATTTCTATAAGTATGGATATTATAGGGCTATAGAAGGATATTGAGATCAATTTCAAAATCAAAGCTCAAATTTGAAAATTATAGCAATTTCGATTTTAGGGACTAAATTGAATAAAATGTAAAACTTTAGGAAACATCTAAAAATGAAGTTAAACTATCCTATGCATAAAATATAATTTATAAAGAATTTGGAGTTGATAATTGAAATGAATTATTATTATAGGTAAAGAATTGAAACAATCAAAAGATAATTGAAGAAGGGGGAAATTTGCATATTAGTCCCTAACATCTTTTTGTTGTAGTTTTTTTTAGGTAAGTGCATATGGTGTAGTTATAGGTAATACTAAAGTAAATATGTTTGAATTATGAATTTGTTTGTTTGTAAGTGTGATTTTGAATTGGTTAAGATTTGCTACAAAAAGGTGAAGAATGAAATAAATTGTAAAGAAATGGTAATATGTGCCATATGTGCCCAAGAGGATACAAACTTTTTTATGATGAGATTATATTTATATATTGAAATTAAAGTGATTTAAATGTTACGAATACAATATTCATGCCTATGTAAACTTAGCAAATGATTAGGATACGAATGACATGCCAATAGGGTCATTAATGCACTTGTACGAGTTTAGCACTTTTGTGCTCTCTACTTAACACTTCAATGCTCTCTGTTTAGCACTACGGTGCTCTCTAGTGTGGTGTAGTTACTCGTGTATCCGAGTTTATTTACTGGAGTTCATTAAGCTAATTTATTAATGGGAAGAGAAATGAAAATGGTATGTTACAAGTTTGGTTCTCAAATGGTATATGATGATTTGATAATGTCTATGGTATTGAATTGTGAAATCTATGTGATTAAATTGAGTAACATGTTAAATGTTGAATTGCTATGTGACTCGATTTATGAAGAACTCCCTATTTATTGCGAATATGATATGTCAGGTATATTATGTCACATTATTTAGTTTAATACTATTAATTGTATATCGAGGTAAGTTATCTTTTATTACCTATCAACTTATTAAACATTTGAAATGCTTACCTAGTTTTTTTCCATTGCTATAGATTGTCGATTTGCAGAAATCGTCATTCAGATCAGCTCGATAGTCTTTTACTAGTTGTAAGCTCGGTATTGTGGCATGTACTTAGCTTATATATCTCATATCTTGTGAATGGATGGTTTGGTTGAAACCTTGTTTTATGTTTGAATTTTGGAGATCTAATGTCTATATATGCATAAATGTTATTTAGAAATATAATAGGCCTTTATGTGTGCCTTGTTGAATAGCTCATTTGAATGTAATAAGGTATGACTTGAGCTTAGAATTGGCATGGATGAATGTTACTTTGAATGACTTGAAAGCATAGAAGCTTAGTTGGTGTTTTAGAGAGTTATTTGATGTGTTTTGGTGCCAAATTATGGCATGATGAATTGATTGATTTTGTTAAAGGTTAAATGATGAAATGGTATACATCTTTAGTTAGTTTTGTATAGGTTTCTAGTGTGCATAAAGGCACCATTTGAATACATTTTAGATTGAGCATGAAATAGGGGCCAAAATATAGGATTCTGACATAATTGGTACGGAGGTATAGATAACATAGGTGAAGGTTTTGGTACTTAGTATTTTTCAGTTAATTTTTCAAACGTTGAGTTTCAAAACGGTATCGATACTAGACTAAAGTATCGATACTTTACATCGGGGTACCGATACTTTACAAGGGTATAAATACAAATGACCTTTGTTTAAATTTTACAAAAATAACAAAATTGTAAAATGGTACCGATACTAAAAGTTGGTATTAACACTTGTAAAGGAGTATCGATACCATAATTCAAGTATCGATACTTGGAGATTTAAGGATGAATTTTTCCAAACATCGAGGCTAAATTTAGTATCGGTACCTTTCAGGGAGTATCGATACTTGTTCTGAAATTTTAAAATTTTGCAATTGGTCCCTATTTCATGTACGATTTATCAATTAAGTTTTCATATGTTCGATTGAGTCTCAGGAAAGTTTATTGATCATATAATGACTAAAATTTTGAAATGTTTTATATGTTTGAATGGTTTAATTTTAATGTTTTCATCGAAAGTTGCTCCGACAATGGTTGTAGCATCCCATAACTCAGACTTGACGATCAGATCAGGCAAGGGGTGTTACATTAATCCTATTATAATCCTTACTAATGTCAATTTTGGGCATCACCTCACCCCTTGATCTAGGTGATGATCTATTTGTATGATGCAAGAGCTCAAAAGCAACTAGAACATTATCTGTTATTGATCGACTATGCACAAGTGCAAACTGATAATCTGAAATAATATGTGACAATTTATTAAAGTTTGTTTACCAAAGCTTTAGAAACAATCTTATAAAGAACATTAAATAAATAAATTAGATGAAGATCTTTCAAAGTGTTCGAATTATTAACCTTAGGAATAAACAAAATAGGAGTGTTTAAGTGATTCTAGAAATGCACTTGTCTGAAGCCAACTCAAACAAGCCGCCACAATGTTGTCTCCAATAAGCCCCTAATAATTTTGGAAGAAAGTAAGATTCAGACCATCCAAACTCAGAGACTTATCAAGATGCATTTTAAAATCGTATTTCGAAATCCATGGGCTTGAAAAGGAGTCAATAAATCTTCATTATCTCTATCAGTGACTTTACGATCAACCAATCGAATAATTAGTTTAAAATTATCTTCATCTGCGCTAAATAAAAATTCAAAGTATTGGTGAATAACCTGATGCAAATCAACCTTCTCCTTTACTAGAACACCTCTATCATCCTTTAAAGCTTCAATTATATTGTTCTTTTTTCGTTCATTAGCAAAAGCATGGAAGTATTTTGAATTAGAACCACCTGCTCGAAGCCAAAAAAGTTTTCGCTTGTTGCCTATATTTAATTTCCTCTTGTTCAAGAATCACATTAAGCTTAGTCCTTATCCTCCTCAGTTCTTCGCTTTCTGCCTCTAGATTACGACCCTTAGTTTGCAACACGTCAAGCCTTCGACAAATCTCTTTTTTCTTAGTCCTAACATCTGAGTCAAAGCTATTACCCCAAGCTTCTAAATTCAAGCAACAATTGGTTTTCTTCTCCATTACATCTCTTAATCTTGTCATGCACCAAATAGTCTTAACAACATCTGCAATTCTCAGTTCAACAACCACTTATTCTTAAATTTGAAACGATGCTTTCTCTATTTTTTGAATACCATCTCCGTGTCGAACAATACTGGCAAATGATCAGACGTAGAGGCTGTCACTACTCTTACCTCAGCATTCAGGAAAGCATCAAATCAACTAGAATTAGCCATTGCTCTATCTTACTTCTCATGGACCTAATGTTTTGCACCACATCTTCTCTCCTAGGTGAAAATCTGCTTATACCATGCAACATCTTTTAAATCACAGTTTGCTAGTGCTCTTTTAAAACTTTCAATTAAATAATGATGAACATCACCTCCTTCCTTCTCTGAATTTCTCTCAATATCATTAAAATCTCCCATGACCAGCCACGATTCATCATTTAATCTAGCCAATTCTCTTAACAAATCCCAAGAATCTCTCCTATGTGTATGTTTCGGATACCCACAGAAACACGATAACCTCCAACTAGCACCACTCATACTTCCAACACTAACTTTTATCAAGTTTTGTGAATACCTAACAATATGGATATTAGAAGAATCATTCCACAACAAAGCCAATCCTCCACTTTAACACAATCGATCCATATTAAAACAACAATCAAATTTAAATTTAACCCTCACCTAAATATCATTTTAAAATTCCATAAATTGTGAATTGATGGTGTGTTTTTTGGGATAAAATCATGTAATGAGTCTGTTGATAGATAATAATTTTGAATTTAAATTTTATGTATGATCTATATTGATGTTGCATGAAAAAAATAACATGATTCACAAAATCATTAACACATTATTGTGCCCTATCACAAAACAAATGAAATAAAATTCATTTTACTAATCATGAAAATAGTATAAATAAAAAATTACACCAATTTTTGGAGATTAACAATTAAAAGAGACGCTTGTCACCATTCGAATTTTTATTGTGAAAATTTTACTTTTTAATGGAAATATATCTATCAATCATCATCAAAATCAATCATTACAAACACTTAACTAAATAATTAATTCAAGATAGTTTACACTAATTAAACTCAAATATAGAATCTCAAAATATCCAAACTTCTAACATTTTCATTAAATCGAAACCTCATCAGTGATGAATAAATATATCATTTTCCTTGTTTTGGTTAAGTTCCTTAGGTAGTTAGGCCACTATAACTAGAACCATGTCTATGATTACTTAAAAGAGACTAGGATTGCCATATTGTGCTAAAAATAATAGCAAATGTATGTACCCAAAAGCTTGAAGCTTGAAGAAATATTTATAAAAGATGAATCGTCTTGATTTGAATTACTATTTAACATTATTTTTATTTAAATTCAATTATAAAATATATTTTTTATTTATATTTTTAATAATAAATTGATCTAAAGAATCGTTCAAAAAATCAGATTAAGAAAAAGTATAGATGTATAAAACCATTATTTAGTTACAAATGATAGCTTGCCCAAATATTTATAGCTAATATTTAATGCCTTTTGCTTGTTTGCTGATAAGAATATTTGGTTTATAGATAATGTTAGTGACATTAATTTTAAAATTATTGCTCTTTCTTAAATAAGAATTTATTCGATTAAATGAACTGTTTCATTCGGTTCAATAGTCGGAGAATGCATATATTAAATTTAAAAAGTTGAATTCGAAATGGTGCTCTCTCTTTTTAGTTTATATTATATTTTATTTAACTCTGAAATAATTTTTAATTAATTTATTTATGGATTGTTTTGTATTGGATTATAAATTCATTATATTTTTATTTTATTTTATTATGATTTTATATTTTAGTTTTTAATGTAAGGTTTACAATCTTGCGTTATATCCATCAGAGGCATGGCTAGTTTAGTTAATAAATTTTAAAATATTTTAATTGAGTCTTTAAAATCTTGACATCATATTAATTTGATCATTTGGTTATTCTAGATATTAGTTTGGGTGTTTAACTTAAACCTAATTATAGGTCGGGTCACCTATTCAGGTTTGAAGGTCTACCTAAAAAATGGGAGAATTTGGGCAAAAATATAGACCCAAAAAATGGGCTTGGACAAAATATAAGACCCAATTTCTAAACAAGTCAGGCCTCATATAGGATTTTTTGGCCCGAGCTAGGCTTAAATCAGCCTAAACTTCTTTTTTGCTAATATTTTGTTGTCATTTCGCTATTATATTGCTACTATTTTGTTGTTTTTGTTTAGATATTATATAAATCTTATTTTATTGTTAATTTTTCTATTATTTTAGAGGCATTTGTGTCACACATCCAGAAATTAGGAACAATTGAAGGTTAAATTGAACGAAACCATAAGTTGGTGGCCTCTACTAGAAAATTAGGAAAAAGTTAGTAACTGATTTGGACATGGTTGGGAACCAATTCTAGTTCGATTGGATTAGAACAAATTGGCTCATTAGTGGAAGACACAATGATTGTCAATGAATGGATTTTATACGGTTGAAGATCATGTAAGGGGAGCTATAAATAGCTAAGAAATGACTTCTAAGAGGGGGATTCGTCTCAATTATGTTTCATTCTCTTTTTCATCTTCTTTCTTGGTTGTTCTGAAGAAGAGATAGCTATGGAAGCTCTGGATGAGGTGATGATCAGGAGGTTTAAGTCAGAAATGTAGAAAAATTAGTGACTTGGTAAGGCTCTAAGTCCTTCGGTACTCATAAATTTAAGAAACAAAGTCAAGAGTTTCCAAGAACCCCTAAGTGGTTTTGCATGTTTCTGAAAAATATTAAGTTTAACTCGTAAATTTGGTTATACTACTTAGCTGCCAAAAGAATAGAAGCTTTAACTTTGGAAAAGCTAAGCTCAGGTGAGTTTTTGTACTCCATTTCTAGGACGATGTATGATCTCTGTCGTTGGATAGTGCTAAATATGCACATAGTTGAGTAGGTAATTGAGTATCCGTAAGCATGTCGATATGCATAAAATGGTTGCAGTAACACATAGCTAAGTTTGGCGTACTCCATGTTATTATGCTTTCGTACTCATATGTTTGTGTTTGCGTGTTTATAAATTATGGAGTACGAAGAGAAAGTATTGACGGGGTAGATGAAGCTAGGATTTGAGAATAGGAAATTTCAGTTAGATACCACCATACAGGGTTGCTAAGTGCAAATTGTGATGTGCAAGGCTCCGAGCCTTACGAAGGGGACACTACAGTGTTCGAGCATCAATGTTAAGAATGGTGAAATGAAAGAATGGGGGATGAATAGAGAAATTGGAATTTCATTAAGATTCCACCAGACAATGTTTTGAGTGCAAACCTAACATCCTCCCGTGCATTATTTTCTGTGGCTATTCTGTTCTTTCAAGCATTCTTTTGGCTTGAGTTGCTCCCACTATATAAATTGGTGCCTTGGAGGAATTCTAAAGAATCCTCACTTTATGGGAGTTAGGCTGACTTAGGCATGTTTGAAATGATAAAATCGCCTAAGGCCGCATGGATTTCGAGACTAAAGGTCTAGCCCCATGACATAAGATCATAGCTCGGCTATGACAACCAATAAAGTCCGTTGGGATAATAAACACGAGGATTATAAGGTGTAAGACCATAGCTCGACTATGGAAACCAATAAAGTCCGCGGGGACAGTAAGCACAAAGATTACAATGTGTAAGACCATAGCTCGACTATGACAACCAATAGAATCCATCAAAACAATAAACACGAGGATTATAAAATGTAAGACCATAGCTCGACTATGACAACTAATAGAGTCCGCCGGCAATAAATATGGGGAAGTCCTCTATGACGTTAAACATGGGGTTAGGTTGCGAAGGATCACAGCTTAGCTATTGTAGAGTATGGTAGTCCGCTAGGACAATAAACACTGGTAGCCCACAAGGATGTTAAAAACAGGATAATTTGCTGAGATGATAATTGGGGGAAATCATGCGGACAAAGGAAAAGGGGAATTGAAAGAAAAGTGTGTGGGATGCTAGAAATCAAAATGGTCCAATATGGATGGATCTTTCTCATAGTCAAAAGTTGGGATTTGTAAATAGGGCGGATTACAAGGGAGTAATCTAAACAATATTGCAACCCGAAAGTGAGATAGAAGTAGAAAGAATGAAACAAGGTTAAGATCATTAATACGACGTAACCCTTTTCTAGTAATTCTTATGAGTAGAATGTCAGCTTATATGCCAGATTTAAGGTGGACAATGGGTGAGATGGGTGAGGTCAAGTGAAGATTCACTAGAATTAGTTGAATGGTCATAAGCAGACCAAGTAATGATCACTTAGTGATCATTCCGCCATTAAAGAAAGGCGAAAGGCGAACAGGAGTCTGACACTCTAGATGAAAAGGGATCGTCTAAACGAGACAGGGAGTAGTGTGTGTTTAGTTCTTTTCTGCTTGAACCCTTGCAAGATGGGGGTCTATTTCCGTTTAATACAGCAAAGAAACTCACTAAGTTCATTTGAACCTATAAGGGTCTTGACTTGTGATTGCAAGACTCATTGGATAAGGAATCAATTAAGGACTAAATCAGGCTGTGTTAGATCAATGATCACCGTCAGGGGGTGTTGTGCACATAGGAAGGAGGTACCTTCAGAGGCTTAGCCTCAAAGTCAAATACATTGTAATTAAATAGCTTCCTTAGAGTCCAATATTTTCAGAGTTAGCAACTTTATTAAATTTAAGGGTTCGATTGTAATAAGTTTTTTAACTCCGCCTTTAAGACTATTAAGTCTACAAAATATATGGCCAGGAAATCCGGTTAGGTTGTGACACTCTATACCCAAATTCAGCAATTGGGTCAGTAAAGGTGTTACAAATTGCTTACTAAGTTGCAACTATTTAGTCTTATTTAAGTATAATGACATTTTTTAATGTATTTTCAAATTACTGGGAAACATTTATTTTAATATTTTTTGTGTATTTGATGTATTGTATTTTTAAATTTGTTTTTATATAAAAAACAATCTAAAAAATATTTAATACAGGCAGGCTCGATCGAGCTCAAGTTTAGCATTTTTAATCTGAATCGTGCTTGGATAGAATTTTAGACCCATTTTCAGGTCTGGCTTAAAAAATAGGCCTAAAATTTTGCACTAGCCCAACCCATGATTAGGTCTAGTTTAATCTTAGCTCAAATCTAATGTCCTAGGACGAAGTCAGAAATTTTTTTTGTGCAGAAATAAATAAATAAAAATTTAGTGAGGCAACGTGCAATTTGATCATTATACTAATTTTTGATTTACTAAAAATTGAAAGGTTATATTGATAATTTTTTTTATTTTTGGGGCCAAGGCCATTGTCTACCCCTTTCCTTTTGTCCTTGCGAATGTGGAGCATATTTAAAACTTGTAGATCAAATTATAATCATGCATGTACTTACTTAATGGACAATTTGAATCCAACATATTTACAAAAAGAAAAGAAAAAAACCATCACAAAGTTTATTAACATTGTACTTTTTCAAGATGTCAAATATAAGTTATTCATGTGGTAGGTAAACGCATGTTTACAATTTAATACATGTGTTTCAATACACTCTACCTTAGACTTAAATTGACATTTTAATGCTTAAATTGATGGTTAGATTGGCAAAAGAACCTAATTGATACAAAATTGATGCTTTGAAAATTGAATTATAGCTATTTGAAGTTTATGAGCTGATTTAAAGTATGTGTGATGATTTGTGATGTTCGATAAAATTAACCCAATAATCGGATAATATTTGATAATGCCACGTAGGATTAAGACAAAAGCGGTAAAGCCCGCGAAATCTCGGGCGAGAAAACAAAAAATTAAAAATAAAAATAGTAAAAGAAGAAATCAGATAGTAATTGAACGAAAGAAACAGAAAACAGAAACAGGACAAGAGGGGGGGATTTAAAAAGGGGACATTTGCAAATTAAGGACCCGCTTATAACGGAGGGTCTGTCTCAGATCCTTTCAATTTTATCTCCTCCATTTGTCTTCCTTTCCACTCTCTGTTTCTCGAGTATTTCTCGAGGTTTTTTTTTTTTCTATCTCTGGTCCAAATTAACCCAAACAGAGACCAAAGACAGAGACATAAGCAGGGAGAAAGAGAGACAGAGAGAGGAACAGAGAAACACACAGAGAGAGAAGGGGTTTTAAAGTTCCGAAGTGAAGAAGAAACTGTTATGTTCTTCGTCCAAGCCGGGATTTTAACCTTTCTCTCCTCAGGTTCTTACCTTTTATCCTTTTTTTTTAAACATTTTTTTCATGTATGGATGTATCATATGTATGTTTTGATTTCAGTTTGATGAAGCCTGATCCTTGGAGCATTTCAGCTTTAAACCTGGTCCTTCTTGCACCGGTAGCAGCCTTGATAAAGAGATCCCCGGCAATATGGGTGGTTGCGCCTCGGTATACGGTCAAATGGCAATACCTAGACCACATAAACGACACTTCAGTTTCGGGAAGCGTCACGGAAAGATGTCGGGAAAGATTCCCCCTCCCATCCCTGAAGTACGTAGGAATATGAGCGATGCCAGCATGACCGATATCACCGTTAGTGAATACGTTCACGTAGACTACGAGAACGGGTCCGAGATGTCTAACAAAACATTTCATGTAACACAGCTACAATATAACCACAGTCAACTTTCTTCCAATGGTACTCTCCTTCTATCCCATCATCCCATAGGCACATATGTTATTTTAATAGTAGCAATGATATTATGTTGCAGGGAAATGCCAAGATGAAGTATGGTTCGATTCGGTTAGTATTATGGAGTCCGAGTCGGACGAGGATTGCCATAGCGTATACGGAGGTAATTTCACTCCTTTCTCATCCCAGATGGAATTGCATCATGTTATGTAGATATGAAACATTTTATGAATGTTACAAACTTTGAAGGCCTGAAAGATGGCACCGTTCATGAAACATGACAACCACGTAAAGTTTTCCCCGTGTCGGAGTTGAATTAAAAGCCCGCACCGGCGTGTTTTTGATGTGAACTAATAACGCACAATGAAACCCAACAGGTGGAGCCGAGCGGTACGTTTTCCGTCCCCGAGCTGGAGTTCAAATCCCTTGTTCAGGAGAGAAGGCGAGACCAGGAACGTGGTCAGAGATTTCACCTTCAGTTTTCAAGCTTCGCGGACTGAATTTCTTTAGGCAAGCCATTTTAGTTTATCCACCACAAATGTTAATGCAATGCTTTCTCATACATTATCTCATCAAAATGTTGAAACTTGATATGATTTTGCAGAGATAAACAAAAGTCCCCAGCACCAGATTGTAGCCCATATGTACCAATAGGGGTTGATTTATTTATCTGCGCAACTAAAATGAACCACATTGCTGAGCAAGTTCAATTGCCAAAAGTAGAACCACATGATAAAGTGCCTGCTCTTTTGATTGTTAACATACAGGTTCTTGTTTATGTCTCTTTGAATCGCATGGTTTTTTTTTTTTTTTTTTTTTGGCGGGGAGGGTGGCGGCATTATCTTACACAATTTAACAATGTCTCTTGATTTGGCGGTTTATTGTTGCAGGTGCCAACTTATCCTGCCAATGTGTTTATTGGTGATGCCAATGGGGAAGGTTTGAGCCTTGTCTTGTATTTTAAGGTGTCAGATACTTTTGATAAAGATATATCCCCTCAATTCCAGGAAACCATCAAGGTATTCATTAATTCCCTCACCAATTATACAACCTTACAATCAATGTTTGGGTCCTTTTTTTTTCTTTGGATAAATTCTACCAAAACTACGAGTTGAATTCTTAATCGGCCCCAAATTCAAAACATTTTAATTGAATCCACAAGCTCCATAATTCAAGGGAATATTTTGAAGTCCAGGGATGAATTTAAAATTGGAATTAACCCTTTAATTAATCTTCCATTCTCCCATGAAAATCATTGTCATAATTTTTATATATTTTTTTACTTTTGCTACAGAAATTTGTGGACGATGAAATGGAAAAGGTTAGAGGGTTTGCCAAGGAGTCCAGCGTGCCTTTCAGAGAGAGGCTAAAAATTATGGCAGGCTTGGTTAACCCTGAAGACCTGCAAATTGGTGCTACTGAAAAGAAACTTATTCAAGCTTATAACGATAAGCCAGTGCTTTCGCGCCCTCAACACTCTTTCTTTCAGGTAATTGAAGTTACAACTTATTTTTTAAAATAAATATATCCGTATTCAACACTCACCCGAATTCTTGTTTTAATATGATCAAGGGCGAGAATTATTTTGAGATCGATATAGATATACACCGGTTTAGCTACATATCTAGGAAAGGACTTGAATCATTTATAGACCGCATGGAGAATGGGATAATTAATCTGGGTTTAACCATTCAGGTAAATTCTTGCAATTTTCAGTTAAAATCAAGTTAGCCGGTCGGTTAAGTTGATCGACTATCAACTTAATTTTCAATACAAAAAACTTGACTGGGTTGCCTGTTGGTAACGGTTCATGGCAGGCACAAAAACCAGAGGAGCTACCAGAGCAAGCATTGTGCTGTTTACGCTTGAATAAGATTGATTTTGCAAATCATGGCCAAATTCCCACCATTGTAACCTCCAAAGATGATTTAATTTGACAAACATACACCAGGCAGATTTCTTGCTTTCTTATAAATCCAATAAGGCAGGCATTTTTTTTAATTTTTTTTATTTACTTTTTTGTGAAAATGAAAGAGAATTTTTTGTTTTCATAAAAGAATATGTAAAAATTTTCAATTTTTTTTTCTTTTTTTGTATTCAAGGGGGAAAAATGAAATTTGTTGGTAAATTCTAACCATCATCTAAAACGTATATACATACATCTTTATTCTTTGCATTCTTTTATTCTGATTCTCACAACTACCGTAGAATCCAAGGATTTTTCATTCAATGGGGAATCCTTACGAGATTTTCCCAATTTTGTTTTCAAAGTAATCTATTTTGTTTAATTATGATATTAGTCCCTCTATTGTGCTAAAATCTGAAACCTAAAAATTATTGGTATAAGCCAACAATCATGTCAAGCAAACATTGATCGGGTAATTTCCATGTACAAAAGAATCCATGGGACAGCAAATTTGAAACACAATATGACCACTAAACTAGCTAAAAACAAAGGCATTGCCCCCGAATTCAATCCCGATTCTGATTTCATTCCGAATTGACTTCTTTCTTACGATTCTATTTTTCTTTCATATATCATATCAGTTAGTGCATGGCCTCCATTAAAAGCATCAGCCATGAGTGTGAATAGAAACTTCGGAAAATGCAACAGATTTTACCTTCTGTAGTTGCGTTATGTTCTCTGCCCTTCTTTTAACAGTAAACATGCTACGGGTTGTCGACTATTGTTCCCAAAATCTGCTCTGTTATTTACAGTATGCCTCTCATTCACTGCATTCTGCATTCTTGCTTGTGATGCATTACTGTTGACGTGTTGTGGCTGCTTGTTTTGGCAGCTGGTACGTTGTGATTATGTTTTCCCTCGTAAGTTGTTATAACAGCTTTAGGATCTGTCGCAGCTCTCTCAACATGCTTACGGACATTGCATCCCAGGGTTGTACATTTATAGTAGCTTCTGCAGAACCCAAAAGTGCATCAGCAATGCTCAAAATATTTTATATATAGACATTAATGACAAAAGCATTCAACATAGAGGTATTACCTTGGATAAGGATTGCCTTTGACAACTTTCTGTCCGTACTTGCGCCATCTATAGCCATCATCCAAGAGATCAACTTCGCTTGTTGTCTGCACAATAATTCTAGGTTCCGTAACGGTCCGATGTGAAGAAGCTGGCTCTGAGACCCTGATTTCTGTACTTCTGCATAAAAAGAAAGAAACTTCGTTGAATATAGAGCATCCCATTGCTAGTTCAACAGAGCACATAATACGAATATATAACTTTTTACACACCGTCTTTTGGGGTCAGGTTCGTCTTCATCTTTTTCATCTACACCAACTTCGTTCTCACCTGCTTCCTCACTGTCACTCGTCCCAGAAATATGTTCAGCAGTAGCTTGGCTAGATTCTTGGTCCTTCTTGGACATCAATATGTTTGAGCTGCCACTCTGAAGTTGGGAAGCTGATTCGGAATTCCCCTGATTACCCGGATTTCCATTTAAGCTTAAAGTATCTTTGGCACGCTTATTTGGCGGCGGAGGTTGATGGTTATGCTGCCCCTTGTAGATGATTTCAGTCACTTGACCATCTATTGATCTCTCAACCTTCTTCTTCACCGGACAACCTGGACTAGTGCACTTATAATAACTTCTCGGAAACTCACTCCCTTTTACCTGTTTCTGCCCGTATTTTCGCCAGTTATACCCATCATCAGCAGGCTTATCGACAATCAATGAAGCAGGTTGGGATCTATGATCCGACTGGCATGCATCCGATGGCTCATTCACAGTAACAGTCGAGCTGTGCAAAGATACCGGCATCTGCTGGTTCGTAGTCATATCAGCAGTAAAAGCTGAAACCGGTGCCAAAGACGCAGCAGCTGTTGAGGAACATTGCGCTTGGGCAGCCTGCGCCGTGACCTGCGCTAGTGCCTGCTGGTGCGTCATGCCGAAAGGTCCCTGTAGGTTGAGGAAATTGGTTCATTATAGAAGCATACCGCCATGGTTTCTAGGCTTCGAGTTCAGTGCGCAAGCAAAACAGATTCCAAATCCGACATTGCATAAAAAAAACAACAATAAATGCTAAAAGCTTTAACTCCCCACTTAATTGGAATTAACACAATTGTTCATTGTCCCTAACCAATCAAATTCAACAATAAATCAACAAGTAAATTAATGATTTTTTTTAAAAAAAAGTTGTTCATTTCTTAACAAATTAAGCTTAGAAAATTTACCTGGGCAATAGGTGAAAACACGCTAAACCGAGGGGACTCCAACAAGCTCGCCGGGCTCAACCCAGTCGGCAGCGTAAACATTGGCGGCGGTTGCGCTATCACCAAACCGGCCGGTTTATTCTGCCTAAACCGCAACCCCGTGTCGTCACCTCCACCGCCAGAACCTGTTACACCACCCTGCCCTTCGGTGGTAGTAAGAGGAGAAAAATTGGGTATCCTCCCAGCAGCGGGCGAGGCCATGGCACCGGCCAGTAATTGAGAAAAGGACTTTAACTCGTCGGAGTCGGGAAATAAATTGGAAACAAGCGTCATGGGACCTGGACTAAAACCCATGAAGCCAAGCCCACCGTTGAACAAGGCGTCCGTGCAAGGCCGTGGTGGGGGAGTAATCGTGGGCCGTGAAACCGCCACCGTTTTCGACGGCTGAGATGATGGCTTCTGCTCTTGGCTTTCACCCATTAAAGCTCCAAGCAAAAACCAAAATGAAGAAAAAGAAGAAAGAAATTAGCTTATTGGTTTTGGGGATTATGGATCTGAAACAAGAAACAAGAAACAAGAAAAAAGTGAGTGAAACAAAAAAGTCGACGCCGCAAATACTAAAAAGCTCTTCTTCTTTTTTATTTTCAGTTCTGTCTTTCTTTCTTCCGGGACTTGAACCGTGTCTTTTCCTTTTCCCTTTTTTTTTTTTTTTTTTTTCTGTGTTTTCGTAAGGTGTCTAATAGCACAAACAGATATTGCCGATTTGTCCAAACAAATTTACTTTTATGTCCCCGACGACTTTTGTAACCACGGTTACGCCACTGAGATGAAGGTGTAACAGTGAGAGGTCTCACACTTGCGCGGATCTTGATGTAATTTCAAATTTTTATATCATTTCCAGTTTTAAAATTTTAGATTATCATTGATTTAAATTTGAATCATTTTGGGCAACACACATTATGCTACGTTTAACTTCAATTTACTCCATTTTTATTTTAATTCCAGATGTTAATCAAATAAAAATTATTTTCTAATATTTTTCCATACTAAACTATTTGTAAATTTATTTTGGTGGATCTCACATTTTGCTTAGCTAAAGAAGGAAAGCGTCAAAGTTAGTTGGTCAGTGGGTTTCTTTTAGAGTCTTGCAATTACGACTCAAATATATTCTATATTATCTATCAACCTCCTCTTACCTTCCTTAAATAAATCTCTTTATATAATTAAAATAATTTATATTATTCGAAGATAATTTAATTTTTTATTTAAAAATTTTAATAAATATATATATAGTGATATTTAAACTCAAACTAATTAAATTAGAAAAACATTTAATTTACCATTCAACTTAAATTTTATTTTAATATTTTTTTTACATTTTAATTTTTATTATGCATATTTTATTAGTTCCATCAATTATATATATTATTTATTAAGTATTTTACTAAGTTAGTGTCACCCTCAAGCAAATCACCAACTTGATTAGAAAAATTACAGAAACCCCTTCTATAATTAAAATAAGTTATATTATTTGAAAATATTTTAATTTGTTCTTTTTTTTTTAAAAAAAGTCAATAAAAATATACAAAGATTTGAACCCAAACCAATTAGGTTTAATTTCTCACTAAACTAAAACTTTATTTTAATATTTTTATACATTTTATTTTTTATTATATACACTTTATTACCTCCATCAATTGTATATATTAATGTATTTGATTGATTAAAACACTATAATAAATCATTTTAATCTATTTTTTTATTTTAACGTCATATATATTTTATGTGTTATTATTCTTTACAATCTGGGTGTTTTGTTTGCAATTTGGAAGGTGGCAAAACATTATTGTTATTAATTATATATATATATATATATATATATATATATGAGAAAAGTTGAATTGATTGATAGCCCGAATGGCATCACCAACCTCAATTTTGAAGGAAAAAGAAAGAGATTGTGCAGTTCAGGTTTGGCCACATATCCAACACATGACATCCTAGGAGAAATGAGAGGGCAAACTTTATTTTTCATCTAGAATTTGGGCTCTACCAATACCACTTGCATTTCATTTTAGATTTGTAAATGAATTGAGAGCTTTAATCTTATTATATAATCATTTTTATTCTATAAAATGGATTGTGGCGGGACCAATGGCGAAAATTTTTAATAAAATCGGATTGTAGATAGAGCGAGAGGTCAAGATGACCAAAATATTATCATGTATTCCTCAGTTGTCATTCCTATTGGTTGTGGGTTTAGATAAGTAATAATTTACTTGTGATTAGTGTAAAAACAACAGTGACGATGAGATTAAATATTATAGTGATACTGTAGTGTGATACAAAAAGTTAAGTTAAACGCACCGCACCGTCCATCTAAATCCCTAAATCTGATTTGTTGGGGCTAAATTTTGATAATTTTTTCTATTAAATTTGCATTAGATGAAAAATAAATTTTAAAAAAAGAATAAATCCGACCCATTAACTCAAATTATACTTTTTGGGAAGCCATCATTTTGTCCGTAGGTGTAGATTGCAAAGCCATTGGGTAGGAGGAGGATTGTTAAGAAATGAGATGTGAAAAGAGTAGCAGTGTTTTGGGAATTGGGTACAAACTCACTCACTCGCTCATTTCTTATTATTACTTCAATTATGAGTTTTAATTTTTAAATTTAGTCATCCACTTCAACTCATAACCTTAACAACATTCTAACTTTATCCTTACCAAATTTCTTGGCTCCTGGGAATTTTTTATTTATATATTTACATTAAATATTTTTAAATTTTAAATTTTAAATTTTAAATTTTAAATTTTAAAAATAATAAAGATTATTATTAAAATAGAGAGAAATAAAATAAATAAATTTTAAAGTTATATGGATTTGAAAAGATATGACATTTAAATTTGTTAAAAAAAGGAATATTTTTGTGTTTGTTGCCAATTCATCAAATTTAAAATAAGGTAGTTTTAGTGAAAACAATGAAAATAATTTATTTTCATTTTCATTTTTCAGAAACTGTTTTTAAAATTTTCAATAAAACACATCTTTTATTTTAATTTTTTTTCAATTTTTAATGTTTCTTGGAACCAAACTAAGCCTTAGCCTTTCAGTTCATATTATGATTGGAATAACTGATAAAGTAGAGTTGAATATAACTATATAAATTTATCCCGTGATAGATTTTAACATTAAGTTTGAGTGCTTATTAAATTTTATAAAAATTTTGAGAGATTTAATAATGGAAATTTTTTTAAAAAAAAATAGAGGTTTAATGATAATTTATAAAAATTGTGGACAAACCTAATTAACATTTTTAAAAGTTCATTGAGAAATTTTAAAATATTGAAGCTTTTTAAAGGATATAATGAAAGTTTTAAAAGTAGGGAGGTGGGGGATCGGCTGCCCTTAAACCTACCCTAATCAAAGAACCCATAGTGTCACTCTTAATCTTAAAGAACTAGTTCAAAGATGCATAAACCAGAACATCACCTATTGGAAACAAAGCCAAAGCAGGCAACCTCTTTTGCATTTCACGCGGACTGCACAGAGAAGAAGCAACACGACCTTGAAAAGGAAACAACTTTGTCTTGAGGAGCCTATATGGCAGAGATTATAGGTGGAAGTTGGCACTTAATCACCAAGAATATGAGTGAGCAAGGAATCGGCCCCATAGGCAGAGCTGATGATGACTTGAGACAAGATTCCTCTCAATTGCGCGAAAATTCCCAATCAAACACTCAATTTCTCCCGGCTAGTCCTGTTTCCCTTTACCAGAAATAACAACCAAACCCCAACCCAATATAAAAAAGGGAAACAAAGAAAGAAAAACGAACCCCATCGAAGGGAGAGCTAGCCCTATCAAAAGAGGTTGGTTGCTGCCTAGGCCTTCCACTCAAAATATGTCTTAACTTGTGCAATAAGAAGATAACAGTGATGAGGAACAACAAAGCTTTTCCCTTTCCCATCCAAATAGTTGGAAGCAAAGAGGAGGGAAAATGTGGCAAGTTGTAGGCGAAACTCAAAATGGAAATGGAGGAAAAAAGGAAAAAAATACCAATGTTTATAGGCACATCCACCAAACCAAAAGAGAGCATACCAAGATATATCGACAATTTCTAAAGAAAGAAATTATCGGTGAAATTATGATTTTGTATTGTATTAAATTCAGTTTATAGATTTAGCCACTATTAGCATAATTTGATTATCTTACCTATGTTAATGTCATGTTTTAGTTCAAATTACTATCATATTTAAAATTTTATGTTGATTTATGTTAGCTCGTAAGGATCAACTGTAGAACACTAATAGGGAAGTTGAATTGGCCTTTAAGATGTTATGGTGGAAGCAATAAAAATTGTGCAACAAAGAACACAATGATTTATAGTGGTTTGGCCCCAATTGCCTACTCCACTACCTTCGCTTACCACAACTAAAGATTTTCCCAAATTCACTAATTCGGCAACCTTGAGGGCAAGGTTTAACCTTACAATCTCCCTTAAGATTTATACCCGAAAATCTTAATATACAATTCCCTTAAGGTTTATACTCAAACGTTAAGAATTAACCCTCTCTCAAAGAGAACAAATAAGCAAACAAAGAAACAATCCTTACAACATCAAGATGTTTGCCAATTAAACACAAATACAAAGAAGAACACTTGAGCTAAATGAATACAATGAAAGCTCACAAGTGTTTACAAGAAAATGTATGAAAGAATTAAACTCTAGGTTGTTTTGATTTATCTTTAAGCTTTGCACATTGCTCTTCTTATTGCTAAACCTTTGGAAGATGGTATTTATACCCTCTAATTGATTTCCAACCGTTGTGATTGCTGTAGAAGTGAATATAGTCGTTGGGGATGAAAAACCAGGTCATTAACTTCACCTGCAACAATGAGTATCGATACCTACTAAAAGGGTATCAATATTTTTTGTAATTAATACTGATTTTAGTGACTGTTGAAATAGGAACATCGATACCTGAGAGAATTATCGATACTTTTATGAAAAGTATCGGTACTAGATCGATACCTAGCAAAGGTTACAAATTCCAAAATGTCAATTTGGTATCAATTAATAAAGGGGTATCGATATCGTGTAGAATATCGTGTCCTGAAGCAATTCTAACTCGTTTAAAAATGATTAAAACATATGTCAATTGAAGCCATTTCAACTTGATTTTATGTAATTGCTCAACTTTACTTTTATTCAAAAACACTTTAATTTGTTATATTAAAACCTATTATCCAATAAGACTTAGTTTAACAATTTCATGTGGAAATTTTTAACAAGTTTAAAATTAAAAAATCTCATATCATTTAAAATGTGAAATCTTTTTGGTGAGTTTGATGTGCTAATTATTAGTATCATCATAAAAATATGATACATCATTACGAGAAAAGAAGAGTCCCATTTTTTAGTTTTTATATAAGATTCTCATTAGGGTTGGTGTGAAATTATTATTATCAAAATACTTATTTTTCACTTATTTTTTGGGTTTTTTATCCTAATAATACAAAAAAATTAATTACTCTAACGTAGAGTGATCATGGTCATGCGCTCGGCCCAAGGCCCACTTGAAAAATGGGAGGTTTGGGTAAAAATATAGGCCCGAAAAATGGGCTTGGGCAAAAACGAGGCCTGTTTAGAAAACGAGCCTGCCTCTGTAAGAGTTTTTGGCAACATTCTACCAATTATATATTAATATATTTTTATTTTATTTTTAATTATTTTAAATTTTTAATATAACTATTTTTATTATATTGTTAATTTGTGTATTTTTAAAGAATTGTTTTAGTATTATTTTTATTTGTTTTGATATTTGTTTTTATGTTTTTAAATATATTTGATTTATTATATTTTAAATTTTTTATTTAATGAAATAAGAAAAAAATTTAATATGGGTACTGGCCAGGGCTGACTCGGCTTAGTAATTTTATTTCGGGCCGTGCTTGAGCAAAATTTTATGCCCATATTTCTGGTAGGCCGAGCCCGCCTAGTAGACGAGCCTAAAATTTTATGCAGGCCCCCGGCCCAAACGCCCATGATCACCTCTACTCTAACGATATGCATATGAAATTATTTATCAAAATGGTATGTTTGCAATAGTGATTATGGGTGGTGCCTTACAAGTTGACGACATCACCATTTTTTTCCCACAATCATTAGGCCATCATGAGGCCATAATAGGGTTTAAAAAATCATTTTTATTGGTGGTGCCAACCTATATGGCGACACCAGTATTACCTGCCAAAATATGAGTTTAAATCGGGTTGGAGGGGTGGA
The DNA here is from genome assembly GCA_025698475.1 of Gossypium anomalum. Taxonomy (NCBI): domain Eukaryota; kingdom Viridiplantae; phylum Streptophyta; class Magnoliopsida; order Malvales; family Malvaceae; genus Gossypium; species Gossypium anomalum. The sequence continues at coordinate 21,305,907 of CM046968.1, forward strand.
AGAGACTTGTCAGACGGCACCCAAGTGAAGGGACGCTGTCAGGCAGCATCGGACCCTATTTAAGCGAAGCCTTCTTGAATGGTTTAGCAAGTAATTGATAAGAAGAAAGGGAAAAAAATTGTAAAATATGAGAAAATAAAAAAGAATTTGTAAGGTTAGTACAATATTAATTTTATTTTATTATTTTTTTTACAGTAGAATCTTATTTTTCAAATAATTATTGGGAAATTTAATTTTTTTTACAGATTTAGTATTGAATATGGATCATCATTTCTTCGTATATGTTTATTTCAATAGAGTAATTTTAAGAACAAAAGTTGGTTGTATTTTTTAATCTCGCCAACAAATAGTAATGAGATTTATAGAAATGTGTCTGTTGATGATATGAAAGAGAGGATTAGTGCAAAAATTGTTAGACGTTGTGGGAGGAGGATGTCGAAACTATTCTACAAATTCTCAGTTTCACCGAATCCCATCAAAGTTACCAAGATGAAACTTGTAGACGATGAAGATGTGGAGACAATGGTCGCATTTTATTGTCGTATTGGGAGTGTTAACACTAATCCGATCCAATTGTTTGCCGAGTTAGCTGATATGGAGCCAGCTGAAGATTTCACTCCATTAAGTGAAAAATATGGAGTTCAAGATCCTTGTACGGAGGTTTCGAGAGCACCTGTTGATAAGCGATCATCTATGGGTAGTTTTGACATTGATTTAATGTTTCACCTGCGTCTGAGAACCTTAACCCAGGTCCCCTTTTACAAATACATCCGATGTTGTTAGAAGTCGATGAGGATGGTGAAGATAGATATGATAATAATGGTAATTCTGATCGCGAGGTTGAAGATTATAGTGATCTCGATCTAGACAAAGTCTCGATGATATCGATGATGAAGGCGTGAATAACGATGGAAATGTTTACGCGTCTTTAGTCGGGAACCCGAGTTAAGATATTTTCATACGCAATGATCTTGAGGCCCATATGTCAATCGTAGATCCCAATGCGACGCATGTATTCGAGTTCCCTAAGTACCCCAATATATTACCTATTCATTGATTGGTCGTAGATCTCGAACTTGAGGTGTTGTTCGTGGGGCAAAAATTCGCGACCAAAGAAGACTGTGTATTTTCTATTAAGCGATATAGTATGAATGTGTCAGTTGACAAGAAATTCGCCATGTCTAAATCGACAATACATATTGGAGAGTGTTAGAGGATGATAAAAGGGTGCAATTGAAGGGTACGAGCTGTATTTACCCAGAGGTCACAAATATAGAAGATTCAAAAATCTGTTGGGCTTCATACCTACACTTTTGCACGTATGACGTAAGATCACCGTAAACTTGATGCGAAAACTATCTGCAACTGCATTATGCCAATGGTAAAGGACATGCTAACCATTCCAATATTAGTACTGATTGTCGAAATTCAAGAACGATTCTAGTACCAAATTTCATACCAAAAAGCATGGATAACTAAACAAATAGTCATAGAGTAGTTGTATAGAGATTGAGATGCGTCGTACAATGAACTACAGGGGTGGATATCTGCTATGTGGGACTATCGTTGAGTTGTAGACATGACTTTATTATGGCCCTGACGACCAGCTACAACCGAGAAGAAGATTTATCCACCGGATGGTCTGGACATTCAATCTATGCGTATGAGCTTTTCCCCAATGTAAGCCACTTATGCAGGTTGATGGAACCTAGCTATACAGGAAATATATGAAAATCTTACTTATTATGGTTGCTCAAGACGGGAATCGAAACTTGTTCCCGATAGCGTTTGCCATTATGGAGTCAGAAAACATAAAATCATGAGAATTCTTCCTAACGAACTTGTGGTCGTATATTGTTAGAGAAGACAATATTTGCATTATATCCAATAGATTGAAGGGACTAATTGTCGTGATTAGGTGTTCCAGTATTCCGTAGAGATTCATTTACTGCATCGTCGTCAACTTCACCGAGACTACAAGAATGCATACTAGCACAAACAAGTAGTAAACATGGGTAAATTTCAATTTCAAAATATTTTTAAATATTCTTAATACTTCTACAAATTAATTCGAAAAAGGTAATGTGTCTTTTTGAAATACATACACAACGTATGAGCTAGAACAACACCGTTTCAGGAAAAGGCTAACCAAGCTTAAGGGTGATATATACGGTGAAATGAGTACTCTTTTCCGAGAGTGGCTGGATACCATGAAGAAGTGTTAATAGGCTCAAAGTTTTAATGATGGGTCTCAATATGGTCATACGATTATCAACCTGTCAAAAACAGTTAAATTCGTTTTGAAGTGAACATGACATATTTCAATTTCATTTGTTTTCTCGACTATGTTCTACAGGTTTGGCAACCTTGATGTCAAGAATGAGGCTGAAACAAGTAAATCAGATGGAGGCTGAAACAAGTAAACCAGATAGAGGTGTAACACATGTTTGTCAATAAGGTCAAGAAGGCAATGGATGCGAACACCCAGAGAGAGAGGTCGATGAATGTAGAAATACATTCTCGATAGTTAGAAACTTTTTGAGTTACGAAGTCCATCGGCTGTCGATCCGGCATCCCACCTAGGTCCTACAGAGTTGATTTTCAAAACTAGCGATGCGACTGTGAGAAGTTTCAGACACTTCGTTACCATTGTATACAAGTTGTTGCAGGTTGTGCTCGCACCCTGATCAATGTTGAACAATATATCAATAAGGTGTACACTTTGGAATGCACATCGCATATTTGGGGAAACGATTTTCCCATCTTGTATGATGTGTCAACATGGGAAGTACCTATGCAGACTTTTTAGCTTGTCCCAAACAAGAGGTTATGTAAAAAGTTGAAAAGTCGTTCGCACGTTACCTAGATTCATGGTGAAATAGACTTGAGAGATAAAACCGACCCTAAACATAATAATGTATGCAAAATAATTGGTTATAATCGGGAGAAATGCCCATATTGAACCTACTATCTTGAACAATTGTCTCGATTAAGTGGAATATGAGTTAATGTACTCCATGTTCAAGTGAATGTAAAATTTTGTTATCAATTGAAGTAATATTTCATTTTACATCCTAATTTGTGTATACTTTTAGTTTTATTAGAAATTATTTGATTATGATAGAATTTTGATATTGTTTAAACATGTTCAACTATAAAATAAAGAGATTGCACTTCAGTGAATATTACATTAAAATACAGAGAATATGTCCAAACTATATAAATTATACAAACTTTAAAATTTGAATTACAATTATAAAATGCATGCAATAAAGATAATGTTACACGTCCTAAAATTGATGGTTTGATGGTGTTGCCCGTGGGGTAAACCATTGTGGTGCTTGGTCTTGGCGTTGAAGGTGTTTGCGGCGATTATTGTTCTCTTCACCTGGACCATCGTTCACAGCATCCATCGACGAACCTTGAGGTGTGCTAAACAAACTCAAAAAATTGTATGTCTCAAAGGTTTGCCCAGGAGGGGTAAAGTATTAGGGTGGTAATGGGCTAAAGATATCAAACATCATTGATGATTTTGGTTCCTGATGATTAGAACTGGAACTAAAAATCTCTTAGTGATATGCGTAGCTTGACGACCCTAGAAGATAATTGTCTACCCCCAAATCTGGATGATAAGAAATACCATTAAATTGTGTATAAGATCGTTTAGGTTCGAGCTCAAGCTCGAGTTGGGGTGTAGGAGGTAGATGACCTTGTCGATGGTGTTGGTGCCCTCATTGGTGCGAGTGTAGAGGGACTAACATCAATTGCCTACAAAATAAATATAGTTTCCCTTTCTCGATGTACTAACGTTAGTACTCGAACGAGGGTCGCAAATCAAAATCAAAATCCATTTGAGGTCTCCACTCCATCCAGGTGTTCCACAATGAAAGATATTGTTGATGATCCAATACTCAATTCTTTTATTATTTTCCCCTTTTGTTAATGCCGTAGACATTGTTAAAATTCTATGGAACATCTGAAACATCTTGTTTACACCCAAACTGTCACAGAGCTCTATTCCCGTTGTACCACTCGGCTATTGAGAAATTAAATACGAGCGCGTTAATGCACCACAAGTGTAAATGGATGTGAGCCGACGGGGGAATAATAACCGCAATATTTGGGGCGGAATATGGCATCCAGATGAACTACACAATTAATAACATGGTTTGTAGGAACATGAGTCAAAGAACAAAAATAAAATAATTACATGAAATGAATATTAGGAAAAATTACCCCCTCCCCAGCATGTGCCTCAATCATCTGTCGGTAAATCGCAAGCGTATAGGACCTCTCGATACCTAGACAAGTATACCATTTAGATAAAAATTAAACTTGTTAGAACAAATTTTATAAAAAAAAATCTTGATGTAAAATTTGAATTTTATTATTTATTTACAAGTGGGAAGGCATGTGTTTGGTGACTAACTGATGCCAAAAATTGCATCCTATACAGTGCCTAAGACTGCAACAATATCAGACAGCCGCTTATGTCTTGTACATCGTGCTTTGTTGTTTGACAAAGCTCATGATACAACGTTGTTAGCACTGCTGAGCCCCAACTGTACGAACGACCAATTTCCAAATCAAATAACAAGGGCAAGTACATCAAGTGGACCTTATTATTATTTGCATCTGGCATAAGTACCCCCTATCAGATGCAGTATATGTGCTCAACCAGTGCACATCATCTTTCGCTTAGTGGCACTACTTGATAAATATTCGGAAATTTCCTTCAACCATGAGAATCTCAAAGTTGTAAATTTATCTCCAGCATCACCGGGTGAGCGTCCTAGTAAGTGATAGCAAAGCGCTATCGGTTTGAACACTTTACTTCTACCCATGATCTCATTACAGTCAATTGGGAACCTGAGTTGTAGTGCAATATCTTCCAGAGTGATAGAGCACTCCCCACACGACAAATGAAATGTGTGGGTCTTTAGGCGCCATCGTTCAACTAAAGCGGATATCAAGTCGACTCTCAAATCGAACACGCAGATCAATGCCACTGATTCGAATCTAGAAGCCTCTAAGTATGACATAATACGTTCATTCGATCAATAGCCCGAATTGTTGACACTGACCCTCAATACGCAGTACTCACCCTGACCGTATTAAATTACTATGTTAGTTAAAATCTCCCAATTAAATAAAAAATGACGTGCAACTTTATAAGGAGACCCGTGAATAATAAATAACAATTTTTTTTTCCTAACACATTAATCATATTTGTTGTGTAATCGTCTTCTCTAATCCAAAAACCCGTTTAGATATCTACAGTTTCAAAAAAAAAAAAATTATCAACTAAACAAATAAATAATATACAAATAATGAAAATACATTATTTAACATAAAAAAAATAAAGTTTAAACATTTTCACTCGTTAACAAAACACAACAATAATATATACAAATGTACGTATGCCTTCCTTCTATACTAAAAACAACTTTTTTTATCCTAATAATAAAAAAAATAATTAAAAATGCAAAATGGATCACCCTAAAAATTAATTACCGAAATTAGCCATTTGTTACAGTATTTTTCGGTGTCGCCTGACAAAAATATAATACAAAAACAAAGTAGATGTAGATATATAAAACAAAATTTTTAAATTATTATTACAAAAAATATATAAAAACACATACCCTTCCAACCCAAACTCTTCTCCCAAAAATACTAAAATGTATTATCAAAAAAATATATTATTACTATAAAAATAAAATTAATATTTTATTATACATACCAAAAATACTAAATTGTTTTATTAAAAAAACATTATCATTATAAAAATAAAAATAAAATATTATTATACATACCAAAAATTCAACATATATCTCTAATGCATTCAAATAGCATTAAATAATAAAATTTCAACAAAAAAATAAAAAATGTAAAATTTAATGCTGAAAATCTCAAACAAATAATAATTACATAAAAAGTCTTGAAAATTAGAAAATAATTTTTAATATTAATTAAGTAAAAAACAAACAAACAAACAATAATATAATAAAAAATTAGAAAATGATCACATATGATTTGCGATATCATTTCAGTATTTAATATTTTTTATACTAATTAAGTAAACAACAAATAAATAAATAATAATTAAAAAAAAAGCTACAACACATCTAGCTATTACCTTTCTTTCCAACACAAAATCTCCAAAATCCCGAACTGCCAATCTATTTTTCTTTTTTCAACATAAACAAGAAGGGGACCATGTGGGCTTATATATAGGGCTAAGGGAAAAAATGGAGAAATGGAGGGCCAATTTTGGGGTTGAGAAGTAGAAAAATAGAGTACCTCGTGACTCTGGTCACGTTTTTCGTAGGTAGTTAGATTGGTGTCTCCTGACTGTTAGATCGAACAATCACAGGGTGCTCCATCTTTCTACTTCTCAGCCTCGATTCTCTCCTCTTTTTCTAATGACCAGTCATCAGTTTAATTTGTTTTTCAACAGTGGTGTTGCTTCACAAAAGCCCTCCACCCCTTTAAATCATTTTTTTCAACAGTGGTGTCGCCAAAGTTTCACCCTCTACCCCTTAAAATTATTTTTTCAACCCGTATACAACCTGTATTGTACTCTGTTCTACTTCATACAGGTGCCGTCGTAAAAGGTGACATCACCAATAAAAAATAGTTTTTTTGACCCTACTATGGTCTAATGATGCCCAATTGATGGTGGGAAAAAAATAGTGGTGCCGCCACCTTATAAGGCACTACCCATGATCACTATTGCAAATAGACCATTTTAATAAATAAGCTCATGGGCATACTATTTAAGGGATTAAATAATTTTTTTTATATTATTCAAATAAAAATACTTTTATTAATAATTTAGAATAAAATACTCAATCTCATATTTTAAACTTGTTAAAAAATTCCACATCATCAATAGATGTTAAGTGATTTTGGAACATTAAGAAAATTAAATTGTGCTAAATTAAAATAGAAAGAATAAATGTTAAGTATGATATAAGGATTAAAATTATATTTTTAAGAGTAGGGAGTCATTAATATTTGTCCAAGTTTTATATATTTTTATTTTTTTAGATTAATATTTTAACCATAAATTATCATATTTTATATTAAAAGTAATTTATAATTTTAAAAGAAATTATTTTATGTAAAAAATTTAATCATTCAGTAAATATATTAATATATACAATATTTTAGATTAATGAAATGAAATACGTATGAAAAGTAGAATTATATTAATAAAATTAATATTTAAATTATTAATTATATATATATTAAAAAAAAATAACTTAGTGGATTGCTCCTCTCTATTTGAGTTTAATTTTCTTTTATGATGACTGGATTGGAGCCGGTTGAATCGTTATCCCACCTGATTTGGTTCAGCGAATCAAAGCCTGCAGCTTGAGAGAATCATTTAACTCTTAGAGTGTCTTGTTTGACCCTACACTGCACATCATCGTAGATTCGGTCATAACTTCAACACCAGTGTAAGAATAATAGCAACATCAACTCAGAGCATTGTCAAACAATCCCAAAATGGAAGAAACCAACCTTAACCAAACAATCCGTTGCATCGTCAAACTTGGTCTTTCTCTTTCTCTCAAAGTTCCAACCTTCAACATGTCTTTTGCCACCTCTTCAATTTTCTCTTTTTCTTTTTTGGGTTTAAAACAGGAGGAGCAGCAATTACTTGTAAAAATGAGCTAGAGAAGATCAATGAAGAGAATCTGGAAACAGTTTCGTCCCATTTGAGGCAAGCAATGCATCTGGGTTCTTGCTCAAAGCAAGTTATGGGGATGGATTGGAGTAAAAGAGATGGGGTTTCGGATATTTCTTCTAGTTTATGTGATTTTGGTGATCAGTGTCAGTTCAACGTTGATTTCAGCAGATTTGTTGTCGTTCATGGTGCAGGTGAGCTTTGATTATGTTTTTAATTTCTGGGTTTTCTTTTGTGATAATTGGTCCCCTTTTGATATTTGATGTAGAAAGAAATGGAATTACTGATTTACGTTTTCCATTTGTAGGTTCATTTGGGCATTTTCAGGCGAGCAAATCTGGGGTTCATAAAGGGGGATTGAATCAACCTCTTGTCAAGGCTGGTTTCGTTGCAACTCGAATTTCTGTAAGATATGGCGATTGAAGTTTTTAAGTACACAGAAAAACATTCCATTTGAATTTTGTTTTGGTTTATCAATCATGGTTTATGCAATCCAAAACTGCAATTGAAGCTTTACTTAGTTCATTTGTAGCACTTGCAGTGATCTTACAGATTATTGAGGAAAATAAACCCCTTTTCGCATTTGGTACTTAATGTTTTTCGGTGTGGTTTCTTTCCAGGTCACGACTCTTAATCTTGAAATTGTTCGAGCACTAGCCAGAGGTATCGATCTCTAATTTGTTAAGACTAACAGATGTAGCTGACAATATTCATTCAATGTGCTAGATCTATTTGTGTTCCGTGTTGCTGCTTCAATTGTGAGATTAGCCTTGATTATTTCTAATTTTCAAAATAGAACTTATTGCAATGCGTTTGAGTTTACACATATAGAATGTTAGATTTTGTCTTAAGAATACCAGAATTTCAGGAAACACGGACTGTTAATTTGTTTAAGTTATCATTTGTTATTGCGCAACTTTTGTTGAATACTCGATGCGTACGGGGATCATCATCGTAGAGAATATGACAAATGTATTTAGACTAAAATATTCATCAAACTTCTATGTTAGTTTTTGTATCACACTTCTTTTGTGAGCTGAAATTTCTGCCTTTGAATGCTTGCGATTTTCTGCTTTTCTGGCCTCATTTTCTGCACTCTGTTTCTCGAAACGACCAAGATGTCAGTAAACCAAGTTTTTTGCTGTTCTTGCAGAGGGTATTCCTTCTATTGGAATGTCTCCGTATTCATGTGGATGGTCAACCTCCGAAAGAAATGTTAGAAGCATCTAAAGAGTTGTTTGTTAGATTACAAATCAACATCAATTAAGGAGCCAATTTCCTCTTCCTTTTATGTTTTCCATAACCTTTAACCCATATGTTTCTTCAGGTAGCTTCTGCTGATTTGTTGGGAGTAGCCAAAGCGATTGACTCCGGCTTTATCCCTGTAAGTTTGTTCGAATTCCATAATTTGTTGATAGTGCAGGTTCAATATCTGACAATGCAGCATCTATCGAATTATGACCTTGTTGTACATTTCCTATAAATTGTCTAATATCGTTTTATTTTATTACGTTTTTATAGGTTTTACACGGAGATGCAGTACTTGATGACTGCCTGGTATGATATCTTTAAGCATTTACAAATTTAGGATTTTGTTATTTCTCATATTGGACCTATATGATAACTTGTAAAATCAGGGATGCACCATTTTGAGCGGAGATGTTATCATCCGTCATCTTGCGGAACACCTGAGGCCGGAATATGTCGTCTTTCTTGTATCCTTCAGCCGTCTAGTGAATTCCATTGATCTCTTGTTACATGCTCCTAAAATCAGTTTATTCACACTGCATTGTACAAGTTTAACATTGTTCCATGCTTGTTTTCCAATTAATGTGATATATAAGACTGATGTTTCGGGTGTATATGACCGACCACCAACCGATCCAAATGCTGTTCTCTTAAGAGAAATAGGTGAGCCACTTGCTATTAACTTCAAATCCGACACTTGCATAAATCTTGATGGTTATGACAATATTCGTGTTTATATCAGCCGTGGATGAAGATGGAAAGTGGTCCGTTGTGAAACCAACTCCGCAAAGCATGAACAAGCAAGGTACATTTTCCCTATAATCATTTGCATGAACTTCGAATATAATGGAGAGAGGAGCTTTTTACCTATGCTTTTATCGACCAGACTGTATGATGAACTGAAAATATTGATTTGTCGAACAGTTGAAATAACAGTGGCAGCTCATGATACGACTGGGGGAATGGTGACCAAAGTATCGGAAGCTGCAATGATTGCAAAGCTCGGAATTGACGTTTACATAGTGAAGGTAAATGGCGATGCTTTTTCCATATCTAAACCATAGGCTTCATTGGCTCATTGGCTCATTGGCCTCAATGTACTGTTTGCAAAACTTTCAGGCCGCCACAAGCCACTCATTGAGAGCATTGAGGGGAGAACTGAGACATGACATACCAGACGACTGGCTCGGGACGGTTATCCGGTTCTCAAGATAGATCGCACGAGGTATTGGAGAATATTTTATGACTAAGCAGGGAACAATATCTTGGAGCCTTTTTCAAGTGAAGATATAAATTCCAAGAAAGTGACATTTGCGTCACCATGCTTGCCTCTCTTCGAAGTCGGAACTTCCACAACCTGTAATAACATTTAGTACACGAAAGAACTGGTTGATGGTTTAGTAGAGATTATGAACAACATGACCAAATCCCTCTACTTTGCAACTTTTATGGATTTACTTCTTATATATGTAATCTGAAATTTATATTGAGGTGCCTATTTATTTATAAATACTAGACAATACTATATTCCAACTTCCTGCATTCTTCCTTCCTCTTAATTTTATTTTCAATAATTTAATGCATTCTTTCCGCTAAATTAAATTAAATTTTCTCTTTTTAAAATTACATCCATTATAATGTCTTTCTTTATATGATTATTACCCTTTTTTTTTTTTTTTTAAAATAACGAGTCAACAATTTTTTCCCCTACTTTTCATGCATGTGAAATTTAATTCCTTAATTTTATTTTCAATAATTTAAAGCTCTATTTTTTTAGGTTAGATTTTTTTTATTAATTTTATTTTCAACAGTTTAACGCTTTACTTTCTAGATAAGATTATTATTTTTTGTTAATGAAATTCTTTTTACATGGCTCAAATGATTTTTTTTTTAAAAATTCAAAATTACAAATCAATATTTTTTTTTAAAAAATCAACCCTTTTTTTAAAATTCATTTAAAAATTTTAATAATTGAATATAAAATTTTAAATAAAAATATACAAACTTCATGGTAAGCTAGGTTTAACACCTCTTTTGGCACCTGTACTACTTATATTGTTTTTTTTATCAGTTTTGGCTCATGTACTTTCATAATATATAAGCTCATTAGCCAACTCTAAAAAAATCATAATCTATTTTTGTAAATTATAAAAATACTTTTGAAAATTATAAGCATGTGAGACTTCAAAAAAAAATTATTTAAAAAAATCGTTTATTTGGAATTTTATGTTTTAATTTTTTCTTAGCTAAAAAATTGATTTAGTAGTTGTATTTCTACAAAATATATACTTAATTATTTTTTGTAAAATATGGGTTGATGTGTAGTAATTGTGGGTCAAACCATTTATGATTTTGCATTTCTATGATGAAATTTAGTCAAAGCAATATTTGAAATCAATTATCATTTTTTTATTCCCATTGGTTAACTTTTAGTTAAAACAAAATGTGATTTCAAGTAATTTTTTTAAATTTATTTCAAAAAAAGTTTTATATATGTATTATATTATATTTAAAAAATATATGCAAGACAAATTTGAAACATTTTTACTTTCAATTAAAATTATAAATCTAAAAATAATTCTAAATTTATTTAAATTCATAAATTACAATTACAGTTAATGAATTAAACATTATAATATAATTTTCCAGGGATTTTAATCAATATTATTGTAAACTAACTTTCCTAATAATTATAATCCCAACTAAAACTTTTCAGATGTGCAACTAATTTTTTGGGGGAAAGAAGAAAAACCTTGTCATTAATATATTAAAAGAAAACAATTGCAGCCACGCAATTTTTATTTTTATTTTTTTTGCGCAAGAGGGGAAAACACTCTCATACATACGAGGCCTTTGTATAGTACAGTAGATGTGTTCTTGTATGCCCCCAACTTCATTTCGTACTTGAAGAGGAGGCCCTGAGCTTCAACTTTCTCACTGCCACTGTCGCCGTGTTCTGCTGGTACTTGGTCACCTATGCGTCCAACTTCAATGTCGACTTGTAGAGGAGGAGGTGAACTTGAACTTTCTTGGTTGTGAATAAAAATGGTGATGGAATAAGTTGGAAGTGAGTGAAGAAACCAGCGGAAAAGGTGTTTAAAAAGATCAAACAACAGTCCGTAGAAGGGAGAGGAGAGAAGGATGAAGAAATGGAAAGGGAAAAAGAGGGAAGCTAAAAGTGATGCAGTTACCGCAATGGAGAAATCTCCGGTACGAAAGCGGATGGGATTGAGGTTTAGAGGGAGGTGAGCGGAGGTAAAGAGGAAGAGTAGAAGGAACAGTAGTGCAAGCAACAAAAATGGATTGGGAACACAAACAATATGAAATTGAAAAGAGGAGTGATAAAGTATCTCAAATCCATTTTCTTTTGCTTCATGTTTCCAATGTACCCCTCCATTTCTTTTTATAATTTTCTTTATCAGCATCTTATTGGAGAAAGGAATTTACCTGGTTGACCCAAGCAAACACATGAAATGACCCCAACTCTCCCAATATCCTTCAATTTAATGACGCAGCAACCGCATTCATCATCCGCTGTAGAAAGCTCAATTCTTACTCTCCCAACAGAATCAAGGGTCGAATTTTTAGAATTGAACTTTATAAAACACCGAATTTATATTGAAAAATTATTTAGTAAATTATTAAAACAAAATAAATATTAAATATAATTAGATTATTTCATAAAAATAAATATTGATTTTTTGAACATTTATTTATTTCTTAATTTTAATTTTATTAATATAATATTTTATATTAGTTTTGGGTAAAAGTTATGAATATTTAAAAAGAAAAGATAATTTGCCAATATATCATACTTTTTTTTTTATTATTTAAAATTTATATATATGCTTGAACACAAAATAACTAAATAATAATTCAATTACTAGTAATTATATATTTTTTTCTGAGTGAAAACAAAAATTTTACTAAAAACCCAAATGAAAACGATATGAAAATAAAAAGCATCACACTCACTCATGGTTTATATTTGAGTTTCCTTGCACATGCATGCATTTGACCCAAACAACCCAATTAAAAACACGTAATTAGAAGTATCAAACTAATGTGAACGACACCAATTATGAGCACCAAAACTTAACTGTATAAGAAATACAGATAAAGGCAATGCATCACTTTTTTCTTGTCTTGATTTCTATGAAAGGTTTGCCATCTTTTGTTTTCACAACTCTGAATGTTGTAATTAAAAAATTTAATTTACATAATTATATTTTAATTCGTGTTTGGTAATATAAATGGTAATAATATAATTATATAAATTTAAATTATAAAAATACTAATTTTTTATTATGAAAATAATCAATAATACTTAAAAAAATTCTTTAAATAAGTACAAATTGTTATAAAATAAAGAAAGATGGAGAGAATAAAGAACAAAGAAAATATGAAAGCAATAGAAAATATACTTTATTAATCAAAGGGATGATTACAATACTTCATCAGAGTCTCTATTTATAGGCATAAGAAGTATAAAAGAAGTAGAGATGTAACATTCCGAAATAGGGCCTAGTTGGAACAGTGGTTTCGGGACCACAAATCCGACATTGAAATATTTATTTTATGATTATTATGAGGTCTAGAATATGAGAATATACATGTGTTAAAGTTTCATGAAAAAATTCTATGAGTAAGGTGTCCAATTGGAAAATAAGGACCAAATTGAATAAATTGTAAAACTTGGATTCTAGAATCAATTTGTATGAAATTGCTTTAGATTATTAATTAGAAGGTCTTAAAGATAATTTTCCCAATTTCTAAGTTTTTGGACAAAAAATGGGCATGTATGGATGAAAATTCAAAGAAAGGGCTTAAGGGTATTTTGGTCATTCGGTAAATTAATGAAATAAAATGGGAAAAATAAGCCAAAAATCAGCTCATTCTCTCCATGTTGCTGCCAAAAAATTGGGGTTCTCCATAGCTAGGGTTTTCAACATTTTCAAGCTCAATAATAAGTGCTCTCAAGCCCCGTTTTTAATGTTCTTTGTATTTTTGAGATCCCAGTAACTTACTCTCTTTATTTCTACCCATATTTCATGCTAGGGTTCATGTTTAGAAATTTACCCATGCATGAGTTACTTGTATTTTGATGGTTTATGGAGGAATATGAAAGTTTAAAAGGTGGTAAACAACTTTTAGTAAGTGATTTTTCATGGAAATAGCCTTAGGGACCATTTTGTAAAAGTTGTAAAAATGGGTAGAAAGATGAGAAATAATGGAAAAATGTGGGCTGCCATAAGAGGAAAGAACATTCGGCTAGGCTTGGGTAAGGTAGAAATTGCATGCATTTCATTATGCGAGCTTAAAGACTAAATCGTAAATAATGTGAAAGGTTAGGGGCAAAATGGTCATTTTGTCTGGGGGTCGAATTTAGGCTCGAAAAGAATAATGTGAGGTATTAATGATTCATTTTTATTATTATAGACCCCAAGGAACAAATTCCGGAGGTCGATCGAGGAAAACGAAAGGTTTCGGAATAATCGAAACACGATACCGAAACGAGTACTAGGTAAGTTCGGATAACTTAAAGCAAACTCATAGTATGATTAATTGCTTCATTTATGAATGTATGATAATTGCATTTGATGATAGCATGAAAATCCATGAAATGTATCCTTAATAATGCCATGTTGATAAATGTCCCGGTTGAGGTTAAAAAGGAAAATTCGATAGATAAACCATGATTTACATGTGACTTGAGATCCTTTATGTGTTGCAGAAAGGATTTAGCCCGGACGAGTAATCCGTTGATCTCAATATAGAAAGGATCTAGCCCGAACGGGTGTTCCTTGAGTGATCGAGCCTCCCGAAGAATATGTGTGCTTTAAGGATTTAGCCTGGACAGGTAATCCGGTTAGGGTCTAAATTTAGCCTGGACTGGTAATTTAGATCCGAGCTCATTAAGGGTGTTTATCGCTATAAGAGATTTAGCCTGGACTAGTAATCCCGACATTACTCCATGAGTTATATTACGGGGGATTTAGCCTGGACTGGTAATCCCGCCGTAAGAAGTGAGGTTTGCGGGAGTGCATACATGAAATGATCGCTTTTATGACTTGACGGTAAATGGATAATCCATCAAGATTTTTGAGAAACTTAATGGGATAATATGAGATATGTATAAATGGAAATGTTGAATGATGAGCTCATCTAAGATTAATTACATGATGCATTGTTATGTGACTAACTTGTTGATTGAGTGCATGCGATAGGGAAAACATTCCACTCTTGTTGGTTTTATTGCCTAATATGGTTGTATGCTAATTAATCGGTAAGTTTACTTTCTAGTTATTCGGGCTTACTAAGCATGAAAATGCTTACCCCTCTCTTTTCCCTGTCTTACAGAGCTCGAGGACTTGTAAAGATTGGAAGACGGTTGAAGAGTCAACACACTATCAACTTGTCCTAATTGGTATATAGAAACTTTTATTTTGTGATAATGGCATGTATAGGTATTTTAGTTATTTTGTTATATGTGTCATTTGGCTAGCCAATGTAAGGGCTTGAATGATATGTTTATTCATTTTATATATGGCCTTGGAATATGGCCTATATTGATGTAGGTTGTAATCCTACAAAATATGCAAGTTTATATTTTGAAATATTCATGTGGTGGTTAATTGTAGTATATTATGAATGGCCATGTGAAATGTGGCCAAATAACTTGGGATTGGTTGGGTCACAAATGGGCAATGAGTTATAAAACGAGCCAAGTCCAAAATGTGATTGATGAAACTGTAATCCTTAATTCAAAAAGGATAACCTAGCATGTGCAAAACCAATGATATGAGGTTAACATGCAATTGACCAATTATGGTAGAACTTGAGCATATTTAGGTCAAGTTAGATATTATTGGAGTCTATAACAGTGAGTGGATACTAGAGGGTGACCAAAGGCTTGGGAAATAGCCTAACAAAGTCCACAAGGGTAGACACACGGGTATGTGTCTAGGTCGTGTGTGACACACGGATCGCCCCATGGGCATGTGGTATGGCCATGTGTCCCCTGCACAAAACTTTAAAGTCAGAATGTATGGTAGTAAATACACGGGTAGAGACACGGTCGTGTGTCTCAACCGTGTGGAGGGCACGGCTTAACACACAGGCGTGTGTTTTGGCTATGTGCCCCTAGTTGCATGCTGACGCCATAAACAGAATGCTCGAGTTTTTGGACACGAGCGACCACACGGCGTCTCTAAGCCGTGTGAAGGACACGGGCTAGAGACACGGGCGTGTGCTTAGCCGTGTGAAAACCCCTGTAGGTTCGAATTAGAAAATAAATTCAATTAATTCTACATGGATAGGGGACACAGTCGTGTCCCAAAGCACACGGGCATGTGCAATGCCTTCACACGGGCGTGTGAGGCATTAACCTAGAAATTTTCTCAGGTCCTCGGTTTGGTCCCGGACCGTTCTCAATGTTTGTTTAGGGACTTATGGGCCTATAATAGGCTCACTGAGATATTGTTTGAACGGTTTTGACTTGGAACAAAATTTTTAAACTGTATTTCCTGAAAATGTTCGAGTACATGTTTGGTAACACCTTGTACCTGGTCTTGGTCTCGGGTATATTGATCATGATGGACATCCGATATTCATAACACTCCCTCTTGGATGTCCATTGGTAGATAACATGCCTCGTTAAAACCTTATTAGAAAAAGACCTTGTGGGATAAAAACCTAATGAAGGAAAAAGAGTACACAATCTTCTATTATAAACTGCCTCATTAAAAACATTTACAAGGAAAACCCAATGGGACAAAACCTTAGTTAAAGGAAAAGTGTACAACTTATTTTAGACTCCCCCTAATGGCAACATTACATTACATCTTTGAGTTGATGCATTCCAATTTTGTGCAGTAGTCTTTCAACTGTTGAAGTTGGTAATACCTTAGTAAAAAGATATGCTAAATTATCACTAGAATGAATTTATTGAACATTTAGATCACCTCTTTTCTCAAGATCATGGGTGAAGAATAATTCTGGCGAAATATGTTTCGTTTTATCACCTTTGATGTAACCACCTTTCAATTGAGCTATACATGCTGCATTATCTTCATATAAGATAGTTAGCATCTTTTCCTATAAAGGCAAATTACATATCTTCTAGATATGTTGGGTTAATAACCTTAGCCAAACACACTCTCGACTTGCCTCATGCATTGTAATTATTTTTGCATGATTTGAAGAAGTGACAACTAATGTTTACTTTGTTGAACGCCATGATATGGCAGTACCCCCACATGTAAATAAATATCCTATTTGAGATCGACCTTTATGTGGATCTAATAAGTATCCAGCATCAGTATAGCCAACTAATAGAGATTTTGAATCATTTGAATAAAATAACCCCATATTAATGGTCCCTCTAAAATGTCTAAATACATGTTTAATTCCATTCTAATGACAACGTGTTGGAGAAAAACTAACTCTTGTTAACAAGTTTACAGTGAAAGCTATATTAGATCTTATGTTGTTTGCAAGATACATCAATGCCTCTATGGCACTTAGATGTGGTACTCTAGGACCAAGAAGCTCTTCATTATTCTCGCAAGGACGAAATTGATCTTTATTCACATTTAACGATCGTACAACCATCGAAGTACTTAATGGGTGTGCTTTATATATGTAAAATTTCTTTAATATCTTTTCCATATAAGTTGATTAATGAACATGAATTTCATCTTTTAAATGTTTGATTTGTAAGCCAAGATAAAACTTTATTTTTCTAAGATCTTTCATCTCAAAATCTTTCTTTAAACAATTTATTATATTTTGAAGCTCTTCTGGAGTTCCAATAATATTTAGATTATCAACATAAATAACAATTATCAAAAAATATGATCCAAACCTTTTTATAAAGACACATGGATAAATTGGATCGTTTTTGTAACATTTTTTTAACAAATATTCACTAAGACGATTATACCACATACGTCCATATTGTTTTAATCCATATAAAATTTTCTTTAATCTGATTGAGCAATTTTATCAAGAAACTCTATATTTTTTTGGGATTTTAAATCCTTCAGGGATTTCATATAAATTTCACTATCAAGTCTATCATATAAATAGGATGTAACAACATCCATTAGATGCATGTCAAATTTTTCACGTACTACCAGACTAATAAGATATCTAAACATGATTGCATCCACCAAAGGAGAATATGTCTCTTCATAATCAAATATGGGCCTTTGTGAAAATCCTTGTGCTACAATGCAAGCTTTATATCTTACGATTTCATCAATTTCATTTCATTTTCACACAAATACCCATTTATATCCTACCGGCTTTACACCTTTAGATGTTTGGACTTCAGGTCCAAAAACTTCACGTTTAGAAAGTGAATTCAACTCTGTTTGAATTGCATTTTTCCATTTTGGCCACTCTTTTCTATTTTTACATTCCTTAGTAGATTTAGGCTTAGGATCCTCATTTTCTTTTGTTATTTCAATAGCAAAATTATAAGCAAAATTGTTGTTGACAACTACATTTTTTTTGGTCCATCTTTTTCTCGTATTGACATAACTTATCGAGATCTCTTTATTTTCATCATTTCCACTTTCACTTTTAGGTACCTGAATCTCTTCTTGAGTTTTATAATTAGTTATGTCATGGGTCTCTTCAGGAACCTCCACCTCCACAATTTGACCATCTTGAATGTTTGCTCCTTTTTTTTACGAGCATTTTTATCTTTGGAATCGACCGGTCTTCCATGCTTCAGGCATGAATTACTTTCTTTTGCACTAACATTTTGCCCTCTTAGGACATCAATTCGTGTTGGCGCATTTTCAGCCGGTATGTGAGATTTAATGAATTTGGCAGTTGATTTGTAAAATAAATTATCTATTGAACTTCTTGTTCACATTACTTTGTATGAGGATCTTAGACATTGATAATTCATTTCAAGTACTTGATTAATCCAACTTCTTATTCTCTCCTCGTAATGTTGGGAAAAGTACCAACTCATGTCATAACCAAATATCGAATTAATAGCTCAAAAATATTATAAGGAGACTCATATAAATATAGATTCTCAATCTCTTATGATGGCCGATCTTTTTGTGTTGCGGTGGAGCAGTTGGGACATATATCGCACATCCAAAAATTATAAAATGGAAAATATTTGGCTCTTGACCAAAAATCAATTGTAATGGAGAGTATTTCTAATTTATTGGCTTGATGCGTACAACATGTAAATCAATACAATCTCTGTAATGGGTTCAGTGGTGTTAGAATAGTGATTTGAGATCACTAAATCTGACATTTGAGTTTAAAAATTAATAAGTAGAAGTTGGGTGTGATTTTAGAAATATTTTAGAATTAGTGAATTTCTGTGAATTAAAGGAAATTATTAGATAAATTGAGATAAAAATAAGGTATCAAGACCTCAGAATTATAAATCAAGTCATAAGTATTTTTATAAATATTTATGGAGTGTTAATAAGTTAGTATTAAAGTTTTGTTAGGAGATTTTAACATTTTGGTAGTCAATTGAATGAAAAGGACTAAATTGAATAAGATGAAAAACTGTGAAAAATGATAAAATGGTTTAAATAATAAATAAGAGGGCTTAAAGAGCAATTTGGCCCAAAATAAAATGGGCTGGACGGTTAGGTAAATAATGGCTGAGAAATAGTGTGAACTAATGGCAAAATGGTAATTTAGTTGAAATTGAATAGTTAAAAATTGGATTAAATTAGAATATCTAGAGTTTTCTTTCATTTTCTTCATCCTCTTCAGCTAAAAACACCATTGAAGGGTTTTCTTAAGCTGGTTTATCATATTTTACTACATGTAAGCTCAATTCTTGATTATTTCTTGTAAATTTTATGATTTTGAGACTTTTACAACTAGGTCCTATTATCTAATTCATTAATTTTTGATTTTATGAATGATTTAGAAAGTTGCTATGAATAAGTGCTGGAAGTTTATGATGATTAGCATGGAATTAAAGCTTTAATTTCATTTTGTGATGTTTTTATGGAGATAATTAAATAGAAATTGATATTTAGAACTGAATTGCGGAAGAATTTAGAGTTAGGGTTTTGTGTTGAAATTTTGAATGTCAAAGGCAGTGAAATAGTTCATAATGTTTAGATAAAATATTCATTAAGAATATTTAACTCAATTGATGGATTAATTAAGCAGGGACTAAATTGTAAAATTTGCAAAATTTGGGGTAGAAGTGTAATTTTAGAAATGAAAGGGCGTAAAGTATGAAGTAGAGTAAAATTTTGATAAATGCTAATGAATACATGATTTTATAATTATAGATCAAGAACCCGAAGTGAATCGTGAAAAGAAAAAATTGCCAGAATAGTCCCTAAATTTCTACGACTTTTTGCAAATTAGTCAGGTAAGTTCATATGGCTAAATTCAAATGTTTTGTTATGAAAATTTCATGAATGCTATAGTATATTATTGTATATGAATGTTATCAAATTGTGATAATTGTGAAATAATGTTTGAATAAAAGTACAAATTAGTTGGAACGATAGATTTAAGTACTTTTGTTCAGTGGCTAAGAAGAATTGACGAAAAAGACCATGGTTGGACCATGGAAACATGTGATATATGATTTCCGTATAAGACCATAGCTGAGTTATGGCATCGGTGTGATGTGATCATGTGTTTCCATATAAGACCATAGCTGTGTTTCCGTATAAAACCATAGCTGGGCTATAGCATCAGTGTGATGTGGTTATGTGCTTCCGTATAAGACCATGTCTGGGGTATGGTATTGGTGTGATATGAGCTTCTGTGTAAGACCATATCTGGGATATGGCATTAGTGTGATATGTGATCCATGTAAGACCATGGTTGGGCTATGGCTTCAGTGTGTGATATGTGACTATGTGCAAAACCATAGTTTTACTATGGCATTGTGAAAACGAAGTACTCAATTCCGTAATCGTTCCCTAAATTAATTAAGAAAGATAAGTGATAAATGGGGCCAAAAGATTGAAATTGTTAATATGTGATATAGAATTTAATTAAGTGAACTTATCACTGATTTTGTGATTGACAGGAGGAATTAGTGAATTTGTATATTATATGATTCTTATTAAATGTTCGGTAAGATCTACTTTCTATGCCTATGAGCTTACTAAGTTTCTATAAGCTTACATGTGTATGTTTATTGTGTTTTGTAGATTGACATATATATATTCGAAGGATCAGATCTACATCGAGGATTACACTATCCAGATTTACTCATGTAGATTTTGTTAAACACCTTTTTGATTTATATGGCATGTATAGGGATTGAAATGATTATGAAATAGTGCGAATGATTAAGTATGTAAAGTAATTTGAATGTGATGGTTGTGTTAGATAATGAAGTACATATGTTTTGGTTTGAAATGGTTGGTTGTTTGGACTTTATTGGTATATAAATGTGTTTTTGTACAGGAGGATAGTTTAAGGGTGAGAAAAGTGGCCTTAAATGGCCTATTTTCGTCCACACGGGCAGACACACGGCCTGTCATATGGGCGTGTGTTAAGTCCGTGTGTCCCCTGCATCTTAAAAATGAGAAACAAAATGTTCAGGTTTAGACACACGGCTTAGCACATGGGCATGTGGCTTGGCCGTGTGACATACATAGGCTCAAATATGGCCATGTGACACGGCTGTGTGAGATCTGCACCTAAAATGTGAAATTTTAATTACCACACAACTTAGCAACACGGGCGTGTGACTCAAGTTTCTTCATGGATGTAAGTCAGAGAGCTATACGCCCCAGAGACACGGCCATGTGGACTACACGGCCATGCCACACGGGCGTGTTTCCTGTCACAATGGCGTGTGACCCTAATATGTGAGAAAATTTACAAAAAATTCCTTGTTGTTCGGGTTTAGTCCCAACCCGATTCTAAAGCATGTTATGGGCCTCGAGGGTCCATTTAAGGGACGTTTATAATAAATTATGATAATTGAACAGTAAATGAGTAAGAATTTCTGTACATGTTTCGTACTTTTCGGTAATGCCTCGTAACCCTATTCCGGTAACGGATACGGATAAGGGTGTTACAATCTCATGCTGAAATAGAAAGTTTTGTTATCATAAGTAATGATTTAGCTATTAGTTGGAGGCATTTGATAAACAATTCAGCTAAATCATTTTGTGTGTGAAAATGAGCTACAAGATGTTCAACTTTTATCCCAATTGACATGCAATAATTATTGAAAACTTGGGATATAAACTCACCAACATTAGTAAGATGAATTGTTTTAATTACATAATATGAAATTAATCATTTAAACAAGCATCTCGCAGACAATAGGTCGCGAGTTGATAATGCAAGTGATTATTTTGTAGATGTATCTACCAAAATCATATAATATCAAAATCATCCACATGGGGGATGAATGGACCCATATTTATTTCAGAAATGTAAGACATTAAATCCTAACTTTATCTAGTGAGTTTCTAAGAATTAATTTCCATTGAGAACAAGCAACAAATGATAATTCTTTAAATTAAAGAATCTTCTGGTTCTTTAATGAATGTCCATATGAATTCTCAATTAATTTTTGCATCATATATGATCCAGGATGGTCTAACTGGTCACGCCAAGTAGTAAATGCATTTGTATTAGTAAATTTCTGTTTTATTTTAACATGTGTTTCAATTGTACTAAATTGTAACAAATCAATAATTTTACTGTCATTCCTTTTAATTTGTATCCACATATAAGTGCTATTGTGACATTTACTAGTGGAAATGTCTAAATCAATGTGAAGTCTATAATGCCACTAAGTCAATAAATATAATTTCCAAATAATTAAATGTAGTATTCGCTTAAGGGAATATGCCAAAATCTTCAAATGTCTAAAAATCTATTAATAGCAAACTTTGAGAGTGGACATTATTTTCTAGGTGCACAACAGGTACAAAACCAATGACTTTTCATACATAAATTTTCTCTTTTATAAGTTTTCATCAGTAATATTTTTCCACGTAATTTTAATTGAAAACTTATCCTGAATATTGTAGAGTTCTACTCATAGCTTTTAAAAACTTGCAACTTTAGGTGCATCTAACCATAACGAGCTTTATCATATTCAATTGCTTATAAGTAGATCTTTCACAGTCAAATATTTTGCTTTCAACCCTTTAATAGGGATGATGACAAAGGAATAACACAAAGATTATAAAATAAATATAAATTAATAACCCAATCTCCTTTTTTATTCATATGAAATATAATATTTTCCTCATTCACAATCTCAATATGAGATCCATTATGAATATCTTTTAAAACTAATGCATTATCCATAACAAACTTTGTGCTTTTTAGATATTAATAAATTAGCTCTTCTGGAGCTTTCAACTAATTTTGTACTATCAAATATTGAAATAGTATTTGTTTGTTTTAGCACCAAATGCGATAAATAGTTTCTATTTGTAATGATAAAATTCATTACTACTTTTTCATATCATTCCTAAAAAAATATTAACAAAAATAAAATATTTGGGCGTACACCACATATGTGGCCAATAATATTTCATATCATATTGATAACAAAAGTTATCTTTACCCTTTGAAACTCACATTGTTCTCTTATTTATTACTATGTTCCTACTTTTAGTGGTCCAAAAGTATATCTTTTATTTTCTTTATGTTTACATTCACTTCGGGGAATGCAACAAATCTAGTAGAATGGACTTATAAACATCCCAATAGATTTTTTATTTTATAATCACCATCGCAAACATGCGTGAGATTTTAAACCAAAATCTATCTATTCCCAATTATAATAGACATGATATAATAAATAAAATATAGTAAAATATAACTGAAGGTTTTTAACATCATCGCCATTACCTTGACTATTATCACGAGCACAAATCTATTCTTTACCCATGCTTGTACAATTATAAATCAAAGATCGGAATAAGAACCACAATCCATTATGAGATTGAATCTTTCAACATCCTGAAGATGAAGTTGTAAGGGAGAAAGTTTAAGGTGAAAAGGAATTTGATTTGTGGGACGGCTTCGAAAGATTATGAAAAAATAAAGAATCATCGTGCTGATAACGTGTTAAAGAACAAAGAAAATATGAAAGCAATAGAGAATGTACTTTATTAATCAAAGGGATGATTACAATACTTCATCAGAGTCTCTATTTATAGGCATAAGAAGTATAAAAGAAGTAGAGATATAATTCTAATAACTATTAGAATTTAAAGTATATCAAAACTTTATCTTGATCATGATGGACATCCACTTAATAAGATATTTATAACACAAATCATTTTAAGTGAGATTGCTGAAACTAAGTTAATGAAGAGTAAAAAAGGTCATTTTACTAGTGTAGAGCTTAGGATATAAATGCTAACTCTCCTGCAATTTGAAACGGACAGATCTCATTTAGCTTAAATTTAGTTCTTGTAACCTCTTAGAGAGGATTTATTTTGATCTTTGGAACTAGACTTCTTCCTTTGTAATTTCAGCTTCATCTTTAGTTTTCTTTACTTAATCAGCATTGATCATTGTCATTACCTAATGAGGCAGACTTCATTGATGAACATCGACTTACTTGGACCACCAAACTCATTGATCTAAATCTCTGATGTTCAGCATCAAATTGATATGGGTATGATTGAGTACATCTTGTAATACACAAGGGACAAGGGTCATCCTTGGCAAGTGTAAATTTGGGAATAACAACCAACAAGTAGGTTCTAAAGTTGCCTTGGAAATATTCTCATGATAACCAATCTTGCAATTGATGCCGTATGCATGGTTTATATTTGAGTTTCCTTGCATATATATGCATGCATTTGTATGTATGATGAGGCATTTTCAATAAAAAGGTAGAAACTAGCTAAGCAAACTAACATATATGGAGACAGTTGAGGGTTTGCAAAGATACAATTGCTCTGAACAAAGAAAACCTAATTAGGTTTTCAAAGTCAGCTCCAAGTGCCCTTTCCATCTCTCTAGCTTGAATTTATAATATAAAACAACTACGTACTACTACATAATTGATGCATTAACATACAGAATTTCGATATTTTCATTTAATAAAAAAAGAAAATAAATTTCATTATTATTTTTATTCAAAATTTAATTATGATTTGAATTTTTATTATTTTTTTTGTAATTTTAAATAGTTCATATATTTTAATTATATTCACCTAAAGAATATTATTTTATATTAATTACATAAAATAAAATAAAAACTAACTGTGCGTAAAATCATATTACCTCATCTCCTATTAAAATAATTAACACTGCATTCCATTTTTGAAAAAAAAAGAAAAAAGGTTAAAAGAGTATACCAATAGGAATAGCAGTATTTTGCATGTATAGCAAATCAATTAAGGACAAAAGCTGACGAACAGAAGAAGCCCCAACAGCTCAACTACGGTTTTAACACATGGTTCACACGACAAGAAGTCGGGAATACAAGAGGCAAAGAAGAGTCAGCATAGAAACTTAAAACACAACTCCTGCCACCATGGCAGCGCCGCCAGCTTCTGCTGGTCCCTGGTCTCAAACTTCAATGTCGACTGGTGGAGGAGGATGTGAGCTTGAACTTTCTTCTTCCTTGGGAGTGAAGCTAAAGGAACAAGTTGGGAGTGAGTATAGAGTTTTATTGCAGCTGAATTTTGATACCTGCAAGTTGCAAGGAGTTTCAATGCATCTATAAAGGGTGTTTTTTGGCGTTGGTCTTATCTCTAGGTGTTTGTCTAAATTTGCTTTTAGGTGTCCTTGTTGTATTTGGTGTTATGTTAGTTTTTTTTTTAATAAATCCTTATTTTAGCTGAGAAAAAAAAAAGTTTGTAGTGAGTGGAGGGAGACATGAAACCTACGGAAAAAGGTGTTTAAATAGATAAAATATCAGTTCATGGCAGGGATGGGAGGGCCAGAAGACGTAAGGTGGGAAAAAGAGCGAGGCTAGTAGCGATATAGTTACTGCAATGGAAAAATGTGTGGGACGAAAGCGGACGAGATTTAGGTTGAGAGGGAGGCGAAGATAAAGAGTGCAAGAAACAAAAATGGGAGCTCCATTATTGAAATTTGCTGTAAAAAAGGTTGAGGAATTCATCGGGCTTAAGAACAAATTCAACAGAGGTGGTATACTATACAGTATCTCAGATCCATGTCCAAGGAATGGCTCACTTCTTTTTATTTGGGGATACACTGGAAAGAGGAGGGAAGGGTTTTAAAATTCGGAGGAGAAGACAAAACATGGGCACTATGATTTTGCTTTACTAGATGGTTTCTTTCTGAGGTACTAATAATTGATAATTCAGAGGATTTGAATTTCGTTTTATTTTAGACTCAAACCTGACAAGTTCATTGGTTGCCCCATAGGCCACAACTTCCAAATTTACAACACCCTTATTTTATTTTATTTTTTAGTTGTTTCTCTGTAAGTTTATTTTAAAATTTTTTAAATTTATCATAAATCATTTCTAACAAAATTAAAGCAAATTCCAATCAAAAGTATCTTCTTGGTATTTAGAGTCGGATTGTATTCAGCCCATTTACTATAAAATGAATAAATTAACTTATTGAAAATAATTTTTTTTATAGCTAAACTATGAAAATAGTGACCCAACTATGTCTTTTGTTCTATTTTGATCACTCAACTATTAAATTTTTTGATTTAGTCACTAGACTTTTCGAAACTAAATATTTTAGTCAATAAACTTAGATTATTAGTGAATCTTAAATTAATTAATAAAAAATTGAATAAAACATATAATATAATATAATTAATACATACATGAATTGGTATTTAAAAAAAATGAAATTTTAAAATTGACGCAACAATTTATAGTGTTTCGATCTTAATGTAATGTTTGGTATGACGAAAAGTAATCACTTTTCTGAGAATTTAATCAGTTGGAAAGGAATTTCGATGTTTAGTATATCAAATTTTATTTACTTTCCGTGAATTCTTTTGGGAGTTTCTTTCTCTTGGGAGTTACTTTCTGTTGAGCATGAAAATGTGATTTTCATTATAAAAGGTGGAAAAATTATGTTTCCATGTAGACTGGAAAGTTAAAAGAGGTTTGAATTTAAAAGGATTAGATAAATAGTTATAAAAATGTGTAATTTTTACTGTGTAAGTGGATACTCATATATATATAAATATAACGATGCGAGGCCTTTGTGTAGCACAGTAGATGTGTTCTTGTATGCGACCAACTTCATTTCGGACTTGGAGAGGAGGCCCTGAGCTTCAACTTTCTTCACTGCCACTGTCGCCGTCTTCTATGCGTCCAACTTCAATGTCGACTTCTTGAACTTTTTTGGTTGTGGTAATGGAATAAGTTGGAAGTGAATGAAGGAAGGAAAAGGTGTTTAAAAAGATCAAACAACAGTCCATGGAAGGGAGAGAAGAGAAGGAAGAGGAGGAAGGTGAAGGGGAAGAGCAGTGCAAGTAACAAAAATGGCAGCTCCATTATTGAAATTTGGTGGAAAAAGATGGAGGAAATATCATCAAGGTTGGAGTTGGAAGACAAGCAACATGAAATTGAAAAGAGGAGTGAAACAGTATCTCAAATTAATCCATTTTCTTTTGCTTCATGTTTTTATAATTTTCCTTCTATCCTCCTCAATGGAATATATTATTGTAATCCACTTGGAAGATCTTGGCAGCAAAGGTTGACTCCACACCCCACTACAGCTACTACTTCTAAATTTTCTTTTTAAAATTAAATTAATGTTAATATGATTTTTATATAATATAATTATCTATCTTCCATTGAATTGGTGATTTAGTGTGCTCTAATACAATATTTATTATGAGTCATTGCTTCAATCACTTGATACTCACTGCTTTTCTTACTTCAACTAATACAGGTTAGCTTAGAATTTATTTATTTTTCTTAATTTCTGACCTCAATTTATTTTATTATTTCAAAATAATAAAATATAAAAACCGTCGAAACCATTTTTTGTTTTGAAAATGGTCGACATTTTATTTTTAAAAAAATCAAAAATGGGAGTCGCCACCAACCCTTTTTGTGAGGTGTGATCGGATCACCTTATGATTGATCGTTTTAATAAAACGTTTTGATTTACTAAAACAACAATTTTGGTCTATAAAATTCGAGAAAATGAGTTTGGGAGTCGGTTGCGCTCGAGGAAGGATTAGCACCCTCGTAACGCCCAAAATTGATATCTAATTGATTAACTAATGTCTTAACGTCGAAAGTTGAAAACTCGAAAAGGATTTAAAATACGATCTTCTCTTAAAAAAATGCTTAAATAAATTAAAACAAGCATTAAAGGCCTTCTCGTCTCAAGATATCAAAATATCACATCCCGTAAGTTAGGATACGGCATTTGAACCCTTGAAAATAAGCTCGCCTTTTGATTATTTTATTTTTTTTAAAAAAATTGTACTTTGATTTCAAAAGGAAGGTTCGATGGTTCAGATCCGACAAAAAGAATCGAAACCCTGTAAGTTAGGGCACGACCTTCTCGATTTTCTAAACGCGAAATCTTACCTTTAATTTTACTTAAAATTCATGTATTTTGAAATTCAAAAGGATGTTCGGCTATTTAGATTTGACGAAAAGAATCGAGACCCCGTAAATTAGGGTACGATTTTTGAGTTTCTAAATACGAAAAATTGCCTTTATTTTTATTCAAAATTCGTAGATGTTAAAATTTAAAAGGATATTTGGTTATTTAGGTTTAACAAGATACCGAAACCTCGTAAGTTAGGGTACGATTTCTCGAATTTCCTAAAAACACGAAATATGACCTTATTTTAAAGAATTTCCTTTTTTGTGAATTTGAGTGGAAATTGAGATAATATTTAAAATAAGTATGCGAATAAAATTATTGCGCAATGAATATACTAATAAGGACGAGAATCACATAGTGTACACTATTTTAATAATATGAACAATCAGAGATAAATGAAATGAATAATAACAATGATAATAATAACAAAGCATGCACATAAGAGGACCATACCAACTTTAAAAAAAAAAAAAAAGATAGAAAAATAAGTAAAATACATACATAAATAAATCTACTTTAATTATTAAAAAGGTTAAAGAAATGAATAAATAAATAAATGAATAAAATAATAAATAAAGAAATTTGGTTGGAATTTATAAAAGGAATATAGTAAATTAAATAAACAAAACAAAAGTAACAAAAATTATTAATGAAACAAAAGGAAATATAATATTAAAAACAATACTATTAAATTTAACTAATTTAATAACGAAATAACCAAAGTAATCAAAAAGGACTAAATTAAACTTCTAAACAGAAATTTGGGGCAAGTCAAAAATAAACAAAAAGAAAAAAAAGAGACTAGATTATAAACTGTTTAAACATTAGAAGGACCCGTACAGCAATTATTTACGTGGATCCCAACTGGACATGTAACACCCCCTACCCGTATCCATTGCCAGAATAGGGTACGAGGCATTACCGGAGTTTACTGAACATTTTCAGATAATTCTAAGTCATTTATTATTCAGATTTTGAAAATAATCATAATGTCTCTCTATTGGGCCCTCGAAGCCCCAACATACACTAGAAACCAAATGGAATTAAATCGAGATTATAAAAAAAAATTTGCAAAATCTTAAATTTTATTTTCATCTAAGTACTTACCATTTCAAAGTTTCTTGTAATTAAACATATTACCATTCAATCAATAGCTTGTCCTTTGTCTAAGTGTCAAGCCACATCATTGTTAGTATACTTGCATTTATTTCATATAAATTCAACATTGATATACTTATTTTCTCGACATGTCACACTTGAGTTTAATAATTGTCTTTACTTCATAATTTCCTTGTATCAACATATCAAAGATAATCATATATATACATGCCATGAAACATATCATTCTTTTACCGTTTCTTCATAAGCATATATCATTCATTTCATTATATCAATATTTCATACTCCATCATTTCCATATATTTTATGTATATTTATTCTGTAATAGCTTATATCAAACTTAACATAAATTATATTCCATGTACTTATACTTATTTCGTTTATCTATCTTCATAATTATTTCATATAACCATTCATCATCCGATACATATTACCTGAATATCAATTGTTCAACAGATGTCATAGCGTCTCTCATCCACGGTCTTATTTATCTTTGACATGATGCCATAGTGTCTTTCAACTATGGTCTTACTCATTTTCTGTCATGTTGCCATGGTATCTTTCAACCATGGTCTTAAACATTTAATATCAGTTGCCATGGTGTCTTTCAACCATGGTCTTACACATTTCATATCAGTTGCCATGGTGTCTTTCAACCATGGTCTTACACATTTCATATCGTAGAGAGCACACTCACGAACCTCATCCTTACAGATGGGATTACCAGTCCAGGCTAAATCACTGTAATATAAACTCATAGAGTATTGCTCGGGATTACCAGTCCAGGCTAAATCCTGCAGCGACAATTACTCTAATGAGCTTGGATCCGAATTACCAGTCGAGCTAAATTCGGACCTAATTGGATTACCCGTCCGGGCTAAATCCATTTTCCACATATTCTTCGGGAGGGCTATGTCAGGTTAGGATCACCCGTCCGGGCTAGATCCTTTTTACCGTCAATTCCTTTTCAGAGATCCATCGAATTTTCCTTCCATTCAACCGAGATTTCTTCCCCTTTTATCAAATATGTTAATGTTTCATCAATTTTCATATAATGAATATTCAAATCATATTCACATCAATAACATACATTTCAAGTATTTAAGAATATAATTCAAGTTACATGAATTTACCTCATTGATTGTTCGTGTTTATGATTATATTATTCTGATATATTTTCTTTTCCATGATCAAGTCTTGTATTTGTGTCGTCCGGATCTTTATAAATAAATTTGATCATCATTTTCATACATTTCATATTCTAATGCATTTAATTAATGCTCTAAGCAAAATTACCAATTTTGCCCCTAAACTTTTAATTAATGATGATTTCATCCTTAGGGTCAGGAAAATAAAATTATTGCAATTTAATCCTTATTTCCAGCTATTATTATCATAAATATCGATAACAATCCATGAATTCTATAAATATCAAAATTTTTCACAATTTTAACACTTTTCAATTTAATCCCTAAAACATGTTTTCCCCCGATCTTGAACTAAATTGATAATTTCGTTAAATTTTGTAATTTAAATAATAAAATAATCTATTTCATGCAATTTAGTCATTTCTGATATTTTTACAAAATTGCCCATAAAGTTTTACCTTTATTCAATTTAGTCCTTAAGCTTAAAACATGCAAATTAGTCATGCTTGCTGAATATTCATATATTTTTCCTCCTCCTCCTCTCCATTCCACATCCTTAAATTTATATAATATGCTTATAAGTAACATTATCAATAATTTCACTATTTACTTATATGTATATTCAAAGCTGTCCATTTGAGTCATAGTTACTAAATTATTTATTTCTTGAGTTACAGAACTCCAAATTAATATCTGTAAATTTTATATGAAACTAGACTCACATATATTCTTACCATAAAATTTTCAGGATTTTTGGTTTAGCCAATTAGTACAGTTTATTCATTAAATTCACCCCTGTTTTGCTGTCTGACAGTTCCGACCCTTCTTCACTAAAAATTAATTATCTCCTTGTACAGAATTCAAATGATGTTATAATTTGTTTCTAATAAAACTAGACTCATTCAGGATTCTATACATATAAATTTAAGGCCCTAATTATTTTTATTAATTTTTTTATGATTTTTCAAAGTCTGAAAAGGGAAACCCGAATTCATTCTAACCTTGTCTCACAAAATTCATTATATCTCAAAATTTACAAATCCATTGCTTACACTGTTTCTTCTATGAGAAACTAGACTCAATAATATTTAATTCCATATTTTTTTAATCTTTTAATTCGATTTCTAAAATTTATGGTGATTTTTCAAAGTTAGACTACTGCTGCTGTCCATAACTGTTTTAGTGCAAGATATTAATTACCATGTTATAACACCCTTATTTTCTTTTTCTACACCATTTCTCATCACTTTCTCTTATTTTCTCTTCACTAACATATCAAGAACATAGGACCTTATGTAATAAAACTCTACTATAACATTATTTCCATGCTTTATCAACAATAACAAACTTAAAAACATATTGAAATCTTGATGTACTTACCTTGTTCTCTTGATACCAATCTTTAACTTGATTTTCTCTCTCCTCCAGCTTCTATTTCTTGAATCCAACTTGATATTCTAACTCCCCATGCTCTCCTTAACATTTTTCTCTCTTGGTAGCTATGGAAATTCATTTGATTTTTGGGTGAAAATGGTGGTGGAAGGACCAAATTGTAAAGAAAAGAAAGTTTTTTTCTTCCTATTCTCTTCATACGTTGGGTGCATGGGAAAGATGAAGATTCTTCATCTTTCTTTCTATATATATACTAAATAAAATAATAATAAAATAATAAAATATCATTTAAAAAAATTAAATTAAAATATTAATAAACTATTATTTATTTATTTAATCTAAAATATCTCCAACATCATCATTGCTTTCTAGATTTCCCTCTCTTCCAATTGACCATTTTGCCCTTTATTATCTTTTAAAATTCCATCCTTGAGTCATAATTTAATTTGGTAAAATTGCAATTTAGTCCTTCATAGTTCTTCACCTATTCAATTGGTCCTAATCCATCCATTTTTCTTAGTTTCTAGATCATTCCACTCTTAAAATATTTACACTATTGGTCCTTCAAATTTTTCATATTTACACTTTAACCCCTCAAATTTTGAGTATTTACTCTTGTGCAACAAAACTTATCTCACTTTTACAATTTAGTCCTTTCTTGAATTAATATATCATAATATACTTCTCAATTTTGACATAACTCAAAATTTTCGTTTTTGTCACTTTATTTCCTTATTTTACTATATCAAGGATAATATCTTACTGTAAAAGTTTTTGGGGTATTACAGGACAAACCTGAATCGGGTTTTGGGTCATCAAAAATGGCACCGTTCAGACATGACCATTTTGAAAAACAAAACAAAATTAAGAGGCCAAATAAAAAAGTAGAACAGGATCGAATTGAAACCAGGTGCCAATGCAGATAGACCCGAGGGATAAATAACCCATTTGATGAAAACGCGTGGATCCCCTAGGAATGGGTCGGGTCACGCGCTGGTCATGTATGAAACAACGCCGTTTTGGCGTTAAAACTTTGGCTCGAAACGACACCGTTTTATACCTCTTATTTAAAATTTTTTAAAAAAATCATTCATGCCACTATATTTAAAAAAAAAAAAACAGAGAGACTCTCCCTATTCTCTCTATCCCTATCTTGGCTGGCTCATGGGTTTCATCGGCGTCCGATGCACTTCCACCTCCGCCTCCGTCATGGCCCATGGCCTGAGTTGCGCCAAATGGGGTGTTTCAAACCCCTTTTTTAGTAGGCTTGAAGGGCAAGCTTTCTCCGCCCCAGAAAAATCGAGAGGAGAGGACCCTTACCCCCTTTTGGCCTGATATCCGCACTGGAGAAAAGGAACCCCGATGATCGAAACAGCGGGTAGGTGCCGGTGAACTTTTCCTCTTCTTTATTTATTTATCAATGAAATATAAAACTTAAAAGCAAAACTAATAAAAAAAGAATATGAAACGTAAATCACCTTTTAATTTCTTTTCTGTTTTTTTATTGCTATATTCGTGTATCCGTTTCTCAAAAAAAAATACATTGTGTTGCTATGGCTCTTTATAGCCGAACATACAAAATTTTTATTGCTTTATTTTGCCGCTCTTTTTGTTTTCTACTATTTTCTGTTGCCTTTTGTTTTACTTGCAGGTACGGGGCGAGGACGTGGAGGCACGAGGGTGGCGTACGGCTCGCTGGGCTGGTTGCGGGTGAGGGCAGCGGCACGCCTAGGGCTAGGGTTCCCTAGTTTGGCTGAACCTAGGTTTAGGTTTTGGACCACTGGGCCCTGTTGTAAATGGGTCTTTGGGATTGGGTTTGAAATTTGGGCTTGTATTCGGGTTTTGATTTGTAATGTATTTGTATTTTGGGCCTATTGTCTTATAATTTGGACTATGGATATTTGGACTATTAATTTTTTTGGTTTATAATGGGTCGGACAAATTAGACCTGTTACAAAAATAATTTTATATTAAAATTTATACATTTTTATAATTAAATTTAAATAAAAATATTTATAAATAGTAAAATGCCTTCAGCCCAAGCATGAAATCCATGAACACCTCTATTAGAGGCCAATCACCCATTTTTAGTAAATTACCTTGGTATTAAAGAAATTATCCATAATTAAAGTAGTGTTGTTTAATGCACTGAAAAAATAAATGCTAAAGAATAAGTGTTGAATTTTTAGTATTGAAAAATTAATTAGTAAATTAATTAAATAAAATAAGTATTAAATATAATTATATTGTTTGATAAAAATAATAATTTTTTTGAACATTTATTTATTTCTTAGTATTAATCTTATTAACATAATATTTTATATTAGTTTTGATAGTTTTAGGTAAAAGTAAAATATAGTAATATGAATATGTAATTTTTTTTTTTTTTTGCAAATATAGTGATATAGCTATGTATATAATTATCTTATTCCACACTTTTTTATTTTAAATTTAAAGATGTGTTTAAACACATAAAATAATTGAATAAAAGTGTAATTATTAGTAATTACATTTTTTTCGATATAAGATAAAAAATTTATTAAAAACCCAAATGGAAGGCTAACCAAAAGCTTAGTAAAATATGAAAATAAAAAAGCACTCTATAATTGACCGAAACAACCTGGCTAATTTATCAATATATGCTGAAAAAATTGAGAAATTATGCTGAATTTTTTAAATTTACCGATCTATGTTGTTTTTAGAGAGAGAAAGGAAATCGATTCCTATAACGAGCAGCTTTAGGAGAGAGAATAAAAATGTGCCCGATATGACGTGTTTTCCTTCTAGCAATAACTTTTCCATTGGCTACAAGGGGTCTAACAACCATAATTTTTCCTATATTAACCCATTCAAACTTCATTATTTTCAAACTCAATACTCAATCCTCAATCCTCAATCCTCAATTTTCAGTTATCAATTCTCAATTATTTTTTTAAAAATCTTTCTCTGAATCTTATTCTTTTCGATTTTATTTTATTCCTTATAATTTGTAAAATAGCAAATCAATTTATTCGTTTGGATGACAAGTTTATATTTAATGTTCAATTACAAATTGTAAGAAAATATTATTAAATTATTTAATTTTAAATAGTTAATTATGATGATGCCAACATTAGTAATTTTTTTTGTTTATATGCTCAGGCCAAAGATCGGATTTTGGAGATGTACATAAACAATTTAAGCGAGTGCATTAGATGCCTTTTATGGATACTTGCGAGATGCATGATTTCTATACATGGCTCGCATGCTTGGGGGCTAAACTGGATCCCCCACTTATCAGTGCTTTGGTCAAAAGATGTAGATCGAAGACACACACATTTCATCTTGTAATGACCCAAATTTTATGGTTATCGGGAAAGTGAATTTTCGGGTCTCCATTTCTAAAAAAATAGACTCGTAAATATTTATTAAAAATATTTACGAAGTCAATTGAATGGTTAATTAGACTTTAATTAAGTAAATTTAGCTTAATTAAGAGTAATTAGTGGAAATGATTAAATTGAATTAAGTGTGAAAGTTTAATTATAGAATAAAGAAAAGTGAAGGGACTAAATAGGAAATAAGCTAAAAAGGGGTGACAAATGTATGGTTAAAATAAGTTAAATGTGTACAAATATAAATGGTACACATATATTATACATGTGTATTTACTTATTATATAAGTAAAATAATAATAATTAAAGTATATTATATTAATATTATTTTATATTAATTAATTAAATAAATAAAAGTTATGACAAGTGTAAGGTGATAAATTAATACATGTGTATTAATAAATATACACATGTATAAATAATAAATATTATAATAGTTTAATAATAAAATAAAGAAATGAAATAAATGAAATAAATGAAATAAAAGAAATGAAAAAGAAAAAAAAAGCAAACGAAACAGAGAAGAACAGGGGAGAAAGAAAGGAAAGAAAGAAAGAAAGGGAGAAAAGGGAAAATCAAGGTTTTGAAGCTTTAAACTTTAATAGGTATGTCAATTTAGCCCTTTTTTACTTAATTTTGATGTTTTAAAAGCTTTAGAACAAAGTTTTGATGAAATTAAGTTCATATTTTGAAAGTTATTAGATTTCTAAATATTGTTCATGTTGAGTAAAATGATGAATTAAGGGCTAAATTGATAGAAATTCAAGTTAGAAATGAAATAAGGATTGAATTGTAAAGTGATTCATAAGTTTTATGCTTTAAGGACTAAATTGAAAGAATTTTGAAATTATGGTTTTATGATGAAAAATAGATAATTATGTCTAAGTTTGGTTAAAAATTGAGTAGAAATAAAGTATGAATTAAGATAGAAAAGTAAGTGAATTTAGTTAGGATTAAATTGAAATTAAAAGTAGAAAATCAACATTTTGCACTGAGACTATTTTGGACAGCAGCAGTAGTCTAAGTTTGAAAAATCACCAAAAATTGTAGAAATTGAATTAGATGATGAATAAAATATATAATTAAATCTTATTGAGTCTAGTTTCTTATAAAAGAAACGATTTAAGCAATTGAATTGTAAATTATGAGATATAATGAATTGTGTGAGACAAGGTCAGAATAAATTCGGGTTCCCCTGTTCTGACTTTGGAAAATCACAAAAAATTGAAGAAAAATAATTAGAGGGTTAAAGTTATATTTTTAGAATCCCTAATGAGTCTATTTTTAGGAGAAATCAACGGAAATATTATCCTAGTTCTGTACTGTGAGATAATTAATTTTTAGTGAAGAAGGGTCAAAACAGTCAGACAGCAGAATAGGGGTGAATTTAAAGAATAAACTGTACTTAATGGCTAAACCAAAAATTCTAAAAATTTTATGGTAAGAAGATTTGTGAGTCTAGTTTCAGGAAAAATTAACGGATCTTAATTTAGAATTCTGTAACTCAATATATAAATTAGTAATGTATTAATGATTATGAATTGTATTAATTTCGTAGTCAATGTGGTACCGAAAATCTCAAGCTAGGAAGGACAAGACAAAGTCAACGGGAGTTAGCTCGAAAATTACGGTTTGTATTTCTATAATCTGAACTCAGTCATTATTTGTTATATTTATATACATATGACAATTGTTAGTGTTAGAATTATGATGTTTTACAATTGAAATGGATTGATTTTGGTATGTGATGAATTTATCAAATTTATATTGATTGAAATCATTTTGATTGAATTTATATTGATTGAAATATATATTATATATATGATTTATGTAAAAATTTGAATATTGAATGAATGTTATATTGAAAAATTATATTGATTGGAATATGAGGAATTGATATGAATATATGAGATTTGTGATAATTGAATATTTGATATTGAAAAGTGAATTGAGTTGTATTGAATTATGAATTAATGTGAATAATTGAAATATATTTGTTGAATTGAATGAAAATGTATGAAATTATAAAAATGTGTGAATATATGTGATTATTAGAATGGTATATTGATGAAAGATTTATTAAATTGAGAAAGTGAATCAAATACCCTATTAACAGTATCGGACCAGATTGGATACAAATGGTATGCCATTGGATTTATGATGTGATGAGGAGATTTGTAGTTCGGCCGAGAAGATGTTTCTGTTATTATATACTTCAGTTTATCCGAAGAGGCATTTAATGCCTTATTGATGTGTTTAGGAGGATATGATATACTGGTGTGTTATGGAGGATTTATAATATTCCGGTGTGTTTGGGTTGATATTTTGGTGTGTTTGGGTTGGATATTCGTGTGTTTGGGAGGAATCCACGTATCTATCGTGAGTCCGAGTCTTGTTAATAGGGGTAAATAAGTGAAAAGATAAATCGAGTGAATTTGATTGATTGAGCTATTGGAATGAAATGAGAAATTGAATTGAGAATTGAAATTGAGATATGAGATTGAAAACATGAACCAAAAGGTTCATGAAATGAGTGAAGTTCAAATGGATGATGATTGATGTTAGAATGAATTAAAATAGTATATTGTTAAGAAGTAAAGTGTGAATACAAATGAATTGTGAATATATTGTAAAGAATTTATACGGTAAGCAAATGAAAAGAATTGAGCAAATATGTTGTTGTGTTTGTTAAATGGCTTGTATAGAATTTTTATGGTAAGTAAATGAAACTTATCTATAAAATAAATAAATGAATAGTTATATTTGTTATTGTGATTTTAAGTTTAATTGTTATATTATCAAGTGTTCGGATTATAGAAATACCATCGAGAGTGTATACTCAGCGTGCATTTCGTTTGTTTCCGTGCGCAGAGTTAAGTTAAGGCTAGATCTGTTGAATCAAAGATTCCGCACCGATCCCGAATTCAATGAGGTAAAGTATGTTGAGTATTGATAATGGCATGTACCTAGGATGTTTAATGAGAGTCATTTAAGTTGTAAAAGTATTGATGAAATAAGTAAATTATGGTTGACAACGGTATTTAGTATGAATTTTGAAATATAAAAAAAATAAAAAATAAAAAAAATTCGTATTGATTCTAAATTAGTTCCAAATTGAATTTACTGTCCATATTGGACCACGAGGGCCCATTAAAGGGATGACATCTTAAAACTAGGATGAGTATGAATATTTATTTTAATTAATGACTGAAATTGGACTGTACTGACTGGTAATGTTTCGTAACCCTGTTTCGACGACGGTATAGGGTTAGGGGACGTTACACATCTTCCCTGCGGTAAGTGTATAATTACACTCGAGGACAGTTGTAACGCCCTGAAAATTTCTACAGTAAGATATTATCCTTAATATAGTAAAATAAGGAAATAAAGTGACAAGAAGAGGAAAAATTGAGTTATGTCACTGGGAAGTATATTATGACATATTGATTCAAGAAAGGACTAAATTGTAAAAGTGAGAAAATTTATGTGGCCCAAGAGTAAATACTCAAAATTTGAGGGATTAAAGTGTAAATATGAAAAGTTGAAGAACTAATAGTGTAAATATTTTAAGGGTGGAATGATCTAGAAACCAAAGAAAATTGATGAATTAGGACCAAATTGAATAGGTGAAGAATTATGAGGGACTAAATTATAATTTTACCAAATTAAGTAATGACTCAAGAATGGAATTTTAAAAGATCAGCAAGGGCAAAATGGTAAATAGGAAGAGAGAGAAATCTAGAGACAATGATGATGTTGGAGATATTTTAGATAAATTAAATAAATAAATATTAGTTTATTAATACTTTAATTGATTTTTATATGATATTTTATTATTATTTTATTTAGAATATATAAGGAAAGAAAGATGAAGAATCATCACCTTTCCTTTCCCATGCAAACCCACGTGAGAGAAGAAGAAGAAAAGGAGTTTTCTTTCTTTACAATTTAGTCCTTTCACCAAAAATTTATTATTTTCACCTAAAAATTGAAAGAATTTCCATAGCCATCAAGAGAGAAATATAGCAAGGAGATGATGGGGAGCAAGAATATCAAGTTGGATTCAAGAAATAGAAGCTGGAGGAGAGAGAAAAATCAAGTTAAAGATTGAAGTCAATAAGAAAAGGTCAGGACATCAAGATTTTAATATATTTTTAAGTTTAATATTGTTGAAAAAGCATGGAATTGATGTTAATTTAGAGTTTTCTTATATATGGTCTTATGTTCTTGTCATATTAGTGAAGAGAAAATAAGAGAAAGTGATGAGAAATAGTGTAGAAAAAGAAAATAAAGGTGTTAGAAACATGGTAATTAATATCTTGCACTAAAATAGTTCTGGACAGCAGTAGTAGTCTAACTTTGAAAAATCACCAAAAATTGTAGAAATCGAATTATAGGATGAATAAAATATGAAATTAAATATTATTGAGCCTAATTTCTTATAGAAGAAATTATGCAAGCAATGGAATTGTAAATCATGAGATATAATAAATTTTGTGAGACAAGGTCAAAATGATTTTGGGTTCCGCTATTCTGAATTTGGAAAATCATAAAAAATTGGAGAAAAATAATTAGGGGCTTAAATTTATATGTTTAGAATTATGAATGAGTTTATTTTCAATAGAAATAAACAGGAACATCATTTTAATCCTGTACAATGAGATAATTTATTTTTAGTAAAGAAGGGTCGGAATTTTCAGACAGCAGAATAAGGGTGACTTTAAAGAATAAGTTGTACTTATTGGCTAAACCAAAACTTCTGAAAAATTTATGGTAATAAGATACATAAGTATATTTTCATGTAAAATTAGAAGATCTTAATTTCGAGTTTTGTAGCTCAAGATATAAATAATTTAGTGACTATGACGCAAATGGACAGTTTTGAATATACATATAAGTAAATAGTGAAATTATTGATATTGTTACTTGTAGCATGTTATATAAATTAAGGATGTGGAACGGAGAGGAGGAGGAGGAAAATATGTATGAATATTCATCTAGCATGGCTAATTTGCATGTTTTAGGCTCAGGGACTAAATTGAATAAAAGTAAAACTTTATGGGTAATTTTGTAAAAAAGTTAGAAATGACCAATTTTCATGAAATGGATTATTTTATTATTTAAAATTAAAAAAATTGAATGAAATTATTAATTTAGCTCAAGATCGGGGAAAAACATGTTTTAAGGATTAAATTGAAAAGTGTTGAAATTATGGAAAATTCTGATATTTTATAGAATTCATGGGTTGTTATCAATTTGTTTGAGAATAACGGCTGGAAATAAGGATTAAATTGCAAAAATTTTATTTTTTAGCCTAAGGATGAAATCTTCATTAATTAAAAGTTTAGGGGTAAAATGGTAATTTTGTTTAGAGCATTAATTGAATGTATTAGAACATGAAATAAATGAAAACGACGATCAAATTTATTTATAAAGATCCGGATGACTCGAATACGAGACTTGAACGTGGAAAAGAAAAGATATCGGATTAATGAAATTATAAACATGAACAAGCAACGAGGTAAGTTAGTGTAACTTGAATTGTATTTTTAAATGCATGAAATATCGATATAATGAATTACATGATTTATGTTTATGAAGAAATGACAAGAGAATGATATTTATCATGACATGTAAATAGGTGATTATCTTTGATACGTTGATACAAGGAAATTAATTAAATTGAGACGAATAATAAATTCAAGTAAAACATATCGAGAAAAATAAGTACGTTAAGGGACAATATGTTTGATTTTAATTGGTTCCAAATATGAACGTTAGATGAAATGAAATATCTGATAAATAAATCGGTAACTCCAGTAATGCTCCGTAACTCTATTCCGGTGACGGATTCGGGTTAGGGGCGTTACAACATTAGTTTATAATTCGGTCTATCAGTCGATGGGGAAGTCGTTACGGGGTTAGTGGCGAGTGCTGATTGAGTGCAACATGCGAGCAACTACTTTTGGAAGGTGCCGAATAAGTTTAAGGGTAGTCGAATTGAGATGAGATGGTTGGAGGGCAACTTCAAAACTATCAAGGCTTACGTGAATGACATTGAAAAAGAACAATTCACGCGTGCATTCATCTTGAGGTTGATCAGGGGTAAAATGAATTACTTCATACTGAAACGTCACTGCGTTTTTCTTTCTCATGTTTCTGTTTGGGTTTTATAAAGCATCATTCTCTGATGAGTAGAAACTCATTGTCATGCCCGCATAATCACTATCAACTAGGGTGTAACAGCCCAATTTTAGTGAAATTGGAATAGTGGTTACGGGACCACAAATTCGAGCCAGAAGAAAAATTTATTTTTTATATTTTTACATGATTTGCATTTAGATAAAAATGTCATATGAAAATTCTGATAAGAAAATTTTATCGATTAAGTGTTTAATTACGGGAAGGACTAAATTGCGTAAAATGCAAAAGTTGAATTCTAGTAGCTAGAATGATTGAATAGCTATGGAATTCAAAACTTGAGGTCCTTATATGGTAATTAGACCATTAATCAAAACTTAGTAGATATTTTTGATGAATCTTCCATGGAAAAATTAGAAAAGTTTAAGGACTAAATTGGAAATAGAAATAATTAAAAGATGATAAATAATTAAAATAGAATTAAAATCATTTTATATCATCTTCTTCCCCAAATATTCCATGGAAACCCTAGGAAAGAGAAAACAAGCTTTCTTGGCTTAAATTGGTAAGTATTCAAGTCCTATTTTTAGTAATTTTTATATTTTTGAAACCGGGATAGTCTAATCTATCTATTTGGGGGATTAATTTGAAAAGTTATCAAAGTATAGAAATTTTTCCATGATGAATATGCTGAAAATTTGAAATTTATGGTAGAAAATGAAAGGTTGTTGATAGATAAACAACTCTTACAAAGTGAATTTTGATGAAAACATGATTTAGGGACTAAATTGTAAAGTTGTGAAAATTGAAGAAAAATTCTGAATTTTATAGAATATATGTGCTGTAAATTTTATATTTAAATTTCGGTTAGGCTTGGAATAAGGAGTAAATTGCATGAATTTCATTTTCCGAGCTTAGGGATGAAATTGGAATTTATGGAAAGTTTAGGGGCAAAATGGTAATTTTCCTAGGATGTAAATTGAGTTCAATTGAATATGAAATGTGAGAAATTGATGATTAAATTCATTTATATAGATCCAGATAACTCAAATTCAAAGCTAGATCGAGGAAAAGAGAAAATTTCAGATTACATTTTCTCGTACGAACTATTATTGAGGTAAGTTCGTGTAACTTAATTGAGCATGTAAATATGTTGCATTTGTATAGAATGTGATTATATTTATATGAATTATTTGGATGTTACAATATAAGAAATGAGTACATGCTTGAAACTGTTTGAAAAGGGTTAAGTTCTGTTTGAATATTGGATTTCGATGGATAATGTGATTTCCCTTATTGAATGAGGTCCTGCATTTGTTGCTGACGGGACTTAGCTCGGACGAGTAATCCTATTGATCTCATTACAGAAAGGATTTAGCTTGGACTGGTAATCCTAATATAAGCCCTCTTGAGCATATGTTACAGATAGGATTTAGCCTGGGCGGGTAATCCTGATTAAGCTCTTGTGAGCATATGTTGGAAACAGGATTTAGCTTGGACAAGTAATCCTGTTATATGGTATATGGCTCGAGAGTGTGCTTTCTGATTAAGTGCCTTAATGGGTATTCCTGAATATGAATTGACAGGTTATTGAATTGTACACCTTGAGTGTACTATCTAAATATCCATCGGAATTTCAATGATTCAACGGATTAAATACTTGACATGATATGAGA
This sequence comes from Gossypium anomalum, assembly GCA_025698475.1. Taxonomy (NCBI): domain Eukaryota; kingdom Viridiplantae; phylum Streptophyta; class Magnoliopsida; order Malvales; family Malvaceae; genus Gossypium; species Gossypium anomalum. Next base: position 21,349,222 of record CM046968.1, read on the forward strand.
ATTATGAGATGAAATGAATAATGTCTTGAAAGAATATAGCATGATGAGCTCATTAATGCTTATTGATGTATATGTGAAATTTATGTAACTAACTTGCTTGATTAAGTGTATGTTTGTTTAGGTAAATTTGCCAAATTGATGAAAATCATGTTATTGAATGCTTAATGTTATTAAATGTGATTGGTAAGTTGTAGTTCCTGTTATACGAACTTACGAAGCATATAATACTTACTAGGTTTTATTTTCTCTGTTTATAGTGCTCGGAAGCTCGAGAAGGTTGGTAATTGGTTGGAGCATCATCACTCTATCCACTAGTTTTTTTTGGTATAATTAGTGAACTTATTTTGGTATAATGGCATGTATAGGTTAACTTGGCCATTGTTGGCTTCAAAATGATGTTTGTAATCTAGCCATTGGAATGGCTAGTAATGGTTTGTTTTGATATATTTATAAGGTCAAACTATGGTAGCTATATATATGTTAAGTATGGTTGATTAAATTATGTTTAACATAGAGACTAAACCAAGGTAAGAATGTATATGTGTGCATATAATGATATACCATGTTAAATGATAGAATTAGCTTGATTATAATACTTGGATTGGTTGGTTTAGGAATGTAAGTTTTGATTTAGGTTATTAGCAAAGTTTTGGATGAGAAATGAAGTTAGAAATGGCTTTATTTTGTCTACACGGGTAGGCACGCGGGCGTGTGTCTTGACCATGTGTGACACACGGCCCGGGACATGGGCATGTGGTTAGACCTTGTGTCCCCTATATCTTAAATTTGAGAAATAAAATGCTCAAAATTGAGCACACGGGCAGAGCCACGGGCGTGCGTCTCAATCGTGTGTGCTACACGGCCCAAAACACGGGCGTGTTTCTTAGCCGTGTGAAACCTGCACCTAATTTTGAAAATTTTAATCCGTGTGGTGCAAGTTAGAGAGTTACACGGGGTCGGACACGGCCTGTGACACGGGCATGTCATATGATCACATGGGCATTTGCCTTGACCAAAAGGGCGTGTGTGCCTTGCATCTTGGAAAATTTTTGAAATTTTGTGAAAAATTCTATGAGTTCTCAATTTAGTCCCGATTCGATTCTAATACTCATATTGGGCCTCGAGGGCCCATCCCATTTAAGGGACGATATGAATAATCTCAGAATATGAATAGTAATTAACATGGATTATATGTAATTGTTCTGAAAACTCTAGTAATATTTCATAACCCTATTCCGACAACAGATACGGGTGAGGGGTGTTACATAGCGCCCCATTTATACTATATCCTTTGAGAGCTTAACATTTGTAAACATGAAGCCCTAATTACACTTCAACCTAAGACTATATTATCACAGTCAACTAAGACCTTGAGTTGTAACGCGATCCGACTTCTCAGGTAATGGTTCCATATTCACATGGCAGATGAAAATTGTAGGTTACCTAGCTCCACGACACCACCGTAAATTCAAACATAGCTTAAAGCTATAACAATGTCAATCTCAAACATGGATAAAAATAAATTTACAAACTTCTAATTTCCAACCGCAAGAAAAAAAAAAAAAGAAAAAAAAATTTTTAGCAAAGTGAAAACGCGTCCTTCTTCAAAAATAATGTAGATAAGTAAATTTCAAAAAATTCAGCATAATTTCTCAATTTTTTTCAGCATATACTAATAAATTAGCCGAAACAACCCAAATAAACATGTAATTAGAAGTATAAATCTAATTTGAGCGACATTGAAGACACCAATTATAAGCACCAAAACTTTACTGTATAAGAAATACAGAAAACGGCAATTTATCACCTTCATTTTTCATGTGTTGATTACTATGAAACGTTTGTCATCTTTTGTTTTCACAACTCGAACACTTGTAATTTAAAAAATAATAATTTGCTAAACGTGCTTGAACAGAGTGTAATTACATTGTAATTCTCTATATTATGTTTGGTAATATAAATGGTAATTATAGAAATTAAAATTATAAAAATAATATTAATTATTATAAAAATAATCAATAATAATTAAAACAATTATTTCAATAAGTACAAATCATTTTAAGTGAGATTGCTAAAACTGAGTTAATGAAAAGTCAAAAAAAAAAAAAGGATTATTTTACTACTGTAGAGCTTAGGATATAAATGCTAACTCTCCTGCAATTTTAAAGGGATAGATCTCATTTAGCTTAGATTTAGTTCGTGTAACCTCTTTGGAGAGGATTTATTGTGACCTTTGTAACTAGACCTCTTCTTTTGTAATTTCAGCTTCATCTTTAGTTTGTTAGAAAATATGGACATCACATATATAATAATAAGGGTAATTATATGTTATTATTTACTATCATGATAGGTTAGCCCAAATTAAAAGTGATCTAATTTGGTTAGAATTTTATTGGGCTTTAATTATTAAATAAAGTATGTGTCAAATATGTGTAGATACTCTTATAATCAAATTCTAATTAATGATGGGCTAATTAGAATTTGATTAGAACTAATATGCCAAGATTATAAATATTAGGGTTATAGTCCCCAAATTATACACAGTATATCTTTTCTAATATCCCATCATTAGGAAAGAAAGGGCAAATATTATCTAAATTTCTTGTGTGCTAATTTGGAAGATCAAATCCCCAAGATCTGGTAAAACTTCAAGGAATTCATGGATTTAGGTACGCTTCCGCATCTAGTTTTGTTTTTTATTTATTCTTGATGATTTGACATGATAAATCCTGTTTTATTCAGTTTTATTTTAGATTTATTTTACAAATCTAACATAATTGTCTTTACCTAATCACCATTCATCATTTTCATTACCTAATGAGGAAGACTTCATTGATGAACATCAGAACACCAAACTCATTCATCTTAATCTCTGATGTTCAGCATCAAATTGATATAAGTATGATTGAGAACATCTAGTAATACATAAGGGACAAGGGTTATTATTGCGGAATAACAATCAACAAGTAGATTTTAAAGTGTCTTAATTGATTCTTCAACAATATTAACTTCATTAAATAGTAAATGATACTTTTTTAAACATTAAATGTTAACTCTATTCCAATTATGTCTTAATTGATTCTTTTTAATAACTAAAGTGACCCATTTAATAGTAAAGTGATTAATTTGATCAAGTTCTGTGGTTCACCTAAAACAAAGTCTCTTAGTTGCTATTGATATCCACCTAATAGAATTTTTTTCTCCATTATTAATCTCTTTTTTTAGGAATTAATGTCTCTATGTTATTGTGAAATGAAAGGAAGGCTTTGATCGACACGTAGGTATACTGTCATTTTTTTCCGCATGAATGTATGTCTTTATTACTTTAAAATATAAAAAGTATAACATATTTCATGTAATTAATAACTTATAAATAAAAAATTGGGAATTATTATTTAAGTAATGGTATCATATTATTAAAATTAATTTTTACAATGATTAAAAGAGTAACATAATAAATTAAGAATGGAGCATTTAGCCTTTGTTTTTTTGCTGAGTAGCACTTAGCTACAGCATTTAAAACTACCCAAGGGCCAAGGCCATTATGTGTATGATCATTTAACACATCAATACTACTCGTGTTGTACAACCGGAAGGTTTGACCAATTGATATATGTTGACGTGTATGGACTCCTTCATGGAATTATGCAAAAATATATAATTGTAATCCAAAATAATTCATGCCATTTTGCTTTCTTCCTTTTACAAATATGTAACCGGAAATAGAGGTGTCCATCTTTTTAAACTCATCATTCAACTTAGTTAGTTGAATTTGTACCCTGGAATCTTGATAGGGCATTATGTAATGTGTATATATATATATATATATATATTATAATTTCGTATATTTTAAATTAATTGTTTACATTAAATTGTATTAATGTTATTTATTTATATTTCGTAATATAAATTATTATTTATGATAATTCAGAATAATATACTTTTTTTTATCCCTATTTACAATTTAGTTTTAAATTGGAATCCTGTAAATTTAACAAAAAACTAAATAATTTCCTTTTTGACTTTCTACCATTTATTCAATCACATATCACTTTCTTAGCACCTTCATATATGTGTTTTTTTGCTCCCCCAAAAACCAAAAAAAAAGACAAAATTTAACTCTTCCTACATTTTTAAAGAAAATAAATAAAAAGACAAAAGATTTTATTTGTTATATGTGTGTTTTTGCTACTAAGATGAAAGCAACAACTAACAAAATTGGTTCATTTAAGGCCAGCAACTGGTCGCCTATTTCATCTAATTTAAACTAAAATATGAATAATCCAAATTTATACTTTCAACTATACAATGCTAACTACTGAGCTTGGATTTTCTTCATTGCTAGGGACGATTCTGATTACGTAAGTTGGATTTTCTTCCATGTCGCCGACATGAGAGGAGACGGTGACCTTGAACTTTCTTCGTTGCGAGTGAAGCTAAATGACCAAGTTGGAAGGGAGTGAAGGAAGGCATGAAACCAGCGGAAAAGGTGTTTAAAAAGATCAAACAACAATCCATGGCATGGATAGGAGAGGAGGATGAAGAAATGGAAAGGCCAGAAGAGGGAAGGTGGGAAAAAGAGGGAAGCCAAAAGGGATGCACTTACTGCAATGGAGAAATCTCCGGTACGAAACCTGATAAGGTTGAGGTTGAGAGGGAGGTCAGCAGAGATGAAGAGGAAGAGTAGAACAAAGAAGAGTGCAGCAAATAGAAATGGGAGCTCAATAATTGAAAATTTTCTGACAAAGATTAAGGAATCACCATCCGAGATGGAAGGGCTTAAGAACAAAGAAAGGATCAAATTCAACACGGGAGGGATACAGTATCGCAGATCCATCGGATTTCAGGGACCTGGTTTCCGGCTTTGTTCTCTTTTTCGGTCAAGGAGCTCTGTAGGTTTATTTATAGGAAGAACTTCGTGAGGGTTGAAATTTCAATTCAAACACCTTAACGCAGCGAGCTTCCGAAATTAACTTATGGGAATTTTGTTTTTTGATGAGTTCACCTTAACGTCCAGACCTTACAACCCCCACCCTGAACCCCTGTTTGGTTCCCTAATTTCATTACGAGCCTATGCAATGAAATTGCTTGATTTCTATTCTATAAGTCCCAAATATTATTATTTTTTAAATAAGTTCATCTAAATTTTCTTTTAATAGATTGACCCCAAACTTTTTTAAAAAAATAATTTTATCTATTTTTTTGGTTGAATAAGTTGATCCTAAATTTTTCTTTTTATAAAAAATTCACCCCAAGCCATTTTTTTTTTTTATAAGTTCTACCCAAACTTTTTTCTTTGTGTAGATATGTAGATCCCAAACTTTTTTTTGAATAAATTCATCTATTTTTTTTGTTGAATTAGTTGATCCCAATTTTTTTTGATGAATAAGTTCATCCCAAAATTTTTCTTGGTGAATAAATTCCTCCTAAACTCTTTTTTTTCTATAAGTTCACCCCAAACTTCTTTTTTGTGTCAAGAAGTTCTTCCCGAACTTTTATTTTGTATAGATATGTATAAAATATATATGATTCATTTTACCTATTAATATATATACACAATCCAATTATTTATAAAACACTCTCTTATTTCAATATTTTTCACATCTACATTTCATATATAATTATAGAATAAGTAATATTTTACAATATTATAAATTATAAGATTCTCTTTGAAAATAAAATTTATTTCTTCCTACATTTTAAAAAATTATAAAATACAAAGAAAAAGAGATTTTATTCATTATCTGTGTGTTTTTGCTACTAAGATTAAAGCAACAAAAACAAAATTGGCTCATTTAAGGGCAATGTACAATTGACACTCACATTTACTGTTTCATGATTTTATAAGTTTCTCACAAAATAAATAAATAAAATTAACATCTATTAAATTTGTAATTAATCAAAAAATTAAATAAATATTTTTTTATTTTTTAATAATTTTAAAAATTTAATAAATTTTTTGAATTTTTAAAATTTTTTAAAATTATTTAATCGTTGAAGTGGCATCCACATGGCAATCCATGTGTATGCCACATCAACAAAATTAACAAACGTTAATTTTTTTTATCCAATTTGGGGTGATTTGATAAATAGCTCAACTTTAAAGGCTAAAGAGGTGAAAAATTATTAACATTACAAAAAAAAAAAAAATTTATATTGAGGGAAAGAGGCGCATGTTAAGAGAATTCTCTCGATGCACATTAACAAGATTCTGGCACGCGAGAATTCTCTTTGTTTCTCATTGTTTTGTGGGTTTTCTAACTTGATTTTCTTCAATTTTCTTGTTGATTTTGTGTTTTTGTTGCTTTTCAGCTTTGATTTTGTGTAATGTCCTCTTTGCAAGCTCTAGATTAGAGGAAGCTTTTTTAGTCGTCTTCTAAGTAAACTTCGGAGTTTTTTCCGCCAAAAGTTCATGGCGGTTTTGTTATTGTCAAACCTCCAGCCGATGTGTTTGATGAAGGGGTTCGGAAGTGGCAACACTCGTTGGTGGCTCAATTTCTTAGGCGACCTCCCAATTTTGGATCTCTACAGAAGTTGGTTGATATGATTTGGTGTAAACAGGGGGTTGTTGAAATCAAGATAGTAGGTAGCAATCTATTCATCTTTCAATTTTCTTCTTCTGGTGCATGAGATTGGGTTTTGGATCATGGCCCTTGGCATATTCAAAATAAGCCAATGGTGCCGAGGAAGTGGGAGTCCAATCTCCAAAGATTGGATTTCTCCTTTGATAGCATGTCGATTTGGGTTCAGTTAAGCCAAGTCCCTTTGGAGTTTTTTACTCAAAAGGGGCTTAGCTATATTGCAAGTGCGTTTGGTACTCCACTTTACATGGATAATATCACAGCTTTGCAGCAACGTCTTGCCTATGCGAAGGTGTGTGTTCAGATTTCTGTTGATTTTGAACTCCCTCATTTTATTAATGTTAAATTGCATGATGGTTCCTTTGTTTCTATTGGACTTGAAGTGCCATGGTTGTTGTTACATTGTTTACAGTGTTGGTCTTTCATTTATTCTGCTAAGCTTTATCCTAAAAAGAACAAGGAGAAAGTTTAGAGGGTTAAACAAGATGGTGTAGGCACTACTCAGACTTTTGTTCCTGAAAATTCTACTGCAATTCGAAATGAATGTGTCACACCCGAATTTCATTAAGATCCGAAATTGGGACGATGCGGGAGTTACTTGTAAAGAATCACTAGTTTGACAGGCTCGATTGTGAGAATTTGGAAATTTCAATGTTTGGTTAGCAGTTAATTGGTTTCAGTTCTGGTTTGGTTATAATGACGCCGACTGGTTACCTAGTGGGAGACAAAATGATTTCTAATGTATGGTGTCTATGGAAGTTGGTGACTGAGCATGTAGTGGTTATATATATAGTGAGAAGGGTTGTTCTACAAAGGGGGATTTTCTCTCTGCTTCGTTTTCTTTCGTTCCATTTTCTTCTTTTCTTCGATTTTTTCGGTTAGACCAAAGAAGAGAAAGCTAAAAAAAGTCCTATATGGAGTGATAAACATAGGATTTGAGTCAGGAAAATAAAGAATTCGGTGAACTGATAAGCCTCTTAATCTTCATGTGCTTGTGGATTTGAGAAAAATGAGAAGATATAGATTTCAGTAACTTTTGAAAGAATTTTGAGAGTTCTAGTTTCTAGGTTTTTGAAGCATAAATGCTTTAATTTAATCTATGGTTTTTGTTGTCATACATAGCTTCTACAGGAAAAGAGGTTTTGGCGTTTGGAAAAACCAATCTAGCAAAGTAGAGAGAGGCACCAGGTGAGTTTCTATACTCCATCTTTGGGTTTTGGTCTAGATTTTGTGTGATTGATGTGATTTTATGTTGAGTTCAATGATGATATAGGATTCCTGTTATGCGTGTTCATGAATTGTGGAGTACGGAAGAAATGTATTGGAGAATTAGTTGGAGTAAGAATTAGTGTTGTGGAGGAAAGGGACAGATAGATTGGGAAATAGAATTTTCGTAGCTTTTTCAAAATTTGAATTAGCATATTTTGCAACTAAGATAGGTGATGGCCCGGTCTTACGGGTGAACAGTTCGGTGTTCGAATTAACAAGGAGGATTTAAGAATGAATGGATGGGTGGCAATGAGAATAAGGTGTAAGACCATGGTAGGGCCATGGCACCGATCATGGGGTTTAAGACTATAATAGAGTAATACCATAGCTGGGCTATGACATCATAATAAAGTAAGACCATTGTTGGATTATGGCATCATATAGTGTAAGAACATATCTAGGCTATGGCAACATATGAACTTCACTAGAACAGTAAACATTTCATAAATAGGAGAATCATGATACGATTTACGTGATTATAAAGTCCTTCAAGACATCGAACAAGGAAATCCGTCAGAATTATTATGGTGAATATGGAATATTGGCAAATTTGCTACAATAAGGCCCCGCCAAGATATGAAGGCAAGAAAGATATATGAAAGTGCAGCTTACGCGGATATGTATGGAAGAGGCTTTTACCTTACAAAGTATTTGTAACTGGGTATCTGCCACTCAAGGTCCACTAGAAAGGACTATCTTAAATGGAAGGTCTGTTGGGGACTATCTTATTTAGTAAAGTCAGACAAAGATTAGTCAAAAGACAAGAATCTTTACGAGGATTACCAAATGACTTGAAGTTCTGTCAGAATCTATTTTAGGTGGAAAGGACCAGAGGGACTATCTAGTAGATTGAAATATTTTTCAGGATTATCATATCAGGGAAGTTCACCATGGACTATCTTGTGGGACATTCATTGGGACTATCTATACTAGAGGTCTATTAGGTATTATCAAAGTAAAGGGAAGTCTGCCATGGACTATCTCGTGGGATGCCCATGGGGACTATCTGTACTAGAAGTCTGTCGTGTATTATCGAAGTAAAGGGAAGTCTGCCAAGATTATTTGGGAACTAAAATGTCGTTTGGACTGTCTCATACGGCTAACTATAGAAGGGGTTTATTAGCGATCGTCTGCCAAATTTTAGGCTTAAACTGCCTACTGATGAGGTCAAGTATTCGTGAGATTTCTCAACTGCACTGATATTCGCTGAAGTGGTGCTAACAAGTGAAGGGATAACAAGATCATATACCTACGTCAAGATTTTCATGAGGGTGAAAATAATGAAAAGAATCTGCCCTCACGATGTAGTATTTAGTGATTCATCAAGTCAGCCAAGTGGGTATATATATAAACATCCATCTGAAAGATGAAATGCCCGATAGAATATCAAACAAGAAGAACAAAAAATCTAATATGAAGCCTTGGACTATGGTATGAGTCGTCAGGGAGTATCCATTAAGAAGTTGTGTTGCTATAAAGTGTTTGCCAGGATTCATAGAGGAAAAAACACATACATCAAACATGACAACAAATGCTAAAGCCTAAATGGAAAAATAATAAGTTTTAATTAAATACATAATTTCTTTATACTGATTCTTTTATGTAGTGATGAGCATATGGAACCTCACTAAGTTCGCATGAACTTATGAGTGGTTTACCTTGGATGCAGGAACAAAGACTGTATGGAAAGTTTGGAAGGGACCAAGTCGGACCTTGTGGAGTCCAAGAGGATGTGCGGATTGTGGTATCCTACATATAGAGGGGGCATCCTTAGAGGCTCTGCTTGGGGGGTTTGAAGTATTAATTGAACTTGAGTTGATATACGTCATGTATAATTTAATTGTTATTTAGTTAAGTTGAAGTAATTTTCTATAATGAATAATTAAGCAACAACTTATATGGTGACTATTGGATTATTTTTAATAGATAATACATTGAAGTATTTGTAAATTTTACGTTATTTGTTGTGTTCAAATAGTAAAAAGATTTATTTAATCTATTTAATAAAAAATTGGCTAGTTAAATTATTGTACTACATGTTTGATGGGTTTAATTGGGACACCTGGTACCCAAACTCGGTGAACGGGTCGAGTTAGGGGTGTTACGGAGAGCGCTCCTGATGGTGTTGTAGTTTTGACTTCAATGTTGGAAGTCTCTTCTAGGGGTAAGGTTTTGTTTGTGGATCTTTCCTCTACTCTCAAATCAAAACATGTTTGTCTTACAGGATCTGGTAATAGATTTGAGGCTTTGAGTGTTGAGGTTGAGGATCCTAATGATGTTGTTGATGATGATATCGATGCTGAGTAAATAGAAGGCCTTAATGATGTTCCTGATGATTATATTGAAACTGATCAGCTTGAGCTTTCTCCTAGGAAGCCTAGGTTGGCCTCACTAAGAGTGGGTTCTCTTGTGAAATCTTTGAAGGCTACAAAGCAATTGAACATTGACAAAGGTAAGAAGAAGATGAATAATTCTCCTGGCAAGGGGCGAGGCAAATGAGGTGGTAAGGGAGGTACATGTTATCTTCGTATTTCAGGATTTTTCTCTTTTGTAATATTAGGAGGTTTAGTAATCCTCTAAAGTAAAAACTTGTTGTTGATTGGTTAGTTAGATTGAGTATTGATGTTTGTTGTTTGTTGGAAACTAGAGTTAAGTGTAATAATGTTTCAGTTGTTTTGGGGAAGTATTTTCAAGGGTGAACATTAGTTTGCAATTATGATCATTCTGTTAATGGTCGAATTTGGATTATTTGGAAGAGTGTTTGTATTGTGGATTTGTTGTATGTCTTTGGTCAATGTATTACATGTAGTGTAATGCCCTAAACCCAACCTGGTTCACCGAGCCCAAATCTCGAGTGTTACTACACTTATACAATCTTATACTTAATTCACTTATACAATTTCCAACTAGTACAACTTATTTAAAATAGTCTTCCAATCAAGACACAAGTAATTGTACAGTAGGCAATTACAATTATTGAATAAGGAAATTCGATTACAAGGACTTCTAAACGAAACTCATAACTTGATGACATTATTTCAAAAATGTAATCCTTCAAGTAATGTCATTGGATACACTTATTCTATCAACTCATTATGTATACATAATATCCCGATACGCCACTCCTTTGACATTGTCCTGGCGTAGGCACAAGTCGACTCACCTGTAACATAACACACCTAGGTAAGTTTAAAAGAACTTAGTGATAAACATATTAATTTACATGATTCTTGTGTTTAATTTGGCTTATTTCTGAATTAATCCCTGCTTAATTGGTTTTCTTTTTATGATTTAATCTTGCCAGGGATGCAATTGGCCAAAAACGAGCAAAAATAGGCCAAATTGAAAGACAAATCGTTGAATTGAGACCAAATCAAAAATATGGAAAAAGCCAAGGATTTATGATTTATTTTGACTTTGTAAAAATATAAAAATAGGAAGATATTATTTTGTTTTATTTTATTTATTTTTATTAATTTAGGAGTAGACTATTTTTAGTAAACCCCATGTATATAAATAGGGGCTTTTAGTTCTTAGAAAATCATCCATTGTCCTTACATTCCTACTTCCATTTGGAATTGGATTACTTTCTCTCTTGTATTTCCTTCTTCAATTTGGAATTGGAATATCATTTGTTTTCTCTTCAATTTGATGTTACTTGCCTCCCATTTTTGTTTCTTTTCCACAATTGGGCCAATTGCCCTCCAAGTCCTTTCCATTCATTTTTTCACCATAATCATCAAACTTCTTTCCAAGCTCACAATCATGAACAATTTCATGCTTAACTAAATTCTATCTTTGCTTTAGGCCGGTGTTCTTTCCGATCGAGAATTGTGAGATTTATACTCGCGCCTAAAATCTTTCCAATCGGTATTCACCTTTTTCCTAAGTATCGGGATTGACAACCCATCCCTTAAGGATAATTTGATTTCAAGTCAAAAAGAGCTCGTTGGGTTGGAGTCGTGTTTTCTGACAGTTGGAGAAATGAATCGGCCGTGTTGTATTTGGATCTTCGAGAACAAATCGAGGAAGAGGTGATCGGGTTTAAACTACCCATGCTGTTGAGGATGTTAATTCGAGTTGGGTTCTTCAGAACGCAAGGCTACTGAAATCTTGAATCGGAAACACGTGTATCTCGGTTAGATTATCGGTAAGGTTTGGTTTGCGGGACGTATCGGGACCAACTACGAGAGGATGAATTGGTGGTTAGGACTTTCTTAATCACTATAACCAGCTTATCATTTGAAGGAGAAGACCAACTTTCGAGGATCGATTCTCAACACAAAATTTAATTTCAAATCACATTTGATTGCAAATCACAATTTAATTTCTGATTTATTTAATTATTTATCTTAGCAGTTTTAATTATTTAGTTTCTAATCAATTTCAAAACCCCCGCTTTACTTATTTATTTGCTTATTTTTCAGGTAGTACATTTTGAGTCGTGGACACGACTCTAGCCACGACCCTTGACATGACATTCTGTTCATAAGTCATACGCGAAAGTTGATTAGTGTACCAATCCCTGTGGACTCGACCCTACTACCACTCTTACTACTATTTAGAGTATTTAGTAGGAATTATTTTTGGTGGATTCGATGCCCATCACTTAGTGATGTAGACACCAATTATCTGGATCATATTTGCACAACACAGCTAGTAAATCAAATCTTGGACTTGTTGTTCTTGTCTTTTGTCTTATCTCTAGTGAGTATTTTCCTAAATTTTTCATTTCTTTATACACCTCAGACATCTTGCCTTACTCTGAGATTATTCCTTACCCATCATTGTCTTTGTAGTATCCATTACATTCTTAAACCTGAACCCTCATGATTCCCTATCCATTTCCTTTCCATAAATCCATTCAACCAAAACATTTTCATTCTAGCATACTTGACCCTAAGCCATCATTTCATTGAGACTCATGAATGATTATAAACACAGATGGTTTGTAACACCCCTAACCCATCTCCGTCACTGAATTAGGGTTACGAAACATTACCATGCAAATTAGATCAATTAATATCAAAACATTTCCATAATGTCGTTTAACAACAGTCATTTAAAAATCATCAATACCCTAGCATACATATACATTTGAGCCTTAAATCAGGCTTTCGAAGCCGTAAAATCAGTTTAGAAACAATTCAGGACTAGTTTGGAAGAAATCAGAAAGTTTGGGAAAAAGTTTCAAATTTTAAAAAAAGAGGTCACACAGCCGTGTGACATAGCTTAGGCCATGTAACAATCGAACAAAGGGACACATGGTTGTGTCTTAGCCCGTGTCTCAAATCGTGTAATTCATTTAGTAGGGTTACACGGTCATGTCGCAGGCTGTGTGCCAAGCCATGTAACTTTCTAACTTGTGACATACGGTCGTGTCGCAGGTCGTGTGCTAGGCTGTGCATTAGGTCATGTAACATACTGACTTCATACACCAAACTTAACAAGTGACACACGGTCGTGTGAGAACACGTCTCCCAGGTTGTGTGCTCCATAATTTGGCCCTAAAAACAGGCCATTTCAAGGACAAAACACACCTAATCAACCATCCAATTTGTGCATACATTCAAAAGACCAAAGCACCTTTCAAACACATATAAGCATACCATTTCAAACATCCTATTTCATCTAACCAATATGCCATTCAAATGCTCCACAATTATACCAAAACATCATTAACCAAAACAAAGTAATATAGCCACAAATCAAGCACAAAATCTAGTTTCTTTAACTACCAAGTAACATCACATATAGCCATTTACATATCATCACAACATACCAAAAAGGATAATGTTTTACAAGTATCTAAAAGTGGCCAAAATGACCTAACTTGTCAAGACATTAAAGTCCATCAAACAAAACAGAAACTTCAAAAGCATGTACATACCAAATTAACTATTAACACATTCAAGAATTATCATTATAAAAGATCCTATACATGTCTTTTTTGTAACCTTGGCCAAAATAACTCAAAATCTACTGAAATGGTTGCTGGATAGTATGATAGATCTCCGACAAGCTTCCAACCAATCGAGCTTCTGGTAATCTATGAAGCAAAAGAAAGTAACTACATAAGCAACTAGTGCTTAATAAGCTCATATAAACTCAAACATAACTTACCATTCTTGAGCACAAGTTATAAAATAAGCATAACATCATTATCAAGACCATATGCTTAGTAAAATCCTATATAAGCACCATGAAATTCACAAGTTAGTAAGTTCAAACATGATACATATATAATCAACCATACCATAAGTACATTTTCATGTACACATCACTTATCACATTAACCTTTTCATAAGATCATGAATCAATATCCAAATGTATACATACCTTGCCATTAACCATTTGCATGCCCGTTGAACCATCTAGAATTACATCGGATACTCAGGATTACTTACACATAGTGTGTCTTTCCATGTAACCTTAACCTTTCTTTTTCATAGTGCTCACACGAGCTGTGAAATGGGCTTGCTCAAACGAGCTGTGGGTCGGAATGTTAGTTACACGATGTTGCTCACATGAGTTGTGGAGAATCCGCAACAAATGCAGGACCTCAGTCATCAGTAGGACATTCAAAACCAGCACCTGAAAATGAAATCCATAATGACATTTCATTTGTATCCTAAGAATTCTTAAGGTTCAACCGGTACTATTTATTCGTCAATTGCTCAAAGCATCGATATATGTATATTCAAGTTCATTTATAACTAACATGATATAGCAAATAATCAATTTAACTATCATTATTAATAATATTATAATTTATACGAATTTACCTCGATAACTATAGTCGTAGAAGTAGAATGGAAGACTAATCCAAAGCTTTTGCCTTTCCTCGGTTTAAATCTGGTTGTGGTTTATCTTGATCTAAATAGATAATTACATTCAATTAAGTACTTCAATTAACTTCAAGCATTCAATTCAATCCATAATTCATATTATCATAAAATTATGAATTTACCCTCCTATTTTAACTTTTTCACAAATTGGTCCTTAAGCTCGAAACTTGTAAAAATATCATTTTTACCCTCCATACATGCTAGCCGAAATTCTTAGGGGCCCATATCAACCCATTTAAACCATCATATCATAATGTTACCATGAAATTGTACTATTTTCATGAATAAGTCTCTAAACCCTAAATTCATCAAAAATCACTTAACAAAACAAGTTTGTCTAACAACCAAGATTAACAATCTAACAATTAACATCACAAACATATCAAACTCATTCATGGAAAGTCCTTCAACCTTTGAAAATTTTGCAAATTAACCCTTGGGCTAGCTAGATTAAGCTAAAACGAAGTAAAAAACATAAAAATCACTAAAAATAGATCAAATTTACATGCCATGCACTTGGAACTAATGCACTTGGAACTAAGGTTGGATGATTGCTCTCTACTCTTCGATGGTGTTTTTCAGTCAAAATTTGAAATGAGGAAGATGATGATATTTTGTTTATTAATTTTTATGCTTAATTATCTAATTTACCATTTTACCCATATTATTAATCAAAAATTTCAATTAAACCTTATCCATAACTATCCACTAACATAATTATGGTATAATTACTATCAAAGTTCATTAGTTTTCTTTCCATAACCATTTTACCCTTTTAGCTAATAGAAACCCACTTTTGTACTCTTTACAATTTAGTCTTTTTTATTTATTTAGTTATCCATTTAAACTTTAAATTTTCTTAACAAAATTCTAATACGACCCTAATATAATCCCATAAACTTTAAATAAATAATAAAATATTTATTCACTTTTCAGAATCATGGTTCTGAAATCACTGTTTTTGACACCACTGAAATTGGGTTATTACAACTCTCCCCCTAAAAGAATTTTCGTCCCCAAAAATCTTACCAGAAAATAGGTTCAGGTATTGCATTTTCAAAGCTTCATCCGGTTCCCAAGTTTCTTCCTTGACTCCATGATGGTGCCAGAGAACTTGAACCAAAGGTATACGTTTATTCCTTAATTCTTTAACTTCCTGAACTAAAATTCTAATCGGTTCTTCACTATATGACATATCTAGCTAGATTTCAATATCAACAGGAGAAATCACATGTGAAGGGTCAGATCGATACCTCCGTAACATCGACACATGAAATACGTTTTGTATTTTCTCCAACTCAGACGGTAAAGCTAAACAATAACCTATTGGCCTAATTCTCTCGATGACCTCATACTGCCCGATGAATCGTGGACTAAGCTTTCCTTTTCAGCCAAATGGAGAACTTTTCTCCAAGGTGATAGTTTTAAGAACACTTTGTCGCCAACTTGAAATTCAATATCTTTCCTTCTTAAATCTGCATATGATTTCTAACGATCAGAAGCAGCTTTCAAACAATCACGAATTACTTTGACTTTTTCTTCGATTTCTCGAATTCAATCAACACTGAATATATTTTTCTCACTCAATTCAGTCCACTATAAGGGAGTTCTATATTTTTTACCATACAAAGCTTCATACTGTGCCATTTTAATACTTATTTGATATTATTATTATAAGCAAACTCAACCAACGGAATAAATCTTTTCCAGCTACCCTTAAACTCTAAAATGCAACAACGAAGCATATCCTTGAGTACCTTAATCACCCACTCAGATTGACAATCGATCTATGGATGGAGCGCTGTACTAAAATGTAGTCGAGTACCCAAAGCTTCATGTAATTTACTCCAAAATCGAGAAGTAAACCATGGATCTCTATCGAAAATAAAAGACATTGGCACACCATGTAGTCTAACAATCTCAGAAACGTATAACTCAAATAACATCTTTCTTCCGCGGAGACAAAGGTAACCCTGATACAAAATCTATCATAACTAGTTCCTATTTCCACTTTAGAACCATAACAAGTTGTAGCAGTCCAAAAGGTACTTAATGCTCAGCTTTAACTTGCTGACAAACCAAACATTTCGATACAAAGTCTAAAATTACTCATTTTATTCCTGGCCACCAGTACATTTGTTTGAAATCACTGTACATTTTGTTACTACCAAGATGTATCGGATAATTACTGCTATAATCTTCTTGTAAAATCTTCTATATAATATCAAAATTTCTTGGAACACAAATTCTGTTTTAGAAATACAAACTACCATCAATACTAACATGAAATTCTAAATTAGGTGTCTTTTCAATTTTCTCTCGTTTAGTAATCAACTCGGAGTCATTTTTCTGAGCTTCACAAATCTGTTGTAGAAATGTCGATCTAGCTTTTAATTATGCTCCAATGGAACCATCATCAATCAACATCAATTGAGTATTCAAAGCTCATAAAGCGAATAAAGATTTTCTACTTAAAGCATCAACAACAACATTAGCTTTTCCTGGATGATAATCAATGATCAAATCATAATCTTTTAATAGCTCCAACTATCTACGTTGTTTCAAATTTAATTTTTTTTGGTGACATCAAATACTTCAGGTTTTTATGATCTGTGAAGATGTGACATTTTTCTTCGTACAAATAGTGTCGCCATATTTTTAAAGCAAACACAATAGCTGTAAGTTCTAAATCATAAGTCAAGTAATTTTTCTCATGCGGTTTCAATTGACGAGAATTATAAGCTACCACTTTGCCTTCTTGCATAAAAACGCAGCCTAAACCATTCAGTGAAGCATCACTATAATCACAAATTCTTTGCCGAACTCAGGCTGAATCAACACAGGGGCTTCAGTCAACAACACTTTCAGCTGATCAAAACTTTGCTGACACTTTTTGAACCATTCAAAGTTAACATCTTTCTGAAGTAGCTTCGCTAACGGTGTAGAAATCATCGAAATCCCTTTTACAAATCTCTGATAATATTCGACTAAACCCAATAAACTTCTAATCTCTGAAACATTTCTCAGAGGCTTCCAGTCTACAATAACTGATTTTTTTTTTTAGATTCACTCTAATACTGCCCACCGATACAACATGTCCCAAAAATCAAACTTCTCGAAGCCGAAACTCACACTTGCTAAATTTAGCAAATAACTGTTTCTCACGCAATGTCTATAATATTACTCTCAAATGTTGCACATGCTCAATCTCATCTCTGGAATAGATCAAAATATCATTAATGAATACAACCACAAATATGTCTAGATACGGCCGGAATATTCTATTCATCAAATCCATAAACACAGCAGGTGCATTGCTTAAGCCAAATGGCATAACTAAAAATTCATAATGTCTATTCTTGGTTCTAAAATTAGTTTTCGGCACATTAGAATCTTTAACTCGTAACTGATAATATCCATAACGAAGATCAATCTTTGAAAACAATGTCGCACCTTTCAATTAATCAAACAAATAATCGGTACGTGGAAAAGGATATTTGTTTTTTATCGTGACCTTATTAAGCTATCGATAGTCGGTACATAATCGTATTGACCCGTCCTTTTTCTTAACAAACAGTACAGGAGAACCCCATGGAGAAAAACTAGGTCAAACAAACTCTCTGTTTGCCAATTCTTGCAACTACGCTGTTAACTCTATCAATTCTGTAGGTGTCATTCTATACGAAGCTATCAATATCGAAAAAGTTCTCGGTACTAACTCAACAGCAAATTCAACATCTCGAACTGGTGGTAACCCTGGTAACTCTTCTTGAAACAGATCCGTGAATTCACAAATAGTCGAAACTGACTCTAATTTCAATTCTAAAACCCTGAAATCAAATATATAAGCTAAATACGCTTCATAACCTTTCTGGACATATTTCTGAGCTGACATAGCTAACTTATCATAACTATCTGATTCAACTCGGACTATTTCACCATTCTAAGATTTCAATAACATTTGTTTTTGTCTATAATTCACAAGAACATCGTGAAAAGTCAACCAATCCATGCCAAGAATCATATCAAACTCATCAAATGGTAATAACATCAAATCAGCTGGAAAGTTGAAATCCTGAATCATCAAAGGACAGTTTCTACAAACCTTATCAACTAACACATACTGACCTACAGGATTCATTACTTTGATCACAAATTCAGTTGGTTCAAAAGGTATGTTCTTATCTGACGCTAAGGTTGTTAACATTAGTATCAAAGATAGAAAATGTATCGATAATCACATCAGATGCCGTAACTTCCTAGCGAGCTTGAATTGCAAAAGCCCTAACTGGTGCCTGAGCCTCAAATCTAACTGTAGAATCTTTAGTTCCACCACGACTATTTCCCGCATTACCACTATTTCTGAGTGGCCTCCCTTTCGCAATCGTGTTACTCGATCGAGAGTTCTGAGTTTTCTCTCTATCAGATCTTTCAGGGCAGTCTCGAAGAAAATGATCATAAGAACCACATTTGAAGCATGACCCATCTCTCAATCTACACTATCCAAAATATCGTTTATTTCACTTTTGACATTCAGGTTTATTATTTCGAACACTCCCCACACTTGCTACGGAAGTAGCCTGAGGTCTCAAACTTGAATGTTGCTTTCTTGTATCTCTTTCTGAAAGTTTGGTCATAGCTAACGTACGATTGTGAAATTCTTTCGATTTATTTCGATTTCTTCGATAGAAATGAAAATGATTTTCCCATAGGTCGTTTACCAGTGTCACGAGCTTCAAAATCTGCCTTTCTTTTAGCTTTACTAAGTTCTTCAACTTTATGTGTTCGATCTACCAACACCATAAATTCTTTTAATTCTAGAATCCCTACTAACAATTTAATATCTTCGTTTAAACCATATTCAAACCGAGCGCACATAACAGCTTCAATTGGTATACATTCCTGAGCATACTTGCTAATTTCCATGAAATTTTTACGCCATACTTACGTATTTTATCAATTAGTAGCTTGCTTACACATACTTGTTCCAATCCTTGAGAAATAGAGGAGATAGGTTGGGGTACAGGAGGGAGTGAAGGTCGTTGAGCCATAGGGTTCGTTCTAACAAACTTATAAAATCATTCAAACATCATCTAGAAGAAAACTTCTTTCGCCTCACTTGCCCAACCCTCAGCTATAGTCTCAATACTAGTTGCTCCTTGAATGGAGGCTTGCGCATTACTTTCAACCTCATCAAAATCAGCTAGGTTGGACGACATCTTTTATCTATATGAAAATATAATTCAATTTGAGTCAAGAGGTATGACATTATCACAGATTATATAATGACATGTATTTCTAAACTCCATACATGCTACATTCAATCCGAGAACTGAATAAATCGTAGCTTTGATACCACTAAATGTAACATCCCTAACCCCTCTCCATTGTCAAATTAGGGTTACGAAGCATTACCATGCAAATCCGATCAATAAATATCAAAACATTTCCATAATGTCATTTAACAACAATCATTTAAAACTCATCAATACCCTAGCATACATATACATTTGGGCTTTAAAACGGGCTTTCAAAGCCCTAAAATCAGTTTAGAAACAATTTGGGACTAATTCAAAACAAATCAGAAAGTTTAGAAAAAAGTTGCAAAATTTGAAAATAGGAGTCACACGGTCGTGTGACATAGCCTAAACCGTGTAACAATCGAACAAAGGGACACATGGTAGTGTCCCAGTCTGTGCCTAAAACAATGTAACTCATTGAGTAGGGTCACACGGTCATGTCGCAGGCCGTGTAACTCTATGACTTGTGATACACGACCGTGTCGCAGGCCATGTGCTAAGCCATATAACACACTGACTTGATACACCAAACTTAACAAGTGACACACGACCATGTAGTCAGGCCGTGTGACAACCCGTGTCCCAGGCCGTGTGCTCCATAATTTGGCCTTAAAAACAAGTCATTTCAAGGCCAAAACATACCTAATCAACCATCCAATTTGTGCATACATTCAAAGGACCTAAACACCTTTCAAACACATATAAACATAACATTTCAAACATCCGATTTCATCTAACCAATATGCCATTCAAAGGCACCACAATTATGCCAAAACATCATTAACCAAAACAAAATAATATAGCCACAATTCAAGCACAAAATCTAGTTTTTTTAACTACCAAGTAACATCACATATAGCTATTTATATATCATCACAACATACCAAAAAGGATCATGATTTATCCATCAAACAAAACCTAAACTTCAAAAGCATATACATACCAAATTAACCATTAACACATTCAAGAATTATCATTTTAAAAGATCCTATACATGTCATTTATATCCTTGGCCAAAATAACTCAAAATCTACCGAAATGGTTGTTGGATAGTGTGATAGATCTCCAACAAGCTTCCAACCAATTGAGCTTCCGATAACCTACGAAACAAAAGAAAGTAACTACATAAGCAACTAGTGCTTAGTAAGCTCATATAAATTCAAACATAACTTACCATTCTTAAGCCCAAGTTATAAAATAAGCATAACATCATTAACAAGACCATATGCTTAGTAAAATCCTATATAAGCACCATCAAACTCACAAGTTAGTAAGTTCATACATGATACATATATAATCAACCATACCATAAGTACATTTTCATGTACACATCACTTATCTCGTTAATCTTTTCATAAGATCATGAATCAATATCCAAATGTATAAATACCTTGCCATTAACTATTTGCATACCCGTTGAACCATCTAGAATTACATCAGATACTTAGGAATACTCACACGTAGTGTGTCTTTCTATATAATCGTAACCTTTCCTTTTCATAGTGCCCACACTAGTTGTGAAATGGGTCTGCTCACACGAGCTGTTGGTCAGAATGTTAACTACACGATGCTGCTCACATGAGCTATGGAGAATTTGCAACAAATGTAGGACCTCAGCTATCGGTAGAACATTCAAGACCAGCACCGAAACTTGAAATCCCTAATGACATTTCATTTATATCCTAAGAATTCTTAAGGTTCAAACATGACTATTTATTCGTCAATTGCTCAAAGCATCGATATATGTATTTTCAAGCTCATTTATAACTAACACGATATAGTAAATAATCAATTTTAACTATCATTAATAATATTATAATTTATACAAATTTACCTCGATAACTATAGTCGTAGAAGTAGAATGGGAGACTAATCCAACGCTTTCGTCTTTCTTCGTTTGAAATTCGGTTGTGGTTTATCTTGATCTAAATAGATAATTACATTCAATTAACTACTTCAATTAAATTCAAGTATTCAATTCAATCCATAATTCACATTATCATAAAATTACGAATTTACCGCACCTATTTTAACTTTTTCACAAATTGGTCATTAAGCTCAAAACTTGTAAAAATACTATTTTTACCTTCCATACATGCTAGCCGAAATTCTTAAGGGCCCATATCAACCTATTTAAACCATCATTTCATAATGTTACCATGAAATTTTACTATTTTCATGAATAATCCCTAAACCTTAAATTCATCAAAAATCAATTAACAAAACAAGTTTGTTTAACAACCAAGATTAATAATCTAGTAATTAACATCACAAACACATCAAACTCATTCATGGCTTGTCCCTCAACCATTAATAATTTTTCAAATTAACCCCCCGGGCTAGCTAGATTAAGCTAAAACGATCTCAAAAACATAAAAATCACTAAAAACGGATCAAATTTACATGCCATGCACTTGGAACTAAGGTTGGCCGATTGCTCTCTACTCTCCCATGGTGTTTTTCGGTCAAAATTTATGAAATGAGGAAGATGATGATATTTGGTTTATTAATTTTTATGCTTAATTAACTAATTTACCATTTTACCCATATTATTAATAAAAAAATTCAATTAAACCTTGTCCATAACTATCCAATTACTTAGTTATGGTATAATTACCATCTAAGTTCATTATATTTCCTTTCCATAACTATTTATCCCTTTTAACTAATAGAAACCCACTTTTGCACTCTTTACAATTTAGTCCTTTTTATCTAATTAGCTATTTAAACTTCAAAATTTTTTAATGAAATTTTAATACTCCTATAGACTTTAAATAAGTAATAAAATATTTATTCACTCGTCGAAATTGTGGTTCTGAAACGACTACTTCTGACACCACTGAAAACGAGCTATTATATGGTTGATACCTCTTTCAATTATACGATTTAATCTTTTCTTGTGAATACCCTTTTTCTTATACTAACCCATGACTTCTCTCTATCCTTTCAATTCATTGTTCGCTATTGATTCATAGTCTGATACCATACGTTATCGTAGCCCATTAAGATTCTGAGTCTTACAAATTCTACTAATTACACATACGAACCATACTAAGCGTGCCATAATCATCTGATATAGAGTTTTCCACAAGAGATGTTCTTTACTATACGTCATTGAGAGTCTTCTTATTACACGCCAAGAGTGTTTCCTTTCAGAGTTCGTCGTAAGAGCAGCTTTGATAGAGTACATCACGAGAGACATTCCCTTTACAGATTTCCATGAATGTTGTTCCTTCATAGGATTCCTTTTCATTTTGCCACAAAGACTTTCTTTTCCTGCGTGTTTACGATATGGATTCGCCTAAACTCACGTTACGTGAGGTTTCCCCATCATCATTATAGGATACACAGAGAACCCCATTGGGTAATAACCTTCCTTTAATTTTTTTTCTATATGATGTCATAGCCCAGCTGTGGTCTTACACAATATGGTGTCATGACCATAGACTTTTCCTTTCAAAGATCGTGTTTAAATTCCCGACGGACCCCTTTAGACTCCACCGTAGTGAACTGACATAGACTTACTTGACTGAATCTTCATGCATTGACATTATTTAAGACTTAACACTTTGATCCAATAGCATACACTTGACTGAATTACATCCCATTTTATACATTCAAGTTATGCTCATACAATTCATACTTCAACTTCAGGATTCTTATCACCTACTCAGACTTGTCAGATTTCATACAAACTATGCATGCAAGGCCCATCAAATCTTCATACTAGACTTTTCCAATGTCAGTCTCACAATTTATTTGATTTCTATAGAAATATCTAAAATAAATGGCACACAAACAAGAGTTAGATTAGGGACTCACCTGATTCTCACCTATTACAGTTCAAAACTTCAGATCCAGACTTTCATTGTGCAATCAGCAGCAACTACCGCTACAAAACATGGAAACTCATCAAGATCTATTCATATACCCCTTTTTCATCATTTTTAACATTGAAAATCCCTAAAAAAGGTCTTATATGCTTTTATCCTACAAATCTACCAAATCTAACAAATTTACTCTTTCATAACACAAAATATGGTCATAAATCTTACTTTGACATAAAGTAATCACTGGTAAAGATCTAGATCTACAACTTAAGCTCAAGTGAAAGAAGGAAACACTTTAAGTTCCTTCAGATTTAGACAGAAATGCTTCTTGAAGAAGGAAGAAGAAAAACTCCTCCTTCCCTAACCTGAATATCTAAATATACAACATTTGTCCCTATTGGAGTTTGACACGCGTCATAGTCCTTTTCAATATGCCTTATAAGTGGTTTACAGTTGTAAAGAAATGTGTACAAAAATCGAGCATATTTATATATATATATATATTTAGGTTTATTCCTTTGTTCATTCCTAACCACCACGTTAGGACGTAACTAGTACAGTAACTAACCAAACTTGGTATACAATACTGTTTTGCGATAACCCAATTACCTGAAATTTGATTGTCATTCACGATAAGTTTTAAAATTTGTAATTAATTGTACTTGAACTAACTATTATCACGATGAAGGCAAGCGTACCTATTGTGCAGTAGTATAGTTTTAGCAAAACCGGATGTCGAACCCAAAGGAACTAAAAGTACTAGTATTAACTTTCTTTTTATTATCTAGCCTAAAATTAATGAAGGTTGTTTTAACTAACTAATTAATTAATCTAAAAATGCACAAAAAATAGATTGGGGTAGTACTTTTGGAGAACTGATTGATTTTAGACAACACCCAAGGAAGAATCCACCTAGACTTCTCTTGTTAATTGACTTTGAACCAGACGATTTATTCACTTGACTTGATCCATAGAAATCCCTAAGTTATGTTATTATCCCTATTCAAGACTAATAACGTCTAACCCTAGGTTGATTAATTGAAATCTCTTTCTAATTAAAACCCCTAGTTTTGCATTAACTCGATCTATGGATTCCTTTATTAGATTTGACTCTAATCTGGCAGATTTATGTCGTCCTATCTCTAGGATTGCATGCAACTACGCCTAATTATGAACGATCTACTCTTAAACAGGGACTATTCGTCCTCCGAATAAGCACATCAATACTTGAATGAATATCCTGGAATATTCAAACAAGAGTTAAAATCATAATTAAGAGCAAATCAAGTATTTATCATACAATTCAGAAAATATTAACAAGATCCGTCTTAGGTTTCATCCCCCTTAGGTATTTAGGGGATTTAGTTCATAACTATATAAGAAAACATCTCATAAGAATGATAACAAAACATAAAAAAAAACCCAAAAACCCCTGAAGGAAATTGAAGGGAGATTTTCAGTCTTGGAGGTGAATCCTGCTTCCGAGATGGATCAATCGGCTTCCTTCGAGTAATTCCTTTCTTTCTACTCTCTGTGTCCCCTTTAATCCTCCTCTAGGGTGTTTAAATAGGCTTTAGAATGCCTAAGAGCTCTCTAAATTGCCTTTTTCTGAATATAACTCAACTTGGGCTCGACAGGGACATGCCCGTGTGTGATTACTTCAAGCCGTGGTCAAGGCTGAGAGATAGACACGCCCGTTTGAGGGTGTTTTAAGCCATGTTCGAGCCTGCTAGGTTGGCACGGGCGTGTGTGTTACCCGTGTGAGGAAGTCCAGGTCGTGTTGATTTCCCACGTTGGCCCATTTTCTCCGTTTTTGACCCGTTTCTTGTTCTTTTTGCTCTTCTGTGATCACATAAGTATAAAACATGAAATTAAAGGATTAGGAGCATCAAATTCACCAAATCTAAGGAAAAATCATTCATAAATGTGTTAAGCATGGGATAATAATATGTATAAATTACGATTTATCAAATACTCCCAGACTTAAGCGTTTGCTTGTCCTCAAGCAAAGTCCTCAATTCACAATTAAGAATTCCTTTTTCTCAACTTATAATTCCTATCAACAATATCTCAAACTAATCCATAAGCAATCATACATTGAGAATTCAACTAGAAGAATATTAAGCTTTCAAACATTCCAAGTTGAGCATTTAATCACGAAAAACATAGGCATCTCCCCTCATCTAAGTAATCACCTTTGATTCAAAATCTCACAGAGTTTAACATCCTCACTAAAGATTTACTCAAATCACTCGAGGTGTTTAAGGGTAATGAATTTAGCACTCAACAGTCAATATGAAAAATTATTACCATAGGCTTGCATGAAAATCACATCTCCACCATTATATATTGAGATGATACATCAATCAAAAGGTGTAACGAGGCTTTGGTTAGGGGTGTGGTCACAAGCTAAAAGAGAATGTTAGAATCGAGATTGAATTGAAGAATTACCTAACTAGAAAATATTTAATCATCAATTTTGTACAAAAGAGCTTTTTCTCAGAATATGGAATTAAACACTCAAGCTTCAAAAATACGACTTACTGCTAATGTATAGATATGTATTTTTTTTTAAGAACAAATCAAGTAATTGGGCTAACTATCAAAAATAAAACATAGCTAAGCAATTTATTCAAATCAAATCTCGAAAAAATAAGGATAAAATTAATTGAGGGGATTTCAACAATAATAAATTATGGGTTAATATTGAGGGTAAATCAATGAATGGGATGTTAGGCTCAAAGCGGTTTACTGAGGGTTAATTATGAAGGTAGGCTTTTATGGAGTGAGTGGGTTAAACCTAAGTGCCTCTATTATCTTGACATATCAAATCAAATGGTGTGGTCTTGATATGCATAATCAAGCAAGTTCTAGAATAACAATTCGATATAGATGTACTCAAAGCAACAATAAAAGTGAGCATGAAAGAACCAATAGATGCTCTATAGACTCAAAATCTCACAGAAATTATGGCTTTTTGATGTTTGAATTTGTAGATTTCAATTCAAGGTAATACCTAAACCTGAGGAGAATAACCTAAAATTTTAAATTCTCAAAAATCAACTTATCATGCTTGATTCTCTAATGTCTTAAAGTTTAAATAATCAATGCATGAATGCTTATGTTTTAATTCAAGACATATCAATAAAAACCATAAATTAATCAAAATTCATTCTAATCATGATATGAGGGATTTACGAGAGAACAAGACAAAATTCAGGGATTTTTCTGATAGTGATATAATTGACCCCCCCACACTTAAGATGTACATTGCCCTCAATGTACAAAGATAAATTTAGTGGCAATTATAGATATAAGATCATAAGATAGGGAGAGAAATGAAACTTTCTAAATGTTAAATGGATGAAATCCTTAGTTTGGAGTTATGTAGAGTGGAGGAGAATACTCCGGTGGTGGTAGAGGTTGGGTTCCACAAGTGCTGAGCCAAAAGAATATTATATCTCGTGGTGGCTATGATCGTGGTTGAGCAGGGCATGGCAGTCGTGGAGAACCTTTCCCAGTGGAGTTTCAAGTTCCTAAGTAATAGTGAGCTTTGGAGCTCTTTATAACTGTGATAAAATCAAGAACTTTTTAGGGAATATAAAGGAGAATAATTACTCGTAATGAAATAGCCGAAATTAAAAATTGTTTAAAAAAACTAAAAATAAAATAGTATCAAAAGGAAATAAAATGAAAAGTTAAGAGAATAATAAGAAAAATGATAAATAAAAATAAAAATGAAATAAAAGAAAATCTTTAAACATCATCATCACCGGATGGTTCGTAAGGTGGTGGTGGCGATGAAATGTGGAGGTGCTGACAAATCTGCTGTAGAGTAGCATCAATGTTATCAAAGCGCTGAAAACACTGTTCCTCGAATCGAGTGAGGCGCTCAGAGATGTAAGAATATGAAACCGCTGTATGAACTGGACGATGGATGGGTGGTGGCTGAGACGGTGGGTCATCGTGTCGTGGAGAGACATCATCAGTAATGTCCTCGGGGGCCTTCTCGTCGGTTGATTAGGCGAGGCAATACTGAGGAGGGTAGGTTCCACGTCGTTTCTCGATCATCCTCATATGTAGCATGCTCGAGATACCTTGTGGAGACATCTGGCCAATAAGAGTAAGGGAGGATGCTTGTGTTGCTATGTTGAGGAGCTCGAAGTGCCAAGCTAGTCGAGTCACATAGGGGCCAATGGAGATGACCCTCTTCCGATGCCGCTCCGTCTGATGGCGAATGGCGAGGGTGATGAAATAGGCGAGGTTAAAGACGTGCCCATGTGCCATACACCATAGATAGTAGGTGTCATAAGTGTTGATGACGCCGGTGCTCACTCGTCGTCCTGTCAAAGTGTGAGCTAAAATGGCATGTAGGTACCTCAAGGATGGGGCGAGAGCCGATGCCTTGGAGCAACTAGGGTCATAGGTGGCCGAAACAGGTACTAAAACGTTCCAGCACCGTGAAGAAGAACGATGGATGTAACGGTTGAGAGTGCTGAGTTTGTTCTCCTCCATAAACTCCTCCTTGTATAGGCCCAGTGCGATACCGAACTCTGGGCTGGCAGACTAAACCGCTGAGGCAAAATTGAACCGTGCCGGGATTATCAAAATTGGCCATGATGTCTTAAAGATGGAAGGTCGAGCAAAGTTTGAGTGTGAACTCAAGGTACGTCGGCTCGATAATCACAAAGAAGAGTTCCCATGGATCGGTTGACAGAAGAGCTCTGATCGCATTAGCCAGTTGGACTTGTTCAAGTGCAGCTCAGTCAATGCAGCGGCCCACACTTAAAGGTCAAGCCCGAAGTATCTGAAAGAGTTCTTCTTAGGGTCCCACGGGAAACTAAAGGAAGGAGTGCGAATCTCTGCGGTAGGACCCGAGGAAGACGTTGCTCCTTTCCTTTTTTTCGAAGCGGGGACGGCGGCCTTTTTACCACGTGAAGTCGACATTGTATACCTGCAAGAAGAACCATTATTTCATCTTAATAAATGGAAAAGATAATATGAAAACGAATTCAAAACGGAATAAACCATGCATTTAAACTCACAAATTTAATGAAAACTACTAACACTAACAAAAACTCAACCAAAACAATCAATTCGATGACATAGATTTTGTGGTAATTAGCATGGCAATAGTATGAGTATGGGTATGTTAATGGCATGGGTATGAGCATGACAGTAGCATGAGGCTTTCTTAATATCTTGATTCAACATGAAATAGATGATAAATATCCTAAGAATGAAATTTAAATAATAGAGTAATGAGTAGCAAAATATGGTAAAAATGTGAAGATTATTATGATAATGAGCATCAAAAGTAAGTAAAATAGAAGGGAAAAGAGTAAACAAACGCTAGAGGGATGAGCTTGGGCGGCGCACGGGTGTGGCAGAGAGGGCGTGTGGAATTGCAGCGGCTAGGGTTAGGGATTTCAGGGGAAGGGCATGATGAATAGTAAGGGGTTTTTATAGATTTTGGGGTACACGGCCGTGGGACACGCCCGTGTGCCCTGATTTTAGCCCGTGTGTTTCACGTTTTTTGAATTTTGGTGCATCTGACGTTCAGTCCACACCTGTGTTCCTTGGGCATGTTGGTGCACACGGCCGTGTCCTGCTTCGTTCGCTTCTCCCACGCCCGTGTATGTAGCCTACGCCCGTGTTAGTTTGACAGTGTCGACCACGGGTGCTAGGCACAGGCGTGTCGCACGCCTGTTCTACTTTCTTAGGTTCAACCATGATTCTAAGACACAAGCGTGTTGCACGCCTGTGTTGTTTTGACAGGATCGCCCACGGCCATGTCGTACGACCGTCGCAACTTATCGCATCCCGTGTTGGGGAAAAATTTTGCCCTGTTTTCACACGGTCTAAAGCACGCCCGTGTGCCTGGCCGTGTGGGTGTGGAAAACCTATATTCAAGAGCTCAGTTAGTAAGTTAGGTGTTAAACACTAGAATTTAAATAAGTTAATACCGTTAATGCTCGGGTTGCCTCCCGAGAAACACTTATTTATAGTCTAAGCTCGACTTACCTAAGTTTCACACGTCATGGTGGTTCGAGGAGTTTACACTCCTCATTCCTGCTATCAGTTTTATCAAAATAAGGTTTTAAACGAGTAATATTTACCTTAAACGTACCAAATTTGGAATGAGTTACCTCGACTGTACCGTATGGAAAGATGTTGAGTACCATAGGAGGGATTGCTCCAATCGGTTCAGAAGTGGTAATGCAAGGATCTGCTGCATCTAATACTTTGTTTCCAACCTTAATTTGATTTGGGAAAAAATTTAGCTCATCATGGCGTGTTTTCGGTTTATCTATCCGCCATTCATCTAGCTCCTCAATTTGTAGGCTTCGTTCTTCATAGATAGGTCCTTTGTTGTTGCTTGAACATGGCTCATGTATGTCCTTCGATCTTATTTCCTGCAAAGTAGGTTGCAACATATGGTCAGCCTTAGTAGAATGTTGTATACAACCACCTTCAATTTTTGATGTGTTGCTCAAGTTGAGAGCTTGTAGGGTGATTGTTTCGTCTCCCACACGAAGTGTGAGTTCGCCTGTGCCAACATCAATAATTGTTCTAGCAGTTGCTAAAAAGGCCTTTCTAAAATTAAAGAAACGTTACTATCTTCCTCTATGTCTAGAAAAACGAAATCCACTGGGAATATAAATTTGTCAATTTTAACGAGTACATCTTCAACAATACCCCTAGGAAATCTGATAGTTTTATCTGCTAATTGAATATTCATCCTAGTTTGTTTGGGTTTCCCAAGACCTAGTTGCTTAAACATTTTGTGAGGCATGACATTGATACTAGCCCCTAAATCAGCCAACACATTGTTCACATCTAAACTACCAATTAAATAAGGAATTGTAAAACTCCCTGGATCTTTTAATTTATTGGGCAGCTTATTTTGTAGAATAGCCGAGAAAACTGCGTTTAACTCCACATGCGACGCCTTATCCAACTTTCGCTTATTTGCTAAAAGCTCCTTTAAAAACTTCATTGCGTTTGACATCTGCGAAAGAGCTTCAATAAACGGTAAGTGAATATGTAATTTCTTTAAAAGTTTAAGAAATTTACCAAATTGTTCATTTGAGCGGTCTTTCCTTGTCGCATTAGGGTATGGCACACGAGGTTTATATTCTACACTTACCGATTTCTGCTTATTGTGGCCTACTTCACCTTTACCTGATTTCCACAGTTTCTTGATTTGGTTCTGGTTCAGATGCCACTAACCCTTCTTCATTTCTAATGTTAATCGCATTAAACTGTTCCCTTGGGTTAGGTTCAGTATTACTTGGCAAACTACCTTGTGGTCGTTTAGAAATTAATTTGGACAGCTGGCCTATCTGAGCCTCGAGCCATTGGATCAACGCTTGTTGATTTTTAAGTGCTGTCTCAGTATTCTGGAAACGAGTTTCTGACACTAAGATAAATTTTGTTAGCATCTCCTCAAGGTTCGGTTTCTTTTCCTGTTGATATAGTGGTTTTTGAAAACCCGAAAGATTTTGTGGCCTTTGATTTTCTTGACTACCCCATGAGAAATTTGGGTGGTTCCTCCAACCTGCATTATAGGTATTACTGTATAGGTTATTTTGAGATCTAGAGTTATTATTACCCATATAGTGGACTTGTTCCTCTTCAGTTGTAGGATTGAAGGGTTGATATTCTGTATGTACGCCTCCTCTACTTGAATCACACCTTATCACTGGATGTACCTGCGTAGAACCGAGTAAACTATCAATCTTTTTATTTAGAAGTTCCACCTGATTTGATAACATATTAACCGCATCAACGTTATAAACGCCTGCTGTTTTGGTTGGCTTAGTCCTCATGACTTTCCACTGATAGTTATTCAGTGACATTTCCTCAATAAATTCGTAAGCTGCTTCAGGTGTTTTGTTGTTGATGGTTCCACTAGCTGCTGCATCAATCATCTGTCTTGTCGAGGGGTTCACACCATTGTAAAACGTTTGAACTTGCAGCCATAGAGGTAACCCATGGTGAGAGAACCTTCGCAGTAGGTCCTTGTATCTCTCCCATGCATCGTAAAGTGTTTCTAAATCCATCTGCACAAAAGAATAAATATCATTCCTTAGTTTAGTTGTTTTAGCAGGTGAAAAGTATTTAAGTAAGAACTTTTCGGTCATTTGTTCCCAAGTAGTGATTGATCCTCGTGGTAACGAGTTCAACCACTGTTTAGCTTTATTCCTCAGTGAAAAGGGAAATAACCGAAGGTGAGTGGCATCGTCAGAAACGCCATTGATCTTAAATGTGTCGAAAAGCTCCAGAAAATTTGCTAAATGAGTATTTGGGTTTTCATCTTGCAAACCATCAAACTGAGCAAACTATTGTATCATTTGAATTGTGTTAGGTTTTAGTTCAAAATTATTTGCAGCAATAGTAGGTCGAACTATACTTGATTCAGTTTCTGTTAAAGTAGGTTTAGCATAATCATACATAGTACGAGGAGCAGGATTCTGATTTATTGGGTCAGTCGTAATTGCAGGAGGTAGCGGATTTTCCTGATTTTTAGCCATCTCCTCGTTTGTAGTTGGAGTATCTTCTTCTTGCCCTTCCTCTATGTATTGTAAGCTTCTCTTAATTTCTCTCCGGTTTCTGCGAGCTGTGTTCTCGATCTCACTATCAAATAGTAATGGTCCTGACGGGTTTTTTCTAGTTATAAACTATGAAAACCTATCAGAAGAGAACGAAAGAAAGTTTAGTTAGTATAAATAAAAAAATAAAGTTAAATTGCAATAAAAGTAAATGGCTAAAATAATAAAAATCGAGTGTTCCTAATATCTTAGTTCCCCGGCAGCGGCGCCAAAAACTTGATTGTCACTCGCGATAAGTTTTAAAATTTGTAATTGATCGTACTTGAACTAACTATTATCACAATGAAGGCAAGCGCACCTATCGTGCAGTAGTATAGTTTTAGCAAGACCGGATGTTGAACCCAAAGGAACTAAAAGTACTAGTATTAACTTTCTTTTTATTATCTAGCCTAAAATTAATGAATTAATCTAAAAATGAATAGAAAATAGATTAGGGAAGTACTTTTGGAGAACTGATTGATTTTAGACAACATCCAAGGAAGAATCCACCTAGACTTCTCTTATTAATTGACTCTGAACCAGACGATTTATTCACTTGACTTGATCTGTAGGAATCCCTAAGTTATGTTATTATCCCTATTCAAGACTAATAACGTCTAACCCTAGGTTGATTAATTGAAATCTCTTTCTAATTAAAACCCCTAGTTTTGCATTAACTCGATCTATGGATTCCCTTATTAGATTTGACTCTAATCTGGCAGATTTATGTCGTCCTATCTCTAGGATTGCATGCAACTCCGCTTAATTATGAACGGTCTACTCTTAAACAGGGACTATTCATCTTCCGAATAAGCACATCAATACTTGAATCAATATCCTGGAATATTCAAACAAGAGTTAAAATCATAATTAAGAACAAATAAAGTATTTATCATACAGTTCAGAAAATATTACCAAGATCCGTCTTAGGTTTCATCCCCCTTAGGTATTTAGGGGATTTAGTTCATAACTATATAAGAAAACATCTCATAAGAATGATAACTAAACATAAAGAAAAACCCAAAAACCCCTGAAGGAAATTGAAGGGAGATCTTCAGTCTTGGAGGTGAATCCGGCTTCCGAGATGGATCGATCGGCTTCCTTCGAGTAATTCTTTACTTTCTACTCTCTGTGCCCCCTTTAATCCTCCTCTAGGTTGTTTAAATAGGCTTTAGAATGCCTAAGAGCCCTCCAAATTGCCCTTTTCCGAATAGAACTCAACTTGGGCTCGACAGGGACATGCCCGTGTACGATTACTTCAGGCCGTGGTCAAGACTAAGAGATAGACACACCTGTGTTGAGGGTGCTTTAAGCAGTGTTCTAGCCTACTAGATTGGCACGGGCGTGTGTGTTACCCGTGTGAGAAGTCCAGGCCGTGTTGATTTCCCACGTCGGCCCATTTTCTCCGTTTTTGGCTCGTTTCTTGTTCTTTTTGCGCTCTTGTGCTCAACTAAGTATAAAACATGAAATTAAAGGATTAGGAGCATCAAATTCACCAAATCTAAGGAAAAATCATTCATAAATGTGATAAGCATGGGATAATAATATGTATAAATTACAGTTTATCAAAATCCTTAATACTTTACCAAGCTCCTCTTCTTAACAACTCATCACTTTCTAAGACAATTCCTTACAATATTTCAATGTCTGCTATGTGACCATTTCTACATTCCAAGAGCACCAGTTGGGCGAATAACACTACGCTATTCAGATCACTTTCAGTTTACTCGTCAAATTCAAAACCTGCCACAAACGGGTGTTACATATAGTGTGCAAGTGTAGCATCAAAAAGTCTTCTTTTCAATTGTTTATGCTTATAATGATGGTGTTCTTTGTCAAGAGTTATGATTTCACTTATGGTCTGTGAGTGGCCAGGTTGGAGATACTTCATAGTTGTTGGGTGGTGAATTTAATGTCACACTTCCACATGAAGAAAGTGCTTCTTTCGATGGTTCTCAATCTTTTACCATTTATATGAAGGATTTTCAAGATTTGGTTAAGCAAATTAAAGTATTTGATCATGCTTATTTTGGTCTTGTTTTCACTTGGTCTAATCATCAACTGGATAGGCCACTTGCTAAGAAGCTTGAAAGAGTTCTTGTTAATGCTGCTTGGTTGTAATTTTGCCTCATTCATGAGTTGAGTTTGCTACTCCTAGTTGTTCGGATCATTGTCCTTCTATTGTTTGGTTGGAGCGGCCTGTGCAGTCCTTGCCTAAGCCTTTTTGGTTCTTTAATTTATGGGCTAAGCATAATAAGTTTTTACAGCTTGTTGTTGAATCAAGGCAGCCTACTATGGTTGGTGGCCCTATTTTGAAGTTATTTACCAAGCTTAAGAGACTTAAGCGCGTCTTGAAGATGCTCAATACTGAGGCTTTTGGTAATATTTCTGCTCAAGTTAAGGCTAAGACTGAGGAGTTGGAGAGCTTGTAGCGTGCTTTGTTGTGGGGTGATCTAGCTAGAGCTGGTCATATTCATCATGTGAGAGCTAATATTCTGGTTTTGCAAAAGGTCGAAACATGTTTTTATCAGCAAAAAACTCAAGTACAGTGGATTAGGGAGGAGGATCAGATCACTAAAATTTTTCATAGTACTGTGGTAGTAAAGAGGAATAAACACAGTTAATTCTCTTTTTGATACAGCTAGTAATCGATTGGAATCTTTTGATCAAATTGTTTTAGAGATTTTGTGTAACACCCCTAACCCATATATATCGCTGGAACAGGATTACGGAGTATTACTGAGATTTACAGATTAAATACAAACAATCTCATATCATTACACATTCATATCATCAACCAGTAATAAACAATCATATCGTCCCTTATATGATCCCTCGAGGCCCAAAATACACATTAGAAACAAGTCAGGACTAAACCGGGTACTTAGAGAATTTTTTGCAAAATGTCAAAAAAATTTCCAATGTGCAGGGGACACATGCTCGTGTGGCCAGGCCGTGTGGCTCACAAGGTCTAGAGATACACCTGTGTCTCAGGCCATGTGGGTATTCAAAATAGGGCACACAGTCGTGTCCCAGCCAGTGTCCAAATTAGGGTGTTCTTTGACTTGGGTCACACGGCCAAGACACACGTCCGTGTGCTAGGCCGTGTGAGCATACTGACTTGCATTAAATAAGGTGCAAGGGTCACATGGCCAAGCCACACGCTCTTGTGCTAAGCCGTGTGAACAATTTTGAGCATTCTGTTTCTCAATTTTTAAGATGCAGGGGACACATGGCCAAGCCACACGCCCATGTACGAGGTCGTGTGTCACACACGGTTGAGACACATGCCCGTGTGGACAAAATAGGCCTCTTTCAAGCCTTATTTCTCACCCAATTTGTCGTCCACCTACAATGACACTTTAACACATTCTCAAGCCAATACCAAACATTTAAATCAAGCCAAAACCAAGTCTTATACATGATATATTATCACATATATTCAAGTATCCTGTAACGCCCCAAAAATATTATATTTTGGTTTTGTGAAATTGGGACACAACTGTGTATCTGGTTCAGTGGTTAAGTGTTCTGGTTGTGTGTGTGAAGTCTCAGTTCAAGCCTTACTTGGGTTAAATTTTGATATTTTATGAATAAAGCTCTATCTCTGTTCAGTAGACTTTTATTTAATTATTGGTAGAATCATATCAGAATGGTCTGGTGGTTAAGTTGAGTGTTGGATTGCTGAAGGTCTTGTGTTTGAATCCCTGCGTGAGCGAGAGAGTTTATTTTTGCTCATTTGACCGGGAGAGGTTTGGTCAAACTAAAAGTCTGAAAAGTGGATTAGTGGGAGAAAAATATGGGATTTGAGATTTATTTCAAATTAATTTTGATTTTTTTCCTAAATTTTCTCTCTTTTCCAAAAATAATTGACGTCAGTTTCTCTGCTCCCTTTCTCCTAAATTTCGTGCTATTCCCAATTTTGCTGATTTTGCTGTAGAGTTCCTGTGTTTTTAAGTTTTCGTTATCCATCGTTTCGGTAATTAAGTTGGGATGTTTAATTTTTGACTGAGGTTATATTGATGTTATTGACAGCAACACATCGTGAGGATTAAGGCTCTCTTCGTACTGTTTCGTAGCGAATTGATTTGAAGCTTTGCGGTTCTGGAGTGCTTGGAGTTCGGTTTAGCTTCAAACGTAACTAGGTGTGTACCCAATTGCACAGAAAATGAGGTTTCAGTAAAAGCTAAAAAACCAACTGTCG
Organism: Gossypium anomalum; assembly: GCA_025698475.1. Taxonomy (NCBI): domain Eukaryota; kingdom Viridiplantae; phylum Streptophyta; class Magnoliopsida; order Malvales; family Malvaceae; genus Gossypium; species Gossypium anomalum. The sequence continues at coordinate 21,385,848 of CM046968.1, forward strand.
ACGCCACACGGTCATGTGGTAGGTCATGTCGACCGTGTGATGGCTAGGTAGGTCGTGTGCGACACACAAACCAGAATGACTTGGGGCGTGTGGGCCACACGAGCGTGTGCGATTCTAGGCCAGGCCGTGTGATCCATATGGCCAAGGCCAATTTAGGCCATGTGGGCCGCACGGGTGTGTGGGCCCATACAGGCAGGCCACATGGGTATGTGAGCCCATGTTTCTGAAAAGTTTCGTAAGGTTGCACGGGTCACCCTAGTCGACTGTGAACCTACTATAGGGTTGGTAAGCATTACTTAGACCCCTAATTGTGTGAACTGTCTGTATGACATCTGAACTGAACATGTATGCTGATCTGAATGTATGGTTTATTAACTGTATAATAGCATGACATCTATTGTATGTTGCATTGCATCGGAGTGGGTTGATGATATTTAGAGGAAGTGTTCTGAAAGGCTCTTAATCCGGTTATCTGGCAGCTCAGTTGCAAACTTCTGATTGTGTGTCACATTTCGGTACAGTATGTTATGTAGGGATGGGTGGGTGTTTTAAACCCCACATGATGTGTAGGGATGGACGAAGATGGTGTGTAGAGGCTAGTGGGTAGGATTCTGATTTCTGGTATCTGTTACGCATACTGTATCTGAGATAGGCCAAGGCCCTAACTTATATCTGAGACTGTATTTGATTGGGTTAAGGCCAAATTGAATCTGTAATGGGCTCAGGCCCAGACTATATCTGACTGTACTCTGATGTGTATCGTATGCATGTTTTCTATGGGGATTATACACTGAGTTTGCGAAAACTCACCCTTTCTATTTAATCTGTACAGGTAATCCCCAAACTTGACGGATCGGTGCCACGGAGGACTCGACGGTGGCTACACGTAAATTTTAGACTATTTTCCGTTAACTTTCAAATTTTATTACTTATTTGGGGTTTTTGATGTAACTTTTGGACTCTGGACTGCTTGGCTTTAAATTTTTGGCTTCTTTAATTGTTTTACGATTTTATTACTACTAGGCATGGTAAAACTCGATTTTCACTAAGATCAAACGGTTTTCCTAAAATAAATGTTTTCCAAAGCTTCTGCTAAAAAGATACGATTTTAGTCATGACAAAGAACATGCGTTTTACTTCGAAATAAGATAATTAACTGGAATGGTTTTAACTCGACAAACTTGTTTTTGAATCCCATTCCATGTGACATCGCCAGATTCGACCATAACGTATAGGCCGGGTTTGGGGTGTTAAATATCCAAACTTACCTATTTGTCCAAACACATAATCTTACCAAATTGACTAAATACACATTTAAGCATGTTTATATCTAATACACCAAATCCAATCCAACCATACTAAGCACACACATATCAAATATGATATCGCCTCATATATATATACATCAAGACATGCCATTACTTGCTATTCCAATGGCTAGTTACAACCAAAACATTTATATGCCAACATTGGCTAAATTACCCTATACACGCCATTATAACTATAATTTAGTTTGTTACATATACCGAAATGAGCCGATAGATAGTGTGATGTATCTCTGACCAGTTTTCAATCTTTACGAGCTCCCAAGTACTATAAAACAGAGGAAATAAAACAGAGTATGCATTTAATGCTTAGTAAGTTCGTATAATGGAAAATTAACTTACCATTCATTTACATTAAAGGTAAGCATACAAGGCATACTCAAGCAAATTGGCTAAGCCCTAGTGTCACGGGGCTAGATCTCACTTTGACCAGTGACACTAGCACATATCCTTATCAACCATGTTAGTCATTTATGTCATAGAATTATCAAGAAAACTAGGCATATATGAGCTCATTAATAATCAAATTGCCAAGTACATATACTTTCCATATCATGTGATCATATATGAACTCCACATTATCTTTTGTCAAAACTTGCCCGTTGAACCTTTTTAAAATATCGATTGATACACGGGTAGTACACTCGAAGTGTACAAAAATGTAATCTGTCAATTCACATACATGTGAGCTTATGAAAACATGTAAACAGGAAGCTCTTCCGAGCCATATAACAGGAAGCTCATGTAAGCCATGTAATGGGAAGCTCTAGAGAGCCATAACGGGAAGTTTAAGCGAGCCGATATCGGGTAACTCTAGAGAGCCATTAACGAGACGCTCATAAGAGTTGCGGTCTAACTTCAATTCACATACACAACATTCAATTCAAACATATAAATATACAACTTAGTTACACGAACTTACCTCGATAATTGTTCGTGTACACAAAATCTACTAATCCGACACTTTTTTTTCCACGATCTAACTTCGTATTCGATTTATCCGGATCTATACGAATGAATTTAACATCAATTTAATACAATTCATATTCAATTCAATCCAATTAACATCTTAGGAAAAATTACCATTTTGCCTCTATACTTTTAATTAATTACGATCTCGTCCCTAGGCTCGGAAAATAAAATTCATGCAATTTAATCCTTATTCCAAGTCTAGCCGATTTTTACATATAACATTAGCAGCCCATGAATTTCACAAAATTTATAATTTTCCATAAATTTTCCATCTTTACAATTTAGTCCCTAAATCACAATTTCATCAAAATTCACTTTACAGAAGTTGTTTATCTATCAACAACCTTTTATTTTCTACCATAAAACTTCATAATTCAACTATATTCATCCATGGAAAAACCCTTGTACTTTGATAATTTTGCAAATTAATCCTCGAGATAGCTAGATTAAGTTATTACGATCTAGGAAACATAAAAATCATTAAAAACGGGACAAGGATACTTACCCAATTAAGCCAAATAAGCTTGCTTGAATTCTTTTCTCTTAGCTGGGGTTTCCATGTATTTTAATTTGGGAAAGATGATAATATGATGATATTTTCATTATTTTATCATTTATCATCTTTTATTATTTTACTTTCCAATTTAGTCATTTTCTTTATTTAATTTTCCATTGATGACTAATCATACTTATCTACTAGCTCCTCTTAATGGTCTATTTACCATATAAGGACATCAAATTTTGAATTCTATAGCTATTTGATACCTACAACTACCAAAACTCAACTTTTGCATTTTATGCAATTTGGTCATTTCCATATAATTAAACATGTAATCGGTAAAATTTTCTTAACAAAATTTTCATACAATATTCTTATTATAATGCAAACCATAAAATAATTTTAAAATAATTTTTCTTCTGGACTTGAATTTGTGGTCTCGAAACCACTATTTTGATTTTATTAAAAACAAGTTGTTATTCTTCTCGGTACAGTTGATTCCAATGTTGTTAAGTGCCTGATTCTTTGCTTCGAAGTTACTACCTAAACTTTCTAATGATGCTCATCATGTGTTGATTAGTTCTATTACCAATGAGGAGTAAAGACAGCTATTTTTGGGCAAGGGAATAAGAAAGCCCTTAGTTCTAACAGTTTCACAACTTTTTTCCTCAAATCAACATGGGGTATAGTGGGGCCTAATTTTTTTGAGTCTGTTCAGAATTTTTTTGCATCCTCCACTCTTTAGGCTACCTTTAATGCTACTTCAATTTCCTTGGTTCCTAAATGTGATAATCCTGGCTATGTGAAAGATTTTTAGCCTATTTCTTATTGTAACTCAATTTATAAGTGCGTAACCAAGTTTTTGGTTAATAGAATGACTCATTTTCTGCCTGCTTTAATCTCTAATAGTCAGAGTGCCTTTGTTAAGGGGCGTAGTTATCGGATTTGATGTTCTAAGTGTAGTATTTTTGTCTAAGTACACTTGTAATTTCTTTGAACAGATTGGTTAATAAAATTATTTATAAATTACATTAATACTTTGTATATTGTCCTCGCATGGTTTTTGCACGCAAAGCAAAATGCAACCAAATGTTGCTCATTGGTTGTCTAATGTTTAACTGATACTAAGCAGTATTACGTGGTCAGATCATAATATAGAAATATAGCTTGTGTTAGTAGACGAACCTAAACATATCCTTAGTCTAATCGGATATGAGCAAACTGATTGAAAGATTAATATGTCATCTATCAAGTCCAATTGGGGAGATGTCTTATCTTGGGCATCAAAACAGATGACTTCCAGAAGACAGAGACATAGATGTGACTGATTGGACTAGCAGTACATCGGACTAGACCCAAGTAGAATAGATCTTGAATCTGTTTATGGATTTATTTACTTGTGACGTTCATAGTGTCGCATACCTAAATCTTGAGTGGATGGCAAACTATATATGCATGACTCGTACACTTTGATGCAAGTAAAAGGCTAAGTTCGAATAGATAAGGAACCGAAAGCTAGTGCGTTCAGTGTACAACTTCTACAATACATAATATTATTCACAACAGTGGAATTCATGGCCCGAGACATGGGTAAATGATATCCTCTCATTAGCATTACATAGTTGATGAAAAGTAAGCATGGTCATGGGTTTTTCATCTTTATGATGAATAACTTAATTACTATTCAATAGTAATTGACTTTTTATGAAGAAAGATGTAATGGTTACTATGAGATAAATTTGGATCATATTGGGAGAACAGATATTATCCCAAAGAGATCAAGGATATCCTATTAGGGTAACACACTTATGACAATTTCATTGGACGAGCACTAAATAGTTGCTTTCGTAATGGTATGACGTTAGAGAGAGATCAGTCATGATACTATAGTGGAATGACTTTATGACTAAATGAGTTAATAATTAACATGCGAAAAGCCAAAACTTAATTATAAATCATTTGAGACCTAATTACATATGTCCAATCGATCCCTATGCTAGCTCGTTGAAACCAGAAATGAATTGTGTGTTTGAATAGAAATGAACATAATGAATAGGAAAAGAGAAATGGGAAACATTCAAAAATGATTATAGTCTTTTTCAAAATGAAAAAATGGTATCATTTGGAAATGGATGTAAGTTTCCAAAATGGAAATGGAAATGATTTATTTATAATTCTATATGGATTACTTAAAAATGATCGAAAAAATGAGTTTATATTTTTGAGCTGTTTTGAAGCCCGAAAATAAAAATAAACCATTTGGTCATAGTGAAAATGTTGAGTTGTGAAATATTAAACATATTTTCTAGAAATTTTACTAAGGGTAAAATTGTCAAAATTTTACTAGGGGTAAAATAGTGATGATAAAATTGTTTAATATAGAATATTAAAGTTTATTTTGGAAAATAGAAAAATTGAATTGGGTTGGATCACATTACAGAATACTGGGTCAAAAGGCCTAGGAGGTACTTGTAATTGAACCCGATGTGAAAGAGGCCCCAAACCCCTCATATAATATAAAAGGGGCGACAACCGTAGTAGGAATACTAGGGTATGTTGTCCCACTCCTACTCTAAGTGAGAAGTTGTTTTTCTATTTGAAGTAAACCACTATAACTCAACAAAGGTTCTACCTTCTCTTCTTATAAATAGATGGCACCGATAGGGCATAAAACATAACTTTGAGAGATTGTTACTCAATAAAAAAATAGAGAGAATTTATTCTCAACTATTAAATATATTTTTCCAAAATAACAATTCTATCGGTTTCTATTAAATAAGAAAGAATTTTTGTTTTCACCCCAAATAAAAGAGAGAACTTTTTCTAGTTCTGTGTTTTGATTCAATTGGTTCAAGCCTACACTCGAAGCAGTTAGTGGTACAAGAATAGATGAGAAGATCATTTGGTTGAAAGCCAGGAATAATGAACGCCTGTTAAGCCGAAAACACAAGTATGAATTCGGTTATAGTTTATTGCTATAAATATCACAAATCTAGTCGATTTTCAAAATTTTAATTTTTCGCTGTGCAAGAAAACCATTTTCAAACCAGATTTTTTTCCAACTGTAGTATCACTGATAATACCATGTTGGCTTATGAGCTAATGCGAGGGTATGGTAGAAGGCATATTTCTCTTAGATGTGCCTTGAAGGTTGATCTCTAAAAGGCATTTGATTCCTTGCACTAAGGTTTTTTTGCTTTCAGTGCTTAAAGCTCAATGGTTTCCTGAAAATTTTTTGAAGTGGATTGAAGTTTGCTTAACTACTCCTTGATTCTCTGTCTCCTTTAATGGAAGTCTTATGGGGTTCTTTCGTGGGAAGAGAGGTATTATATAGGGAGATCCCCCATCTCCTTATCTATTTCTGCTTGCAATGGATGTGTTATTTAGGTTATTGGATGTTGCTTCCACAAATGCTCCCTTTAAGTATTATCTTAAGTGACTTGGAGTATGGTTGACTCATTTCATGTTTACTGATGATCTTCTTATTTTTTTCTAAAGGTACTGATAATTCAATGGTTTGTGTTTATTGTGTTCTTCAGCAGTTTTACTTACTTTCTGGGTTGCAACTCAATGCCTCTAAAAGTGAATTGTTTATTTCTGGGATGTCTCAATAGGAGTTGTCTCTCAAGACTTCTTGCACAGGTTTAAAGTTGGTAGGTTTCCAGTGAGGTACCTTGGTGTTCCTTTTGTTTCTCAAAAGTTGTCTCAGTCTAACTGTGTTGCTTTAACCAATAGGATTTTGGACAAGATTCAAGGGTGGTCTATTAAGCACTTGAGTTATGCTAGTAGACTGCAACTTATTAAGGTTTTGATCTTTAGTGTTCAAGCCTATTGGAGCCGTCAATTTCTAATGTCTAAGATTGTTTTCAAGAAAATTTGTTAATTATGTCTTAGCTTCTTTTGGAAAAGGAATGTTGGCTCGAGTCAAGGGGCTCATGTTTGTTGGAAAACTATTTCTTTACCTAAATCTGAGGGGGACTTGGGACTTAAAAATGTGGCAGAATGGAATCAAGCTTGCGTTTTGTAACTTATCTGTGCCTTGCTTGCAGGAGAGGGGTCTCTTTAGATCGTTTGGGTTAGTGAATATATTTTAAAAGCTAAGAGTTTTCTGAATGTGGCTCCTACTTTGATGAGTAGCTGGAATTGACGGAGGATGCTTAAGTTGAAGCCTTTGGTTTCTACCTCTTCTCAACAGTTTGTTAATGCTAAAATGAGTACTTCTCGATTGTGGGAGGCAATTAGAACTCGTGGTCTAAAGATGGAGTGGCAATGTTTGCTACGGTTCCCTTTGTATATTGTCAAGCATTCTCTTATTGTTTGGATGGTCATTCTCAATAGGATCCCTACTCGGGAACGCTTGCTTGCTTTTGGGATTTCTATTGATACTTTTTTTTATATGGATACTGCAGAGACGCGTGACCACATTTTCTTTGAGTGCAGTTTTCCAAGAAATGTGTGGCAGTCGGCTTTGCAGCTTTGCTCCATTCATAGAGCTGTGGGAACTTAGAGGCAATAGTTAGCTTGAGCAACATTGAAAGTTAAAGGAAAGTCTTTGCTTGTTGCTATACTCAAGCTTTCTTGGAATGTATATTTGTATGTGATATGGACAAAGGAATAAAAGGTATTTTGATGCATCTTTCTTGACTGAATATTTTGTACGTCTTGGTACAAATTAAAGAGATTGTGCAGGCTCGTTTACGAGGAAGACCAATCAATAGAGTTGGCCCTGTTAATGCTTCACTTTGTGCTTCTTGGGGTATCATTGGTTAATTTGTTGTATAGCTTAAAGTTATAGTGATTTTTTGTTCTTTTGTAGCAGTTTAATTGCTTTCTCGGATTAATGGATTTCATCATTCATAAAAAAGAAAAGTTTACAAAAAAAATCATTTTAACTCTATTTAATTTTCCACCTCTTTTAATCTTTAAACTTACCTTCTTTATTAAATCACCCAAATACCTTAAATTCATTATTTTGCTTTTAAGTAACCATCTTGTGCAGCTAATACAGTATTTATAATTTTATATTGGGTCTACAACTTTGAATTTTTGGTCACTGCCTCGAGAGATTTTGTACATTGATCTTGCGCTAAAAATGACCATCCTACCTATATCACGACAAAAAAACAGAATACATTGAAATTGTAGATGTAAAATTTAGTAATTGTTAAAATATAAAAAATTTTAAAAAAACATATCAAATAAAAAATTATTTTATTAAATTAACTCTAATAGAGTACTAAACAATATAAAAGCTAAGTACTGAAATTTTATATAAAATTTTAATTTTAATGTTTTTCTCCAAAACAAAAATAAAATTACTTCAACTTTAAAATTCTTTTATTTTAATAATTTTATTATATGTGAATAATATTTTATATGACCCTTAATAAAGTCTCATGTTTGAATTATGTGAATGGAGAAAATTGTGCTCGGAAAATGTTGCCCCTTCTTTAAAGTTTAATCTAGTTAAACTCTAAATTTAATTAAGATTCAATATAAATACCGAATATGAATTTCTTTTGTTTAAAATTGTTGAAAAATATGAACATCACATATATAATAAGAGTAATTACATGTTATTATTTACCATTATAAAAGAATAATCCAAATTAAAAGTGATGTCATTTAGTTAAGGTTTATTCGGCTTTAGTTATTAAATAAAATATGGGTCAAATATGTGTAGATACTCTAGTAACTAATTTCTAATTGATAATGGGCTTATTAGAAATTAGTGTTAATATGTAGAAGTTATATATTAGGGTTATGATTCTCAAATTACACATAGGTAACTCATATCTTTAGAAAAGAGAGAGTCACATTAGGATTATGATCCCAAATTACACAGAGGTAACTTTTTTAATATCTCATCTTTAGAAAAGAGAGAGTCACATTCTCTAGATTACTTGTGTGCTAATTTGGAAAATTAAAACCACAAGATTCATAGATTTCAAGAAATCGTTGAATTCAGGTACACTTTCGCATCTAGTTTGGTTCTTGATTTATTCTTGATGGTTTAACATGACAGATTTTAGTTTATTAAGCTTTATTTCAGTTTTATTTTACGATTCCAACAAGTGGTATCGGAGCCTCGTCATGTTGAATCATTGAGAACGAATTGATTCTCTATTATTTTTAGGTTAATTTTAAAAAAAAAAAATTATAAGTTTAATATATGAATTTGGTGTTTCAATCATACATGCATTAAATACTTTTGGTTCAAAATTTTAGGGTTTATATTTTATTTTATTTTTAAATTTTGGTGAGTTTGATTTTTCATGCTTCAATTGAAACTCAACATTCTTAAATTCAGAATCGAAGCTTCATGATTGAATTCAATAAAAATTCTAATATATTTGAACCATTAATTTTCTACCGATTGCTTTGATTTCTTGTTAATAATGCCAATAATTAACATATAAGAAAGATTTTGGATTTGCGTGGTTGAAATTGTAGAAGGCTGAATTTGAATGCAAGTTTATTTATTATTGGAAAAGTGAGTAATATTTTTTTTATTATGATTTTGTGATAAATGTAATTGAATACATATACTAGCTTTACTATTCAATTAACCCATATCTACCAAAAAAAATCAAAAGCGTTTCAATGTATAGCTATGGTATTAAAAGTATGTGTTGGGTTTTTAATTTTAGTTTACATAGTTTAGTTAAAAACCAAAATTTGATGATATCAAACTCGCACCTTGCTTTATTCATACATATGTTTTCATTTATGCATGTTTCGATTGGTTGAATATGTGAATTATAGTTGTGTATTAAACTTTATTGTTTGATTAAGTATACGGTTTTTATAATGGTATGGTTTGAAGGTAGTCTAGTTTTGAACTTTATGTCACGATTATGTTTATTATGAGATTGAAGTTACAACTTCAATGGATGCTAGATAAATTATTCAATTAATTTTCTTGAAGACTATGACCTATAAATGATTCAGTTAATAGTCAAAGAATAAGGTTTTTGGTTTTTGATGGTGCCATTTAGACTTTTATTTTGGTTATTTTCGCAAATATAACATAATAAAAATTTTCAATTTTAAACTTTGACTGTTATGAAAATATTAAATTTGAATATTGGTAAGTTTATATATGTATATATATATATATATATATATATATATATATATATATATATATTAAAATATAAAAGGCTGTATGCATACAACTAAAGTTACGTTAATATTGAATGTTCCTAGAGGAATGTTAATATTTAACAAAATTACATGTACAACTGTGGTAATAAACATGTGACGATTATTCAATTTTACATGTGAGCTATAAATCAGCCCAAAGAAAAAGTTATTGTTCAACATATTTTTATTATCGGTCTTTGATTACTATAATAAGATATCACTTACAAGTTAATATTTTTTTTGAATTGTTCGATATCTTGAAATAAGATTTACCTTTATTCAAATTATTTTAGTTTAAATTTAAAATATTTTGAAACAAATAAATTCAGACCATCTATTGATTTAAGCTTAATCAACTCTTAATTACAGTCCAAACAATAACCCTAGTGGTTACAAATCACTCAAAAAAAAAAAAATACAAATGGCTGTCACAAGAGTGCAAAAACATAAAATAAATAAATAATGGGCCAAAAGCATTTTGATAAACTTGTGCGGCAACTAGCAGCCTTTTATAAGCTAACGCAACAGCTTTCAAGTATTAAAACTCTTAGTAAAAGACTGATCCATACCTTTATTCATATCCAAGTGAAATAATTATCAATTTGCTTTAGATTTAAAAAAAAAAAAAAATCATAACAAAAATTACTTCTTTTAATACCCACTTCATATATATTATCAACATTAATGATATCATCATAAGAATTCTTTTTACTACATTATTTTGTCTTAGTCTTACATTTTATTTCCCTAAAATAATTAAAATTAAATGTAAAATTGATATTTAACCAAAAAAAATCATTCAAAATTGAATTAATACATAATACTATTAAAATTGATATAGAAATTTGGCACTAAAATAAAAAACTATAATATTAAATTGATCTTCTTTATGATCTTCTTTCTTTGATGTTTTCAATGACTAAAATCATTAATTTAATTGTTAAATGATAAGTCGGATTTTGTGTGACATTATTTAAATAAAAATTTTAAGAAAATTAACTATTATAAAAATAAATATTTAAAATTATTAGTTTTGAGATTTTCAAAGCTTTTACATCAGTTTTATTTTATTTTTAGTTTTTTTTTTTTTTTTACCTTTAAAAGTTATGCTACAACATTCTCTTTATTTAAATTTTCATTTTAAATTTAGCTACATTAGATTTGATGTATTATTTAATGGTTAAATTAATAGTTTTAATAACGAAGTATTGATTGTGTAATATTGATAATTTGGGAATATAATTAGAATAATTTAAAGTTTAGGGACCAATTTAAAATGAGGTTCATTGTTTGAGGGTTTCCTTTACAATTAACTCAATAAATAATAATATTGTCTGTTTGTCGGACACCACAAATTCAGTTGGAGAGAAATGACAGAAAGTCGATGAATCGATCGTGGAAGAAAGCTTTTGTATGCAATCTATCTAAGCATAACAAAACCCATTCCTTGTGTTTCCAGTGAATGGGTAGATGGAGAGCAGCTGCTTCGCTTCTCTTCACCCACTTAACCAAAACCTCCTTCCCTTCTCTTCCTCCCAAACCTCTTTTCCTATCCCTTTCTTCAAGCCCTGCTTTCTGTTTTCTCCTTGCAAGACCATTCTCAGCTCTCCCATCTCAACTTCCCATTTATCCTAGCGATCCTGAAAATGGGTCTCCTTATTTTTCCCAGCAAAATCATGGGTTTGTTTCACAAGAAGAAGAAGAGGAAATTGGCAAGATTCCCATCAAAGCTTATTTCCTTTGTACCAGGTTTGCTTTATGATATTCCATGTTTCAAATTTGATTCAAAGATAAGAATTTTAATTTTTGATATATTGTTTGCCTTTTTTCTTGTTACAATTTGGTTTTGGTTTTGGCAGTATCGATTTGAAGAGTATGCAAGCTGAGAATTTAAGCAACATCGTACCTCCTTCTTCTCGTTCATCAAACTATATTGCTCTCAGATATTGTGATTTCCCTCCAGGTGTTACTGTAAGATATTTAACAAGTTAATTTAGTTCTTCAATTTCAATTGAACTTGTTCGTACCTTGTTAATTTTGCTGGGCACCATTTTCTTGATCTTTGAGGAAATTATTAGAAGGAACAGTTTGTAGCACTAGCAATGATTAAGTCGAATTTGATAAGGAAGTTCCTTTTCATTGTATAGGCTTATGACAGTATTTCTTTTCCTTGTTGAGATATAAGTTTGATTATGGTTCTTATTTTAGCATCCTAAGTTCATTCCTCGGGCTACCGTTTATCTTTAGTGTCAAGCACATGTTAAGAATGTTTTGAGTTGAGTAACATGTTGAGTTGTACTATTTTTGTATTAAACTGCCAATTCTGCGAATGCCCTTTGTCTTTGTTGTTCGATTGAACTTCTTTTCTCTAACACCTCTATGGTTTAGGCACTTGGAATGACTGACAAAGTCAGCAGCTGCCGTTACATGGTCATTTTTCAGTATGGTTCTGCTGTCTTGTTTAACATTGAGGACCGTGAAGTTGAGAGCTACCTCGAAATAGTTCAGAGACATGCTTCTGGATTGCTTCCAGAAATGAGGAGAGATGGTAAATTCCTTTTTGTGGGGGTGGGGTTACATTTAGTATCATATAAATTTTTGTATGCCTCGAAATTTCTTTCCCTTGTATTTATATCATTAGCAATGGCGGCCCATGTCCATAAACAATCAAGGTTAGTGTTATCGAAAGAAAAGGTGGACTGTTGGGCGTATTTTTTAGTGCTGTGGTTCAAGTTGCTCAAGTGACACCTAAACTATCTGCTGTAGGATATTACTACTGTATGCTAATCTAGCAAACCACATGAAGTTTTTGAGTAAAAACTGCGTTCATATTTAAGGGATTTGTCCTCTTTCTGCCCTATATAACTTTTCTCACAACTAGGGTTATGGATTTAGATTATCCTGTAGTTTGCATGCTCATCGCAAACTAATATGATGTCTGTTTGATCTTTTGGATTAGATTACTGTGTAAAAGAGCAGCCACTCTTGGCTAAGGATATGCAGGGAGGACCAGACTACATTGTTGTCAAAACTTTGGACACTGATAGTAGCCGCATTATTGGAAGTGTTCTTGGTCAAAGCATAGCATTGGATTATTTTGTTTCACAGGTATTTCAATTAATTTGCATGAAGCATTTATAAACAGGAAAGAAGGTATTTATTTAAATTTTGACTACAATACTGCTTGTTCCAAATTCAAGGCTTTAAAAGCTGTGATACTGCAAGTTATTTTCTATGGGGACCTGAATATACTCTCTACACGTACCTCAGGTTGATGGTATGGTTGAAGAGTTTGCCAATATAAATCGTGCAATGGAAAAGACAGGAACTGTCACAATGGATAGGACAAAGCTCATTAAACTTGTTGGAAAGCTAATTCAAATTTGGCTGATGTAATTCTTAAAGTTGGTCTTTTTGAGAGGTAAGACCTCTGGCACCAGTACTTGTTTTACACAGTGCTTTATTGTGCGACAAGATATTTTCTATACTTTACATTCCAAGTCGGGAGTTTGCTCTCTGTTTCTTTTCTTTATTATTTTATTTAATGTTTTAGATGAATCATTGCACTGTATTTGCTTTGCAGTCATTAAAGGGTGATGTGAGAAATCTAGCTACTAAGTTGATTGTTTTATTAGGTGTCTATGCTTATGCGAACTATTTCCCAGTTTTTTCCCCTCTCCTTCCCTTTTCTTTTCTCCTTCGGAAAGGTGGTGGGAACACAAAGGAGATATTTGTGGATTGTTTATCCTTGATCATTCAACTGTTTTTACGAAGCATCTCGAACGTTGGTTATATATCTTCTTATTTATAAAAAAGTTTCTCAGAGAACCTTTATTGCTTGATTTCAACAAGGTGAATACGCTTGAATAATGAAATGAATACAGGCAACTTTCATTTCTTGTTAAACATTGAATGACCGAGCATTAGATGCATGAGTTAGATTTATGAGCACCTGATGTTCGATATTTTTGTGATTCTTCTCATTGTCCAGATCAGAAATTGCTTGGAGAGAAGCAAAGTATGCTCAAATATATGAGTACCTTCGGGAGGAGTATGAGGTGACACAACGCTTTGGGAATCTAGATTTCAAGCTAAAATTTGTAGAGGTAACCATGTGTTTCGATAACACTTATAGTAATTCAGTTCCAGTTGAATTTCCAAGAGAATATTTTTCATACTAAGAAATGATGGGTTATAAGTTATAGGCATATAGATAAAGAAACTAGATTGTTCCCCAGGAAACAAAATGTATAAGTATGACTGAGAAAACAACTGAATTTTCTTTGAATTCAAAGTTAGATAAACCGAAATATTTAAGGGTTTAGTTGCTGAATTATAATATATTCTTATAGAAAAAAAAGTAAGGAATTATAATTTATTCAATAGGCTGAAGTGCTCAAAGGTGCGGCTCCCTCCACAACTATCTGTCTAGAGCTTTGTGTGACCTCGAAGCTTTTATTTTCATAACAATTTTTCATATTTTAAAGTTTTGGAACTGATTGCCACTTTGATTTAGCGGTTATTGCATTACATGTGATAGTCTTGTGTGGTAAAATGATGGTGCATTTTCTTCCCTATATGTAACAATCTTTAGGAGTCTAAACTGAAGCTTTTTATTTTGTTTATTGCAGCACAATATTCATTTCCTTCAGGAAGTTATCCAAAATAGACGGTCGGATCTCTTGGAATGGTGTATCATTTTCTTGTTGGCTATCGAGAATATAATAGCAATATACGAGATTGTCCGCGAATCAACCGGAGTTTCTTTGTGATTTCGTGAGGTATGGGCAAATTCATCATAGTAGCAAAAGATCAAACGTTGAATTCATATTTAACATGTATTCTTTCTCCGCTAATTTGGCACATCAATCATTTAAAATAAATTCATTTATCAGTAGGCAATAGGCAACCAAGTTTTTATGTTTCAGAAACCAAAGCTTATAGCTATTGAATTATTGAAGCCATGGCAGCTTTTACTGGCAATGGGGACATCCGTGGTGAAAACCCTTTACATGTATCCGTTTTAGTTCTTCAAATATGAGAATCAGCAAAGGTCAAATTATGATTTTGGTCCCTATACTATGCTAAAATTTGAGACTAATGTCATTAAAATGCTTAAATGTGTTTTCTTTTTGGGATAAATTAACATTTAGTTTCTAAATTTGGTAACTTTTTCTAACTTCGTCCTTAAATTTTGGTTCACGTTAGATTCGGAATTTCTTAGTTTTTTTTTTTTTTTTTAATTAGGTCTCTGAAGTTGGATTTCGTTAAGGATGTGGAACTTTAAAATTTTTAAAAAAATTTATAGTAAATCTTATAATGAATTTTTAATTTTTTTTTTTTAAATTTTGAGTGACATGTTTTAATCTTAATAGTGTTATGTAATCATACTATGATGTAATTAAGTTCAAGGGCTAAATTGAAAAACTTGTCAAATTCTAAGATTGATGTGGACTAAAAAGAGTTCAAGGATTAAGGTATAAAAAAAAAAAACCAAGTTTAGAGGCTAAATATTACTATATTTTTTTAAAGAAGAATCCCTAACTCAAAAAACTAAATTCATAGTAAAAGGACTATAACTATAAGTTGAGCAGTTAGAAATAACAGCCAACTTGTTTGAGCAGGGACTAGATGAATGAAATTGGTTTCGTTTTAAGCAAAATGAAAAAGGAGTCCTTTGAAACATTACTGGTAAACCATCCAAAGCTATTTAAGCAGTAAACCCAAAATTATAAATATAATAGTTGTGCCTATACCCCCTCCAAATAAATAAGCAGTGATGAATAATATGCGCTCAAAATTCTTCAACTCTAATAGCATCCCTGGGTGTTTCATAAGCATCTTTTGGCCTTGACTTCTTAACTCCAGCAGTAAACCACACCTTGTCTGATTTATAGCCTTCAACTGCCACACTTGTCACTTTAACCCAAACTAGGACCTTTGTCTTCATTCCCTCGATGCCTGTCAGCTTTCCCCGAAGGAGAATCCCCTTCACACGCATTGCGTATCTTATGACTGAGGAATCCTTGAAGCTGACCTCACACGGAGAGGACATGTAAACAATCAGCTTCGCCTTGGTTTCATCGAATTCGTAACAGATAACATTCTGGGGAAAGAGGCCTGGCGGTAAGTTGTACTCTCGAAGGAGATCCGGCAAGCTTTTCGTTGGCTTTCCTGTAGGAAAGAACTAGTTATTTCGTGCAATATATTCAGGAAAGCAATCAGAACAAAGTCATGCATAATATTGATCTTGAACGAAATATTCAATCAATAACACATCATGCAAAAGAAAGACCACTGATAGAAATTTCTTTTTCATATCGAAGAACAAGGAGCTGAAGCAAGCCAGAGGAAGATTTTAACCACAAACTGAACATCACAGGAGTGGAGATAATGCAACTATTTGACAGTTGACTATCACACTAGATTTGTTCATATTTCTCATATCAGTGTTCATGAAAGGGTCAGGAACTGAAATTTTCAAGATATGGTGATTTTCGACGGCAAACCCTTTCTTTTTTCCCTTATAATAGCTGAACGGGAGGGAAGGACTCATGCTCGGAATCTCCTTTAATGAAGCAAGGTAGGGGCCAGAAATATTAGGCATTGCAAAGCATTTGAAGACCACAAAAAAGTATCTGCCACTCTCCTTCACTGAAAAATACGCACTTACTCGCTACTCAGTCTATGCTTCGTCACGCTGACTAATACAAGCAAAAAATGAGTACGCATATAAAATAATTCTGTACCTTTCAGTTTGTTGAAAACCCATTTTGCCTTCTCTTCAACGGTGTTTGAGAAAGTCTGCAGAAATTAACATTTCAGAGAAACTGAAAGGTAAAGGAGCATGAACTATAAATATACAAATGGACATTCGAAATCATGTTTCAATGTCTATTAGCATTAGTACTCTTCTTTAAAAGTTCAACTCAGTGATGGCTTTTCCCAACTATATACTGATAAGATAAAACTAATTTAAACATCAGGTCTAGGGTGTTCTTTTGGTACTAGATAACTACAGTAATGCTAATGCAATGAAAGGACGATACTTAAAAACATCCATTGTTGAACCAACCTTTGTCCCAAAACTCTAGAATCAATTTGAAATGTTTCCACATGTATAAGACAAACATATATGATAATTTGAAATCAGAGGGAATCCCACACAGAAGTACAAGAAATTAAGCAAAAATCAAATCACTTGCAATACTATCTTCCAAGAAAAAATGCAATCTTTATCATCTGAAATGAAGAAATGAACGTCCTACACATAAATCTTATCACAAAAATACATTTTCATCTCAGCCAAACATTTTATTTTTTTACAAATATGTTTATGTTTAGTTCATAACCCCATCTCTGAAATCAGTACTTTTTTGCTTAAAAGTAAAACCCCAAAGATCTTGCATTACCTAACAATTCCATGTACTATCAAAAGGTTATCCTTATATCAACCCACATTACAAAATCCATAAACCAAAATACTAATACAAAGAAGAAAAAAGCAAAAAATAAAAAACCCAAAAAAGAAGAGAACTTTACTTACAGTCAGATCTTCAGTGATGTTTGAGAACTCTTCCTTAGCTTTCTTTGAGATCCATAACCCACCAACTTTCAAGCTCCCAACTTTAGTTAATGCTTTCTCCATTTTCTCCTTGTCTCTGCCTCTCACCAAAAGAGCAAAGCTTTCCCTCTTTTGCTCAGTGAGTTAAAAGAAAGAAAAGCTAAAGATGAAGGAACAAATCCCAAAAGCAACAGACAAATATTCATATGCTAGCTGTACATTGAAGAAGATGAAACAAAAAAGCGGCTGTCTTGTGGGTTGGGATTCTCGACCATTTAAATTTTTGTCAAGGGTGTTTATGTCATTTGAAAAATGACGGTGACGGTGCTAATCTGTTGTCTTTTTCCAGATTTTCTGCTATTTGAAAATTTTTCTGTTAATTTGTAACAACTATCCCATTTTTAAAAAAAATATTTTTTCTATTTCTGGAGATAATCTTTTGAAAATTACAGAACTGTCCTTAAATGAATTTATTTTGTGGGACACGAAGACTTCAAAGTCACTACTTCAGTCACTTCTCAGCAGCCAAAAAGGTTGAAAATTGGAAAGAAAAAAGAGATGACATTGTGATTGACAGAAGATTATAAAAGTTTTCCAATTTTAATCTTTTTTATGTGCAAGAAGCTTAATAATTGTGCTCTAATATTATAATATAATTAAGCTATGATTAAAACATGAGAGCTGCACATGGTAGGATCAAGATTCATTCATTTTCCAGCTCAAAAGTTGACAATGACAACCATTATTTTAGAAGAAAGTTTTAAACACTATGCAAATCCAACTAAAATGAGTTTACAAAAAAGAGAAGCTGCCCTTCCTGAACGCAAATGAATGTATTACTAACACAAGCTTGAAGCTCACATTGCTGTTAGATGATCACATAGGAGGGAGGAGTTCTTTTTCCGTATTCGAACCCTTTGCCTTCTTGATGAAGAACATTACTGGGTATTTGGAAAGTTGTGCTATAAATTAGAAAACTGAAATTCTGTAGTTTAACATGTAAAAGGTAGTGATGTTCATACACCCTTTGGTTTCCGCTTCCCTTGGTCAGTTGTGAGGGAAACTTTACATTAGTCCAACCGTCGCAACAAGTATTCAACTTGAACTTCCTTTGTTAAGGGCATGATCCAATCTCCGTAGAGATCAGCTACTAAACTTGGCTCGATTTTGTACACAGGATCTGGAACTGCCGCAACACCATTCAGTTGAAAGTTTAGCTCTTGACCATATGTTTTCGTTTTCATATCTACTCTCTTTTTCACTGCTGTTTCCACTGTTTCGTATGTTAGCAACTCCATCAATCGAGACCGGTCCTGTTAGGTGCAGTTCCGAAGGCAAAGAAGAAAGGAAGGAAATCTGTTAATTATGAATATGAAGCAGCATAAACAAAAAGGATGAAGTCGGATAAATGTGAGAGGAACTTCACTTTTGCTCTAATGGCATCCTCATAAGTTTTAGGTGATTCTCGAAATTTCGCCTCTGCTACAAATTTTCCGTAGTGAATTCTTTTTGAAAGTGCCTGTAAGGGGAAAAGTTGAAAAATAACCAAGGTTTCCAAAACAAAATTCCTTAACATGTAAAGATAAATAGAAGCCTCCCTGGGAGGAAATAAAAGGGGCTAAAATTATAATAGGAACAAAGTAAACAAAGGAGACTTATGATGAAAACTAAAGGAAATTCTAAACTATTCCACCCTCCCTAAGAGGAAAGAGAAAGGAGGTTACAATAAAGTATCCCATCTTCTCTACTGTTTGAATGTTATCGATGAACAGTGATTCACGATTTAAATCCAGGTAAGAGCATCTAAGAATTGATGAAAGGAACAATAGCTTAAAGGCATACCTGCAAGCACATTGTATCACATACAGCAGTAGACCCACAATTACCATCATCTCCAGCTTCTACCAATCTTGGTAGAAGCTCTGCAAAATACATATTCCAAACCTTATTGTTTATGTTAATTGAAGCAGCACAGTGATGCAAAACCTAGTATCAAACAAAAGAAATGCCCAATGGTTAACGGATATGTCCTGCAACACAACCTTGACAGTCAATAAGGTATCAAGATATTTAAAAGATCCAATGGCAGCTCAGTATTTTGAATCAGTTAAGATTTTTAATGTATGACTAGTTTAATAGTGTAATTCAAGCTTAAGCAAAAGTTATGAATGGAAATACTCATCAAAGTGATGATATCAGTCAAGGATTTAGTGAGGCACGATATGCTGGCATTAGTCGATGAAACATTGAACTGAAACAAAAACATTACGTCTCGTCAAGTTCTAAACTATGATGCACAATTAACAGTGTATACAGAGCAGAATTTCCTGTATAATTAGCATGCTCATGGGAAACATGAGTTGCTGATTTTGCTAGATAAAATGTTTGATGCACAATACTATATTGTTGGCCGTAGTTTACCAAATCCACAATGCTAACTTTTATGAAGCGTTTACTTCTTATGAACCAAATTGTGAATTCCAGTACCCCAGTCATGTTAAAATAAATTACAGCATATTATAAATGCAAGGCTGGTTATGTAACGGCTTGCAAAACTTAGTAGGATCACAAGAGATGGGAAGTGCAAGGATGAAATATAAGTGTTAACCGGAACCTATCAAACTAAAGTTTTAGGTCATATGGTTGACTATCATGGAATATCAAACTTTGGCATTTGTTTATTGTTTTACATAACTTTAAGCATACCCACAGCTTAAGAGTAGATCATTGATGAAAAAGAAACAAGAGTCGCTTCCAATTAATTATATGTTAAATATTAGTGTTAACATGAACTTATCAAACTAAAGTTTCAAGTCACATGGTTGGCTATCATGGAATATCAAACTTTGGCTTTTTTTCTTTTGTTGTTTTACATACTTTAAGCATGCCCACACCTTAAAAGTAGGACCATGAAGCCTAAATATTATAAAGTAGGATCATTACTGAATAAGAAATCATGAGTCACTTCCAATTATTCATATGTTAACATCTAAAAGTCTGACCTTTGGATATTGCAAAGGTGGAAGCATTGGCTCGGGTAGATATGATGGGAAGAAAGGGTGTTCATCAGGACTTTTATATCTGCCAACCTATTCACATAGAAAAATCATCAGAATGTTGTACACATGATTTAATCTGTTTACCTAACATCTTCTCCCCATAGAGAACACTACCTGAGCATGGAGCCTTTCGGTTTCCCGAACCATGAACTCAACCAAAGACAAAGACCCATGAAATCCATCCATGGAGAATGCATCTTGGTTATATGTGTCTGGGTTATAACAGTACTGAGCTCTCTCCAAAAGGCTAAATATTATGCTATCTTCTTGTCGAATTAAGGACTGTCTTATACTGTTGAGAGTAAGGTTCTCACTCTCATCCACCCTTGGCTTCTTTGAAAATCTGTATGAAAAGAATGCAAGCATATGCATTACAAGTAACCATAGTATCCCAAACAAATAAAGTAATTCTAAACCATAAATTTTAGGATTTATTTTCAATATAACAAAAAAAAAAAAATACTTTTAACTTAATCAAGCACTGAATGTAACAAAAAGGAATGAACAATCACAAAGCTCTCCCTTATGCAATATGTTCAGATGGATTTCCCAAACTTCAAAGTACAAATTTCAACGGACAAAGGGCAGTCTTTGCTTGGTACAAAGGGGGAAAAGATGGAAAAATCTTTTGATCGAATAATAAGTTTCAAAGACCACCTTAAATTTCATTTTTCCATAACATTTGGATTAAGCAATTTTCATCTCCATCTTCCCTAAGCAAAATAATAATAATAATAATAGCTTGGACTCCTTTTAAGATCTTTACCATTGCCTTTAACAATATCCACCCTCCACTTACCACTTCCTCATTAGCTAAACTTAATCAACAAATTCCATAACGAATGAACAAAATCATATACACAAGAAAGAAAAACAAGTACCCAGATTTCAAAAGAAAAAAAAACATGTATATATTTGATGTTCTGACCTTATGTTTGAAGAAGAAGAATGGGAAATTCCAAGAGAGCGATAAACATTTGCACCGAAACTCGATCCCATAACTTTGAAAGCATTTCTAGGTGTAAAATGAGAAATGGGTGTGGAAGATTTTGCAGCATGTTGGTTGAAAATGGAAGAAAATGGTAGCTCAAGTAGCTTGGACTCCATCGATACAAACGAGAAAAAAGAGGCTGACAATCTGGTTTTCACGGTTTCAATTTTCTGTAACGAAAGTGTCAACTCCCCGTTTCACGTTCGGGCAATTAAAGCCTAGAAACCTGCTATTTTATTTATATTTTATTTATGTATGGCCAAATTCTGGTTTTAGTCCTTTTATTATGCTAAAATTTTATATTTAGTCATGTAATTTTAATTTGCGTAATTTAATCTTTGTATATTTATATTGTTATCATTTAGTTGAATTTGTTAATAGCGTTAATTATTTTCAATAAAATGCTAATGTGAAGTTTTTAACAACAATTTACATGAGTCCAATGCTTAAATGTGTTTTAAAATATTCTAGCAAAACAACTTAAATCAATAAAAGAATTTAGATGTCAACTTAATGGGGCCGAAAATTTATATTAATTAATGGAATTATGAAAATAAAAATATTAAATTATGTTAATTTAATGTATAAAGATTAAATTTTAATTTTAGTAGGAATCAAAATGATAATTTAACATATGTATTTTCCTTCCGGTCCTATTTTTGATGTAATTCGATCTGATGCTAAATTAATTAACAGTGTCAACAATTTGTAATTAAATTATATCAAATCAAAATTTAGGAATTAATCTCAAGTTTAGGGATCAAAATTATAATTTAACACTATATATATCATTTTATGTCCACCTTTTTGGTGTCATTTGATCTATAGTAGTTATCAAATTTACAAATGATATTATTATTCGGGATAAAATAACATTTAGCCCTTAAATTTAGTAATTTTTCTTGCTCCATTTACAATTAGTATTGTTTTTTTGGGATAAATCAACTAATATTGTTTTGAGAAAAAACAACTAATATTGTTTTTGGGATAAATTAACATTTAGTCCCTAAGCTTAGTAACATTTCCTACATTAGTCCTTGAACACTTTTTGTTCACATTAGTCCAAGAACTTGGTAGTTTTCCCCCACTTTAGTCACTGAACTTGAATTTTGTTAATGTTTGATGTGGCATTCTAAGATTGTATCACATCATCACCTAGTTTTTTTTTTTAATTCTTTATACTTTTCTTTTCTTTTTTAGTTCTTGACATTTATATAATTTAAAAAAAATTAGGTATTGTTGTGACAAAATCTCAGAAAGCCATGTCAAAACATCTTAACAAAATCTAAGTTTTGTGATCAAGTAGGGCGAAGCTAGAAATTTTTTGGGGCCAAAGTTAAATTATAAGCTTTATAAGAGCTAAAATATAATTATTTTCATTGTCTTAGTTTATAATTTTATTGTTTTTTTTTTATTATAAAGGACTATATCATAATTTTATTATTCTTAAGAGTCAAATTATAAATTTACCATATATGAACTTAAATTTTATAAATTTTTGAGGGATTAAAAAGAAAATTTCCCATTTCTAAGGGGGCAACGCCCTTGCTTGCCCGTCACCTTTAGGACAATTGAACAAGTTGCCAAGTTTTGGGACTCATGTAAACAAAAAAAAAAAAAATATTCAAGAACCAAGTTGAGAAATATTATCAAGTTTAGAGACTAAATATGGATTCTTCTTTTTTTTCATAACATTCAAATCTATTAATTAAATTTCACTTACTTCTGAATTGGTGAAGTTTTATTATTAATAGTATGGTTCTTGACCCACACTTTGTGGTGGATTAGTTATTTTTGGGTTAAATTATATAGTTTCAAGAATTTTTTCTCTTTATTTTTTTGAATTAAAATATAAATAGCAAATCTAAAATTTAAGCAATTGAAAATTGAGTATTTTTATATTAAAAAAAGGTGGCCACTTGTCATAAAAAAGAAGGCTTGTATATAATTATAATAAATTATTTAGACTAACTAGTAATATTATAAATGTTGAAATGTTAGAATTATGTTAAAAATTGAAGTATAAAGATTAAATCTCATATTTGACCACTTTTGTTAATAATTAAAAACATAGAAGAAGCCCTTAATAAATACTTTCCTTTTTTTAAAAAAGTAAATGTTTTCCTTTTATAGATATTTTCATATGCTAAAAATACTTAAGAATTCAATTATGTTTTTTTCTCTTAGGTTAACTTTTACAATTCTAGATTTTTTTACTAATACTCTTTTTATTAGAATTAAATATTTAAAATATATTGAATCAACATATTTATTTTTTAAAAAATATATTTAGATAGTCCTCTTCCTAAAATTAATAATTAAACTCTCGTCATTTTTTTCACTCAATTGAGTTTTTAAAAAAGTAAATTTCATTTTAAAAAGCCCTTTAATCATCTTTCACCGTTATCTTACTTACGTGGCTGTAAATAATGCTGACATGAACAGTTGATGATGTGACAGCATCACAACAATTGCCACATCAGCAAAAAAATTATTTTAAAAAAATTAAAATATCTTTTTTATTAGAATAAACTTGGATAGAGTCTAGGTTCAAACTTAGTTTTTTTTTTTATTATTATAAAAAAATTTATTTTTTAAAAAATGAAATTTTAAAACATTATTAAAATTTATAAAAATATTTCATAAAATTAAAAAATTCAAAACAATTAATAATTAATAAAAATTATTTTAAAGTTAAGTTTAGAATGAATTTGGATGTATAATTAGATGAATTTGAACAACCATATGTTCAAATTCCTTCAATACAATATAATATTTTAATTAAACTTTATATAATTTAGAAAATTTGTGTTGACAAAGAGGTTAAAAAGAACTAAATTCAACTATTTAACAAAGAGATTAAAAGAATAAAATTAAATTATTAAAATTAAAAAGGGACTAATTTTATAATTATACATTTTAACCAAAAAAAAAAAAAACCCATCCTTGCTCGTATCAATAATTCAATAATAATACATAGGGTAAATTACTCAAATAGTCACCTGAGTTTATCTGTGTTCCTATTTTGATCACACATTTTAAAATTTTATTATTTTAATCACGAGTTGAATTTCATGTTTTAATCACTTCTGGTTGTTAAATTTCTTGATTTAGCCGCTCCCTATTAAAATGCCTTTACTCACTAAATGAAATGTTGATGTAGCCTTGCTCAAAAAAAACAAGAGAGAAATGTTGATGTAGCCTTATTTTGATTGGTATTATAATAGTTTTAGCCCTCAACAATTTACACAATATGTCAATTTGGTCCTATTTTAAAAAGTTCAACAAATTTCTCCCTCAATGTTTATATTTTTTGTCAATTTGGTTCTAATCTTAAAAATTCAAAAAATAATTTATAATTATAAAAATTTCAAAAAAAAAAAAAAAACTTACATAAAATTTCAAAATAAAAATGGAAGCATATACAAGCTGTCGTCAATGAACGCAAAATTAACACAAATTGAGATCAAAATACAAACTTTGCATATAAACACTAATGGTGTTTTCCTATAATTGGATCTGTATGATAAAAGAATGAACTATCTTTCCTTATGCATAAACTTCTTCGCCATTAAATAAGCACTCTTCAAGCTTTTTCTAAACCTCACCAAATCAAGTTTCACATTTTGTTGCTTCAAATAAATGTCCATTATCTCAGTTGGCCACCCTTTCTTTTGAACTGCTGATGGATCTTTTAGCAACACATTATCTTTCCCATACTTTTCCATTAAGCTACTTTCTTCGACCCTTATTTTATATTCCAAGTAATTCACATTTAACCCTTTAGCTATTCTCCCGTAAAACGCATCTGCTGCCCATTCAGTCCCGATCGGTACCACTTGCATGAACACTGACCTTGGCCGAAGGAACAATGCATGCGTGAGGGCCGCGCCGTGCACTCCAACCATCACGTGACTTGAATTCAACATTGCATATGCCTCGCTAAGGGATGTGTAACGGTTTGGTTGGAACACGATAACTTCGAACCCTATTTCTTTCATTACTTGAACCACTTCATCTTGATTTAGTATCCTTCGTGATGACACGTCGTTGCCTCGACATGTTAAAACGAGGCGTGGCCGGCGTTCGGGTTTTGGATCAAGGGGAGGAGAGGGTAGAATAGGATTTTGGGTATAGGCTTTTTCTAGGAGATCCCGGAAATGCATCAGTGTTTTTGAGGTTGGGATTAACGTTGGGTCTATAGTCATGAAACCATGTGCTATGAGCCCTAGAGTGGCTGAAGGAAAACAGTGAGTGGCATTATCCTTTTCGAGGGCAACAATCGGGTGTTTGCTAAGAACCTTAAGTATTTCTGCGTACTTACTTTGCCACCAATCATGGAACTCCGAGACCACGATGATGAAATCACGGTCAGGATAGAAGGAACAAGCGGTGATGAAGAGGGGGATCAATCCATCATTGAAAGCATGGAATAAGTTTCCAGTGTACCCTCCCGCACTGAATACAATGGCCGGAACCTCGTGCCGGATCGTGCATTGGGGGCTTGATGGGCCGGATACTAGATTAAGCTCTTTGATTTGGCCCATGATGTAGTCTTCGTATTTTCTTGGGTAAGGCCTGATTTTCTCCACGTGGATGGGGCTCGTGGGGTCCATGGTAAAGAATGTAGAGGTTGTGGGGTCCAAGACAGTTGAGCCGTCTATCGTGCAGAGATCATAGCGAAGACAGGTACGGTTGCAGCTGATTTGGTTACTCATTGGAAGCTCGCCAGGTGGAAGAAGTTGGTGGTTCTGCTGACTTGCCACAGTTCGTAGTTGAACACGCGTCTCTGTTGCAAAGGAATAAAGAGATGATGAATAATACAAATAAAAAAATAATTTGTATTAGTAAAATGCAAAAATGTTGGCCAATGATATTTTATTAGTAACAGAAAATATTCTTTAACAAGTACTTGCCAACTACATATTTTTTTATTGAAATTTTAGACCAAATCAAATATAATATCTTAACAAAGAGTTGGAAAATTATTTAAATTACAAATTTTCCCATGGTTGAAACCATTAACCCATAATTATTACTTGATTTTGATCTTGTGAACTTGAAAACTTTTGGGCTCAAATTCATACTAGGGTTATTCATGCTACGGGTTAAATCATATTATAGATTGATTTTAAAAAAATTTTAAATTTGGATTAGTTTCAATCCACCCAAATAGAGGTGTTATGGGTTGAGCTTATGCACGATATTAACATGCTTTATACTTATTTAAGTTTGGTCCGTTCTGAAATATTAACTTATAAATTTGCCAAACTCACCCATATTTATAAATGGTTAACCGAAACCCATTTTAAGTCTGCCCATATTATTTTTAAAAATTTCAAAATATATATTTATATTATTTTTAATTTAATATTTAATAATTTTTTTAAAATTTTATATATAATCACCTTAACAATTTTTAATGTTTACATCATACTAGTATTATATACTACTCTAGATTTAATTTTTGTGTTATAAATTAAATAATATATAAAAATAACATAACATAAAACTTATTAACTTAAAAACGGACTAAGCTCGGGCCTCGAATGTTTGAGCCCGATTCTAACCCAATGTTAAGCGATGCCTTATTTTTTTGCCCAAAATCTATTTTTTGGACCTAATATTTTTGTGTAAACCCTCTGAAATTTTGAGCGGACTTTTGGGCTTGAGTAACTAACCTAACCCATGAACATGCCTAGGGTTGAATAATGCATTTTACTGTTAAAAAAGTAATAAAATATAACTTTATATTTTATTTATATATTTTTATTAAATAAAAATACATTTCAGATGTTAATTTATTAAATAATAAATTTTAAAAATAATTGCATAAATTTAATTTGTTATAAATACTTGATTAATGAGTGTAATATAAATGTATGTTTCCACATTGATGTGGGCAGTTGTTAGTGATATAGAAGCAACTAATTAAGCATCCCAACAAACAGAGCATATATTAATGCAATGCAAAGAGGTGATGAGGTCAAAGGATATGGTTGGTAGAACTAGAAATAGCAATCCAGCCAGGCATTGAAATATAATGGAGTTTGAATAGTGATAAACTCGGTTAAATTTCATTATCTAGCCTTCAACTTGGTTTAAACCAAATCTGAACTCCTACACTTCCGCTTTCTTCAGCTTTGGTTATATCATCTATATACTCGGGCTTCTTTCCATATGTATTTTTGTAAGGTTAAATATCAATATATATTTTCTTCCTACAACTTTTAAACTATTCGTAATTCTCGATCCCTAAACTCAAACACAATTAAATTCTCTCTACAAATGTTTTAAAGGATAAAATAATAATTTAATATAAAAACAATACTTTGTAGTATATCATTCTTCAACTATTTACAATCTCAATATTTAAAGTGAAAAATATTATATGCTTAACTGCACGTATTCAAAAATATTGTAATAGCATAATGGAGACTCAGTCGGCAGTTACATTTACGTTTTTTTTTTCGAATTGAGTATTAAAATATTCAAATTTAGCTTGCTCGATTCAAGACTAACCAAATTGAATTTAAATTATTTTTTGAATCAAACTTGAATGGCTCGGATATCTCATTTACATTCCTAAACAAGACAAACAAAAAGGATTATGAAGTTTTAATTTTATGGTACCTTGATTATTGTTGAAGGTATAGGTGGAGGAGGACCAGGACAACGACGTGGCTGCAATTATGTTGTTTATCCTGGAAATCGACGACATGCTGAGGCTCATCGTATGAAACCACAACAACAGTAAGCAAAAAAGGGTGGTCGCAATGGCGGCTCTCGAGCTCCCAAGTATCTTCTTCATCGGCCTAACCAAAAAGGGGCAAATTCCTTTCAATGCAATGCCATAAAAATATTGAACCTATATATATATGTACCCACACATAAGTGGTGAAGAAAACCGTACCTATGGTAGTGTTTGAAAAGAAATGAAAGAATGGAAGAAATGATTTGGGTTTAGGGAAGAGGAGATTGATGTTGAAACTTTATTTAAGATGTACTCAATGTCTTGTATTTGGGAACTTGTTTTACGATGAAGGGAGGGAATCTTAAATAAGCCAATCGATTTTGGACTTAGTTACCTACCTTTTTTTTATATTTATTTTTAATTATTTGATTGGTTTGAATTTATATATTATTTATTATGGCATGCCACATACTCATTCAATTATGAGTATATATAGTATATACATATATATATATATATATATATATATTTCCTCTATTATGATTGGACAATAAAGAAATTAATATTTAATAAATATTAATGGATTTTGGGAAATCTTGTCATTGATTAATGAAATTGAGTAAAAAAAATTAAAAGTAATTAAGCTAAGGAGTCTCGTTTTGATATTTTAATTCAGTTTGAAATTTTGTTAGTGATTAGTATGTAGAGGGCCATCCGCTTTCCCATTTATTTTCCTATGCATCCCTTGTCTTGTGAAATTTATTTAAAAAATTAAAAAATTTAGGGACTGTATTAAAAAATATAAATTTAATTAGGTAAGATGTAAGTATGCATTTATAAACGACCCAACAAGCAGGAATTGCTACATTTTCAATTTACCTTCTTACGAGCCCATATACTTATCAATTGGGCAATATCCATTCAACTGCATTTTTCATTTTTTTATTATTATACAACTATGGGCTCAAAAGCAATCATCTATGACGAACCTAAGATAAAGACTTTTGTGGCAAAACTACTAGATAGAAAATGAAGCCAAATATGAATGTCCACTATTGGTTGATTGCCTTCAATTTTCAATGTGTTGAAAATGACCAAGACACCAAGTTGGCCAGTCTAAAACCCAATTTTTTCTCCTTTTGTCTAACATAGAATAACTATAATTTATTACATTTCTTTATTAGTAAGGTCACATCATAGTGGGATGCTTTCAATTTTCATGGCCTAACTTACTCATGTAATGTTACGTTTGGTTAAAGTATTAAATTTTTTCATCTATTTTAATTATTATTTAGCTACAATCTAATTATAAATTGTAATTTTTAATCATTTACAAAGAGAAAATTTTCCCCTTATTTTGAACTTATTTTACTTTTTGTGATTGTTTTTACTTATCATTTTAATTACATATTTAAATTTTATAATAATTATTCTTTATTTATTTTATGTCATAACGTAACTGGTTAAAAGTAAAAAATACAACACTTAAATTAAAATCAATGTAACACACTTGCTTAGAATAGTTATTAAACTTAAGGGTGAGCGTTCGATCAAATCGAATCGAATGAAAAAAATTTTGAGTTAATTAAGTTGACGAATCCTATTTTATCATCCTAACTCGATTTGAAATTTTCTCGAATCAAGCCTAGTGGGATGGAATTCGAATCGAATCGAATATATTTGTTCGAGTTAAATTAAAAAAAAAAAAGATTTTTGGTCCTTGTAGTTACTGTCACATACCATAATCAAATTTGTTATTAACTTTCATCCCCTCATAATTTATTTATTAATATTTTATATACGGGTTAGCTTCTTTACTTACTTAGTTTCTTCAATTATCTTCTTATTCTTGTTACTATGCATTTTGAAATTAAAAAATATGTTAAATGTAAAAAATGTAATTTTTTAATAAAAGTTATTTTAAAGATAAAATGTCAAATTAATACCAACATAAAAATTTAACAAGAATATTTTATGGCATCATCAATAATTCGATTTTAACAAAAATTTATAAAGGTTCAATATGATTAAACAATTCAATAATATAAATAGTACAAAATGTGAAATTTAATTTAATAGTATAAATAGTAGATATAAATAAAATTATTACTGTTTAGATTTAGAGATTTTGTTGGATGATTTTAATTTTTGATTTGAGGGTAAAGGGTGAGAATTAAAAGTTTAGGAAAAAAATAAAAAAGTTTTGGGGGTTGAAAGAGTAAAATTTTGGGGGAAAATAAGGGAGTAAAATTTGGGGGGCTGAATATTCAAAAAAAAAAGGGGGGATGAATTTGGGGTAGAAAGGGGGTGGGTTGAGAGGAGAGTAAAAGTTTTGGGGGAAAAGTGGGAGGGAGTAAAAGTTTTGGATGGAAAGTAAAGAGGTTTGAGAGTTTTAGGTAAAAATGTAAAAGTTTTGGGGGAAAAGTGTGCCTTAATATCTCCCGACTTACAGGCTTGTGATTTTGGGTTGCACTGATTATCATCATTACCTGCACTTAACAAAACAGTCCCAAGTTCTTGATTAGTCGGAAATAAATTAAGACTTGGAAAAACCTGGGTCTTGTCGAGATTAGGCCACGCAAGAGAAGCCTGCTGGTCATTAATAGCCAAAGAAAGAGGCGTTGGCCTGTTTGACTTTTCCACCGTTCCATCAGCATAATTTTCGGTGGGCCCCATACTAATTGGAGTAATAGAAATCGAGTGACCTTCCTTAGCTTGGTAGGCCTGCTGACATGATCTATTTAAATTTTCATTAGACAAAGGCCAAATCAAAGACCCATTTGGCCTATTATCATTAAATATTTTTTCCCCAGGCTTTTCAGCCTAAATTTGTCATTGTCACGGCCCGAATGAGCTCCCCCCCCAATAAGCTGGCCTTTTGAATTAATTATACTCGTTTGGGCATCTGAATTCAGGCCCAAATCATAAGTTCTCTTTTGGCCGCTTGAACCAATGTCCAAATTTGTTGCTTTATTAATAACCGGTGAAGGCAAAGATTTAATGAAATCTTCTTCTCCAGAACCAAGATTGGCCACATCAGATTCCACCGCTTGAGTATTTATTTCCTTTAAATCTGCTAATATTCCTTTCTCACCGTCGATCTTCTCGCATTCAACGGTAAAGGCATTAAACTGAGAGCCAGACTTTTCTTTTCCAAAGATCTCAGATACTGCGAATCTTGGGTATTCTTGGATCTTCTCATGGATTTACGCTCACCAAAGATCCACTTTACCAAAAGTCGGTTCGTAGATCTTCTCCGGGACACCGTTTCCACTGATTAGACCACCGTCGGCCACTACTTTGACATTGACTTTGTCCAAAGTTTCTTTTGGCAAAAAACACAGGTCCTTCACATGCCCATATTTTCCACAGGTAAAGCAAACCGTTAGTAAGGCCTCATAAACCACCCGTTGTATTTCACCATTAACACAGATTTAAGAAATGAGGGGTTTGTCTAGGTTGATAAACAGGGCCATTCTAGCGAATCTGCCCCTAGTTCTATTATCAGTCTTAAAATCAAACTTAACAACCTTACCGATCATATTTCCAATTGCTTCGAGAATCTTCCTTTTGTACATAAACCCCGGTAGTCTAGGTAACCTGATCCAGGCCAAAACTACACTAGGATATGGTTGAAGGGGAGAGAACTCTTTTGTCCATGGTTGGACTGTCAGATACTGCCCAAAAATTATCCACGGTCCCTGTGTAAGGACTTTGTCATAATCCTCCCTGTTTTGGAATTTAGCCAAAAAATACCCATTCTTAATATCCATTAATTGGAATGGTTGTATAGGTCTCCAAAGGCTAGTAATTCGATTAAAGAGAACATTATAAATGATGTTTCGCCCAAGTAGTTTAAGGACTATTGTCATCTCTATCTCTTTATATAAAATTTCTTTAACACAATCTGAAAACTCAATTGTTGGAATTCTATTAACATTGGTCCTTATGATATCATCATCTAACAGAATGAAGTCTTTATCCATGTCCCGCTCAAATCCGGCGACATCCTGACTGGTCCCAGACAAACCAGTTCCAAAAAGTTTATCCTTCCATGACACTGCCGCATTCAAAGGTGGATCAGCGTCTATAACCATATCCACAGAAGCCCCATTGGAAACCTCTTTGAACCTGACTTTCTTAGTATTGCGATCTTCAGAAAGCCGTGAGCCATCATCCCCCTCGGAAACTTTCAGAGAATTTTCCATTTTATCTTATTGTGCTTTTTTAACTATGATATTTTATATTAAAAAGGAATGTTGATTATACTTAACTTTATTCTTACTTAATAATGGATGTCTAATAATTTTAAGTTACTTGTTTTTTTTGGAATAGTTTGAATTTGAATCATTATTGTACCAAAAAATTTAATGAATATTTAAATTTGCTTGAAATCCATGGCTTTTAAAAGTTTAGAACAATGTTGGGGATATAAACAACAAGATAATAAAAGTGAAGATGAATGAACACAAATATTTTATGTAGAAAGCCCTGAAAGAGGGAAAAACCACGAGAAAAAGAGGTATTGTCTTTTCACTAAATAAGAGTACAATATGGAGAAAATAAACTTAAATGTACTAAACGTAATACCTAAATCTTGAAAATAAAACCCTAACTTAAGTAAAACTAGAACACCATATGCGACTGCATCTTGTCGCCCTCAAAGAAAAGCCCTAGCTAATTGGCGTCACAAAATACGGATATAATGACCCTTTTAAACATGTTTAGGTTAGAGTCTAATCATATTAAAATATCTCTGGAATAATCAGAGTTCAACTGGGAGAAAAAGTCATGCTTGGAGTCTAAAACGTGGCTATATTAGGTGAGATATCGTCGCGACATCACGACTCTCCTCATCATGACATCGCCCTTGCTCCTGCCTTAAGAGATAGTTGCCTCCTCCCGACGTCCCAGTGGCCCTTGTCGTGACATCGCCCCTTGCTCGTTGCGTCATCACAACATCACATATCTCTTCGTCATAATGACGAGTGTTTGTCTTTGATAAGTGTCTGCAAAACGTCCGATAAATGTAAGGCACATCCCACAAATAATATTAATGTTGATAAGTGTTATAAGATTTAAATCAGTAATCGAAATTGTCAAATTATCGATTCTCAATTCATCTGATTCAATCATGAAAAATTTTAAAAATAAAAAATAATAATAGGAACATAAACATTTATTTTAGAAACTATAATAACAAAATTAAATACTTTAATTGATTTCTTTTAACTATTCAATTTACCTTTTACTAACTCAACTCTTCTTCGATTTTATGATATCGAATGAATTACTAATTCAACTTATCGATTCGATAAAATTCTAACAATAAAAATACTAACCGAATTAATACAAAATCGAAAATAACACTCAAAATCAAAATGGAAGAAAATTTTCTAGGGTAGGAGACATTGGGGATGATATATATAAAATTCCATTTCCTCATGTTATGAACCTCTTAACATGGCTACACTTTTTTCAAACATGGAATTTTGAAAAGGGGTTTATCTTGATGCCTCTATTTACCAACAAATACATATAAATTATTAATTGCAACTATGATAAATCACATCATTCATGGTTGTGACTTTTTCTTTTATTAGGGGGCTGAGATCTCAACAATTAGACAAAGTTTAAAGAGTCAAATTTTGTGTGATTAAACCCATGTTCATGTTATCAAAGTATAATAAAAATATCACCACATCTTTAATAGGAAACAATAAATTTGCCTATTAATGACAATTTGTGCAAACAAAAGATATGGCCACATCAATTTGGGGACCATGTACCCCACACAATTTCCATCATATACTCAAAATAAATTAAAAATTGAAAGTTTCACTACATTCAAATCCAACTCTTTATCTTTATGTAAAAAGAAAAAGAAAAAAGAAACTCTCTTATATTATTATTATTATTATTATTATTTTAAGAAAGTTTGTATTTAAGAATTTAAAAATAAATCTAATGAAGAATTATATTTCAGGTATAAGAGTTTATCAATCTCATTCTTCTCTCTCAATTAAAAAAATATATACAACAAGTATCATAATTAATCTTTATTAATAAATAAAATTATAAATTACCATAAAAAATAGAACTTTAAATTGATTGAATGTCATTTTATTAAAAAAATTGAATGAATCAACTAAATTGAATCTCAATAATATGCATATCTATATCATTGATAAAAAAGCGAGTTAATTTGACATGTATTTTGAAAGTGACATGAGATAACCACCTTTAGTTTTTAAAAATAAAATATTCACAACAAATAAGTTTTTTTATTAAAAAATATTAAAATAATATATTGTTAAATTTTTTATTTATAAATATTTTTAATTGAAATATGCTCCAAGCACATATATATTTTATACATTTTAAATTTAGTCTCATTATTTTTATTTTAAAGAATTTAGTTCTTATACTTTTTAGATTTCAAAATTTAAGTTCAATTGTTAATATTGTTAAAATTATTTTGTTAATTTATTTGTGCGTCATTTTGAAATAAAAAAAAAAAAAACTCATTTGATAGCCATGTAATAAAAAATGACATTTTTGTAATGAACTTGAATTTAACAAAGGAATTTTAATAGTATTGAAAAATGAACTTGTATTTTTAAATTTGAAAAAAATAGAGGGGCTAAATTTCTTAAAATAAAAGTAGGGGCCTAAATTATTATTAGGCTAAAAAAATACCAAAAGAGGTTGATTTGAAATTTTGAAAACTTCTACAAACTTTTTTAAATTAAAAACAAATGGAAGAAAAGCATACATGAATCGATTTGTAGTGGTTTGATCTCAATTGTCTACCTCCACTATATTGGTATACCTTAATAAAATATTTTATCAATTCACTTTATTGAATTGATAGCTTTCATGGGTAAGATATAAAGGCTCAACTAAAACCTTATGGCTCTTATAAAGGCTCAAAGAGAAACCTCTCAATTATCTCAAGGTTTTCTACCCAAAAACCTTAAACACACTATTTAATTACAAAGAGAAAATGAGCAAATCAATGATCAATGCCTAATAGTTGAGTGTTTGCAAGGTTAAGCTCACTAGTACAATGAAATAAGAATAACCAAAAATATTACAATAAGTTCCAAGAGATATGTATAAGAGAAAATGAAGAATTAAAAATTTGGAGGCTTTTCTCCTGACCTTTTAGCTTGTATTAGCTTTTTTGTGTCTTCTTGTGTTTTTTACTTGTATTTATATCAATGAAATGAAATTTAACCATTATGAATGAATTAGAGCCATTGCAAGCATTAATTTCATGTTGAAAAAGTGGCCCTATAAACCAAATATTGATACCCACAAAGAGGTTGTCAACACTTACTATGAAATGCAACTATTACTAATCGTTATGACACCTAGGTTATCAATACATGCCTGGATGTATCGATGCATTTAGGCTGAGTATCAATATCTACAAGGTATGTACTGATACACTGCCTCTCAATTTGATTTTGAAGCTACTGACATGCAATGTATGCAATGTATCAATATGTGGACCCTAGTATCGATATTTAGCTATCAGAATCCTTAAAAGTATTTTAAACATATTGAAACACTTTCGTATTAACTCAGAAACATTTGATACAAATTCAAACACATTTAGAACATGTTATTAAATATTTTGAAAGTCTTTGAAAATATTTAGACTCCAACAACATTTTTGGTTGGACGAAATAAAAGTCATTCTATCACTATTAAATGTGCTACAGTAATTCACTTATTTGGTTCACTGTTTGAGTGCTTTCGCAAAATTCTAATTCACCTATATTCCCTCAAGTCCCGTAATAGGGATTCAATGGTTAAGTGACAAGAATAGGGTAATCTCTTAAATTTTATTGATAGACTTTAAGGGTATATATATCTGTACAGTAGTAGTTACGTAGGAATCAAATTCCTAAAAGATAATATCCTATTAGGAATCAAATTGCTAAGAGATAATATCATATAATATCCCATTAGGAATCAAATTGCTAAACAATAATATACCATAATAATATCCTAACACCCCCTCAAGTTGGAGCATGCAGAGATCATAAATGCCCAACTTGCTTAGAAGATATTCAAATTGCGATTTACCAAGTGCCTTTATAAAAATGTCAGCCAATTGAATGGAGGCCAGAACATAAGAAAATCAACCCATCCTGGATTGCATCCCTAGCAAAGTGACAATTTACTTCAATATGTTTAGTATGCTCGTGAAATACAAGATTCTATGCAATATGCAACATAACTTGACTATCACAAAATAAAAGAATTATTTTAGAATCATGAATACCTAAGCTCAATAGCAAGACCTTCAACCACTTGAGCTTACAAGTGAGGGAAGCCATAGACTTATCCTCAGCCTCAGTAGAAGAATGGGAAACAATATATTGTTTCTTAGTTTTCCAGAAAATAGGAGATTGTCTTAGAAAAACAAGCCAACTAGTAAAAAAATATCGAGTTAGTGGACAAGTAGCCCAATCTGAACCACAACACCATTTCAAGGACAAATCACTATTAGATTTCAAAAGAATTCCTTGGCTAGGAGAGCTTTTCAAGTACCAGACAACATGTAGAGTCGCTCCCCAATGCTCCTAGCTTGGCTTATGCATAAATTGGGATAAGATATAAACCAAGTATGCCACATCAGGTCTGGTCACTGCCAAATAAACCAAATGACCTATTAACTACCTGTACGACTCAGGATTAAACAAAACTGTCCCTGTAGCATGCTCTAATTTATGATTTTGCTCTATTAGTGATCCTACGGGGTCTTTGCTCCTAAAAGACCCACCTCCATTATAATATCGAATGCATATTTATTTTAACAAAGAAATAAATCTAAAGAGCTACAAGCTACCTCTATACCCAAAAATTATTTCAAAATACCAAGATCCTTCATATGGAAGCAAGAACTGAGATACCCTTTAAAATTTTTCAAACCAGCAAAATCGTTCCCAGAAATAAGAAAATCATCAACATAAACTAGTACATTAATGTTTACAGATCCCTTAGTATATGTAAAGAAAGAATGATCATAATATGATTGAAGAAATCCATACCCTTTTAGTGTAGTAACAAGCTTCCAAACCAACACTGAGAAGCATGTTTCAACCTATACAAAGACTTGTGCAAACAAAAAAAACCATTCTAGACTTATCAGGAGAAAAACCTAGAGGAAGATTCATGTAAACTTTTTCACTAAGATCACCATGCAAGAAGGCATTATGGACATACATATGATTAACTCCCAAATTTTTGAACTTGCAATAGCTAAGAAAGCACGAACAGTCACCATTTTCACCACATGTGCGAAAGTTTCATTATAGTCAATATCTTTTACCTGGTGATTATGAAAACAACAAGATGAGCTTTAAGTTTCTCAATACTTCCATTAGGATTATATTTAATCTTGTACACCCACTTACTACCCAGTGTTTTCTTTCTAGGAGGAAGTGTTTCCATAGACTACTTGGTCATTATCCTCCAAAGCACAAAGCTCCTTTTGCATAACATTATGCCATTTTGCATCTTTCACAGCCTCTTTAAAAGATTATGGCTTGACCCCTCTAGTAATAGCTACAAGAAAATTTTGGTGTTTCACAGTAAATTTGTCACAATTAACATAATGTGCTATAGGAAATGGAGTACCTGAGGAAGGATCTGAAGTAGGTAAGATGGGAGATAGACTTTTCTTTATGATGGTATGAGTAAAAAAATCTCAAAGCTTTACAAAGGGCAATTTCTCCCTATGCCCTCGTCCCAATCCAGGCGCATCATTAACCAAAGCCCCTTGTACCACCATGTCCTTGGAGGAAGAAGAAGATACCACAGGTGTCAAAGAGCTCATAAGTGGCAAACTCACAGGCTGCAGAGTAGCAAGTGGAGGAATTTTTGCAAGTTGCAACACCTCTTGCTCACCAAAATATGTATAAAAAATTGTGTCTACACTCCCATAAGGTAAGGCAACATTGTCAGGCTCTAATAGTTACAGCATTCTCATCCAATTAAGGAAAAATATCGTCAAAAAATTTCACATCACGAGACAAAAAAAACATATTAAAATCTAGATCATATAAATATAAACCTTTTTTTGCCAAAAAGATACAAAGAAAAACACTTTCAACTTCGACTAACAAACTTTTCACCTTTAAAATGTTGATTATGAGCAAAACATAAGAAACCAAGCACATGAAGATCATCTGTAACAACCAATTTTTAGTGGTGTCGGGAACAGTGGTTTGAGACCGCTCAATCTGACGAGTGAGTTCAAAATTTTTTATTATTTATTATTTAAGAGTCAAATATGATTTTAGAAAGATTTTTGAATTGGTGATTTGTGTTCAAAAAGGATTTATTAGGTAAAATGGTTCCGAAAACGAGGTATCGAGACCTCAATTTCATAAATCGAGTTGTAAATATTTTTATAAAAATTTACGGAGTGTCATTGAGTTAGTATTAAATTTTTATTAGAAAATTTTAACGTTTTGATAGTTAATTAAATAAAAATGACTAAATTGAAAAATGTGAAAAACT
The DNA here is from genome assembly GCA_025698475.1 of Gossypium anomalum. NCBI lineage: Eukaryota > Viridiplantae > Streptophyta > Magnoliopsida > Malvales > Malvaceae > Gossypium > Gossypium anomalum. The sequence goes on from CM046968.1 coordinate 21,424,637, forward strand.
TGCTAATTAAAGATGCAGTGATTAAATAGTTTAAGTGGTAAATAAAGAAGGACTAAAAAGGCAATTAAACATTTATTAGAAGGCTGAAACAGCATGTGCATAGGAAAATCTTGAAATTTGATGACCTAGGGGCAAAATGGTCATTTGGGAATTAAGATAAAAATTAAAATAAAGACTAAATTGAAAATTTAGACATTTCTTCATCAATCTTCAGCCAAAAACAACCATAGGAGAGATTTTAAAGCTAGTTTTTCATATTTGTACATCATGTTAGTTCAATTCTTGCTCTTTTCTTGAAATTTTTGTGTTTTTAAAATTTTTACAATTAGGTCCAGCTATCTATTTCATTAGTTTTTGATTCTATGGGTAATTTTGAAAGTTACCATTGATGAGTTCTGGATTTTTATGATGAATTAACATGGTTTTAGAACTTTAATTTTATTATATGATGATTTTATTAAGTGATTTCAATAGAAATTGATTTTAGGACAAAATTGTGAAAAATGTTAGATATTAGGGTTTGTTAATAAATTCTGTTTATCAAGGGCTGCATAATAGCCTATAATATTTAGATAAATTGTTAATTGAGAAAAATTAGCTCATTTGATAGATTAATTGGTGGACTAAATTGCATAAACTATAAAAGTTGGGGTAATTGTGTAATTTTAAAAATTGAAGGGTACTAATTATGAAGTGAATTGGAACTGAAAGTATGATAATGAATGAATACTTTTATATTTTATATTGAGAGCCCAAAGACCAACAAGAAAAAGGAAAATTAGCAGAATAGTCCCTAAACTACTACAAAATTTACAAATTTACCTAGGTAAGTTCGTATGGTTAAAGTTTAATAATTATATGGAAATTGATGAATGTTACTAAATTTATTATGTATTTAATATATTATTTGATAAAAATGAAATATTGTTGTATTATGAATTGGAATGAACATCTGACTAAAATGAAATGTGGGATTGGGTACGATTGTTCTGTGGCAGAGGAAGAGTTGACGGTAATTTACCCAAGTAAATTGAGGTTCAGCATTTGTTGTGAACTTTCATGTTTACTTTCCATTTAGCTCTCATGAGCTTCAGTTAAGTCTTATGAGTTTTCGTTTAACCTTAATGGGTTTCTGTTTAGCTCTTTTGAGCTCTAGTTTAACCTTCATAGGTTTTCATTCAGCTCTTATGAGCTTCCGTGCAACCCTTATGGGTTTCCATTTAGCACTTGTGTGCTTCTGTGCAGCCTTCGAGCTTCTGTATACGATGTACTCATATCTGTAAGCCGTTCTCAGATTCGGTAGGTTGGTAAGTGACATATGAAATTAGTATATGAGGACTTAAAGTTATTGTTGGTTTTGATGTGAATTAAGTGAATTCATAAAATTGAAGTTGTGGTTGGCAGGAAATGTAATTTGAATGATTTATTTACTTGATTTTGTTATAGTATGTTCAATGTTTGGTAAGATTTATGTTTAAAACCAACGAACTTACAAAGCTTCATTAAGCTTACTTGAGTTTGTTAAATGTCTTTGTAGATTAACGTAAGGTCAGGGAGTCGGGTCAACACATCGAGCCACACTATCCAACTTGTTTTGGTATTTTTTGCAATGTATATTTTTGGTTTATATGGCATGTATAGGGTGATAATGATTTGTGTAAATATTAAGAGTTATATTTTGTTAACATTTCAACCCAACTTATGTGAATAAGGATAAATCATGCATGAAACATGTTTGAAATGTTTAGATGATGGACAAATAATTGGTCTATTGAGGCATGGTTGCATATACACCTAGGTGTAAGTTATTAATTTGGTAAGTTAAGATATTTGATTGTATGTGATACTATGTTAGTTATAAGAACTTGGTATTGGCTTGGATTGAGGGTCTTGTATGATTTGTGAGTGTAAAATTTGTTGTGCATACGTTGATACCAAGATTGGGTGAGAAAAGTGGCCTTAAAATGACATATTTTCATCAACATGGGTAGAGACATGGTCGTGTGTCTCATTCATGTGTGAGACACAGCCTGACACATGGGCATGTGGTCTGGCAATGTGTTCTCTACACCTTGAAATTTCAAAACAGAATGCCTAGGTTTTTGCACACGACCTAGCACACGGACGTGTGACCTCTGCATCTTACACATGGCCTATCACACGAGTGTGTGGTTGGCCGTGTGACCTAAGTTAGATAGTTACACAGGTATAGACATGGGCTGGAACACGACCGCGTGCCTCATATCAAATACCCACATGGCCTAAGACACGGGTGTAACACCTCTAACCCGTATTTGTCACCAGAATAGGGTTAAAAGCATTACCAGACATATCAAAACATTCACATATACTTAAGCATAACATAATCAAAACATATAATAATCATACACAATTTTCCCTTATATAAGTCTATGATACCTTAAACATGCGTTAGAAAGGGGTCAGGACTAAACCAAGTTCATACAAAAATTTTCAAAACTTAAACATTTTTCAAAGTTGTACAGGTCACATGCCCGTGTGAATAGGCCATGTGCCTCACATGGCTTTAGACACGCTCGTGTGTCTAGGCTGGGGCAAAACAGGGCATACATACTGACTTGTCCACACGATCGGAGACACGCCCGTGTGTCTTAACCATGGTCGAAACTGACTTGGGTCACACGGCTGACCACACGATCGTGTGTCTACCCCGTGTACCCTACGAAATGGCCACACACGCTCATGTGCCAAGGCTGTGTGCCTTACACGGCCACCAGGCACACCCGTGTGTCTAGCCGTGTTTGAGACTGACTTGCTTCTAAAAGAAACATTGAAGGACACAATCAAGACACACGCCCGTGTGCTCAATCATGTGGACAAATATAGACCATTTACAAGACCAACTTTACCACCCTTTTTGATTTAAACCTACAAGCACCAAAACCAAACATTTTGTACCAAATTCTCAGCCAATTTACAACCAAAACATACCAATTTAAGCCAAATCACAAGACAAAATCATATCTAAACATTTGTTTCATAACTTCATTTTACTTCATTAAAATTTCATGCCATAAACTTACTAATTCTTCAAATAAGTACATACTAAACTTGCCAAAATTGACCATCTCATTTGGTCATTCAATAGCACACCACAAAGGCATAATTTGCATCACATATCATATACCGAAATCAAACCATAAGTTCAACCATAATTAATCCATATCACATGGCTAAATATACACTTCATAAAACATATTCACATATTTCTAGCCTATACATGCCATACTTTAATATTCACAATTTCAAAAGGTACCAAAAAGAAGTTTGATAGTGCAGTGATGATCCTCAACAATCCTCGAGCTCCCAATAGCTACAATATCTATAAAACAATCCAAACACACACAAAGTAAGCTTTCAAAAGCTTAGTAAGCCATATACAAATGAACTTAACACATAACATCAATTTAGATCCATACATTCATATAACTCATGGCATAATAAATTCAAAAATTTGAATATCTCATATAGCTCAATGATTCATAATTTCATTGCACATATAACATATATTATTTTCTTAGTAGTTCATACTTGTTTCATATGTCCATATATAATTACAAATACATACCTTTCCTTCTCAATCAACATATACATTACAAACGTACCTAAATTAAGTACTTATTCACATAACCATTCATTTCTCGGAATGCCCGTTGAACCGTTTGGAATTAATAAGGATACTCGGAGAGCTCAAAAAGCTCGTACAATGCCAATGTCCCAGACGTGGTCTTACTTGTAATCAAATATCGATGCCGTTGTCCCAGACAAGGTCTTACACGAAATCAAATACGATGCCAATGTCCCACACATGATCTTACACATAAATCATAAGTCGATGCCAACGTCCTAGACGTGGTCTTACATAAAAACACATATCGGATCCTATGTCATGACATATGTATCCTAACTATTCCTATGGTTCGTATGGGGCTTTTCAGACGTCAAAACTTTGTCAAAACTTTCTCGGATATTACATGTTGAGCTCTCATATAGCCATTCATTACAATTCAATGTCATATAAACATAAGTAAATCAACTTAAACACGATTATTTGTATATTGACTTACCTCGTACGGGTTCGAATAGACAAGACTGGCTACTCAACGACTTTTGACTTTCCCCGATCTAATTTCATTTTCTTTGGTTCTTGGTCTATATAAATTCAAATTTGACTTATTCAAGCTTACATTCATTCAAATCAATCCAAAAATATATATTTAGGGCATTTTACAAATTAGCCCTCACATTTTCACGTTTTGACATTTTAGTCATTAATTCACAAAATCACAAAATACACCAAATTTCTTTAGACATATGCTTAGCCGAATATTCCTAATGTTCATATATGTCCACATATTTCATTTATTTCACATTTTAGTCCCTCAATTTATTATTTTTACAATTTAGCCCAAATTACTCAAATTCATCAAAATTTCAAAGACAAAACATATTAAGCCAACATCAAGCTTTCACATACTATCATCAAACTTCATAAAACTCATAGTTTCATCAATGGCTCAACTCAAAATCATCAAAAAAATCAGAAATTGAGACATGGGCTTGATAGAACACTAAGCAACGATCACAAAAACGTATAAATTATAAAAAACGGATCAAAACACATACCTTAATCATCAAAATTAATAGCTGAACCCTAAGCTCTTGTTCTTTCTTTTCTTTTTGATTTTTTGGCAAAGCAATGTGAAAATGATTAAATTTTTTCTTTTCTTTTAATTTAATTAATCTTTATTACACAAATTACCTATTTAACCTTGTTAAATTCATTTAAAATCCACTATCACATATCCATATATGTCCATTCATTAAAACTATGGTACAATTGCATCATAAGGACCTCTCCTTTAATAAGACATAGCAATTAAGTACTTTAACAAATAGTAGGCCACTTTTACATTTTACGTGATTAGGTCCTTTTATCAAATTAAGCACACAAATGATAAAATTTTCATATGAAATTTTCACACATACTAATTTACATATAATAGACACAAAAAATAATATTAAAATATTTTTCTGACTCAAATTTGTGGTCCCGAAACCACTATTCTGACTAAGGTCTAACTGGGCTGTTACAACTGGCGTGTCCTCTGGCTGTGTGAGTCACACGGCCAGCCACACGGGAGTGTGTCCCCTATTCTTAGGAAAATTTTTGAAATTTTGTGAAAAATTCTCTGAGTTTCCAACTTAGTCCCAATTTGTTTCTAACACATAAATTGGGCCTCGAGGGTCCATTTAAAGGACAAATTGATTGAGTATAATTGGTTTCAGGTATAAATAGTAAATGTCATGAATTAACTGTATTTGTTCCGTAAACTCTAGTAATGCTCTGTAACCCTGTTCCAGCAACGGATATAGGTTAGGGGCGTTACATCATCAAAAAAGAAGGGTTACCAAACAACTTTTCATAGGGTGTTTTATTGTGAAGAACAGGGGAAGGAGTTTGATTAATGAGATAAGAAGCAACCAACACACACTCCCTCCAAAAAGATATAAGCAAATTTCCCTGGAAACGCAAAACATGAGCTACATTTAATATATATTGATGTTTCTTATCCACTCTCGCATTTTTTTGAAGAGTGCCTGTAACACCCTAATGATGAATATGGACTACCTGAAGACTAGGGCACTACATCGGGTCACCAGAGTAACCCAACAAAATTTTCAAATAATTTAAAACATTGAAATACATTTTATATAAGAGAAAATACCATACATAGTTATACTAAAAATTGTAATAAAAGTAGGTATACAAAATATGTGGAATTGCAATATCATCGTATATCAAAATAGTCAAAATAACCAAAATGATAAATGAGTTACAGACCTACAAAATACAAGTAAAGCCCTAGGAATACAATGCTCATTAACAGATAATGTATTGTACTCTAAATATGTGATGCTGGAAGTCCCTTGTCGATGATGTTCTTCGAACACGAACAAAAGTCTATTAATCTAAACATGAAGACGATTCGTAGGCTGAGCTTTACAGGCTCAGTGGTACACAACTAATCTACCATACTTCAAGTAATTCATAAATATAAGCATGCAAATCAAATGTATACATAGAAGCATGACATGGGTATCAAATAATCAAATCATGAGTCATTTAATCTACATAACCTAATCACTTGCATATCAAACTTGTCAAACTTGTTAGATTGTACACGCTGCTCAAATAATCGAGTATCTAGATAATCTCGTGCCACTCATGGCTGCTAGTTAGGTTAGAGCCCAAAGGCTGAGTGCAAACAAAGCATCAAACTTATAATCACAAATATAAAACCATGACATTCGAGTCTCATACTCATTTCAACTTATTTATCATTCTGGCTAAAATATTAACTAATGAAATATGGCAGTCTACTGCCTCGAAATTCTGACCTTTTCTCATTCAAAAATTAATAACTCTTAATATATAGCTCTAAATCGAGCATAGTTTGTTTTGAACGAAACTAGACTTTTGTATGATTATAGAGATATAAGGCTCACTTCTTATTTTATCTTGTGAAATTTTTGGTGATATTTTTTTCAAAGTCACTGCTAAATCTGTTTTATAAGAATTTTACTCCAGATTTTTATGACCTTTCAACACTAAAAAATTCATATATTTTAAAATACAAATCAAAATCAATCTGTATTTGTTCTAAACAAAACTAGACTAATTCACGATTACAACGATGTATAGATAACTTCTTAATTATTTTTACAAAACTTATGGTGAATTTTAAAACTTACTGCTCATGTAATAATTTATTTTTGACAGATTTCACAACTAAGTTTTTAGCTTCATTTTAATCATCCAAACATGATTTCCACCCAAAGACATACAACATAAATACATTATCACACAAGCATCATATTTATACCTTATCAAAAAGCAGAAGAGAGTTAGAGGGTACCACCTTTGATGGAAGAACACCAACAAAGCTTCTTGCCCAGCTCTTTCCACCACTTTGCCTTTACCCTTAGCTTTAGAAGATTCACCACCCTCTTTAACTAATAACCATGCACCATACAAGATTTCCCACATAAATAAGGGTCTATAGGATACAAAAATACATGCTTTAAATAAAAATATGAGAAGATGGGTAGAGATTTCCTCAAACTCAAACCCTCCCAAACACTAAATAACCTCTACCTTCATCCTTGAAGAACATAGATTTTTCCATGGAACTTTAAAAATTTCAAGACCCTTACTTTCTTTGAGATTTGTAAGATGAAAAATGGTGAGAAAACTCACTCAAATCTCTCTCCTTTTATATGGCTTGCTAAGGAAAATAGATAGAGAAAAGAAGTAAAAAAATGAAAAAATGTAGAAAGAAATGTGTAGAATCTATGGAAATGAAGAAAAAGAAAGAAAAAAAATAGGGTGATTATAATATAGGGAAAATGCGGACAAATCATGTAACATCTCTAACCCATATCCATCACCGAAATAGGGGTGCAGAGTATTACCGAAGTTTACGAAACAATAACAGATAATTTATTTCATTTACTGTTCATATCCGAAACTAACCATATCGTCCCTTGAATGGACCCTCGAGGCCCAATTTAAGCATTAGAAACAAGTTGGGACTAAATCGGGATTTCAGAAAATTTTTCCCAAAATTTCAAAATTTTTTCTTATATACAAGGGTCACATGCTCGTGTGAGTAGCCACAACGCCAAGTGATATGCCCATGTCTCAGGCTGTATGGGCATTCGATGGGAGGCACACGGCCGTGTCCCAGCCCATGTTCATACCCATTAAACTCTCTGACTTAGGTCACACGGCCAGCCACGCGCTCGTGTGTTAGGTTGTCTGGTTAATTTTAATTTTTAAAATTTAGGTGCAGGTTTCACATGACCAAAACACATGCCCGTGTGTTAGGCCATATGTTACACACGGCTGAGACAGAAACTTGTGTCTCTGCCCATGTGCCCAATTCTAAGCATTCTGTTTCTCAATTTTAAGATGCAGGGGACACACGGCCAAACCACACGCCCATGTGCCAGGTCGTGTGTCACACACAGTCAAGACACACGCCCGTAAATCTACCCGTGTGTGGACAAAATAAAGCCATTTCCTACCTTTATTTCTCACCCAAATTTTCCAACAACCTACACCAATACTTGCAATCATATACCAACCAATTCAAGCATTATAACCGAACCAACTCTATCATCTAACATGACATATCATCACATGCATTTATGTTTATAATCTTACCTTTTATAAACATACATGTTTAACTTAACTTAATTAAACCATACTAAACACATATGTATTTATCATGATTTAACCTTATAAATATACCAAAACCAACTATCACTAGCCATTCCTATGGCTAGATGATAAACAACCATTTACTAGCCAACAATTGGCCAAGTTAACCTATACATGCCATTATACCAAAATAATTTTACTATTTATACCAAAATGAACTGGTGGATAGTGTGATGATACTCCAATCGATCTCCAACCTTTGCGAGTTTTTGAGCACTATAAAACAGAGAAATAAAAAACCTAGTAAGCATTTAATGCTTAGTAAGTTCGTATAGCAGGAATTAAAATTATCAATAACATTCATTAAAATAAGCATTCAATAATATGCTTTCCAACAATTTGACAATTTGCCTAATCACATATACTCAATTAAGCAAGCTAGTCACATAATTCACATGTACATCAAATAGACATGGATGAGCTCATCATGCTACAAACTTTCAGGTACTTCAGAAGCATTCAAGACATAATTCTTTTAATCTCAAAATTTTCTCATGTCAGGAGTTTTATCCGTTGAATCATTGAAATTTCGATGGATACTCAGGTAGTATACACAAGGTATACAAATCAGTGATCCATCAATTCATGTTTAGGGGTACCCGATAGGGCACATAACTAGGGAGCACATTCTCGAGCCACATATCAGGATGTTTAGATGAGCCATGTAACAGGACACTTATCCGAGCTAAACAGGAAACTCATAAGATTTTTAATCAGGAAACTTATAGAGCTTAACAAGTAACTCCGAAGATTTTTTATCAGGGAGCACTAGATAGCGTAATAGGGAGTTCAAGCAAGCCATGTCAAGAAACTCATAAGAGCCTATATTAGGACACTCACGTAGAGCTGCGTTTGTGTCCACAATAAATGCTGGATCACAACCAATCAAATCATGTAACAGGACGCTCACAAAGAGCTGCAGTAGTGCATAACACATGTAGAATCACTACCGATCAGGATGCTCGAAGGAACTATATAACAAGATTCTCGAGAAGTCTTTTAACAGGATTGCTCGTCCAAGCTATAATGTCCGTAACATATGCAGGACTATAATCAATACGGAAAATTATGTATCCATCAAATTTCATTATTCAAACGGAACTTAATATATTAAAGACATTTTCGGACATGTGATTATTTCATAAATTTATAACTTTCATATAATTCATATAATTACATACCACACTCAATTCAAGTATAAAATAAACACAATTTAGTTACACGAACTTACCTCAATACTTGTTCGTATTTAAAAGTCTACTAATCCAACACCTTTTTTTTCCTTGATCTAACTCTTTATTTGACCTTTCCGGATCTATATAAATGAATTAAACATCAATTTAATCCATTTCATACTCATTTACATTCAATTCAAATCCAAGGCAAAATTACCATTTTGCCCCTATACTTTTCATAAATGACAATTTCGTCCCTAGGCTCGGAAAATAAATTTCATAAAATTTAATCCTTATTCCAAGCTCAATCGCAATTTTCATATAACATTTATAGCACATGTATTTCACAAATTTTAGAATTTTCCATAACTTTTACATCTTTACAATTTAATCCCTAAATCATAATTTCATCAAAATTCACTTCGTAAAAGTTATTTATCTACCAACAACCTTTCATTTTCTACCATAAATTTCAAATTTTCAGTATTTACATCCATGGCAAAACTTTGTTACTTTGATAACTTTTCAAATTAATCCCCAAAATAGATAGATTAGGCTATCTCGATCTCAAAAATATAAAAATTACTAAAAACGGGACAAATATACTTACCCAATTAAGCCAAGAAAGCTTGCTTGAACAGTTTTCTCTTTCCTAAGGTTTCCATGTCTTAATTTTGGAAGATGATATAAATTGATGATATTTTTTTGTTATCATCTTTTAATTATTTTAGTTTCTAATTTAATCCTTGTCCTTTTCTAATTTTTCCATGGATGATTCATAAAAAATATCTACTAACTTTTCTTTAATGGTCTAATTACCATATAAGGACCTTAAGTTTTGAATTCCATAACTATTTGATACTTATAACTACTAGAACTCAACTTTTGTATTCTATGCAATTTGGTCCTTTCCATAATTAAACACATAATTGGTAAAATTTTCTTATCAGAATTTTCATATAACATTCCTATCATAATACAGACCATGCAAAAATATTCAAATAAATTTTGTTTCTGGCTCAGATTTGTGGTCTTGAAACCACTGTTCCGATTTCACTGAAAATGGGCGGTTACAAATCAAGTTTATCCCTCACCTCAATTTGTTAAACAATCATTTCCCATTAAGTAGTAGAAGAATTTTATTCAAAAATAGTAAAATCACCATATTAGCCATCCATCTTCCCTCCACTTCATACAAGCTTCCCAACATCCTTAATTTCTTATAAAAAGGTCCAAAATTTACCCAAATTAATTCCAACAAAACTCGACCCTTAAATAAATTTACCCATTGCTAACCCAAGTCAATGCTCAAACGTTGACTCGAGAATTTGGGCCGTTACAACTCTCTCCTCCTTAAAAAGAAATTTCGTTCTCAAAATTTATCTAAATAAAAAAGGTGCGAATTTTGTAATTTCATATACTCTTTTGGCTCTCATGTCGCCTCATTAGGTCCGTGATTCCTCTACAGGACCTTCAGTAATGGGTCCTTGTTCCTAAGCTCTTTGATATCTCGGGCCAAAATATGAAAAGTCTCTTCCTCATATAATAAGTCTGGACTCACCTCAATTTGCTCAAGCGGTAAGATATGGGAAGGATTGAAACGATACCTCCTAAGCATGGACACGTGGAACACATTATGAATACCCTCCAACTCTGGTGGTAAGGCTAACCGATATGCCACTAGTCTAACTCTCTTTAGCACTTCATGAGGTCTAATGAACCTGAGACTCAATTTCCCTTTACGTCCGAAGTGCAAAACTTTCTTTTAAGGTGAAACCTTAAGGAATACCTTGTCGCCCTCCACAAACTCTATCTCCTTGCGTTTCAAATTTGCATATGAATTCTAACGATCAAAAGCTACTTTCAGATTATCCTAGATCATCCGAACCTTATCCTTAGTCTCCTTTATCAACTCTGGACCAACAATCTTCCTCTCATTAAGTTTTGTCCAACATAATGGAGTCTTGCACTTACGACCATATAATGCCTCAAAAGGAGCCATCTAAATGCTAGATTGATAACTGTTATTGTATGGGAACTCGACCAAGGGAAGGTGCTCCTCCCAACCTCCCTCAAACCCAGTGGTACAACAATGAAGCATATCATCGAGAATTTGAATGACTCGCTCTGACTGACCATCAGTTTGCGGATGAAAAGTAGTATTAAAGTGCAGACGAGTACCCAAAGCATCATGAAGGGCTCTCTAAAATATCAAATTGAATTGTATATCTGTAACACCCCTTACTCGTATTCGATACCGGAACAGGGTACGAGGCATTACCGAACTTAAACTCAAACAAACATTCAAAACCAAGACATGAATTTCCACTCAAATTTAAAACTTTTTGAAAACATTCATATTGTCCCTTAAACGAGCCTACGAGACCCAAAACATGCATTAGGAGTAGTTCGGGACTAAACTGAAAATTTTAGAAAACTTTCCAACACTTGGAAAATTTTTCATCAAAACAGGGGTCACACGCCCGTGTGGCTTTGGGACATGCCCTTTTGGGTAAGCCATATGGACACACATGCCCATGCTGCTAACTCATGTAACTCTCTGTTTATGACATCATCAACAAATTGAAGTCACACGACCAAGTCACACACCCGTGTGCTTAGGCCGTGTAGGCGATTTAATTTTCATAATTTTTCATAAAATAATTGAAGACTTCACACGCCATATCCTAGATATGGTCTTAGATGAGATCTCATATCGATGCTAATAGCCCAGCTATGGTCTTACACAAAATCTCATATTGATGCCATATCCCAGATATGGTCTTACACGAAATCTCAACTAACCCTAATGTCATGACATTTGTATCCTAACTATTCTTAAGGTTCAATCGGGATATTTCTCACTCGTCATCCATTGTCGATTTCATCCTAAGAGTCAATCGTAAATTCATACAATATTAAAGTATTTAAAACATAAATAAACAATGCATTATTTACATACGAACTTACCTCGGTACAAAAATAAGAGAAATGGATTTAATCGACAAACACCTTATTATTTCCCCGATCAAGGTCTGAACTTCATTTTTCTTGATCTATAATAGCGAATTTAGCTTATTTATTATTCACATTACTCAATTTAGTCCAAAAATCATATTATGGAAAAATTACATTTTTACCCCTAAACTTTAACATATTTACAAATTAGTCCCTAGGCTTGTAAAATGAAATGTATTCAATTTCTTGGTTACCCAAGCCTAGCCGAACCATAAACATACTCATATCAATCCACATTATTCATCAAATCAGATTTTTACTACCCATTTTACAACTTTTTACAAATAGGTCCTTTTAGGTATTTTCATGAAAAATCACTTAGTAAAAGTTGTTTATCATACCAACATACAATATCTTCCATCAAACATCAAAATACATGCATGTCACATATGGGTAAATTTTTAAACATGAACCCTACTTCAAAATAATGGTAGAAATAGGTAGATCGGGTTACGAGGACTTCAAAAATGTAAAGAATATTAAAAACGGGGCTAGGATGCACTTACTATCAAGCTTGAAAGTTGAAGAAACCCTAGCTATGGAGCCCTTATAAAATTCGGCCAAGGTAGAAAAAAGATGGACACAATTTTGACTTTATTTTCCCTTTTTATTCTCTTATTTACTAAATGACCGAAATACCTTAATGCCTTTCTTTCAAAATTCACCTATCCATGCCCATTTTTGTCCACAAAAAATATAAAATGCTCTAATTATCATATAAGGACCTCTAATTTAAAACCTCATAGCAATTGGACACCTCTAGCGTGTAGAACTCAACTTTTGTATTTTTTACAATTTAGTCTTTTTTACTAAATTGAGTGCCCAAACGTCAAAATTTTCGAACGAAATTTTTACGAAATCATTCCCTGAAACTGTAGACCATAAAAATGTAATACAAATAACTTTTTCTATGTCAGATTTGTGGTCCCGAAACCACTGTTCCAACTAGCCCCAAAATCGGGCTGTTACAACTCTTCCCTCCCTTTAGAGATTTTTGTCCTCGAAAATCTGACCAGAAAAGAGGTTTGGATATTGTTTTCTCATGGCCTCCTCTGGTTCCCACGTAGCCTCTTCAACACTGTGCCTCTGCCACAAAACTTTCACTAGGGCTATACTTTTATTTCTCAATTGTCTAACCTCTCGAGCTAAATACATCATATCCGGTCGAATTTCAATCTCTTTCGGAGAAATCACATGTGAAGGATCAGAACGATACCATCGTAACATCGACACATGAAACACATTATGAATCCTTTCCAACTCTGTCGATAAAGCTAATCGATATGCCACTGGTCCTATTCTTTCAATAATTTCATACGACCCAATAAAACGTAGACTCAACTTACCTTTACGGCCAAATCTAAGAATCTTCTTCCACGGAGATACTTTCAAAATTACTTTATCCCCAACTTGAAAGTCAATCTCTATTCTTTTCAAATCTACGGATGATTTCTATCTATCAGAAGCAGCTTTCAAACAATCTCGAATTACTTTTACTTTCTCTTCGGTTTCTTTAACCAAGTTGACCCTGTGAATTTGTTTCTTGTTAAGCTTGGTCCAATACAAAGGCGTTCGGCACTTCCGGCCATACAATGCCTCATAAGGTGCCATTTTTATACTCGACTAATAGCTGTTGTTATAGGCAAATTCGACCAATGGTAGATATTTTTCCCAACTACCCTCAAATTCTAGAATACAACATCGAAGCATATCTTCAAGTATCTGAATTACCTTTTCAGATTGACCGTCGGTCTATGGATGAAATGCAATATTAAAATTTAGTTTCGTGCCTAAGGCTTCTTGCAACTTTTTCCAAAACCTCAAAGTAAACCTCGGATCCCTGTCCGAGATAATAAAAATAGGCACCCCGTGCAATTTCACAATCTCAGCAATGTATAGCTTAGCTAGCTTATCAAGTGAATAATTAGTACGTACCTGTATAAAATGAGCCAATTTAGTCAATCTATCAACCACAACTCATACGACATCTTTTTTTTTCGGAGTCATAGACAAACTCATTACGAAATCCATCGCAATCCTATCCCATTTCCACTTGGGCACCATTATTGGCTGAAGTAAACCCGAAGGTACTTGGTGTTCGACTTTTACTTGTTGGCATATCAAACATCTCGAAACAAACTCGGAGATATCTCTTTTCATACCTGACCACCAATACAATTTCTTCAAGTCATTATACATTTTCATACTACCCGGATGTACAGATAAACAACCATTATGTGCTTCATGAAGAATTTTTTGAATAAGTTCATCAATTTTCGATACACAAATCCTATCTCGGAACATCAAACAATCATCGAATCCGACATGAAAATCAGAATCACTAACCAATTCACAATGAGCTCTCTTGGCTTGCAAATCACTGTCACATTTCTGGGCTTCACAAATCTGCTAAATAAACATCGGCCTAGCTCTCAACTCGACTGTAATAGAGCCGTCATCGAATAAGTTCAATCTTGCGCTCAATGCTCTCAAAGCGAACAAAGTCTTCCTACTCAAGGCGTCTACGACGACATTCGCTTTACCCGGGTGATAGTCAATCACCAACTTGTAATCTTTCAGCAACTCAAGCCATCTTCGTTGTCGTAAGTTCAAGTCCTTCTGGGTCATCAAATACTTTAAACTCTTATGGTCGGTAAAAACATGACATTTCTCACCGTACAAATGGTGTCGCCATATCTTCAAAGCAAACACAATAGCAGCTAATTCCAAATCATACGTCGGGGTAATTCTTCTCATGTGGCTTCAATTGTCTCGAGGCATAAGCTATCACCTTGCCTTCTTGCATCAACACACATCCTAGTCCATTCAGTGACGCGTCGCTATAAATCAAAAACTCTTTTCCTGGTTCAGGTTGTACTAAAACCGGTGCCTAGGTCAATAATGCCTTCAACTTCTCAAAACTTTGCTGACATTTTTCAGACCATTCAAACTTGACATCTTTTTGCAACAATCTCGTCATAGGAGTAGTAATCATCGAAAACCCTTTAACAGACCGGCAGTAGTAATCGGCTAAGCCCAGGAAGCTTCTAACTTCAGACACATTTCTTGGTGGTTTCCAATCAACAATCGTCAAAATTTTACTGGGATCAACCCGAATACCATCACCTGAAACAATATGTCCCAAAAATATATCTTCTTTGAGCCAAAACTCACTTTTACTGAACTTAGCATACAACTATTTGTCTCTCAAAATTTGTAAAACAGTTCTCAAATGCTCGGCATGCTTGGTCTCATCACGAGAATAAATCAGTATGTCATCAATAAAAACAACTACAAACTTATCCAAATATGGTCAGAAAATTCGGTTTATCAAGTCCATGAAAATAGTAGGGGCATTAGTTAGTCCAAATGGCATAACAAGGAATTCATAGTGCCCGTACCTTGTTCTGAAAGCAGTTTTTGGCACATCTGACTCTTTAACTCTCAATTGGTAATATTCGGATCTCAAATCAATCTTGAAAAACACTATTGCTCCTTTCAACTGATCAAACAAGTCATCTATCCTCGGCAACGGATACTTGTTCTTTATGGTTACCTTATTAAGCTGTCGGTAATCTATACAAAGTCTTATAGATCCGTCTTTCTTCTTTATAAACAATACAGGAGCACCCCAGGGAGAATAACTCGGTCATGTATAACCCTTATCTATAAATTCTTGCAACTGAGCTTTTAATTCTTTCAATTCAATCGGAGCCATTCTATAAGGAGCAATAGATATCGGTGAAGTACCAGGGACTAACTTATTGCCAAAATCAACTTCTCTAACTGGAGGTAACCCAGGCAACTCTTCTGGGAACACATTTAGATATTCACAAACTATCTGCACGGATTCAGTTTTTAATTCAGACTCTTTCGTATTCAGCACATAAGCTAGATAAGCTTCACAGCCTTTTCTTATACATTTCTGAGCTGACATCAAAGAAATCACCACAGGCAATCTATCTGACTCATCTGATTCAATCTGAAGAATTTCACCATTTTCACATTTCAATTCAATAACTTTCTGTCTACAATTTACTATAATGTCATGCAACGTTAGCCAATCCATACCCAAAATAACATCAAACTCATCAAATGGCAACAACATTAAGTCAGCCGAAAAACAATAACCTCTAATCATCAAATGACATTTCTTACATACTTTGTCAACTAAAACATGCTTACCTAAAGGGTTTGACGCCTTAATCACAAATTTGGTAAACTCGACAGGTAATTTCTTATTATTTACCGAATTCATACAAACATACGAATGAGTAGATCCGGGGTCAACCAATGCAATAACGTAAGTATCATAAAGAGACAAAGTACTAGTAATAACATTGGGAGATGTCGCTTCTTTGTGAGCACGGATGGCATAGGCTCTCACCGGTGCTCAAGCTTCTGATCTCACAGCGGTTTCTTTCGTTACACCTTTACTACTGGCTCCATTTTTAGAATTCCTCGGGGGCCTTCCTCTAGAAGCTGTATTACTAGGCCTTGCACTTTGAAATTTCTCTTTCTCTGCCATCTCCAGGCAATTTCTGATAAAATGATCATGAAAACCACACTTAAAACAAGCCCGGTCATTCATTCTACATTCGTCGGGATGACGTCTGCCACACTGCTGGCATTCGAGTCTGTTCAACTTTACATTGCCCATACTCGCCATTGAGGTGGCTTGACATTTAAAACTCCAATGTTGCTTCTCAAGATCTCTGCGTGAATACCCGACTGAAAAATTCAAATAGGAATACATTTCTTTAGACTTCTTGGACTGAGATGGAAACGGCATACT
The DNA here is from genome assembly GCA_025698475.1 of Gossypium anomalum. NCBI lineage: Eukaryota > Viridiplantae > Streptophyta > Magnoliopsida > Malvales > Malvaceae > Gossypium > Gossypium anomalum. Next base: position 21,441,951 of record CM046968.1, read on the forward strand.
CATCGGTCTCTTCCTCGAGTTTCTAGCTTCAAGATCAGCTTTCCTCTTCTCTTTATTCAATTCTTCGGCCTTACAAGCCCGTTCAACCAATACTACAAACTCTTTCAGCTCTAAGATCGCAACAAACACACGAATGTCTTCATTCAATCCATCTTCAAATCTCTTGCACATGATATCGTCTATGGAAACACTCTCAAGCGTATTTGCTCAGTCTGACAAATTCTCGCTGTTACTCAGTTACGGTCATGTGACCCTATTTCAGCTTAAGAAATTCTTTACGTTTCTGATCAATGAATCGTTAGCTAATATACTTTTTACGAAACTCCTCCTAAAAGAAGTCTCATGTGACTCTTTCTCTCTAAACTACAGATACAAGTGTATTCCACCAATGGTATACAGAATCTCTGAGAAGCGAGATAGCACACTTTAAACACACATCTGGTGTGCAGGACAACTCATTGAACACCTTGACGGAGTTTTCGAGCCAAAACTCGGCTCTCTCAGGATCATCATCCGCATTAGCTCGAAAATCTTCGGCCCCATGCTTTCAGATCTTATCAATCGGAGGCTTATTTAATCTCATGAAATCCATACCTTGTGGGGCTACTGGAACCGGTCGAGGAATAGGTGGGGGTAGAGGAGGTTGGGCATTCAGATTTGTTCGAACAAATTTCATATACCACTCATTCATCATATAAAGAAAGGTTTCCCTGCCTCTATCTCCTTGACTAACCGTAAGGGGTCTACTATCAGACAGCACTGCCCCTTAAGCAAGAGCCGACGCATTACTTTCTACTTCATCAACCTCAACTTTATTGGGATCTATTATTATATGAAAACACGATTTACAATTGTCAGGAGTCATCACACTATCACAGGTCATTTATGGCATGTATAGCTAGACTCTTACACATGCTATGTTAGTCCAAGAATCAACTAAACCGTAGCTATGATACCACTAAATGTAACACTCCTTATCTGTATTCGATGCTAGAATAGGGTACGAGGCATTACTGAACTTAAACTCAAACAAACATTCAAAACTGAGACATGAATTTCCACTCAAATTTAAAACTTTTCGGAAACATTCATATCATCCCTTAAACGAGCCTATAAGGCCTAAAACATGCATTAGGAGTGGTTCAAGACTAAATCGAAAACTTTAGAAAACTTCCCAACACTTGGAAAATTTTTCATCAAAATAGGGGTCACATGCCCGTGTGGCTTTGGGACACGCTCGTGTGGGTAAGCCGTGTGGACACACACACCCATGTCGCTAACCCGTGTAACTTTCTATTTATGACGTCATCAACAAATTAAAGTCACACGACCAAGCCACACGCCCATGTGCTTAGGCCGTGTGGGCGATTTAGTTTTCATAATTTTTCATAAAATAGGTGCAGACTTCATATACCTTGGGCACACGCCCATGTCCCTTTGCCGTGTCCTTCACACGGCTGAGACACATAGGTGTGTCTTTACCTGTGTGGCTAATTTGAAGTTAAAAATTCAAGATGTAGGGGACACACGGTCAGATCACTCACCCATAGGGCAAGTCGTGCCTAGACACACGCCAGTGTGGACAAAAATAAGGCTATTTATCAAGCCATTTTGCCACCCTTACTTGCACCAACCTACACAACAAAAACCAACACCAATTCAAGCATATACATAAAACCAATTTAGCCACAACCAAGTCGTTCATACATCAGTTACACGCTATGTTCTATCACATACAACATCTCATACTTATCATCTCAAACCATGTAAAATCCATATCCATGAAAACATCATCATATGCATATATACTTAACCAATATTAGCCAATTTTAATGGTCATTTACAAAATGAATTATCAATCATTATAAGCCAACACATTTGGCCAAATCAAATATGACACATAACAAAATGACAAAGTCCCTATACATGCCATAACACAAAATATCATTGGTACCCAAAATGTTAAGATGATAGTGTGAATGGATCTCTGACAGTCTTCGATCCCCGAGCTGGCTTGACGACACTATAAGACAAGGGAAAAAGAAACGGGGTAAGCTTTAAAGCTTAGTAAGTTCCTATCCAAATAATAGGCATCATAAACACACTTTAACATATACTTAACATGAAGTAAATCAACATAAATGTCATTTTAAATTTCATAATCAAGCTTAGCATAGATGTTATTAATACCTTAACATCATAACTTACTCACTCAAACCATACCATAGGTTCATCACATATCGAGCTCATTAAGCATGAGTTTTATGTACATACCTGTACCAACTTGCAACTTACCATAATCTTTCACAACATACCATAGTCTTTCACAACTTAAACTTTGCCGTTAAGTTTCTCGTTGAACCACTTGGAATACTAAAGGATACTCAGGAAATCTCACATACATAGTACCATACCAATGCCATATCCCAGATATGGTCTTACATGGGATCACATATCGATGCCAATAGCCCAGCTATGATCTTACACGAAATCTCATATCAATGCCATGTTCCAAATATGGTCTTACATGAAATCTCAACTAACCCTAATGTCATGACATTTGTATCCTAACTATTCCTAAGGTTTAACCAGGATATTTCTCACTCGTCATCCATTGTCGATTTCATCCCAAGAGTCAATCATAGATTTATACAATATTAAAGTATTTAAAACATAAATAAACAATGCATTATTTACATACGAACTTACCTCGCTACAAAAATAGGAGAAATGGATTTAATCGACAAACACCTTATTATTTCCCCGATCAAGGTCTGAACTTCATTTTTCTTGATCTATAATAGTAAATTTAGCTTATTTATTATTCACATTACTCAATTCAGTCCAAAAATCATACTATATAAAAATTACATTTTTACCCCTAAACTTTGACATATTTACAAATTAGTCCTAGGCTCGTAAAATGAAATGTATTCAATTTCTTGGTTACCCAAGCCTAACTGAACCATAAACATGCTCATATCAGCCCACATTATTCATCAAATCAGATTTTTACTACCCATTTTACAACTTTTTACAAATAGGTCCTTTTAAGTATTTTCATGAAAATTCACTAAGTAAAAGTTGTTTATCACACCTTAAACATACAATATCTTCCATAAAACATCAAAATACATGCATGTCACATATGGGTAAATTTTTAAATATGAACCCTACTTCAAAATAATGGTAGAAATAGGTAAATCGAGTTTTGAGGACTTCAAAAATGTAAAGAATATTAAAAACGGGGCTAGGACGCACTTAGTATCAAGCTTGAAAGTTGAAGACCCTAGCTATGGAGCCCTTATGAAATTCGGCCAAGGTAGAAGAAAGATGGACACAATTTTGACTTTATTTTCCCTTTTTATTTTTTTATTTACTAAATGACCAAAATACCCTTAATGCATTTCTTTCAAAATTCCTTTATTCATGCCCATTCTTGTACAAAAAAAAATAAAATGGTCTAATTATCATATAAGGACCACTAATTTAAAATCTCATAGCAATTGGACACCTCTAGCATGTTGAACTCAACTTTTGCACTTTTTACAATTTAGTCCTTTTTACTAAATTGAGTGCCTAAACGTCAAAATTGTTGAACAAAATTTTTACGAAATCATTTCTTGAAATTGTAGACCATAAAAATGTAATAAAAATAACTTTTTCTATGTCAGATTTGTGGTCCCAAAATCGGGCTGTTATAGGATCTCTATCTTAAATAATCAAAGTCGGCACCCCGTGAAGCCTCACTATCTCACCAATATATAATCTGGCCAACTTCTTGAGAGTGAAGTCTATGCGCACTTGTAGAAAATGTACAGTCTTAATCAATCTATCCACAAGTGCCCAATTTGCATCTTGTCTGCACCGAGACATAGGTAACCCAGTCCCAAAATCCACAGTGACTTTATCCTATTTCCATTATAGAATCTGGATAGACTGAAGAAGACCTTAAGGAACTTGATGCTATGCCTTCACCTACTGACAAGCTAATCATTGAGTCACAAACTCTGACACATCTCTCTTCATCCTTAGCCACCAATAAAATGGACGAAGCTCTTGATACATCTTATTAATACATGAGTGCATAGTAAACGGACTATTATGTGCCTCATGAAGGATCTTATCCCTCAACTCACCTGTTAGACCATAAAGTTACCTTCTGAAATACAATACATTGCCATCTTGCAATTCGAAGCTTGATGCTTCTCCTCGCCTCACCTTATTTGCTCTGGTGACCAAACTATCATCAGACTTCTGCGCCTCTTTTACCTCTCGCACCAACATCAGTTCAACTTGAAGCTAAGCTAATAAACTAACGTGCTCTGACAAGCTCAAGGTCGCAAACATCGCTCGCAACCCTACCACTGATTCACGACTCATATCCACTACCACATTAGCTTGACCCGAATGGTAGTCAGTGACTTAGTCATAGTCCTTAAGGAACTCGGTTTATCTACGCCAACTCAAATTTAGCTCATTCTAGGTGAGCAAATACGAATCTTATGGTCGCTATAGATATAACACTTCTCCTTAACGAGATAGTGCCTCCAAATCTTCAATGTGAAAACAACTACTGCTAACTCCAAATCATGAGTAGGGTTATCCTAAGAGCCACTCATGGCTACTAGTTAGGTTAGAGCCTGAAGGCTGAGTGCAAACAAAGCATCAAACATATAACCACAAATATACAACCATGACGTTCGAGTGTCATACTCGTTTCAACTTTCTTACCATTCCGACTAAAATATTAACTAATGAAATATGGCAGTCTGCTTCCTTGACATTCTGACCTTTGCTCATTCAAAAATTAATAACTCTTAATTAATAGCTCTAAATCAAGCACCATTTGTTTTAAACAAAACTAGACTTTCATATGGTAATAGAGATATAAGGCTTACTTCCTATTTTATCTTGTGAAATTTTTGGTGATTTTTTTTCAAAGTCACTGCTAAATCTGTTTTATAAGAATTCTATTGTTAGATTTTTATGACCTTTCAACACTCAAAAATTAATATATTTTAAAATAAAAATCAAAATTGATCTTTGTTTGTTCTAAACAAAACTAGATTGACTCATGGTTACAACAATGTATAGATCACTTCGACAAAATTTATGGTGAATTTTCAAACTTACTGCTCATGTAATAATTTGTTTATGGCATATTTCACAACTAAGTTTTTAGCTTCATTTTAATCATCCGAACATGATTTCCATCCAAATACATGGAACATGCATACATTATCACACAAGCATCATATTTATGACTTATCAAGAAACATAGGAGAGTTAGAGGGTACTACCTTGATGGAAGAACACCAAAAAAGCTTCTTGCCTAGCTCTTTCCACCACTTTGCCTTTTCCTTTAGCTTTAGAAGATTCACCACCCTCTTTAACTAATAACCATGCATAACACAAGATTTCCCACATAAATAAGGGTCTATAGGATGCAAAAATACATGCTTTAAATAAAAAATATGAGAAGGTGGGTAGAGACTTCCTCAAACTCAAACCCTTCCAAACACCCAATAACCTACACATTCATCTTTGAAGAATGCATATTTTTCTATGGAACTTTTAAAAGTTAGATCAAGTGAGATTTAGAGGATGAAAAATGGTGAGAAAACTCACTCAAATCTCTTTCCCTATACACGATTTGCTAAGGAGAAAAGAAGAAAAAAAATGAAGAAATGTAGAAAGAAGTGTGTAGAAGTTATGGAAATGAAGAAAAAGAAAGAAAAAAAAAAGGATGATTATAATATAGGGAAAATAGGGACAAATCAACTTTATCCCTCACCTCAATCACCATATCAGCTATCCATCTTCCCTCCACTTCACACAAGCTTCGCAATATTCTCAATTTCTTATAAAAAGGTCTAAAATTTACCTAAATTAATACAACAAAACCCAATCCCTAAATAAATTTATCCATCGCCAACCCGAGTCAACGCTCGAATGTTGACCCAAGAATTTGGACCGTTACTGTACCAACCCAAGATGTTTGAAAAATAATGTTATTTGCAAGAAAATAATCATGGAGACAATTAAATTTTGTCTTATTATCACTTCTAACACACTTTATTTGTTGAGAAAATTGACGATCAACCATAGTAATAAAAGGCATGAAAACTTTGAAAACCTCCATTTTATTAACTAATAGATATACCCAAACAACATGAGAGAAATCATCAACCAGTGTCAAGCAATAATGAGATTCACAAAATGAAGGAGTGTTATAAAACCTCCTATAAATCATAATGAACTAATTCAAAAATACGAGTGGTTTTCTTTTTTACTAATTGGAAAGTTATTTCTAGTTTGCTTAGCATGATGACCAATTTCACATGCTTTATTCAGATAATCATTAGAGTTACTAACACAAGGAAGTAACTTTAAAACTTTCTCAGAAGGGTAACCCAATCTATGTCAAAGTTCCAAAGAGGATGAAGTTTCAACCAAAACCACCTTGACTATCGCAACCTACTGGAAGTAGTAAAGTCCATCCCGTCTCTCACCCGCTTCAATCAGCTTCATTGAATGAAGGTCTTGAATAACACATATATTAGTAGAAAATTGGACAAAACTGTTCATATTATCATTCAACTGGGAAACTAAAATTAAATTGCAGTTTAATTTAGGAACATAAAGAACATGTTTTAAGTGAATTTTCTTTGTCAATTTAACTATTCCTTATTTGGTAGCCATCACTGTTTGGCCATTAGGGAGTCCTACGGAGCGTGCTACAACATCTCTTACATTTTACAAACACATAAGATCATCTGTAACATGATTTAAACACCCCATATCAAAAATCCAATTATTCTTGGACTTACCATTCAACTGAGTGGAAGTTTATTGTTTATTACCGAACGCTATTAGAAGAGACTACTATTGCTCAGTGGTAAAACCAGGAAGTGTCACCCCCCTGACACTTGTTTTGCCTATTGCATCCTAAAAATTGAGCTATTAGAATTGAGTTTGTGAACCGAGAGTGGTCACGCCCAAGTTTTTAAGGATATCTTTGTGCATTTGTCAATGAGTGAGTTATTAGCTTGATGGTTAAGAGTTGGTTAGTTCATCCTTGAAACCAAAGTTCAAATCTCTTCCCTTGCATTATTTTCATTTTTTGCAATATTGCTTCAAATCCTAAAGTTGCCACGCCCCATTTAAATTTAGTTATCTTTAATTCATGAACAAGTGTGAGTTTTGGCCTAGTGGTTAAAAGTAAGCCAAGTTCCCCTTGTGACCCAAGTTCGATTCCTCTCTCCTATTTAATTTTTAAACTTTTGGCTCAAAACACCCTTGGTTAACCTCTTTTTCGCCCATATTTGTTGCCATACAAGGGAGATTCTGTTCTCCCTTATCTTTCTCTTTCTTCCTTTCTTGTTCCCCTTTTCACTCTCATTGATCACCCTCCTTTCCTTTTCTTCACCTAGTTTCAATCTTTACCTTTTTCCCTTCCTCCATTGATCTCTTGTCGTCCTATGCACCAAGACAAAACAAACATTATTTTTTTTCACCTTTACTCTCTCCTCTTATCTTTTTCTCTCCACTTCCTATTGCAACCACTTTTTCACATTTTGCCACCATCTTACCACCTTCGGCCACCATTAGAATAGCAGACCACCACCTTTGCACCACTATATCTTCTCTCTCATCATCTTCTTGCCGCCGCCGCACCACAGCTAGACCACCATCGTCATCACCTCCAGTTTTTCTTGAAATTTTCACCTCTCTTCATTTCTTTGGTCATAATCGAATATATATCACTTTTTATTCTATTTTTATTAATTTTTAAATATTATTCTTACTCATTTTTCTTATTTTTAATTCTCCATAGCCACTACTCCTCCGTTTACTCAAAATTGTTGGTGAAACATTAACTTTTTCGATCTAGCCCGATTGAATGTAAGTGATAATTAGTTATTGTAATCTCAATTCTTTTCTTTTATTTAGATGGGCCAAATCTAATATATACTTATGTGCTTATGCTTTTGTGAAGAATCCAGCCTGGATCACTTGATTTTGCCTTAGTGCAAAAGAAATTCTTAAATCTCTGTCGTCAATTTATAGAGTAAGCCTTTCAAAACGATTACATTAGTGAAATATTTTAGAATAAAACCGAAACTAATGAGTAAACCTTTGGTGTTGTACCATTATTATTCAATCAGATCAAGCGAGATTTGACTAGATCAGTATCATGGTATTGTGTTAGAGTAGATCTAGTGATAAGGTCGTATTTTAGGTGTGGGTTTCAACCTACCAAAGTTGTATATGTTGTTCATAAAAATCTTATATTTTTTTATTAAAAATGATAATATTAATTGTATTAATCTGCTTCAAAATAATGGTTAAATTAATACTATAAGTGTTCTTGGTGAAGATAAATCATTTATCAAGGTTAAACCCAAGCACCTCCGATGTGTTAGATATGTGATACCATATGTGTATATGTGTAATCATATTACTCGGTGATATTCTGCATATTATGTGTTATTAAAACATGTTATTGATCTACTATTGAGACTGACTACATGATCGATCATGTATATTATTACTGAAATTTTTGTCACATGTTAAAACTATGATTTATGTTACAAGAAACACTGAAAGCATCATTAAATGTGCTACTATACTGTTTTACCAAATGCATGATAATTCATGCCACTAATTTTTTATTGATCGCATGTCTAAATCATGCCAATTGATTCTACTACTAATTACATGTTTTAATCATGCTTATGTTACAAGAAACACTGAAAGCATCATTAAATGTGTTACTATACTGTTTTACCAAATGCATGATAATTCATGCCACTAATTTGTTATTGATTGCATGTCTAAATCATGCCTATTGATTCTGCTACTAATTACATGTTTTAACTATGTTTACTATTCTATAATGTTCTACTATGTTATCACTAAAAACATTTCATACTACATTGGGTTGGGACAATTTTGTAAAAAGGAAGTAACAATAGCTTGTCTGCAATTTTGGTGGCTTGTCCACAATACTAGTAGCTTGTCTGCATTACTGACAGTTTATCTATATCACTGGTGGCTTATCCACATTACTGGTAGCTTTTCTGTAATATTCGTGGCTTGTCCATATTTCTGGCAGTTTATCTACATTATTGGTGGTTCGTCCATAAGTTGGTGTGTTATTGGCTAGATGAGTTCCAGGGGAACTCTTATTATGGTGTGTAGCGGAGTTGGATAGGACTTTTTTTCTGAAAACACTACATTACCTTTTTCTAAAAACATTGCATTGACATGATCATGTATGGCATAAATTATGAATTATGTATTGTTTATGATATTCTGTATATTTATTAGCTTAAGTGGTATGTTTACTTTTTATTACTGTTTACTAAAGTTAAGACTCACACTGAGCTTTTTAACTCACCTCTTTAGTTTTCTATTTTTACAAATAACCCCCAAGGTTAGGACTTGGACACGCTATCGGAGGATCTTCTCGGATGTTTTCACTTTTTAAGTACTTTAAACTTAATTTTAATAATTGTTTTGGGACTGTATTAATTTTAATTCAGGCTGTGGCATGAGACTTTATTTTAGGGATTATTATTTCGATTTGCATGACATTAAGTTTTAAAAAATGGATAAATTGGTATTTGATTAGATTACGCATGAAATTTGTTTTTTAATAAAAATTAACAAAGCCACTCTTCCCACTATGACAATGAAAATAAGTTTAGGATAAAATACGATTTAATTTTTGAAACGAATGATCTTTACAAAGGAAATTCTAAAGATACTTGATTTTTGAAATTACCATGTTTTCTAAAAACAAAGGCAAATAACCAAGATCACTAGTTTTGAATAAAAGGGCAAAATGGTTTTAAATTATGATTTAAAATACAAAATATTTTCTATGCCATTCAGGTGGCCAATGTAGTCTTCAGAATTTAGCCATAACATTTAGGCCAGGTTTACGAGGTCACACTGTCTCTGTTGTGTTCTGTGCTAGTATTGCTCTATGGGTTGGTTCGCACACTGCCTTTTCCATGATAAACTTGTTGCGTAGAAGATACAACACCTGTCTTGCCACTACGACCATTGCTTTTCATCTCTGGCTTCCCATACTTCTCGACCCACTAATTTGGGTGGCCATGCAAATCAAAAAAGGTAGCCACCTCATGCCCCTTGCAATGGTGATAAGTGCACAAGGTTAACATATCAATACGATCAGCCCGGCCATTGTTACGACCCTTCATGCGCATCGCAAAGCCTAAAATTTTGGGCTTCTCTTCCTTCACCTTTGTAATGTCACATATGCGTTCCTCCTAAGTAATTTTTTGGAATGCTCAACTCAAGGAAGGAAAAGGATCTTGGGAGAGCAATGTAGACCTAATCTGGGCATAATAATCAGAATAGAGGTAAAAAAGAAATTAATGAAGCTGACCATAATTACGACGTTGTTCATGTGCCTTCCCTAATTTACATAAATATTGTCCATATTTGCAACAAATCAAAAGTTCATAATTATCTAATTAATCTCATAAAACCTTTAATTTACTAAGATAAATTGCAACACTTACAGTCTTGGTTTACTACAACAACTAATATTTGCTTTTAGTTGTTGAATACGTAGATCGTTGACAATGGAAAATGTTCATATAAATCATCCCACAAAGTTTTTGCATTATCATAATTAGAAAGCATCGATCTTACCTTTGACTTAATAGTATTTAGAATCCAGGACAGAAGCATACAATGGATGGTAACCCAATCATCCTTCTAGCAAAGGGAACAAGATCTGTAATGGTACTGTCAAGAAATCCAAATTTACGTTGAGAAGATAGAGCTACATGAATAGCATAAACCTAATCATCGAAAATGTTGAGCTTTAATCGAATAGAAGTAATAAAGTCACTGAGTCTGTAACACCCTATACCTGGCCTGATCGCCAAGCCTGAATTCTAAGACACTACATCGTTGTCTCGCATCATGTTCATCTCAAATCGTCACTTATTACGCATACATCTTTATTTATTTAACATAGCATTCACATGAATTGTAATGAATTTGGTTTTTATCGATAAAATATGTCAAACATTCATTAAATAAACATAAAATAAGTACTAAACTTGCATTAGGACCACTTAGCAAAATATCCCAAAACTATTACGTAGGTATCAATACTGAAAATGTGGTATCAGTAATTCTCTCAAATGGTATCAATACCGCTTGGAAAATCGATACCAAACTAGCTTACTATTTCTCATTTTAAAAATCCAACAATAAAAAAATACTGGTACTACAGAAGAGGTATCGATAATTTCACCCTGAGTATCGATACTCATGATAAAATATTGATACCATCTAGCAAAACTGACTTCTTGCACTTTGAAAATTTTAGAGGTATTATTTTTAAAACTCGAATATCGATACCTTCATTCCAGACATTAAAAAAAACATATATCAGCACATAAATCATACCAAAATGGTTCTAAATGTCATGCATCAATTACTTTATAAAATAAAGACCAAAATGTCCCAAATAGTAGTCCCAAACATCATATTTTAAGTCCACAAACCATCAAGCTTAATAGGCATGCGATCAACTAAAGATCATAGCAAATTCTACACAAAATCTACCACATTATCTTTTATTCCCAAAAACACAAATAATAAAAGAACACCTACTAATAGCAAATAAAGCTTTGGCTTGGATCACCACTCGAGACCACACCGCTCACACTGACACTACTCATCTGCAATGGTTAAAAAGGAGTGGGTGAGCTTAACAAGATTAGTGAATGCTCAGAACAACAACTACGTAAATAAGTCACCATGCATCGACGAAGCAGACATGTAACATATTCACAACATCTTTAACTCTAGTATCATATTTCATACATTTAATTATCTTCCATTTATACCATTACACATTTATCCCTTTAACCACATGATTATTTAAGCATATACCATAGTACATATAAACTATATTTAATCATATTCAATCATATTATAAGATAGTTTGGCTCTTGAGGTTATGAAACATAATATGGACTCTTTCACCACACATCGGATACACGGATCTCCAACAACAGTGTAAAAAAAATAAAATAAAATAAAAAATAAAGAACACAAAATTTTACGTGGAAACCCTTTCGGGAAAAAACCACGGGCAGAGGAGAAGAAAATTCACTATGTCGAAAATTTGAATCTATACAAAAGGAATAGACTATGTCTATTTATAGGCTTGTAAAGCCATATTCTAGTAGGATTGAAACACCTTATCCTAGTAAATATAAAATAGATGGAGTTTAATAAGGTTTAAAAAACCTTATTCTAAAATAAAATAAAAGAAGTCTAGTTCTATATGGATTTTACTTTTATTTTATTTTCCATCTTATTTTATTTAAATAAGAATTAGGGTCACTTAATTCTAACAATCTCCACCTTGACACAAATTCTCAATGAACAAGTTCTTTATCGCGAACAAGTTCTTCACCTCTTCTATAAAACCCCTTAAGGGTTTAACTTCAACAATGAACACCAACCAAGTCTAAGCAATGCTCAAACTTGGTTATAGGAAGTGACTTGGTCATCATATCTGCAGGATTTTCATGAGTACTGATTTTGCTCACAACAATATCACCACGAGCAATAATATCACGAACAAAATGATACCGAACATCAATGTGTTTTATTCTCTCATGAAACATTTGATCTTTTGTAAGAAAGATGGCACTGATCATCACAAAATATCATGTCTGATTTGAAGGTCTTCATTTAGTTCACTAAAGAGTCCCTTCAACCAAATAGCTTCTTTACAAGCCTCGATGTCGCCATGTACTCACCTTCAGCATGGTAGACAAAGCGATCAGAGTTTGCAAAGTGGCTTTCCAACTTATTGCACAACCTCCGATTGTAAAGACATAACTGTGAGAGATCTTCTTCTATCAAGGTCTCCAAAGAAATCAGCATCAACATACCCAATAACTCCATCTTCAGCTCTTCCAAACTGTAAGCAAACATCGATAGTACCTCGTAAGTATCTTAAAATCCATCAATCGCTTTCCAGTGTTCTTTACCAGATTCGCCATATATCCGCTAATCGCATCGATCGCATATGATAAATCTGGACGTGAACAAACCATAGCATACATGAGAGATCCCATCGCACTAGAGTATGGAACATGTGACATGTACTCAATCTCATCATCCGATTGTGGAGACAAAGTCGATGAAAGTCTAAATGGGTCACTAAAGGAGTACTAACAGCTTAGCACTCGCATATTGAACTCGCAAAGAAGTTTCTCAATGTACCCCTTTCCGACTTAGGTACAATTTACTTATTTTTCTATCTCTAAGAATCTCCATACCAAGTATCTTCTTTTGTCTTTGGTCCCAAATCTTTCATCTCAAATTCTTCACTTAGTTGGGCTTTGACCTTTCTTATCTCTCCTTTGTCTTTTGTCGCTATCAACATGTCATCAACGTAAAGAAGTAGATACACAAAAAGAACCATCATTGTTTTTCTTAAAGTAAACACAATCACAAAACTACTTCTTTTGAAATCGTGAGAAGTCATAAAGGAATCAAACCTCTTGTACCATCGCTTGCCTTGGTGATCGCTTTCAAACCGTAAAGGGACTTTTTCAAAGAAGCAAACATAATCCTCTTTTCTCGAGATCAGAAACCTCTCGTTTGTTGCATGTAAATATCTTCCTCAAGTTCTCCATGCAAAAATGCGCTTTTACATCTAATCGCTCAAGCTCTAAATCATGCATGGCCACAATACCAAGCAAAGCTCGAATCGAACTATGCTTCACAACCGGGAGAACACATCTCATGAAGTCCACTCCTGGAACTTGACTATAACCCTTGCAACAAGCCTTGCTTTATATTTAGGTTCTTCAACTCCTGAGTCCCTTCTTTCTTTTTAAACACCCATTTACAACGAATGCAGTCTTCTTACCTTTAGGAAGTTTCACAAGATCCCATGTTTTGTTTTTGTGGAGTGATCCCATCTCCTCTTGCATAGCAAACATCCATTTTTCTCGAGTCTTCACAAACTAATCGCCTCAGTAATAATTTGATGGCTCTTGATTCGCATCTATATCTTCACCACATTTAAAGCATAAGCAACTAGATCACCTCGCATACTTCTTTGGAGGTTTAATTTCTCTTTTAGTTCTGCTTTTGGCGATAGAGTATTGAGGCGAAGAAGCAACTCTATTCTCAATTTTTATACTCGATTTGAGGAGTCGACTCAGATTAACTGATGCTCCACCTGCTTTTGATTTTCTTTATTGGAAGAGTCTTTAAGAGATAAGTTAGGAAGCATAGCAGCTTTCATCAAAACAATATCTCTGCTAATCACAACTTTCCTATTTTCGGACACCATAACTTATACCCTTTTACACCACTTTATAACCAAGAAAAACACATTTAATGGATCTCGGTTCCAATTTTCCATTATTAACATGAGCATACGCAGGACACCCAAAGATCTTTAAATCGTAATAGTTAGCGGGATTACGGACCATACCTCTTGTGGAGTCTTTTTCTCAATGGCAACGGATGGAGATCGGTTGATCAAAAACATGCAGAGAGAGGCCTTACGCCAAAACGACTTTAGTAAGTTGGCATTTGACAACATACATCGAACCTTCTCCATGATCGTTTCGTTCATTCGCTCGCAACGCCGCTTTGTCGTGGAGTATGACGAATCACGTCAAGTGTCTCATGATCCTTCCGACTTGTACAATCTATTAAACTCATCGTAATGAACTCTAAGCCATTGTCTCATGCGGAGGTATTTTATCTGCTTTTCCGTCCTGCTTTTCAATCATAATTTTCCAAGACTTAAATGCGGAAAACACATCGCTTTTCTCGCTTTCAGAAGAACGCCCAAACTTTTCTCGAAAAATCATCAATAAAGGTTAGCATATAATTAGCTCCACCTCTCGAAGGCACTCTGGATGGTCCCCATAGATCGAATGAATATACTCCAATGTTTCCTTCGTGTTATGGATTCCTCTAGTGAATCGAACTCTCTTTTGCTTCCCAAAAACACAAGTGCTCACAGAAATTCGGTTGCAAATTCCTTGCCCATCAAGAAGTCCTCTTTGCTCAATTCTACCATGCCATTCTCACTCATATGCCCTAGGCGCATATGCCAAAGTTTAGTAATATCATCATCCGACAAGGAAGAGGAAGCGACAGTTGCATCACCAGAATGATAGAACCCCACCAAAACATATAACTTAGCGCTTTTTCTTTGCCCTTTCATCACAACAAGGGACCCTTTGGAAATCTTTAAAACCCCACTTTCACCGTGTATCCATGCACTTTTGAATCAAGAGTACTCAACGAAATTAAATTTCTTTTCAATTCGGAACATACCGTGCGTCACTAAGTGTTCGACAACTCCATCAAACATCTTAACTTTAATTGTTCCAACACTGCGATCTTACACGAAGCATTATTTCCCATCAAAACAACACCTTCTGACACCGCTTTGTAAGTTGTAAACCAATCCCGATTGGGACTCATATGGAAGGTGCAACTGAATCAAGTATCCACTCCTCACTTTGCTTTAGAATCATTGATGACGACTAGAAGTTCACCATCGCTGTAGTCTTCTACAACATCGCCTTCTCCAAATTTTTCTCGGTTGTTTTCCTTTTGATTCGCAATTTCCTTTTAATCTTATTTTGTAGCTTATAGCACTCAGTTTAATGTGCCTTTTCTTCTTACTGAAGTTACAAGTTTTACCTCTATTTGAAGACTTGATCTACCCTTAGATTTACCACGATGATTTCTTTCCGTGTCCTACCACGATCATCATCGTATTCGATCTTGTCTCCCACGAACAATGAGACCCTCTCCCCGAGAGTCGAGTTTAACCACAAGATGTTTCATCTTATCATACGAGGTTAAAGAATCATAAACCTCATCAACTGTGAGAGACTCGCGGCTATATAAAATCGTGTCTCTAAAGGTTGAATAAGACGGAGGCAACGAACAAAGTAGAATCAACCCTAGATCTTCCTTATCATACTGAAACTCCATGGCCTCCAAGTTTGAGAGAATTTCTTTAAACACTATTAAGTGTTCGTGTACAGACGCACCTTCCTCCAAACGATGAGCATAAAGACGCTGCTTCATATGCAACTTGCTTGTTAGAGTTTTCGACATACATATTTGTTCTAGCCTCTTCCATAATGCAACGGCAGTCTTCTTTTTCATCACTTCCTACAAAATTTCATTGGACAAATGCAGATGCAATTGTGTTAATGCCTTTCGATCCTTACGCTTCTTCTCTTCATCTGTTAATGTCGAAGGCATCTTATCTATCCCTAACAAGGCATCCTCCGGATCCATCTGCGCAAGAACCGCTTGCATCTTAATCGCCACAACGCAAATCTGGTGTTGCGATCCAACAACGAATTTCATATTTCAAAGACACGCCATTACCGTGATCGAGATGAACAACCGGAAGCTCATACCAATTGTAAAAAAATAAAATAAAATAAAAATAAAGAACACAAAATTTTACGTGAAACCCTTTCGGGAAAAACCACGGGACAGAGGAGAAGAAAATTCACTATGTCGAAAATTTGAATCTATACAAAGGAATAGACTATGTCTATTTATAGGCTTGTAAAGCCATATTCTAGTAGGATTGAAACACCTTATCCTAGTAAATATAAAATAGATGGAGTTTAATAAGGTTTAAAAAACCTTATTCTAAAATAAAATAAAAGAAGTCTAGTTCTATATGGATTTTACTTTTATTTTATTTTCCATCTTATTTTATTTAAATAAGAATTAGGGTCACTTAATTCTAACAAACAGCAATAATGACTCATAGAGTCGTACATGCCCCATAAGTGAAGCGTAAAGCTAACACTTTCCAACACACCAAACACACATATCCCGGTGAATGGAGTTTAGCTCACATCCCCTTATCTTTCTGAAAACTGTCCTTGGGCCTTAGCGCTCCATAAACATATCACAAAGGTGAGAACTTACAATCCTATGACATGCCAACTACATCAACGATCTCATAATAACACAAGGCTAAAATATCTACAATTTCACATATTTACTTATCGATTTTCCGTACATATTCATCACATATTCACATTAGTAGCACAATATAATCTCCGTCACATGGCATGAATAACATACCCACATATTTACTACCACATGACATGAACAACACACCCTTATTTACATTTTCATATCAGTCATCATAAGCTTATAGCATATGCCATAGCATCTCATATATGTTCACAATTTCACAAGCAGACACATATCACATTTAGTCATAGGTGTGAGAACACTTACTCTCGAAATTTAGAGTAGGGGTTTAGGCTACCTCTAAATTCTCAATTACACAATGAATCATCTACGAGCAGCGATTCCAGAACACTCACCAGAAATATGCTTTCACCGAAAAGCCAAAAGCTTAGACAAGCTTTTCTTTGCCTTTGTCTATACTCATTGAGGTCCTATTGACTCCTAAAATTCAACAAGACAAACCACACAAACCTACAATCAACAATCAGTCACCGACTCATTTTAAAATAATAAAAAACAATAGCTTAAGCTACGTTCACTATTAATCGAAACCTTAAACATGGAAAACTTTAAATTCAAATATATCAACCTACACTTAATCTTTTCACATGAAAAAAATTCCGTTCATCTCCATGTTCATCTATGACTAATTCTCAACCTTTAAACTACAAAAAACTACATGTTTCAAGATATCGACATTTTTCAACAACTTTTGGCCATTATGAAGAAAATTCATTAAAACTTGAGAAATTCTGAATAAAACTTTGTAGTGACTTTAGAAACCTTTTAATCATGTTAAAATAAGTTAAAAAACACTTTGAAACCATATTTTAATCCACAATCTCAAAATTTACCATTAAAAACTAATTTTTGGGTTTTATTTAAAACATCATTTTAATGGATAATAATTCGATTTAAGAACTAAATAACATTTAAAACTATTAGAAAGACTAATGGTTACCTTGAATGCAAGAAAAACGAGCTTTGATGCAAATCCTGGAAAACCCACTCGAAGAAGAAAATGAAATTAAATAGATTTTTTAGTGTTTTCTTGGTTTCAATGGAAATTTATAGTTCAAAGGATGTTAGAAATCTAGAGAAATTAGGATTTAGAAGTAGAATTGATTGGGAGAGTTGGGAGAATAGAATAGACAAAACAAGCAATAAGAGGGGCTAGCTTTAGTGAAAACAAAATGAAGAATAGGGTTTTAGGTTGATTTTAAAATTTTGGGTAAATTCTTCATAAAAGC
Organism: Gossypium anomalum; assembly: GCA_025698475.1. Classification (NCBI taxonomy): domain Eukaryota; kingdom Viridiplantae; phylum Streptophyta; class Magnoliopsida; order Malvales; family Malvaceae; genus Gossypium; species Gossypium anomalum. Next base: position 21,460,262 of record CM046968.1, read on the forward strand.
TCCCAGTTTTAACTCTTTTACAAATCAGTCTTATTTTCAAAATTAAAGGTATTTAAAACTCATTTTCAAAAATTGACTTAATTTCCTAATAGCTATTGTCGAAAACATTATTAATTACCAATCTTGCGAAATTTTGAGCACTTATAGGCTAAAAATCCTAAAATTCTCTTAAAACTTCTAAGCCCAATTTTGGGGTGTCACAGAGTCGATTTTAATGACCCAAGAAAAATGGAGAGTTAGGTTCAATTTTTGGTGATGGTGGTGGAGGAGGACAAGTCTCATCGCAAGTCATTTAGACTGATAAAAGAGAAAAAGAATTGTGTCAAAAACCTTGCTCATATGTCATGACAAGAATAGGGTAATCTTTTGAATTTTATTTATAGGTCTCAAGAGTATATATATAAAATAGTAGTTATGTAGGAATCAAATTGCTAAATGATAATATCCCATAGTATTATCCTAACATGAAGGCTCAGAATAGCTATTCAAACCCTTATTGTACAAAAAAAAAATGTCATGCCCTAAAATATAGGGGTGAATTGAAATAATTAACCAAGAAATGACTTAGACTTGATGGTTAAGTAGTTAATACACTTCCTAGAGGTCTTAGGTTCAAATGATCTATTCCCTTTTATTTTCGGCAACAAGGGTAGAATACCATACAACCCCTTAAAGTTTGAAAACCTTAGGTATTTAGCTCTATTCCTAATTACACTAGAATTTTTTCTTTCTTTTTCAGATTTAAACAGAATTTTGCTCCCTTTTCCCTATTTCTTCCCCCTTTTCTTTTTCATCTTTTTTCCATCATATTTTCTCTTCAATTGCTGAAATTATTGTCATCTCTCAAATCAAAATCAATTTTCGTGTAAATCATTTTTCTACCAATTGTCGATTTTTCCATTGAAAAGATCTTTTTCTTTTCATCCAAGATCGGTAAGTACCCCTCGTTTCAATGATCAAACCTTTTAGATTGCGTAGTAGTAATGAATGACGTAAATATTTTTTCAATTAAATAATCTTTAGTAGATTCTTGCCTAAATCTTGATTAAGTCTTATCAATCTTGAAATCAATAGTTTACCAGCTTTCGCTGAAACTTGTTTTTTGCGTAATCAGAGTACACACCTGGTTCATTTTCACTGCTAATCCAACACTAGCACTCCAAAGCCTAAAATCGATAATATCGAGCCCAATATCAGTCACTTAAATTGACTTCCTTAAGAACTGCCAAATCCCGAAAGAAAGATCTACTTACCTTCAACGAATTGGTGATTCCTCGCTGTTTAGAACCCCAATTAATGATCTACAGAACCTTGAATATCCCCTAAACAACAAACAAAAAACCTCTTAAACGATCTCCAAAGAAAATCACGCAACTTAATAAAGCGATACTTACCGAATCGATAGAACCGCTAGCAATACGCCTAAGCTTATCGAAAAAGAAGAAAACGTAAGAGAGGGGGGGAAAAAGAGAAGAGAATTTTCGGCAGCAAGGGGGATTTAGGGAAAAATGAGAAGACGGCAGAGAAAAGCTTTTGTTAAAAGAAGGAAATAAGCCCTAATTTTTCGTAAAACCCCAACTCAGAATTTTGATAAAACCCAACTCTTAACCAAAACTTGCAGCGAAATAATTCCAAAGCCACTGCAAGGGTTCAAACTCAGGACCTTGAGCAGACTGACACCCCTCTTAACCATTACACCAGCATGCTTATTCTATTAAGTTTTTACCAACAATTCCATAAAAGCCCACTGACCTAAAGTCAGGCTTTATTCAAATAAAAACCAAAATTTAGCCCAAGTTAAAGCTTGAACTTGAGACCTCCCAACCACACCCCAAAGCACATAACCACCTAAACCAACAATCTTTTAAGCCAAAATATCACAAAACAAGAGTTCAGATACTTCCATGCCCAACAAAAGCTGAAACTATAAAAATTTGGGGCGTTACAACTCTACCCCCTTAAAGAAAATTCATCCTCGAATTTTACCTGGTCAGAAAAAGTGAGAATACTGCTGACACATCGAATCCTCGAGCTCCCAAGTAGCCTCTTCTGTGCTATGACTCCGCCACAGCACCTTCATTAAAGGAATAAATTTCCTACACAGAACTTTGACATCGTGATCCAAAATCTGAATTGGCTCCTCCTCAAACGTTAGATTTGGTCTAATCTCAATCTCCTCTACAGGCACAATGTGAGTAGGATCAGAGGGATAGCGTCTCAACATCGATACGTAAAATACGTCATGTATACGATCCAACTCTAGAGATAGCTTCACTGATATACGATTGACCCCACTCGCTTTAAAATTCGGTACGGCCCAATAAGTCGAGGACTCAGCTTGCCCTTACAACCGAACCTCAAAACCTTTATCTATGGTGAGACCTTAAGAAAAATCATGTCTCCCACAGAATACTCAATGTCCTTCCTTTTTAAATCCAGATCGGACTTCTGTCTATCAGAAGCTGCTTTCAGTCGATCCCGAATCAAGTGGACCTTATCCTCAGTCTCTGATACTAACTCCGAACCCAGAATACATTGCTCACCTAACTTAGTCCAACACAAAGGAGTGCGACACTTACGACCAAAAAGTACCTCATACGGTGCCATCTAAATACTAGACTGATAGCTGTTATTATAAGCGAATTCTGCCAATGGAAAGTACTCCTCCCAACTACCACGGAAATCCATGACACAACCCCTCAACATATCCTCCAATACTTGGATCACCCTCTCTGACTAACTATCTGTCTGCGGATGAAAAGCGGTGCTGAAGTCCAAACTAGAACCCAAAGCCTCATGAAGTTTCTGCCAAAATTGAAACGTAAAACGAGGATCCCTATCGGAGATGATCGAAATAGGAACCCCATGCAACCTCACTATCTCGGAAATGTAGAGCTTAGCCAGCTTTTGCAAAGAGAAGTCCATCCTAACCAGAATTAAATGTGTCGACTTGGTCAATCGATCCACGATGACCCAAACAGATTCCTTCTTAATGGGTGTTAGAGGTAACCCACTAATGAAATCTATCGTTACTCGCTCCCATTTCCACATCGGTATCCTTACTGGCTGTAACAAACCCGAAGGTAACTAATGCTCAGCCTTAACTTGCTGGCAAGTCAAATAATGAGGAACAAAGTCTGTCACCCCACGCTTCAACCCTGGCCACTAGTACAACTCTCGGAGATCCTTATACATTTTGTTGCCACCAAGATGCATAGTGTAAGGGCTACTATGCGCCTCCCTTAGAATTGACAGCCTCAAATCCTCATCATTAGGTACACAGATCCTATCTCAGAAACGCAATACCCCAACACTGTCAATCCTAAAATCAATAGTAGTTCTAGCCTCAACCTGATAGAATCACAACTTAAGAGACTTATCTCCTAACTGCTTATCCTTAATCTGATCCAACCACGACGGTCTAACCTACAACTCAGCCAGAAGACTCACATCGTTATAAAGACTCAGTCTAGTGAACATCGCTCTCAAATCGGTCCTAACCCTATGGCTTAATGCATCTGCTACCATATTGGCTTTACCTAGATGGTACTCAATAACACAGTCATAATCCTTAAGCAGCTCCACTCAGTGACACTGTCTAAGATTTAACTCCTTTTGAGTGAGGAGATACATGAGGCTCTGGTGATCAGTGTAGATGATACACTTCTCACCGTACAAGTAATGCCTCTAGATCTTAAGAACAAAAACCAACACTGTTAACTTCAAATCATGCGTCAAATAATTAGCCTTATGAGTCTTGAGCTGATTAGATGCATACGCGACCACTTTACCATCCTGCATCAAGACGTAACCCAAACCCACATGTGACGCATCGCTGTAAACCACGAAATCCTTGCTAGACTCAGGTTGTATCATAACTAGAGCCTGAGTCAAGACTGTTTTGAGCTTCTCAAAGCTCTCCTGCTATGCGTCTTTCCAAACAAAGGAAACTCCCTTATGCAGTAACTTAGTCAACGGCGCTGCGATTAACGAGAACCCTTCTACGAAGCGTCAATAATATCCTCGCAAACCCAAAAAACTACGAACTTCAAACACACTCTTTGGCTGTTTCCAATCCAATACAGCCTCAACCTTACGAGGATCCACTCTAATCCCCTCTGCAGAAACTACATGTCCATGAAATATCACTTTTCGAAGCCAGAATTCACACTTACTGAACTTCGCATATAGCTATTTCTTATGAAGAATCTACAGAACCACTAGTAGATGCTTATCGTGCTCATCCTCAGTCCTAGAGTATACCAAGATGTCGTCGATGAATACTACCACAAACTGATCTAAGTAGGGCTAGAACACTAAATTGATCAGATCCATAAACGCCGTTGGTGTATTAGTCAACCCAAAAGGCATAACTAGGAACTCGTAATGTCCATACCGAGTTCTAAATGTCATCTTATGCACATCGGCCCCCTTTACTCGCAGCTGATGATATCCTGACCGCAGGTCGATCTTAGAGAACATAGAAGCTCCCCTGAACTGGTCGAATAGGTCGTCTATCCTCGGAAGTGGGTATTTATTCTTGACCGTCAACTTATTCAACTGACGATAGTTGATGCACATCCTCATCGTACTGTTCTTCTTCTTTACAAACAGAACCGGTGCTCCTCATGGAGACACACTGGGTCGATTAAATCCACGGTCCAACAACTTCTGAATTTAAGCCTTAAGTTTAATCAGCTCTTTCGGTGCCATACGATAAGGGGAGATAGGCACCGAAGCTGTACCAGGAATTAATTCTATACCAAAATCTACCTCACGACTTAGAGGAAATCTTGGTAATTCCTCTGGAAAAACATCTGGAAAGTCCCTCACAGTATGAATGTCTTTAACAGAAGAGTCCACAGAATCAGAAACACTAATGTAGGCCAAGTACACCTTACATCCTTTCTTTACAAGATTCTCTGCTGCCAAACGCAGATATCACATTACTTAGATAATTTCGTCGTTCTCCAATGACGACTACCTCATTATCCTCCTCGGTCCTCAGAACTACCCTTTTTTCAGTACAATCCAGACTGACACGATGCTTCACCAACCAATCTATACCTAAAATTAAGTCGAACTCCCCAAACGGAAGTTCCATCAGATCAGCCAAAAATATTGTCTCTTGGACTTCCAACAGAACATCCCTGAATAGCTTACTAACCCTAATGGATTGCCCCAACAGACTTACCACATAAATCTCACTAGAAGTGCTCTCATACGAAATCCCCAAGGTCTTAGACACAGAACATGTAACATAAGAATGCGTAGAGCCTATGTCTATTAGTGCAAAATAATGTCCATTAAGAATAAAAAAACGTACCCGTGATGACGTCTGGAGCATCTCCATCCTCACGACGACGTGCAACATAGACAAGTGTAGGCTGCGTCGCCTCAGTGGACTCAGCACCCCTGTCAGGTGCTCTCTGACCTCGACCTATACCGTTACCACCCCTAGCCTGTCCTCGGCCCGTAAGTGGCTGCTGTACCCCTCTCGGCGGCTGTGCAGTCTCAGCAACCGGAGCATGCATCTGATTACCCCTCAGTGGGCAATTTTTAACACAGTGCTCAATCAATCCACACCTCAAACAAGCCCTAGTAGACCTCCAACACTCGCTTGGATGACGTCTATTACAAAGCTGACAGATTGCCACCCCAATGGGTGCAACAGTAAACCCAACTCTTATGGGCGCATCAGCCCTAGCCTTTTTCTTAGGCCTCGTCCCAGAACCAGAAGACTCAGAATCCCTTTTAACCTTTCCTTTTTCACGGTTTTGGAGCTCAGAGCGCTTCACCTCCTCTGCTATCTTGGCCTTCTCGACCAAGACTAAAAAATCCCGCTCCCTCTGAGGAGCTATCAGAATTCGCAGACTATCACGAAGACCATCCTCAAATCGAACACAGCGCTCATACTCAGTTGTCACCATGCCCCTCGTACAGTGACTCAGCCACAGAAATTTGGCCTCATACTCAGCCACTGAGCGGTCTCCCTGAGTGAGATTCAGAAACTCACGTTGCCTATCGTAAGTATAGCTAGCTCCCACATGCTTACCCTGATGGGTGGTTTTAAACAAATCCCAAGTCAACCTATCAGGCTGAGTACCCTCCTTAACGGTCAACCACCACTGATATGCCTCATCGCGAAGCAAAGACATAGCCCCCTTGAGCTTCTGCTCATCAGTAAAATTTAAATAATCCATTAAGCGCTCTGTGGCCTCCATCCAAGATCGGCCACACTGAGAGCAACTCCAAATGATGCCCCTAAATATCTCAAATTTCGCTTGACCGAGTCATTTCAGAATCGACCCACGACCTCCAAATCCAACATTAGCTCCAACGACCCTCTCCGGAATTCGTAGTATAGCCTAGGACAGTGTACCGTCCCCAGCTGCACGGTCAATAGACTCAGCGCCAGTCTCAGCAGCAGGTGATACTGGTGTCCCACTAGAACCCAAATTACGGATAATATCATATGCGAAAGACTCAGCTCGAATCCCTCCTCGGCCGGTACCTCGGCCTCTAGTAACCCTTCCACGAGTACCTCGTGCACTCATCGTAACTACTAAATTAATCTGTATTTTAGAAGTTTTATGCACATCAGTTTATAGTTTCGATAGTTATTAGCAGATATTTTATGCGGAACAGTATAGTATCAGAGTTTCAGAATCAGTTATCGCGAGTAATAGGCTCACTATGGTTTCCAGTTCGCACTACCTAAAGTGTTTCATTAAAGTACTACCTATAGAGGTCTCACAATACATACATAGTATTTCAGAAAGATACAGATAAATTTCAGTATAAATATGCTTTCAAACAGTACATATCAGAGTTTCAAAAGACTTACAGGATCGGCGCCGGAGACTCAGTGAACCACTAATTTATCAAAACATTTCAAATTACTTTACCACTTACTTTTCAAAACCCATTCTTTTTACTGTCCAAATCCACAGCCGAGTTTTTGCAAACCTGGCTCTAATACCACTAAATCTAACACCCCTAAACCCGGCCTAGATGCTATGACTGAATCTGACGGCGCCACATGTCAGTGCTTTTAGAAAAACCTTAGCAAGTTAAAAATCGTTTAGTTTGTTATCTTTACTTAAATCGTGAAATCTCTATTCCAATTATTAAGTGAAAACGTTTCATTAACGTGAAAGCTAAAACATTATTAATTCATAAATTAATAACTTAACATTTTAAATTCCTAAAATAAACCCAAGAATAGTTCGAGTCCAAATACATATTAATCCCAAAAATAAATATTTAAACAAAGCAGACAAAATAAAGTGTTACTAAAAATCCGTAAATGTCTACTAGTGGTCACCATTGAGCCCTCTGTCACACTACTGTTGAGGATTACATGACAGACAAAATAAACAAAGGGGTGAGTTTTAACAAACTCAGTGTGTACATCCCCACGAACAGTATGCATACAAACATATAACAAAATACAGATATTCAGCCTTAGCCATACAGATATCGCATGCATAACAGATCAGATATCAGAAATATCATGCCCACCAACCCTGCACACCATCTCCATCCAACCCAACACACTATGTGGGGATAAAATCGACCCATCCAGCCCTACACACCAAGTATGGGGATGTAATCAACCCATCCAACCCTACACACCAACTGGTACCGTAAAATAGTACATAATAAGTATACGCAGCATGGCTGCCAGATAATAGGCTAATCACCTCTCAGACTTCCTTCTCTTCACAACAATCCTAACCCAATGCACTGCAACATAAATAGTATGGCAAGCTTATATGCAGTTATCAGATCACACGTCATGTTAGAATAGATATACAAAATCAGACAGGTATACATACTTGTATTAACATACTTTCGCATACAATGTAGTAATCAAGCAGAGTATGGGGTCTAAGTAACACTTATCGCCCCTACAGTCAGGTCACAGTCGACTTAGGCGACCCGTGCAACCTTACAGAACATCTCAAACAAATTGGGCTCACACGCCCGTGTGCCCTGTATGGCCCACTCAGCCCAAGTTGGCCTTGCTCGTGTGGATTACACAGCCTAGCCCAAACTTCCACATGCTCGTGTGGTTCACCCGTGTGACCCACACGCCCGTGTAGCCTACACGATCCAAATAGTCGAGCCCGTGCCTCGCACAAGGCGTAGCTAGTCTCATACGCCCGTGTTCGTTGTACCTGTGTGGTGCACACACGGCCTGGCTCGTCAGTGACATGCCCGTGTCTCGCGACGCAGGCTACCACACGGGCAGACCACACGCCCGTGTGACGTCGACAGGCCATTTTTTGGCTTTCATTGAAACTTGTTTTTTGCGTAATCGGAGTACACACCTGGCTCATTTTCGCTGCTAATCCAACCATGAGCACTCCAAAGCTTAAAATCGATAATATCGAGCCCAATATCAATCACTTAAATCGACTTCCTTAAGAACTGCCAAATCCTGAAAGAGAGATCTACTTACCTTCGACGAATACGGTGATTCTTCGCTGTTTAGAACCCCAATTAATGATCCACAGAACCTTGAATATCCCCTAAACAGCAAACAAAAACCCTCTTAAACGATCTCCAAAGAAAATCACGCAACTTAATAAGGTGATACTTACCGAATCGACAGAATTGTTAGCAATACGCCTAAGCTTATCGAAAAATAAGAAAATGAAAGAGAGGGGGAAAAAAGAGAAGAGAATTTTCGGCAGCAAGGGAGATTTAGGGAAAAATGAGAAGACGGCAGTGAAAAGCTTTTCTTAAATGAAGGAAATAAGCCCTAATTTTCCTAAAAACCTCAACTTAAAATTCTGATAAAACCCAACTCTTAACCAAAACTTGCAGGAAAATAATTCCAAAGCCACTGCAAGGATTCGAACTCAGGACCTTGAGCAGACTGACACTCCTTTTAACCATTAGACCAGCAGGCCCATTCTGTTAAGTTTTTACCAACAATTCCTTAAAAGCCCACTGACCTAAAGTCAGGCTTTATTCAAATAAAAACCAAAATTTAGCCCAAGTTAAAGCTTGAACTTGAGACCTCCCAACCACACCCCAAAGCACATAACTACCTAAACCAACAATCTTTTAAGCCAAAATATCACAAAACAAGCGTTTAGATACTTCCATGCCCAACAATCACAAAAGCTGAAACTATAGAAATTTGGGGCGTTACAAGTGTATTAAGTTGCAATACTGGTGGTTCATCCACCCATTTTCTAGTAGCTTTTATCTGCAACTATGCTGTGCATTATCAACCATCTGGTAGTGTATTAACCTGCAACATTGTGGTTCATCAACCTATATTCTGGCAGTTCTCATATGCAAAAATGTTGTTCATTCACAACCATCTAATGACATATTAACATGTAACTTTATGGTTTATCCACAACCCAGTCTGTAAGGATGGATGAGTTCTGGGGAACTCTTGCTATGGTGTGTAGTAGCGGTGTAGGAACTTTTTTGCTAAACCAAAACTGTATTACATTCATGAAACATGTGCATACAATACTAAGATTTCTGTGATGATATATATATTGTTGAGCTGATCTAAAATACCGATATTCTGAAATTGTTATGGTGAATTATTCTATGTGTCATGATTTTGTATGCTTAATCGTTTGCACTAATTTTCTTGTAAGAGAACTCACACAAAGATTCATAGATCACTCCCATTTATTTTTCATCCTTATAACCCATTAGGTAAGGACGCAGGTGCGACACTCGAAGGGCTCAGAATCGTTTTGATCTTTTTATTAGAAGTATTATAGACTTTATATTTTCTATTATTATTGTTTTGGTACTAGATCGCGTTATTTGAACTGTGGCATGGCAACTTCAATTTTGGGTTTATTAAGCATGCATGATATTTAATTTGAATTTAGGTCATGGAAACATGGATTCAGAATTAATGGTGCTTATTCTAATTTTATTAAATTATAACTAAGTTCAATGTCATTTTTCCGCTGCTAGATTGTAATTAAAATTGTGAGTAATAAATAAATGAAAAATTAACTAAATTTTCTTCTAAGATAAACAAAAGTTTTAAAATGCCTTTGATAACTTATTAGTCCATTTCAGTGGCCAATATAATCTTCCGAATTCGGCCCTAGCATCTTGGCCGAGTTGGGGAAGTTACAAAATCCTTCATACATCCATTATTTCTACCACAAATCACAAGTCAAAGTCAAAATAAACAATTTTAACTTTTTAAAAAAAAATCAAAAAATAAAAAAATTCTCTCAATTTCAAGAGAATATGGGAAGTAAATGCCGTACCTGTAAATCTAAAAGGAAGGAAATCGTGAGTTCTTTTCTTAATAAAAAAAATATTTGGAGTCAGAGATAAACTAATGAAGCGACAAGCAATGCATGTAGTAATTCTCAAAATTGGCTTTTTTGGGTTATTGAATGAAGAATAATAGAAATATGAGAAAGATGGAGAGGGAACAGGAACAAGCTAGAGAGAAGAGAAATGGAGAAAAAAGATGGAGGATTAGATTAGAATGACAAGTGAAAATGGGCTTTTCTAGAACCTTTGAAGGACTATACTCCATTAATAAAATTAGATGATTGAGAAAAAAATAGAGAGATGAGAAGGATGGAGAGGGAACATGAACAAACTAAAAAGAAGAGAAATGGAGAAATAAATGAAGGATTAGAATGGCAGGTAAGAACATGCTTTTCTATAACCTTTAAATTACTCTATTCCATTAGATGATTGAGAATAAATAAATAAATAAAAACTCGAGAGATTAGGAAGATGGAGAGGGAACTGGCAGGGGAGGAGAGCATTGAAAAAGAAAAATACATAAAAGAAATGATATATTATTTTAATATTCAATTTTTAATATTTTAATATACTAAATAATTACAAATATAATATTTTATTTTATACAATATTTTAAATAAAACTTTAAAAATTATGATATATTTTAGTTAATATATTTTTTTGAAGTATAGCAAATGATTTATTTAATTACATATATTAATTAATATAAATAATAGTATTATTTTTATGTAAGGGTGAAATTATATTCTTCTTTTTTGTATCTATCCCTTATATATTTCATTTAATCCAACCAAATTATTGTTACACTTATTTTATTTCATTACACCTCTATTTGATTTCTACAAAATAATGTTACATTACAGTTATTCTATTCCAACAAACTAAACGTGGTATAAATTTATTTTAAATATTATTATATCAAAACAAGGGACATCAAAGCTAACAAATATAAAACATTTAACCATAATTTTAAAATATAATTTTTAAAAACTTTCACTCCAATGTGCAATATCTAGTTTAATAAAAAAAATTATACTAAAAAATATTGGAGAGGACAGCTACACAGAGAAAAAGAAACTCAAAACAACCTTTAAAAATAAGAGATAGTAAAAAGGTTTCTAGAGTAATCTTATCAAACAGGTTATGGACACAAATAAGCTATGGTATATTTGGGAAAAACTGATGCATCTTATTCAACTAAAGGTCAGCCTCTTATATAGGCTTTACACAACAACAAATCTCAATGGGAAAAAATCTGTGAGCACAATCCAACCAAATCTAAATTTAGAAAAACTAATTTTGAATCATTCTCCAACACTCCCCATTGATTCAAACTTGCACACACCAAGTAAGGCTCTAAAATAACAAAACTTCTCTTTGGACAATGACTTGGTCAGCACATCTGCCAGCTAATCTTGAGTGCTGCAACATTCCAATGTTATCTCCTCCTTTGCAACCAGACCGCGTCTAAAATGATAGCGAATGTCTATATGTTTTGTTCTACTATGGAATGTTGAATTTTTTGTCATGATAATAGTTGCTTTGTTGTCATAAAATATTTTTGTTGCTCCCTTTTTCTCATGTTAAAGATCTGCTAACACTCTTATTAGCCAAATAGCTTGACAAGCTGTTGTGGTTTCTGCTATATACTCAGCTTCAGAAGTTGACAGTGCTGCTGTATCTTATTTTTCGAACTCCAAGTGATCACTCCCGAACCTAGAGTGAAAACATTTGCTGAAATACTTCGTCTATCATCCAACGAACTTGCCCAATCACTATCTTTGAACCAACACAATCTGAAATTTGGAGTTTTGGAGTACCAAACACCATACTCCAAAGTTCCTGCAATATAACGCAAGACTCTTTTTGCTACTCCATAATGAACTATTGAAGGTTGTTGCATAAACTTGGAAATAACACTAATAGGGAATGCAATATCGGGCCTGGTATGCGTCAAGTAAATTAAACCACCTACCAAGCTTCTGAACCTTTTTGCATCTACCATTTCTCCTTTATCTTCTTGATGCAATTTCTCACTGATATTCATGGGTGTAGTTGCAGACTTGCAATTAAGCATGCCAAACTTACTAAGAATGTCCTTGGCATATTTTCTTTTTGAGATAAAAATACCATCTTCAGCCTGATGAACTTCAAGACCAAGGAAATAATGCAGTAGACCCATATCTGACATCTCAAATTCATTCATCATTTGAGTTTTAAACTCATCCACAAGAAAGGTAGAAGAACTAGTATAAATTATATCATCACCATAAAGGCACACAATGATGAAACCATTACCTTCCTTTTTCACATAGAAGGTAGGCTCGTTCTCACTTCTCACGTACCATATTTTCTGGAAATACCCATCAATCTTGTGGTACCATGCTCGAGGGGCTTGCTTCAGTCCGTATAATTCCTTTTTCAGCTTGTACACCTTCATTTCATTGCCCTTCTTTATGAAACCTTCTGGCTGTGCTACATAAACCTCTTCTTGTAGATGTAACAACCCGATTTTGGGGCTAGTCGGAACAGTGGTTTCGAGACCACAAGTTTGAAGTTGAAAAAAATATTTTATTAATTATTTTAGGGTTATAGAAATTTTATAAGGGTGTATGAAAAATTTGGTGAAGTAATTTTAGCGTTTGTGGGCTTAATTTCGAAAAAGGACTAAATCGCATAAAGTGCAAAACTCCTATTTTAATAGCTAAAGGTGCCAAATAGCTAGAGAACCTAAATTGGGGTCTTTAAAATACAATTAGACCTTAAGATAGTGCATGGCTTGCCATAGGAGACAATTTGGTAAAAAAAGTCCAAATTTGGTGGGTTTGGTGACTAATTTGACTAAAATAGAAATAAAATAAGAAAAAAATGATATCACATTCTCATCTTCTTCACTACCATTGATTTTTTAGCCATTTCTAAGGGTTTTGAGCTTCAAAAATTTCAGCAACTTATTCCTCTTGCAAGTAAGTGATTTACATACTTTTTGTTGATAATTTTTACATTTTTGGACCCCTTGAAGCATAAGCTTTTAAGGGGACTATTTTGCAAAATGGTTGAGAGTTTAGGGTTTTTTCATGAAAGCATATGTGTATTTTTTTGAAATTTTATGGAAGAATATGAGTATTAGATGTATAATAAACAACTTTTGTGAAGGGATTTCTCATGAAAACCCTAATAGGGACTATTTTGCATAAGTTGAAATTTTAATGATAAATGTGTGAGATAGTGGAAATTTTGGATTGCTATAAGAGTAAAACGGGTTCGGCTAGGGTTATAATATGAAGAAATTTGATAAAAATTAATTTTCGAGCATAGGGGTAAAATGGTCAAATTGTGAAAGTTTAGGGGCAAAATAGTCATTTTGCCCAATTATGAACTTTCAAGTGTCTAAATTGATGTGCTGATGAAATAAATAAATTTTATTAATTTAGATCAAGAGAAGCGTGATTCGGGTCTTGGTCGGGGTAAGAACAAAGTTTACGATGATTAAGCTCGTCTTCATCATTTTGTGTCGAGGTAAGTACATATGTGAATAATGTGTTATTGAATTTTACTTTGGAATATTTTGATAATATACATGTGTATTTGATTTATTGTTGTTATGTATCTAAATTCTACTTATTGCCATGTAAGTATAAATGACATGTTATGTGAGAAATTACATTGCGAGCAAATGCGATGCTATTTAGTTAGAGATGGAATCCCGTTGAGCCTTAGACATAGTATAGGATACAAAGGGGCATGTTATAAAAATTGTGTAGTCTGAACTCATGAGTTGAGTCTGAGTTCATGAGACGAATGTTATAGGTAACGTGGGTCCGGGTGCTGGCTTTGTGTATAGACCCGTGAGTAGCTCAATGAGCGAACGTTACATGATAGTTATGGGATTCGGGTCATGATTTGATAAAAAGGCCCGTGAGTAGCTCAAATGTGAACGTTTCATAGCATGAGGTTGCTCTGACTGCTTATATGGCATTTAGATACAAACTCCCCGCATATCCATATGTATTCCGAGAGTTCAATGGGTAACTCGAAGGTTTAGTTAGTGAAAACTTTGATGAGGTAGGTATACTGAACTCATGGATAGGACTTGAATAAGGGACGAGATGCATTAAGTATACATGAATGAAAAGAAGAGTAAGATACAGATGTTAAGTGATTTATATCTTTTTTGCATGATAAGTTACCATTTGACGAATGTGATTTTCTTTTAGTTACACTTTATTTGCATATATGTACTTACTAAGCTCCAATGCTTACCCTCTTTTCTTTTCTTTCCTTATAGTGCCACCAAGCTAGCATCGGGGATCCAGTGAACGTCCAAAAGCTTCAATCACACTATCACCTGAGACCTTGGTATAGCTAGTTTAATTGTTTTGATTTTGGAATGTATAGGGACTCGAGTCTTTTGTTTAGTGTTTTGTTATTTAGCCAAATGTGTTGGCTCTTACAATAGATATGATATTTATTTTGTATAGGCCATGAATGTTGGCTAATACTAATTATTATTCAAAGCATTAGTGCAAATTTCTAATAGTTGTGGTTGTTTTGGTTATGTATGCTATGCTTGTATTGGTATTGGTTGATCTTGTGTGTTAGGTGTATGTAGGGTGGCAAAGAGGCTTGGTAAATAGCCCTATTTTATCCACAAGAGAAGACACACAGACGTGTTTCTAGGCCGTGTGTGACACACGGTCACACACGGTCAACCCCATTGGCGTGTTGTTTGGCCGTGTGTCCCCTGCACGTAAAATTTATAAGTCAGAATGCATGGTAGTAAACACACGGGCAAAGACATGGCTATGTGTATCAACCGTGTGAAGGGCACGGGCTAGCACACGGGTGTGTGCCTTGGCCGTGTGGCCCTTAAGGATTGTTGATGTCAGAAACAGAATGTCCAGGTTTTTACACACGGGCTAGGACACGGGAGTGTCATGGCCGTGTGAAGGACACGGGCCAGGGACACGGGCGTGTGCCAAGCCGTGTGAAAACTCCTGTAGGTGTGAATTTAGAATTAATTCCAGCGGGTGAGGGACATGGGCGTGTCCTTGTATTGCTTAGGTTGTGTGAGCCACAAAGGCTAACAGCACGACCATGTTGAAATGGTCACACGGGCGTGTTGCCCTTCCCACACAAGTGTGTGCCCCTGTGTCTAGTAATATTTTTCTAGGTTCTTGGAAAGACCCGAATCATTCCCGAAGGGTTTTAAATGAATGTTTAGAGCCTCGTAGGCCTTTATTATGGAGTTTTGATAAAGATCGTAAAAGTTTTAAATTTGACCTAATTTTGGTGACTCAAAAACGTGTGAAAGTATGTATCTAAGTTAGGTAACACCTCGTATTCCGTCCCAATGTAGGGTACGGGTGTGGGGTGTTATAGTAGATCTACATTAAGGAATGCTGACTTGACATCAAATTGATAAATAGGCCATTGCAATTGTGTAGCCAATGTTAGAATAAGCCTCACTGTTTCAAATCGAGCTACCAAAGAGAAAGTTTCTTCGAATTAACACCATGTTGTTGTGCATAACCTTTCGCCACAAGACGAGCTTTGTGTTTCTGTAAGCTTCCATCAGCATTAAACTTTGTTTTGAACACCAACTTCAAGCCAATTGCACCTTTGTCTTTCGGTAAGTCCACCATTTCCCATGTTTCATTCTTCTCAATAACTGTTATCTTTTCCTCCATTGCCTTCTGCCACTCTTCTTTTTCGACCACTTTTTCATAGTATATAGGATCTGAAACAGCAAGAGTAAACTGACAAGATGCATAAGTGTCATCAACATATTTCAGATTTGACTTTCTGGTCCTTGCCGATCTTCTAAGTGGGAGTTGTTCAGCTAAAGGCTCTTTAGAAATTGTAGCTCTTGATGAGTTAGGAGGTGAACTTGCTGAATTTAACTCTTGTCTTTCATCTTGTGAAACCTCAATGGGCATAGAAATTTGCTGATGTATCTGCTCTTCATTCCAATCCCAGCTTGCATTTTCATCAAAAATAACATTCCTGCTAATAATTACCTTGCCACCCAAAGGGTTGTAAAGCCTATATGCTTTGGATTGAGAGCAATAACCAACAAAGATGCATTTCACAGACTTTTCATCAAGCTTGCTTCAATTATGTGAATCTACCAAAGAATAGGCAATACGACCAAATATTTTCAAATGGCTTACCGAAGGTCTCCTAGCACTCCACGCTTTATAAGGTATTCGGTTAAGAACCGCCTTTGTTGGAGACAAATTCAACAAATAAACAACAATAGCAACACTGTCAGCCCAAAACTTATCTGGCAGCCCCTTAGATCTCAGCAAACTTCTTGCCATTTTGATAATTGTTCGGTTCTTACGTTCAGCCACACCATTTTACTGCGGTGTATAAAGTACTATCAACTCTCTATGTATGCCTTGCTCTTCAAAAAAAACTGGTTAAATTCATTAGACAAAAATTCTCCTACTCGATCAGTGCGCAAAGCCTTGATACTTCTTTCACTTTGGTTTTCAACGAGCGTCTTGAACTTCTTAAAAGTCTCGAATACTTCTGATTTGGAGTGAAGAAAATACACCCAACTCAAGCGGCTGTAATAATCTGTAAATAGTAAAAAATAGTGACTTCCACCCAAGGATTTTGTCTTCATAGGACCACAAATGTCAGCATGTACAAGCCCAAGACACTCAGATGCCCTTCTAGAGTTTCCTACAGGAAATGGTTTTTTACATTGTTTCCCAAATATACACCCTTCACACAAATTTAAAGACTCAATTTTTGGCAGCCGAAACACCATTTCCTTTTGACTCAACAATTTTAGACCCTTTACATTCAAGTGCCCATACCGTAAATGCCACAACTTAGACTCACTTTTCTCTTTAACAACAAGATCCTGACTTTCTACATTAGAGACTTCAAGAGGAAATATTTTGTTTGGTGCCATCTGAACATCAACAATAATTTTTCCTTATTTTTTGTCTCTAATCACACAAGACATATCATCAAACATGACAGTATATCCACTACCCATAAGCTGCCCAATGCTCAATAAATTTTGAGATAAAGTAGGAATAAAATAAACATTATAAAGGAGCTTTATGTTACCATGACCATTGCTTATTGCCATAGTGCCTTTGCCCTCAACTTGCATCTGCTTGTCATCACTAAGTCTCACATTCACCTTGTATGACTCATCTAGCTCTTTGAACAAAGATTTTATCCCCGTCATATGATTTGAATAGCCGCTGTCTAAAAACCATATGTCTTTTGAAGCTATAACGTCATCTTGATAAGCCATGAACAGCTTAATCTCTTCGTCACCTTCTGCATAGTTGGCTTGCCTTTCCCTTTTCTAGCAACCCGCCTTCACATGCCCATATTTCTTGCAATAATAGCATTGAACATTGCTCCTGTATTGCTTCTATTTTTCTGTCATCTTCCTTTGTTCATAATGTCCAGCACCTCTACCTCTATTTTGACCTCCTCTACCACGATAACCACCTCTGTATGTCGCCTTTCTTGAATCGTCTTGTTGCTTGGGAGGCTCTCCCATAACTTGGAATGCCTTTTCGTCAGACTTTTCATTTGTGCGGTTCAATCTCGCTTCATGGGACTGCAAAGATCCCTGTAGTTCATCAAATGAGTAAGTAGCTAAGTCTTTAGATTCCTCAATAGCTGCAACGACATGATCAAACTTTGGAGTCAAACTTCGCAACACTTTTTCAACAGTAGTTTGATCCGTAACTTGCTCTCCATAGGACTTCATTTGATTGACAACCTCTACTGCCTTTGTAAGATAATCTTGTACGGATTCTCCACTTTTCATTTGCAACGTCTCAAAGTCATGACGAAGAGTTTGAAGCTTCACTGTAACAACTTTCGAAGTGCCTTGATATGCCATGTGCAATGTTGTCCAAGCTTCTTTTGCAGTTTCTGCTATTGCAATTTTTGAAAAAATTGACTTGTGAACAGCTTGCTGAATGAAGAATAATGCTTTGTTGTCACTTTTCTAGTTTTCTCTCAACTTAGCCTCCCCATCGTCATCAAGATACCCATTCTTAACTAAGTCCCACAATTCTTAAGACTTAAACAGTGTCTTCATTTTGATGCTCCAAAACTCATAGTTGTCACCATTGAAAACGGAATTGTCGGATGAGAAACACTCACGGTATTTTTATTTTTCTTCATGAGAAATACACCTAATAACAATCGGACCTTGCTTTGATACCAAAGAATGTTGGAGAGGACAGCTGCACAAAGAGAAAGAAACTCAAAAAAGCCTTTAAAAATAAGATATAGTAAAAAGGTTTCTAAGAGTAATCTTATCAAACAAGTTATCGACACAAATAAGCTATAGTATATTTGGGAAAAATGGATGCATCTTATTCAACTAAAGATCAGCCTCTTATATAGGCTTTGCACAACACCAAATCTCAATGGGAAAAAATCTGGCACTGAATCATATCTCAACAAAAACAGAAAAATAAGGAAAAAAATAAACAGAGCACAACCCAACCAAATCTAAATTTAGAAAAACTAATTTTGAATCATTCTCCAACAAAAAAAATTATGATTTTTATATTATAAATTGTGTTCTCAAGATTCATTGGGTGTCAATTTTCCATGAATCTTGTACCCCTTAATTTGTAGAAAAGTATATATGAAGTATAATAGGCCTAGCCATCCACATCCACATTCATAGCTATGGAGATAACACTAAAAAATAATTTTTTAAAGGGTTAATGTACTATTTACTCCCTAAAATTGCACTCAACTATCACTTTGATATCTAAAGAATTTTTAATATCAATTTGTTAGTTGAAGTTTCCAATTTGTTATCAATTTGCTTCAACTATTAATATCGTTAAAAAAAGGGTGAATGACATGTTGTGTGCCACGTTATCCAAACTTTATTTTCTTAAAAATAAATTTTAAGATGGAAAAAAAATTAGAATAAAAAAAAGTCAAAAAATAAGAAAAAATCTCAAAATTTTATAAAAATAAAAAATATATAGAATTATATAAAAATCACAAATATTTTGTTTTATTTTTTAAAAGGCTTAACGACAAATTTGGCCACTAACGTTTACATGTTTTGTCAAAATAGCCCTAATTGTATTTTTGAGCTTTTTTTTGCCATCAACCTTTATTTTGTTTTTCATATTGCTTTTTTAATAGATTTGATGAAAGCACTATTAAAAAAGTTAACGGGATGATGTGGAATTTCATATGTGGAACATAATTTATTACTTAGATAATCCAATAAAATATTTACATATGGAAAATAATAAAATAAATAAATAATTCATGAAGTTAAAAAAATAATTTTTAATTTTTAAAAAATAAAAGTAATTATCTAAAATAAATTTTAATTTTTTTTTAAATTTATATTTTCATTCACAGTCAATCTTCATGTTTTAAATTTTTTTTTATATTTTGTCTGATTTTATAAATTTTTTTTGAGATTTTTCTTCTTTTTTTTTTTTGACAATTTTTGTATTTTTTTCTCTTTTTAAAATTTATTTATTTTTAAACAGAAATATATATTTCTTTTAATTTCTATAAATTTTATATAACTTTCCATATATTTTTCTGATTTATTAAAATATTTTGACAATTTTTTTGTATTTTCTCTCTTTTTTGTGTTTTATGTATTTTTAAAAATAAAAATAATTTTTGGAATTTTATATAATTCTATATACTTTTATTTTATAATTTTTTGCTTTATTTTATTTTCTCATTTTTTTCCTTTTTTAAATTTATTTCATAAGAAGTGTGCCACATCACCCTTTTCCTTAATGGCATTAACGTTTGAGGCAAACTAATAACAAATTGGAAACTTTAGGTACCAAACTGATACAAAAATTACTTTAAACACCAAAGTGATAATTGTTGGATAAAACACATTAGCAAACAAATATAAATATAAATATAAATATTTATAAGAAATACAAGATTTGGAATAAAATAATATAAAAAATATTTATATTTAAGTAAAACACTAGATTTAAAATAAAAACAAATTAAATAAATATTTATATTAATTTAAAAACTTCATATTTGGTAACAATTAAATAAACAAGAATTTTGAAAAACCAGAAATGAAATAAGGGAATCGAGTTTTACAAATGTTGAGGCATGTTTTCACAGTTCCTTAAGATAGATTCTGCCGCTCCTACAGTACTCGGAGAAACGTTGGTCGACTGCCTCCCAGGATACAACAACAAAATGATCACGAGAGTAGTGCCTTTGCAATGATCAACGAACAAACCTTACCTTCTTCTATCACCGAAACGTTGGAAAATTTGGAGAAAAGAGAAAGGTTTTTTGTTGTGTGTCTGTCAAAATATTCTTTAGAATTCTTTAGGCTTTTATAGGCATTTAATATGGTGGAATTATGGAAATTTTCATGAATAAAGATACAAATCTGCATTAAAGGAGCATTTAAATCACTTTGAATAAAATCAAATCAAATTGATTGGAATCAAATCAAATTAAGATATATGTCCTTTTAAAACATATTTTGTATAATATTTGTGGAGAAAAATAAATTTTGTGTTAGGTGCAATGGGTTTCAAGCTTAGTCAATCAACAACTTTTCAAGTGGGTTCTCATATATATATATATATATATATATATATATATATATATATATATATATATATATATATATCTCACACTTGGTATTTAACCAATGTGAAATTTAAATTTTCATTTTCCTCAACAAATATTCATAGGTAGTTTACTTTGAGCATCAATTTCTCATTCATCACTTAACCATTTTGAGCATATGATATATCGTTGTAAAGGTCTCTTAGAGTAGAATATAAAACCATAATTTTATGATTCAACTCTTCACCTTTACCAATCAAGAATATGTCTTAAAGTTTCCAAAAATTACAATTTTTCTAACTGATAATTGAGTGCAATTTTGAAGAGCAAATAATATATTAACCCTATTTTAAAAAAAAATAATTCCAAAATAACTTAGTTCAAAAAAAATTTAAATATAAAATTTACATGTTTATTAAGCTACATAATTACAAATAATAAATTCATATAACTACAATTAGAATCAATTAATGTAGTGCACAAATGTACATATAGAATATATCCAAACATTGTTAAAAAAAATTTGGACAGAGTTTACACGTGTTGATTAGTGAGACTGAAATCAAATTTAATCTAAGTACCCCACACATGCGTACACATTATGGGAATTGAACCCCATATTGAAGGTCTCATACCTCAATCTTTATCATAAAATTTCTTGTGTCTGATATTATAATATATAATGTATGTGGGATTAGCTATAATACGAAACACAATAAATTAAAAATTAAAATATAAGACAAATATAATGAAATATAAACTTAACATATAACCTTAATTTTTTTTTTTGGTAATATGGTGAAGGTCTGACTGCCATTTTTTTACAATTCATACAAAACTTTCCAAAATTTTAAATTAAAAGATTTAAATATTTTTAATTCACCTTAAAACCTAAAAGGGGACAAAAATAGTAAAATTGTAAAAGGGGGAGACAATTTTTTGTAGTTACTTCCTCAAAAAGCCGGGGGAAGGGAAAGCAAGATTCTCTCTCGTGGGGGACCAAAGGAGGGTAATTTCGTCATTTTGATTTGTTCTTTTTCCCGAAGCCCAAGATTCGTGGACACAGAT
Organism: Gossypium anomalum; assembly: GCA_025698475.1. Taxonomy (NCBI): domain Eukaryota; kingdom Viridiplantae; phylum Streptophyta; class Magnoliopsida; order Malvales; family Malvaceae; genus Gossypium; species Gossypium anomalum. Next base: position 21,482,207 of record CM046968.1, read on the forward strand.
CGGCGTCGGAGTTAACATTTTGGCATTTCATTGAGTTTACTATATTAGCCTTGTAAATGTTTTAAAATTACTTTCACAACCCTCTAGCAATTTCGTCAAAAACAATTGGTCTCCGTTTACCAAGTTAAAAGTGATATGATTTATATCCACTTTTATGTCGAATCTAAAATAAATTTAGGTGAAATTTGAAAATTATTTTATTTTATTTTTTCCGCTTCTAGTAAACGCCTTCATACATAACCGTTAGAATCTTAAATCCGAAAAATGAAACAATGCACGAGTTTAATTATAAAATAAAAGTTTATTTAAATACAACTTTTTCTAAAATGATATATTACCTACCTCAATAAAATTATAAAATTTTACATTTTATTCGTTGTTATTTCAAATGAAGCTGGAAATATTGGTAATGCATGTTTGGAGCAAAGGTTCAAATTATGTGAGTCATATCTCATTTACTCTAATAATAACTGGTTTTTTGATCCCCATATTATTCATCACTCAAACTTAGTATGATCAAATGCGTACAATGATGAAACTAATCCAGCTAAGGTAAGATAATCTTGTTTTAACTGAAATTGGAATGCCTAAATCTTACGTTTTCATCTTCCATATGGGCCCGCTTCTTTCATTCTTTTTATTGCCCCCTAAATTTACTAATTAAAACTTCATTTATTCAAGGTAGTTATTGCATTAAAGATGATTAAATACATTCATCCATTCATCTTGGTTTAATTCTGTTATAATCTTCAAATTTGATATCCAATCCCTTTAATTTAATTTTATCTTGTCCTACTACTTTTATCAGCTGACATGCGACATCCAATCGGATGCACAGCTGCTGGGGACGTTCTTGGTATCAGCTATCCCCAGTTCACAATTGGCTCTTGTTTCAAGTTTGGTTTCTAAGACTATACATGTACCGGAACACTCGGATGACTCACCCGATACGACCATGCATGAGATGGAGGTTGGATTGGAATCGTGCAATTCACTTAACTCACAGGAACAACTTATTTTTGTTGTTGACCAATGAAAATAGTTGTTTGGAATAGTTGAGGGATTGGTAATGAAACTTTTTTTTATGTAGTTGTCGTTGTTAGAATGTAAGGATAAATATAAACTTATGAGAAATTAATGAAGGCTTTAAGATGTGTATCAATACCACTTTTTTTTAAGGTTTTATTCGCCCCCACTTATATTATATGGTGTGCAAAAGAGCTATTGGCAAATGAATCTTGAGGATCCAATGAAGCTCAATAGCTGTCTACATTCTGAACTGACAAAAACAGTTCACCAAGCGAAGCATAGCAAGGATATCAATTTCTATAAAGAATTTCTGAAGTAATTCTTTATAGAATAATCTAGGAATATAAAAGATGGTGGAAGAATAAAAAGAAAACTTTGATATGTTTTTCTGGTGTGCTAGACAATTGAATTTTGACCCATATTTATAGTATTTCTCATGTTTATTCATAGGAACACAATTATCTAAATGGGTAGTCACATCTTTTAACAATAAGCATAAGTATTCAATAGATATATACTTGAATAATTATGACTATTTGATAATAACCAAATGAAATAGCTTTTGAATTTAAGAAACATAACTCATCACTATAAATAGTGACAACTAGAGGTGAGAAAAATTCGATTCAACTCAAAAAAATCGAAAAAAGTTTGAATTTTAAATTATTTGAATCGAGTTAATCTAATCAACTCATTTTTTTTCGAATTTTGAGTTCGAATCGAGTTGAGTTTTCGAATTCAAATAAATCAAATAATTCGAATAAACTAAATACCAAACTGTATTATTTTAAATTTTAAATTTATATTATTTAGTCTAATTGATAATTATTTTACATTCCCCCTATCTGCCCCACCATTTTCCCTCAAATCAAAATCTCATTCCTATTTCTTATCCCCAAATCAAAATCCCTAAATCAAACCCCCCATCCTTCTTCAGTTCTTCTTCATCAGTTTTTAAAGTTAGGCAAATCTCTCACTGTCCCTCACCGTAGCTATGCGTACTCGGTGTTGCTAATATTGTTGCTGTAAAAGCTATTGCTGTGGCAAAGGTTGTTGATGTTGTTGTTACTGCAAAATAAACTGCCATTGGATCTCCGAAACTGGCATATCTTTTGGCTGCTTCATTCTCTTCAGTCTTCATTCTTCACCTCAAGCTTTCTACATTTCCTTAACCCTAGACCCAACAGCCCAGGTTTGGCTATGAAACATTTTTTTCTTTTATTTTAGATTTGTGGGATTGCTATAGGTTCGGTTCATTACCTATTTCACTCGCGAACTAACAAATTGCAAATTTGCTCAGCCTAGAGATGAAGAGCAACAATTGACTTCTTTGGTCATTGCATTACTTTTTTGTGTTTTTTTTTTTCATTTTTCTTATATTTTATTATGGGAATCAAGACTTAAAGTTTAGTAATTTTTTAATTTGCTAGTTTGGTATTCTTTTTTTCCAGTTAGTTTATGTAAATTCGAGGACCGCCATTGAATCGAGGAAATCTCGGTCTTGTGGGTGTTTTCTTTAGCTTTTAGAATGAAAGGTAACCCCATAATTTTTTTACTATTACAATTTATCGATAAGCATCAATGTCCTTACTTTTTACTTATAATTTAAGTTGAAGTAGTAGCTTTAGATTTGGATCCTGTCTTAAATAAATTTTGGAATTGTGCTTAAAATAATTATTGAAGACTTTAAAATGTTCCATCCCTAATTGATTTTGAAACAACATCAGAGTCATTTTCTAAGTTACTTGAACAAATACATTCGATTTAATTCAATTCGAATTTCATCTCACTCGACTCGATTTGAGAAAATTTCAAATAGAGTTAGGAGACAAAATATGATTCATCAACTTGATTAACTCAAAAAATTATCATTCGATTCGATCAAACACTCATCCCTAGTGACAACTTTTGGTTTATAACAATGTGGCATAACTTTCTATTTGCAACTATTGGAACATTATATATGTTTTGAAGATGTTCCAACAGTTGTGATATGTTACATATTGAAAATCCTAGTGTTTTGTATTTGTTGGAAGCAAAGGCAGGTGTGGGGAGGAGTTCCTACCTTGTTCAAAAACTTTGTTTTGATTGTTGTTTTGAAAATTCAACAGTTGAGTTGTCACACCCCAAAATTGGGCCTAAAAGTTTCGAGGATATTTTAAAAATTTTAGCCTATATGTGCTTGGAATTTCATAAGTTTATTATCTGGTAATGTTTTCGACAAAGGCTATTAGGATATTACAAAGGCTATTAGGATACTAAACCAATTTCTAAAAATGAGTTTTAAATATCTTTAATTTTGGAAATAGGATTGATTTGTAAAAGAGTCAAAATTGAGAGTTTTTATGAAGCAATTTCACCAAACTTTAAATTTCAACCTAAAAACCCCTTTTTTTCTAATTTGGTTTCACGTTAGTTTCTTCATTCTCCATACTTGTGCCATCCCTTACTCTCCTATTCTCTCCCAATTGATTTTTACTTCTAGTTCCTAATCCCTTATGATTTCCAACATCTCTTGAACTATAAATCTCCATTCATACCAAGAAAATACCCAAAAATTTCATTAATTCCATCATCTTCTTCAATAGTTGATTTTTTGGAATTTTGCCAAAGTTCGTTTTTCTTACATTCAAGGTAACCAATCATCTTTCTATTAGTTTTAAATGTTATTTAGACTTTTAAATAGAAGTTCTAGCCTTTAAAATGCATGTTTTAGATAAAACCTGAAATTTTGGTCATTAATGGTGAAGTTTGTGGATTATAACTTTGTTTTAAAGCATTTTTCAAATTTTTTTCAATATGATTAGAAGGTTTCTAAAGTTATTTTGAATTTTTGTTAAGGAATTCTCGAGTTTTAATGAATTTTCGTCATAATGGCCAAAACTTGTCGAAAAATGTCAATACCTTAAAATGTGTAGTTTTGTGTAGTTTAAAGGTTGGGAATTAGTCGCAGATGATTATGTAGATGAACATAATTTATTTTGTGTGAAAAGATGAAGTGTAGGTTGAGATATTTCAATTTAAAGTTTTCCATGTCCAAATTTTCGGTTAAAAGTGAACGTAGCTTAGGCTATTATTTTTTATTGTTTAATGTGAGTCGATGATTGACTGTTGATTGTGTGCTTGTGTGGTTTTTCTTGTTGAAGTGTCAGATTCTTTAGGGCCTTCAACGAGTAAAGATAAAGGTAAAGAAAAGATTATCTAAGCTTTTGGCTTTTCGGCGAAAGCATATTCCTGGTGAGTGTTTTGAGATTGCTAGTCATAAATGATTTATTATGTAATTGGGAATTAGAGGTAGCCTAGACCCCTACTTTAAATTCCAAGTGTAAGTGTTCTCACACCTATGATTAAATATGAAATATGTTTGCTTGTGAATTTGTGAAATTGTGGAATCATGAACATATATGAAATGCTATGATATATGCTATAAGCTTGTAATAACCATTGTGAAAGTGAATATGAGGGTATGTTATTCATGCCATGTAACAGTAAATAAGTGGATATGTTGTCATGCCATATGATAGATTATATTGTGCTACTAATGTGAATATACAGTGAATATGTACAGAAAACTGGTAAGTAAATATGTGATAATAATGTGGATATTTTGGCCTTGTAACCTTATGAGACTGTTAGATATAGTTGGCATGCCATAGGATTGTAAGTACTCACCTTTGTGTTGTGATATATGTGGGGCGTTAAGGCCCAGAAACAGTTTCAGAGAGATAAGGGAATTTGAGCTAAGCTCCATTCATCGGGATATGTATATGTGGTGCGTTGGAGAGTGTTAGCTATATGCTTCACTTATGGGACAAGTTTGACTCTTTGAGTCATTATGGTGTGATGAAGATCTGCGCATCTGATGCGTAGTGATAGAGTCCACTTTATGTTTCATAATCTCAAGAGCCAAATTATCATACATTGTGACTAAATGTGATTATATGTAATTGTATGTGCTCATATGTGATTGATATGTGTCAGAATATATATGCCTAAACATTCGTATAAATAGTGTAAAAGAATGAATGGAATATGACTAAATATGTGAATTATGGTACTTAGTTAATGACGTTTTGGGAATATGTTGTATGTTGCTTGGTTGATGCATGATGACTTGTTTACGTAGTGGTTATTCTGAGCATTCACTGAGCTTGTTAAGCTCATTCACTCCTTTTTAACCATTGCAGATAAGTAGTGCCGGTGTGAGTAGTGTGGCCTTCAAGGGAGTGATCCAAGCTGATTATTTAGTTTCTATTAGTAGGTGTTATATGCTTATTTATGTTTGGGGAATAAAGGCAATGTAATAGGCCAATAAGGTAAATTTTATACCGGTTATGCTAAGTCAATTTTTGGGTTGGTTGCATGCTATTTATGTTTGGAAGTTTATGGACTTGAACATGATATTGGGACTGTTATTTCAGATATTTTGATGTTTCTTTAACTAGGTGAATGAAGCATGTTGTTTAGGATTGAGTTTGAATGGTTTTAATATTGATGTATATTGAGATTTTACAGTCTGGAGCAGATGTATCAATATTTGGTTTTAAAAAAATGATACATTTGTAACTTCGAAAGTGCAAGGAGTTAAAATATAGAATTGGTATAGATACCTTAGCCTGAGCATCGATACTCGAGGTACATTTATCAATAACTTGGGAAAGGTACTGATAGTTTTTTATGTTTGGAAATTTTGGTGAGAAAAAAACTGTAAGTTTGGTATCGATTTTTCACGTGGTATCGATACCACTTAAAGAAAATATTGATACCAGTTCTTTAGTATCAATGCCTACGTATCAGTTTTGGGAAATTTTGTTAAATAGACCTTATGCATGTTTAATTATTATTATAAGACTATTTTATGTATGGTTAGCATGTAACATCGATAACTAACAAGTATAATTAACTTAAAACCTATACGAATATTAAAATGGAAGACGCTTCGTTTAGAATGAACTTGTTGTATATGACATGAGACGGTGGTGTGACATCTCGTATTCGGGCTTGGCGACTAGGCCAGGTATAGGGTGTTACATGAGTTTAAGGGTGGATTCGTTTTGTTGTGGCACATATCAGATGTTATGCTGACTGTTCTTTCATTAGATGAATAGGTTATACATTGTCGCTTAAGTGATGGTGTTAAGGTTTGGATTATTTCTTTTGTGTATATACAACCTTCAATTAAGGCAGAAAATAATTTTTGGTTCCAACTCTCAACTTTTGCTTCGTCGATGTCGTTAGCTTGGATGGTCGCCGATGATTTTAATGATTATTCCTAGTTGGAAGATGTTCAATGTGGCTCGAGAGATTACTTAGAATGAATTATTTAGTTTAGAGAATGTTGAAACATGTCTAATTTATTGGATACAGGTTGGCCGGGCTCTCGGTTTACTTAGGTACGTCGTTTGTATAGGTGTGTTACATTGCAAGAGTAACTTAATCAGGTTTTGGTTAATTCACAAGCGGTGGTGGATTTTCTTAAGCAACATGGTTTTACTTTAGCTCCTAATTTCTTAGATCACTATCATTTATGTTTGGTGACTAATGTTGGTTGTTGTCCTCCACGAGATAAATACCCATTTTGGTATGAAGATGTTTGGCTAACCCATTTAGAGTTCTAAGAGAGTTTTGCCAAGGGTTGGAGGGAGAATGTTGATTTGATAGTACATGCAACAAGCTCAACAAAGGAGTTGGTTAAGGAGTGGAACTTTTGATAAGACACTTTAGAAGGGCTTGTTAGTGCTTATCCTAAAGACGATGGGTGCTGATAAGATATCTTTATTTTGATCGATTAGTCTATTTAATTCGCCTTACAAGGTGTTGTCAAAAGTTTTAGTTTACTGACTACAATTGATTCTTCAACGGATAATAAGTTCTTTTCAGAAAAACTTTCTTTCTGGTAGGTGTATGATGGATAACATTTGGGTAATACAAGAGGTAATTCACTATATGTTTAGAACAAAGGGATGGAAGGGTGTCATGACTCTGAAGATCACTTGGATATTGGTTCTCCAAAGGAAGAAATTACTAAGTCACCCAGGTTGTCACTAAATGCTCTTCAAGGCTCTTAAGGATTGTATATGATGCGCATTGCATCACACATTGGATCCACTTCAGTTAACATTCTTGGAGGTTTAGGAAGCACACATAATTTTATCATATTCAAGTTCATTCAATAGTTGGCATGGCCTATGAAACATATGGAGAAATTCAGGGTTACCATTGCTGATGGTGGCTATCTGACAACAAGTGACACTTTTCAAGTAGTTTCTTGGAAAGCTTAGGGCCATACTTTTGGTACTAACTTCATGGTATTGCCCTTAAAGGCTGTGACTTGGTGCTAGGTGTGTAATGGTTGTTATCATTGGGAGCTATTGTATGGGAGTTCAGTTCTCTCATGATGAAGCTTACTCATCAAGGGAAAACTTGCCAATTAAAAGGGATTATGTCTAGTGCACTTCACTTACTGAATGTTTCACAGTCTTCCAAGTGCTTGGCATCAGTAGGCTAACTGATGGACCTTTGTGCTATGGTATTCACAACACTTTCACAACCTACAATATCAGTGGCCACATAAGTGCAACTATTTGACTCATAATTTGGAATTGGCTACTGTGCTTTTCACCCTTAAGATATGGAGGCACTATCTCTATGGGGAGAAATGTGTCATTTATACAGATCATAAGAGTCTTAAGTATATCCTCACCAAAAAGGAGTTGAACTTAAGACAGAGGCATTGGATAAAACTTCTATATGACTACGACTGTACAATCGAGTATCATCCGAGTAAGGCTAATGTTGTGGCGGATGCGTTGAGTAGGAAGTCCATGTTGGAATTGAGAGCAATGTTTGCTAAGTTGAGTTTATCTAATAATGGTAGTTTGCTTGCAGAGTTACAAGTGCGGCCAACTTTGATTGAGGAGATTACACTAAAGTAGATTTCAGATTCGTCTTTAGAACCTCATGTAAAACTTGTTAAGGAGGGTAAGACTTCAGATTTTTCTTATAATTTTTAGAGAGTTTTGTGTTATTGTGGGAGATTTTGTATTCCTTCTTATTTTGAGTTAAGCCAATCCATACTTCGAGAAGTGCATAGTAGCCCCTATGCTATGTATCCTTGGGGTAGTAAGATGGATAGGGATCTTCATGAACAGTATTGGTTGCCAGGACTGAAACTTGATGTGACAGACTTTATGCCAAGATGCTTGACGTGCCAAAAAGTCAAGACTGAACATTAAATCCCTTCAGGTTTACTTCAGCCTATTCAAGTTTCTCAGTGGTAGTGAGAGTGTATCACCATGGATTTTACTAGTGGGTTACCATTGACGTTATTCAAGAAAGAATCTATAGAGGTTGTTGTGGATCGATTGACAAAATCTACCAATTTATTACTAGTACACACTGGTTATTCGTTGCAGAGGCTAGCGAGGTTATACATCACTGAAATTATGAGACTTTATGGAGTTACCTTCAGAGTAGGATCACATTCATAATGTTTTCCATGTGTCTATGTTGCAGCGATATTGATCTGACCCTTCTCATGTGATTTCGGTTGAGAGATAGAGGTTCGTCAGGACTTGATTTTTGATGAAGAACCAGTGCAAATTGTTGATCGCGATGTCAAAATGTTGAGGAGGAAACAAGTGCCTCTTATTAAAACTGTGGAGGAATCACAGTTCTATAAGGCTACTTAGGAACCGAAAGATGTGATACGACAACAATATCATCATCTTTTCCTAATAGGTAATTTCGAGGAGGAAATTTTCTTTTTAGGAGGGTAGACTTGTCACATCCCAGTTTTTCTATTAATTGTAATATAGTGAAACTGTCATCTCCTATGTCTTAAATTATTTACTCAAAAATGAACATAAGGAAGGGTTGTAGCTTAGTGTAATAAAGCTCATTAACTATCTTAGAAGTCCCTAGTTCGAACCCTCATGTTCTAATTTTTTTAATTAAATTTTTGCATACAATTGGTATGTGCATTCAAGCCTTATAAAAATCGTTTTCAGTGGTGTCCGAAACAGTGGTTTCAGGACCGCAATTCCAACGTGTGATTTATTATTTTATTATTTATTTATTGACTACGAGATTATATTAAGGTCGTACTAAAGTTGTTAAGAAATTTTGGTGTTTAGATGGTTAATTAGGTAAAAAGGACTAAATTGTAAAAGGTGTAAAACTTGAGTTCTGTTAGTTAAAGGGGTCAAATGGCTATGAAAATGAAAATTAATGGACATGAGTGGTAAATATACCATATTTAAAGTTAGTGGATGTATATGGATAGGTTTTATCCAAATTTTTAATTAGTAATAAGATTAATATGGTAATTTGGTAAATAAAAGAAAAAAATTAAGTAAATAAAACATAAAATAAAAATGAAATCTTCTTTATTTGGTTTCAAACACTAAAAATAGCCATCGGAGAAGAAGTGTTATTCGTCCAAGCTTGTTTTGTTGCATTTAAGTGAATTCAAGTACTGTTTTTAATGATTTTTATGTTTTTGAGTTCGTTTTAACTTAATCTAACTAGCCCAGAGGGTTAATTTGCAAAAATTTTAAATGTTGAGGGACTTGTCATAGATTTTTTTGAATAGGTTTTAATGTTAGTTGATAGATTATTAGTTTTGGTTGTAAACCAAACATGTTTTGTTAAGTAATTTTTGCTAAAATTGTAATTAGGGATTAAATTGTTCAAAGTATAAATCCATGGGTTTCATTATGAATTGTTGATAATTATGAGTTGTTTCAAGGCCCTTTGTAACATTGTTTAAATTCGATTTTGGTTAAAATGGTTGAATTTCAAGTTATGAGCTTAAAGACTAATTTGTCAAAAGTTATATGTTAGGGGCAATTTCATAATTTTTGCATAAATATGAATTTTGGATTAAATTGAATTCTAGAAGTACTTAATTGAATGAAACTATTGTTTTAGATCACGAGCGTGTTGACGATCGTGGAAAAGAAAAGATTGCGGAGTAGTCCCTGTGTTTTTGCAATTATCGGAAACCAGTCCTGTAAGTTCGTTTTATGTAACTGCATGGTTATATTTAATTTCTTGTTAATGATTTAATCTTTTAGTTCTAATTTGTATTTCCATTTAAATTTTGAATTATACTATATACTAAAATGGGGTGTTATTCAGGCTTTGTGCATAGCAGGCTTAGTGTCGGTGTATTAATTTAGGCTTCATGCCTAGCAGGCTTAGTGTCGGTGTTATTCAGGATTAATGCCTAGTAGGCTTAGTGCCAGTGTTACTCAAGCTTAAAGCCTAGTAGGCTTGATGCAGGTATAGTAAATGTTAACGTCCCTTGGAAAATTGGTAATTTATGGTAAATGAGTTGTCTTATTGAACTTAATGAGCTTCTTTGTGCTTATTCATTTAATTTGGTTTTTGTAGGACTCTTGGAATCGTAGCATTGATTGGATCGACTTGGAAGCTCACACACTATCATCTATACCTTGGTAGTAATTTTGTACTTGTTTTGAGGTTGGTTTAAAGTGGCATGTAATAGGAAGAGTCTTTTAGGACTACGATATTTTGTGAATGTGTAAATGGTGATTTGGTATGTTCATAGTAGTGAAGTTTATGTTGAACTTGATGAACCTTTAATGCTTGTTTAAGTTAGGCCATTTTGACCATCTTTAAGTACTTGTATATATGGCTCTTTTCATATGTAAGTGATGGTTTGGAAACAGTTTTTTATGGAATCATGTAGTGCTTAATTGAACTAGGTTGGCATATTTGGAATATGGCATTATTGGTATGTTTTGATAATTAATGTTTTGATACAATTGTGGTGCCTTTGAATGACATATTAGGTAGGTGATTTAGAATGTTTGATATGGCATGTTTGTGTGTATTTGGACAGTGTTTGAATCCTTTGATCGTGTGCTCAAACGGTTTGAATGGTTAGTTATGAAATGGATTTGAAATTACTTGTTTTTAGGTAAATTTTGGGTTCACACGGCCTAGAACACGGGCTGTCACACGGTCGTGTGACACACACAGTAGCAAAACGGCTGGGTGTTACAATTGAAGGATGCTTACATCAAAGGTGACATAGAAGTTCAACAAAATTATTCTTCACTCATGATCTTGAAAAAAAAGGTGACATAGAAGTTCAACAAATTCGTTCTAGTGATAATTTAGCAGATCTTTTTACTAAGGTATTGCCAACTTCAACATTTGAAAGACTACGAGACAAGATTGGAATGCGTCAACTCAAAGATATAATGTGATGTTGCCATTAAGAGGAGTCTAAAACACATACTCTTTTCCTTTAACCAAGGTTTTATCCCACTAGGTTTTCTTGGTAAAGGTTTTAACGAGACAACTTGTAATAGGAGACTATGTACTCTTTTTCCTTCATTAGGTTTTTTTCCCACAGAATTTTTCCTAATAAAGGTTTTAATGAGCCACATTTTTATTTAAAAGACATCCAGTAAGGAGTGTTGTACATTAAGTGGATGTCTATAACCCCTTTAAACAATTATTAAAGTAATGAGATAAAACTCTTTACTTCATTTATAACCAAGCGATGATTAAATGAAGTAATTAAGAAAACTTAATTCACATTTATTGATTGAATGCAATACATTTATTAATTGAATGTAAAGGAGCTTATAAATAGCACATTGTAAGTGAAAATTAAACAATGAAAATTCTCTCATATTTTTCATTCACCTTTTACTTATTATTATTGTTTTATTAATTTTTCTATAACAGTAAATAAGATGTATCTCATATTCATTTTTTTATATTCGTCTCAAGTTTTAAAGTAAAGTCATTCCATTGTTTAGTTGTAATAAATAATACGGTAAACATTCAATTATAAAAAATCTTTATTTTAGGCACTTAAAATGAAAAGTTTGTAATTTTGACACTCATATTACATAATCCGTTCATTTTGATCACTCTCATTAAAAAACTCAAACGAAAATATGATATGCCATTTTTTTAATACGCCAACTAATCATTGAATGCCACATGGTACAATATATCACATCATAGGTGTTGCATGCCACTTTAAATGACTAAAATATAATTTGTCCAATTCTAATTATTAACCAAAATAAAACACAAACACTAGTTAAATAATTGAACCCTCCAATCAAAAATAAATCCCAACACTATATTCTTCCTCAAATATTAACTTAGAATTTGAAAATTACAAACAAAACATATAAGAAAAAATGGTAGGATGTACCAACAAATAGCGTCCTCAAGCACAATTTTCATCCACAACAAACTTTATAGAAATCAGATCAGCCCAAAAGAAGCTTTCATTTTTTTTCCTTCAATTTTTCTTGATTTCTTTTACTTTTTTTTTCCATCAATTTTTGTTTTGACTTTAAATAAAATGAAAAAGAAAACTCATATAAGATTTGCAATTAAATTTTTGAGTTCTTTCAAACTCATTTTTATAAGAGAATTGGGTTTGGGTTTTTTTCTTAGTGATGGAAAACTGGGAATGTGAAAATATATATATTTTTAATTAGGGTTAAAAAGAAAAGAAAACACCCGTGGAAAATATGTAGTTAAAGTTTTGAGTTCTCTCCAACTCAATTTTATAAGAGATTTGGATTCGATTTCCTAAACTCATTTTTCTCTATGGATTTGGTTTCTTTTTCTTGGTTAAGGAAAATTAGGAATGTCAAAAAAATTAAAATTAAGGTTAAAAAGAAAAGAAAGCACCAGTGGAAGATTTGCAATTGAAGTTTTGTGTAATAGCCTGTTTTCAGTGATATAGGAATAGTGGTTTTCGGACCACAATTTCTACGATTAAATTATTTTTTTATTATTTTAATATTTATGGGATTATATTTAGGGTGTATTAAAATTTCGTTAAGAAATTTTGATGTTTAAGTAGTTGATTAAGTAAAAAAGACTAATTCGTAAAAAGCGTAAAAGTTGAGTTCTATTAGTTAAAAGGATCAAATGACTATAAAACCTTAAACTAATGGACTTGAATGGTAACTAGACCAATTGAGGTGATAGTGGATGTTTATGGACATGGTTTTGATGAAATTATTATAAGTTTTAAAGGTTAAAATAATAATTTGATAAATAAAGTTAAAATAACTTAATGAATTAAACTCATCTTCTTCCCCGTTTCATTTTTCCACCTAAAATCACCATAGATATTGAGCTTGAGAATTTGGTTAGCTTTCCATTTTGCATGTAAGTGATTTTAAGCCCCATTTTTGATGATTTTTATGTTTTTTAGTTCATTGTAGCTTAATCTAACTAGTCTGAGGGTTAATTTGTAAAACTATTAAAGGTTGAGGGTTATTCCATGAATGTTCTTGAATGGTTTTTGATGTTAAATGATAGGTTATGAATTTTTGTTGAAAAATAAACAAGTTTTGTTAAGTGATTTTTGTTGAAATTTGGAATTAGGGACTAATTTGTTAAAGGTATAAATTCTAGGGTTTTATTGTGAAATGATGGTAAATATGAGTTTTTTCAAGGTCCTTTACATGTTTGGTTAACATGGAATTAGATTAAAGTGGTTAGATTTTAAGTTATAAGTATAAGGACTAAATTATGAAAAAATTAAAATGTTAGGGGCAAATTGGTAATTTTGTATAAATATGAAATGTGGATTTAATTGAATGTTTAAGGTTAATTGAAGTACTTAATTGAACATAATTATCTATTTAGATTAAGATAAACCATGTACGGACCTAGATTGAGGAAAAGCAAAAGCTTCGGATTAGCTCAATTTAACCTCCACGGCACTAGTCATCGAGATAAGTTCGTATAAACGGTTATTGTATTAATTTTATTTAAATTGAATGTTATTGTGTTATTTATAATGTGAATGGATCAATGTATAAACATATCAATGTTACGACGGATATCGAGTCCCGGTTGAACATTAAGAATTCTTAGGATACGGATGACATGTCATTAGGGATTTCATATTCCGAGTGCTGGTCTTGAATGTCCTACCGATGGTTAAGGTCCTGCATTTGTTGCGGTTACTCCACAGCTCGTGTGAACAGTATCGTGTAGCTTACATTCCGACTCACAGCTTATGTGAGCAGGCCCATTTCGCTGCTCGTGTGAGCAATGATGTAAAGGAAAGGTTACAGTTATATGTAAAGCCACACTTCGTGTTAGCTTTCTAAATATCCGATGAAATTCTAGATGATTCAAGGGTAAGAAAAGGTATTGAAATGGTAATTTTTCAAATGGAATTAAGCTTAATTTTATGGAAAGAATGCATGAACTAAATAATGTATTTCATATGGAAAATGACTTATATTATGATTAGGTCATTTGAATTATGTACAAGTGTACTAACTTGTGTATTGATGGTGATGTATAGGATTGTGCCTAGCTTATGGTTTGGATTATATGATTCTTATGTTTTATATTATGCAAATGAAATGGTAAGTTATATTTTGATTTATACGAACTTACTAAGCATTAATTGTTTTTGTAGTAGTTTCTTTCCTATATTTTATAGATTATTGAAAGCTTGATTTGGTTGGAAGCTTGTCGAAGATCTATCACACTATCCAGAAGTCTTTTTGGTAGTTATTGAGCATTTTAGCCAAGGTTTATAATAACATGTATAGGAAGAATTGAAATAGTATTTTGATGAATGTTTTGTTGGTGTTTTGGCATGTATAAGTTTTGGGAAGTTATCTTGGTTGGTATCATTTGATGCCTTGTCAAATGGGGTCATTTTCGGTTACCTTATTATGAATATTTGTATGGTCTTTGATGGCATGTTTGGATTGGCATGAATATGGTCAAGTTTGTAGCATGTTTTGGTGAGTGTTGAATTAGGAATTGATGATTAAAATGTGGTAAAATTTACATGTTTAGGTAAGTGTTGTTGTATGCATTTGAGGTGCCATTGAATGGCAAATTGGTTAATTGAGTTAGGATTCTTGAAATGGCAAATATATATATATATATATATATATATATATATATATATATATATATATATATATATGTTTAGATAAGGTATTCGTGCTTTGAAAGCGTGCACAATTGGTCTAAATATTTATGCATGAAATGGTCTTGGAAATGGCTTGATTTTAGGTAAATTTGGGTCCACACGGCTTGAGGCACGGCTGTGTGAAACGCACGGCCGCAAGGCTTGGTGACACAGTTGTGTGAGACACACGGCCTAGCGACACGACCATGTGTCATCTGATGACTTTTTTAGGTTGCAAGTCAGTGAGTTACACGGCCTAACACACAGCCTGGCACACGGGCGTGTGACACAGCCGTGTGACCTTACTTAGAGAGTTACACGGGTGAGGACATGGGCTGGGACACAACCATGTGTCCCTAGTTCGAAGGTTACACGGCCTATGACAAGAGAGTGTGTCTCAGCCATGTGAGGCACACGACTTGGCCACACGATCGTGTGACTCCTGCTTTGCAAATTTTGCTTGTCTTTCCTAAGATTTCCAAATTGCTTCAAATTGGTCTCGATTTACTTCTAAGATATTTTTTAGGGCCTCGAGGGCTCGATTTAGGGATGGTATGTATGTATGTATGTATGTATATATGAACGGTTTATGATTTGATTATATTATTGAATAATATTAAGTTTAAATGTTTCTAATTATACAGTAATGCTCTGTAACTCTAATCCGGCGACAGATATAGGTTAAGGGTGTTACATTTTGAGTTCTCTTCTCCAACTCATTTTTGTAAGAGATTTGGATTCAATTCCTTAAACCTATTTTTTCTCTATGGATTTAGATTTATTTTTCTTGGTGATGGAAAATTAGGAATGTCAAAAAAAGAATTTTTTTTCATATAAAAATTAGGGTTAAACCTCATTTATATTAAAATATTAGAGGGCTAAAATGATAATTTTTTATTTTAGTTAAACTATGTGTAAAGTCAAAATTTTAAAAATAATTGTAAGTCAAAATTCCATTGGAGTTTTTAACAATAGTGACTAAAATGAATAAACTATGTAACGTGAATGCTTAAATTATAAATTTTTTATTTTGAATGCTTAAAATGAAAACTTTAATAGTTGGGTGACTATTTATGCAATTTACCCTAAAGAATATATATATATATTTATGAGAAATACGAAGAAATAATTTGCTTTTGTTTTACTTTTGATATATATATATATATATATATATATATATTTTTTGTTCATTGGAAAGTCAGTACTAAGAATGGTTGGGAGTTATGTTATATGTTTGTAAGTTATAAAATGCATGTCTTGAAATAAATTTATAAACATATGGTAAATCTCATCCATTTTATTGCCTTATTTCAGCTATAAAATATTTGTTAGAATTAAGTGACCCAAATTCTTAATTAAATAAAATACAGTGGTAAAATAAAATAAAAGTAAAATCTATATAGAACTACATTTCTTTTATTTTCTTTTAGAATAAGGTTTTTTAAATCTTATTAAACTCCATCTATTTTATATTGATTAGAATAAGGTGTTCCAATCTTACTACACTCCTATTAGAATATGGCTTTACAAGCCTATAAATAGACATAGTCTATTCCTCTTGTAATCATTCAAATTTGACATAGTGAATTTTCTTCTCATCTGCCCGTGTTTTTTTTTCCCGAAAGGGTTTCCACGTAAAAATTTATGTGTTCTTTATTTTATTTTATTTTATTTTATTTTCATAAATTGGTATCAGAGCTTCCAGATTATTCATCTCGATCATGGTAATGGCGTCTTTGAAGTGTGAAATTTCGCTGTTGGATCGCAACACCAGATTTATTTTATGGCAGATTAAGATGCAAGCAGTTCTTACGCAGATGGATCTGGAGGATGCCTTGCTAGGGATAGATAAGATGCCTTCGACATTAACAGATGAAGAGAAGAAGCATAAGGATCGAAAGGTGTTAACATAATTACATCTACATTTGTCCAACAAAATTTTGCACGATATGATGAAAGAGAAGACCCCCGCTGAATTATGGAAGAGGCTAGAACAAATATGTATGTCAAAAACTCTAACAAGCAAGTTGCATATGAAGCAGCGTCTTTATGCTCATCGTTTGGAGGAAGGTGCGTCTATACACAAACACTTAACAGTGTTTAAAGAAATTCTCTCAAACTTGGAGGCTATGAAGGTTCAGTATGATAAGGAAGATCTAGGGTTGATTTTACTTTGTTTGTTGCCCCCGTCTTATTCAACCTTTAGAGACACGATTTTATATAGCCACGAGTCTCTCATAGTTGATGAGGTTTATGATTCTTTGACCTCGTATGATAAGATGAATCATCTTGTGGTTAAACCTGACTCTC
The DNA here is from genome assembly GCA_025698475.1 of Gossypium anomalum. Lineage (NCBI taxonomy): Eukaryota > Viridiplantae > Streptophyta > Magnoliopsida > Malvales > Malvaceae > Gossypium > Gossypium anomalum. Next base: position 21,499,503 of record CM046968.1, read on the forward strand.
AAGGAGAGGGTCTCATTATTCATGAGAGACAAGATCAGAGTGTTGATGATAATCGTGGAAGGACATAAGAACAAAATCCTCGCGATAAATCTAAGGGTGGATCAAAGTTTTCAAACAGAGGTAAAACTTGTAACTTCTGCAAGAAGAAAGGGCACATTAAATCTGAGTGCTATAAGCTACAAAACAAGATTAAAAAAGAGGCTACGAATCAAAAGGGAAAACAACCAGAAAATTCCAGTGAAGCTGATGTTGTAGAAGACTACAGCGATGGTAAACTTCTAGTCGCTTCCGTCAACAATTCTAAAGTGAGCGAGGAGTGGATACTTGATTCAAGCTGCACCTTCCACATGAGTTCCAATCGGGATTGGTTTACAACTTATGAAACAGTGTCTGAAGGCGTTGTTTTGATGGGAAATAATGATTCGTGTAAAATCGCAGGTGTTGGAACAATTAAAGTTAAGATGTTTGATGGAGTTTTCAAAACACTTAGTGACGTACGACATGTTCCAGAATTGAAGAGAAATTTAATTTCGTTGAGTACTGTTGATTCAAAAGGATACAGATACATAGCTGAAAGTGGGGTTTTAAAGATTTCCAAAGGTTCCCTTATTATGATGAAAGGGCAGAGAAAGACTGACAAGCTATATGTTTTGAAAGGTTCTACTGTTACTGGTCATACAGCTGTCGCTTACTCTTCCTTGTCAAATGATGATATTACTAAACTTTGGCATATGCGCCTAGGGCATATGAGTGAGAATGACATGGTAGAATTGAGCAAAATAAGACTTATTGATGGGCAAGGAATTTGCAAACTGATTTTCTGTGAGCATTGTGTTTTTGGGACGCAAAAGAGAGTTCGATTCACCAGAGGAATCCATAACACGAAGAGAACGTTAGGGTATATTTATTCTGATCTGTGGGGACCATCCAGAGTGCCTTCGAGAGGTAGAGCTAATTATATGCTAACCTTTATTGATGATTTTTCCAGAAAAGCTTGGGCATTCTTTCTGAAGTAGAAAAATAATGTGTTTTCTGCATTTAAGTCTTGGAAAATTATGATTGAAAAATAGACAGGAAAATAAATAAAATACCTCCGCACAGACAATGGCTTAGAGTTCTGTTCTAATGAGTTTAATAGATTGTGCAAGTCAGAAGGGATTGTGAAACACTTGACAGTTCGCCATACTCCACAGCAAAATGGTGTTGCAGAACAAATGAATATAACGATCATGGAGAAGGTTCGATGTATGTTGTCAAATGCTAACTTACCAAAGTCGTTTTAGGCAGAAGCAGGCTCTACTGCATGTTTTTTGATCAACCGATCTCCATTCGTTGCCATTGAGAAAAAGACTCCACAAGAGGTATGGTCTAACAATCCTGCTAATTATTCTGACTTAAAGATCTTTAGGTGTCCAATGTATGCTCATGTTGATAATGGAAAATTAGAACCAAGATCCATTAAATGTGTTTTTCTTGGTTATAAAGCTAGTGTAAAAGGGTATAAGTTATTGTGTCTTGAAAATAGAAAAGTTGTGATTAGCAGAGATGTTGTTTTTTATGAAACTGCTATGCTACCTAACTTATCTTTTAAAGACTCTTCCAATAAAGAAAATCAAAAGCAGGTGGAGTATCAGATTAATACAGAGTCGACTCCTCAAGCCAGTATAAAAATTGAGAATAGGGTTGCTTCATCACCACAATACTCTATTGCCAAAAACAGAACTAGAAGAGAAATAAACCTCCAAAGAAGTATGCCGAAGCTGATCTAGTTACTTATGCTTTAAATGTGGCTGAAGATATAGATGCAAACCAAGAGCCATCTAATTATTCTGAGGCGGTTAGCTATGAAGACTCAGAAAAGTGAATGATTGCTGTGTAAGAGGAGATTGAATCACTCCATAAAAACAAAACATAGGATACTGTGAAACTTCCTAAAGGTAAAAAGGTTGTTCGTTGTAAATGGGTGTTTAAAAAGAAAGGAGAGACTCCAGGAGTTGAAGAGCCCAGATATAAAGCAAGGCTTGTTGCAAAAGGTTACAGTCAAATTCCAAGAGTGAACTTTACAGATGTGTTCTCCCCAGTTGTGAAGCATAGTTTGATTCGAGCTTTGCTTGGTATTGTGGCCATGAATGTTTTGGAGCTTCAGCAGTTAGATGTAAAAACTGTATTTTTGCATGGAGAACTTGAGGATGATATTTACATGCAACAACCAGAGGGTTTCACAGTCTCAAAAAAAGAGGACTATGTTTGCTTGCTAAAAAAGTCCCTTTACGGTTTGAAACAATCACCAAGACAGTGGTACAAGAGGTTTGATTCATTTATGACTTCTCATGATTTCAAAAGAAGTAGTTTTGACAGTTCTGTTTACTTTAAGAAAAACAATAATGGTTTTTTGTGTATCTACTTCTTTATGTTGATGACATATTGATAGCAGCAAAAGATAAAGGAGAGATAAAAAAGGTCAAAGCCCAACTAAGTGAAGAATTTGAGATGAAAGATTTGGGACCAGTAAAAAAGATACTTGGTATGGAGATTCTCAGATATAGAAAAGCAAGTAAATTGTACCTAAGTCAAAAGGGTTACATTGAAAAAGTTCTTTGCAGGTTCAATATGCAGAGAGCTAAACCTGTTAGTACTCCTTTAGCAGCCCATTTTAGACTTTCATCGGCTTTGTCTCCATAATAAGATGATGAAATTGAGTATATGTCACATGTTTCATACTCTAGTGCAGTGGGATTTCTCATGTATGCTATAGTTTGTTCACGTCCAGATTTATCATATGCAGTTAGTGCAGTTAACAGATACATGGCGAATCCCAGTAAAGAACAATGGAAAGCAGTTCAATAGATTTTAAGATACTTACGAGGTACTACTGATGTTTGCTTACAGTTTGGAAGAACTAGAGATGGAGTCTTTGGGTATGTTGATGCTGATTTTGCTGGAAACCTTGATAGAAAAAGATCTCTCACAGGTTATGTCTTTACAATCGGAGGTTGTGGAATCAGTTGGAAAGCCACTTTGCAAACTACAGTCGCTTTGTCTACCACTGATGCTGAGTACATGGCGATTACTGAGGCTTGTAAAGAAGCTATTTGGTTGAAGGGACTCTTTAGTGAACTCAATGAAGACCTTCAAATCATTACAGTATTTTGTGACATTCATAGTGCAATCTTCCTTACAAAAGATCAAATGTTTCATGAGAGAACAAAACACATTGATGTTCGGTATCATTTTGTTCGTGATATTATTGCTCGTGGTGATATTGTTCTGAGCAAAATTATTACTCATGAAAATCCTGTAGATATGATGACTAGGTTACTTCCTATAACCAAGTTTGAGCATTGCCTAGACTTGGTTGGTGTTTATTGTTGAAGTTAAACCCTTAAGGGGTTTTATGGAAGAGGTGGAGAACTTGTTCGTTAAGAGTTCGCGATGAAAAACTTGTTCATTGAGAATTCATGTCAAGGTGGAGATTGTTAGAATTAAATGACCTAAATTCTTATTTAAATAAAACACAGTGGTAAAATAAAATAAAAGTAAAATCCATATAAAACTACACTTCTTTTATTTTATTTTAGAATAAGGTTTTTTAAACCTTATTAAACTTCATCTATTTTATATTGATTAGAATAAGGTGTTTCAATCTTACTACACTCCTATTAGAATATGGCTTTACAAGCCTACAAAAAAAAGGAGATATTCAAATTACCTTATTTATTTTTCCATTTAAAACTATCCAAAATAATATAAAATATTACATTACTAAGATTAAAATTAAAATTAAAATTAAATATAAAAAAATACCAAATAACATAATTGTATTCAATACTTATATTAATTAATTTACCAAATAATTGCCTAATATAAATTCAACACTTATAAAATTTAGTAGTAAAAATTTAGTAATTAACGTTTCAGCATTTAAATTTTTTAGTTTATCAAACACGTACTTAGTAAAAACTTAAAATTATTAAAATTGAATATTATTTAATTTGTAATATTAAAATATATAAATAAATCTAATATATATTTTTAAAATAAATGAAATAATAAAGCAAAAATAAAAAAAATCCATACCTTGAATTGTGTACTAAATAATCTAATATATGTATTGATATATAATTTCCTTTGGGCATTGTAGCATTAGATTTTAAAATTTCTTGTTTCTCTATTTTTTTTACCAAATAAAAAATATCATGAATTAATGTGAAACTGAAAACTCATTTTTATATTAATTAGTTTCACCATCCAATAATAACTATATGGGCATTGTTGTTAATGTAGGAGGACGTGGGTTTGAGTGCGCTGAAGTGCATTATTCTCCAATTTATGAGTTGAGGAGAGGTTATGAGTATTTCTAGAATTGATATAATAACTGCTCTTGAATTTTATTATTATTAGGGTTTTCTTAAACAATTTTTTTATTATTAGACAGAATTATTGAGTCTATATATATATTGGGAATATAGTTTGTATATCATTTTAAGAAAGTTAAGATTCTAACATTAGAATATTTTATTTTAATGCTGTTAATCAGTATTTTAACTTAGAAAATTTCCATTATAATTCATTTATGAAGACTACAACCAACTCTTGTAGTTGGAGTTAATTAGAATTAATTTTTATGCAATATTATTTCAAACAAAGAAAAAGAAACTTCTTGTGGGTTTCACCATATATAAAAAGCCTATGGTGGGGGCCCTAAAACATATATTTAGCTAAATCTTCCCACTAGTTCATTACTTATAGAAAGCTTCACACATTTTCCATGAAAATGACCATTGCAAAAGTATTTGAGGGGACCAAATTTTAGTTTATGGTCTAATCATCACAAAAATATAATTTTAAAAATATCTAAGAAAACCAAAATTTTCTTATATTTATATTATTTTTAAATATTAAAGATTCTTATTACGCAAAATGGTAATGGCATGAGCCACATTTATCACATCCTATTTGTAAATCATTCTAATCAAGTATTAATATCTTATCAATTGGGAATTTTTTTTTAGTCTAATCATCAACTTGAATTTTAAATATCAATTCAAATATGATGTGTAACATATTTAAAGCATGTGTGTATAGCAACATAGATTTTACGTGACAATCCAAATGGGTTTTGAATGTCAACTTGGATGTCACACGTGGCAATCCAAATTAAATTTATTTAATTAAAAACCTATTTTCATCCCAACAACTTGACATCCAAGTTGATATTTAAAACCCATTTGAGCTACCACGTAGGATTGCCGTTAGTGAGGTAATGGAGTTTAACGATAGAGTAACCACTTTGTAACAAAATGATAACATAAATGATTAAAACGTAATATTTTAAACATAAGTAACTAAAATATAATCTGAGACAAATAAAAAATGACTATTGTACAGTTTACCCTAAAAAAAACCTCAAAGATTGTCATCAAAATATAATAGACCAAATTTTTAGCATGCGAATTCCAAGTTGTGATTATAATAGGCATTATTTATTTAAAATTTTGGTAGTTAAGCATTAATTTAAAATCAAAATTATAATTTAAAATACTGATTTAACTAAAACCATCATTTTAAAAAAAAAATCAAAATTTTAATACATTATTTATTTAAGAAAATAAAATAAGAAATTCCACCTAAAGTTTCAAATTTCATTTTTTAATTATTTTAGAAGTAATCTCGTGCTACATTCCATTTATAAACCAAAAAAGAAAGCCGCGTGTTAGGATTAGGAACAATGATTTATTTGACTCTTTAGCTTAAAAAAAATATTTTATACCTTTTTTAGCTTTTAATTTTATATTTTCTGTCAAATTATCCTAAAATAGATGAATTAAATTAATATTTTTTTAACTTTATTGATGTGACATACACGTAGATTGTCACACAGATGACAGGTTAATGTTTAATTAATTTTTTAAAATTTTAAAATATAAAAAAATATATTTAGGAATTAAAAATCATTAAAATTATTTTAAAAGTATAAGAATTATAAAAATTAATTAAATGCTGACATACCATCGATGTGATAATTTGTATATATGTTACGTTAATAAAATTAACAAACATAATTTTTTCATTTATTTTAAAGTGATTTGATAAAAGAATATAAATTTAATAATTAAAATAGACGAAAAATTGAAAGGCTAAAATTTTTTTTTTTGTTGGTAAAGTTGGAAGAACTATGTTTATGTCTTGTTTTTTTCCCTATTATCATTAAAAAAAACGAAAGTAGCCACAAATTAGGCCTTTTGGTATTGTTTTAAAAGAACAAAGGATCCCACCAATCAAAATCAACCACACAATTATGGCACTGCATGCAATGGAATATATAATTAAAGGGAAGTAAAATGGTAAATGTGTCAGATTCTGAAGGGCATTTATGACTGCAAATGTTTTCTTCCTAAAAACCTACCTCATCCTTAATCACACAGTTGGGATTTTCAGACAATATCAGAGGGGCCCACTTGTTGTCTGCTGGTTTTAGCCATTTAAAATTCTGCTTAATTTCCCAAATCTTCATTGTAATTAACGCTACTTATTTTACTATTTTTTTTCTTTTTGGTTCAACGCTAATTATTTTACTATTTTCTTTTATGCTTCAACGCTACTTGATTTACTATTTTGCCCTTTTCAGTTGGAGACTTTTTACTTGGTTTTTTTTTTGGTAGATACGCTACTTTAGAGATTTGAGGGATTTATAAGTAATTTAGAAATTATATAAAATATAAATAATATTAGATTTATTCAATATTTGGATTTGTAATTATTTTATTTAAAGATATATAAAAGTATGAAAATAAATGGTGTCATTCAAAGGCGAATTTAAGGGTTAACTCCCTATAGTAGAAAATTGTTATTTAATTTGTTTAGAAAATTTTAAATTAGTAAAGGTAAAATTATCTTTAACCCTTTTAAAAATATAAAAATTTGATTTAATTTTTTAAAAATTATAAAAATATAAACTATTAAAAATTAAAATTTTATTTTAGCTTCCTCTTAGTGTCATTATAATAATATTTAAAAGAAAGAATATTTTTATAATATCATAATTGGGTTGACGGCTCGATTAAAAGTATCATCAATTTAATAAAATGCTAATAGATAAATAAATAATAGCTATTTTTTTATAAATTATTATATTTCAAAATAATATTATTATGAAATAAAAAAATATGATGCACATGAAAAATAAAGGTTGGGGGAATATTTTTTTTTTCTTATTTTGAAGTCCGACTAGACTTTGGATTATATGCAGTCTAACATGACTTTCAAATATCAAGAATCTTATACAATTTGTTGTCCAATTAATTACGATGGAAGCCAGAGATTTTATATAAAAGATTAGGATTGAATTATAAAATTTTAAAAGATTAAAATGGTTAAAATATAAATTTACCAATTTTAAGGGTAAATCTTTATTTAAAAAGCAAATGGGTTTATATTATTATTGAGAAATCAAGGGAGAAGCAAAGAATAAAAGGAGACCGGATGTTGACAAATTTCATGTCACTGTTCTTAGAAGAAGTTCGTTTGTTTGTGTGAAGATTTCTTATCCCCAATCTCTCTCTAACACCACCCCAAAGCATTCAACTTTTCAATTATTTTCTTTTTCCCTTTTCTCTCTCTAGAATCCAAAAATAAAAATTATAACTTCAACAACATTCTTCTTTTTCTTTAAGAGAGAGAGAGAGAGTGGCCCAGTAGATTGAAATCTTCATCTCTTCTCTTTTCTTTTTTCTTTCAATATGATGATGATCTAACTTCCTTTGATGATTTTACAGAACACCCACTTTTTTTTTTTCAGCTGAAGTTTATTACTGTAATTTTTTTTTTTTGGGTTGTTGGAAAAGCTTCAATCTTTTGTTGATACTCTGGGAAGTTTGGGAGCTTTGGAATTATGTATGACGGGGAAATATAGCAGCTAAATCCATGGGAGAATCTTGAAGGTGATGTGATTAGAGGATGTGGGTCTGAGGTAAATTTTTTCTTCCTTCTTCATTTTCTGGTAATTTGAGTCATAGATTTCTTTTATTTATTATCTTATGATTTGGTTCATTCCCCCTTTTTTTTTTTTTAATTTCTCAAGTGTGATAAATTTCGGGATTATTGTAGTTTTGTAATTGAGTGAATTAAAAAAAAAAAACTTTGATTGTAAGCTTTTTTATTTCTTCATCTATTTATGATTTTTAAAAAATATATATTTAGCTTGTTCTATGTGTTCTGTTTGTGGTTTCTGGATTGGGGTTGATTGTAGTTTTGATTAGATTAGATGGATGACCTTAAATTTTGTAGTCATATGTTGAGCTATTAATATTTGATAATATGCCTGCGATCTAATCTATTAACTTTGCTTACTAATTTAGCATCTTAATTTCCCCTTTCTTCATAAATTCCATAGCATTTTGCTTTATTGATCATACAGTTCCTAACTTTTCTCCTTTAGCAGCACCATTTTTTTTCTGAAAGATTTTGTCTTTATCGTAATTCATTTATGATTTTCTAGCTTACATTTTAATTTAAATCTTTTGCGTTTGCTTTTGATGGCATTAATTATGAATTTAGGATTATGTCACTTTTGTCATAGTATTGAAAGTAATTAGTTTTTGGAGTACCAAAGGAAGCTGTTTGATGAATCCTTGTTTTAATGGCTGTATTTACAATGGGACTGCTATTGCAGCATGCATCATTTGAAAGTGGGGATAAGCTCAATGAGGGTGTTTTTTTTTTCCTTAATAGTATGATTCATCGTATGTCAAATTAATTAGACTTGTTTATTGGTTTCAGGAATGGGAGCAAAAGTTCAGTCGAAAAGCTATTTGCCAGGATTTTACTCAATGAGGGATTTCAACGAGGACTCTAATGGGTGTGGCTGGCCACTTTATTACGGAGATAAAACCTTGACAAGCGGTCAGTACTACAATAGCTTTTTCCCGAGGGCCATTGCAGATGCGTATCCTGAGTATGATAAGGACCGATTGAAGAGAACAATGCTTGAGCATGAGGCTATATTTCATAATCAGGTAACAAGGTCTCAGCTGATTGCATGCCCATATTTCTTGGTATTGTTTATATGGCCCTGTTTTAATGAAGTCTAGCTTCGCTAGTTTCACTTCGTTTTGTCAATATTTATGTCTGAGTCCACTGTATTTATCCAGGTTTCCGAGCTTCATCGCCTGTACAGAATACAAAGGGACTTGATGGATGAAGTGAAAAAGAAAGAATTACAAAAAGATCATGTTCCTACTGGACCATCATTATCATCAAGCTTGTTAGCGTCACAAATTACAACTGAAGTTGCTCACAAATGTCATATCCCCAACTTCCCTGTGGCAAATTCTGTTTGTGGTAGACCATCTATTTCTGGAGTTGAAGATGCTCATTCTCGCCTTAGTTCCGTGAAGGGAAGCAGCAGCATCCAAGCTGGTCCCTTTTTGTCCCAAAATGGAGTTAATTTAAAGGATGTTGAGGTACTAGAGTGCAGGCCTACAAAAGTGAGAAGGAAAATGTTTGATCTTCAACTTCCGGCAGATACATACATTGACATTGAAGAAGCAGAAGAGTTTCAGAATGACACAGCATCCGACTTTTCAACTTATCTTCCAAATGGAAATGGGAAATTTGAGCCAGAGAGTGGTGGGAAGCCATTTCGTAACGGTGTTGGAAAGACTAGTTGCCACGGAGATGGTTCGAAATCTGATGCATGTTCAAAGGGAAAAAGTTGTTTGGCTGACTTGAATGAGCCAGTTGAGATTGAAGAAACCAATGGTTCTGCATATTCTCACTTTGTACCCCATGATCGCTATCATAGAGGTCATGAACTGTCAGCTAAACCAAAGCCAGAACTTCTTGGTTTCCCAAAAGACATTTCTGTGAATTCTCATCGCCAAAGTGATAATTGGTCCATAACTAATTTGCATGTTGAAAACAATGAGAATGCTAGAGGATTCTTTTCCCATGTGCTTGAAGCTGGTAATACTCGTGAACTACTGAACTTGCATTATGTTCCTTTCTTTAAAAGTTTTTCCATTTGTTACCAGCTGAGTGCTGTATTATATTCTTTGGTTTTGGTGGGATGGCATTAGCCTGGTTTCTATGCCACGTCTTATGCAGATGATAATGGACACTCAGGATTCCATTTTTATTATCTTGGTTTGCAGGGCATAGTAAAGGCAACTCAAAGTCTATTTCACAAAGTTTTCAGCCACAGAAGTTGCCTGTACCGTACCAGCAAGTACAGGTTCTTTTCGAGAAAGCTGATGATCCACCAACGTTTTCACTAACTGACCGAAGCAGGGTGGACTTCTCAAGAGACAGAATGCTTCAAAGATTTGAAGTTTCGGGAAGAAACCATGAAATCTCCAATAACAGCCATCCAGAGTCAAACATGGTTTCTAAGGTTAGTTTGAATCTGTTTGCTTCTTCTGATACGGTAAATCCATGGTCTCATTCGATATCTTCTTTGGAAAAGCCTTCAAGCAGCTTGAACCAGAAGTCATTGTCAGTTCAGACTCACCCATCTTTGAATTCATATGGTCCTTATAGTAAGAGTTCTGGCATATCACCCCATAGCAATGAGAGTTTCAGCGAGAAAAGGAAAGAAAGTAGCAATTCTAAGCTTAACCCTGCTTTTGGAAGTGAAATTTCCTATCGGAACGGTTTTCATTATGGATCCTCGTCGGGGTCCAAGGAACTTGGAGTTCAGCTCCTTTCTACCAGTTATGGTAGTAATGTTGGTAAGGTGGTCTCTGAGCAATTCCCTACTCATGGTTCGACTATGCCTTACAACTGCTCAAACGGCGTTGATATGAAGTCTGCTATTGATGTGAATTTAAATGTGGTGCTTTCAAACAATTCATCTAACATGCCAGTTACGCAACGAGGTCCTCAAATAGATTTACGAAGAAAGCATGAAGACCATCTACCAGGGCTGCCATGGCTAAGGGCCAAGCCTGCTTGTAAGAATGAGGCTATAAGTGCAAGAAGGGACTTGAACTTGAATGTGGGAGAGTCAATCTTCTTTCAATCTTCTTCAAAGAAATCGACCAATAAAAATGAGACTGGAAATGGTTTTATTCAAATTTTTACACAGAATGTGAAGTCAATTTCATCCTCCAACAATGCCGATGCCAACAGGAGTGAAATAAGTGAATGTCTGCACGATAAAAGGATTTTAGGGGTTCCCATTTTTGAAAAACATTATGTTTCTGAGAACGAGTCTTCTTTTACCTCCCCATATGTATCTGGTTCTCAACCATCTGAATGTGAAGCAGAAAATAAGGGGAGAAATATGTTACTTGATATTAACTTACCTTGTGATGCGTCTCTTGACGCGAGCCAAGACAATGTTGCAGAGAATTCGGCCGTAGAGAAGGAAGCAGATATGAAGATATCAAGTTTCAGACATCAAATTGACTTGAATTCGTGTGCTGTTGAGGATGAAGCTTCTTTTATACTGAATGTTCCAAGCACTGGTAGGAAGATGACTGGAGGAATAGATTTGGAAGCTCCACTCATTCCCGAGCCTAAGGATGTCATTCATGGAGAAGAATTATCAGAAAAGGCACATGACTTACCTCTGGTATCAGCAGAAAGCCGAGATGAGTCCTTGCAGGATGGACCTATGAAGAGTGCAGCTGAGGCAATAGTGGCCATCTCATCATCCGGTCATTGCAGTCATTTGGATGATGTCAATTGCAATTCATCTGAAACTTCTACCACAGACCCCCTTAACTGGTTCGCTGAGACAGTTTCCTCTTTCGGCAAGGACCTTGAGAGCAAGTTGGAGGCTATTTCGAGAGATAAAGACGGGGGTCGAGATGAATCTTCTTTAGAAGAGATTGATTCCTTTGAATCAATGGTTTTGAGACTAGCAGAAACCAAGGAAGAGGATTACATGCCGGAGCCTCTAGTTCCCGAAAACTTTAAAGTGGAAGAAACAGGAAGTACCTCATTGTTAACAACACGAACACGAAAGGGCCAAGGAAGGCGAGGAAGGCAGCGGAGGGACTTCCAAAGGGACATCCTTCCAGGTCTTGCTTCTCTATCAAGGCACGAGGTCACACAAGATCTTCAAACATTTGGAGGGCTTATGAGAGCAACAGGTCATTCATGGAATTCTGGATTGACAAGAAGAAATTGTGGTAGGGGGAGGCGACGCTCGATAACTACCTCCCCTCCTGCTTCAGCAGCAGCCACAAGTCACATACCATTAATGCAGCAGCTTAATAACACCGAATTGGGGCTCGACGATGGAAGCCTTACTGGATGGGGGAAGACAACTAGACGTCCTCGCAGGCAAAGATGTCCCGCAGGTAACCTACCATCTCTTGCATTAACCTAATTACGAGGATACCGTAGAGAGAACTAGGTCAATCATTGTTTCTTCATCACATTTGGGAAGAGGTTATCGTGATTCTCGGATTTCCTTTGTACATATCTTAGCCTGAAATCTGGCTGCACTTGATTGTCTGTCTTTTGAGTGGTTATAAACAACTTGCATTATTCATAAATGATGTTACATGGTTTCTTCTAACAGCAAGATATATGACACCATTCCTTGAGTTTTTTTTTTCGTCGAATTTTAGTGTAACTATAAGAGCCCGTTGAATGTTTCCGGCTGACTCCGACAATGCCTGAACTTTAAAGCGCTTCTTTTCACGATTGGAGTCGTAACTTCTTTTTGCCCTTTCATTCAATATGTTTCATGTAATAGTTGAAGCTATCAATGATTATGAATTTATGGTATAAAATCAAGTGGATGAGAGGAAATGAAAAGGGTTTAAAAAGTAGAAATTTGGGATTTGGGGTGATCTTCCCATGTGAGAACAAAAGATTAAAAACAAATATTGTTTGGCTAATGTGAAATATAGTACTGTATTAGATGGGATTGAAACATTGAAATGATTTTAGAAGACAATCCATTTTAATTCAAAATAATCCAATCCAAACTTATGGAAATGTCCTTAACCAAAAATATGAATCTAAAATGACTCGAACTTGAAATAACTAAAAAAAAATGAATATTATTGTGTTACGTGAATGTTTCGAAAACAAAATAATATTTAATTTGATACAAAATATGAAAAAGTGTGAGATATTAAATGGGGTCGGATTAGAATCAATACAACTTAGATTTTTCTAGTTGAGTATAGAGCAAAAAATTAAAATTTAATTTTGGATTTTGATAAATAAATTTTTTAAACAAATAATAGTAAATAATGTTCATCTTATCGGGAAATAATTTATGTTTTTAAATTATTTTGATGAAAATTTAGAAGAAAAAAAAAGGAAGAGAGAGTGGAAGGACCGGGAGAAAGGGCGCGTGAAGAGGGATGAAGAAGATCTAAGTTTTGTAGGGAAGCAGAGGAGACAGCGTGATTGTCAGATCCAAAGTTGTATAAAATCCCATTGCCTTTCCTTAGATTCTCTCTTACCCAATCTCCTTTCTTTCTATTTATTATATCCACCCAACTCTCATTTTCTTCTTCTTTTTTCTTTTTTTTTTCTTTTTAATTATAACTCACCCCCTCAGCTATACTCACTTTTCAGATTGGTCCCTAATTTTTTTCTTTCAAAAATGGCACCTAAACTACCAATTTTGTCTCGGTTTATCAAAAAACAATATCATCCAATCATAATGTGACACATGAAATATTCTTATTAGATGCCATACACTTCTTGGGTAAAAATGCTTGACAAAAAAAAAAAAAAAAAAAGCTTTAAGATCTAATATGAGAATTGGGTTAGAGCAGTAGTAGGCTTAATAAGCAAATGGTTAAAATACGCTCAAGGTGATTGTACTTAACCCCTTACTTTTATTTCAAGGAATTTTTTTGTTTATTTTACTTTTCAAATTTAAAAATACAAGTACAGATGTTAACATAATTCTCTTTTGTCAAATTTAGGTTTATTAGAACATTTTAGTTACATTATTGCCAAGTGAGTATTTTTTTATTCCAAAATGTTATATCAATAAATTTAATAGAAAAATTTTACTGATGTTAATAATTGGACATGAATTTTAAAATTTAAAAAGTAGAGGAACTAACTTCTAAATTCATAAAAAGTACATGGACTTATAACATACTTTAACATAAGGAAATTGACATTAAATTATATTATTTTTCCCATGTTGGCGTCTAAGCTTTTTTAGTCAATAGTATCTAAACTGTCTCTTTTTATTTCAAAAGTGTGTGGAGTATGATAAAAAGTTGTCATGCGCCACATTCTTATTGGTTGGTATTGGTTTTTGAGGTAAAATGGGGCAAAATGATATTTTAGGCATCACTTTTAATCTCAAAAGTCTAGGTACCAAGATGAGAAAAGGGCCTAGCTTAGAGCCAATTTGCTTATTCAACTTTATTATTTACTAATTTTTAGCTTTCATTACTTACTACAAGGAATATAATCCCCCGATGCATATTTAATATTTTTTTTTTGCGTAATCTTTAGGTTTATATAGTGTAAGATAAGAAATTTTTATGTTTTTTACTGAATTATTTAATAAATTTATGTATCAATATAAAACCCCATAAACTTATTTTCTTTCAAATTTCAACATCATTTATAAAATAAAAAATATTGAAATATAGAATATATCTTTCACGTGCCCTTACTGGAACCCTTTCTTCAAACCCTACCGCTTCAATCCTTGAAATAAAAACAAGTGGTTGTTCATACCCTTTAGACCGATTTGCATGTAAGTAACTTTGACAAACTTGCAAAACATGCAAGTAAACGTGTCTGGATGTCAAAATTAAGGGTGGATTTAAGACCCAATTGATCCAATTTTAGTGGGGAATTGGGTCAAGTTGGAGGCAGCCGGGATTGAATTGGGAGTGTTTGGAGGCTGTAAGACCTTTCCTCTACAACCGACCTCCCTGTTATAAATACCAACCCTTCCTCCCTCAAGAGTTTCGTCGAGTAGAACAAAGCCCCAAAGCCTCCATCAACCATACGAAAAAAAGAACAAAGCCCCAAAGGCTCCGTCTGAGTACAAAAAAGAGAACAAAGCTGGAAACCTGATGGACCTGCGATACTGTATCCCTCCCGTATTGAATTTGATCCTTTTTATGTTCTTAATCCCTTCCAACTCGGATGGTGGTTCCTCAATCTTTGTCCGAGAATTTTCTATTATGGAGCTCCCATTTTTACTTCTTGCACTCTTCTTCCTCCTACTCTTCCTCTTCACCTCTGCCGACATCCCTCTCAACGTCAGTCTCATCCGCTTTCGCCCAAGAGATTTTTCCATTGCTGTAAGTGCATCGCTACTAGTCTCCCTCTTTTACCCACCTTCGCTCTTCTGGCCCTTCCATTTCTTCCACCTCCTTTCGTACCCTTGCCATGGACTCTTCTTTGATATTTTTAAACAGCTTTTCTGTTGGTTTTATGGCCTCCTTCTCTCACTTCCAACTTATGTCATCGGAGTCGTCCCTCGCAATGAGGAAAATCCAAGCTCACGTCCTCCTCTTCCTCTTTGATGACATTGAAGTTGGACCTATAGCAGTTAACAGCCAGTATAATAAAGCTAAGTGTTTAGATTTTATAATTCAGTTCAAAATTTGAGGTTGTGGATGTTGTATATAGCTATTAGAACTGTAATTTGTATATGTTAGTGATTTAGTATCTATACTTTAATTTGATCAATTTTAATTTTTATATTTTTAAAATTTAAAATTTTAGTCTTGACCAAATGATAACAATTAAATCTATTTGGTTCAATTATACTATTAGTCCTGTATTATGCGTAAAGTTATAAATTTAGTCTATGTTCTCTAACTAGATTATTCTTAATCGCTATATTTTTTTTCAGTTTCGAAATTTCAATCTTAATCAAGGTAGTTAGTATCGTACCCGTGGACATACCATTTTTCTATTGTTATTGGTACATATTGGTACTGGTGTACTGTTTCGAGTTTACCGATTTTTTTAAAAACATTTGATATAAGTATATAAAAAATATTTACAATTATCAAATAATGAGATTAAATATATCTCAAATATAAAATACTCATCAAAATAAAATTTCGACTGAAGTGCTAAATTAAAGATTTTAAAAATGTCAGTGGCATGAGTTCAAATCTCATCATATATAAATTTTAAGATAAGAAAAATACTAATCAATTATATATAATATTCTTTAATAAACTTCAAAAATGCAATCTATCATTAAACAAACTCAAAATAAAAAAGTAAAAAATTATTTCATAAATACTATAATATCATCTTATACCATACATATGACAATTCATAATTCAAAATAAATAATAAAAATTTAAATTTAAAATATTTTTAAAAAATAATTTTTTACAAGTAAATAATAAAAAATACATTTAAATTTAAAATATATTTTAAAATTATTTTTTGGTATCGGCTAGTACACGATATCTCGGTCGGTATGCATTGGTACGACTGAAACTTGCACAAGAACGAAATGTAACAGCCCGATTTTGGGCCTAGTCAGAATAGTAGTTTCGGGACCACAAATTTGACATAGTAAAATTCATTTTTATTATATTTTTATGGTCTGAAATTTTATGGAATTGTTTTATGAAAATTTCGTTCGAAAATTTTGATGTTTGGGCACTCAATTTAGTCAAAAAGACTAAATTGTAAAAAATGCAAACTTGAGTTCTATATGCTAGAGGTGTCCAGTTGTTATGAAATTTTAAATTGGAGGTCCTTAATGGTAATTAGGCCATTGGTTAATTTTTTGGACAAAAATGGAAATGAAATAGGTGAAATAGAATATTTTTAAAGTTAGGGGCATTTTGATAATTTAGTAATTAAATGATTAAATAAACAAAATAAAAGCCAAATTTTAGTTATCTTCAACTCCTTGGCCGAAATTTTGAAGACCACCATGGGTAGGGTTTTGTTCAAGCTTTCCAAGCTCCATAGTAAGTCCGTTCTTGCCCCGTTTTTAATGATTTTTACGTTTTTGAAATCCTTGTAACAAGATTTACCTATTTCTACCCTTGATTTGAAGTAGGGTTCATGTTTAAAAATTTACCCATGTGTGACATGTGTGTATTTTGATGTTTAATGGAGGAATATGAATGTTTGTTGTGTGTTAAACGACTTTTACTAAGTAGTTTTCGACGAAAATGCTAAAAAGGACTAATTTATAAAAGTTATAAAATTTGTCATAAAAGTGTGATTTAGTGGAATTTGTGGGCTTATATAGTTATGAAAATGATTCAGATAGGCTTGTATGTTAAAGAAATTGAATAAAAATCATTTTACGAGCCTAGGGGCAAAGGTGTAAATATGATAAAGTTTAGCGGCAAAAACGTAATTTTACCATAGTATGATTTTTGGATCACATTGACTAATGTGACTAATAAATAGACTAAATATGGTATTATAGATCAAAGAAAATGAGGTTCGGA
This sequence comes from Gossypium anomalum, assembly GCA_025698475.1. Taxonomy (NCBI): domain Eukaryota; kingdom Viridiplantae; phylum Streptophyta; class Magnoliopsida; order Malvales; family Malvaceae; genus Gossypium; species Gossypium anomalum. The sequence goes on from CM046968.1 coordinate 21,516,887, forward strand.
CCTAGAACGGGGGAAAACAAGAAATTGACGGTTAGGTCCCTTTTTGCCATTTTGGTGTCAAGGTAAGTTCATGTGTAAATAATGCAATGATATATCATGTTTGAATGTTTTATTTATGTATGAATCTCTATGTTTAATTATTATAACGAGTGTATGAACGACTTTATTGTCTATGAGCATGACATTGTGAACGAGTTCGATGAATATGTGATATCGAGAAAAATCCCGTTTGAACCTTAGGAATAATTTAGGATACAATGTGACATGTCACTAGGAACTATGTGATTATAAGCTCATGAAATTATGTGTATATGTGACTGTGAATCCGAGTGCTAGTCATGTACGTCCTCTGGTGGTCGGGTAGCCCTGGCATGTGTTCTTGTACACAGCCGACGTGTGAGCTTGACTGCGTGTAGCTACGTCCCGATCACAACTTGTGTGAGTAGGCCCGTGATTAGCTCGAGAGTGAGCAATGTGTGATATGTGATATGAGGTAGTATGTGGCTACGTATGAAGCACTATGTGCAAGCTTTTCGTGTATCCAATAGTATTTCATATGGTTCAACGGGTAAATCAAAGATGAGTATGAGAATGAAATTACTACGAGTGAACAGACATTTACGTAAGCCTATAATTGTAAATTCATGATTATTGTGGAAATAGTTGTTTATTATCCATTGTGATTGATAGTGTACATACTTGTGATGTTGGATATATGATAAATATAAATGATGATTACGTGTTAGGCTTTTGGGCCGAATTGAAATGTGATCTAATATGTTTATATGCTTAAATTGTATTTCAACGGGTATGTTAAGAACAAGAAAGTATGCGACTATATTGCGAGCGGTATAGGTATGTACACAAAACTCATGTGAAGTGAATCTGGTAAATGATGAATATGTGGTAAGAATGCATAGGAGAAAATTTTGCTATGAAATATTGATAACCTTGTGACTAAAGATCTACATTTATGATGAATGGATGTATGATAAGAATTGAAAAATAATCATGTGTTGGGCTTATGAGCCTAATTGAATTGTGATATAGTACGATGTATATGCTTAAGCTGTGATTCAATAGATATGTGAAAGATTGTTAAGCTGTATGTGAAAATTATGATTACTCGTAAATGATGTGCATGCTGTTAAGTGAATTGAAATAACTTGCTAATAATGTGACATGCTATAATGGGGAGATTATGGTTGCTAGCCTAATGCCAAGACATACAATTAGTGTTTGTAAGATAAAAGAGTAAGTGATAATCATGGGATTTAATGCAAATTGTAATAATAGTATCCTTACGGATGGAAAAAGTAAATGAATGTTAATAGATGTATATTATTTGCATATGAACTTACTAAGATTTGAAACTTATTCCCCTTCTTTTCCCATGTCTTATAGGTTAATTTAGCTAGCTTGAGTTGGAGATCGTCGGAAATGTTATCATACTATCAAGCTATCATTGTGGGGTAAAAGTGAATACAAACCTCTTAAGTTTATGGCATGTATAGGGACTAAGTCACTTTGTGAATGTGTCATTATGATTTAGCCAAAGGTATTGGCTTGTAATGGTTAAAGGTTTGATGTAATGTGTAGCCATGCAAATTGGCTTATATTGGCTAATGGGTTGTAAGCCCTTATAACCATGTATGTGCATATGTCAATGTTTTGTGATGTGGTTTATATTTGCTTGATATATGATGGTTATGAGTCTATTCATATGTTAATGCCCTTTGAGTGTGAATTTAGCATGAAATGATTTGGCAAGGCCTAACGTTATAATGCATGATAGATGATGGTATGAAAATGATATGTTATTGCTTGATTGTATTTGTTTTTGAAGGCATTTATATGTCATGATTTGTGCCATGTGATGATGTGTGAATAAGTGCAAGCAAGGGTGGCAAATGGCTTGGAAATTGGCATTGTATTTGTCTACACGGGTAGACACACGGGCGTGTGTCTAGGTCGTGTGTGACACACGGTTAGCCCCATGGGCGTGTGATTCAGCCGTGTGTCCCCTACACCCTAATTAGGTAAAACTGAATGTCCAGTAGTAAACATACGAGCAGAGACACGGCCGTGTGTCTCAGCCGTGTGAAGGACACGACCCAGAGACACAGGCGTGTGCCTTGGCCGTGTGACCCTAAATTGTTGACGATGTCATAAACAGAAAGTTACACGGGTTAGCGACACGGGCGTGTCCCAAGCCATACGAGTGTATGACCCTTGTTTTATGAAAAAAATTCTAAGTGTTGGAAAGTTTTCTAAAGTCCTTGGTTCAGACCCGAACCACTCCTAATGCATGTTTTGACCTTCGTAGGCTCGTTTAAGGGGCGATATGGATGTTTATGACAAGTTTAAATTTGAGTGGAAATTTATGTCACGGTTTTGAATGTTTGATTGAGTTTAAGTCCAGTAATGCTTCGTACCTTGTTTCGGCGTCAGATATAGGTAAGGGGTGTTACATGAAACCTCAAGTTTATTGTAGTGTATTATCAGAACGATGCATCCTGACCAGTACGAGTGGTACCAAAACAGTACCATCTACGATGGTCTTAATGCAAACAACAACCATTAAATCTATTAATTTATTTTTTATGAGTAATATATGAAAATAACAAGCCGACCTAGTATTATATGTCACATGCTTAAAACTTTAGCGAATCAAACATACAGCCTTAGATTTGGTATTTTGTTAACGAGTCTAAGTCAACCTTCGATCCTCGTTTGGGAGAGGCTTTCGGCACACTTAGCCTAGGCAACCAATGGAGAACGAGAACTTAGATTAGTATAAGAGATGTAACACCCCTCATCCCACCCAATTGTTAGGTCCGAGTTACGGGATATTATAGTCGTTGTTGGAGAAACTATAGTCAAACATACTGTAATTATTTTAAGCAAACAATCATGTCATAAATACATTCATAATGTGGTATACAATTAAATCTGAGCCTTAATCGAGCTTATGAAAGCTCTTTTATTGACCCGAGCACGGAATAGGACCAAATTGTAAAGTTTTGAAAATTCAGGGCCGACGTCACGATTTCACCTTCTCTACGTTGTGATGTCACCGTACAGTTTATCATATCACGACATCGAGTCTGTAACACCCCTAACCCGTCTTGGTGGCCAGATTAGGGTTATAGAGCATTATCGTACAATCAAAAACATTAACATCATAATATTTAAATAAATTAAACTCATATTATAAACCATTCAATCTCATGCATTTTTTCCCCTAAATCGAGCCTTCGAGGCCCTAAAAAAAGCTTTGAAGCAATTCATGACTAATATGAAACAAAACAAAAGTTTTAAGAAAAAATTACAAAATTGGAAAAATAGGGGTCATACGGCCGTGTGATACAGCCCAGGCCATGTAACAATCGAACAAAGGGACACACGATAGTGTCCCAACCCATGTCCTCACCCGTGTAACTCACTGAGTAGGGTCACATGGCCATGTCACATGCCTGCGTGCTAGGCTGTGTAACTCTCTGAGTTGCCACACACGTCTGTGTGTCAGGCCGTGTGCTAAGCCGTGTAACTCACTGTGTAACGGCCCCAAATTCACGAGTCAACATTCGAGCGTTGACCTGGGTTGGCGATGGATAAATTTATTTTGGGATCAGGTTTTGTTGGAATTAATTTGGGTGAATTTTACACCTTTTTATTAGAAATTAAGGATGTTGGGAAGCTTGAGTGAAGTAGGGGGAAAATAGATGGCTAATATGGTCATTTTACCATTTTTGAATAAAAGTCTTCTCCCAATTAATGGAAAAGATGGTTTGACATATTGAGGTGAAGGATAAAATGGATTTGTCCCTATTTTTCCTATATTATAATCACCATATTTTTTTCTTCTTTCTTTTTCCTCATTTCCATAGCTTTTACACAATTCTTTTTACATTTCTTCATTTTTTTTCTTCTTTTCTCCATCTATTTTCCTTAGAAAATCGTGTAGAAGGAGAGAGATTTGAGTGAGTTCTCACCATTTTTCATCTTCCAAATCTCAAAGAAGTAAGGGTCTTGATCTAGCTTTTAAAGTTCCATGAAAAAAAAACCCTATGTTCTTCAAGGATGAATGTGAAGGTTATTGGGTGTTTGGGAGGGTTTGAGTTTGAGGAAGTCTCTACCCATCTTCTCATATTTTTTTTATTATTTAAAGCATGTATTTTTGCATCCTATCGACTCTTATTTTTAGTGGGAAATCTTGTGTGTTACATGTAACACCCCTCGCCCGTATCCGACGCCAGGATGGGGTTCGAGGTATTACCTGACTAAAACTTAATCAACTATATAAAACCAGGTCATGAAATCTCAAACAATTTAAAACTTTTCCTTTCTTAAGAAATCCGTCCCAAATATGGGCTTACAAGACCCAAAACATACATCCGAGGTGGTTCAAAGCCTAATAGAGAACCCGTTTAAAACTTAGAAAAATTTCATGCAACAAGGTTCTACACGCCCGTGTCTCTTGCCCGTGTGGTACTAGCATACATACTGACTTTATGGCACGGCATGGACACACACCCGTGTGGCCTGCCCGTGTGCTAAAATGACTTTAAAGTTTTAAGTGCAGGGGACGCACGACCATAATACACACCCGTGGGCATGAACCGTGTGTCACACACGACCTAGACACATGCCCGTGTGTCTTACCCGTGTGGACAAACTAGGCTATTTCCTAAGCTCTTTTTGTCACCCATCTTGCACAACCTACTCAAGATCATTTCAATATACCCATCTCATCACAATGGACATTAATTCAACCATAGAAAGGGCATCATATGCATTCATCAATATGAATAATAGCCATTATTCTAGGCTTCATACAAAATAAGGGCTTTGACTTAAGCCAAAATATATAAACAGATCTCATGATGTAACATCCTAGTCTGGCCCTATACATGCCACCTTCAAAAATATAAATCAAACTATACCGAATGCTGCGGACGATAGTGTGATCGATATATCTGAATTTAAGGGATCCTCGAGCTACCTAAATAACGCTGAAAGAAAAGGGAAAGGAAAGAGGGTAAGCATATAGCTTAGTAAGTTGCATATAAATAAATATACAACAATAATCTCACCAGTAGATGTCATGCTCAAATGTAAACAAAACTCAACTTACTCTTTGTCATCTACTCGAGTCACATTTTCTAAATTAAGCTCGTTACTCATGCTTATCATATAGGTACTTGTAACACTCACAACATGATTATTCTTTCTTTATCAAGATTGATCTATAACTCTCACCATTGAAACGTTTGGAATACTACTGGATATTCTCTGAACCTTTAACATGGGATATATTACCGATGCGTGTCCTAGACACGTCTTACACTGGCTATCTCTGTCGAGGCTGATGCATGTCCCAGACATGTCTTACACTGGCACTCATATATGCGTGCTGATGCATGTCCCAGACATGTCTTACACTAGCACGACTCTTAGCCGATGCGTATCCCAGACACGTCTTACACTGGCTATCTCTATCGAGGCCGATGCATGTCCCAGACATGTCTTACACTAGCCCTCGTCTGGATATCGATGCCATGTCCCAGACATGGTCTTACACTGGCTCCCAGAATGTGGCCGAAGTATTTCCCAGACATGTCTTACGCTGGCGCACAATTCACCCAATGCCTTGGCACGAATATCCAGTTTGTATCCTAAAGTTTCAACGGGATATCTCTATTATCTCAAATATTACTAGGCATTCTCAACTTATAACTTAGCAACTCATACAATATCAATTCAAAGGCAATATGAATGCAAGTATTAACAGTGTAGTTGTATTATTTACATACAACTTACCTCGGTTTACAAAAAGTACTTGGCTACTCGGTTTAGTCGGTTTGCTTGGCTTTCCCTCGATCTAGGTTTGAATTTGGTAAATCTTGATCTATAATGACAATATGCACTCATTTAGTCACTAATTAGGATTAAGCAATCATAAATTCACACCTTTGGTAAAATGACCATTTTGCCTTTAGATTTTGACAAAATGACCATTTTGCCCCTATGCTCGAAAATCGATTTTTATCGAATTTCTTTGTATATCAAGCCTAGCTAAAATATTTTTACTACTATATAAATCCTAAATTCTCAATATTTCACACACTTAACATCTATTATGCAACTTATGCAAAATAGTCCCTTTAGGTGTTTTCATGGCAACACCTTTCACAAAAGTTGTTTATAACCCAACAAGGACTCATATTCTTCCATAAAGACTCAATAAACATCTCAAAAACATTCATGACAAAATCTTAAACTCTTAACCGTTTTGCAAGATATCACCCTCATTTGAAAGCTCATGCTTCTAGGGTCTCAAAAATTCAAAAATCATCAACAAAGGGTGTGAGGATCACTTACTTGTGAGGGCTTTAAGTTGCTGAAAATTTCAAGCTCTTAAACCCCAAATATTTGCTGATATAATGATAGCTTTTTCCTTCTTTTTTCTTTTTCTTTTATTTAAAATGAAACTAGTCAAAATTGGTGACATAAGCATCACCAAACTTTGACAATTTTGTCCCCCCTTACACCATGGCTAGCTAGGCTATTCACAAGGGTCTAATTGCCCTTTAAAGACCCTAAATTTAAGTTCTCTAGCTATTTAACATATTTGGATAATAAAATGCAACTTTTTCCTTTTATGCCATCTAGTCCTTTTTTCACAATCGGGGTTGAAAACATTAAAATTAGCTCACCAAATTTTTCATGTACTAATAAAACCATACTATAACCTCATCAAAATAATAAAAAAAATTTTCTAACTTCGAATTGGTGGTCCCGAGACCACTGTTCTGATTAGGCCCTAAATCGGGCTGTTACATTTCTCCTCCCTTTAAGGATTTTCGTCCTCGAAAATCTTACCGATAAATAAGTTTGGATACTGCTCCCTCAGAGACTCTTTGGGTTTCCATGTAGCTTCCTCGACCCCATGTCTATGCCACAAAACTTTCACAAGTGGTATATTCTTATTTCTTAACTATTTACCCTCTCGAGCTAAGATCTTGACTGGTTCTTCACCATAAGTCATATCTGAAAGAATCACAACTTCAGTAGGTGCAATTACGTGCGAAGGGTCAGATCTGTATCAGCGTAACATAGACACGTGAAACACATCGTGAATCTTTTTTAACTCTGGTGGTAAATTCAATCTGTAGGCAACAGGCCCTATTCTCTCAGTAATTTCATAAGGTCCTATGAAACGAGGACTCAACTTGCTTTTTCTACCAAATCTGAGGACTTTCTTCCAAGGGGAAACTTTCAAGAATACTCTATCACCAACCTCAAACTCGATCTCCTTTCGTTTCAAATCCGCGTAGGATTTCTGCCTATCCAAAGTGGCTCTTAGGCATTCCTGGATCACCTTAACTTTTCCCTCGGCTTCTCTGACTAAATCAACTCCGTGAATCTGGCTCTCTTTCAATTCAGTCCAACATAAGGGCGTCCGACACTTTCGCCCATACAAAGCCTCATAAGGTGCCATTTTCAGACTTGACTAGTAGCTATTGTTGTAGACGAATTCAACCAATGGTAAGTATTTTTCCCAACTTCCTTGAAATTCAAGGACGCAAACACCTCATGTCCTCTAAGATCTCAGTATTGCTCTTTTCCGATTGTCCATCCGTCATGGATGAAAAGTCAGATTTAAACTTAACTTGGTTCCCAGAGCCTCTTGTAACTTTTTCTAAAACCTCAAGGTGAATCTTGGGTCTCGATCTGAGACAATTGACAATGGTACACCATGAAGCCTCACAATCTCAGAAACATACAAGTCAGGTAATTTTTCGAGAGAGTAGTCAGTACGCCCTGGTATGAAGTGGGCTGAATTAGTTAATCTATCGAAAATAACCCATACAACATCTTTCTTTTTCGGGGTTAATGGTAAACTGGTCACAAAATCCATAGTGATACGATCCCACTTCCACTCTGGACCATAATAGGTTGAAGTAGCCCAGAAGGTACTTGGTGTTCAGCCTTTACTTGCTGACATACTAAGCACTTGGAAACAAACTCTGAAATATCCCTTTTCATTCCCGACCACCAATACATTTTCTTCAGGTCGTTATACATCTTTACGCTACCCAGGTGAATAGATAAATTACTACTATGAGCTTCTCGTTAAATCTTCTGATTGAGCTCACTATCTTTAGACACACAAATTCTATTTTTGAACATTAAACATCCATCGATACCAACCTAAAAATCTGATTCAACACCTGACTCATACTGATTTTTCCTGGCTTGAAACTTCTTATCATTTTTCTGAGCTGCTCGGATTTCATGAAGAAAAGTCAGTCTAACTCTCAGTTCTGCTAAGATCGAACCATCCTCAATTACAGTCAACTGCATATTCAAAGCTCTTAAGTCAAACAACGACTTTCTACTCAAGGCATCAGCGACTACATTCGCCTTTCTCGGATGGTAGTCGATGAACAACTCATAATCCTTTAATAGCTCTAACCATCGACGTTGCCTCAAATTCAATTCCTTTTGAGTCATCAAGTACTTTAAACTCTTGTGGTCGGTAAATAATCTACATCTCTCTCCGTACAAATGGTGTCGCCAAATCTTCAAGGCGAACACTACAGCTACTAGCTCTAAATCATGGGTCGGATAATTCTTCTCATGTGGTTTTAGCTGTCTCAAGGCATAGGCTACAACCTTACCTTCTTGCATGAGTACACACCCTAAATCATTTAAGAAGGCGTCACTATAAATTACAAATTCTTTACCCAACTTCGGTTGCACTAAAATTGGGGCTTTGGTCAACAAAGCCTTTAATTTTTTAAAACTCAGCTGACATTCTTCTGTCCATTCAAACTGGACTTCTTTCTGCAATAGTCTCATTATCGGAGTAGCTATCATAGAAAATCCATTTACAAAGCGTCTGTAATATCCCGCTAGCCCCAGAAAACTACGAACCTCTGTTACATTCCTTGGCGGTTTCCACTCCAAAATAGCTGAAATCTTATTTGGGTCAATTCTGATCCCATCGCCTGACACAATGTGTCCTAAGAATCCAACTTCATTAAGCCAAAACTCGTTCTTACTAAACTTAGCATAAATTTGTTTATCTCTTAGGGTCTGTAACACAGTCCTCAAATGCTCCGCGTGCTCACTCTCATCACGCGAATAAATCAGTATGTCATCTATGAAAACAACGATGAACCTATCCAAGTACGGCTTGAAGATGTGGTTCATCAAATCCATAAACACTACCGGGGCATATGTTAGTCCAATAGGCATAACAAGAAACTCATAATGCCCATATCTCGTCCGAAAAGCAGTCTTCGGCACGTCTTGATCCTTGACCCTTAACTGGTAGTAATCCGATCTCAGATCTATTTTGGAAAATAATGTGGCTCCCCTCAGTTGATCGAAGAGATCATCTATCCTCGGTAAGGGGTACTTGTTCTTCACTGTCACCTTGTTAAGCTGTCTGTAGTCGATACATAACCTCATCGACCCGTCTTTCTTTTTCACAAAAAGTACTGGAGCACCCCATAGTGAATAACTCGGTCTAGCAAAACATTTATCTGTTAACTCTTGCAACTGTACTTTCAACTCTTTTAACTCTGTAGGGGCCATCCTATACGGTGCAATCGAGATTGGCATTGTACCTGGAGCCAACTCAATACTAGACTCAACCTCTCTCTCTGGGGGTAACCCTAGTAACTCATCTGGAAAGACATCTATGAACTCACAAACCATCGGTACTGACTCAATCTTTGACTCGGACACTTGGGTATTCAACACAAAAGCTAGATAAGCTTCGTAACTTTTTCTCAAGCATTTTTCGATGGTCAAAGACGATATTACTATAGGCAGATTATCTGACTTATCTGGCCCAACTCGTATAACACTACCATTCTCACATCTTAACTGAATTACTTTTCTTCCATAATCTATTACAACGCTATAGGAGGTCAGCCAATCCATCCTAAGAATTACATCGAATTCATTAAACGGTAGCAACATAAAGTGGCCGGAAAACAATGGCCTCTAATCGTTAAAGGACAATTTCTACATACTTGATCCACTAATACATGCTTGCCTAACGGGTTAGACACTTTCATAACAAACTCAGTGGACTCTATAGGCATGTCTATATGAGGAATCAAATCCATACATATGTAAGAGTGGGTAGATCCTGAGTCAATTAAAGCGACAACATTTATATCATGGATAGAAAAAGTACCCGTGATCATGTTTGGAGACTCTACCTCTTCTCGAGCTCGTATAGCATAGGTCCTCGCTGGCGCCTTGCCTTCAGACCTAATCGCAGTATCTCTCAGTGCACCTCTACTACCAGTCCCACACTTAGGGTTGCTTTGAGGCCTAACTCTCAAGGGAGCACTGCTTGCTTTCGCATCTTGTTTTCTCTCTCTCTCTCGTCCATCTCAGGACACTCAAGGATAAAGTGGTCAAGTGACCCACACTTGAAACAGCCCCTCTCAATCACTCGGCCTTCGCCCAAGTGACGTCTTCTACATTGTGAACATTCTGGTATATTTGACCGCACGCTACCAACACTTGCAACTGAAGTAGTTTGGGCTCTAGACACCATGTTCTGCTGATTCTTATTTCTCTTCGAATACCCCACTGAAGTATTCGATCGGGTAGCAAATTCTTTTGACCTCTTAGAGGAAGATTGATACGCTTTCCCTATCTGTCTTTTCTTTAAATCTCGCAACTCGCTGGCCGCTTTCCTCCTTTCTTTCACCAACTCTTCTACTTTACACGCTCTCTCAACGAGCACTACAAATTCTCTTAACTCCAGGATGCCCACGAATACTCGAATGTCTTCATTGAGGCCATCCTCAAACCTCTTACACATTATAGCTTCAGTGGATACGCATTCTCGCGCAAACTTGCTGAGTTTCACGAATTCTTGCTCATACTCTGTTATAGTCTTATTACCTTGCTTCAACTCTAGAAATTCCTTCCTTTTCTGGTCTATAAACCTCTGGCTAATGTACTTCTTTCGGAATTCTCCTTGGAAGAATTCCTACGTCACTCTTTCTCTAGCCAAAACTCTGCCCTCTCTGGGTCATCATCTACACTAGCCTGAAATTCCTCTGCTCCATGCTTCTAGCTATTGTCTACCGGAGGCTTCTCTCGTCTGAACACATCCGCACCTTGCGGAGCCATCGGGGCATATTGAGGAATCGGAGGAGGTGGGGGAGGTGGAGTGTTCGGGTTCGCACGAACAAACTCCATATACCAAGCATTCATCATTTGGAGGTAGGCTTCCCTAGCTCCTCCGCATTGGCCCATACTCACGGGCTCACTCTCTACTGGCGCGGTCCTTTCTGCGGGAGCCGGCGCATTACTTTTCACGTCATCCGCCGTGGTTCTATCAGGATCTATTACTATAAAAACACAATTTATAATCGTCAGGAATCGTCACACTATCAATATGCATATGCGTGGCATGTATAGCTAGACTCATACTCTGACCAGCTTAGTCTTAGAATCAACTAAACCATGCTCTAATACCACCAAATGTAACACCCCTCGCCCGTATCCAATGCCAGGATGGGGTTCGAGGTATTACCTGACTAAAACTTAATCAACTATATAAAACCGGGCCATGAAATCTCAAATAATTTAAAAATTTTCCTTTCTTAAGAAATCCGTCCCAAATATTGGCTTACAAGACCCAAAACATACATCCGAGGTGGTTCAAAGCCCAATAAAGAACCCGTTTAAAACTTAGAAAAATTTCATGCAATAAGGTTCTACACGCCCGTGTGGGTATAGAGCACACGACCGCGTGCTTGGGACACGCCCATGTCCCGATCCCGTGTTTGAAAACCTGGGCATTCTGCCAAAACAGCGCGGCCTAAGCACACACCCGTGCCCTGTAACCGTGTCCTTCACACGGCCGAAACACATGGCCGTGTCTCTTGCCCGTGTGCTACTAGCATACATACTAACTTTATGGCACGACATGGACACACGCCCTGTGGCCTACCCGTGTGCTAAAATGACTTTAAAGTTTTAAGTGCAGGGGACGCACGACCATAATACACACCCGTGGGCGTGAACCATGTGTCACACACGGCCTAGACACACACCCGTGTGTCTTACCCGTGTGGACAAACTAGGCTATTTCCCAAGCTCTTTTTGTCACCCATCTTGCACAACCTACTCAAGATCATTTCAATGTACCCATCTCATCACAATGGAAATTAATTCAACCATCGAAAAGGCATCATATGCATTCATCAATATGAATAATAGCCATTATTCTAGGCTTGGTACAAAATACGGGCTTTTGACTTAAGCCAAAATATATAAACAGATCTCATGATGTAACATCCTAGTCTAGCCCTATACATGCCACCTTCAAAAATATAAATCAAACTATACTGAATGCTCTGACATTAAGAGATCCTCGATCTAGCTAAATAACGCTGAAAGAAGAGGGAAAGGAAAGATGGTAAGCATATAACTTAGTAAGTTGCATATAAATAAATATACAACAACAATCTCACCACTAGATGTCATGCTCAAATGTAAACAAAACTCAACTTACTCTTTGTCATCTACTCGAGTCACATTTTCTAAATTAAGCTCGTTACTCATGCTTATCATATAGGTACCTGTAACACTCACAACATGATTATTCTTTCTTTATCAAGATTGATCTATAACTCTCACCATTGAAACGTTTGGAATACTACTGGTGTAACGTCCCAATTTTCGGGAATTCTAAAAATGTTGGCAAAATTTAAAATTTTCTGTGCTCTGTCTGCTAGGTGTAGGTTTAACTATGTTAGTGGGCCTCTAGAAGGCCCAAGCTTAAGTTAAAACCCGGTAATTTTAGTTAATTTTAATTCCATAAGAAAAAGGGGTTCTGGTAAGCTGGGCTTTTAAGTATTAATTGTGTAAAATAAAATACAAGGAAGCAGGTGGCAAAGTGGCATGTGACGCCATTGGGAAGGCTATAAAGTGTGGATGTTAGTGAGGACCCAGGTTCAAATCACAATGAAAGCATATTAAGGGAATTAATTTTTATGTACAGAAAAGGGAAGTAATGGAACTCAAGTAAAAGTCTGTCAGGAGGAGCTTGAGTTGCTTAGGAGATTGAGCAAGGAGGGGATAATGGAGAGAATTTAGGAGCTGATTAGAGAGAGAAGAGTTGGCTGAATGGTGGACTCTTGAGGAGCAAGAGTTGGCCAGCCAAGGGTTTCATTAGAGGGCAACATTCGGCTAGGTCATTTGACAGTTATAAATTCGGCAGATGGGGTAAGTTGTGCCGTTTTCTGACCATTCATCCTCTACTTTTTCCTTTCTCCTCTCTTCATCTACTTTCTTTTTCTTCTTCTTTCCTCCATAGCCGAATCTCCCTACCATCCTGTTCATCTCCATCTTTTTCTTCAGACGTTTCTAAACCTTCATAGCCATTTGCCATAAAAATTTGAAATCCCGAAAGCTATACTTCCTTTTGTGTCGATTTCTCCTAGTCAATCCTCTTACTTCTTTTCATCATCCTTGACCGATTCTCTAATCCTCTAAAACCCCAAGTTTCTATCAACAATACCACAGCAAAAACCCTCCTATTTCATCTTTCTATACATAGTTACAAAGAGCAGAAAATCCCACACACTCATAGGGACTTAGCCGAATATTGAAATCACTGAAGGCTCAACTTTTGTTATCATTTGAGGGCTTAGAACTGCATCAGAATCGAGTAGGAATTAAGGGGAATCGTTGACTAAAGGAATCGATGGTAATTCTTTCCAACATTAGTCTTTCTTTCGTAGTTTAGAAAAAGCTGAAACCCCTAAAGGTTAGGGAGGCTGTCGATTTGGACTTGTAGCCCTAAGGGGGTTGTGGTAACTATTTTACTTTGATAATGGTGTGATTTAGAGGCTGCTGATCAAGGGCTTGGACAAGTGGAACGATCAGATCTTGATCTAGTCACTACTTTCGACAAAGGTAGGATCTCTAGTGCCTAAGGAGTGGTTGGCCGAAGATGGTAAGTGGTTAATATGAAGTTCATTTCGGTAATTAGAATTAACGTGGTAGTAATATAATTGTAGGCAGTTTGTGCGTGGTCCTCATCAACGAAACGTCATAAAACAGGTATGTAACTGACACCCTCTTATAGACTAGATCGGCAAAAGCCGAAAAGCCAAAATACCGAAAAGTCGGTATTTTGAGAACTTGCAAGTGTGCAAATGCTCGTAAGGGTAACAGTTTGATGTGTATGATAAATCTGAGTGACAAGACTGCAGAATGCACAATTCCGTGCATTTCGATATTTTTGGGCTTGATGGGCCAAAATCAGAAAAAAGGGGCCAACGGGCCCAATTCAATAAGAACACTTGCTAAGTGTTTCTGTTAGTACGTAAATATCTTTGATATGCATGAAAACCTAAAAGCAGTTAAATTACTAGGATACCCCTATGTATCTAAAATTACTATTATACCCCTACGTGCAAAATGACCATTATACCCCTAGGGTTAACTTTGTCTGAAAAGCATGACGATCTGATTCTGTATGATGTATGCCATGATTGTATATATGTTGCATGGGGACATGGGTTATATTATGGAGGAAGCGTCCTGGTGGCTATGCCACATTATCTGATCTGGTGGCTCTGCCACATATATATGTTCTGGTGGCTCGCCACGATTATTCTGCTTCTCGTGACTCACACACTATCTATTCCCAGCGACCATGCGTCGCATATTTACGTATGCGTGCTAGGTTGGGTGGGTCGAGTAGTCTCCCCACATGGTGAAAGGTTGGTATGGGGGTGCATATGGTTGGATATGGGTTGGGTTTTGCATAAGCATGTAATATCTGTTCTGATCTGTCATGGGCCTATAGGCTTTATTCTGAATTCTGTTCTGGGCTAAGGCCAACATATTCTGTTTCTGTGGTTTGAGCTGATATAGGCTATGGTTGGGTTAATTTACACACTGAGTTTCCCCAAACTCACCCCTTTATTTTCATCCACGCAAGTAATCCCCAACCATAGCGGGCTTGGAGCTGTGAGGGATTCGGAGTGGCCACACATTTTTGCAAATTCAATTTTCTTCTGGTGAACTGGACCTTCTTTTATTTACGTTTAAGGTTTTTGGGTTTTTAATTGTAATAAGGCCGCTTTAATTATTTTTAATGGTTTTGATAGGTTTTATTAAGATAGATATAATTTATACTTAACCGTCAAATTTGATTAGCTTAGGGCGCGTTTTCAAAAATAGCATTTGATTTCAAAATAACACGATAACAAGCAAAGCTTCCGCAATGAAAATGTTTTCCAAAATTAAATCACTTTTCTTAAAATGGACTTAATCGACTTGGTTTCCTAAAAATACACTCGACATTAAAGTGTGGCAATGGCGGTGTGCATGTCTAGGATTGGTTCTGGGGAGAGATTGGTACTTAAGCAGTCCGATGGACTCACCTCCTCTTTTCTGGTTTCCTACCTGGTGCACAGCTTCCATTCACTTTAACTTATAATAACATTATCTTTTCAAACACTAAGTAGATACTACGAGATCAACGACATAAAATGTTTCGAACACTTCGATGTGGCACATCGGATCCGGTCATAATGTCTAGGCCGGGTTTGGGGTGTTACAACTGGATATTCTCTGAACCTTTAACATGGGATATATTGCCGATGCGTGTCCCAAACACGTCTTACACTGGCTATCTCTGTCGAGGCCGATGCATGTCCCAGGCATGTCTTACACTGGCACTCATATATGCGTGCTGATGCATGTCCCAGACATGTCTTACACTAGCACAACTCTTAGCCGACGCGTGTCCCAGACACATCTTACACTGGCTATCTTTGTTGAGGCCGATGCATGTCCCAGACATGTCTTACACTAGCCCTCGCCTGGATGCCGATGCCATGTCCCCGACATGGTCTTACACTGGCTCTCAGAATGTGGAAGAAGCATGTCCCAGACATGCCTTACAGTGGCACACAATTCACCCAATGCCTTGGCACGAATATCCAGTTTGTATCCTAAAGTTTCAACGAGATATCTCTATTATCTCAAATATTACTAGGCATTCTCAACTTATAACTTAGCAACTCATACAATATCAATTAAAAGGCAATATGAATGCAAGTATTAACAATGTAGTTGTATTATTTACATACAACTTACCTCGGTTTACAAAAAGTACTTGACTACTCGGTTTAGTCGGTTTGCTTAGCCTTCCCTCGATCTAGGTTTGGATTTGGTAAATCTTGATCTATAATGACAATATGCACTCATTTAGTCACTAATTAGGATTAAGCAATCATAAATTCACACCTTTAGTAAAATGACCATTTTGCCCTTAGATTTTGACAAAATGACCATTTTGCCCTTATGCTCAAAAATCAATTTTTATCGAATTTATTTGTATATCAAGCCTAGCTAAACTCTTTTTACTACTATAGCAATCCCAAATTCTCAATATTTCACACACTTAACATCTATTTTGCAACTTATGCAAAATAGTCCCTTTAGGTGTTTTCATGGCAACACTTTTCACAAAAGTTGTTTACAACCCAACTAGGACTCATATTCTTCCATAAAGACTCAATAAACATCTCAAAAACATCCATGGCAAAATCTTAAACTCTTAACCATTTTGCAAGATATCACCCTCATTAGAAAGCTCATGCTTCAAGGGTCTCAAAAATGCAAAAATCATTAACAAAGGGTGTGAGAATCACTTACTCGTGAGGGCTTTAAGTTGCTGAAAATTTCAAGTTCTTAAACCCCAAATATTTGCTGATATTTTTGACTAATAAGGGAGGAAGATGATAGCTTTTTCCTTTCGACTAATAAGGGAGGAAGATGATAGCTTTTTCCTTCTTTTTTCTTTTTTCTTTTTCTTTTTCTTTTATTTAAAATGAAACTAGTCAAAATTGGTGACATAAGCATCACCAAACTTTGACAATTTTGTCTCCCCTCACACCATGGCCAGCTAGGCTATTCACAAGGGTCTAATTGCCCTTTAAAGACCCTAAATTTAAGTTCTCTAGCTATTTAACATATTTGGGTAATAAAATGTAACTTTTGCCTTTTATGCGATCTAGTCCTTTTTCGCAGTCGGGCTTGAAAACATTAAAATTAGCTCACCAAATTTTTCATGTCTAATAAAACCATACTATAACCTCATCAAAATAATAAAATAATTTTTCTAACTTCAAATTTGTGGTCTCGAGACCACTGTTCCGATTAGGCCCTAAATCGGGCTGTTACATTACATGGTTAGTTAAAGAGGGTGGTGAATCTTTTAAAGCTAAAGGTAAACACAAAGTGGTGGAGAGCTAGGCAAGAAGCTTTGTTGGTGTTCTTCCATCAATGTGATACCCTCTAACTCTCCTATTGTAAACACCCCAAACCTGAATCTATTGTCAGATTACGGTTACGGAGCATTACCAAACAATCAAAACATTTAACATACATTTCATATATAATCATAAACATACTAAATCCCAATCATTTACATGTATATTGTCCCTAAATCAAGCCTTCGAGGTCCTAAAAACACATTAGAATCAATTCGAGACCCATTTGAAAACATTTGGAAAGTTTAAGGAAAAGTTGCAAAATTTTGACTACAGGGGTCACACAACTATGTGGCCAGGCCATGTGCCTCAAACGGCTGAGACACACGCCTGTGTTTCAGGCCGTGTAACACACTAACTTGCACCTTAAGCCTTCAATAGGTGACACAAAGCTGTGTCGCCAAGCCGTGTGTCTCACACGGCCGGATCACACGCCTATGTCTCTAACCGTGTGAACCTAAAATATACCTTAAACAACAAGTTTACCATTTCAAGCTTACTCGGGCCTTAAACAATTCAAATACCAATCATTTAACCTATTCAAAATACGATTAAACATACTCAAAACATGTCAAAACAATCATCCTAAGTGCTTAACCAATGTACCTTTATTGGTACCACATTTTATATCATCAAAATACATCAACAATATATCATCCAAATCAAGTTTAAAGTATGCCAAAATCACTCAATTTAGCCTAACATAAAGCTACTTAAGACATCAAGCTTTAAGTTTTATATACATATCAAGCCTTTGGTCAAAATACATACTAACATTTAGCTTCAAACATAAGCATATACTTATAACTTAATTTACATCACGTTCACAAAACAACTCACAACCAAAGACATCCTAGGTACATGCCATTACAAAATTAAACATCACCACACTTAAGGTCGGGATTGTTGTTGGATGTTGAGTCGGCGATCAAAAGAGAGTACCTAACCTGCTCACGGAAAAACAAAACTGCACGCTGAGTAAAACTTATGATATTTTTATAATCTGAACATTTTAAAACATGATATGATACATGATTGCTCAAATTGAATTATACAATCATACTACTATCTAAACATACAATTATAGTATATCACCATTTCAATTTCATGCATTTTATCACATTATTTCATGCCATACTCAATTTTCACAAGTATTCACATTTAGTTGGTTTGAACGTATATCTCAATTCACACCACTTGCTATATAAATAGCTTTGCATAGATCAATCAACAATTTACTTATATAATGCCACAAACCAATCCACATTAAGCAAACTTCACTCATTCGAATAACCACAAGTATATCCAAAGCATTTAAATTTATTTCACAACTTTAATAATCTAAATCAAGAATATATTATATCTTCTAATGAATAATTGTATATACATAAGTAAATATAATCTTCCTTAGTAATACCTATAGACATTCTTCTTAGATGATTCATAAAACCTTGCTGTATAGTCCAGTTGATACATGGCACCCGGTGCCTAACGGATAATTCGTGAAAGAGTTTGCACCCAGCGTTAGTCGGATAAATTGACAAATGTGTGCCCAGCACAAGTCAGATAAACTAACGGAGGTTGCGCCCAGCGCTAATCGGATAAACCGACGAATAATTAGTGAGCCTAGCTCTAGTTGGATAAACTAACGATATTTTCACCCAACGCTAGTCGAATAAATCGATGAATGTGTGCCCAGAACTAGTCAGATAAACTGACGAAAGTTGCGTCCAGCGCTAGTCGGATAAACCGACGAATAATTAGTGAGCCCAGCTCAAGTTGGATAAACAATGATATTTGCGCCCAGCGCTAGTCGAATGAATCGACGATGTCAACTACTCATTTGCAAGTCCATAATTTTTACTTTTCATAACTCAATATCAAATTTCATAATTTAATAACACTTCTACTCCAATTATCTACCAATCATACATTAATTTATTCCATAATGTCACATTCCATAAACCTCCATTCCATTGAATTAACTTATACATCCATAAACTTCCATTCAATTTAATTAACAATTACATTAGAGATATATTAAGGCATCAAGTAGTAACTAGATTAATTAAAACAATTTGTAAAGTTCGAGTTTGGGGACTATGAACTTACTTAAAACCACAGACGATTATTTCGCAACCTTCTCTTTTCCTCGATTTATAATCGATCTACTCGTTTCATGATCAAAACATAATTAATTATTTATTAACTAATTCAAATACCATGCCAAGTTCAAATTTAAACCATTTTACCATTTAATTACATTTTTACTTATTTGCACTCAACATTTACCCTCGATACAATTAAATCCTCAATTATATATCATATTATTTAATTAAAATCAGGAAAATTCTATTTCAACCAATTATTCCACAAGGTCCAAAACAGCTCATACTTTTAATCAATTCATAATTTAATCCTTGAATTTACCATTTCCATAATTAACCAAATATACATATAATTTATTAACAATCCCTACATTCTTGAATTTTATAACTTAACACCATACTAATTTAATTTATAGCATTAAACTCCTTGAAAGCTAATCCTAACAAAGCTAATTCAACTCAAATTTCCAGCACAAAGAACAATCCACTAAAAAAAGTCCCTAGACTTCAAAAAATTAATCAAAACAACTTCAAACATTAAAGTTTTTCAACAATGGCAACTTCCACAAATATCATAATTTCTCTAAATTCCACATGAGTAATCTACTACATAATTTTAAGGTTCCAAAAATATAAAATTTAATTGAAAATAATCAAATCATCCCAACAAAATTAAGCTTCAAAAATGACACTTAAAGTTCGAATGGTACTAACCTTTCTTCTCCCAAATCGGCATGGAAGAGATAAAGCTTTAATTTTTGTTTCTCTTTCCTTTTCTTTCCCCCACTACTCTATTTGTTTCTTTTATTTTATTCCTATTTTCATTTCATTTTCATTTTTATTATAACATAACATAATTAATAAGTTAAGCATTATTATACAATTAACATATATTACATATATATATAATTCCCTTATAATTATCCACTAACCAAAACTCATCAAATTAATAGATTATCATTATTCTAATCTCACTTTGAAATTTAATACTAATTACTAATTTATCACCCACTTAATTTAATCATTGTACTTAATTAAACACTAATAATTAAAATTATCAAACTATCATTCAACTCGTTTATAAAATAACTTCGTAAATATTTAATAAAATATTTACAAGTCTGGTTTATGAAAACGAGGTCCCGATACCTCAATTTTTGAAACCACCGACTTTAGGACCGATACACTTGTACCTTATCTGTCTTCCAAATAACCAAAATTATTAGACCCAACTTCAATATAATACTGTAATATTCTCGTAAATATTAATAAATAATATTCACTGATCTTATCATCGGAAAATAGTATTTTTAAACCATCATTCCCGACTCCACTGGCTTTTGGGTTGTTACGCCTATGCTTCATGATAAGCCATAAATATGATGCTTGTGTGATAATGCATGCATATTATATGTCTTTGGGTGGAAATCATGTTTGGATGATTAAAATGAAGCTAAAAACTTAGTTGTGAAATCTGCCAGAAACAAATTATTATATGAACTGTAAGTTTGAAAAATTGCCATAAATTCTGTAAAAATAATTAAGAAGTGGTTTACACATCGTTGTAACCGTGAGTCAGTCTACTTTTGTTTAGAACAAACAAAGATTGATTTCAATTTTTATTTTAAAATATATGAATTTTTTAGCGTTGAAAGGCCATAAAAATCTGGCAACAGAATTCTTATAAAACAGATTTAGTAGTGACTTTGAAAAAATCACAAAAAATTTCACAAGATAAAATAAGAAGTAAGCCTTATATCTCTATAATTGTACAGATGTCTAGTTTTGTTAAAAACAAATGATGCTCAATTTAGAGTTATTTATTAAGAGTTATTAATTTTTTAATGAGAAAATGTCAAAATGTCAAGGTAGCAGATTGTCACATCTCATTAGTAAATATTTTAGCTGGAATGGTAAGCAAGTTGAAACGAGTATGAGACTCGAATGTCATGGTTGTATTTTTTTGATTATATGTTTGATGCTTTATTTGCGCTCAGCCTTCGGGCTCTAACCTAACTAGCGACCATGGGTGGTGCTCGGGATAACCCTACAAACACCCGCGATTATTTAACTAGTGGGAATGAGTGGCACAGGATTATCCGGATACTCGATTATTTGAGTAGTATGTGCAATCTAACAAGTTTGACAAGTTTAATATGCAAGTGATTTGGTTGTGTAGATTTAACGACTCATGATTTAATTATTCGATACTCATGTCATGCTTCTATGTATACATTTGATCTGCATGCTTATATTTATGAATTTCTTGAAGTATGGTAGATTTGTTGTGTACCATTGAACCTATAAAGCTTAGCCTTCGAATTGCCTTCATGTTCAAATTTGTAGACTTTTGTTCGTGTTTAGCATCACGTGTTCAAAGTACAATACCTTATCTGTTAGTGGGCATTGTATTCCTAAGGCCTTACTTGTATTTTTGTATGTCTGTAACACATTTATCATTTTTGTTATTTTGACTATTTTGATATACGTTCACAATGGAGCTCCACATGTTTTGTATAACTACTTTTATTACTATTTTCAGTATATTTATGTATGGTATTTTCTCTTATATAAAATGTATTTTAATGTTTTAAATCATTTGAAAATTTTGCTGGGTTACTCCGGTAACCCGATTTAGCGCCTTAGTATTCAAGTGCTCCGTATTTGGAATTAAGGTGTTACACACTGACTTGAAACAATAGAATTCTCAAATGACACACTGCCGTGTGACAGGCCATGTCACAGGCCATGTGAACCCAAAATTTACCTAAAAACAAGCCATTTCAAATCCATTTCATAACTAACCATTCAAAACAATTGAACACACATTCAAGGGATTCAAAAAACCATCCAAATACATACAAACATACCATATCAAACATCCTAAATCAACTAACCAATATGCCATTCAAAGGCACCACAGTTGTATCAAAACATCAATTACCAAAACATGCCAACTTTGCCATTTTCCAAACATAATAACCTACTTCAATTAACTACCTAAACATATCACAAATGACCATTATCAAGCCATTACAAACATACCAAAAGAACCTTATATACATGCACTTAAATGTGACCAAAATGACATAACTTGATAGGACATCAAATTACACCAAACCAACATAACTTTAAAGGCTTAAACATACGAAAACTTATATAAACACATTAACTAAATACCATTACAAGATAACCTATACATGCCGTTATTAACCCTGACCAAAATTACTCAAAAACTACCAAATTGACTATTGGATAGTGCGATAGGTCTCCGACAAGCTTCCGATAATTTATAAAACAAAAGAAAATAACTATGTAAGCAACGAGTGCTTAGTAAGTTTGTATAAACTTAAACATAACTTACCACCTCAATAACACAATTCATAGATTAAACATAAACCATACCAATGCCATGAGATTAGTATAAGCCTATTCAAGCATCATCAAGCTCACATGTTAGTAGATTCATCAACATCACATATAAGCTCATTTATATCATAAGTAGATTTTATAAGAAACATTACATATGCATCATCCTTTTCATAAAATCATGAACATTTCCATTAACTTGCTTACTGTTCCATTCCTTTCCTTACCCATTGAACCATCTAGAATTACATCGGATACTCAGGAAAGCTCACACATAGTGTGCATTTACATATAATCGTAACCTTTCCTTTACATCAAGGTTCACACGAGCTGTGAAATGGGCCTGCTCACACGAGCTATGGGTCAGAATGTAAGCTACACAATACTGCTCACATGAGCTGTGGAAAATCCGCAACAAATGCAAGACCTCAGCCATTGGTAGGACATTCAAGACCAGCACCTGAAACATGAAATCCCTAATGACATGTCATTTGTATCCTAAGAATTCTTAAGGTTCAACTGGGACTCATTGTCCATCAATTCCTCATAGCATTTATACATTTATTTTCAAATTTATCTATATTACAACATAGAAAACAATCAAATTTAGCTAATATTAAAACGATTACAGTTCATAAGAACTTACCTCGATAACCAGGGCATAGAAGTAAAATTGAACTAATCTGAAGTTGTAGCATTTCCTTAATTTAAGTCCAATTGTGGTTTATCTTGATCTAAATAAATAGTTCCAATCAATTAAGTACTTTTAGAATTCAATTTAATCCATCATTCATATTTATGAAAAATTACAAATTTACCCCTAACATTTTAACTTTTCATAATTTAGTCCTTAAGCTCATAACTTGAAATTTAACTATTTTAATCCTCCTTTCAAGCTAGCGGAACTTCTTAGGGACTCACACTAACCAACCTAAATTATTATTTCATAATTTTACCATGAAATTTTACTATTTTCAGAAATAAATCCTTAAATGCAATTTCATCAAAAACCACTTAACAAAATATGTTTATTTAACAACTAGAGTTAATAATCTATTAACTAACATAAAAATACATTCAAAAAAATTCATGGTAAGCCCTTTAATCTTTAACAATTTTGCAAATTAACCCCCGGGCTAGCTAGATTAAACTAAAACAAACTCAAAAACATAAAAATCATTAAAAACGGGACAATTATACATACCATGCACAAGAACAAAGCTATACAAATGCTCCAAGCTCCTTTTAATGGTGTTTTACATTAGAAAAGATAAAATGGGGGAGATGATGATATTTGGTTTAGTTAATTTTATGTTTATTAACTAATTTACCATTTTACCCTTATTATTAATCATAAATTTCAATTAAACCTTGTCCATTACTATCCACTAACTTAATTATGGTATAATTACCATTTAAGTCCATTAGATTTCCTTTCCATAGCCATTTAGCCTTTTTAACTAATAGAATTCAACTTTTACACATTTTACGATTTAGTCCTTTTCACCTAATTAACCATTTAAACATCAAAATTTCTTAACGAAATTTTAATATGACATAAATATAATGCTATAAATATTAAATAAATAATAACATAATAATTCACTCGTCAAAATTGTAGTCTCGAAACCACTGTTTCCTAAAACATTGAAAACGAGCAGTTACAGGGCCACTCAACATCACGACGTCACATATTGTCGACCAACGTTGCGATGAGGAAAATGTGGCCGTTGGGACGAGGACTCCATTTTTTTTTTTTGTAGAAATAAGGTCTTTTGGTACGTATTTCAATCCAATTACACCATTAACCTATTTGGTGCATAATTGCACCTTTTTACCCGCACAAAACCAACCAAAATACATTCCATAATATTCATTTAACCATTTCCAAAATCAATCAATCCATTATGCCTTAATTTGGCACCATTTCATACCAATTTAACCTATTTAAACTTTATCTATATAATCATGCTTTCAAGCCATTCAAACCAACAAGAACCATGCCATATCAAGCTTACTTATGCAATTTAAAATGCCATACACAATGTCATACAAGTTACCGAACATGCAACTACATATTTGAACATTGAAATTCCATAATTAAAACATTCACTAAGTTTAATCAACTATAAATTCAAAGTTAAAACTTATAGTAACACCTATGTACATGCCATGTAACCGAGCTTAAGACGAGCAAAAGTCTAACGAGTCGATAGCAGGATAGTGTAAGCAAAAGTCTAACACCTACATAACCCCTTACTTTTATTTCAAGGAATTTTTTTTCTTTTTTTACTTTTCAAACTTAAAAATGCAAGTACAGTTGTTAACATAGTTAGTTATCTTTTGTCAAATTTAGGTTTATTATAACATTTTAGTTACATTGTTGCCAAATGAGTATTTTTTTTATTCCAAAATGTCATACCAATAAATTTAATAGAAAATTTTTACTGATGTTAATAAATGGACATTAATTTTGAAACTTGAAAAGTAGAGGGACTAAGTTCTAAATACAAAAAAGTACGTGGACTTCTAACATACTTTAACCTAAGGAAATTGACATTAAATTATATTATTTTTCTCATGTTCGCATCTAAGCTTTTTTAGTCAATAGTATCTAAACTATCAATTTTGTCTCATTTTATTTCAAAAGTGTGTGGCCAATGATAAAAACTCATCATGTGCCACATTCTTATTGGTTGGCATTGGCTTTTGAGGTAAAATGGGACAAATTAATAAAGGTAAAATTGTACTTTGACTTCTCTAAAAATGATAAAAAATTAATTTAATTCTTTAAAAATTATAAAGATATAGACCATTAAAATGATAAAATTACATTTTTACTATCAAAAAAATTACAATTTAATTTCGACCACTAAAAGCTTTTCTAACTTTAGCCCTGGTCTACTTGCTTGTAATTGTCTTCTTTTACATGAAGTAATTGGGTTTTTTAGTTTGCAGCAACAGTAACTCTTCAAACCCTTAACGCTGCTCTTTTCTGTTTTGCTCTTCTTTCTTTCTTTTTTTATTTAGTAAACAAACTTGTAAAATCATGTAAATGTGGAAGTAGTTGCTTTTATCATACACATTTAATAAATCAATAAAATCTATTTTCTTTAAAAATGTACCAAAAGAGAATCACCTTATAATTTATAATATTGTAAAATACTACTTATTCTATAATTATATATGTAATGTAGATGTGAAAAATATTGAAATAAGATAGTGTTTTATAAATATTTGGATTGTGTATATATATTAATAGGTAAAATGAATCATATATATTTTATATATACTACAAATTTTATGTATGTAAAAACTACATATTTAAAATATATGTATATACTCAAAAATAATATACAACAAATAATAAATAAAATATCTTGTGTTATATATATTATTTTGTTATTTATTTTATCTCCGTAAAAAGTAATTTTAATAATATTGTACCATTACTTAAATAATAATTCAAACTTTTTATTTATAAACTATTATTTATTTTTTTATTATTTACATGTTATATGTTATTTATTTTTATTTTAAAGTAATACATCCGTTTAATAACATTAATTAAGAGACATTAAATTTTTTTAAAAAAAGAGATATGTTATAAAATAAAAAGACAAAGAGTAAAGAACAAAAAAAATGGAAGAGCAAAAGAGAACATATGACTTTTATTGATCAATGGGAATAATCTATAATGCTTCTCCAAGGTCTATATTTATAGACATAAGACTTCTAATGACTATTAGAATTTAAAGTACATCGAAACTTATATTGATCTTGATAGAAATCCACTTAATAATAAAATAATCATAACACTCCCCATTGGATGTCCAGTGATAAATAATGTGCCTCGCTAATATCTTACTAAGATAAAAACCCTGTGGGAAAAAAATTCCTAATGAAGGAAAAAGAGTACACATATCTATAATAAATATAACATGATCTCTCATTAAACACATTACTAGGAAAACCTAATGGGACAAAAACTCGATTAAGGGAAAAAGAGTGCAACGTGTATTTACTCTCCCTCATGAAAACATCACATAATATCTCATATTCTATTTATTCAATCTTAAATACTAGCTTTTTAAATGACTATTTGAATTTATTTGCTAAGCATTTATGTCACCATGATTTTGAAAGTCATGAACGAGAGAAAATTTTTGAGAAATATATTTTGACCTCTTCAGGAGTTTCAACAATAATCATAACAAACTTTAATCATGATTCTTTTACAAAAATACAAATAGGTATTTTGAATCATTTTATAATCCTCCTTCAACTACTATTTATTAAGTCAAATTTACCACATATGTTCAAATTATTTCAATTCATATAAATGAATAATTTCCTGAGAATTTAATATGCTTCTAGTATTCTAAATCCTTAAAGGATTTGATTTGATAAAAGGTGTAACAATTCATTTTTCAGTGGTTTCAGGACCACAAATCCGACAAGTGAGTTCGTATAATTAGTATTTAAATCAATGAGTCAATAATAATTTTATTTATTGATATTGAAGTTTGATTTGATGAATTTAAAACAATTGAATTAAAAGTTAATATAACTGGTTCGGTTCAAAAATCAAGTGGTTATTGAAAACGAGGTATTAGGACCTCGTTTCCGTAATATAAAGTTATAAATATTTTTATTAAATATTTACAGAGTCATATTATATCTGAATTGAAGTTTAGTCCGATAATTTTAATGATTTATTGCTTAATTAAGGTAAAAGAATTAAATTATAAAAGAGACAAAAGTTAATCGCTATAGATTTAAAATAGTAAAAGAACCAAAATGGTAATTAAACCATGGTCAAAAAGTCCAAGTGGTGGTGGATATGATTAAATCTAATAAATTTTGGGCTATTTCTCTTTCAGTCCTAATCAGTTTAGGATTAAATTGAAAATTAAGTTTATTTAATTGAAATTTAATAAATTGAAGGACCAATTGTAAAATTAAACTCTCCTTGAATGATAATTATACCATTAGAAGGGATAATGGATGGTCTTAGGCTTATAAATGTTTGAAAATTATTAGTAATTAGAAAGGACAAAATAGTAAATTGGAAATTAAATGAAATTTAATAAAGAAAACAAGTTAAAATTATTTTTTAACTTATCATCTTCTTCAATTAGAACCGAAAAACCTAGAAGCCATGGGAGGAAGCTTCGGTCAACATTAGTCCTTTGATTTAGGAGGTAAACCTCGCCCGTTTTTAGTAATTTTTATGTTTTTGAGCTCGTATTAGCTTAATCTAGCTAACTCATTGACCAATTTATGAAACTGTTAAATGTTTTGGATTGTGTCATTGTTGAGTTTGTCTTATTCTTGAAAATTTCTAAAAAATATTGATTTTGGTTGTTAGATAGGACTATTTTGTAAAATAGTTTTTAATGATTTTAAGGTTTAAAGACTAAATTGTTAAAGTGATGAAGTTACAAGGACTTGACGAGAAATAATTGCAAATATGGTTGTATTGAGGTCATTGCATATTCGGCCATGGATTTTTTTAAATAAAAATGGTTAATTTGCATGATTAGGGCTTAGGGACTAAATTAAATAAAAATAAAATATTATGGGAAATTTTGTAAAAAGGCTAAAAAAGACTTAATTGCATAAAAAAGACTTATTTTAAATTAGGAATGAGTGGAAAACCGAGGGAAAGAGAAATTACTGAATAGTCCTTGTACCTTTTTCATTGCAACAATTTAGTCAGGTAAGTTCGTACAATTTAATTTTAGTACATTTTTAAATTTATTATAGGAACTTAATTGCATAATATTGGATTATATTAATGTGTGTAATTGGAAATGGAAAAAAAGAATTGAAATGACATTGATCACTGATTGAGATACTATGAGTCGTTACTACAAATTAATCTTGTAAGTTTATGCATTTAATTATGATTCTAATAATCATTATACTCTTGTTAATATACTGTTATTGAATGTTATAATATACTGAATGAGATCAGCGAGCGTTACCCACTGATATACTAATTGGTGCTCAAACGAGTCATACCTACTGAATCTACTGAAACGTATGCGCTCTTAAGCCATACCTACTGAATTTAGTAGCGAACAAAAGAATCTACTGATATACTGAATAAATCTCAAGGAATTTGATCCACTGATATACTAAAGAAGCTCAGTTGAGTGAAATCTACTGATATACTGAGTAAAGCTCAAACAATTATTATCCATTGAACATAATGAACTACTGTACTAATTGTTAATTATTGATAAATGTTGTATTTGAACATTTAATTTTAATTGATTACTATGTTTAATTTGGAAAGGTTTATCAATATATACAAATGAACTTGCTAAGCTCAATTCAAGCTTACTTGTACTTGTCTCATTTTGTAGATTACGTTTTGAAGGCTTAGAAGATCGGGTCAACATAAGAAATCACACTATCTTGGAGATCTTTGGTAGACTTTGTTTTAGTTTGGTATATATGGCATGTAGTAGAACTCTTTTGTATGTGTGATATTGAATCCTAGTTATGCAAGTGATATCTTTAAAATTTGAGTTGCTAGGTTGAATAACTAAAAAAGTATGCTTGTTTGGTTAAGTTGAAATGAATGATTTAAGTGAAATCAATGACCCTATATTGAATTATGGTAAGTTATGAAATGGAAGTAAAATTCATTATGTATTTGTGCTTTGTATGTGTTAGTATAGAAGTGTTTTGTCATGAAGTATTGAGGTGTCAATGATGGCACATTGGTTAGGCATTTGAATTGATTCTATTATATGTTTTGGATACCATTAGGGGTGTCTAATGACCTATAAAATTGTATGTTAGAAAATGTTTTATGTACCTAAGCAAATGGATGAAAGTTGTGCATGGAATGGGTCATTTTGGGCTCACACGGCCTGGGACACGGGTTGTCACATGGCTATGTGAAGCACACGGGTAACCCATACAGTCGTGTGCCTAGAGCATGTTTTTAAACAATATAGGTGCAAATCTCACACGGGTAAACACACGGCCAGCGACACGGTCGTGTGAAGGCATTTTGAATGTTACACGGGTTGGCACATAACCTGGAACACGGTCGTGTGATCCAAATCAGAAAGTTACACAGTTCATGCACACGGACGTATAAGGTCGCGCATGGGCATGTGGGTTAACCACACGGCCTTGTTGGAGCGACACAGGCTGGACTCTGTCACACGGCCTAGATACAGACCGTGTGACCACTGACTTAAATTTTTTTGAATTTTTCCTGAAAGTTCTGATTTGTTCCAATTTGGCCCCTGAATGTTTGTAACTTATTTTTAGAGCTTCGAAAGGTCAATTTAAGACCCGAAATCGAATTATCTCTTTTATAATGAAAATTCCTTGTAATTATGGAATTGAATTGATTATTGAATGTAAATCGTATTAATTGTTCCGACTTGACTGGTAACATCAGATATCCTATTCCAGCAACGGAAATGGGATATGGGTGTTACAAAAGGTTGTAACAACAATCATTAGACTCAAGTTAAATCTTCTATGAATTGCCAGTTTAATAATATATCTAAAGGTTATTGCATCCACCACAAAAGAATATTATATCTTTTCATAATCAATTACAGGACTTAGCAAAAAAATTCATATTTTTATTTCATTTATGCAAAATTACTTCATTTGTACCATCACTGGCTTTATACCTTTAGATATTTGGACTACTGGTCCAAAAACTCCACAAATTTAATTGTACTTGAGTTGAATTTTTCTATTTTGACCAATCTATTCCATATTTATATTTCTCAATAGATTTATTTAAATTTTCCTTTTATTCCATTATTTCAACAATGATATTGCATGTAAAACTATTGTCGATCACTTTTATTATTGGTTCTACATTTTCTCGAATTGATATAACTTATTGAAATTTCTTTATTTTCACTATTTTAATCTCCAGTTTCAAATACCTAAATCTCTTTTGGATTTTTGGTTATTAGTTATGTCTTGGGTCTCTTCTTGAATATTCGCCTCCACTATATGACCATCTAGAATAATTTTTATCTTTGGAACCGATCAATCTATCATTTATTCTAATTGATTTTCCTACTGGGACTTTGATTCAAATTAAAATATTAGATGGTGTATAACACTTGGTTAATCTCATTAAGTTTGTAAATACATCTGATAGTTAGCTTGTAATAAACTTTTTGAACTTCTGGTTGAAATTACACTCTATAAGTGTAACACCCTTTACCCGTGTCCGACGTCGGGACAGGATACGAGGCATTACCAGACTTAAACACAAGCAAACATACAAAACCGGGCCATAAAAATTTGTTCAAATTAAACTCATTCATACATATGCAAATTGTCCCTTATATGGGCCTACGAGACCCAAAACATGCATCGGGTGTAGTTCGGGACTAAACCGAGTACTTTAGAAAACTTTGGGAAAACTTAGAAAATTTTCATGAAATAGGGTCACACGCCCGTGTGGGTAGGCCATGTGGTCACACATGCCCGTGTGGCCTGGGACATGCCCGTGTCCTCAGCCCATGTAACTCTCTGTTTATGACGTCATCAACATAAATAGGGTCACACGACCAAGTCACATACCCGTGTGCTTAGGCCGTGTGGCGAATTAAATTCCAAAAATTAAGTGCAGACTTCACACGGCCTTGGCACACACCCATGTCCTGAGGCCGTGTCCTTTACACAGCTGAGACACACGGTCGTGTCTCTACCCGAGTGTTTACTACTGGACATTCTGTTTTGCCAAATTAGGGCGCAGGGGACACACAGCCGGATCACACGCCCATGAGGCAGACCGTGTGTCACATACAGCCTAGACACATGCCCATGTGTCTACCCGTGTGGAAAACTTTAAGGCTATTTTCCAAGCCACTTGCCATCGTTAAGAGCTCACTCACTTATACATTTGTGATGGCATACAACATAGCATATTTAGTCACTCAAATACTCACAATCATAATTAATCCATGACTTTGAATTGTCAACATATCACATGCTCAAACCATCATGCTTTCATATGGCATTCCACACCAATTTCATATTTATTTATCCTTATAAACCTACTTTCAACCTACTCAAATATACCATGAACATGGTCATATCTATAAGTCCCAATTCATTCATTAAGCCTATGTGCCAATTATCACATCCATTATCAATAAGCAACCACCAACCACATCACAAGCATAAACACATTGAATGCATGCATGCATAAATAATTAGGGTTACAACCCCAGAAGCAAATATAAGCCACATCTCACGGCCTTATACAAAATGAATCATAATACCATCATGAGCCAACTCATTTGGCTAATCAATATGACACATAACAAAATAACCAAGTCCCCTATACATGCCATACTCAAAATGTTGAGACTAACTATACCCAAACGTCCAATTGATAGTGTGGTCGAGTCTCCGACGTCCTTCGATCCCCGAGCTAGCTTAGCGACGCTATAAAAGATTGAAAGGAAGAGGGGTAAGCATTAAAGCTTAGTAAGTCCATATGCCAATAACATGTTATCTAAACAAGTATTTAACATATATTTAACATAATGAACATAAATTTGTATTTCATCAAATCATTTAAGCTTACTCATCACATAAAAAACCTTGTCATAAGTTCATCACATACCTAGGCATTACTCATGAGTTCGGTATACATACCTGTATCAACTCATAACATAATCTCTTACTCATTCTTCTCATTGACTTGCCCCTTAGGTCTTCTTTCAAGTTACTCGATAATTTACCCGTTGAACACTCAGAATACTATTAGATACACGGAAGGCTCGCACATAAGTGTCACATACGTAGCTAAAGCTACCTCAAATTACATGACACATAAAAGCTCATTCTCGAGCTACTCACGGGTCTGCTCACACAAGCTGTCGGTCAGGACGTAGCTACACGGGCTACTCACACAAGCTGTCAGGTATTCGCAACACATGCCAGACTACCTAGCCATTGGTAGGACGTACAAGACTAGCACCCGGAACCACATAAACATATATCACATATCTCATGAGCTCATAAATCACATGGTTCCTAGTGACATGTCACTTGTATCCTAAACTATTCCTAAGGTTCAAACGGGATTT
The DNA here is from genome assembly GCA_025698475.1 of Gossypium anomalum. Classification (NCBI taxonomy): domain Eukaryota; kingdom Viridiplantae; phylum Streptophyta; class Magnoliopsida; order Malvales; family Malvaceae; genus Gossypium; species Gossypium anomalum. The sequence continues at coordinate 21,549,806 of CM046968.1, forward strand.
TTTGATATCACATCCCTGTCAAGCTTGCTCGTAATGTCGATCTTAATGTACATAATACCAATCACTTAGTCATGGAGCAATCAAAGCATAACTCATAATAGCATTAAAGAATTTTAATTCACATAATACTTAAGCATCAAAAATATAACATAACATCACATTATTTGTATATGAACTTACCTCGGTACAAAATGATGAAAACGAACCTATTCTTCATAAACCTTATTTTTCCCCTGATCAAGACCTGAATCACGTTTTTCTTGATCTATACTGCCAAATTTAACTTGTTTAATACATACATTGTTCAAATCGACCGATAACACATTCTTTGGTAAAAGTACCTTTTTACCCTTAACTTTTTACTTATTTACAAATTGGTCCTTAGGCTCGTAAAACGAAATACATGCATTTTCTTTGTTACCAAGCCTAGCCGATTCATATTCCTACTCTTAGCAACCTACATTTTTCTTTATTTCACATATTTACTACCCATTTTACAACTTTTACAAATTGGTCCCTTTTAGGTGTTTTCATGCAAAATCACTTTGTAAAAGATATTTATCACATATCAAACTTTCATATTCTTCCATTAAACAACAAAATACATGGATGTCACACATGGGTAAGTTTTTGAACATGAACCCTAGCTCAAAATAATGGTAGAAATAGCTAGATCGGTTGATGACAACTTAAAAATGTAAAGAACATTAAAAACGGGGCTAGAATGCACTTATTATTGAGCTTGAAAGTTGAAGAAACCCTAGCTATGGTGAGCATGAAAATTTCGGCTATGGCATGGAGAAGATGAGTAAATTTTGCTTTATTTTTCCCTTTTTATTCTTTTAATTACTAAATGACCAAAATGCCCTTAACGCTTTTCTTTCAAATATTTCTTATTCATGCCCAGTTTTGTCCAAAATTTTAGAACTTGGTCAAATCACTATTTAAAGACCTCTAATTAATAATCCATAGCAATTTCATGCTTAAAGCTTCTAGAACTCAAGTTTTGCTACTTATTCAATTTAGTCCTTAGCTTCAAATTGGACATTTTAGGCATAAAGTTTCTTTATGAAAATTTCACACAAACATGCAATCATATCATGGATCATCAAATAGTCATAAAATCATTATTTTTATTTCAGATTTGTGGTCTTGAAACTACTATTCTGACTAGACCCTAATTCGAGATGTTACAATAAGGATCTAGATAATGATAACTCATTACAAGCAATGATTTCATTCAACTATTATTTCTCTCCTCTTAATGTCAGGAAAACTATCAAATTAAAATAGTAATCACAAATCATGTCATAATTGAATCTTCAATACATTCAAAACATCTAATAATACAAGGAGGATCGGAATTAATATATATTCTCAACTTTCTTTGAGGACTCACTCATTTTTATGCATTATGATGGAGCAATTGGAGCATATACGCACATACAAAAATTCAAAGATGAGAAATATTTAGCTCTTGACCAAAAATCAATTGTAATGGGGAGTATTTATAACTTATTAGCTTGATACATACAACACGTAAATCAATATAATCTCATGTTGAAATAGGAGGTTTAGTTCTCATAAGTAATGATTTAGATATTAATCAGAGACGTTCAATCAATAATTTCTCTAAACCATTATGAGCATAAATAACAATCTTTTACGAAAAAATTCAAACTCATATACAAAAATCAATAAAAGATTGAGATATAAACATATCAACATTAGCAAGATGAATTATCTTAATTGTATAATCTGAAATTAATTATTTAAACAAGTAATCTTGCAAACGAAAGGTTGCAAGTGGATAACACATGTGATTATTTTATAGATGCATCTACCAAAATCATATAATATCAAAACCATCCTCATGATGGATGAATGGGTCCATATTCATTTCAGAAATGCAAGACAGTAAATCTCAACTTTAGCTAGTGAGTTTCTAATAAGAAATTTTCATTGAAACCAAGCAATAAATGATAATTTTTTAAATTAAAGAATTTTCTAGTTCTTTAATGAATCTCCATATGAATTATCAATTAATTTTTGAATCATATATGATCCATGATGGTCTAACTAGTCACACCAAGTAGTAAATATATTTGTATCAGTAAACTTCTGGTTTATTTTAACATGTATTTTAATTGTACTAATATTGTCAATATAAATGGTGATAATTTGATAATTTTATTATCATTCCTTTTACTTTATAACCAAATATAACTGTAACACCCCTAACCCGTAACCGTCGCTGGAATAAGTTAAGAGGCGTTACCAAACCTGTAACTTAATTCAAAACAACCATTTAACATTATTTAGGCTCGTTGAACCTATTAGAACTTCAAAGGATAATCAAGTGAATAATGTCAATAATCCATCAATTCATCATCATAAATGCTCTTTCGAATCATGGTCGGTAAGCTCTTACTGAGCTGATAAACAGTAAGCTCTATTAAGCCAAAAATAGTAAGCTCTATTGAGTTGAACAGTAAGCTCTTTCGAGCTGAATCGGCAAGCTTCAATGAGTTGAAACAGTAAACTCTTACGAGCTATGGTGAGTCCACAACAAATGCAGGAGCTCGACCATTACGGTAATTCTAGTAACACGTCACTTGTATCCAATGAATTCACATAGTTCAAACAGGGCTCGGTAACGAATATAATGTATCATCAAAGCATTCATATTTCAAATATTTCAATTAAATACATTCAATTCAACAATTACAAGTATATTAAAGTTCGATTCTAATTATACGAACTTACCTCGTATTTGCTCGTATAACCGTCATCTACTCGTCTACCTTTCGTTTCCCTCGATCTAATTCTGATATTTGCTTATCTTGATCTATATGATATCAAATTAACTCATTCAAACTTTCATTCAATTCAATTTAGCCTAAAACATTCACTTTGGCTAAATTACAAATTTACCCTAGACTTTTAACTACTTTGTAATTTAGTCCGTTTTACACAAAATGGAAAATTTATGCAATTTACCCATAGCCCATTTATAAATGAATTTCATATAACCTCTTAACAGCCCATATTTTCATTTTATTCACATTTTCAACCAGAACATTTCTATCATTCACAATTTAATCCCTAATTCTCATTTTTGTCAAAAATCATTTTATAAAACTTGTATATCCATTAACAACCATCAATAATCTAATAAGAGACTTCAAAATACCTAAGTATTCAACAATGGCATATCTCAAAATCTTTAGACATTTCAAAATCTAAGGTACGGGCTAGCTAGATTAAGCTGCAACGAGCTCAAAAACGTAAAAATTATTAAAAACCGAGTCAAAACCGTACCTTAATCAAAGATTGAAGTTGCCAAAAATCAAAGCCCTATTTTTCTTCTTCTTCTTTATTATTTTCGGTTAAGGATGGATGAATATGACAATTTTTGGTTTTGTTTTCATTAATATAACCTATTTACCAAATTAACCTTTAAAACATTTGATAATATCAAAAATACCAAGCCAACAACTTCCACTATGCTATTTAAGGTCTAATTGACATGCACGGACTCCCATATTCCAAGCTATAGCCATATAATGCTTTTAAACAATAGGACTCTACTTTTACGCGTTACGCGATTTAGTCCTTTTTACTGAATTAAGCATTTAAACGGTAAAATTGCTTTACGAAACTTTCACATAATTAATCTATCATGATGTATACCTTATTAAAATAATAAAATAAATATTTTGACTTCAGATTTGTGTTCCCGAAACCACTGTTCCGATTTGACCTAAAAACAGGTTGTTACAATAAGTACTATTGTGACATTTACTATTGGAAATGTAACGCCCCGTACCCGAGACCGTCGCCGGAGTCAAACACGAGGTGTTAACAGACATAATTCATTACTTTAAACAGCTCAAACAATTTATTTTTAAAATTTTCAGTCAAGCTAGCAATCTGCGTCATAGTCGCTTAAAAATTCATATCTCAAGTTCCAAAACTCGAAATCCAATTCTGTAAATTTTCCCTGAAACTAAACTCATATATCTATTTACTAATTTTTTTCTATAAAATTTTTGGTCAAGAAAATTAGTACAGTTTATTAGTTAAAGTCTCCCCTGTTCCAGGGTTCGACTGCTCTGACCTCTGTGTATTACAAATCAGATATCTCCCTGTACAGAGTTTCAATGACTATGCCGTTTATTTATAATAAAACTAGACTCAATAAAGAATCTGTACATATAAATCCTGACTTCTAATTATCTTTGAAAAATTTATGGTGAATTTCCAAAGTCAGAACAGGGGATCCAGAAATTGCTCTGGCCCTATTTCACAAAAATTTAAACGTCTCATAAAATATAACTCATATACCTGTTTTGTTCCATCCATATGAAAATAGACTCATCAAGCTTCAATTCTATAACTTATTCATTATTTAATTCCATTTCTACTATTTTTAGTGATTTTTTAAATTCAAGTCACTACTGCTGTCTGAATCTATTTTATGGTAAATTTTACCCATTTCATGGTTCCCATGGATTAGCTAGCAATTTAGCATACATAACACCAAATATGATCATGATTAGCCATTCCAATGGCTAATCACTACCAAGCATTTCCACACCACTCAATAACCATATCATAAGACCATATATACAAAATGATTATAATGCTATACATGCCATACTCAAAATATACAAGCCATTATGCCAAGATGGTATACGGATAGTGTGAGCGTGCCTCCGACCGTTTCTGATTTTCAAGCTAGTTTGTCAACACTACAAGGAATGAAAAGGAGGGAGTAAGCACAAATTCTTAGCAAGTTCACATGCAAATAGCAAGTAACACAACTATATAAGCAAACATAAACATCATTTGCATGATCATCACCGAGACATTCATATCACATTTTCATTTATCATCTTACCATATTGTTGTTATATCGAGTTTTCAACCCGAGGGTTAAGTGTGACACCCCTAATTTGACCCTAGTCGGAAAGTGGTTTCGGGACCACAAAATCGAGTCACAAAATAATTAATTGTTATATTTTATGCTTATTATTTATGAATAAGTATGTGTCAAAATTTCATGCTTTAATTTTGTCATTTGGATGTGAAATAAATAAAAAGGGGCTTATGTGAAAAATCTTGAAAATGTCATAGGTTAATTGGTAGTGGCTAAAAATTGCATGGTTTGAAGCATGAGGGACTTGCATGTCAAACATTCCTTTTTCTTGGTAGTGGACGGCAATGATGAGCATGAATGACACATTTTGGCATTTTGTATGTTATATTTTAGTTAACTAATATCAAATAGTTTTATAATAAATAAAGTTATTATATGTCATATATTATAAGAGGAATTAAATAATTAAAAGGGTGAGAAAAACAAAGTTGGGTCTTTTCTTCTTCTCCATTGCCGTGAGCAGAAAAGAGAAAGAAGAAAAAAAAAAAAAAGAAGCTCAAGACACATTTGGCCATTAGCATAGATTGATTCTAAGGTATGAGTTCATGTCATTTTTTTTGTTGAAAACTTGTGAAATTGAGTTTGTATCTTAGTTCTATCTTAAACCATGAGTTATTCTCTTCGATTTTTTTTTATGGAAGCATGTACGGTTTTGTATAGAAAATCCTATGTTTGAAATTTGTTGTTAGAAAAGGGATTAAGAGTACTTAATAGACTCCATGAGGTTAAATTTCATATGAATAGGAAATTGTGAGCTTAATTTATGAGCTAGATGCAATCCCTTATAAACCCCACGTTGAATTTCGATTTTGGTCAAAGAATGTGTATTCGGCCAAGTTCTTGATGAGTTAAATTTGATTTCTTAAAGTTTTAATTTGTAATTAGTCATTAGATGAGTTTTAAACTTGTCAAAGTTGATAAATTGGGGGTTTAAATGGCTTGTTTATATTGTTAAGTTGGTTATGGTGATTTCATCAAATGATGGTTATTAATGATTTTGATAAATTGACCAAAGTGTAGTGATAAGTGTGAATTATATTTGACACGTTGCTCATGATTTTGTTAATTCGGTTATGTCATGTTTTTAATGGTGGTGGTATAATGTTTATGCATTATATGCTAAAATGACTTTAGGCTAAAGGGGTAATGTATTAGTAAATTCGGCAATGGAGGCAAATTTATAGAAAATTTTTTAAGAGAAATTTATTATGTGTTATTTGAATGCCGAATATACTCCTAAATTGATTACATGAATTATTTGTAATTTTGAGAAGTGGTAAGGTGAATATGCCAATTGATATTTCTTTAAAAATATTAGTATAGCATTCGCCATAGGTAAAATGTCATAAGGATGGAATTTATGCTATTTGTTGGTAGCCTAAATCCATAAAGGAGCATTCGATTTTGGTCTAAAGGATAGTGAATTGTTGTTGAATGGCCTCAAATGAAATGTGTATGTTATAAAATGAGTATTTGGGCAGGCTAATTGATTGAAAAGTGTTTGAAGCATGTTTGGGTGGAATCTAATTGAGTCCTTGTGACTGTTTTAATTGTAGTAATCGGCTAAAGTGGTTATTGTGTAACTATTTATATATTTTTATTATGATAGCCGAATGTAACATAAATAAGGATGTGAATAAATTATAGTTTTAGAGGTTGTTAATGAAGACATGAGTGTGGAAGCATTCGGTCAAAGAAGAATGGTTGTATGAAAGTAAGATTATAAATGTAGTAGTGCCTTGTAAAGTGCGTAAATTACATGACTTTGATAAGTGTTGCTTGTGTTTTGAGACTTCTCAATGTTTTTAAATGTGCCGAATGTGATTTTTTTTGGATGATTGAGATGTGATAATTATAGTATTTTATAAATTGCTGAATGTAATTTTAAATAATAGAGATGTGATAAGTTGAATTTGTTTAATTAAGCTCAAGGACAAAAAGGGGCACAAATTTCGGATAAGGGAAAGAGAAAGTAGCTGAATAGTCGATTCGTGATAATTCGATAACATCCGAGGTAAGTTTTAAGTATTTAAATGGAATGAATATGAATTATGTATATATGTTAAGGTCAATGACTTTTCTAAATGATGGACTATATGATGTTATGTTTAAATATGTGAATGATAACTTTAAAGAGTAAATTTGTATAAATCTGCTTGGGACAGCAGTAGTAATGAGTTTTGAAAAAAAAAAAAAAAAAGCTTGTGCTGAATTTGTGTTTATGTTGTAAACCTTGATAAAACTATTTGAGTTGCTTATAAGCTATCGATTAAATATTGGTAATCAAAGTACGAAATCCGTATTAAAGTGAAGCTATAAGCCGTAAATGACTAGTATACCTAGTCAAATTTGTTATGAAGAAATTGATGTACAAGATATGTATGTGTAGTGAGGCCAAAATGGCTAACATCAAAGGTGTGTAAGTCATCTGAATGGCCTTTATGAAAATGTGAGCTATCTTTATTTGTGTAATGTGGCCGAATGATCAATTGTGAAAGGTGTGTAGTATTAATTATGTGATAAGGCCGAATGGCCAATGTGATGGATGTGAAAGTGTATATATGTGATAAGGCCAAATGGCCAATGTGATGAATGTGAAAGTGTATAAATGTGATAAGTCCCGAAGAAGCATTTTGCCAATACTATATCCGGGTTAAGATCCCGCAGCTTTATGCGAGAATATTATCCCGATTTAATGTCCGTAGGCTTCGAGCTCGTACTATATCCGGGTTTAAAGACCCGAAGGTTAAATCTTTGGATTCAAGTAAGACTTTGATATTGAGTATCCGCATAGAAGTTACCATCAAATAAGTATTATGTATTTAAGATGTTCGCACGTATTACTTACTCATTGGTGGATTGTTTTGAAGTGAATTATTAGTATCAAGGAGGTATGCATATGTGATTAATATTATAACTCCAAATATGAGAATGATCTAATTGGTAATGGTATGCTTGTATAATGAAGTATGTGATGAAATATTCTTATGTATTAATGTATATTACGCTTCCAAGGCCTTATGATTTGAGTATGGGTTGTGTTCATTAGATGTGCCAATACAAGATAAGGAATATGTTCTGTTCTTTATGTGCCAATATGGTAATTTAGTACTTATCATGTGAAGTACTTGAAAATATGGAGGTGATTATGAACAAGTGGATGGGATTATTGAAAGTTGTAAAATTGGTGAAGAATGTGCTTACCATGTGAATCGAACTTCAGTTGATGAAGAATGTGCTTTGGAAATATTCGACCGTCTAGGTCATTATTATTCGAAAGTATATATATGTGATAGCTAAGTAATGCGTTTATTGATATTATGGTTCGAGTTGAAGCTCTAGATTAATTTCATCGAACAGTTTAAATGAATGACCAATGATATTGAATGAAAACACTTTATGACTTAAAACTCAAGGCTAAAGAAAGGTGAATTAAATTATGTGAAATTTTGGCTAGGTATATTGGGTCAAATGAGATTTTACCTAGATTAAGTATATGTGAAAAACGTCATTGATTCAACAAAATTATTGTTTTGCTTAAAACTTACTAAGCTTACGAAAGCTTACTCTGTTCGTTTATGTTTTGGTCGTAGGTTGTGGATTCTGACTACCAGCTCGGGGATCGTCAGTACTTCGTCACACTATCTACCATTACGGCAGCCATAAGATTGGATTATCTTATGGCATGTATAGGATAGACAATAAGTAGAATGATACTTTGACCTTCGTGTAGAAGTCATGTGATTACGTATCTTATGGAACTTACTTGTATAAGTGTTAAATTCGAACTTTGTTAGCGTCTAGCAATTTAGTAAATGAATGATCTTTATTCAAAAAAATGTTTCAAAATTTTACTACTCGATCGGATTCTTAGTTTTCGAGTAACGCCGTCCCATTTCGTGATGGTTATGGGATAGGGGTGTTACATTTATTGGTATCGAGCTACGGTTTAGTCGATTCTAGGACTAACGTGAGCACCCGCTCGATCTAGTTATACATGCCGTAAAGTGATAAAAATGATAGTGTGATGATTTCTGACAGTTAAAATGTGTTTTTCATATTGTAATGAATTCCGATCCCGATCGAGTTGTAACAGATGGTATTGAGAGGACTGAGACATGCTTATGATGTGTCAATATTGAGAAAGGTATAATATAAGTAAGTTTTGAGTAATTGAATTTGGTGTTTAAATTAAAATGACATGATATACATGTATGATAGATAAATGATGTCCTATCGTCCTTACTATAATAAGGTTATTGAGAAAGAAACCTTATACATGTTATGTAGCTGAATGGCTATTAGAGAAATAAACAAGAAAGAGATTGGGGATATATGCTTATGTGTGTTTGCTTATTGAGCTGAAAGTTTAGTAAAAGAAGTATACATATATTAGATTTGAATGATATTTATGACTTAAAGTCAAGAAGCATGTTATATGTTTATATGCGAATGAGTTGATTGAATTGCAAATGTGATTTGTGCTATGTGAAATATGATAACATGTGAATAAATATGTATGAGACTCAGGTGATGTGAATCCGAGTTTAAAGACCCATTGACTATATGTAGAGATTATGTCCGGTAAAGACCCGATGGCTATGTACAGAGATTATGTCCTGATTAAGACCCATCGGCTTCATATAGAGATTTCATCCGAGCTAAAGGTCTCGACGATGATCCGGCTAAGTCCCGGCGGGCATTCGTGTTTGTTATATCCGGCTAAATCCCAAGGGCATTCGTGCGGTGTTATATCCGGGCTAAATCCGAAGGGTATTCGTGCCGATGTTATATCCGGGCTAAGTCCCGAAGGCATTCGTGCGGTGATGTGTATTCGGGCCTTTGTGCCTAGCACGCTTAACGCTGGTGATTCGAGCAAAGTTTAAGTGTTCATTACTATATGAATTCAAAGTTAAATGAAAGAATACGTTTAAAGTGTACATATGAGATGTTTTATAGACTTGATTAAGTCATTTCAATGTGTAATAACGAATGAATAAGAGCACTATGTGTGTGAATGATTGAGGCACTGTGTGTGCGAATTCCTTTAAGCGAGCACTATGAGTGCGAGATCGGTCAGTGGGCACTAAGTGTGTGAAATGGAATTCATGCAAGACCTCGTCTGGGACGAAGGCATTGATTTGAGATAGTGTGTAAGACCATGTCTGGGACATGGCATCGGCTCGATATGTGAGAATATGTAAGACCATATCTAGGATATGGCATTGTAAGAGCTATATGTGCTTAATGAGTATCCGTAATGATTTCGAATGATTCAACGGGTATATTTAAGATGATAAATAAAGTAAGATCGTAATAAGTGATACAGTACGCATCGGAAGGTATGTGAAAATCAAATGAAAGTAAAAATTTGTGAGTTCATATTATATTATGTTATGTATACTAAATAAATGAATACGTAAAAGATGGTGGATATGTTGTTAAGAAATGAATTCATGTTATAAATGTGTTACTTAATTTAGTCTATGGGATGCTTGGTATATGAAGTCATATGTGCTATTGCTAAATGACCCTATTTTTATTAATCATGTTCAAGAAATTATTTCGATTAAGTTCGACATTTGGAAGTCTGTAAGAATTTTTGATGAATGCTGATAATTTTGGATATATGGGTTATGTGCTAAAATAAATCCCATGCCGGTGTACTATACGAGGCTTTATGCCTAATCGATCAGATACATGGGTAGCGTTAACGGTGATTGAATGTGCTGAATGAATTAAATGTTCAGGTATATGGAAGTTGATTTTCTGTCGGAAATAAGTTAAGTTGAATATTGAGATACGATGGAGTTATAAAGGATATTTATTGGGATGTTTGAGTATATGTGTATTTTCAACAGGTTACAACTTATACATGAATAAAAATGTGAGTTACGAATATGTGGGTTGATGATATGAATTATACATGTTAATATGTAATTTATATGTGTTTGAAATGCATTTGTGTATTAAATTAAGTGATTATTGCTTATGAAATCAAGGAAATGAGATATATGTGCATACTTGTAGAAATGTTTATGTATTTGTTTTAAGATAAGAAAATGATTTTATAGATCAATGCGAAATCAATAATGAATTACAATTGCTATCAATGAGCTAATGTCTTTGTGGATATAATTCAATAAGAGGACATTATCCTAACCTATGCATCGGTGGAAATTTTCGGGGACGAAAATCCCTAAAGGGGGGAGAGTTGTGACACCCCTAATTTGACCCTAGTCGAAAAGTAGTTTCGGGACCACAAAACCGAGTCACAAAATAATTAATTGTTATATTTTATGCTTATTATTTATGAATAAGTATGTATGAAAATTTCATGCTTTAATTTTGTCATTTGGATGTGAAATAAATAAAAAGGGGCTTATGTGAAAAATCTTGAAAATGTCATAGGTTAATTGGTAGTGGCTAAAAATTGCATGGTTTGAAGCATGAGGGACTTGCATGTCAAACATTCCTTTTTCTTGGTAGTGGACGGCAATGATGAGCATGAATGACACATTTTGGCATTTTGTATGTTATATTTTAGTTAAATAATATCAAATAGTTTTATAATAAATAAAGTTATTATATGTCATAAATTATAAGAGGAATTAAATAATTAAAAGGGTGAGAAAAACAAAGTTGGGTCTTTTCTTCTTCTCCATTGCCGTGAGTAGAAAGAGAGAAGAAAAAAAAAAAAGAAGCTCAAGACACATTTGGCCATTAGCATAGATTGATTCTAAGGTATGAGTTCATGTCATTTTTTTTGTTGAAAACTTGTGAAATTGAGTTTGTATCTTAGTTCTATCTTAAACCATGAGCTATTCTCTTAGATTTTTTTTTATGAAAGCATGTACGGTTTTGTATAGAAAATCCTATGTTTGAAATTTGTTGTTAGAAAAGGGATTAAGAGTATTTAATAGACTCCATGAGGTTAAATTTCATATGAATAGGAAATTGTGAGCTTAATTTATGAGCTAGATGCAATCCCTTATAAACCCCACGTTGAATTTCGATTTTGGTCAAAGAATGTGTATTCGGCTAAGTTCTTGATGAGTTAAATTTGATTTCTTGAAGTTTTAATTTGTAATTAGTCATTAGGTGAGTTTTAAACTTGTCAAAGTTGATAAATTGGGGGTTTAAATGGCTTGTTTATATTGTTAAGTTGGTTATGGTGATTTCATCAAATGATGGTTATTAATGATTTTGATAAATTGACCAAAGTGTAGTGATAAGTGTGAATTATATTTGACACGTTGCTCATGATTTTGTTAATTCGGTTATGTCATGTTTTTAATGGTGGTGGTATAATGTTTGTGCATTATATGCTAAAATGACTTTAGGCTAAAGGGGTAATGTATTAGTAAATTCGCAATGGAGGCTAATTTATAGAATTTTTTTTAAGAGAAATTTATTATGTGTTATTTGAATGCCGAATATACTCCCAAATTGATGACATGAATTGTTTGTAATTTTGAGAAGTGGTAAGGTGAATATGCCAATTGATATTTCTTTAAAAATATTAGTATAGCATTCACCATAGGTAAAATGTCATAAGGATGGAATTTATGCTATTTGTTGGTAGCCTAAATCCATAAAGGAGCATTCGATTTTGGTCTAAAGGATAGTGAATTGTTGTTGAATGGCCTCAAATGAAATGTGTATGTTATAAAATGAGTATTTGGGCAAAGCTAATTGATTGAAAAGTGTTTGAAGCATGTTTGGGTGGAATCTAATTGAGTCCTTGTGGATCGTTTTAATTGTAGTAATCGGCTAAAGTGGTTATTGTGTAACTATTTATATATTTTTATTATGATAGCCGAATGTAACATAAATAAGGATGTGAATAAATTGTAGTTTCAGAGGTTGTTAATGAAGACATGAGTGTGGAAGCATTCAACAAAGAAGAATGGTTGTATGAAAGTAAGATTATAAATGTAGTAGTGCCTTGTAAAGTGCGTAAATTACATGACTTTGATAAGTGTTGCTTGTGTTTTGAGACTTATCAATGTTTTTAAATGTGCCGAATGTGATTTTTTTTGGATGATTGAGATGTGATAATTATAGTATTTTATAAATTGCTGAATGTAGTTTTAAATAATAGAGATGTGATAAGTTGAATTTGTTTAATTAAGCTCAAGGACAAAAAGGCACAAATTTCGGATAAGGAAAGAGAAAGTAGTGAATAGTCGATTCGTGATAATTCGATAACATCCGAGGTAAGTTTTAAGTATTTAAATGGAATGAATATGAATTATGTATATATGTTAAGGTCAATGACTTTTCTAAATGATGGAATATATGATGTTATGTTTAAATATGTGAATGATAACTTTAAAGAGTAAATTTGTATAAATCTGCTTGGGACAAGTGAGCGGTGAATGTGTTTTGAAAAAAAAAAGCATCTTTGAATTTGTGATTATGTTGTAAACCTTGATAAAACTATTTAAGTTGCTTATAAGCTATCGATTAAATATTGGTAATCAAAGTAAAAATCTGTATTAAAGTGAAGCTATAAGTCGTAAATGACTAGTATACCTAGTCAAATTTGTTATGAAGAAATTGATGTACAAGATATGTATGTGTAGTGAGGCCAAAATGGCTAACATCAAAGGTGTGTAAGTCATCTGAATGGCCTTTATGAAAATGTGAGCTATCTTTATTTGTGTAATGTGGCCGAATGATCAATTGTGAAAGGTGTGTAGTATTAATTATGTGATAAGGCCGAATGGCCAATGTGATGGATGTGAAAGTGTATATATGTGATAAGGCCGAATGGCCAATGTGATGAATGTGAAAGTGTATAAATGTGATAAGTCCCGAAGGGCATTTGTGCCAAGATTTATATATCAGGTTAAGATCCTGCAGGCTTTATGCGAGAATATTATCCTGATTTAATGTCCGTAGGCTTCGAGCTCGTACTATATCCGGGTTTTAAAGAGCCGAAGGTTAAATGCTGGGATTCATGTAAGACTTTGATATTGAGTATCCGCAGTAAGTTACCATCAAATAAGTATTATGTATTTAAGATGTTCAGGTATGTATTACTTACTCATTGGTGGATTGATTTCGAAGTGAATTATTAGTATCAAGGAGGTATGCATATGTGATTAATATTATAACTCCAAATATGAGAATGATCTAATTGGTAATGGTATGCTTGTATAATGAAGTATGTGATGAAATATTCTTATGTATTAATGTATATTCTGCCCAAAGGCTTTATGATTTGAGTATGGGTTGTGTTCACTAGATGTGCCAATACAAGATAAGGAATATGTTCGGTTCTTTTATGTGCCAATACGGTAATTTAGTACTTATCATGTGAAGTACTTGAAAATATGGAGGTGATTATGAACAAGTGGATGGGATTATTGAAAGTTGTAAAATTGGTGAAGAATGTGCTTACCATGTGAATCGAACTTGAGCTTGATGAAGAATGTGCTTTGGAAATATTCGACCGTCTAGGTCATTATTATTCAAAGTATATATATGTGATAGCTAAGTAATGCGTTTATTGATATTATGGTTCGAGTTGAAGCTCTAGATTAATTTCATCGAACAGTTTAAATGAATGACCAATGATATTGAATGAAAACACTTTGTGACTTAAAACTCAAGGCTAAAGAAAGGTGAATTAAATTATGTGAAATTTTGGCTAGGTATATTGGGTCAAATGAGATTTTACCTAGATTAAGTATATGTGAAAAACGTCATTGATTCAACAAAATTATTGTTTTGCTTAAAACTTACTAAGCTTACGAAAGCTTACTCTGTTCGTTCATGTTTTGGTCTGTAGGTTGTGGATTCTGACTACCAGCTCGGGGATCGTCAATACTTCGTCACACTATCTACCATTTCGGCAGCCATAAGATTGGATTATCTTGTGGCATGTATAGGATAGACAATAAGTAGAATGATACTTTGACCTTCGTGTAGAAGTCATGTGATTACGGTGTCTTATGGAACTTACTTGTATAAGTGTTAAATTCGAACTTTGTTTGCATCTAGCAATTTAGTAAATGAATTATCCTTATTCAAAAAAAAATGTTCAAAATTTTACGGCCCTGATCGGATTCCTAGTTTTCGGTAACGCCTCGTCCCATTTTTGTGATGGTTATGGGATAGGGGTGTTACATTAAGTACATACCTGTTCAAAGTATCCATTTCATTACACTTACCAATACGTCCCTTTCATCTCGAGTATTCCTCCATCTGAGTAGAATTTTACCCGTTGAACACATCGGAATATAATTCGGATACATGGAAAGTTTGCACATAAGTGCCACATATGTAACCAAGCTACCATGTAACCCGCCCATAAGTGAACTCGGACTCAACTCAACGAGCTCGGGCGTTCGCATCCCTAAGTGAACTCGGACTCAACTCAACGAGCTCGGATGCCTAGTTACATCTCTCGAACTCGGACTCAACTCAACGAGTTTGGACATTCACATCCATAAGTGAACTCGGACTCAACTCAACGAGTTCGGATGCCTAGTTACATCTCTCGAACTCGGACTCAACTCAACGAGTTCGGACATTCGTATCTATAAGTGAACTCGGACTCAACTCAACGAGTTCGGATGCCCAAATATCCCAGTGACATGTCACCTGTATCCCAATCCATTCCTAAGGTTCAACGGGACCTTTTCCCCAATCATGTGTCTCAACCATCTTCTACGGAATGCCGATACCGATACTCGATAGTATTTCACATTTTCCAAGTATATCACATAATTTGACATATTATCAAACAATTATCACGAGTATAATATTTCATAATAATTATCATATCATTTAAATAATATAAAAAAATTTAAAATAATAACTATGTTACCAACATTTACATATGAACTTACCTCGTATGTGAAAATTGCTACTTTTACCATTTCGTCCACAACTTGGTATTTTCCCCATTTTGAGCCCAAATTTTAGTTTTCCTTGCTCTATCATTTAAAATATAGTCTAATTAGGGCTCACATTATTCAAATTAACCCAAAATCATATTTTGGCAAAATTACAGTTTTGCCCCTAAACTTTTGCATATTTACACTTTTGCCCCAAAGCTCGTAAATTAAACTTCAGCATATTTTCTTATGTTTTATGACATGCTGAACATTTTTCCCTTCTATGACAACATCAAATTCTCACTCTAACACGCAGTTATGAACAATAACAATTTTTACCGATTAAGCCATTTTACTAATTTTTGCTTAAAATCGCTTAGCAAAAGTTGTGTAACATAATTTCATCCTTCATATTCTACCATAAAACATCAAAATAAACACATTTAACCTATGGGTATTTTTCCAAATATGAACCCTAGCTTAAATTATTGCTAGAATAAGCTTAATCAAGTTACCGGGATTCCAAAAACGTAAAGAACTTGAAAAACGGGGTTAGAACCGACTTACAGTCGAGCTTGAAAGCTTGAAAAACCCTATCCATGGTTTCTCCTAGCTATATTCGGCCATGGGGTTGAAGATGAGCAAAATTGGCTTTTAATTTTGTATTTTAATTCATTTTACCCCTAAATGACCAAAATGCCCTTACTACTAAACTTTCCAAAAATTTCATCCATGTCCAATTTTTGTCCATAGACTTAGAAATTGGTAAAATTGCTATTTTAGACCTCCTAATTAATATTTCAAAACAATTTCATACTAGAAACTTCTAGAATGCAAGTTTTGCAAACTATTCGATTTAGTCCCTAATTTCAATTTAAGCACTTTATGCATAAAATATGCATAAAATTTCTTCACGAAATTTTCACACAATCATGCAATCATATCATAGACCTCAAAATAATCATAAAATAATTATTTCTATCTTAGATTTTGTGGTCACGAAACCACTATTTCGACTAGGCCCAAAATCAGGATATTACAACTCTCCCCCCTTTTAAGGATTTTCGTCCCCGAAAATCTTACCGGAAAAGTGGTCTTCACTTTTAATCTCATATTCGGTGCTGAAGAACTTTCACTTAGGCTATACCTCCAATACATCCCTTTAATTTCTCATATGGTCTAAAAGCTTACAGTCTCAACTATCAACTGTTCTTAAATTTTCAACCCTTCTCAGTTTTCCATGATATCATGACATAAAACCAGGATCTTAACTTGATTAATGGAGACCAGAATTCCAAGAAATCCAACAATCAAAGAGACCTGAAATTCCATGAATCTGATGAGTAGGAATTCATTCAATACCGATATGATTTATAGATTTCTCCAAACATTTAAGAATAGGATACATCACATTTTCCTCTTTCTCGCCATAGAAATAATTACGATATGGCCTCAAGAATAATCCTTCTCATTTCCATCCCAATATCAACATTGACAAGGATAATTTTGATAGATCCCAATGCTCAGCTTTAACCTCTTTAACAACTTAGATTTTATGTAACATCGAATTCTCTAATCACATTACCTCGCTGTCTTGAAACACATCACAATTCATACAACAGTACATTACTGATAGTCAGGAAGTCCTTGCTCAATGTAGACTAGTCTAGTTGGGACGCTTGGTTACCAATATTCTCATCTATCCGAACTCTCACAACATGTAATAAACTTTTCACTTTCATAAGATGAAAACCTTATCATTCGTAGTGACTTTAACTAATATCCAACTCTTTCTAATAAATATACACTTCTTGTTCAGACTATTTACTCTTTTATAAGTACAAAAATGAAATTCTATTATCAGACTTGAGAAAAATAATCCTGACATAATTGTCACATGAAATCTTTCAAATAAATAATTCACCATACCGACTGAAACTCACGCTTTTATCACATATGCCTTTACTGATCTCAAATCCTTACACAGAAATTAGAAAAAAAAAATCCCAATACTAAAATCACCACATTACCAAGATCGAATTAGAAGTATAGTCATATTTGACATGATTATCACGAGCTGAAGAACGCACTTCGAACATGAGTCGTAATTGACAAATTATGGAACAAAGATAACAAGAAAACCGAATAAAGAAATCCAAGATAGAGAAACCCGAAATAAAGAAATCCAGAATAAAAAGATCCAGGATAAAGAAACCCAAGATATGATACTATGTTGGAGAATCGAAAACCAAACTCATAGAGAAAATACAGAATACCCCGATAATTCTTCAAAGAAAGAAAGTCCAAAAGAAAACATCATTTAATCCCACTGGAATCAAATATAAAAAGAACAATATATCTTCCCATACATATATATATATTAGATGAAGCATCAAGTAGAAGAAATAGAATCATAATATCATACGTATTCTCTAATCATTTCTTATCAGACGAAATGAAATAGAATACCCGATGAAATAGAGCAATATAAATTATAAACCAGTCAGACTACTAATGCTTTCATCCAACACCAGGATTAAAAGATATTCCCATATAACAAGAATTTCTTCAGAAGATCAATAGCCATAGAAATATTTTTGAGAACGGGTAGACACATAGAACATCTCAAAAGAGACTGCTAAATCTGTCCAGTCATAACTATCACACTCAGATAGTTCACATTTCAAATATCATTTCCCTAACTAGTTCTCAAAAGTCAAATTTCATATTAAACCATTCACTAAAGAAGGCCAGTTCTGAATAAATTTTGATTTACATTTTTCTCGACCTTGCACCTAAGTAATTCGATTTACCAAAGAGAATTCCTTCTCTAACTGGGATAGTGCATAATTCCAATAATCTTTATATCAATCCGATACTTTACTGGCTCTGACTTTACTTATCAGCTCATTTTCGACCTCTGATCATACTTATAATTATTCTATCACTGAACTTTTTGGGTTC
This sequence comes from Gossypium anomalum, assembly GCA_025698475.1. Lineage (NCBI taxonomy): Eukaryota > Viridiplantae > Streptophyta > Magnoliopsida > Malvales > Malvaceae > Gossypium > Gossypium anomalum. The sequence continues at coordinate 21,568,562 of CM046968.1, forward strand.
TCAACCGGAAACTTATTCAATAAAAATCTCATGAAATTCCATTATAAGTACCACTTCGATAAGGGCGAGGGGTTGTAGGACCTCTGACTCGACTTTCTTATACATACACATATGACACAACTTCCATCATCATAACAACATCATCAAAATCATGTCATTCATTCAGGCAATGCAACATTCATGTTGGCTTACACCAATTTTCCTACTGTCCCATTTAGACAATATACTTATGCATACATTCTATGTTTTCTAGATAGCTTTACTTATCCATTCATTTAATTAAATTAATTCATGCTCATGACATCATATAGGGCCAAACAAACATAGATATTTGCATCACAATCACAACTTTCATTTCGTGCATCATATACATGTCATTACAATCATATAATTCAATCCAACAATTTAACATAGATAAGTTCATTTCATTATAATCCTTTATCTCATAAAAATTATATATCATTAGCATTCATCAACATTCGACATCCAAATCAAGACAAGGACATTTTCATTCATATCATAATATTATGACTTTTATTCATACCTCTACTACTTTCTATTTATTCCGTTCATCTTATCAAGTAAGTCATATACACTACATCATATGAGCATTAAGCAAATATGGATATTTATCACATATGTATCATAAACTTTTATTCATACTTTTCTGAACTGAGACTTATCATAATCATAATTTTACTCAAATACCTTCACATAACATTGAACATGGTAGGCGCAGCTCGGTTGGAGAGTACCCTGTCTAAATAAGACGGTACTCATATGCGTTGGAAGACATCACACTATCACAGATCAGTGGCATGTATAGCTAAATTTTTACGCATGCTAAGTTAGTCCGAGAACCGACAAAACCTATTCTGATACCACCAAACGTAACGCCCCGTACCCGAGACCATCGCCGGAGTCGAACACGAGGTGTTAACAGACTTAATTCATTACTTTAAACAGCTCAAATAATTTATTTTTAAAATTTTCAGTCAAGCTAGCAATCTGCGTCACAGTCGCTTAAAAATTCATATCTCGAGTTTCGAAACTCAAAATCTAATTCCGTAAATTTTCCCTGAAACTAGACTCATATATATATTTACTAATTTTTTTTATATAATTTTTGGTCAAGAAAATTAGTACATTTTATTAGTTAAATTCTCCCCTGTTTCAGGGTTTGACTGCTCTGACCTCTATGTATTACGAATCAGATATCCCTCTATACAGAGTTTCAATGACTATTCCGTTTATTTATAATAAAACTAGACTCAATAAGGAATCTGTACATATAAATCATGACTTCTAATTATCTTTGAAAAACTTATGGTGAATTTCAAAGTCGAATCAGGATCCAGAAATTGCTCTGCCCTGTTTCACAAAAATTTAAACATCTCATAAAATATAACTCATATACCTGTTTTGTTCCATCCATATGAAAATAGACTCATCAAGCTTCAATTCCATAACTTATTCATTATTTAATTCCATTTCTACTATTTTTAGTGATTTTTCAAATTCAAGTCACTACTGCACATGCAATCTATTTTATGGTAAATTTTACCCATTTCATGGTTCCATGGATTAGCTAGCAATTTAGCATACATAACACCAAATATGATCATGATTAGCCATTCCAATGGCTAATCATTACCAAGCATTTCCATACCACTCAATAACCATATCATAAGATCATATATACAAAATGATTATAATGCTATACATGCCATACTCAAAATATACAAGCCATTATGCCAAGATGGTATACGGATAGTGTGAGCGGGCCTCCGACCGTTTCCGATTTCCGAGCTGGCTTGTCAACACTACAAGGAATGAAAAGGAGGAGTAAGCACAAATGCTTAGTAAGTTCACATGCAAATAGCAAGTAACACAACTATATAAGCAAACATAAACATCATTTGCATGATCATCACCGAGACATTCATATCACATTTTCATTTATCATCTTACTATATTGTTGTTATATCGAGTTTTCAACCCGAGGGTTAAGTACATACCTGTTCAAAGTATCCATTTCACAACACTTACCAATACGTCCCTTTCATCTCGAGTATTCCTAAATTTGAGTAGAATTTTACCCGTTGAACACATCGGAATACAATTCGGATACATGGAAAGTTTGCGCATAAGTGCCACATATGTAGCCAAGCTACCATGTAACCCACCCATAAGTGAACTCGGACTCAACTCAACGAGCTCGAGCGTTCGCATCCATAAGTGAACTCGGACTCAACTCAACGAGCTCGGATGCCTAGTTACATCTCTCGAACTCGGACTCAACTCAACGAGTTCGGACATTCGCATCCATAAGTGAACTCGGACTCAACTCAACGAGTTCGGATGCCTAGTTACATCTCTCGAAATCAGACTCAACTCAACAAGTTCGGACATTCGCATCCATAAGTGAACTCGGACTCAACTCAACGAGTTCGAATGCCCAAATATCCCAGTGACATGTCACTTGTATCCCAATCCATTCCTAAGGTTCAACGGGACCTTTTTCCCAAACATAAAAACATTTAAAATAATAACTATGTTACCAATACTTACATATGAACTTACCTCGTATGTGAAAATGGCTACTTTTACCATTTCGTCCACAACTTGGTATTTTCCCCATTTTAGCCCGAATTTTAGTTTTCCTTGCTCTATCATTTAAAATATAGTCTAATTACGGCTCACATTATTCAAATTAACCCAAAATCATATTTTGACAAAATTACAGTTTTGCCCCTAAACTTTTGCATATTTACACTTTTGCCCCAAAGCTCGTAAATTAAACTTCAGCATATTTTCTTATGTTTTATGACATGCTGAACATTTTTCCCTTCTATGACAACATCAAATTCTCACTCTAACACATAGTTATGAACAATAACAATTTTTACCGATTAAGCTGTTTTACTCATTTTTGCTTAAAATCGCTTAGCAAAAGTTGTTTAACATAATTTCAGCCTTCATATTCTACCATAAAACATCAAAATAAACACATTTCACCTATGGGTATTTTTCCAAATATGAACCCTAGCTTAAATTATTGCTAGAATAAGCTTAATCAAGTTACCGAGATTCTAAAAACGTAAAGAACTTGAAAAACGGGGTTAGAACCGACTTACAGTCGAGCTTGGAAGCTTGAAAAACCCTAGCCATGGTTTCTCCTTGCTATATTCGGCCATAAGGTTGAAGATGAACAAAATTGGCTTTTAATTTTGTATTTTAATTCATTTTACCCCTAAATGACCAAAATGCCCTTACTACTAAACTTTCCAAAAATTCCATCCATGTCCAATTTTTGTCCATAGACTTATAAATTGGTAAAATTTCTATTTTAGACCTCCTAATTAATATTTCAAAACAATTTCATACTAGAAACTTCTAGAATGCAAGTTTTGCAAATTATTCGATTTAGTCCCTAATTTCAATTTAAGCACTTTATGCATAAAATTTCTTCACGAAATTTTCACACAATCATGAAATCATATCATAGACCTCAAAATAATCATAAAATAATTATTTCTATCTTGGATTTTGTGGTCACGAAACCACTATTTTGACTAGGCCCAAAATCAGGATATTACAGGAAATGTCTAAATCAATGTGAAGCCTTTAATGTCACTAAGTCAACAAAATAAATTTAATTTTCAACCAATTATATGAAATATTCACTTTAGGGAATATGTTAAAATCTTCAAATGTCCAAATTGACTTTAATGATAAAAAAAATGATTATAAAATTGATTATATTTATTGCAAACATTCACTTCAAGGAATGTACAAAAAATAATTCAGACAATAATGTAAGCATATATCATATTTCTTAAAAATAAGATTAAATAGATATCATCTGCTTCAAGGAATGATAAATTTGTATAAACCATTAAGCATTATGTACTATGAATAAACATTTGACAACATTTTGAATCATCCATCTTTTTCTTATCTATTTGTCAATAATGACAATAAGTTAAATTTTCATAATTGTTATTTATTGTTACATTCACTTTGGGGAATGGAGCAGAACTAGTGGAACGAATAACTCGTTATTTTGTTTAGCCATAAAAAGATATGAGATCAATTCAAAATACTTTTAAAACCCTTTTAACAAGAGTTTTGCATAATAGTTAACTACCAAGAATAACTAACTAGGTCATGTATAGAAACAAGCCTAAATTAAATATATGAATAAAAGTCAAATCTCAAACATAAAAATATGACATAATGAAAAACTAGCAGTTATTTTTCATAATCATCATCATAAACATGAATGAAATTTAATTCAAAATCCAACCATTCATACTCATAGAATTTTTCATTTACAATGGCTCATGTCATTTATCTAAATAATTAACAAATAGAATAATATAAAACGTATGAACTACTACCTTTAACAATTCTTTGAACTAAATCAAATCTGAATGATCATAAATTTCAGTGGTTTATTAACACAAATATGCATACTAGATATGTTTTAGTCAAATATATTATTTAATTATAAAACCTACTATAGTGACATAAATAAATCAATTAATATCCATTTTAATGAAAAAATAAGATGCTTAGAACAATATGTAACCCATGTAATCAAAACTTAAAAAGAAGACCATCTCAAATATTTAAACCATATATCAAGTTGATTTAATTTTTAAAAATGTACATTTTTTGTTTTATGTTGGGTCTGGAGGATTTTATCAAGAAGTAAGCAAATTAAACTCTAGTAGTAGACTTTGAATCCAATCAAAATTTATTAATAGCAAACTTTGAGAGTGGATCTTATTTTCTAGATGTACAATAAATATATAACCAATGACTTTTCATACATAAGTTGTCTCTCTTCTTTGAAAGTTTATATCGAGAACTCTTGTTGTTCTCTTATTTATCTATATCTTTTCACTTCTAATGGCAAAAATAAATATTACTAATGAGATATCCAAGAATCAAGTAATGAGTGTCACAGTTCACAAAAAAGATGCAACTCATACTAGAAATTTCGTCTTTAAAAAAATACATATAATCTTTAAAAAATTGACCATAAGATTACATATAAATATCAAAATCAAATCATTTATTTAAATTTTAGTAATGAATATCAATAGCAACAAATTCCTCAAATGGATTATAGAAATTCTAAATTTGACATGCTAATATTTAAAATGATCACCATAATAAAGATAATGCCAATATCCCTTTATTGTTTAGATTTGTCACAATCATCAATCCAGTATGCCAAATTTGATTCAACGTCATTCTTATTATTCATTTTCCCATTGTCTCCTTTCCATTTAATAGAAATTTGATAGAGTTTAACTAAATGTTTAGGTGTACGACAGGTACGCAACTAATGACTTTCCTAACCATATTGATAACATAAGTTATCTCCAGTACTTAAAGAGTTCTTGGGAATTCTTGTTCTTTTCTTAATTTCTTCATTTTTCCACTTTTGGTGGTGAGAAAATTTATTACGACCATCCCCTTTGACTATTGTTATAGTCCAACTTACTACATCCACGACCAAGATTATGTCTTTCTTTATTACATATTGTTACATTGGTTTCATAATTAAAAACTTTTGTTCAATCAGAAGAAAACATGATATTAGCCACATAACCAACAACATAGTTAGTATAGCCACATAACCACCTTGCCTTCAAGTCCCTCAATACACCTCCAATCAACGCATTCACATTATTAGATGACATTGCCTCATCTGTATTTAGCTTAATCCAATCGACGCATTTCCATTATTAGATGACATCGCCCTATTCACATTATTTTATATATACTATTAAATGGATCAATTTAATAAAAAATCTCAAATTGTAACAAAACTAATATTTATCTTTAAAAAATTAATGTGAAAGCTGATAGACTTTTTTGTCTTTTAAAAATAGAAAAATTACTTTGTCTTTTTCAAATTAGAAAAATTAGGGGTGTTCAAGCGGTCGGTTTCAGTTATTAAACAAATTGAATTACTATTAATCAAATTACCCAAAATGTAAAAATCTTTAACCGTTAACTGAACCAATTTTTTTTTCAAATACATTAATCGAACTGAAATATTTCGGTTAATTTGATTGGTTAACCATATTAATCGAAATTTATATGTTTTTATCTTTTGATTAAAATAAATATAAACAATATAAAAAATATATTGCTAATGTTCATTTTTTTAACAGTTCAAAAAATATATTATAAATAATATATTATTTATTTTGATTAATATAAAAATAATAGTTCAAAAATACATTGGTAATATAATAATATATTATTTATAATATATATTATTTATTTTGGTTAATTCGTTTAACTATCCGATTTCAAACCAAATTAATTGGTAACCGAACTAAATTCAATCACCAATCGATTAACTGAATTAGATAGGTTCAACCGGTTAATTCAGTTTTAACTAGGAGTGAAGATAGAAAAAAATTTTAGGGGCCCAAAAATAAATTGTAATTTTACGATAGTAAAAATACAATTTTACTATTTTAATAGCTTATAACTTTATAATTTTTAAAGAATTAAATAAAATTTTTATTATTTTTAGAAGGCAAAATATAAATTTACCTTTATTAATTTAAAATTTTAAATGAGCTAAATAATTTTTTTCTATTTTTAGAGGTTTTCGGGCCTCTACCATCCCCTTTAGAGGTGTGCATGGGTCGGACCGGGCCCAGACAAAATTTTAGGCCCATACTCTGCCCAAAATATGGGCCTAAAAATTTATCCAAGCCCGGCCCAGAATAAAATTGTTAAGCCTGAGCCCGGCCCGGCCCATATTAAAATTTTTTAACTTATTTCATTAAATAAAAAATTTTAAAATATAATAAATCATTAAATACATTTAAAACAAATATTAAAACAAGAAACAAATAAAAAATGATATTAAAATAATTCTTAAAACAATACACAAATTAAAAATATAGTAAAAAGTGGTAATATTAAAATTTAAAATAAAATGTAAATATGATTAAAAATAAAATATATATATATTTAGTATATAATTCAGGCTGGGCCGGCCGGGCTACCATTCCCCTTAAATACTCCCCTGATTTTAACCCAATTATGAAACACTGAAAAACTAATTTGTCTTTTTGTCTTAACTATTTTGTCTTTCTAAAATCGAAAAAACTATTGTCTTTCATGTCTTAACTATTTTGTCTTTTCATGTCCTAACTATTTTTGTCTTTTATAATAGAAAAACTATTTTGTCCTTTGCTTTATTATTTGCATTTTTTTCCATCAAAGTTCCAAGCAATTTCCGTTCAAAGGGAAAAATCCGCCACACCAGCTAATAAAATACCAACCCTTACTCCGTCAAGAGTACCAAAAAGAGAACAAAGCCGAAATCGATGGACCTGCGATACTGTATCCCTCCTGTGTTGAATTTGGTCCTGTTTTTGTTCTTAAGCCCTTCCAACTGGGAGTGTGGTTCCTCAATCTTTTTCCAAAAAATTTCAATTATGGAGCTCCCATTTTTGCTTCTTGCACTCTTCTTCCTCCTAGTCTTCCTCTTCACCTCCGCCGACGTCCCTCTCAATGTCAATCTCATCCACTTTCGCCCAAGAGATTTTTCCATTGCTGTAACTGCATCACTACTAGTCTCCCTCTTTTACCCACCTTCGCTCTTCTGGTCATTCCATTTCTTCCTCCTTGTTTCGTATCCTTGCCATGGACTTTTCTTTGATCTTTTTAAACAGCTTCTGTGCTGGTTTTATGGCGTCGGTCACTCACTTCCGACTTATGTCATTGGAATCGTCCCTCGCAATGAAGAAAATCCAAGCTCACAGCCTCCTCTTCATGTCTGATGACATTGAAGTTGGACCAACAATAGTTAACAGCTAGGTTAATAAAGCCAAGGGATTTTATTTTATAATTCAGTTCAAAGTTTGATGGTGTGGGTGTTGTATTTAGCTTAAGAGTCTGATTCAATCTTTTAAAATAAAGATAAAATGTTGTTATTATACCCTGTATTTTGTATAAGTTGTAAATTTAGTACATATATATATATATATTATATTTTTCGAATCTTTAAAATTTTAGTCTTAACCAAATGGCTGTAGTTAAATTTATTTGGTTAAATTATGCTATTAGTAATGTATTATACGTAAAGTTATAGACTTATTCTATGTTACCTAACTGGATCATTCTTAATTACTATAATTTTTGAATTTCAAAATTTCAATTTTAAACAAGAAAGTCAATACTGGTCTGTATCATTGCATTGTTTCGGGTTTATTGATTTTTTTTTTTTAAACATTTGAGATATATATATATATATATATGCATAATATTTACAAATGTCAAACAATAAGGTTAAATAAATCTCAAATATAAAGTGCTCATCAAAAATAAAATTTTGCTTGAAGTGGTAAATTAAAGATTTTAAAAATGTTAGTGGCATGGTTCAAATATCACCATATGTACATTTTAAGATAAAAAAAATACTCATCAATTATATAAAATATTCTTTAATAAGCTTTACAAATGCATTCCATTGTTAAACAAACTAAGAAATGAAGTAAAAAATTATCCATAAATTAAAAAAAATATTATCTTATACTCTCATAATTTAATAGATTTAAAATAAATAATAAAAAAATAATTTAGCATACACATAAAAACATATAAATGGTGTGACTGACAGGAATGATCCAAGTCTCGTTCCTACAAACAAACTTCAGGATTAAAGGCAATGTGTTCTCGTTCCTACCTCTCATGCATTACAAACAAGAGGTCTCGTGCAATTCAAGCAACCAGAGTAATTTAATCATTTGGGTTTCCAAGATTCATGGGTTACGAAACCCCAAACAACACATCAACAACAATCACTTAGGTCCATGAGTTATTAAACCTAGGCTCTGATATCACCAAATGTAACACCCTATACCCGGCCTGGTCGTCAAACCCAGATACTGGATGCCACAGCACCGTCTCATCTCAGGTACATTAATTGGGAAACTAGATCCAAGCAACTCGATCATCTTTTGTTGAACCGAATAAGTTTTTCACCCAAATGGTTACTTAATGTTGTTACATGCAAGTCATTCGTTAATCAATCTTACATACATTTAGAAACATGCATAAGGGCTATTTAGCAAAAATTCAGTAAAATGTCCGTAGGTATCGATACTGATAGTAAGGTATCAATATTTTCCTTAAGTGATATCAATACCACTTAGAAAAATGATACCAAATGAGCATATTGTTTCTCGAAAAAAAATCTCAATTGTCGAAAATTATTGGTACCTGCCATGAAATATCAATACTTTAGCCCTGAGTATCGATACTTGAGATAAGGTATCGATATAAAATCTCTATTCTAACTTCCTGCACATTTTAAAACATAGAGGTATCGATTTTAAATCCCGAATATTGATACCTCTGCTCCTAGGCATCAAAATGCAACATACATATGCAATGAACTCACTCCAAATCAGATTCTAGGTATCATGCATCACTTACTTCGATAAATAATTATCCTACAGCTAAATTTATCAGTTCAAATTCTCTAAATGAGCCCAAACAATTCACAACCTTTTTGCTTAAAATCAGTTCCTTTCATGTTCTTAATCATCTACGCCTAATTCACAACCTTCAAATTGGACAAATCTACTCAATTCATGGTATTGACATTTTTTGACATCTTTTAGGCAATTTTCACAAATTCATGGTATTAATAAATTTATTAATATTTATTTATGTTTTCCATTAATCTTTATAATAAATTTTGTTTATGTTTTCCATTTGTTAAAATTAGTCCCTATACTTTTATTTCCTTTGAACAATTTAATTTTTTTCTTTTTATTTCTTTATTTTTCTTTTCTTCTTCCCCTTTAGTTTTAACAAATGGAAAACATAGAAAAAACTACATTAAAAGAGGTGGAGAAGGGAGGAAAACAAAAGAAGAAGCAAAATACGGGGACCAATTATATAATTTAACCTAAAAATTTTGTTTGAAATAATGATTTAACGTGTCACGTCATCTTACAGTTACACGATTAGCGACAATTAACGGCTCAGTGACTAAAATGTTTCAACACGTTAACGTAAGTGACTAAAACGTAAGATTTCAAACATAAGTGACTAAAATATAACATGAGGTAAACAAAAGTGACTATTTTGATAGTTTACTCAAAAAAGAATTACTTAATAAAAAATTAAATCTTAATAAAAGTGATGCTTCAACCTTAATTAAAAATTCCATTTCACAATAAAATTCCTTAAAAAAAAGAATCTAATATTGTTATTTTTTAGTCACAGTCTCATAGGTTTCTAATTCTTAGTCAAAATCGGCGTTAAAAATAATATGTACTTTTCCATTACGCCGCCATTGTTCCGCTTATAAATTCTATTAGGAGAACTGCAAACTTCAAAAAAAACTTATTCTGGTTGCTTTCTGAAGTTTTTCTTAATGGCTTCAACTCCATACGAGTATGATATCTTTCACCAGCATACTTTTGAAGACGACAACATCTCACAATCTCATGATATTGCTTCCTAGTTCGTCAATATTGAATTAACCATTGACTTTGTTTTCATATCCGTCCACCATGATTTCTCAGCAGACATCTCCACCATCACCAACCATACGTCCTTAAGAGAAACCTTTCGTTTCGAGCTCGACATTCTGGAAAACCAGTACCTGTTTCACCAAGTTCTGTTTCCCACGTTTAGAAGACTCCGAATCAACACGGCCTCCCTTGCTTATCACAACTTCGTTCATGAAATTTTTGTACGTGGGATGCGTAGCATAGGAACTAATCGTGAAGTCTTGCCCTTACGATCCGTGATACATGCTTCCGTTGTGGAACACGATTACGTTCACAGTGACGGGGTTTCGATGGGAAGAGCTTTGGCTGAATCGGCATTGGAGTTTGAAAGCAGTAACTATGGAATGGTTCCGGCTAAAGAGTCATTGGTTAAGGAGATGGTAAGCATGGTTAGAGTAGAAGATGGAGATGAAGAAGATTGCATGATATGCTTGGAGGAGCTGGAGGTTCGGTTTTATGCTTCTCGGATGCCTTGTTCTCATACTTTTCATGGGGATGGCATCGAAAAGTGGCTGAAGCAGAGCCATTATTGTCCTATTTGCCGGTTCGAGATGCCAACGAATTAGGCTTAGATATCAACTTTTCATTCTTTCATTTATTTCCTATGTTATTGGATAACTTTTGTTAAGATTTAGTAATTTGTTGGAGCTGTAGATGATAGTTTATGCAAATATAAAACTTAAAAGTACAGTTTGAGAAAAGGAGATTGCAAGCATTACAGTATCTGCAAACCTTTGAAAATAAAAACAAAACCAGATATTGCAGAAGCAAACCAAATATAATGTAATAAGAAACCCAATATGGTGATGTTTGCAATGTACCTTGAACATCTGTGGAAATGGCTTCACGAATTAACACTTAATTACATGAAATAAATAGTGCAGTAAGCCCCCAATGAAGTGCTCATGGGAACAACTCACTTTCTCTTTCTTATGTTAAAGGTTTCTTGGTACATTTATACCCAGAGGGTTCACTGAATAAATTGGCACAGCTTCACTGACAGATAATAGAAGCTTGCCAGAGACTTTCTCTCTTGCTAAATGAAACAAGTATTGAAGCACATCCACTTCCCTCATCCCATGTTTCCATTGATTTTAACCATTTTATCTGCTTTATTTTCATCCAGATTATAAATAATTTTTCACCAACAATTAAAGAAAGCGACACATTCTTGGCAACATATTCCTTTATTGAAACAATTATCCCTCCTCTGGGATAACATTACTATGCATGTTTGAGATAACTAACAGCCACAAACAGTTCCAAATGAAAACTTAGAACAACAAAAAATCAACTAAAACTACTTAGAATTCCTTAATTACGGTTTTGGAATCTAAGATTTGGGTAAAAATTTTGGAAATTCAAACGATAAGAAAATGGATTTAAATTTTATTTTAAAACTAGAAACTTTCAAAATTCAATATTCATAAAAAAGAACAATTGATTCACTCCGGGTCAAAACAATGTACTAAATACCGTACTGAAGAGCGCGTATCCTTTTTCTCTTGGTACCGGTACGTATTGATACTGTAACGATCTGATTTTTAGTGGTGTCGGAAAATGCAGTTTCAAAACAGTATTTTTAGAAACCAAGTTTGTAAAGATGAAATATAAAGATTAATGAAGGTAGTATGAAAATTACTTTTGGTTAAGATAAATAAACGCTGATTACATTTGGTTATTGATTTAGTTCAAATTTAAATATTATTGATTACATTTGGTTATTGGAAGTAAATTAGAATTTTTCTTTTTTTTTAAACTAATAATGCTAAAGAGTCAAAAAGAAGCCCTCGATAACAACTTTTTTAAAATAATCAATTAATTAAGCCCTTTTTAATTTTAAAAATTATTAAAAAAGTAAAAACAAAATTCAAAAAAAAAAAAGTTATAAAAACTTTAAAATTTAAAATTTCTATTAAAAAATAACAATACCAACCCAATAAAAGAGTAGGGGTCAAATTTTTTAAAATCTTATAATCATTAGATTTTAATGGGTCGGTATTGTTATTTTTTAATAAATTTTATATAATTTTAAAATGTTATAAATTTTTTAATAAATTTTGTTTATGATTTTTTAAATATTTTTTAAATTTTAAAAGGGCTTAATTGAGTTGTTTTATAACATCTCAAACCCGGCGTAAACATTACGGATAGATCTAGAGAAGTTACTATAATTCATTTTGAAAATCCAGAAATCATTTGGGCTTGTAGAAATAACGCAAGCTTTTTATAATAACAATTCCGGATTATTTTAAAATAAAATATATTTCTTACTTAATTTGTTAATTAATATATTTATATTATAAAACGCTTATGTTTGTAACGGAACTCTTAGTTAAATTCAGTTTAGAAAACGCAGTTGGAATTTTGAAAATCTAATGTTTTGCTGACGGTGTAATTATAATTTTAAAATGATAAAACGGTTTAAAAAAAATAAAAATCCAAAATAAAAATAATCTCAAATGTCTGAAACAGTCCAATAATACCAAAACAGAGTAAACCAAGTTTTAAGTAGCACAAATTAAATTTCACATAAAAGAATTTATTAATCATATTTTATTAAATGCAAATAATCTTGAATGGGTGGAATTAAAGGTATCAAATCAATAATTTTTTTTATTTTTTAGGAACATCATAAATTTATAAATTGATTATTTGAATTTAATAACTCATGATAAATTAATTATTTAATTTGACAACTGCACTTGCTATATTAATGAATTTCATAATTAATCATATGAAAGCATAAAAACAATAATGCAACATAATTTGTACTTTCTTTCTTTGATGAAATTTCATTATATAAATGTTATAGGTATATAACCACCACCACAAAATCTTACCATACAAAATATGCTATTCTAGAGAGGATTAACTGAACTTACCTACAAAATTGTGGTGTTCTAAAATATTATGCCTAACCCTTCTCTAAACACGTGGATTAATAAATAATTTTAAACACCTTAAATCCAAATTCACATTTGACATCAAAATTCACAATTAAAGTCACAAAAGACAGATCTTTGAAGATTCAATTAAAATATTTTGAAATTTAAGCATCTGGTTTTGGAGACTTGTGGTGCAAGTAAATCCGATAAAATTCTGGAAATTTTAGTAGAAAAGGATTTTTGGGGCAACTACCCCATTGCCTATAGAGTTAGAATTCAGTAAAAAAATTTAACTGATAATATCTACATACAAAGCACCATTTCCCGGCTGGAAAGTATAAGAGAAAAGAAAGATACAATGGCTATGCCTGAAACCAGTGTCTTCATCATATACTGGCTTCCCCACTATTGATGAAAATGAGGCCTTATTTGTTCATGCAGCACCACCACCACCTTCGTCACCTTCGGGATCAAGGGGAATTTCATGGCGAGGCCTGTTGTACTTCTCACGAAGCTGCTTGATAGGGATGAAATCACCAGCTGCATCCATCCCGTAGAATAGAAAAGAAACATAGGGATGGTCAAACCGTCTCTGCACATGGACATAGGCAGCCACAGTGAATCGAAGAGGATGGTATCAAGTATTATGTTTTGTTAATTACAGTTCCACTCACCAAATCTGGTTGTTCTGGGGCTAAAAGATTCTCCTCAGGAACTGCAGCATAAAGAAACATAAATTGAGTTCACCAGTGGAGTAGCTACATGACTTTCAAAAAGTTACTACAATACAAATATATCTAGCATTGCTATCAGAGGTAAGAACTAGGCAAAAAGATCATAACTTAATCAAATTAAAAAGAGATAACGATGGAGAAACTACCAATTTCAAACAGCTAAAGAGACAAAGGTAATCTATATCAAAAGGAATCAAGCCAACAGCAATACTGAAATGGTTTACCATATGCTACTAGTAGATTGGGGTCTGCATAGACATCAACCAACACCTGGCAAACAACACAGACCACATTAGAATATATGGTTAAATCAGCCCATTCTATATCATGCATGCTCTTCGTCGTAGTTGCTGCTATTTTATAGATTTGTATTTCGGTACTATGGCGTTTAACCCTTTTTAGTGTACTCTAATGAAAAACCTTTCCGAGTAAAACAAATTATTTCCTCTGATTTCTCAGAATCTTTGAACATTATTATCACTGCAATAAATCATGGTAAGTTTTTATAAAGTTTTTTTCTGAATAGGGACACGAGTCTCCTTTTCCGGGAAAAGCACGCAACAGCTATCTCCTCTCTTTCTGTAGCACATGATCCTATCAATATTACAAGGAAAATTTGTCTATGATTAACTGACCTTATACCACATAAAAAGCATGTTCTTATTTAGTTGACAATGTAAGAAACAATATGAATGATAATTAACATTTTTTATAACTGAAAATTTTAAATAAAGGTTCTTTTATTTTTTGGTAATCTTTTTGAGGCAGGAAAAGCACATTCCCTGAATATTAAACAAAGACGGCATGTAAATATTGTGGATGCCATCAGCGCATCCTCAATGCTGGAATGACCTGGCAATACACACTAACATGCACTAAAGGAAATAAGTTTCCAGTGGCAGAGACTAACTGGTTATTCAATTGATAGTCAGAACGGAAAAGCAATGAAAGTCAAGTGTATAAGGTCCAAAATTTGAACAATCATCAACTAGAAAATGGGCAAAGAGAAGTTAGCGCACTATTGAGCTTGGTCATATTTGTTTATTGCGTGGTAAAATCTTATAGGAAGCACTCATAAGGCCTACCAGGATTTTTCTGATCCAAATGCTTATTGTTTCTGTATAGAAATTATGTTTTATTGGTTTCTATGTCATAATAATATATCCATACCAAAAGAGAAAGTTCACTGGCCATTGCCAAACTTAGGAGGCTTCAAGAAAAGAAGAGCAGATATAACAGGTCATACATGGGGTTCATTGCATTGAAAGCTAAATATTATCTCGATTATAAGAAAAGTATACCGCCCATTCCAGATGAATTTAAATATAAGTACTAATCAAACCTGATAAAATGGCTGATTAGAACCATGAGACAATTTGTCAACCTGTGCAGCTTCCATCCATGTACTTGATTCACAGCACACTGGATCCATCCCACAAATTACAGCTCGATAACCTGAATAATATAAACAAGTAGGGAATGACAAGACAAGAGGACAAGAACCTTGTATTAATGCTTGTCACACGAAATCTCGATAGATGTAATACTTGACAGGGTTGTACTTTGCTCTCATCTTCTCTCTGTCCTATCTTTCTCTATCTTTAGAAAGAAGGGTGGGATTTGTTTTTTTTTTGGGGGGGGGGGGGGGGGGGGAGAGAGGGAGGCTGAACGAGTACAAAAGCTGTAGCACATCAACAAGCAATAGCATACTGAAATATAAAGAAATTATTAAATAGAAAAGGAAAAGGGAATCAATTCCCAATAGTGGAATTTAGGGTAAAGGGATGGAGGAGAAGAAACCAAGGGAGGAAATTAATAGCTGATATAATTTAGTGGAAATCATGTTTGATGGTATACCAAAAATTTTATGCTGAACTTTCTGTCCCAAACGAAAAGCGTATTGTGCATTTTCATATGCCAATGCTTTTGCAGATGCAGCCAAAGATTCAGCCTCGAGTTTAGAAATGTCATCCCGTAATTGAGCTGCCAAAGCATAATTTTCATTCTCGATTGCATTGTGCAGTTCTCCACTGCAATGAAACAAAGAAAATGAATAGCCTGAAGCACTCAAGTGTATCTAAATAAAAAATAAAAAAGAAGATACTCCAAACCCGCAATCTCTCACAAAAATCAATACTCTGCAATATAAGAAGAGTGCATATAACATAAGCGAGGGGACTCACCGTAGACGCACAAGACCTAGAGCCTTATCTTGAGCTTCACTCTTTGAGGACAAACCTCTTTTTGCTTCTTGCTGCTTAAGGATTTCTGCTTCAACCTTCATAGCAGAACACTTGTTAATGAAAAGACACTTACATACACATTTCTCAACTCCATTTTTTATGAACAAACTTGGATACACATTGTACCAACCACGCTTACATAAATTCATGATACTAAATAAAGAAATAAAGAACTGATGCATGCAAAATGGGTACAAAGAAAACTAAAAATCTACCAAAGCAATCATTTCATTAACAACTAATAGCCAGTGGAAAGCTTCCAAAAGAGTCCAACAATTAATATCAGGTCTTTCTGAGTTCTAACCTCAGTAAGCTTGTTTCTAAGTTGCTGTGCAAATTCATATTCTTCCAAGTTCAAAGCACGCTGCAAATCCACAGAAAAACAACATAAAGAATGACCAAATCCTATGAACTGAGAGGTAAACAGAAACAACTATTAAAAAAAGATAAAAATTCATATCATAGATGAAAAAAAAAAAAACACAAGCTCACATCACCAAACCTGAACTTGAGTAGCCAAGTCTAATTGGAAAAAGAAAATCAGTATATCTTCATTAGCAGTCTCACTACGCTCTGAGCTTGCACCCAATTCCCGGTCACCTCCTTTAAACGGCCAACCAACTTTAACCCCAAAGTTCCTTTTCTTCAACAAATTGGGATTGCTATTAAAGTAAAAACTTGGTACATAACCATGCCAGAAATATTGTCTACTAATCCCATATTTCATATGACCTTTTCCAATTATCTCAAAATGCCGCCTCCCGCCTACTTCTATTCCATAAACAGCTGTGTTTCCAAAGGTTGTTAAAGTACTGCTTAATGAAAGGGTCTGCACCATTTTTCTTGGGAAACAAAATGATTTTTTTTTTTCCTCTTTCTTGATTGAAACCAACTAAAATGAAATTCTGGGTATTTGATTTCGTCCTCACAAAATTAATTTCAGGCTTTTTGTATCAAAAAGAAAAAGGAGAAACTTCATTAATTTCAGGCTTTCAGCGACCGAGACGAAGGGAAGTGGAGAATTAAAAATTAACAAAAATAAAAAATAAAGATAAAAAAAAATTATATGCAATCTGTGGATTAGAATCCTGACACGTAAGATTCCCTAGGCCCGATAGGCCAGCAGCCAACTTGGATCATTTCTTGCCTCTGTTACCGGGCTGGAGCTAAGAAATATTGATTATTTTATTCAAAATAAATAATATTTATTTTGATTATTTTTTTAAATGTATTCGATTCAGTTTGGATTTCTGTTTACAGGTTGAATTTTATTTTTACTTAATTTATAATTTCTTAGTTTTATAGTGCAAAAATAACTTTAAAATGCTTTTTTTAAAAAATAAAAATAAAAAACGACAGATTTGAACGGTAATGATTCATTTAAAAAATGAAGTACAAATTAGAATTCAAAGCTCAACACTTACAATCTGATCTGTCTAAAGTCGAGACCATGTCCATAATCGACAGATTCAAAACCCGGACAATCCCTTCCCCTCTTAAAAACATGCCAAGAAAGAGTCCACTTTCTCAGGATGTAGCGCAACATGTTGAAATCAAATAGAAAAGCTCACATCACCATGAAATATATATTATTAACAAACATATCATTGCTCAAAAAATTAAGCCAAAAAAAAAAAGAAACATATCTACATGAAAAACCAAACACAACCAACCCACTACCTGCCTACAAATACAAGGTGATGAGGAAATCAAACCAGGAATTACTGGCTTTCATCAACTCTGAAACTCTGTATTTAAATGTTCTATGGTCGATGATATACGTATTTCGTTCGAGGGTCTACAATAAGACCCTTTCCACCATTCACTTCTATATCGTGCCTGCAATATCAGTGTTAACCAAATGTTTAGAATCATTTCTATCAACATACAATATAACTAAGCTGAATCATGAAAAAAAACTGTTGGATAACTTGATTGGATTATAGGACTGCATAAGAACATCCCTTGCCAAAAGACTATAAGTGATGCAATGCTTCGTTTTATATGATAAAAGGGTAAAACTAGAACACTCAACTGAAACACGAAATCAGGGATGGTCAACTGCTCGCGAGGAACATATTTGAATAGCTGCAGAAGCCTATCAACATATACCACTTTCTTCCACACCTGTATATCATTTCCAAGAACATCAAGTTACCAAGATTCCTCAGCAGTGAAATCAGTCTTCAATGAGAGAAATAGTTAAGAGTTAAGACATACCACCTTATCCACGAACATTTGCAGAGCAAAAATTGCTGTCTTCAAGTGAAATGTAGGATGGAGAACATATATTGCCTATGCAAAACATGTAAAATGATAAAATAACTATTGTTGTGTATGAATACTAAAAACATTAGGAATAGAAAGTGCCTACATACATGCAGGTTACGTTGGTGCTTCCGACCAAGTATTTGCTGTAATCTTCTCATCCATCCCAAGTCCGGTTGGCTGGTTATTCCAGAACGCAAAGAAGAAAAAAAAAATGTAACATGAGCAGGGAATAAAAAATGGTTTGTATTAATTAAATCAAAATTTCCTAACCAAGATTTTATTTTCCCAAGACAAGGCACAACCTTTTTGTTTGTTTTCATTGCTTTGAGTTATGCAATTTTGCTTGTGATTTTGTCAATGTCTAGGAATTGTTCTAATATTAGAAAATATTACACGCAACATCAGTGAACGAGTTGTATGAGGAGCTCGAAGATTGACTAGCTATCATAAGTGTAAAGAAATTATTGATCACTCAGTAAATCACATACAGATTCTTACCCCATTATCGTTTGCTTCCTCTCTGTTTTAATATATGTTAACATTTGGTGATCAGATAAATCAACTTCACAACTAGGAAAGAACTGACAGCCAGCAGCTATGCTATGATACTGAGATAATAGCATTGTTTAACAACGAAAGGTCAAAAAGCCTTCACTCAGAGAACAAAAACATTTAACGAATCCTACCAAACATTAACCCCAGGTAGTTTCTTTAAAGTGCATCAAATAAGCCAAATTTCTCATAACCATACAATACTTACACTTGTAATGATGCTGCAGAGTGGAAGTATACAATAGTATAAGGCTTCTGTATCAAAGGTTCAAATTCCTGAAATTAATAATTAAAAAAAAATTTGCTCAAAAGCCAGTTATCAATAATAGTATACAATTGAGTGTCCATACCAAAATACTTTCCCAAAATCAAGCTATTTAAATTATGTGTATTCAATGAGACAGTATGAATTTCAAATATCCAACCAAAAGAACTGGGAAGCTAATACCTTTACAACATAGAGAATGAAACGCTCAAGCTCAAGACACCGCAGCAGAAAATGTGCTCCAACAACAACCATAACAGGGCGACCTTCACTGTCCACTCCCCCGCGATAACTGACATAAAACAAATAAACTAACATTGTATTCAAACCAGGAGTACTCTGAACATTTATGAAATTAATGTGGTTCATACTAAATGAACCATGGTCTCACAAAGAGTAAAAGCCAACAAATAAAAATGAGACATTAAGAAAACGACAGGGAGAGTAAACTGTCTCAAAACTTCAGCAGCTTGTTTATTATCATAATGTGCTTCCAGTGACTGATAGCAAAGAAAACCAATTATCCAGTGAAAAATCAAGAGTGTAACCAATTCTAACAGATTATGAAATATAATAACAAGGAATGCTTATTCAAGATGGGAAAAATGGAAGGAGATCTGCATGATAAACTTACAGAATTTTCATCTCTGCAATTTCAGAAAGATTAAGAGAATTTGCCTTAGCAAGATATCTGGAGTGAAGTGAGTATTCTTCTGCAGCAGATAATGGAGGCCCACCTATGTCACCAAAACCAAGCATCTTAGCACAATTCCAACCACCTTGGGCTTGAGCAGTTTTTTCCCATTGTTCCTGGCGTCTCTGGTCTGGATCTTTCATCAGGGACATGAAAGCAGGATCCAAATATGTATCTAAGTAACTTGAGTTTCTGAAAAATAAACAATTATTTGACATGGTTAATTAATGACTTGAAATTCAAATAGACCATGATCATTTATCGTAATCAAAAGAACCATGACAATTGAAAGAGAAGACTTGAAACTGACAAAAAACTACATGGGATCTCCGCGGAGCAATGGTTTGTTACATTTCGCGAATTCTAATTCTCTAGCAACTTAGACATAAGTAAAATAATAACAAGATTTACTTCTTGCTTTAATAATATATTCCTCAAAACCTATCAAATCCACAAATATGGGGAAAAAAACAAATCTCATGTCTTATCACAGAATGTAACAAGTACAAGCATCCATATGTGGCAACAAATAAAATGAACTGCATGATTCTAGAAAGGGAAGAGTGATTAGACCACCCAACAGATTTCTAACCAACATCAGTGAGGTATATAGCTTTACATGGGTTAATGTATCCAAATGCATAATGGAGAAATGCATAATCCATAAAAGGTTGGCAAAGTCAAGTCAAAAACCAGCCTTCATAAGGTGTGTAGCTTTTGGAAGTGTTCATGATGCAAATGCATGCATATATACAACAGAGAGTGGCTAAGAGAGAAACAAAAACACTTCAAATTTCTTAAAGAACAATTAGGATCGCAAGTAGCACTTGCCCACAACAAGAAATATGCTCCAAGGGGAATCCAAAATATTGAATAGAAACTACTCTGTTTGTAAGTTAAACTTGCTATCACAAGGAACAGCTTGGATGGAATTCAAATTGTTGATATGTTACACGAAAAACACTTAGTCTCTTAGAGATGTTAGTCATTAAAATGTTGGAGAAAGAGCATCTTAAACCACAAATGAATAAGGTTGAAATATGGATACACCTATATTCCAATATCTGCACAGGGACTGACCTTTGTACCAAACCTACATCACTAGCAGGGACTTCAGCTGGAGGTTGGGAAGGCTTTGGGATGACCTTTTTGGGCAATGGCTTTATTCTGATTTTACGCTCATGAATGATAGTCTCACCATTTTCATCCCCAACATCAGCAGGAAGCTTAGATATGGCCACTGCCTCCTCATGCTTATCTCGAGGAAAGTAAAGTGGAAGTAATCTACAATTTACAATATCAAATGAGAAGATACCTCAGGCTTATAACATTTTAAGCATAAGCAAAAAGAAAAATAATTATCAAATTCCTCCAGACATGAAGGAATTATAACAATTTACCCAAACAAAAAAACCATCTCTGCAAGGTACTAAAAAAGAAGAATAATAGTATGATACCTCTTATAGATCTCAGTATCAGATGATGTGCTAGTACAAAAGACAACAGCAGTAATTTTATCTTTCTGCTTCTCAAGCAATCGGCGAACAGTCCCTGAAGAACAGGAAAAAGTTTGAACCCAGAAACATTCAACCTCCAAAACAGTTTAAATAACATATTATATGAAACACAGGCATGTAAATCCAAACAGAGATATTTTTTAAAAGAGTTTTATCCCTCGTAAAAAATTATGCATTTGGATGAATATTTTGGATGGCATGCATGTCAATTAAACGCAATGGATGTTATACAAAAGTAAATGGCCCCAATACATTGTATTTCCTATAACACATTGAAAGAGTCAACTTGAAAAAATTATATGCACAACCGGCACCAATCCATTTCAAATATTCAAGGAACAAGAACATCTTTCAATATTACTTTTTCTCGTTCATCTGATAAGAAAACCATTTCAAAGTTTCGAATTTTATTCATCACTTTCTGTAATAATATTAGCACATAATGAGAAGAAATAGGAAAACATGATACTAAGAAAACAAAAACTTTGAAAATCCAGATATTAAGTTCACGAAATATCAACAAAATCAGACAAAGAGCTGTAACAATTTAGGACATTTTCGCACTTATAGCCACATGTGCAGCTGGTTCACGGGGGTAGTTTTTAGCCTCTGTGTATATACAGCCCATAGCAATACTGCATTGATACACATCAAAATAGTAAGTATCTTACCCATAAAACAACAGATGAAGAAGTCAAGAAACAGAATACAGCATCTGTGAAATACAAACCTCCGAAGACCATTTTCAATAAGAAGTTCAAGGCAAGATCGATAACAATGACTCAGAGCATTCTCCGCAGCAGTATGATACTTTACTGCATACTTGGGACCAACAGTATGGATAACTCTCCTAACAGTATGATACATAAAACCATCAGGTTTTCAGTCAACACAAGATGTCATGACTAAAACCTAACCTATAACAGTTTTAGTCAAATTCTAAAAAGGATATATAACAAGCATGTCAGGACTCAGGCATTGCAGCTCAAATTGGAGCTATGAAAAACAGCTTATGCACCATGATCACAAAACTGGCCCGTCATGATCAAAACAAAATGATGACAACATACTGGACATGTCTGTCTTCTACAGTAACTGATAAAGTAAGTGGGTAAAAAAAGGATGTCAAACAGTTTAAGCATTAACACAGGAAAGTGGTACATTTCGTAATATAAACAAAAATGCAGTGTCAATCTAATTTCTGGAAGAACATCATTGAAATAAAGCAGTTGCAAGGATCAATATTATCTTTGAAAAACCATCAAATTTTTACAGTCTGAAGTTATACAAGAACGTGGACATACACACCTAGCAGGAAGATCATATGCATTAGTAACTTTGGCCATCCCTGTTCTGCAGCCACCCTGTCCATAAAAGGTCCTTTAAGTCATTCTTGCTTCAGGTTGACATTAATCAAGGCAACTTGCTATAGAATCATAAAGATTTGTCATAAACTATAGAAAAGCTTAGAACAGAGCTATCAATGTGGTGCAATAGATCATGAAATGCATCCAAGGAAACAGTTCCAACATCATATCTTCCCGATTAATATTTAGCATACCAACGTCGCGCATTCTTCTGCAAGACCAGGCCCAGCTGCTGCATGCAAACCTTGGCTACTGTGTACTTCATCCATGTTCTGCATCCAAGAATGTAAAACATAAATCAGAACATTGACTTCTTCAATTAATGATTCATTCTTGGGCGAGGCAGCTTTATCCTTAATGGAATCAAACCATTAAATGAGTTCCTTATATCAGAACATTAAGGATCACACTTACCCACTAAAACATCCAACAATATTCACAACATTTCCTCGTTTTTAGAGAAACAGAGGATGAATTAAATGTACTCATGCATGGAACAAAAAAGGAAAAACTCCACTCGGCTCTAAAATTTTGAATGAAGTGGTGAAGCAAATGCAGGTCAATTTTGTGCATCCATGTTATAAGCAATCAAGCCTCCTCAGAAAGTAGCTCTTTTTTATATCATTTGGTTAATCAACTCTATCCTCATATAGCAATTTACCACAGTTCCAATGTTATTAATAGACTTTTCTAATAATTTTCATTTCCACATTGGCTTGACCATGTAACATACGTGCAATAGTGAAAATTTCTAAGTTGTTAATATCCAATGATTATGCAATTCATGTGATTCAGCAAAATACTTGGCATCCGTAAGCATCAAATAAGTAGGGAAAACTTACTGTTTACCTCATTTGTAGAATTAACAACAGCATCAACCTCAAGGTTCCACGGCTGTCCCCTCCACAAGTATATCTTTGAGTTTATTTCATGATTGACAGGAAACCTCGATGCCAACCCATTACTTCCACTCTCCTCCCCAGGAGAGGCTAAGGGGTCGGATAAAAGGGATTTTGAAAATGAAGGATCTTCATTCTCATACTCCAAGGAAGACCTAATCTCCGCATCATTCCACCGTGGGACTTGATCCAAAGTCACAACATAGTCCCCATTGTCAGTTGGGACTCCCCCCGTGGCTGCAGCTGTAGCCACAGGTCGATACATTGTAACAGCTCCCAATCAGAGCCCCTAACAGTATGAACCCTTAGTGCCTTAGGAACTCAAACGTTAACAATTAAAAAGAAACAGTAATTCAAACAGAAAATCATTGCATAATATCTTTATTTTAACCAAAAAGGAGAGCTTTAGCAAAGATCATCAAAACAAATTCCAACACCTTTTAACCTATTGATATATCAATCACCAGAACTAGTATTCGAAAAATTCTCAATTATCGAATTTCCTATATTTGATGCTATGGAAATAAAGGAACAAGCAAAAAAACCACATCCCTTATGCCGAAATTTAAATAAATTTCAATAAAACAAGCAACAACTACCAAATTAAACTTGAAAAGGAATAAGCAATTACAGATTGGGAATTTTTGTATAAAACTAAATAAAATTTGAAGAGATATATTGTAAAAGAAGAAAAAGAAGGTACCTGAAATTGAGAAGCTGGGGAAAGAAAAATGATGTTTAATTGAATTAGGGGCTTTGATTTTATGTATTTAAATGTGGAAAAATACAACTATAATTGCTGGGTGAATGAGCTAGCGGTAGCGGTGCTCGTTCTGGCCAGAAAGGGATTTGATTGAAAAAATTAAAAATATAATAAAATAAAAACAAAAACAAAACTTTGCGTTAGTTTTGACCAATAGAGAATTTAGATAAAATTATGTTTCAAGTCGCTCTGGTTTTGCTATATTTTAATTTTAATTTTTAAGATTTAAAATTACAATAATATTATTGTAATTTCTTTTCAAATTTATATTTACTACAATATGACTAATAAATGATTTTTTAAAATTTTAAATAAAAATTTAATAATTGGATCGAACTCTTTTTTCTTTTTTTTGGTGAAAAAAACCTAACAAAACTAAATAATCATAATAATATTATAACTACTCACTTAACTTAAAACTTCTCCTAATGACTACTCTGACTCCCCATTTAGTTTCTTGGATGGATCCCATGCATGAGTAACATTATATTGTCTTGCTCAGCATACTGATACCCTAATAGTCTCTGTTAAACTCCATGATAAACCTTGAAAAATAAATAAGTTCATATTCTTCTAAAGACATCATGCGACCAGACCAAAGAGGGGTTGCCCAGGGAGCCCTAACCCTTAGCAACTGCCCATAATTCTTAAATTCATTCCAATCCAATCTAGGATATTCCTTAAAAAGAAATTGAGATTGTTGTAAATACCAGATTTAACCAAACTTCTTTAGCGGTCAAACAATCTCTGAGAACATATAGAATATCTTCTGTATTATGATTATAGACTAGATAGGATGTATTTTGGCCAATCCCTTTTTACACCCTCTCTAGGTTGTATTTTTATACAAACTTTCTCATATTTCGACTAGATTTCCAAGCTTAAATGTATAGTCCAACCCATTTACTCTAATTTAATAATTTTTACTCAATATATTTTTTTTAATTTTTAAAATTTCAATTCTACCCTGTGATTAAAATCAGATAATGCACTGCTGGTCCACATGGTGCAACGGGAGCATGGTGACCCCATGTTTTAACAGAGATCCAACAGATTTGGCGCTACTGTTAACGGAATTGGAAGCTGCTACTAAAAGCTGCGCAGATAAGCTTGAGAGGATGGGAATATCTTTGACCAGTGAAAGAATACTGAAGAATCAAGGTACTCTTTAGGAATAATTCTTTAGAAGAAAAACAAGTAATATTCTCAATGTAAAAGACTTAACCTCTCTTCACTAGAATACATGATTATATAGGAAATAGAAGCCTAAACTACTGTTAACAGAATAGCCTAACAAATTCTAACTGACTAACCACTTATCTAATTACACATTAAACACATGTGTATTGTGAATACTATAACATTCACCGAACTTCCTCAAGTGGAACGACCCGAAGACGACGACAAAATTGAGTGAACATTGAAGCGGACAATGGTTTAGTAAGAACATCAGCCACTTAGTCACATGCAGGAACTTCGCTAACAACCAACTCACCACGAGCAACCTTTTCCCGAACAAAAAATAGATCAAGTTCAACATGTTTGAACTTAGAGTGCAAGACTGGGTTAGCTGCAACAGCAACAGCACTAGAATTATCACACCATACTGTTGGAAGATCAACCGAATTAAAGTTTAACTCTGTCAACAAGGAAACCAGCCACGTAACATCACTAGTAGCTGCGGCTAAACTCCGATATTCAGCCTCAGCCGTAGAGCGAGAAACAACTTGTTGTTTCTTAGAACACCAAGAAATAGGATTGCCACCATAGTACACAAAATATCCTGTAGTAGACCGGCGATCATCAAAATCAAGTCCCCAATTTGCATCGGCATAGCCAACCAAAGACAGTCGATCAGACTTTCGAAAAACCAAACCATGAGATAGTGTACCAGACAAGTACCGCAAAATATGTTTCAATGCTACCATGTGTAATGTAGTGGGAGCATGCATAAACTGACACACCCGATTAACTGCATAAGCAATATCTGGTCGTGTCAAAACGATATACTGAAGAGCTCCAACAATACTACGATATTCAGTTGGATCAGCAAGAGGTTCACCCTCATCTTTAGATAGCAGAGATGAGGTTATCATCGGCGTATGAACACTTCTGGCATTAGTCATAGAACTACGAACAAGGAGTTCACGGATATATTTCTGGCGGCATAGGTGAATACTACTCGGAAAGATGACTAACTTCAATGCCCAAAAATAATGAAGCTCACCCATATTTTTTTAGAGCAAATCGGTTGTGGAGCATTTGAACAAAACAATTAATTCCATCAATCGAACTTCCGGTGATAACAATATCATCTACATAAACAAGAACGTAGATAGTATGATCGAGAAGATAACAAGAACAAACAATGAAGCATCGGACTTTGATACCAGTGAACCGAGCGAAAACGAAACTATTTTAATTTGTCAAACCCGGGCGAGGAGCTGCCAGTAAGCCATACAAAGCTTTAATCAATCCGACAAACTAACCTTTCACCATTTGGACCAAATCGCTCATAGCCGTGAGGTTGTTGCATAAACACATCATCGATTAAATCGCCATTCGAAGGCATTATTGATATCGACTGCCAAAGATGCCATCCCTTGGTCACGCGACGCATGATGGATGAGTCGAATGGTAGCGAGTTTGACTACGGGTGAATGTCTCCTTAAAATCGTAACGGTACACATGTGAGCACCCCTTGGCAACCAATCGTGCCTTCCGACGACTAATCGTCCCATCAGGATTCTTCTTGATCTTAAACAACCACTTACAACAGATTACTTTCTGGCCAGACGGGAGAGGACACAACTCCCAGGTCGAGTTAGCTAGTAAGGCATCAAACTCAGCTTAAACGGCTAGTCGCCAGTCTAGATGGTTAAGAGCCTCCTCAACAGTACATGGCTCAACCTCAACTTTGTCGGCACATAAGGCTTGAGGTTTAAATATCCCAGCTTTGGATCTTGTCACCATTGTATACGTGTTAATAACAGAGACTGGAAAAACCTCAGGAGGAGCAGTAGGAGAAACTATAGTAGAAGAACCTCTTCTTGATCAGTAGATCTGAAAGTGGAACTCTGCGGAGAAACACTACCCGTAGCAGAAAAATTAGACTGAATGCTATCACCATTAGAACTATCCACAGAAGTCTTAACAACAGAGTCTGGACGAATCTTGTTAGAAATACATGATCGAACAACTGGTACATACGTAGTGGTATTCAGAGGGAACTGGTCACTGGAAGTAGTTGATGGAAAAGACAGAAATCTATTTTCATCAAACACGATATGACGAGAAACGATAACTTTTCCTTCTGGCGTGAGGCAGAAATAACCTTTATGATGCGAACTATACCCTAGGAATGTAGACGGTTGTGATCGAAACTCGAGCTTGTGGTTACCAAATGGTCGTAGGTATGGAAAACAACAACAACCAAACACCCGAAGATGATCATGCGTTGGAGCTCGATTAAATAAACACTGAAACGGGGTCTTCCCTTCTAAAACCGATGTGGGCAATCGATTAATGAGATGAGTGGCACTACAAAAAGCATAACCCCAGTAGTCCATTGGTAGATTAGCTTGAGCCAGAAGAGTAATACCAGTCTCAACAACATGTCGATGTTTACGCTCCGCAACACTATTCTGTTCAGACGTATAAGGGCAGGAAACCCGATGAATAATCCCCTGATTAGCTAAGACAGAAGAGAAGGCACGAAACTCACCGCCCCAATCACTTTGAAATTGCTTGATATGCTTACCAAACTGAGTGAAAACCATCTTCTGAAATTGACTAAAACACTCTACAGCTTGAGATTTTCAACTGATGAGATAAATCCAGGTAAATCGACTAGTCATATCAATAAACGAAACATAATAAAGATTCCCTTCACAAGGAACAATGCAGAATAGTCCCAGAGATCGAGACTACCAACTCAAACAAATCAACATATTTAGTATTAGATCACGAAAAAGGTAGCTTATGTGATTTACCCTGTTGACAAGCCACACAAACACCAGGAAGGTGACTTTTATTACAAGAAATTTGACAACTAGCAAGAACATTTTTTACAATAGTATCAGCTGGATGACCCAGCCGTTTATGCCACAAACTAAAAACATCAGTGTTTGGAGAACAATCTTTAAGAGCAGCACTATTAACAGAAGGAATCACACTACTTGAACTGACCGAGAAATGATATAGTCCATCATGAACTTGGCCCCGCAGTAAGATTTCCCGTGTCTGGATGTCCTTAATCACACAATAGGAGGGGTGAAACTCAAAAAACACATTGTTATCAGTAGCGAATTTAGATACAGACAATAAATTCTTCTGAATACTCGGCACACATAGCACATTTGATAAATGTAGTAACTTCTGCGTCGTAGGTATCACAGCATTCCCAACAGATGTAATTTTAGTGGAGATGCCATTACCCATTAAGAGGGAAGAATTACCTGAATACGGAGTGGATCCATGCAAATCGGAATCATTGCGACAGACATGATGGGTAGCCCCTGAGTCTGGACACCAGGATGCATTCCCTACTGGCAATGGAACATACGAGTTAGTGGCATTAAAATTCGAATCATAATGCGTAGAATCAGAGTAATCCGAAGCATGTAACTCAGGAACCCGAGGCGAAAGCCCAACAAACTGTGACGAGGGATATGGTGACGAATCAACACTAAACACACGAGCTCGTGGTTTCGTCCGCCACGGGGCCTCGTGAACAGTCTGCCACGACCGGTCAACTCCAACACAATTAGCTGACGGCTCAGGTACAAATGTGCCATCATGTGGACGAGCTTTAATCGGCCCACTAGGCCCACGTGACCGATGAGCCATCTAACCAGAGGAGTGGCCTAAGGATGTATCACCATGATTAATTCCCATAGCATGTTGATTTGGGCCAACCGCATGCTCATGATTATAAACTGGTTGGTCAACATTAGTAGGCAACCCATCACCACGTGGAACAAATGGATTAAAACCATAAGTTCCAAAATTTCATATGTGTCTCGTGGGACCCAGCTAGCTCCTGCATAATTCGGCCAAGGGTGAGGCCTCCAATTTTGACCAGCAATCCCCCAATTTTGACCGAACCCCATATCTTTCATGCGCTCATCATCTCGCCCATTTGTGTCAAGAACAAAACCACTCATTCTTGGCGCCGACGCATCAACCGAAGATGGTTCATCACGATGGTATCGATAATAGCAGCGCTGCGCAAGGTGCCCAAAACGATTGCATATCTGACATTGAATCCGAGAATGGAATGAGCGTCCACGACCGCGAGCAGAGAATTGACCTCCTCTACGAAGCGGACTGTCTATCGACGGAAGAGACGGGCCCTCCACTGTATTCGCCGCAACCAGTACCTCTTGGACAGACCGCGCCTGGCGAGCTTCACACTTGATCAAGGCATCTACAAGACGTTGAAATGGCAAGGGGCTCGAGGAGAGGGATGCGGTCGAAACAATCAAGTCAAAGTCAGATGAAAGGCCGGCTAGAAGAACCGCCGAGCGTTCAGCCTCCGAGATGTGAGATCCAGAGGCTGCAAGCAAAGCACACAAACTAGTGATTTTATTCATATAGGAGCGAAATGAGAGACTACCTTTCCGAAGGGAGTGAAGCTCATGTCGCAATTGCGACTGCTTCGTGCTTGAATCGGCCGCAAACAGACTTTTGGCCATAAGCCACACATCATGAGCAGTCCTAACATCGGTAAAGGGGGATAAGAAAGACGGGCTAATGGTGGAGAAAAGCCAAGAAGTAAGCAAGCTATCTTGCTGATCAAAAACCAGCACAGCGGGATTGACGACAAGACCTCCATCGGATGACTGAATGAATCGTGTCGGAGCCGTCAAGGAGCTATCAAGCAAGCCAAACAGACCGTAGCCTCGAAGGATAAGTCAGATCTGTTGCTGCCACTGCACAAACGAGGCTTCGTCCAACTTCACAACATCATGGCGAGGGAACAACGTAACCACCCGATCACCAAGAAAGTTCGAGCCATTGAGCTCCGCAGAATCAAAGTCAGCAGGGTGCGTAGTAGTCATGCCCAAGGATCACCAAGCGAAAGATACCATGAAAGAATACTGAAGAATTAAGGTACTCTTTTGGAATAATTCTTTAGAAGAAAAACAAGTAATATTCTCAATGTAAAAGACTTAACCTCTCTTCACTAGAATACATGATTATATAGGAAATAAAAGCCTAAACTGCTGTTCACAGAATAGCTTAACAAATTCTAACTGACTAACCACTTATCTAATTACACATTAAACACATGTGTATTGTGAATACTATAACAACCAGCCACCATATAGGTTGGTGAGCATTTTGGAGCAAGATAGTGCAAGGAATAGAGAGCAGCTTGAGGAGTCTACTGTTGAGTAAATTTTCCCCTTGGTCATCTTTTCTTTTTAAAAAAAAAAGAACCAATATATTATCATATGTATAGTATACTATTTCCATATAATATTTAAAAATAATTTTAATTAATGGATCTAATTGAGAATTTTAAAAATCGAGAAGTATAAAGATTAAAAAGAATTAAATTAGATAATAGTGATTAAATTCACAACAAATTTTGATTTAATAAATATAACTATTACCATTTCAAAATTAAATCATAAAATATATTTTAAAAACTTCATTTGTGTGTGGTAAAATATTTTATTAGTCAACTAATTAATTCATTTGTGAAGTTGCTTTTCCCAGTTTTGCTGTTTTCTTCATTGGATTGCAAGCCACGTAACTCCAACTCCAAGTCGTGTTACTTGAAATTTTCAGTTTCGTTTATGAAAAAAAACATTAAAAATTGAGTCTGATAATATAAGTGAAAGCAAGTCACTTTATTTTTCCCCAAAGGTTTCATTAGAAAAACAATAAAATGTACAAGAAAAAGAGTAGCTTCGACACAAGGAATACTCTAAACATTGCCTTAGCAACCTGCTCTACCTTTTTACCATACTTGTCGGTTTAATCGGTTAGTATGGTAATTTAATTATACAAGTTAAATTGAAATTTAAAAGAATTAATAAAAATTTGAAAATATAAAAAAATTTAGTTAAATTTTTTATTTTTTGGGGATTTTTTAAAATAGATAAATTTTAAATTTATACATGAATTTTGATTTAATATGTACTTTGTTACATGAAATTTAATTTGATACAATTATATACATGAAAGCTGAATTATAGTTTATATGTATATTTTGATACGACGTATAACAAGGGAGAAGTATTAAGGAGAGAAAGGTGGTTGCTAAGGAGGCCTGTTCACCTAGTTGGGGCGAAGAGTTGGAGGTTATAGATACTAGTGGAAAGGAAAACGTAAAAGTTATGGGTTGAAAGAGTGTTGACAGAGTGTAGGCTTAATATTTTTGAAGGGTCGATACATTCTCCTTCATTCTTGGAGGTATTTATAGGTAGGGATCTCGTGTAGGATAGTGTTAATGTGTTAGATTTGCCGTCTAACCATCATTACAAAACGCATAAGAGGACTATCTTTGATGGGACGAGGATGTCTTTAACAAGACAGATATTATAATTCATTTTGACTTGATGGGATAAAGCAACTGAGCTCATGTAATTTTTGGTGACTAACAACTTCATATCCTAATGAAGAGTAAGCCACCCGTTGCCCGGTTGGTCACCACAGAAGGGTGAGTACGTAGGTGGCCTCTCGGCTTTCTGGAGGCAGGCTTACTGCTCAGGTGCCTTTTTGACTTGCCATGTGTCTTAACGCGAATGGGGTATGACAGAATGCATGAAACTTTGATTTTAATTCAATTGCACACATTTTAAAAAAATGAATACATACATCTATTTTTATATTGGATTAATAAAATTATTTGTGTATGCAATATATTAATGCAAAAGGGTGCTAACTTGATAATGTTATTAGTGATTTGTGGAAATTGAATCAAAACAAAATTCCAGAATAAAATTGGACAAAATCAAAGTTCATATATGATATTGCACATTAAATCAAAGTTCATAAATAATTTTAATATTTATCTTTTTTTTCAAAATAAGTATTATTTTTAATATATTTCTTTTTCTTAATTATTATTAATTTATAATTTTTAAATCTTTTTAAATGATTGAAATGCTGATTTCATCATGCTAAGAAAGGTCTAATTATAAATTATCTATAATGATTTATTTGGCCAACTTTACAAAAAAATATAATTTTATCTCTCCATTTAATTTTTTATTTTTTTATTTTTAAACTTGTATTGTTTGTCAAATCATCATAAAATTGATGAAAAAGTTACATGTGTGTTAACTTTGATGACGTGGCATCATCAATTAATTTTTCATAAATGACACATGTAACACCCCTCACACGTATCCGTCACGGGAATAGGGTTACAGAGCATTATCGAACTTATTACATACATTTCTCATACAATTATCAAATTCAAATACAAGTTGTTCATAATCATTCATCAAGTCCCTAATACGAGCCTACGAGGCCCAAAATATGCTTTATAATTCGTTCGGGACTAAACCGATAACTCAGGAAATTTTCAGAAAACTTAGAAAAATTTTCAAAATACAGGGGACACACGCTCGTGTGGCCCGACCGTATGTCTCACACGGCCAAAGACACGCCCGTGTCACAGGCTGTGTGGACATTCGAAAGGGAATCACATGGCTGTGTCCCAGCCCGTGTCTGACCCCGTGTAAGTCTCTGACTTGGGTCACACGGCCAACCACACGCCCATGTAACCAGCCCGTGTGCCCTTCGAAATGGCCTCACACACCTGTGTGCTAGGCTGTGTGCTAGGCCGTGCCAAACCTATAGGGTATACTGACTTATGTCACACGGTCAAGACACACGCCCGTGTGCTGGGCCGTGTGGAGCATACTGACTTGGTTTCTAATTAAACACCAGGGGGCACACGGCTGTGTCACCTGACCATTTGTCACACAAGGCTGAGACACACGTCCGTGCCTCTGCCCGTGTGGACAAAAATAGACTATTTACCAAGCGATCTTTCTCACCCAAATTTGCATACACCTATACAATCCAAATGGCACATAATATGGCATAAATAGGCGTTCAACCAACCTCAACCAAGCATAATTCATACCATTTCCATACCAAAAACAACAAAGCACACAAGTACCACATTAGGCTATTCAATTTTATACCAAATTCACATTCTCAATTCGCTTAACTAGTTAACTTCATATATGCACTTTCATTTATACATCACTTTACCTAAATCATAAGCATACAAATTCTCAATTATCAACTATATAATACTCAAATTACCAACTCACAAACAACATTCACCACAAGCATTTATATATCAAGTACCAATTACATAACCAAGGCCATTTGCACATATATATATACATCACCAAATATACCAAAATAAGCCAACTCTCATGGCTATATACAAAACCAAACACTTAACATTTACAAGCCAATTCAAATGGCTAAATTCATTACCAAACCATAAACCAAAAATGACCATAATTCTTATACATGCCATATAACCAAAACATAAGTTCAAAAGTACCAAAATGATAGCTTGATAGTGTGATGAGATATTCGACGACTCCCAAATCTGAGCTAGCTTCGATATTCACTATAAAATATGGAAAAATAAACAAAGCAAGCTATAAAGCTTAGTAAGCTCGTATGCTAAGTAAGTAAAACTTACCAACCAACAATTCAATAACATAAACATCACATAATACAATTCAAATTTTGAAGCATAACTTAACACATGTATTCAATCCAAAGATTTAAACATGATTTCCATCAACTTCTTCGATTTAATAATTGTATAGTTCACGTACATACATGTACAAGCTTGTATCAATCTCATACTTATCCATAACTTGATATACTCGTTGAACCATTTGGAATACTATCGGATACTCGAGAATCTCGCACCCTAAGTGCCAATAAATA
This sequence comes from Gossypium anomalum, assembly GCA_025698475.1. Classification (NCBI taxonomy): domain Eukaryota; kingdom Viridiplantae; phylum Streptophyta; class Magnoliopsida; order Malvales; family Malvaceae; genus Gossypium; species Gossypium anomalum. Next base: position 21,603,268 of record CM046968.1, read on the forward strand.
GTCGAAGCTATCTCAATCTCATATCACATATAATGCTCACTCTCGAGCTATCAACGGGTCTGCTCACACAAGCTGACGAGAATTCGCAACACATGCTGGATAACTCAGCCACCGATAGGACGTACGGACCAGCACCCAAATCACATAACCCCTAATGACATGTCATTCATATCCTAATCTATTCCTAAGGTTCAACCGAGATTTCTCATAGCCGAATCGTCGTCGAACATATCCGCAAGGTTGTATTCATAAATAATTCAATAATAAAGCATTTAAAACACAATTACATTAATGCTTATTAACATACGAACTTACCTCGAATGCAAAAATGATGAAATGAGTCGATTAGTCCAACACTTTATTTTTTCCCCGATCTAAATCCAAATTTCACTTTTCTTGATCTATATGTAATCAAAATTAACTTATTTAATTATCATTCTATTCAATTTAGCCCAAATTGTATATTATGACAACTTTACTCTTTTGCCCCTAATATTTTAACATTTTTACAATTTAGTCCTTATCTCATAAAAATACAAATTCATGCAACTAAGTCCCTACCCATGCTAGCTGAATTCCATATAGCCCCATAGCAGCCCATATTTTTTATTTATTTCATAATTTAACCACAAAATTTACACATTTTATAATTTAATCCCTATTTAGCAATTTTACCAAAAATCACTTAATAAATGTTGTTTATCTAACAACAACCATACATTTTCTATCATCAAACATCAAAATACACCTATATTCATCAATGGAAAAACCCTAACACTTTAATTTTTTTGCAAATTAGTCCCTGGGCTAGCTAAATTAAGCTGCAACGATCTCAATAACATAAAAATCATTAAAAAGGGGACAAAAACCACTCACCAATTTAACAATGAAGTAGCTGAAACCTAGATAGCTTCCATGGAGGTTTTTCTCTCTTATTTTTGGTGGAATAAGATGGATTAAAAGATGATAGCTTTTGTTTTTTTATTAATTTACTTATTTAATTTAATAAATTACATTATTAACCTTATTAATAAACCATTAAAAACACTTAAAAAAATGTCCATCTTTATCCACTAACATTAAAAATGATCTAATTACCTCATAAGAACCTTCACTTTAAAGTTCTATAGCTATTAAATACCTTTAGCTAATAGAACACAAGTTTTACGCTTTACGCGATTTAGTCCCTTTTATCAAATTAAGCATTTAAATAATAAAATCTCTTAACGAAATTTTCACACAATCATACTATCATGCTGTAGACATTAAATTAATAATAAAATAAATATTTCAACCTTAGATTTGTGGTCTTGAAACCACTGTTCTGATTTGACTAAAAACGGGTTGTTACAACACAAGATAATTAATTATTTTTTAATTTTAAAAAATTAAAAAAATATTTTTAAAAAAAGTATTAAAAGAGTATAAAAATTATAAAAAATATTTTCTTAATATTTTTAAAATTAATTAATTGCTAATGTGATATACACGTGGATTGTCATGTGGATGTCATGTCAGCAATTAATTAATTTTTTTAAATTAAAAAAATAAAAATAAAAATATTTTTTTAAAAAATTAAAAATTGTTAAAAGAGTATAATTTTTTTTAATTTTTAAAAAATTAATTAATTGTTAACATGACATATTACAAAATTAATATGAGTGATTTGACAAAAAAAATGCAAGTTCAAACACTAATGAGACGAAAAATTAAATAAAGAGTTAAAATAATTTTTTTCTATAAAGTTGATATACTTTAATTACATCTCTCTACTTTATAAAAATTGAGAAATTAGTGTGTTTGCAAACAAAAAATCATCCTCCTACTTTACAAAGTTAATTTGATTAGAATTGGCATGACAAAAATTCAACAATTTATAAAAATCAACTGCTTAATAATATATATATATTGTTATAAAATAAAGAGAGATGGAAAGAATGAATAACAAAGAAAATATGAAAGCAATATAGAATGTACTTTATTGATCAAAAGGGCTGATTCAATGCTTCATCAGAATCTCTATTTATAGGTATAAAAAGTATAAAAGAAGTAAATATTTAATTCCAATAACTATTAGAATTTAAAGTACATTAAAATTTTATCTTGATCATGATGGATGTCCACTTAATAAAATATTCATAACACTCCCCATTGGATGTCCATTGGTAGATAATATGTCTCGTTAAAACTTTATTAGAAAAAACCCTATGGCATAAAAACCTAATGAAGGAAAAAGAGTATACAATCTATAATGCGCATAATATGCTTCCTCATTAAAAACCTTACCAGGAAAATTCAATGGGACAAAACTTCGATTAAGGGAGAAAGAGTGCAACGCGTATTTACTCCCCCTTATGAAAACATCACATATTTTCTCATATTCTATGTATTCAATCTTGAATACTAATTTTTCAAATGACTATTTGAATGTATTGTTAAGCATTTATATTATCATTCTTTTAAATGTCATGAGTGAGGGAAATTTAGGGAAATATATTTTGATCTCTTCAAGAGTTTCAACAATAATCATAGCAAACTTTAAACATGATCCTTCTATAAAAATACAAATAGGTATTTTGAATCATTTTATAATCCTCTTTCAACTACTATTGACTAAGTTAAATTTACCACATATGTTCAATTATTTCAATTCATATATACGAATAATTTCCTGAGAATTTTAATCTGCTTCTAGCATTCTAAATCCTTCAAATATTTTAATATAAACTTTACTATATAGTGATTCATAAAAGGCTGTAACAATAACCATTAGACACAAGTTATCTTTTATGAATTGTTAAAATAATATGTCTAAAGGTTATTGTATCCACCACAAAAGAATATTATATATTTTCATAATCAATGCTAGGACTTAGCAAAAAACTTCATATTTTTATTCCGCTTTTTCAAAACTAATTCAATTGCACCCTCACTGGCTTTATACCTTCAAATATTTGGACTAATAGTCCAAAAACACCACGAATTTAATTGTACTTAAGTTGCGTCTTTTTATTTTGATCAATTTATTCTATATTTATATTTCTCAATAGATTTATTCAAGATCCTCCTTTTATTTCATTATTTCAATAATAATATTGCATGCAAAATTATTGTTGGTCACTTTTATTATTTAGTTCCACATTTTCTCGAATTGACATAACTTATTAAGATATCTTATTTTCATTATTTTAAAATTCAGTTTCAGGTATTTGAGTCTCTTCTAAAGTTTTACTTATTAGTTATATCTTGAATCTCTTCTAGAGCACCTGCCTCCACTATATGACCATCTAGAATAATTTTCATCTTTGGAACCGATTAATTTATTATTTATTCTAACTGATTTTTCTACTAGGACTTTAATTCAAATTAAAATATTAGATGGTATATAACACTTGGTTATTCTTATTAAGTTTGTAAATAAATCTAATAGTTAACTTGTAATGAGTTATCTTTATTGAACTTCTGGTTTAAATTACTCTCCCCTAACTCATTACAACTTATTATTTCTCTCCCCCTAATGTCGGGTAAACTATCGAATCAAAATTGTAATAAAAAATAATGTCATAATTGAATCTTGAATACATTCAAAACATCTAATAATATAAAGAAACTTATAATTAATATATATTCTCAACTTTCTTTGAGGATTCACTTATCTTTGTGCGTTATGGTGGAGCAATTGGAACATATACACACATATAAAATCTCAAAGATGAGAAATATTTAGGTCTTGATCAAAAACCAATTGTAATGGGGAGTATTTATAATTTATTGGCTTAATGCGTAAAACACGTAAATCAACATAATCTCGTGTTCAAATAGAAAGTTTAGTTTTCATAAGTAATTGTTTAGACATTAATCAGAGGTGTTTAATTAATAATTTCTCTAAACATTATGCGCAAACTTTTACAAAAGTTTTTCAAACTCAATCAATAAAAGACTGAGATATAAATTCATCAGTATTAGCAAGATGAATTGTCTTAATTGCATGAACTGAAATTAATTATTTAAACAAGCAATCTTGCTGACGATAGGTTGCAAATTGATAACACATATATGATTATTTTGTAGATGCATCTACCAAAATCGTATAATATCAAAACTATCCACATGGTAGATGAATGGACCCGTATTCGTTTTAGAAATGCAAGACATTAGCTAAATAGTCTTCTGGTTTATGTCAACTTATTAGTAATCAATTTTTATTGAGAACAAGCAACATATGAGAATTCTTTTAAATTAAATAATCTTCTGGTTCTTTAATGAATGTCTATATGAATTCTTAATTAATTTTCGCATCATATATGATTTAGGATGGCCTAACTGGTCACGCCAAATAGTAAATGCATTTGTATTAGTAAACTTCTGGTTTACTTTAACATGTGTTTCAATTGTACTAAATTGTAACAAATTAATAATTTTACTATCATTCATTTTACTTTGTATCAACATATAATTGCTATTCTAAATCAATGTGAATATTATAATGTCACTAAGTCAACAAAATAAATATAATTTCTAAATTAACAATTATATGCAATATTCGCTTCAGGGAATACGCCATAATCTTCAAATATCTAAAAAAAAAATTGCAACTTCAGGTGCATCTAACCATAATGAGCTTTAAATAAAATTATCATATTTTATTACTCATAAATAGATCTTTCACAGTCAAATATTTTGCTTCCAACCCCTTAATGGGGATGATGACAAAAGAAGATCACAAAAATTATAAAATGAATATAAATTAATAACCCACGCCTTTCTTTTTCATCCTTTCAAAATAGATATTTATAGCAATAGTAATTTATATGAAATGTAATATTTTCCTCATTCACAATCTCAATATAAAATCCATTATAAATATATTTTAAAACCAATAGATTAACCATCACAATATATTAATATATTAGCTCTTTTAGAGCTTTCGACTAATTTTGTACTATCAAATATTGGAATAATATTTGTTTGTTTTAGTACCAAATAAGATAAATATTTTCTATCTATAATGATAGAATTTATTACTACTACATTCTCATATCCTTCCTCAAAAAATATTAACAGAAACAAAATATTTAGGCATATGTCACATATGTGGCCAATAATCTTTCATATTACATTGATAACATAAGTTATCTTTACCCTTTGAAGAGTTATCTTGAGAACTCTCATTATTCTCTTATTTATTACTATGTTCCCACTTTTAGTGGTCCATGATTATATCTTTTATTTTTTTTATATTTGCATTCACTTCATGAAATGTAATAAATCTAGTAGGACAGACTTCTAAACGCCTCCATTGATTTTTTATTTCATAATCATCATTGCAAAACATGCGTGGATTGCAAATCAAAATCTATCTATTCATATTGTCATGATTAGTCTCCAATAACATACTCAATTACAATAACAATCATGATCTCTATATTTTCATTTTTCATAATTGTTATGTGTTGCTACATTTACTTCAGGGAATAGAGCAAAACTAGTGGAAATAATTTCATAGTTTTTTATTAGTAATTTATTATTTTGCTTAGCCACTAGAAGGCATGAGATCGTTCAAAAATACTATTAAATTCATTTTCACAATATTGCTACTGCAGGAGCACATTAGATATTTTAATCACATAGTGTGATGTATTCCTTAAGGGAATATATATAATAAAGATACATGAGTATCTCATGTTATTTATAAATATGTTTTTAATATAAAACACATAAATATTTTATTCAACATATATCTTCTTGATCTGAAAAATAATATTATATTTTATAAAATTTTACGTCACAAGGAGCTAAAATATAAGCTCTTAAAGAGCTTTTTATAGTTTGATGCAATATTAGCTCTTCAGGAGCATATAATCATTTTATTGTATAAACTTAATGAATGCTTAATTTATTTTAAATAAAATTGTATTTATTCATATAAAAATAAAATGGATAGGTATAAATAAAACATATATTAAACGCAACAAATAATAAATTCATGTCACTAATAAATCATTGTGGTTAGATAATATATATGTTTTATCTATCATACCACAATAAAATACAAAATATTATAATGTCAAATTAAAGTAACTTCACAACTATAAAAGTTTAAACATAAACATTTTCTAACATCCACCTCTTATGACATAATTTCATTTCAAATTTTACAATGATAGATGAAATTATCACAAACAGGGTGAATATCCCAAAGTAAGTATTTTTACTCACATTCTTAAACCAATCAAATGAAAAAAATATTTATCTTCCACATAAAAATCCCAATAACTAAATGCGTGAAGGGTTTATAAATTCATAGAGACACGGATAGTGAATTATATAAATTAAAAATTTTAATAGAAATCAAATCAAATTTCAAAAGAAATTGGTTAGATTGACTTATGTTATCATGAATGAGAAGTAGTGATTATAAACATCCTTTGTAATGAAGAAAAATAACGGTATCAAATCTTTCACCATCCTTAAGAACAAAAAGTAAAATAAGTTAATCAAAACAATGATAACGTATAATAAAAGAAGAATGAAAAATAATAATCAGATATGAAACATTAAATAAAAAAAACTTGCTGTAAAAAAATTGCATCTTGTCGTCAAAGATATTGAAAATCATGAAAGATAAATTTGATCGTTGATAGAAGGAACTATCACTTTGGGCAATATCGTGTTGATAACGTGTTATAAAATAAAGAGAGATGGAGAGAATAAAGAACAAAGAAAATATGAAAGTAATATAGGATGTACTTTATTGATCAAAAAGGGTGATTACAATGCTTCATCAGAGTCTCTGTATATAGAAATAAGAATTTAAAGTAGATTAAAGTTTTATCTTGATCATATATTCATAACATATATAATAAATTAGTAAAATTAAGTGTTGAAGTTTCTATGCTTAGATTAAGTTTTCAATAAAAATTATGATAAATTAAAGTAAAAGTAAACTGATAATAGAAAAGCAACAACCTCCTATTTGATTTTTAAAAAAATTATGCCATTTCAGTCATTTAAAAAGATTAAAAGATAATCATTTACAAATTAAACTCTATAGAATTAGACCTTTATTAATCCACTCTGCTCCCACCACACGGTAACTTTGTCTTGAAGTTCTTGCTTATTCCTGGAAATTTCCACACTTGCAGAACAAACATAAATTTCAATAGGAATGAAGAAGCATCTTAAAGTTGAAACAGCAAAATTCAACAGATAATCAATTAATTAACCAGTCCTTGTACAAAATTCCCTTCTTCAGCTCTTCGTCAAGCTCTGGAACAGTGTCTTCAGCATATTCTCACAACCCTCACCAGCCTTTGACCTTTGCTTTGCCACTTCACTGATCCTTGCACATTCCATTTTCATCCTTTGGTTCCCCATCAGCTCCTTGATTTTGTCGCCAATCTCCACACCCTTCACCAAATGGTTCGATCCCCACCCCCAGCTCTTCATACAAAGCCCCCATCCACCTGCCTCTATCACCTCAGCATTGATCATTTGGTCCCCTTGTTGTGGCCATCCCAGGACTGGCATCCCATGCCAAGCTGCCTCCACCACCGAGTTCCATCCACAATGGCTTATGAACCCACCAACAGCTTTTTGACTCAGTATCTGCCATTGGTCCACCCATTCTTTTACAACCAATCCATTGTTCTCAATCTTTTTCATCAACTGGTGTCCAAGGATCTCATCTAAACCATTTTCTTCTTCTTTGTCAACCACTTTACTCTTCACCACCCACAAAAATTTACATCCACTCAGTACTAAGCCATTGCCTAGCTCTCTTATTTGCTCTTTTGACATTGCTGTCCTACTCCCAAAGCTGACATAAACCACTGAACTTTCCTCTTGATTCTCCAGCCACTTCAATGGTGCCAATAAAGATATCCTTTCCAATTCCAAGGGCAGGAAAGGGCCGAGAGGGAAAACTGGAGGCAACCCTTCTGTTAAATTTCCACTAGCAAGCATCTCCAGTGATTCATTTTCAAGTTCTTCAAAAGAATTGATCAAAACTCCATTGAAATGCTTGAGGCTTCCACTGTTGTCTGAGAAATTCTTTGTGAAGGAGCCGTTTGAGTCCAAAAGTATTGGAGGAAGTGACTCCTTGGGAATCGATGAAGGAATGGAAGGGAAACAGGAGAAAAGGGACAACATTCTAGCTGATGAAGTGCAGAGGATGTAGTTAGGGAGACATAGCTTTGCAGTGACTGAAATCACAGATGACATCAATGTCATATCAGTGATGATGAACGAGAGTGGTGGAGATGATGAAGAAATGAGAGGGGAAAGCAGGTGAGCTGATTGGCGAATGGTTTCCCATTGGAGTTGAAAAGGGTCAGTGATGTTAGCAGCCACGGGATCTAGAGGGATGGGTGTGAACTTCTTTTGAGTGATTTGTGGGAAAGCGGAGAGGAAAGTGGAGATGAGCTGAGATTCAGCTGAAGAAACAATAGGGTGAGTGGTGATTAAAGTGAGTGAACATTGGTGGTGGATGAGTGAGGCAGCAAGTCTAAGGTAAGGTAGCAGATGGCCCATGCCTGAGCTTGGGAGCAAAGCAACATGAAGATTACCATCAGAGTTTGACATTGTTAGCTAAAGACTTGAAACCAACCCAAATGAGTAGACAAAATGGGTGAAGGAAGATCTGGGTTTTCATAAGCTGTGGAGTTGGTAGTTGGGGATGTAAACTTAAATCCCACCAGGATTAGGTATGAAATCTAGTTAAAGATTTAAGTCTGTACTTGTGAAGCGCACCTTTTTATGTATGAGACAACTGTCAGGATTTTGGCTTGAATTGGTTCTGCTGGTCTCCACACTAGTCCCAATGCTCATTTTTCTTGTACCTATATGTAATTATTGATGAAATTAAGACAGGCAAGAATGGTAGGTCTGAGTGTTAGCTCATGAGAGGCTCAGAGTGGCTGAAAGGGGAATAAAATAAAGAAGCAATAGCACTAAAGCCTGCTGACCGAGCTTGATGTTTTCTAAAGTTCTCGAGTTTTAAGTGATGAAAGACAATAATGTGAAAAGAGTCTTTTCTCCTTAAGATTACTAATGTTTCTAGATTTGGTGGTCAGGTCAGGCTAGATCCACTTAAAATTTTAAGTTTATTTTTTTAGTAGGTTTTGCTGGTTGAGATGAGTTTGAAATTTTGTCTAAATTTAGTTTAGATTAAAAATGTTAAATATAAATTTAATTTGACCTATTCGTATTAATTTTTTTGAATTATTTTTTTTATACAGAAACAAATTTTAAAAAATATAATATATCAAATACACTAAAAATATTAACATAAATATTTTCTAATAAATTAAAAATATATTAACAAAAGCCTTTATACTTAAATAACATTAATATAGTTACAATTTAGCAAGTAAATGTCTCTAAAATAGTAGCAAAATTAACGACAAAACAAATACTATACAATATCCAAACAATAACAATAAAATAGTAATAATATAATAACGAGTTCGTAGTAAAACAACAACGAAATAACAACAAAACTGTAATGAACCAGCAATAAAACATTGAGTCGAGCTGGGCCGAACTTGGGCAAAAAAATCCTACTCGAGGCTAAACTTATTTAGAAAAAGAAACTTATTTTTGTTCCAGACTTATACTTTTGCCTAAAATCTTCTACTTTTTGGACATAACTCCGAGTTTGAACGAATGACCCAACCATGAAGAAATTTAAATATCCACCACCACCTCATAATATTGTCAACATTGAAGAACGGCTTAAACTGCACAAATTAAGAAGATGGTGACAGTTTAAAATTTGAAGAACTTGTTAAGAAACATAGACTAACCATTAAAACAAAAAACAAGCACTTCCATTGCAAATCCAGAAAATAGGCGAAGATATATGTACCCCAAAGGGGTGACCTGAGAACACAAGCTATTGGTTAAGGGATGACCTGTGTTCTTAGGTGGCACCCCTCTGGGGTAAACCATCTTGGCTAAGTGGGTGACTTCCTGCGTTTAAGAATTTTAGGATGGATTGGGTTTTGCAATGACTCCATTCTGCCCTTTTAAATACACAGAAAGTGTTGCATAAGGACATAATGTGCTCATGCTGATGATTGATGTACAATGGATGTCGACATGCATAATAAAGCCAAAGAATTTGATTAGTCCATTGGGGGTTGTAAATACCACTGTTGCAAACTTTGCAATAGATTAAATGTGGTTATAAAATAACAACCAAATAAAAATTTGATATTTTCATAAGGTTTTGATAAAAATATATTAATTGTGGACATGAATTTGGATAAAAGAAATTAGTTGACTAATTTAAGTTCCAATAATCAATACCTTACACTTTTGTAAAAAAATTATTTATTTTTTTATATTGTACTATTTTATATGATTTTTTCAAAAAAATATATATGATTTATCTATATAAAAATTAAAATATATCCATTCAAAAAAATTTAAAATATATAATATTAGTGTAAACATATTTGAGACTATAAAACTTTAAATTATTTAATTAATTCAATTCTTATAGTAATTGATTATGAAAATATTAATATAATTAATGTATTAATTGTAACTTTGTTCAATAATATATATATATATATATATATATATATATTAATTGAACTAAAAAATCTGTCTAAGGGAGAAACCATCTATATGTATCAATAAAAAATAAAGAATGGAGATTTTTTCTTCGTTGTCTTCTCTGGATGACAAAGTTACCAAGAAAGTTCGTATGTGTTGTAAAGATGCGGGGGAGGACAACCATCTTATGGTAGTGGATGATGATGGCGACCGCAATGGATTCGAGAAACTTATTACTTCAAGTGTGTCTTTTAAAGATATGTTGCTTGGGATCTCAAGGGGTATGGGGAATAGTATGCATGAACAAGATAAGGATGATCTATAGCTTCTTAATGATGATGTGACTACGGGAACTGAGGATGGTATACCCTTTATGATTTTTCTAACAGGGTTCACCAGATACTATATCAGAGTATGTCTCGTACGGTCGTGGTCAAACTATTGGGAAGGAAAATAGGGTTCTAAATTCTCTCGAATAAGATCTATCATCTGCAGAAACCATTTACTCCCTTCAAAATCATGGATCTGGAGAATGATTATTTCATGATAAAATTCCAGGAGGAACCAGACTATATTCAGGCTCACACAGAAGGACCTTGGATCATTTTTGAACAGTATTTAACGGTCCAACCCTGGTCGGAATCTTTCTCAACTAGCCAACCATACCCGTCTAATGTCGTTGCTTGGATACGTCTTTCGGTTTCCCCGGCTTTTGTACCGGAAGAGTATTTTAATTGTTGGAAAATTTAGACATCACATATATAATAAGGATAATTACATGTTATTATTTACTATCATGATAGGTTAGCCCAAATTAAAAGTGATCTAATTAGGTTAGAATTTTATTGGGCTTTTAATTATTAAATAAAATATGGGTCAAATATGTGTAGATACTCTTCTAATCAAATTCTAATTAATGATGGGCTAATTAGAATTTGATTAGAACTAATATGCCAATGTTATAAATATTAGGGTTATGGTCCCCAAATTATACACAAAATATCTTTTCTAATATTCCATCATTAGGAAAGAGAGAGCAAATATTCTCTGAATTTCTTGTGTGTTAATTTGGAAGATTAAATCCCCAAGATCGAGTAAAACTTTAAGAAATTCATGGATTCAGGTATGCTTCTGCATCTAGTTTTATTCTTGATGATTTGACATGACAAATCCTGGTTTACGGTTCTAATTTTATATTAGATACTATTTAAAATTCTAACATTAATCAGTATTGGGAAAACAATTGGGCATGTCATTAAACTTGACGATAACACAGGTAATGCACATACGGGCTGATTTGTTCGTATGGTGATTTTTCTTGATCTTAATAAGCCATTGGTCTCTAAAATCAAGTTGGATGGCCGTATTCAACAAGTTGAGTATGAGTCTCTTCCCAACATTTGTTTTTCGTGTGGGCGTTTTGGTCATTTAAGAGATTCTTGCTCGTTTTCACCCAGACATGATCAAGCGACGAAGCAAGGAAGTCATGATGTCCCGATTCCGGTTGAGAATAGGGAAGAATCGGATATGTTTGGGCCTTGGATGATGGTCAATTGCTGGAACAATATAATGGGTCGAAAACCAGCATTTGGCCGGGAAGAAAGGACAGTAACAGATCATACGGGAACGCGCTTTAACATCCTGCATGATTTTAGGGATGGGAACCAAATTAATATTGGGGATTCTAATCCTGCTGATTCAGCTAGTTTGAAAGGAAAAAGGGTTGCCATTTATAACAACACATTAAGCGAAGGCGAGGTAACCTATAAGGAGAGAAAAGTGCAGGCAATTGGCGTCCGTGATTCGGCGTTATCTGCTGGAGATGATGTTATGGGTTGTGGCCTAGAGAAGGATAAAATAGATGGGGCTTTAGGCCTGGCTGACCCAAACACCAATGCCTCTTTCAAGAAGGACATTATTTCTTCCGAGGTAGTAGCTACGCCTTCTATTGGGCTCCGCATTCAAGGGCTTAGTGGACCGTTCAAGATGAGTCCCAAGTCTACTGATTTTAATGAAATTCAAAAGATGACAAATTTGGGTACTGTTGTCTCTTCTCCATCTCCTCTTTCGGGTAATACGGGTGACACAAGCCCAAAGGAAGTCCCACCTTTTTTGAATATTGGAACATATAACAGGGGGTTGTCTTTGGGTAATTCTTGTATCAGCCCCACTGTGTATCGTTTTGAAGCTCCAAATCAGCAAGCGAAAGGCACCTCTGTTACTCCTTTGGAAAAATTAGATGTAACGATTTTAAATCCGAAATTCCACTCGGCTATAAAAAATCATTAAAAATCAAAACCCCAATATTCCTTTAGGTGATATGTCTTTAGGGGCTTCCTCATCTTCGCTGAAATTTGAAGACCACAAACGACTAAGAAGAGGTTCTCGTAATTTTAGAGGTAAAGGTTGTAAATTTAAGGTGAAGGCTTTAGGTCGTGAATCTGTTGCTGAAGCAATGACTAGAGTTGTTTATAGGATTAACTCCGATGGTCTGATTGCGGATACTAATAATTCTCAAGGGGAGCACCCAGCTCTAGCGAAACGACCACTTTCGATGTAGAGGTGGGTCTGTTGTTTTTATATTTTCTTTTTATTGTCTGTCTGATGTTACCAAATATTTTTGTTTGGAACTGTCAATGGTGTGCATCTTTAAAGTTTTTTAGGGTAATTAGAGATTACGTTGCTGAGTTTGATGTTGATGTTACGACTTTCCTTGAAACTCGAGTTAGTGGTATGAAGGCGGATGGAATCATAGCTAAAATCGGGTTGGATTGCTATCACAGAATTGAAGCTAGAGGTTTTGCTGGGGGGTTTATGGATTTGTTGGAAAAATAGCATTCAGGTTCAGATTATCCTAAATGATCCACAGTTTATTCATTGTCGCTTGGGGAAGAATGGGGGCTCCATGAATGTATTAGTAACTTTTGTTTATGGTTTTCCGGACAAACAAAAACACAAAATCTTATGGGACTGGTTAGAACAAATTGCTCACTCCATCAACAAGCCTTGGGTTTTATTAGGAGATTTCAATTCAGTGTTATCACCGGATGAAAAAAGAAGAGGTTGCCCAATTTTTTCTGGTTGCAAGTTATTTCAGAGCTTTATTCTCAACAATGGCTTGACAGGTCTTGGTTTCAAAAGTCCCCAATTTATAAGGAGAATAGGGGAAATCTTGGAAAGACTAGATCGGGCAATTGGAAATAATGAATGGTGATGTCTATATTCTAATGCCTCAGTTTTCCATCTCCCTCATCTAAAATCTGATCACAGACCCATTTATTTATCAACAATTGCTCCCACTCATGTTGCTCAACCACGACCATTCTATTTTTTAGCATCTTTCGGGTTTTAATCAACTCATACGTGACAATTGGAGAAATGATACTGATATTATTTTTAACCTCTCTTCTCTTACCACCAACCTTAAAAGATGGAATTTTGAGGTCTTTGGTCACATTATCAGAAGGAAAAGGTCGATTTCTTATCGTATTGGAAAAGTTCAGGCTGCTTTAGATGGTAGATGCTCCGGGTATCAACTGAATCTTGAATCAAGTTTGCGATTAGAATAAGAGAAGGTTCTTGATGAGGAGGAATTACTCTGGAAGCAAAAGTCGAGAATGGATTGGATACATTTTAGGGACTGCAACACAACGTTTTTAAACAATAAAGCTCTTATAAGGCGGAATTCTAATAAAATTTCTACTTTGAAAATTGGAGAAAACCAGTGCTATGATAATGAGACCCTGCACAATGAAGCGGATCGTTTCTTTTCTAATCTCTTCTCCTTGGATGACCAGTCAAGTGTTTTGTTCCCTCTGCGTGGTTGTTTTCCGAATATTGATTCTAACACTATGGTTTCTTTAGCCATGGCAATCAACTTTGAGGAAGTCAGGAATGTTTTCATTTAGCATGGGTCCATTAAAAGCCCCTAGCTTTGATGGTTTTCATGCTCTTTTCTATTAGAACCAGTGGGATACGGTTGGATTGGATGTTTGTTCCTCGTGTTGGAAAAACGGGTTTGGAAAACGCAGCAAAAAATAAATTTAGAGAAAAATTAGAGTTTTAAAAATTTTTCAAAAACAAGATCTTGATTGTGATATTTAAAATAACAAACACTTAATCAAAATTGTACATTTTCGATTTGTCTAAGGTGAGTGCTTCGATCGAGTAGTCTTCTCCGCTATCCTCAAGCTCAAGTCTATCGAGTGTGGGCTCGCTTCGAATAAGATAATTTTTCACAAAATTACCAGTGTGGTAATTTTGTAATTTCTTTAAACTTTTAGGTCAAGTTATAAATCAGAAAAATATCTCTAGAAATTTTCTAAAATAATCTCTTCAGAGAATTTTCTCTCTAAAACTTTCTCTTGAATTCAAGTGCGTGTAAATAATAACACAAGGCTCTCTTTATATAGGGAGAGTTTAGAAAGTTCAACTACGATTAAATTTAAACACTTTAAAATTAAATTAACATAAATATTAGATTAAATTTAATAGATAGAATGTTTATCTACAAGATAAACATAAAATTAAATTTAATATTAAAATAAACTTTAATATTAATTAATAAAATACTATTAAGCTAAGTATTAAATTAAATTTAATATTAAAATATTAAAATAATATTATTTTTGGAATAGTTAATTTGAAATCAAATTCTCTAGTAGAGTTTCAGTAGAAGTGTAACTCTTTCACTGTTTAACCACCAATGACCAACCGCCAAGACCGGAACGCCACCGCCTCGATCGATCAAATCGACTTGCCGTGTGTCCCGATGATGCGGTGCGACACCTCGAGCCGGTTTGGTCCTTGTCAATGACGACTAGGTTGGTCTGCTTTAGCCACTGGTTGGATTGTTGGCCTGGTTTCACATACCGAGCTCGGTTCAACCAGATTTTGGTCTTGGTCTCGATTTTGGGCTCCCGAGCCCAATTTACGATCTCAGGTCTAATTTTTAAGTTCAATTATCCATTGAGCTAATTGTTTGACTTGTAAATTAACTTCCAAAATATCATATTAATTTCAATTAATTTAATTAATTTAATTTTACTATATCAAAATTAATTTTTTTTTCAAAAATCATTTAGATTTTCCAAATTAATTTTTCAAGAAAATTCTTTAATCAAATTCTCTAGTTGGACAATTTTTATTATCGCCTAATTTAATTCCATATCGAATAAATCGAATCAATTAAATTATTCCCAAAGTAGTAGAATTTCTTTCTGATTCAATTGCAGTCCGATCGAGCTTTTGTTGAGTTTGCAGAGGGACCAATCAGACATATACAATTAGGCTCTAGTGATTGCAATTATGTCCAGAAGCATCATTTCTATAATTTGCAATTACTTAATCGTGGAGTCAGTCCACAAGAAGTACCATGATTGAAAACTCCTTATTGTATACTCTTTACGAAAGTAATTCATCCAACTGTTTTGTCCAATGACCTCATCATGTGTGTGTTACCATCATATGATATCCTTGATTCCTTTGAGTTTAATTCGTTTACTCAATACAATCCTATTTTATCTCATTGTCAGCATTGTGTCTTTTTAATGATTAATATTATCACTGTCAACAAATGACTGTGATAAATTGCTCGTTCGAGAACAAGCAACTCGCGGCCACGTTCCATATTTATCAATTCACATAATGCTAATGAGAGGATATCATTAACTCTTTAATTGAACTATAAATTTCACTATTGCTAGTAAAGCCATACCATACACAAGTCATGTACCCAACATATCGTCAATAGGCTCGATCATTTTTAGAGCATAAGCCTCACTTATATCAAAGCACATGAGTTGCATACTCATGGTCAGTGACAACTCAAGGTTTAGGTAAATCACACCATGAACGTCACAAGTGAATTATTTCACAAACGGAGTCAGAATTAATTCATCTTGGGTCCAGTCTAATGTATCATTCTACCAATTAATACATTTATGTCTCTACTTATAGAGTCAACTGCTCTGATAGCCAAGACTAGCCATCTCCCCAATTGGAATTGTAGACGACATAATAATCCTTCTCAGTATTTGAATCAAATGCTCACTTTGATTCTTTTACGGGATTACAGGCTCATTTAGACTATCTACTGAAGTAAGTCATCTTTCTCGCAATGTAAACGTTCTTTACAATGCCACTTATCTTCAGTTTGAACTTTAGACAATCAATGAGCTAATATTTACTTGCCACAATTTCGCTATACATGCAAAATATAAAAGATATAAATACAAAAGATATAATAGTGAAATGTGAAATTAACTTTATTTATTTATTCATCGTTCAAAAAAATAGAAAACAGTTACATGTTTTACAATATGAGCACATTTCCCAACACCTAGGTTCGTGATGTTTTCTCTGGTAAAGTTCTCATCTCTTCTATCAATAACACATTTTTGGTTCTCATACCAAAGATCAAGAATCATGTTTCTTTTTGTCATTTTCGTCCAATAAATATTTGCATTGTGTTGTATAAGGTTGTCACTAAAATCATTGCCAATCATTTCAAGCCTATTTTTCCTAATCTTATTGCCCAGAATTAGGTGAGCTTTGTGGCAAAGAGGCAAATCACACAGAATAACATCATTGCACAAGAAATTGTGCATTCAATGCTTACTAAGAAGAGGAAAAAATCATGGATGGCTATTAAAGTGGATTTAGAGAAAGCTTATGATAAAATTCATTGGGATTTTATTGAAGATACCTTGATTGATGTTGGTTTCCTTCCAAATTTGATTAATGCCATTATGGATTGTATCTCGTCGGCTTCAATGCAAATTATGTGGAATGGTAGACTTTCAACGGGTTTTATTCTTAAGAGGGGTATCAGGTAAGGATGCCCTTTATCTTCGTATATCTTCGTTCTTTGCATGGAGAGATTAGGCCAATTAATTCATAGAGATGTTGAAGGTAAATTCTGGAAACCAATTCTTCTGGGTAAGAATGGACCACCCATTTTACACTTCTTTTTTACAGATAACTTATTCTTGTTTGCTGAAGTTAAGGTTGATTTGCTCTTGGTAAGGTGTTGATGCATAATTTCAATGAATAGAAAACTACCATTTATTTTTCAAAAAATATTAATGCTCACAATGCTGCAAATATATGCAACATCCTTGGGTATTGCCATTCAGAGGATTTGGGAACTTATTTGGGTTTGCCTCTATTTCATAAAAGAGTCACAAAGAGTACTTTTAGTTTTGTTGTTGATAAAGTCAGACGTAAACTTGATAATTGGAATGCAAGATCACTCTCCATGGTAGGAAGGATTATTCTTGCTTGATCTATGTTGTTAACTATTTCATGTAAACTGTGAAGATTTCATATGGTATCTGTGTAGAAATTGAAAGAATTACAAGGGCTTTTGTTTAGGGAAGTACAACATTCAATAAAAAGGTATCGTTGGTGAAATGGGAAGATTGTTGTCAACCTCAGTCTAATGGAGGGATTGGAATTCGTCGCCTAAAAGATCAAAATGACTCGTTCATACTCAAGTTGAGTTTCAATCTCCTTACAAACAAGCACGATTTATGGGTTAAAGTCCTCCGATCCAAATACAAATTTTTTGAGACTATTCTGGAAAACATTACCCGAAATGACTACTCGTTCATTTGGAATTCGATAACAAATATTTGGCCTTTGCTTCGCCAAAGCCTCCTTTGGTTTGTTGGTGATGGTTCCGCTATGAAATTTTAGACAAACAACTGGATAGCAGAATTTAGTCCTCTTCTTAATTATCGATTCCCTTCTCTCATTGACAGTTCTATCACTTTAAATGAGATTCTTTCTTCTAATGGAGACTAGAATTGGGATTATCTGTGATTTTTTTTATAGCAATGTTATTTCGTATATTGCGAGAATTCCAGTGCCAAATCCCTTGGTTGGATAGGATACTCTCATATCTAGGTGGTCTCTAAATGGTGTTTATACAGTAAAGCCAACTTATAATATGCTCTTAAAGAATTCTTTGAATCCTCAAGATGACAAATAGAAGTTAGTATGGAGGCTCGACAAACCCCAACAGATTTGTCAATTTCTATAGCTAGTCTTGAAGGATTGCCTTTTGACTAATTTGGAGAGATGTAAAAGAGGGATCTCTGAGGATTCTTCCTGTGCGTTTTGCAGATATGTTGAAGAGTCATGTATTCACATCCTCAAAGGCTGCCAACATGCTAAGGAAGTTTGGAAATAGATTCTCCTTTCGAACCTCTTCACCCAATTTTTCTTACTCTTTGTAGGATTAAATTTTGGAAATTTTGAGAAATGCTCTCGGTTTAGATTTCCAAGGTGTGGTTTGGCCATCCTTTTTTGACATTGTTTGTTGAAAACTATGGAAACAAAAAAAAATTAAGATTTTTCATGATGCTCCTTTGAAGCTAATGTCATTAAATCTTTATGGTGTTGGGCAATGTGTATCAAGATGAGAACAGAGAGGGTCGGGGTCCCTTCCAGAAATGTTTAGTTTAGTTTAGATATAGAGTCTTTATTTTCAACTTCAAATGTTATTTCTGTTAGTTTGTAATTAATTCTGTCTTTTTATTACCAAAAACAAAAAAGCTAACAAAGGCAAACCAAAATGTGAGGCCTAGTCCTTAATTAGCACTAAATTTAAAAGGGGTAAATTATACCAGTAATCATTCAATTATTAATAAATATTTTTTGTCATTCTATTATAAAATGTTATAAAATGGTCACTTAATAATCTAATTTTTCTATTTTGGTCATCCAATTATTCAAAATTTTCTTTTTTGGTCACCAGTCATTAATTTACTAATGAAAAATAACTTGTCAACTTTTAAAATTGACATAATAGAGACTTTAACCTTCAATATTTATACATTATGTCAATTTAATCTTGATTAAAAAAAACCTCAATATTTACACATTGTGTAAATTTGTCTTTTTTTTTTGCAATTTTACTTTAATTTGTGACATTGAGGATTAATTTTAAAAGAACAAGAAAAAATTAACATTATTATATTAGATTTTCAAGTGTTTCCGTTTTTGATATATTTCCTATCAAATTTAGTTGATAGATTTTTTTTTTTTAGCTTTTTAGGTGAAAAGGTGAAAATAAAATATAATTGAAAAAAAGGATTAAATTACACAATGTGTAAACATTGAGGGTTAAATTTTTTAGAATCAAGACTAAATTAACCCAATGTAAAAATGTTAAAGATTAAATTTACTATTATGTCAATTTTAAAAGCTATCATGTTTTCTTTTCATTAGCCATTTACCGGTTGATGACCAAAAAAGAAAATTTTGAATAGTTGGGTGATCATTTTTGTAACTTTTTATATGTAATAGCCGACTTTCAATGATGTCGGGAATAGTGGTTCGAGACCACTAAATTCAAAAAATAAGCTCGTAAATTTATTTATTTAATAATTATGAGCCAAATGTGATTTTTGAGAGATTTTTAAATTAGTAATTTGTGTTTTATAAAGATTTATTAAGTCAAGAAATTGAAAAAAATAGTTATCGAGACCTCAATTTTATAAATCGAGCCGTAAATATTTTTATAAATATTTATGGAGTATCAATAAGTTAGTATTAAAATTTCGTCAGAAAATTTTAACGTTTGGGTTGTTGATTAAATAAAAAGGATTAAATTGAAAAGGTGTAAAAGTTGCTAAAAGGATTAAATAGCTCAATTGTAAAATGAGGAAGGAACTAAAGTGAAAATAAGCCCAAAGGAGATATTTTGGGCGGCAATAGCTGAGAAAAATCAGGAAAAGGGTGAAATAAGGGCAAAATTGAAAAATTGCCAAAATTAGCTAAATAAAAATGGGACCAAATTGGAATATCTAGAATTCTCTTCATTTTTATTTATTTTCATCAACTGAAAAACAACCATAGAAGAGGGTTCAAGCTGGTTTTCATTCTCTAGCTACATGTAAGTTTAATTCTTGCTTTCTCCTTGAAATTTCTATGTTTTTGGACTTTTACAATTAGGTCCAACTTACTATTTCATTAGTTTTTGATTTCATGGCTAATTTTTTAAAGTTATTATCGATGAGTGCAGGAAACATATGATGAATAAACATATAATTGAAGCTTTAATTTTGATATATGGTAATTTTATCAAGTAAAATTGGTGGAAATTGGTTTTAGGACCTAATTGTGAAAATGTTTGGAATTAAAGTCTAATGCTGAAATTATGATTTCCAAAAGTTGTAAAGTAGTTTAAAGTGATAGAATAAAGTGTTAATTTAGAAAAATCAGCTCAATTGAGAGGCTAATTGAGTAGGGACGAAATTATTATTTATTAAAGCTTAGGGGGAAAATGGTAATAAACAGCTTGCACTAAAACAATATTGGACAGCAGTAGTAGACTAACTTTGAAAAATCACCATAAATTGTAGAAACCAAATTAGAAGATGAACAAAATATGAAAATAAAGCTTATTGAGTCTAGTTTCTCAAAGAAGAAACAGTGTAAGCAATGGATTTTTAAATCATGAGATATAATGAATTTTGTGAGATAAGGTCAGAATGAATTCGGGTTCCCCTGTTCTGACTTTGGAAAATCATCAAAAATTGGATAAAAATAATTTTGGGCTTAAATTTATATTTTTATAATCCTTAGTGAGTCTATTTTCAATATAAATAAACAGGAAAATCATTAAAATTCTGTACGAGGAGATAATTAATTTTTAGTGAAGAAAGGTCAGAACTGTCAGACAGCAGAACATGGGTAACTTTAAAGAATAAAATGTACTTATTGGCTAAACAAAAAATTATGAAAATTTTATGGTAATAAGATATATGATTCTAGTTTCAGAAAAAATTATCGGATCTTAATTTGGAGTTCTATAGCTCCAGATATAAATGATTTAGTGACTATGACACAGATGGACAGCTTAAATATTCATAAAAGTAAATAATAAAAATTATAGATGATATTACTTACAAGTGTATTATATACATTAAGGATGTGGAATGGAGAGGAGGAGGAGGAAAATATATATGAATATTCAACTAGCATGGCTAATTTGCATGTTTTAGGCTTAAGGACTAAATTGAATAAAAGTAAAACTTCAGGGGGCAATTTTGTAAAAATGTCAAAAATGACCAAATTGAAGGGAATGAATTATTTTATTATCTAAATTAATAAATTGAATGAAATTGTCAATTTAAGATCGGGTGAAAATTGGGAAAATGGTAAATTACCAAAATGCCCCTGAATCTTGATATTTTTGCAATTTCGCTAGGTAAGTTCGTATAATTTGAATTATATTCTTAAATCCTTGAAATGTATGTTATTGATGTGAATATGATTTAAATATCTCCTGTATGAACATTGATGAAACATTGATATATTAGATAAAAAGGGGAAGAAATCCCGGTTGAACGAAAAGGAATTGACGGTAAAAAGGATTTAGCCCAGACGGGTGATCCTATCCTGATATAGCCCTCCCAAAGAATACGTGTAAAATGGATTTAGCCTGGACGGGTAATCCAAATTAGGGTTTGAATTTAGCCTGGACTGGTAATTCAGATCCAAGCTCATTAGAGTAATTGTCGTTGCAGGGGATTTAGCCTGGACTAGTAATCCAGACAATACTCTATGAGTTTATATTACAGGGGATTTAGCCTAGACTGGTAATCCCACTGTAAGGATGAGGTTCGCGGGAGTGTGCTCTCTGAAACAAAATATGTAAGACCATGGTTGAAAGATACCATGGCAACATGATATGAAATGTGTAAGACCATGGTTGAAAGATACCATGGCAACGTGACATGAAAAGAATAAGACCATGGTTGAAAGATACCATGGCAGTGTGACATGAAATGAATAAGACCATGGTTGAAAGATACCATGGCAACGTGACATGAACAAGACCATGGTTGAAAGATACCATGGCAACATGACAGAAAATGAGTAAGACCATAGTTGAAAGACACTATGGCATCATGTCAAAAATAAATAAGACAGTGGATGGGAGACGCTATGACATCTATTGAACAATTGATATTCAAGTAATATGTATCAAATGACGAATGGTTATATGAAATGGTTGTGTGAAATGTTTACAAAAACTGGCCCTATGGAAATATATGTACAAAATAGTTGTATGAAATAATTATGTGTGAAAAAAATAAAATAAAATAAAAAATAAAGAACACAAAATTTTACGTGGAAACCCTTTCGGGAAAAAACCACGGGCAGAGGAGAAGAAAATTTACTATGTCGAAAATTTGAATCAATACAAAAGGAATAGACTATGTCTATTTATAGGCTTGTAAAGCCATATTCTAGTAGGATTGAAACACCTTATCCTAGTAAATATAAAATAGATGGAGTTTAATAAGGTTTAAAAAACCTTATTCTAAAATAAAATAAAAGAAGTCTAGTTCTATATGGATTTTACTTTTATTTTATTTTCCATCGTATTTTATTTAAATAAGAATTAGGGTCACTTAATTCTAACAATCTCCACCTTGACACAAATTCTCAATGAACAAGTTCTTAATCGCGAACAAGTTCTCCACCTCTTCCATAAAACCCCTTAAGGGTTTAACTTCAACAATGAACACCAACCAAGTCTAAGCAATGCTCAAACTTGGTTATAGGAAGTGACTTGGTCATCATATCTGCGGGATTTTCATGAGTACTAATTTTGCTCACAACAATATCACCACGAGCAATAATATCACGAACAAAATGATACCGAACATCAATGTGTTTTGTTCTCTCATGAAACATTTGATCTTTTGTAAGAAAGATGGCACTCTGATCATCACAAAATATCATGTCTTTGATTTGAAGGTCTTCATTTAGTTCACTAAAGAGTCCCTTCAACCAAATAGCTTCTTTACAAGCCTCGATGTCGCCATGTACTCACGGCTTGAGTGGTAGACAAAGCGATCGTAGTTTGCAAAGTGGCTTTCCAACTTATTGCACAACCTCCGATTGTAAAGACGTAACTCATGAGAGATCTTCTTCTATCAAGGTCTCCAAAGAAAATCAGCATCAACATACCCAATAACTCCATCTTCGATTCTTCCAAACTGTAAGCAAACATCGATAGTACCTCGTAAGTATCTTAAAATCCACCGAATCGCTTTCCAGTGTTCTTTACCGGATTCGCCATATATCGCTAATCGCACCGATCGCATATGATAAATCGGGCGTGAACAAACCATAGCATACATGAGAGATCCCATCGCACTAGAGTATGGAACATGTGACATGTACTCAATCTCATCATCCGATTGTGGAGACAAAGCCGATGAAAGTCTAAAATGGTTTGCTAAAGGAGTACTAACGAGCTTAGCACTCGCGCATATTGAACTCCTGCAAAGAAGTTTCTCAATGTACCCCTTCCGACTTAGGTACAATTTACTTGTTTTTCTATCTCTAAGAATCTCCATACCAAGTATCTTCTTTGTTTTGGTCCCAAATCTTTCATCTCAAATTCTTCACTTAGTTGGGCTTTGACCTTTCTTATCTCTCCTTTGTCTTTTCTTTGCTATCAACATGTCATCAACGTAAAGAAGTAGATACACAAAAGAACCATCATTGTTTTTCTTAAAGTAAACACAACCTCATCAAAACTACTTCTTTTGAAATCGTGAGAAGTTATAAAGGAATCAAACCTCTTGTACCATCGCTTGCCTTGGTCAAGTTTCAAACCGTAAAGGGACTTTTTCAAAGAAACAAACATAATCCTCTTTTTTTTGAAATCAGAAAACCCTCTCGTTGTTGTTGCATGTAAATATCTTCCTCAAGTTCTCCATGCAAAAATGCGCTTTTACATCTAATCGCTCAAGCTCTAAATCATGCATGGCCACAATACCAAGCAAAGCTCAAATCGAACTATGCTTCACAACCGGGAGAACACATCTCAGAAGTCCACTCTGGAACTTGATCTGTAACCCTTTGCAACAAGCCTTGCTTTATATTTAGGTTCTTCAACTCCCCAGAGTCCCTTCTTTCTTTTTAAACACCCATTTACAACGAATGCCTTCTTACCTTTAGGAAGTTTCACAAGATCCCATGTTTTGTTTTTGTGGAGTGATTCCATCTCCTCTTGCATAGCAAACATCCATTTTTCTCGAGTCTTCACAAACTAATCGCCTCGAGAATAATTTGATGGCTCTTGATTCGCATCTATATCTTTAGCCACATTTAAAGCATAAGCAACTAGATCGACCTCGAAGATACTTCTTTGGAGGTTTAATTTCTCTTTTAGTTCTGTTTTTGGCGATAGAGTATTGAGGCGAAGAAGCAACTCTATTCTCAATTTTTGTACTTGATTTGAGGAGTCGACTGTATTAACTGATGCTCCACCGCTTTTGATTTTCTTTATTGGAAGAGTCTTTAAGAGATAAGTTAGGAAGCATAGCAGCTTTCATCAAAAACAACATCTCTGCTAATCACAACTTTCCTATTTTCAGACACCATAACTTATACCCTTTTACACCACTTTATAACCAAGAAAAACACATTTAATGGATCTCGGTTCCAATTTTCCATTATTAACATGAGCATACGCGGAGACACCCAAAGATCTTTAAATCGGAAATAATTAGCGGGATTACGGAAAATACCTCTAGTGTAGTCTTTTTCTCAATGGCAACGGATGGAGATCGGTTGATCAAAAACATGCGATGAGAGGCCGCTTCTCGCAAAACGACTTCGGTAAGTTGGCATTTGACAACATACATCGAACCTTCTCCATGATCGTTCGTTCATTCGTTCGCAACGCCGCTTTGCTTGTGGAGTATGACGAATCGTCAAGTGTCTCACGATCCCTTCGACTTGCACAATCTATTAAACTCATCGAGCGTAACTCTAAGCCATTGTCAATGCGGAGGTATTTTATCTGCTTTTCCGTCTGCTTTTTCAATCATAATTTTCCAAGACTTAAATGCGGAAAACACATCGCTTTTACTGCTTCGGAAGAACGCCCAAACTTTTCTGAAAAATCATCAATAAAGGTTAGCATATAATTAGCTCCACCTCTCGAAGGCACTCTGGATGGTCCCCATAGATCAAAATGAATATACTCCAACGTTTCCTTCGTGTTATGGATTCCTCTAGTGAATCGAACTCTCTTTTGCTTCCCAAAAACACAGTGCTCACAGAAATTCAGTTTGCAAATTCCTTGCCCATCAAGAAGTCCTCTTTTGCTCAATTCTACCATGCCATTCTCACTCATATGCCCTAGGCGCATGTGCCAAAGTTTAGTAATATCATCATCTGACAAGGAAGAGGAAGCGGCAATTTGCATCACGATAACAGATAGAACCCTGCAAAACATATAACTTGGTAGTTTTTCTTTGCCCTTTCATCACAACAAGGGACCCTTTGGAAATCTTTAAAACCCCACTTTCAGCTGTGTATCTGTACCCTTTTGAATCAAGAGTACTCAACGAAATTAAATTTCTTTTCAATTACGGAACATACCGCACGCGTCACTAAGTGTTCGACAACTCCATCAAACATCTTAACTTTAATTGTTCCAACACCGCGATCTTACACGAAGCATTATTTCCCATCAAAACAACACCTTCGACAATCGCTTCGTAAGTTGTAAACCAATCCCGATTGGGACTCATATGGAAGGTGCAACTGAATCAATTATCCACTCTCACTTACTTTAGAATCATTGATGTAGTTTACTAGAAGTTCACCATCGCCGTAGTCTTCTACAACATCGCCTTCACCGACTTTTCTCGTTTGTTTTCCTTTTGATTCGCAGCCTCCCTTTTAATCTTATTTTGTAGCTTATAGCACTCAGATTTAATGTGCCCTTTCTTCTTACTGTAAGTTACAAGTTTTACCTCTATTTGAAGACTTGATCTACCCTTAGATTTACCACGATGATTTCTTTCCTGTGTCCTACCACGATCATCATCGATGATTCCGATCTTGTCTCCCACGAACAATGAGACCCTCTCCCGAGAGTCGAGTTTAACCACAAGATGTTTCATCTTATCATACGAGGTTAAAGAATCATAAACCTCATCAACCGTGAGAGACTCGTGGCTATATAAAATCGTGTCTCTAAAGGTTGAATAAGACGGAGGCAACGAACAAACTAGAATCAACCCTAGATCTTCCTTATCATCTTGAACCTCCATGGCCTCCAAGTTTGAGAGAATTTCTTTAAACATCATTAAGTGTTCGTGTCTGACGCACCTTCCTCCAAACGATGAGCATAAAGACGCCGCTTCATATGCAACTTGCTTGTTAGAATTTTCGACATACATATTTGTTCTAGCCTCTTCCATAATGCAAATGGCGCCTTCTCTTTCATCACATCCTGCAAAATTTCATTGGACAAATGCGGATGCAATTGTGTTAATGCCTTTCGATCCTTACGCTTCTTCTCTTCATCTCATTAATGTCGAAGGCATCTTATCTATCCCTAGCAGGGCATCCTCCGATCCATCTGCGCAAGAAGAACTGCTTGCATCTTAATCGCCACAACGCAAATCTGGTGTTGCGATCCAACAACGGAATTTCATATTGCAAAGACGCCATTACCGTGATCGAGATGAACAACCCTAAGCTTCGGATACCAATTGTGAAAAAAAATAAAATAAAATAAAATAAAAAATAAAGAACACAAAATTTTACGTGGAAACCCTTTCGGGAAAAAACCACGGGCAGAGGAGAAGAAAATTTACTATGTCGAAAATTTGAATCAATACAAAAGGAATAGACTATGTCTATTTATAGGCTTGTAAAGCCATATTCTAGTAGGATTGAAACACCTTATCCTAGTAAATATAAAATAGATGGAGTTTAATAAGGTTTAAAAAACCTTATTCTAAAATAAAATAAAAGAAGTCTAATTCTATATGGATTTTACTTTTATTTTATTTTCCATCGTATTTTATTTAAATAAGAATTGGGGTCACTTAATTCTAACATTATGAAAATAGATAAACGAAATAAGTATAAGTACATGAAATATAATTTATGTTAAGTTTGACATAAACTATTACCGGAATAAATATACATAAAATATATGGAAATGATGGAGCATGAAATATTGAGATAATGAAATGAATGATATGTACTTATGAAGAAACGGTAAGAGAATGATATGTTTCATGACATGTACATATATGATTATCTTTAATATGTTGATACAAGGAAATTATGTAAGTAAAGACAATTATTAAACTCAAGTATGACATGTCGAGAAAATAAGTATATCAATGTTGAATTTATATGAAATATGTACTAGTATACTAACAATGATGTTGTTTGATGCTTATACAAGTGCCAAGCTGTTGATTGAATGGTAATATATTTATTTATATGATGCATTGAATCGGTAAGTATTTAATAAAAATTTTTTAGGTGATCTGCAAATTTTAATAATGCTCCGAAACCCTATTTTGACGGCGGATACGGGTTAGGGGTGTTACATTATAATTGGGTGATAAAAAAAAATTCTTACCAATAACCGGGTGATACCTACTTGGTAACTAAACTGATTTTTTGGACATAAATGATACCTAAACATGGAAACCGTTAAAATACATTGACATAGCATTGACGGCCAATAACATGATGACATGTGGCAATTTAAAAAAAAATAAAAATTAAACATTTTAACCTAGAGCATCAAACTTTATTTTTTTCATTTTCATTTAAAAAAATATTAATGTTAGAGTTTTATGATGTATTTAGATGCGAGTTTATTGTACCAAAAAAATCTTTAAATTATGTTTTAAATTTGACACCGTTCTAATAGAATGTTCAAAGTATCATTGATAAATTAATAAGTCCTTCTATTATCTTAACATTTTCTTGAGTCTTAAATATGTCGTAAAGTGAAATTTATTTAAGTTATATCTATTACTTCGACAATTTAATTTTAAAACTCAATTAAATATTAAAATATTAGTACCGTTATATTTAATTATCATTAATTATCAAAATAAATAACTTTTACAGAATACAAATATAAAAAAAAATATAAATACATGTATCAAATAATTTATTAAGCAAAATAATAATAAGGTTTGAGGGGATGCAAAAGCGACGACGTTTGAGCGGCGTCTAAAGCGAAGTCCTACTTTTGTTTTGACTTCTAATCCTTGTCTTATCAGACTTCGATCTCTTTCTCTCTCTGCTCCCAACGATCCCTCCTTCCTTTTCTCTTCAAAATTCAGCCAACTTTTAAGGTAAAAATTTTCTACTTTTTTTTTTGTATTTTCCTTCTCACGAATCCCTTAATTTTATGATTCCATTTTTCTACAAGTTCCAATTCTTTTTTCTTGGTTTTCATCTGTTTATCTGTCGTTCTCCCCCCCCCCCATGTTTTCTGAGATTCAATTCGTGTTTTATAGAAAATGAAATTGTGGGTTTTTTTCGACTTATTAGTTGGTTACATGGTTACAGTTTTTCTCTGTTGTTATCATTCTTACTTTTTTTTTTTTCTGTCAGTATGTGGGGTTTTGCTTCTAACGCCATTGCAAGCATTGGGTTAAAGAATTCAAAAGAGTCGAGTCGAGCTTGTTCCGAGTTTTCAGACGATGATGTATGTTCTAATGGTAGTAGAGATGAAGGGTTGGAATGTCCCATTTGTTGGGAATCTTTCAACATCGTTGAGAATGTTCCTTATGTTTTATGGTGCGGTCATACCCTTTGCCAAAACTGCATCTTGGGGCTTCAACCTGCTGTTTTGAAACTCCCCACTTCTCAAATCGAGATCCCTTTGTTCGTTTCTTGCCCATGGTGCCACTTGCTATCGCTCCGCCTCGTTTATAAAGGGAACCTAAAGTTCCCTAGCAAGAATTTCTTCCTTCTATGGATGATTGAGAGCTTGAATGGTGATAGATATGGTGTTGTGAGGAGAGCTTCGCCTGGGGATAATCAGTGTAATCTAATGCTGGGAAATCAAGCTAGCAGTGGTGTTGTTAGGAGGGAGTTATATGCTCATGGTTCTCAACAAATTCGGTCTGGAGATAATGGTGGCAGTAGTAACGTGGAGAGGCATCATCGTTTCTCACTTTATAAGTCGTTGTATTTCTTTGTTCACCTTACAACCAAGTTCCCATTGGTCATCATGCTCCTTTTGATTGTTTTCTTTGCAATACCAGGGAGTGTTGTTATCTTATTACTTTACTTACTGGTGACGGTTGTTTTTGCTGTCCCGTCTTTGTTGGTGATGTACTTTGCATTCCCTATGTTGAATAGGTTGGTAAGAGAAATAGCCTCATGAGATGTTGCTTTCATACTTCGAAGGTCTAAGAGATTATGGTTTCTAATGAAAAGCTTTCAGATTAATATATTGTTTTCATGATGGAGTATGACTTGAAATGTCTCATAGGCTATTTTTTTTTTTTTTTTGAAATTGTGGTCTTGTCCTTGAATTAGATGCCATTGAAGTGGCTGCTAACCTGTTGTACAAGCTTGAGTTCCCAAAAGAAAATAATGTGCAGTTTGTAGTGGTTATATCCTCTCTCTATCTCTCTCTTAATTGACATAATTAATTTTTCTGCAATTTGATATAGATATTTCTCTGTTTTTGCTGCTTTGTATTGTTGCAAGCTTGATTCTGCAGTCAGGTAAATGGTTTTGCTGGTTGCCTAATTCTCATTGCAGCTTTTGTCACATTGGTTACTATCTTTTAACTGGTTTTTGATCATACAAGAATGAACAAACAACCTCATTTTTTGGTTTAGTTGTCATCTTGATGGTAACTTCAAAGAGAAAAGGGGAATGGGGGTATCCTGCCTTTTGCTTGGGCTCATATCTAGTACTTCCATCTCATTAACAATTGAAATGGTTCAGCTTTCTAATTACTATCTTATTCTTGTCTCGTTACTTAAGATCTACTGTGTAATGGAGACATGAAGGTGTTTTTCTACTGTAGAGAGTGCATAATGAACAAGATGGAGTGTTACTTAAAACTCAGGATGCTACATGATTTGGTACATTCAGCAGCAGAAGCATGCCCTTGGAACCTCTCCTGTTTCTCTAATTATATTTGCCTTTTCCTTTGCTTTAAGCTCATCTTTTTTCTGGCTCGCTTCTGCCTGTGCTCTTGCTCCATCCACAGCTTGTTTGATATATTCCATTTCATTTTTAAATTTTAGTAATGCCCGTGCTCTCTTTCGCTCCAATCCACCCTGATGCCCCAAGAAATAAGCTATTAGTTTCTAAGAATTAGTTTGATTTAAGGAAAGGAAAATAAGTCTCACCTCTGTTCTGTCCAGCTTGTTCTTGGCTTTCTTCTTCTTCTTTTCCGCCCAGGCAAGTATAGTGCTATTCAACTTCTTATACCTGTAATCTATCTGTTAGGAAGTGGATGATATGATATTATTTGCTTCTGAATTTGAGTGGACAATTTTATGTTGGCATGGCATTTGTTGTTTCAATGCAGTTTAGTTGCTTTCTGCCTTCTATATGTTGGTGCTGATTGGTTATTATTATTCGATACTACTTAATAAGTTAGCAATATATACTCCATTTACCGTTCTTTGATCTTGGCCATCTCACCCTTCTCCCAATCCTCTGCTTTTGTCTGCTCTGTCTCTGGCCTTGGCTCTATGGTAGGAGGCTCGTCAGATCTTCCTGCTGCAGTTCCAGGTTTAATGGCAGGATGATCAGGTTTTGGTGCTGTGCTTGCTGGTTTTATGGTGGAGACATCAGGTTTTGGTGCTGCACTTTCTGTTTGACTGGAAAGCATATCAGGTTTAGAAGAACTTCTTTGTTTCGTAATGGTAGTGTTGCCTAAGTAATCTGCAAAAGTAAGAGGTCTTTTAAGTGATGGAGCAGATTTAGTTTCGTTATCATCCATGCCATCAGGCACTGCCACTTTACTTTCTGCACTTCCTGAACCTTTTGTTGAACCCTCGCCTGTTAATATCTTTTGGTTAAACAGCAGCAGAAACTAGAAGTTCATAATACTCTTACAACATGGATATCAGAATTCGATTTCTCATGCTTTGGATCTCTACCTGAGAATTGTTTGGATACAGTGCCAGGTTTCGATGTTGAAAATGACTTATCTTCCTTTCTGCTCTTATCTCTGGTCAAAGAGGGTCCAAGATCTGCAGTGGTCTTCTTCTGGTCCTGGATGCTTGGTTCTGCAATCGAGTTAATGACATAGGTAGCAGCTGCAGCTGCAACTGCAAGTACTTGCTCTGGTTTATGGTTTGAGTCATCATTCCAATTCGTCATTTTGCCAGAAAATGGTTTTCCAAACCAGTTTTGAGTTCTCTCTGCCAAATCCAAAATTAACATGGGTTATAGTTGCCTCAACTTATACATGATTTCTCTCCAAAACGATGATGCAGAAGGAATGTACTTTTTGGTACAAAGAGGAACATAATTTAAAGTTCACCTTCAGGTTGAAAGGGTAAGGGAAAATAGATAATGTATAAAATATTTCCATGTTCTTTTAAGATTATCTGCTCATTAAGAACTTTTACCTGCTTTGAAAGATCGAGTTTTTTGTGGTGGCATCCGTTGGTTTCTAATACTGCTCGACTCCTCTGTTTTTCCATGTTCGGCACCGGAAAATCTCCCCCTGGCATAAACGATCAGTCAAATGGAAGCAGATTCCTAAAGATTTCAAAATCTTATACACAGTGAATAGTAAGTTCCCTGAACATATATAGTTTTAATTTTCTTTTACACAAGCTAATCTGCCACAGCTATTTTTTTTTCTTGGTTTCTGCATTTATTATGGATTAAGTTCTATAGAAGAAAATTAGCGCAATGCCTACATTCCCATATCTGAAACGAAAAGAACAGTGGAATTTAATAAGCCTTTTAGGATTTATGATGAATTCTCGACTTGTTTGTGAAATTAAAAACTCTATTGTCGGTGTATGATAATCAAACCATCGAAAAGAAAATAGAATTTACCTCATCTGCTTCATAAAATTCTCCATTGTTTCGGATGAATTTCTTTGAATAAAGGTTGGAACTTTTTTATTATAGAGAAATGAATCAATGGTGGGCAATGGAGGGGCCTGCTTTTAATTGAAAGGAGATATAATTGAGAAAGGTAGGCTGGAGAAAAGGAAGAATTGTGATGGTTTGGTAATAGCATGCAAGCTTTGGATAATTTGGTTTGCATGCAAAGGTTGGGTTGGATATTCATAAAGAAACGTATTATCTGTCTACTTCCTTTTGATGTTAAATGTTAATGTATTTGAAGCATTTTTAAGAAGGTTTCTTTCCTGAAAAGCAAATAAGGTTTGAGAAGAATCTTGTTTTGTTAAAGATAAAAATGATTCTACTTTATTTTTGTTGCTATATTTTCAGCTTACAAAGAAAGCTTCTCAGATATAAAGAAATACAGTAACTCATCCTTGTTGGGTGGCTGGAATTGAACCGGAATGATTGAACTTGTTAAAAGCCGGTTAAAGAACCATTTGGATCGGATTTTAGTTAGTTTAAATATTTATTTTTGTTTATTATTATTATTTTTAAATATATTTTGAATTTTGTAACGGTTGAATCGAGAACTCAATGTTAAAAAAAAATCACTTTTCAGAATCAAATGTTGTTTTTATAATTATCTTTTTATTGAAATTTGATTCAAATAAAATAACATTATTATTTAAATTAAAATTTACTAACAACAAAATATCAATAATGATTTTTTTTATATTTTATTGAAATGTAATATTAATGAATCTAAAATAAATATTTATTTTTTCAAAAATAATATTGGACATTTAAATTTTTTTGAAAACAATGCTATAACCAGCCATGCGCAGTGCTGGATATAATTTACCTTGTCAAACACTCGGAATTTGTCGGTTTTTAGTAGTTGATACTCTGCAAACTTTTATCGAAGAAGTCGGGCTTCCTGCATCAACCACCATCTCATATAAAAAAAACATTTTACAAAAAAGTAGGAGAAATTGTAAAAAAAAAAAAAAAAAAAAAAAAAACTTTGCAACAAGAACAAATAAAGCATATACTCTACCCATATATCCAACCCACTATTCTATGTACAATAATATTGCAACTTGAAAGTTTTTCTGAAAAAGAAGAGATAAAAAATTATTAGTTGCATACCCAAGTCACCTCTTTGAAATATTCATCCCTAATTTACATGAGATGCATGACTTCACTACGTTAAACATATTTATATATGGCAAGGTTACATGCATGCATGCATGGTCCCTAGAGGGGTCTCTTTCCTTCCCTCCAAACCCTATCAATATATTCTTCACAGTCCAAAGTCAATTTTATAATGAAATTAATGGGAAATGGCAGTTGTGGACTTCGTCCTGGACACGATTGCAGTATCATTGTCGCAGATGCCGAAGCCGTCACACTGCGGCTGTATTTTTTTAACTATAGTCTCGTTGCATCCTTCCCATTCGAACCATGTATTTGGAATTAGTTACTGTATGATGATAGTACAACTTATTGTATGAGTTCAGCTGAGTTCTTTACTTAGTTGTGAAGAGGGTTTGGCCCTGAGGGGACAAGTCTCTTCTCCACACCATATCTTGGATCAATTTCATCTTGTTCGGACGACGGTGGTAAGAAATGTCGGAATTTGTGGATTCTAAGTTGAAAACATGAACGTTGCCATGGGCAGTGGTTTCTTGGTGATGGAGTTTGGGTGGAGGGTCGAAGAAGTAGGAGCAGGAAGAAAAGAAATACAGAGATGGAAAGGCAGTAGCCGGACATGGCGGATGGTTTGTTTTAAGATGAAGGGAAAAGCCCTTTTTGATTAAAGAAAGGGATTGTGAAATCATGGTAGGGGGTTCAAGGTTTAAATTTGAGGGCAGAATGCACATGGAATGATATAAATTGATTGAAGGGTGAAGGAAAAAAAAGTGTAGGTATAGATGAAAGGGGGCAAATTCCATTATTTGTCATCAAATCAGTCGCGAAGTTTTGAAGGTGTAAGTGGGACAGTTGCAAAGGTCGTGAGTTCATAGGGACGTAAACCAACATTGAAAAATCAATGGTGAAAATAGGGAAACATGGAGTAGACAGGATCCGAACTTGCATTGATTGTACCCTCACCAACTCTGTTATGTGCTTCGAATTTATCTTAGTGTCGCATATAAATATTTTATTAAGTGGATGTCAATCAAGATTAAGATAAGTTTGATGTATTTTAATAGTAATTAGAAGCATTGTAGATGATTTTAATTGATCAATAAAATACACTCACTCTTTGCTCTCTCATTCTCTTTGTTTTTTATTCTATCTTTTATTTTATAAGACGTTCTCAGCATGATTCTTTTTTAATTGTTTTTCTCCATAAGTCAATGGTGAAAATAGGGAAACATGGAGCAGACAGGATCCAAACTTGCATTGATTGTACACTCACCAACTCTGTTATGTACTTCGGATTTATCTTAGTGTCGCATATAATATATATTATTTTATGTTATGAATATTTTATTAAGTGGATGCCAATCAAGATTAAGATAAGTTTTGATGTATTCTAATAGTAATTAGAAGCATTGTAGATGATTTTGATTGATCAATAAAATGCACTCACTCTTTGCTCTCTCATTCTCTTTGTTTTTTATTCTATCTTTTATTTTATAACACGTTCTCAGCATGATTCTCTTTTAATTGTTTTTTTTTATAAATCACAAAAATATCCCAAATTTTATTGTTGTCGATTGTCTCCTAAAGCTGCTGCTATTTGAATTGAGGCCTGTGTATTATGGGTAGTCATTAAAGCCTTTAACCACTCAGGTACACATAAGTCTCTAAATTTTTTTGTGCACTTTTATGCAAAAGAATTTATATAATCCTTACGTGATATGTTTTTCTCTTTTGTTGATTGATTTATGGTAAAATTATTTTATGAAAAAAAATATATTATTACTTTAAGGTTTCTTTTAAACTGAGATTCTTTTATTAAATTATAATATGCATGATATTTGGATGATTAAATTTTTGATGATTAAATTATTGTTATTAAATATTCTTGAAATTTGATTAAAGTTTGATTTATTTATGTTGCTATAGTAGGTTTTATAATTAAATAATATATTTGATTAAAACATATTTAGTATACAAATTTGTGTTAATAAATGATGGGCATTGAAACCACCAAATATAAATTCCCACGACAAAATAACACTAAATAGCAATATAGAGAAGTAGGGTTGAATCCATAGGGACTGGTTATCCAATTGTTTTTTTCTCGTGACTAAAATTATTTTCGTGGTACAGTTGTGCCAACGACCTGTGCGTTGCAAGCTAAAAAATAAAAAAATGGGGGGTTAAGTTGATAGAGCAAATAAAATAAATATGTAAGGAAATAAAATGAAAACAAATTCGAAATTGTAAAAATAAATTTAAGCAAATAAAATAAATGGGTAAATAAAATATTTTAAAGCTTAGCCTTAACCTAGGTACACCTTGAACTTGAACCAATCCTTGAAAAAAGGTTTTTCCTTCCAACCGATAAGTTGGTTATAACGATTGAGGACACCTCAAACCACTAGCTTTTCCTCTTGTAGACGGTTCTGATACAACCTGCAAATCAACCCTTGTCGAATTTCTAACCACGTGACACGTGCCCATAATTTAAGACTTCGGCAGCCTTGCAATCTAAAAAGCCCAACTCGAATCAACGACATCAATCGTGTGGGTCGTTTAAATTTGGTCACTATCTCCCTTGACGGAATCCAACTAGCTTTTCCCACTTGGACACGCCAACTTGTTTGCGGGATTTTGAATACTACATGATCGACTCAACTTCCCAATTGTACGTCAAACGACTCTAACCCAACACACGCTTTTTGAATTTAAATCGAATCAACTTTAAGGGACGAATTTTTACTATATCCCATATACCGGAGAGATAGCGAATACCAAATTACAAAGTATTTAGTGTGGGTTCATATTTCACAATTACTTTGTCGGAGCGATAACCAGACTAAGGCTAAAAGAAGCTTAGTTAATCTTGAAATAAATCATGCTAGATGGATTATGGAAGTGGCTTTTAATGGAAATTGTGGAAAGTGGAAAGTGGAAAGGGGGAAGGGCTTGGAATGCAAATTAACCAAATTATTGAAATTGGGAAAAAAATTGGCAGAATGCAAAATGTCTTCTGACGCAGAATTTGAAAAGAAAGAAAGGGATTTTTTTTATATTTAAAGCCAAGTTTGCCCAATAGTTATAGCTGTAACACCCCAAACTCGGACCAGACATTATGGCCGAATCTGGCATGTCACATCAAAGCGTCGTTCAAAAATTGAGTTGTTTTCAAAAGTTCATTTCTATGATTAAAACCTTTTGCTCGAGGTTAGCAAATCATCTCGTTAAAAACTTTTACTTAATGTCTGGCATTGATACTTTAAGTTATTTCAAATCACAGAAGTTACTAAAGTTTGAAATATAAAAACGTCTGTTTTTAAGTGTTTTTGGAAATAGTTATTAATTTTGAAAATTCGTGTTTAGCAGTTTTAAATAAGGAAATCAAAAGCCCAATTAAAAAATTAATCCTTTAAAGGCCTTATTACAGAATTAAAACCTCAAAATATAAAATTCAAATAAAAAGCCTACATCAGAGCATCAACGGTCATGTGGCCATCCCCGAGTCTCTCGCGGCTCCAAATCGCCTAAGGTTGGGGATTACCTGTACAGTTAGACAGAAGGGTGAGTTTGTAAAAACTCAGTGTGTAATCCCTTATAATACAAACAGTCAGATATATGGTATGTAGAAACAGACTAGGCCGGAGCCTATCACAGACACAGTATCAGGTGGCCTTAGCCCATTAACAAAATCAGGTGGGCCTAAGCCCATTACAGAATCAGTATCAGAAGTAGTTATGCAGACAGATATCTAGCCCAGTCCAACCAATACACCACTCGTACCAACCAACACACCATGTGGGGATAAAATTGACCCACCCAGCCAACACACCAAGCTTAGTACCGGTTGTGGCACTAAGTCAACAGAACGGCTAAAAGCCATAAATATCACAGCAACGCTTCCAGATAACAGAACTCCTATAATCTATAAGTATCGTAGAAAGGCTGAAAGCCTTGTACAGAACGGCTACGGGCCGTATACTTTCTCCGCCAATATTAACCCAACCCCATGCAGAATGACATGTCACAGTAACATACGTGAATGCAGGATGTCAGGCTCGGTATCAATCATATAACTATCATACATACATTGGTCAACCTACCACTAGCGGTGTAACAAACATCTCCTCAGTCAAGGGTAAAACAGTGATTTTACCCCGGGCTATTTTGGTTATTTTACCAATATTGGGGTCTCGATACTTATTACGACCTCTTAGAAGGTCTACCGTCGCTTCGAGTGACTCAGATAACCTACATAGCCAGAACAGTGTATATGGGCCCAAAAGCTGCCATTGGGCCCAAGTGGGCCCACACGCTCGTGTGGCCCATTTAGTCTAAATTCACATGCGGCATCGCGAGCCTCATAAACCAACCTATCAATGATCACTTATCGAAGATTTTACCCGTGTGGGCCCACAAGCCCGTTGGGCCCACGCGGCCTATTTCGGCCCAAAATGGCCTCAGTCTACGAAAACGCCCGTGGTGGCCTCTGCAGTCTGCTACCCACGATTTAGGGCTTGGTTCACTCCATGTACGTTCTAATTTTGCCGATTCACAGTTAAACAAGGGTGTGAACCCGACCCTTCGAAAGTAAAGGATCTCGATGTACAGTTACACACCTTTCCGGAATAGCACAGAAACCCCCGAATGTCAAACCTATTATAACAGTATCTTCGATTAAAACCTTAACACACAAATTGACAGAATCTTAATTAAGACTTGATCGAATGATTATCTACCCGAGCCTTGCTTTATCGGATGCCCTTAGTCTTCTTAGACTACTAACAGAATCGATCACCTGATTAATCGTGTATTTGCCTATCCACTGATTTTATTAAAAGATTGAAAACATCAAAATATTTAGGAACCCAACACCAGAATAATCGGTTAACATCATACAATATTAGTCCAAATGATTACCTTAGATTGCGAGATAAGAAAAGGATTGACTACCACTGCGATCCTTGACAAACCCCTTCACCCCTTGCAATGATCTAAAAACCGAAAGTGCCGCCACCATCATGGGGGAGGAAAAAGGGATTTGACCACGCGTGAACAACCAAAGCAAACATTTATTAAAGAAAGAGAAAACGCTTAGTATCCAACAATACGAAAAAGAACAAGAGCTTACTAAAAGTCTAGGTGACCTCCAAATCGCGATCGACCACAGCGAAAGAAGAACGAGATTGCTATCTAGTTCAAGGCTATGAGCTGAAGGGAAACAACAAGAGAAATAGAGATTCGGCTTAGTATAAAAAGAATATGGTATTGCGAGAGAGAAGTTCGGTTGTGAAGAAAAACCAGAAGAAATAGTAAGAAGAAGAACTATTTGGCCCTAGAGAAATCGAGAAGAAAAACAACAACATAAGATTGGAGAGGGGTTGATTTGGGTCGAGAGAGAATATAAGCAGAGAGATGTTAAGTTCAACCAAAGAAGAATGAGAGAAAAAGACTTTAAAAAGAAATAATTAGAATTAGGCACTTGATGTCTTACGTTTTCGGCAGAGTGACCAAAAACCAAACGCGCAATAATGTTGAAAGAAAGGAGGACTCGAATGGTAAAAAATGTGCCAAAATAAGAAAACAAAACCTGAAAATACCAAAAGAAGTCAGCACCTACTCACTCTCACATTGCCGAAGTGCACCAAATGGGTTCCCCTAATCGAATTTGCACATAGAAGTTGCATAATTCGGCTACAACACTCCTCTCTTCCAAATCCCTTGAAAATCTCCTCAAGTCTCTCCCCTTATCCCTCCTTGATATCCTCCATAACAACCTCCAATACCCATTCAAACTTTCACCCAACAGAGTTCGAAACCACCTAAAACTCCTGCCGCCTCATGCTAGCAAAATAAATATCCTTTTTGCTTGCAATGGGATTCAAACCCAAGCCCCCCCTCAATAGCTCAACACAGACTTGCCTCCTTGCCAAAAGCTCTTTTGTGTCACATTTCATCCTCAATTAATTATAATAGGCCAAAGTTCAGGTTCCTTTAAAAGAAAAATCAAAATAAATTGCAAGAGCCAAGACTTGAACCCAGGCTCCCTTGCAACCTTAATGATGCCACAACCACTAGACCACATGCTTCCTTATGTCTCTTATTTAACATAATAATTTAAAAGGCCTACTTCCAAGCATCCAGGGTTTTATTTACTTAAGACTAAAATTCTGCTAAAGCCCAAGTTTGAACCCAGGACTTTTCCAACTCCTCTCAGGACCCTTAACCACTTGAGCAGACATTTAATTGTGTCACTTCCTAGCTCACATAAACTTTTATGCACAGTTTCCTAACCTTTCCCTTGCTCAAGGGCTAATACTTCTAGGCCCAAATTCCGGGGTGTTACAATAGCCACCAGGTATTTATGCATACTTCTAATGCTAAAACTTAGCTAGATTTTTCCTAAACATTATCACTAGATAAATCAAAATTTAAAAATTAAATTTAAACTAAAGATCAAGTTTAAACTAATTACAGAAATTTTAACAATATAAAAAATAATTTAATCTTTATCCAACCATTTTTTTAATATTCAACTCTTCAATCTTAATCCAACCAACTTTAAATCTTCACCCTTTCAATCTAGCCATCTTCTTTTCTTTTTGTTCCAATTTAGCCTCTTTTGGTATGAATTTGGATTTCAGCACACCAACTTCATTCTTGATAAGAAAAACCCAAGTTTAGTAGCATCTTGTTCAATAATTAGCCAAAAATAAATATATTAAAAACATGAATTTATCTTCCTATTAATAAACCAATGAATTTTATGGTTATTCAAATTTGATTTAGTTTAAAGAATTGTTAAAGGTAGTAGTTTATACATTTCGTATTTTTCCATGTGTTAATTATTTAGAGAAATGACATAAGAAATTGTAAATGAAAAGTTCTATGGGCATGAATGGTTGGATTTTGAATTAAATTTCATGCATGTTTATGATGATGATTATGAAAGAAAAAAATTGCTAGTTATTCATTATGTCATATTTTTATGTTTGAGATGTGATATATTTAATTTAGGCTTGTTTTTATACATGACCTAGCCGGTTATTCTTGGTAGTTAATTGATTATGCAAAACTCTTGTTAAAAGGGCTTTAAAAGTATTTTGAATTGATCTCATATTTCATTATGACTAAAAAAATAACGAGCTATTTGTTCCACCAGTTTTGCTCCATTCTCGAAAGTGAATGTAGCAATTCATAACAATTATGAAAATTGAACTTATTGCCATTATGGACAAATAGAGAAGAAAAAGATGAATGATTCAAAATATTGCCAAATATTTATTCTTAGTACAGAATGTTCAATGATTTATATTAATTTATCATTCCTTGAAACAACTGATATCTATATAATCTTATTGGTCAGAAATATTATATATGCTTCAATTATTGTTTGAATTACTTTTTGCAAATTCCTTGAAGTGAATGTCTGTAATAAATACAATAAATTTTATAATAATTTCTTTTTAGATATTTAAAGATTTTGACATATTCCCTGAAGCGAATATTGCATATAATTGTTTGGAAATTATATTTATGTTGTTGACTTAGTGGCATTATAAACTTCACATTGATTTAGACATTTCCTGTAGTAAACGTCACAATAATACTTATATATGGATGCAAAGTAAAAGGAATGACAGTAAAAGTATCAACTTGTCACAATTTATATTTACATTATTAGTACAATTGAAATGCATGTTAAAGTAAAACAGAAGTTTACTAATACAAATACGTTTACTACTTTGCGTGACCGGTTAGACTATTCTGAATCATATATGACGTGAAAATTAATTGAGAATTCATATGGACATTCATTAAAGAATCAGAAGATTCTTTAATTTAAGAAAATTCTCATTTGTTGCTTGTTCTTATTGAAAATTGATTATTAGAAACTCACTAGCTAAAGTTGAGATTTAATGTCTTGCATTTCTAAAATGAATATGGGCCCATTCATCCACCATGTGGATGATTCTAATATTATATGATTTTGGTAGATGAATCTGTAAAATAATCACATATGTGTTATTAATTTTTAACCTGTTGTATGCAAGATTGCTTGTTCAAATAATTAATTTTAGATTATGCAATTAAGGCAATTCTTCTTGCTAATGCTAATGAGTTTATATCTCAGTCTTTTATTGATTGTTGTATATGAGTTTGAAAAACTTTTGTAAAAGTTTGTTATTTATGCGTCTAATGGTTTAGAGAAATTATTGATTGACCGCCTCTTATTAATATCTAAACCATTACTTATGATAACTAACCTTCCTATTTCAACATGAGATTATGTTGATTTACATGTTGTACACATCAAGCCAATAAGTTATAAATACACCCCACTATAATTGATTTTTGGTCAAAAGATAAATATTTCCCATATTTGAATTTTTGTGTGTGTATATGATCCAATTGCTCCACCACAACGCACAAAGATGAGTGAATTCTCAAAGAACGTTGAGAAAATATATTAATTACAAGTCTCCTTGTATTATTAAATATTTTGAATGTTTTGAAGATTCAATTATGACATGATTTGTGATTACTATTTTGATTTGATAGTTTTCCCAATATTAGGGGGCAGAAATAATAGCTGAATGAAATAACTGCTTGTAATGAGTTATCATTATCTAGATCTTTATAGAGAGTAATTTGAATCAGAAGTTCATAAAGGATAACTCACTTTATTACAAGTTAACTGTTAGATGTATTCAGAAACTTAATGAGAATAACCAAGTTTTATATAACATCTAATATTTTGAATCAAAGCCCAGTAGGACAATCAATTAGAATAAATAATAGATTGATCGATTTCAAAGATAAAAATTCTTCTAGATGGTTATATAGTGGAGGCGGGTACTCCAGAAGAGACCTAAGACATAACTAATAACTAAAACTTCAAAAGAGATTTAGGTACCTATAACTAAAGATTAAAATAGTGAAAATAAGAGATCTCGATAAGTTATGTCAATTTGAGAAAATGTGGAATAGATAATAAAACTAGTCGACAATGGTTTTGCATGCAATATTATTATTGAAATAATGAAATAAAAGGAGAATCTTGAATAAATCTATTGAGAAATATAGATATGAAATAGATTGTTCAAAATAGAAAGACACAACTCAAGTACAACTAAATTTGTAGAGTTTTTAGACTAGTAGTCCAAATATCTAAATGTATAAAGCCAGTGAGGGTGCAAATGAAGTAGTTTTGCAAAAGTGGAATAAAAATATAAAGTTTTTCGCTAAGTCCTGACATTGGTTATGAAAATATATAATATTCTTTTGTGATGGATGCAATAACCTTTAGATATATTATTAAATTGACAATTCATAAAAGATTTAACTTGCGTCTAATGGTTGTTGTTACAACCTTTTATGAATCACTATATAGTAAAATTTATATTAAAATCCTTGAAGGAATTAGACTGCTAGAAGTATATTGAAATTCTCGAGAAATTGTTCATTTATATGAATTGAAATAATTTGAACATATGTGGTAAATTTGACTTAGTGAACAGTAGTTGAATGAGGATTATAAAATGATCCAAAATACCTATTTGTGTTTTTATAGAAGAATCATGATTAAAGTTTGCTATGATTATTGTTGAAACTCCTTAAGAGATCAAAGTATATTTCCCCTAAATTTTTTCCCTGCTCATGACTTTCAAAAGAATGGTGATATAAATACTTAGCAAATACATTTAAATAATCGTTTGAAAAACTAATATTCAAGATTGAATACGTAGAATATGAGAAATTATGTGATGGTTTCATGAGGGGGATTAAATATGCACTGTACTCTTTTTCTCTTAACTGAGGTTTTGTCCCATTGGGTTTTCCTGGTAAGGTTTTTAATGAAGCAACATATTATGTGTATTATAGATACGTGTATTCTTTTTCCTTCACTAGAATTTTTTTTTCTATAAGGTTTTTATTTTAGTAAGGTTTTAACGAGACATATTATCTACAAATGGACTTCCAAGGGGGAGTGTTATAAATATTTTATTAAGTAGATATCCATCAAGATTAAGATAAGTTTGATGTACTTAAAACTCTAATAGTAATTAAAAGTAGAGTTCTATTTCATTTATACTTCTTATGTCTATAAATATAGACTTTGGAGAAGCATTATAGATGATTCCGATTGATCAATAAAACACTCTCTTTTCTCTCCCATTCTCTTTGTTCTTTATTCTTTGTCTTTTATTTTACAATATTTTCGAAGTTTTTAATATTTTTTCATGTATTTAAATGATTATATTCCTTTTCTTAATTAAAAACTCAATTTCCTTTTATAAAAATTTAAGTATTTTTTTTTATAAAATTTAGATTTTTCATTTTCGTTAAAGGAAATTAAAGCCTGAACCCGACCTGACATTGATAAGTGACTACTATTTACTTATCGTATTCAACACTTTTTGTTGAAAATTTCATGTTATGTAAAAAGTTAAGATAATTATCAAACACAATTAAAAAATAAATATTAAAAATTTTGATCTTCAATGATTTATCAAACAAACTCTAAGATATTAAAATTTTTTTTTTCATTAAACAATTTTCATTTTCTATTGAAAACTAAAAAATATGTTTGATAAATAGAAATAGAAATTTGTTTTCAATAATGAAAATAGTTAAAACGTGTTTGATAGTTATTTTTCTATGATAGAAGAATGAGAAATAAAATTAAAAAGATTCGAACTAGGGTACCGGATTTAATATTTGAAATCTTTACATTTTAGTCCTAATCTGAGTTGCCTCCTTGGTTTTTTGTGACTTCTTCTGCTAGAATTGTTTCGTACTTGGTTCATCTTTAGAGGTTTTGCAAGCTCGATTACGACTCAAAATTGATTATATATTATAACATGAAAGTGTTTATAACATGAATGATATTCGAATGTTTTAATTATGATTTATTTGACAGTAGT
Source organism: Gossypium anomalum (assembly GCA_025698475.1). Lineage (NCBI taxonomy): Eukaryota > Viridiplantae > Streptophyta > Magnoliopsida > Malvales > Malvaceae > Gossypium > Gossypium anomalum. The sequence continues at coordinate 21,647,778 of CM046968.1, forward strand.
TGCTCCAACAACGACTGTTACATCCTGTAGTTTGGACCTGGTGATCGATCGGGCATGGGGTGTTATAGGATATCATTTACCTACATCTCGGGCGATAAATTCCACTACTGTGAATGACGCTACATATTGTAGAAGTCGTATACCAACAGACCAGCTTTCGGTTCGTTATCTGTTTGAACTCAGGCTTTTACTTACATCAAAGTATATGAGTCACACATATATAGTCTGTCATCCACTCAGGATTGAGGTATGCCACACTATAAATGTCACAAGTGGATAAATCCATAAATGGATTCATAATATATTCTTCTCTAGTCTAGTCCAATGTATTGCCAGTTCAGTCAGTCACAACTATGTCTTTATCTTTTTTGAGTTATCTGCTCTGATGCCCAAGACAAAGGATCTCCCCAATTAGACTTGATAGACTGTAACAGCCCGATTTGGGGCCTAGTCAGAATAGTGGTCTCAGGACCCCAAATTCGAGATCAAGAAATAATTTTAAATATTAGTTTGAGGTCATAGCATGTTTATATGAGTGTATAAAAATTTTGGTGCATTAATTTTAATGTTTGTGAGCCCAATTGCAAAAAAAGACTAAATCGTATAAAGTGCAAAAGTTTTGGATTGATAGCTAAGGGTGTTAAATTGCCATGAGACTTAAATTGAGGGTCTTTTAAGGGCAATTAGACCCTTTTAAGAGTGCTTGGCCGGCCATAGAGTCCTAGAGGAGACAAAATTTTAAAGTTTGGTATGTTAGGTGGCTTATTTTGACTAAAAAGAAATAAAATAGAAAAAGTCGTCAATTTCTTTTCTTCTCATCTCTTTCCATCTAAAATTTCAGCCATGAAAGGGGGTTTGAAAGCTCAAAATTTTCATCTACTTAGTTGACTCATAAGTAAGTGATTTTTATGTTCTTTATTAATGGTTTTTACATTTTTGAGACCTTTGAAACATAATCTTTCAAATGAGGAGACTATTTTACAAAATGGTAGAAAGTCTAGGGTTTTTCCATGAGAGAATTTAGGGTGTTTTCTAAAAGTTTATGGAAGAATAAGAGTCTTGGGTATGTTATAAACAACTTTTGTGAAAGGTGTTAACGTGAAAATACCTAAAAGGACCATTTTGTATAAATTGTAAAATGGATGATAAATGTATGAAATAATGAGAATTTGGGCTGCTTCTAGTTAAAAAATGCATTCAGCTAAGGCTAAATTGCAAGAAAATGTAATGAAAATTGATTTTCAGACCTAGGGGTAAAATGGTCATTTTGCGAGAGTCTAAGGGCAAAATGGTCATTTTGTCCAATTATGCATTCTTGAGTGTTTAGATTGTTGTGCTGATGGAATAAATGAATTTTGTTAATATAGATTAAGAGAAACGTGATTCGGGTCTTGATCGGGGTAAGAACAAAGTTTACAAAGTTTGAACTCGTTTTCATCATTTTGTATCGAGGTAAGTACATATGTAACTAATGTGTTATTAAAGCTTATTTTGAATTATATTGAATGATATACATGTTTAATTGTTTTATGGTATTCATGTGACCAAATTAAAATTGTTGCCATGATAGTGTAAATGATGTGTTATGAGAATAAAGTACATTGTGAGCAAGTAAAATGCTACCCGATTAGATAAGAAACCCCGTTGAACCCTAGATTTAGTATCAGATACAAAAGGGGATACCATGAGAATTAAATGGTCTGAACTCATGAGATATGTTTGAGTTCATGAGATGAATGAAATATGTAACGTGGGTTCGGGTACTGACTTTGTGTACAGACCCGTGAGTAGCTCAATGAGCATATGTTACATGATAACACTATGGGGTCCGGGCACTGACTTAATAAAAAGGCCCGTGAGTAGCTCAAAATGAGAGCATTTCATAGTGTGTGGTAGCTTTGGCTACTAAACTTATAAGGCACTTAGGTGCAAATTCCCCGTGTATCTGTAAGTATCTCGAGCGTTCAACAGGTAACCAAAGGTTTAGTTAATGAAATTCCGATGAGGTATGTATACTGAGCTCAGGATTTGAGCTGAGAATGTGATGGAATATGACAAGTATATGTGAATGAAGTGAAGAGTAAGATAGTGAATTTTAAGTGAAGATAGTGAATTTTAAGTGATTTACATCTTTTATTTTAAGTATGATATGTTATCATTTGGTATATGATTTAATCACACTTTATTTTCATATATGTACTTACTAAGCTCCCATGCTTATCCTCTTTCCTTTCCTTTCTTATAGTGCCATCAAAGTAGATCGTGGATTATCAGTCACGTCGGGAAAGCCAGTCACTCTGATATTTGAAGTCTCTTGGTATAGTTGAAATATTTTATTTTGATTATGGCATGTATAGGACTTAGGCTTTGAAGTCTTGTGTTATTGTTGATTGGCCAAGTATGTTGGCTTAATCTAATATTTGATTTGTTTTGTATAAGGCCATGCGAAATGGCTAACATTGAAAGTTCTTATATGAATGCAAGATAATGTTTCATGAATGTGTTCAAATGAGATATTGTCTATTGAGGCTGATTTGGTTATTTGATATAGTCTTGTATGGGTTTTGGATGATATTATGTAGGTTGTGTGAGTAAGGGTGGCAAAGAAGCTTGGTAAACAGCCTTATTTGGTCCACATGGTTAGACATATGGGCATGTGTCTAGATCGTGTGTGACACACGGCCTGCCCATGGGCGTGTGGTCCGATCGTGTGTCCTCTGCACGTAAAATTTTCAAGTCAGAATGCATGGTAGTAAACACACGGGCAGAGACACGACCATGTGTCTCAACCTGTGGTGGACACGGCCTAGCACACGGGCGTGTACCTTGGCCGTGCGCCTTGGTCGTGTGACATTTTGGGTATGCTGACGTCGAAAATAGAATACCCAGGTTCTTGTACACGGGCTATGCCACGGGCATGTCCTGGCCGTGTGAAGGACACGGGCTATAGACACGGGTTTGTGCCGTGGCCGTGTACCCCTAGTTCGTGATAAGGTCACAAACAGAGTACTCCACAAGCCATAAACATGAGCGTGCCAAGGCCACGTGAGTAACACGGGCCAGGGACACGGGCGTGTGTCCAGGCCGTGTGAAGTCTATACTTGATGTATGAAAAATTGTGGAAATAAATTGGCCATACGGGCAAGGGACCCGGGCATGTCCCAAGCCACACGGGCGTGTGCCTTGTTTTGAAGGAAAAATTTATGTTGATGATTTAAGGGCCCGGATTGGTCCCAAATAGTTTCAAATGGTTGATTTGGGGCTTGTAGGCCCATAATAAGAAGATAATGTAGAAATTGAAAAGTTTCAAATTTGGGGCCGAGTCATAGAGACTCAAAAATGTTTGTAAGCACGAGTTCAAGTTGGTAATGCCTCGTATTCTGCCCCGGTGTGGGTTACGAGTATGGGGTGTCACATAGACAACATATTAGCCTTTCAATTGGTGTGCTCAATTCCAGTTTGACTAAGGACATAGGTTCATCTACTAATATAAGTTGTCTTTTCGTATTACAACCTGATAATGTAATATCGCTTAGTATTAGTTTAAACATTAGACAACTAGTAAATAACATATGCTTCTATTTTGCTTTGCATGCAAAAACCACATGAGGACAGTTATTGTAACGGCCACATTTTAACTTGGACATAGGTATAGTGATGGATCGAGTTAGGAAATAGTTGAGAAATTTTGAAATTTACTAAATAGGGATTTTAAGTATTAAATTAGGAAGTATTTAGACCTGATAGGAGACTAGAAAATATTTTCAAGAGAGAAAATATTTAAATAGAAGCTTAGACCGAATTGAAAGAGTATAAAAATTATTGTGATCTAAATAAGAATTTCGAAAGTTAGGAGATTCATAGTGGTAGTAGAAAAGAAGGAAGGATTAAGATGTTAGGAGATACATAGTAGTAGTAGAAAGGAAGGAAGGATTAAGATGTTAGGAGATACATAGAGGTAGTAGAAAGGAAGGAAGGATTAAGAAGAAATTTAACCAAGTAAAGTATGAGTCATCCTAGGAATTATAAAATTTGATTTGCGATAAAATGGTAAATAGCCAAGTAGATATTTTAAGGTGTAATGATGATGGGTAAAAGTGCAAAGATGAATGGCTTGAGGACTTATTAGCAAATTGACCATTTAATTTAAAAAAAGTGAGATATTTTTAGTGGAAATGTGTAGAAAAGTGGAGAAAAGATGAAAGATATCATCTTTTCCAAACACAACCGTCACTTACCCCCTAAATCTATCCAACTTTTCTTTTATTTCTTTCTATGTCCTTCCTCCATTGTTGAACCATCCAAGCTCCAAACCTTTATTTTTCTTTGAAATTTAGTAAAAGCTAAAAAGAAGACTAGTGAGCAACTTTATTTCATGAGGAAACTTCCATAGATGGATTAAAAGAGAGAGATACATAAGTTAAGATTTTGGGTTTTCAAAAAGTTAAGGTAAGGATGATGGAAATTCTCATAACATACATGTTTATTTTCATAATCTAGCATAGAAAAGTTATTTGATTTTTAGTTTTAACTTATAAGTGTTATATGTTGTTATGAAATTGAAGAAAAAGAGAAGATGTTTGAGGACAAAAGTGAAGGGAAAGGAAAAGAAGTGGTCAAGGAGTAGAAGATAAGAAAAAACTCACCATCCAAATTTTGGTTGTAAGTACTTCGAGTGGTAATTTTGTTTAAGTTATGTTAATTAGATAATTATGTTAATTAAGTAGTTTAATTACTAAATTAATAATATCATAATAAGTATTTAGTAGGGGTAAGTAATGTAAATGTTATGAATTCTGACTTTAGTGTACCATTATATGATGTATTGTGGTGATAATGAAAAAGGACTAAATTGAAAGAAATTAAAATATATTATGATATTATGAATATATGGAAAGTGAGTTTAAATGAAGTGATGTAAAAATTATAGTGTTGCATGTGGTAAAAAAAAAAAGAGAATTTACAAGTTTTAGTGTTATCATTGTGATAAGGACTAAATTGTGAAAAATATAAAGTTATATTATTATCTATCAAGTAAATGAATAAAAAGATCCAATAATAAGAAAATCCCATGTAGACGAGTCCCGAACTACTAGGATATTGATGGCATGCCATTAAGGAAAATTAGCGCGCTTATCGTATTATTTCTCACTTGGTTGCTTATCATTGTAAAATATGCACTTTGGTGCTTATTGTAATTATTTTTCACTTTGTTGCTTATCATTATTTGCACTTTGTGCTTAGTGATATATGATATGCATTAACAATGCCTTATCAATTTATTTTCGTATATCTTAAGTGTTCAACTAGTCTATATTGAGCTATAGTGTTGTAATTCAACTATTATCAATGATTAGGTTACGGTAAGTAATGGTAAGTGTGATTTTTAAGAAAAATATATTAAACTTTAGGAACCAATTTGATGATAATTATATGTCTATAAAACGAATAAAATTTATTTTATGTTATTATTAATAGTAGATTTTAAATTAAATTCTTAAAGTACTTACTAAGCCTTCACAGACTTACCACGTTAATTCTCTAACGCATAGGTGAAGTAGATCTGGTTGGGCTAATATCGAGGTCGTGTGCATCCCATCTCATCACCATCCCAAGAGGCAAGGTTGTATGTATGAATTTTTGGGTTATCTGGCATGTACATAGGTTCTTGGTATAGGTGAATGTTAGATGGACTAAAATGCAAACTTTGGAAACCTTTTTATTTTGGTGATCTAATGGTATATTTTGCTAGCTTTTGAAAGAAATTTATAATAGCTTAACATATACATGCATATATGATGTTATTATATAGATTTTGTGGTGAATTTTAATGAGTTTGAGGGTAATTAAATTGGTTTGGAAGTATTTGAATGCTTTGATTTAGTGCAGAGGGCTTTTTAGCAATTTTTCCAAACTACTTTTGTGTCACCATAACCCAAGGTATCAATACCTGAGGAAAAGGTATCAATACCTGGACCTAAAAATAAATTCTTTTAAGAAACAGAGAGCAATTTTGGTATCGTTTCTTAGGTAGGTATCGATATAAGCCTAGGTATCGATACCTAGGCCTAAGGTATCGACCCCTTCATCAAAAATTGAATTTTTGGAGTTCTAGAATGCTATTTTGGTATCGTTTTTGTTTAGTGGTATAGATACTTTTCATAAAATATCGACACTTTTTTTTAAGTATCGATATTTTGCCCCTGTTTTGAGTAAAAATAATTTTTAAATCATTTCCAAACGCAGATAAACATCCATTAATAACCTTAGATATTTATATTAAAAATTTATTGAGTTAAGTAATTTAAACACTATGTATGAATGATTGATTTATAGAATGTCTAGCCAAAACCGCTTTGGCACCAAATGTAATAGTCTTATATCGGGTCCAGATAGTCGGACCGGGTATAAGGGTGTTACAGTTATACAAAGTAAATTAATGTAATCCATGAATTTCTTTTGTTAACCAACCTGTTTGAAAGAATTATATGTAACACCTTTAACTCGATCTGGTTCACCAGATCCGGTTCTTGGATGTCACCATTCAGATACAGGCTTACACTCAACCTATTCATGCATATTTTACATCTCTATTGAAAATTTTTTTTCATATCAAATTACATATGGAAACAAGTTTGAAAACAACGTTGGTTACAATGGACTTTACAACTATGAGGGTTTGCAAGTCAATAATCATGACTTGATTACATTGTTTTATTTATTTTTCTTCTAAGTGGTAATACTAAATTCAATGGGTCCATCAACATGTTTTGTACCTGTTATAGGGACTTACAAGCAAATCCCTTGACTTATTTCATTAATTCCATTAAACTCATTCATTAATTCCTTTGGCGTAGCCCTAATAGCGTCTCTCCTGATGCAATCTCAATCAGCTTACCTGTGACATGACAATACAGAGGTATGTTCAATAGAACTTAGTGAGTGAACTTTCATTTACTTGAGTCTTATTCGAGAACTCCATTTTTCTATCTCTTTGTTTTCATTCTACAATTTGACTCTGGAAGATACTTCTTTAATAGTTTATTCTTTATATCGTAGATGTCATACCTTGACAGAAAATTATAAATTACCTTTAACCGTCTCCAATACCTGGTTTGTGTTCTTCACCTTTCCCATTTTTCATGATTTCTTAACCATTTTTGTTTTAGAGGATCATACTCACATTAATATTCTTGATTCGCCACATACTCCGATGCGTTCCTGATAACTCTTCAAAAGAATTATATTTCACGTCTTTAGACTTAGCTAATTGCTTGTACTTGGGTACATTTGTGGCATTGTAGGACATTTTATTAGTATTTTTTGCATTAAGAGCTTGGATTGTGTTTACATGTTAGAGACTTTTAATTGCATGTGGAAGGGTTGTGTTTAGTGGTCTGGCAGGTATAGGATGTGGAGAAAGAAATAAAGGAGTGAGGATTTACTGGGGCAAAAGGTTGGACAGTTTGCCAACACAAATGCCGTGGCAATATCAGAAAGATGACCTAGTCAACACTTAAGGCATACTAGTCTCAACGCAACTTTACTTGTACAAGAAAAATCTGCCTAAAGAAGAGGAGAATGAAGGTAGTCCTTCTCAGCCACCACAGGACACTGTGCTGCTGGATTACAGATTGGTTTGGCAACAACCATATTCCTAATTTATTCCATTATTTCTTAATGTTTTCTCTCGTGAATTGATTTGATTGAAACGATTTTTGGTGTTATATTGAACTAGGCCCTAAATCGGGCTGTTACATTTCTTCCCCCTTTAGGGATTTTCGTCCCCGAAAATCTTACCGAAAAATAAGTTCGGATACTGATCTCTCATAGTCTCCTCAGGTTCCCATGTGGCTTCCTCGACTCCATGTCTATGCCACAAAACCTTCACGAGTGCTATACTCTTAGTCCTTAACTGTTTGACTTCCTGAGCGTAAAATCTTGACCGGTTTTTCACCATAAGTCATGTCCGGATGAATCTCAACCTCCGTTGGTGCAATTACATGTGAAGGGTCTGATCTATACCGACGTAACATGGACACGTGAAACACGTCGTGAATCTTTTCCAACTCTGGTGGTAAATCCAATTGGTAAGCCACAGGCCCTACTCTCTCGGTAACTTCATAAGGTCCTATGAAACGAGGACTCAACTTGTATCTTCTACCGAATCTGAGGACTTTCCTCCACGGGGAAACTTTCAAAAATACCTTATCACTGACTTGAAACTCAATTTCCTTTCGTTTCAAATTCACGTAAGATTTCTGTTTATTCGAGGTGGCCTTCAAGCATTCACGAATCAATTTAACTTTCTCCTCAGTCTCTTTGACTAAATCGACCCCATGAATCTTACTCTCGCTTAGCTCAGTCCAATATAAGAGCGTTCGACACTTTCGTCCATACAAAGCTTCATAAGGTGCCATTTTCAGACTTGTCTAATAACTGTTGTTGTAGGCGAATTCAACTAAATGCAAGTATCTTTCCCAACTTCCCTAAAACTCGAGAACACAACACCTCAACATGTCCTCTAAGATCTAAATTACTCTTTCCGACTGTCTGTCAGTTTGCAGATGAAACGCCATGCTAAAGCTCAACTTGGTTCCCAAAGCCTCTTGTAACTTCTTCTAGAACCTCGAGGTAAACCTCGGGTCTCTATCTGAAACAATTGACAACGGCACTCCATGAAGCCTCACAATCTCAAAAATATATAAGTCGGCTAATTTCTCGAGGGAGTAGTCGGTATGCACTGGTATAAAGTGTGCTAACTTTGTTAGTCTATCTACAGCAACCCATACTGCATCTTTCTTTTTTAGGGTTACCGGCAAACCCGTTACAAAATCCATAGTGATCCGATCCCACTTCCACTCGGGGACCATGATAGGCTGAAGTAGACTCGAAGGTACTTGGTGTTCATGTAACACCCCCTACCCGTGTCTGACACTGGGACCGAATACGAGGCATTACCAGACTTAAACATGCACACAGTTGAAAACCAGACCATAAAATTTCATTTAATTCAAAACTGTTCAGACACATGCATAACGTCCCTTATTTAGGTTTACGAAGCCCAAAACATACTTTGGAACGGTTTCGGGACTAAACCGAGAACTTATGAAAACCTGGAAAATTTCACGCAACAACAAGTCTTTCATTTTAAACATATGTCACTTTAACCAACATCCATGACTATCAACCTCAACACAAGATATTAGCACATACATGAGTTCAATAACATTCAATATCTTTATTTTAATACCAACATATCATTTGCCTACCATCATGTATATAATGTACATTCTTACATTAACTAGAACTAGATATGCCAAATCTTATTCTCATTTAATACCATCTTACTGTGGTTACCAATTTGTCCATTAAACATTCATGTTCAAGGCATCATTACTTATTTCCATTTAATTCATGATCCATAGGTATGCTTTCAACTTACCTAATGTATTACCAATCATGCACAACAAACAAAGCTAACTACCTCATCACACCAGAAACATAGAACATGACATGATTAATTAAGCTTACAAACCATAATGAATATGGGCCACATCCCATGGCCATATACTATAACTCAACGTAGATCAATAGGTTAGGCCAAATCATAATAATAATACATGTCATAAAACTAGCTTCTTATACATGCCACTCACTTGATATTTCTAATATTTGAATTAATTCTCCCAAAAGTGATAGCTTGATAGTGTGATTCTGCCTCCGACGATCTCTAACCCTGAGTCGACCTGCCAAAACTCGTATGTGAAAATGGTCATTTTTACCATTTTGTCCACAACTTGGTATTTTACCGATTTTAGCCCGAATTTTGATTTTCCTTGCTAATCAAGCTTGGAAGTTTTAAAAACCCTAGCCATGTCTTTCATCTCCATATACGGTTATGGCATGAGAAAAATGAAGAAGATGACATCTTTTTCTTAATTATTTTAGCTTTATTAACCAATTTACTAAAATACACTTAATGAAAAATAAATAAAAACATACCATGCCATGTCCATTTTTGTACTAATTACAAAATGGGCTATTTACCATTTAAGGACCCCCAATTTAAAAACCCATTACTCCCAAGTACTTAGTACCTTTGTAAACTAGAATACACATTTTGCAACTTTTACTATTTAGTCCTTTTGACTAAATTGAGTGCCCGAGCGTCAAAATTTTCGAACGAGATTTTCACGAAATTATTCCGTAAAATCGTAAACCAAAAATATATAATAAAAATAAAATTTTTTTTCATCGGATTTGTGGTCTCGAAACCACTGTTCTGACTAGGCCCAAAATCGAGATATTACAGTTCAGCCTTTACTTGCTGACATACTAGGCACTTGGAGACAAACTCTGAAATGTCTTTTTTCATACCTGACCACCAATACATTTTCTTAAGGTCGTTGTAAATTTTTACGCTGCCTGGGTGGACGGACAAACAACCATTATGTGCCTCTCTCAGAACCTTCTGAATAAGCTCATGGTCCTTGGGTACACAAAGTCTGTCTTTGAACATTAAACACCCATCGGTACCAATACAAAATTTAGATTCACTTTCCGTTCAGTACTGAGCTATCTTAGCTTGCAATTTCTTATCACCTTTCTAAGCTTCACTGATCTCTAGTAGAAATGTCGATCTAGCTTTCAACTCTGCTAGGACCGAACCATCATCAGGCAAAGCCAAATTGACGTTCATTTCCCTTAGCACAAATAGCGATTTTCTACTCAATGCATCAGCGACCACGTTCGCCTTTCCTTGATGGTAGTCGATAATTAACTCATAATCCTTTATCAGCTCTAACCATCGGCGTTGTCGTAAATTCAACTTCTTTTGAGTCATCAAGTACTTTAAGCTCTTATGGTAGGTGAATACTCGACATTTCTCTCCATATAAATGGTGTCTCTCAATTTTCAGTGTAAACACGATAGCGGCCAACTCTAAATCGTGCGTCGGGTAGTTTTTCTCATGTGGCTTCAGTTTCCTAGAAGCGTAAGCTATGACCTTACCTTTTTTCATAAGCACGTACCCTAAATCATTTAAGGAGGCATCGCTATATATCACGAACTCCTTGCCCGACTCTGGTTGCACTAACACTAGGGCTTCGGTCAACAAAGTCTTTAATTTCTCGAAGCTCTGCTAGCACTTTTTTGTCCATTCAAACTTGACGTCTTTTTGCAGCAATCTAGTCATCGGGGTAGCTATCATAGAGAATCCGTTCACAAACCTTCTATAATATCCAGCCAAACCCAAAAAGCTCTGAACTTCAATCATATTCCTCAGCGGTTTCCACTCAATAATAGCTGAGATCTTACTTGGGTCCACTTGAATCCCGTTACCAGACACAATGTATCCTAGGAACCCACCTCTTTAAGCCAAAATTTACTCTTACTGAACTTGGCGTATAACTGCTTGTCGCTCAAGGTTTGCAACACAACTCTCAGATGCTCCGCTTGCTCACCCTCATCATCCGAATAGATCAATATGTCATCGATAAAGACGACGACAAACTTATCCAGATACGGCCTGAAAATGCAGTTCATCAGATCCATAAACACCGCTGGGGCATTAGTCAACCCAAAAGGCATGACGAGGAACTCATGATGTTCGTATCTTGTCCAAAACGCAGTCTTCGACCATCTTGTTCTTTAACCCTTAACTGGTAGTAGCCAGACCTCAGGTCAATCTTAGAAAACACGGTGCCTCCCTTCAACTGATCGAACAAATCATCGATCATTGGCAAAGGGTATTTGTTCTTTACTGTTACCTTGTTGAGCTACCTATAGCCGATGCATAACCTCATCGACCCATCTTTCTTCTTCACAAAAAGTACCGGAGCACCCCATGAGGAATAGCTCGATCTCGCAAAGCCCTTTTTTGTCAGCTCTTACAATTGTGCTTTCAACTCTTTCAACTCCGTTGAAGCCATCCTATACAGAGCGATCGAGATAGGTGCCATTCCAGGGACCAACTCAATTCCAAACTCAACTTCCCTCATGGGAGGTAATCTGAGTAAATCATCCGGAAACACATCTGTAAACTCACAAACTATCGGTACCGATTCAATCTTCGACTCGGACATTTGAGTTCTCAAATATTTCTCAACAATCAAAGACGATACTATTACAGGCAGGTTATCTGACTCATCCGATCCAACCCGAAGAAGATTTCCATCTTCACATCTCAACTCAATAACTTTTCTCCCACAGTCCACTACAACACTATGAGTAGTCAACCAATCCATCCCAAGGATTCCATCAAACTCATTAAACGACAATAACATCAAGTTAGCCAGAAAACAATGACGTCTAATTGTCAAAGGACAATTCTTACACACTTGGTCCACTAGTACATATCTGCCTAAAGGGTTAGACACTTTGATCACAAACTCAATGGACTCTACTAGCATGCTCATACGAGGTATCAATTTCATACAAATATCAGAGTGGTTAGATCCCGGGTCAATTAAAGCAACAACATTTATATTGTGGATAGAAAAAGTACCTGTGATCACATCGGGAGACTCTGCCTCTTCCCGGGCACGTATAGTATAAGTCCTTGCAGGCGCTCTACCCTCGGACCTCACTATGGCATCTTTTGGCATGCCTCTACTGCTAGCCCCACTCTCGGGTTCTTTTCCGGTCTACCCCTCAACGGAGAATTACTTGCCTTCACTTCTTGCTTCCTTTCTCCCTTTTCTATCTTAGGACAATCACGGATAAAGTGGTCTAGTGACCCATAATTGAAGCAGCCCTTCTCATTTCCTCGACACTCGTGATGTCTTCCACATTGCGGACACTCCGGCCTATTTGGCCGAGCACTGCCGGCACTCACGATCGAAGTGGTCTGGGCTTTAGATGTCGCATTCTGTTGATTCTTGTTTCTCTTCAAATACCCTACAGAAACATTCGATCGGGTAAAGAATTCCTTTGATCTCTTGGATGAGGATTGATGAGATTTCCCCATCTGTCTCTTCTTCGAATCTCGTGACTCGAAAGCTGCTTTCCCCCTCTTTTTAATCAACTCTTCTGCCTTACAGGCTCTCTCAAGAAGTGTTACGAACTCTCGTAGCTCTAAGATGCCAACAAACACTCGAATATCTTTATTGAGACTGTCCTCAAACATCTTACACATCGTGGCTTTTGTAGACACGTATTCCCGTGTATATTTGCTGAGCTTCATAAATTCGCGCTTGTATTCCATCACTCACAATCTGCCTTACTTCAGCTCTAGAAATTCCTTCCTCTTTTGGTCTATGAATCTCTGGCTAATATACTTCTTCCGAAATTCCTCTTGGAAAAATTCCCAATTGATCGCCTCTCTCGGTACCACAGATATGAGAGTATTCCACCACTGATAAGTTGAGTCCCGAAGGAGTGATACGGCACACTTCACGCACTCTTCAGGTGTGTATGACAGTTTATCGAATACCCTTATGTTATTTTTTAGCCAAAACTCTACTCTCTCTGGGTCATCATCTATACTAGCCCGGAAGTCCTCGGTCCCTTATTTCTGGATCTTGTCTACCGGAGGCTTCTCTCTTCTAAACATGTCCGCACCTTGCAGACCTATCGGGGCGTACTGAGGAATTAGAGGTGGTGGGGGAGGTGGAGTGTTCGGGTTCGCACGAGCAAAATCCGTGTACCAAGCGTCCATCATTCAGAGGTAGGCTTCTCTAGCCCTTCCGCCTTGGCCCATATTCACGGGCTCACTCTCTACTGGTGTGGTCCCTTCAGCGGGAGCCGGCGCGTTACTTTCCACGTCATCTGCCGTGGCTCTATCAGGATCCATTTAATATATAAAAGAAAAATTTATAATTGTCAGGAATCATCACACTATCAATATACAATTATGGCAAGTATAGCTAGACTCCTACTCTTACAAGGTTAGTCCTAGAACCGACTAAACCATATGATCGTGATTTTTCATGATAAGTTTTATAAATTTATAATTAATCATTCTTGAGACTAACTACTATCACGATGTAGGCAAGTGTACCTATCGAACATTAGTATAGCTTTAGCAAGACCGGATTGTCGAACCAAAGGAACTAAAAGTACTAGTAATGACTGTCTTTTTATTATCTAGCCTAAGAATAATAGGGTTTGTTTTAATTAACTAATTAACTAAACTAAGAAATCACAGAAAATAGAATTGGGGAATTACTTTTGGAAAAACGATCGAATTAAGACAATACCTAAGGAAAAATCCACCTAGACTTCACTTGTTATTTTGACTCTGAATCGGACAATTTATTCATTTAACTTGTTCCGTAGAAATCCCTAAGTTATGTTATTATCCCTATTCAAGACTAATAACGTCTAACCCTAGATTGAATATTGAAATTTCTTTCTAATTAACACCTTAGGGTTGCATTAACTCGATCTATGGATCCCGTTATTCGGTTTCACCCTAATCTGGCAAAATCTTGTAACCCTATCTCTAGGCGCACAATCAACTCCACTTAATTATGACAAAGTCACTCTTAGACAGAGACTATTCATCCTCCAACTAAGAGCATTAACTTGAATCAATATCTTGAAATATCAAAACAAGAATTAAGAACACATAATTAAGAACAAGTCAAATATTTATCATACAATTCAAAAAATAATACCAAGATTCGTTTTAGGTTTTATTCCCCTTAGGTATTTAGGGGTTTTAGTTCATAACTAAATAGGAAAACATCTCAGAAGAATAATGAATATAAAACATAAAGGAAACCCAAAACTCCTGAAGGGAAATTGAGGAGAGGACTTCAGTCTTGATGATGAATCCGGCTTCTGAGATGGATCAATCGGCTTTTCTGGAGTAATTCCTTGCTCTCTACTCCCTATCTCCCCTTTAGTCCTCCTCTAGGGTGTTTAAATAGGTTTTAGAATGCCTCAAAGCCCTCAAACTTGCCCTTTTCTGAATAGAACTTAACTAGGGCTCGGCAGGGACACGCCCGTGTGTGATTACTTTAGGCTGTGGTCGAGGCTGATGATCAACACGCCTGTGCTGAGGTTGTTTTAGGCCGTGGTCGAGCCTGTTAAAATGGCACGGGCGTATGTTCTGCCCATGTGAGGAAGTCCATGCCTTGTTATTTTCCCACTTCGGCCTATTTTCTCAATATTTGGCCCCCTTTTTTGTTCTTTTTGCTCTCCTATGCTCACCTTAAGTATAAAACATGAAATTAAAGGATCAGGAGCATCAAATTCACCAAATCTAAGGATAAATCATTCATAAATGTGTTAAGCAGGGGATAAAAATATGTATAAATTACGGTTTATCACCATAGCTCTGATACCACTAAATGTAACACTCCATACCCGTAACCTACGCCGGGGCAGAGTACAAGGCATTACCTGACTTAATCTCATGCACACGAACAATCTTGAGTCACCAAGACTCGATCTAAATTAAAGCTTTTCAATTTCTACCTTAAACTTCTTATTTGGGCCTACAAGCCCCAAATCAACCATTAAAAACTACACGGGACCATTCCGAGTCCTTAAATCGACTATGAAAATCTTGCCTTTAAAACATGACACACGCCCGTGTGGAAGAGCGACACGCCCGTGTGACCATCTCGACATGGTCGTGTTGATGGCCCGTGTGTCTCACACGGCCTAAGCACATAAGGACACGTCCGTGCCCCTTACCCATGTAGAATTAAATTCTAATTCACCCCTACAGGGGTTTTCATACGGCCAGACACACGCTCGTGTCAATGACCCGTGTCCCTCACACGGCCACGACACGCCCGTGTCCTAGCCCGTATGTAAAAACTTGGACATTCTGTTTCTGATGTCAGCATGCTCTAAATGTCACACTATCGTGGCACACGCCTGTGTACTACGCCGTGTTCTCCACACGACTCAGACACACGGCCGTATCTCTATTCGTGTATTTATTACCATGCATACTGACTTGAAATTTTTACGTGCAGGGGACACACAGCCAAACCACACGCCTATAGAGCAGAACTTGTGTCACACACGCCCGTGTGTCTACCCGTGTGGACAATATAAGGCTATTTACCAAGCCTCATTGCCACCCTTATATGACTAGTTCCATACAAATACCAAAACAAGCACAATTCATACAACCAAATCAATCACAATAGACATTCATTCAACTATGAAATTGCATCTTTTATAAACTCAAAATGAATGTTAGCCATCATTCAGGCTTAATGCAAAATGAAGGGTTTCTAACCCAAGCCATCACAATTAGCCAATTTTCAAAGACACAAAATGATAGAGTCTAGGCCCTATACATGCCATATTCAAAAATATAAATCCAACCATATCAAATGCTTCGGATGATAGTGTGATCGATATCTCTGACTTCCGGTGATCCTTTAGCTAGCTAGATGGCACTGTAAGGAAATGGAAAGGAAAGGGAGTAAGCGTAAAAGCTTAGTAAGTTGTATATAAACAAATATACAACCGCAAAGTCATCAATAGTCATTCTGCTCATAATACAAGGATAAGTATAACCATAACTTACTCATTACCATTCATACACATCACATACTCTCGATTGAGCTCATTTTTCATACGCACCCATTAGGTACCTGTATCACTCACAACATGGTTATGTTTTCCTTATTAACTCACAATCAATCTTTCACCGTTGAACCTTTCGAAACACTATTGAATATTCTATAAGCCTCAAACATAGGGTAAGGTGCCGATGCCATGTCCTAGACATGGTCTTACACTAGCTCTCACATATCCGTATTGATGCCATATCCCAGACATAGTCTTACACTAACACAACCCTTAGCCGATGCATGTCCCACACATGTCTTAGACTGGCTTAAGTCTCGAGGCCTATGCATGTCCCAGACATGTCTTACACTAGCACTCGTCTCAATGCCGATGCCATATCCTAGACATGGTCTTACACTGGCTCTCATAATGTGGCCGATGCATGTCCTAGACATGCCTTACACTAGCTCACACAAGTGACCCAAATGTCAAGGCATGGATATCCGGTTTATTTCTTAGGGTTCCAACGGGATTACTACTATCTCAATTATCAATATGCATTCTCAATTCACAAACAAGAAATTCAAACTATATCCATTAAATGAAAATTCAAGCACATTTACTAGCAATGTAGTTGTATTATTTACATACAACTTACCTCGGATTACAAAATACACACGACTAGTCGATTTAGCCGGTTTGCTTGGCCTTCCCCTAGTTAAGGTTCGGATTTGGTAAGTCTTGATCTATAATAGCAAAAATGCACTCATTTAGTCACTAAACACAATTAGGCAATCTAAAATTCACATCTTAGGTAAAATGACCTTTTTGCCCTTATGCTCAAAAATTATTTTTTATCGAATTTCTTCATATCTCAAGCCTAGACGAACCCTTTTTACTCTTATAGAAGCTTCAAATTCTTACTATTTCACATATTTATCAACTATTTTACAACTTATGCAAAATAGTCCCTTTAGGTGTTTTCCATGAAAACTCCTTCACAAAGGTTGTTTATAACATAACTAGAACTCATATTCTTCCATAAAATTTCAGAAAACACCGTAAATGCTCTCATTTCAAATCCCTAGACTTGCAACCATTTTGCAAAATAGACCCCTCAATAGAAAGCCTATGCTTCAAGGAGTCCAAAAAATGTAAAAATCATCAAAAGAAACTATCAAAATCACTTACTTGTGAGTGCTTCAATATGCTAAAAATTTTAAGCTTTCAAAACCCAAATATTTGCTGGTATTTTTGGTGGTGAAGGAGGTAAAAATAGGGTGATATCATCCTTTTCTTATTTAATTCTATTTTAGTTAAAATAAGCCACCTAACATACCAAACATGAAAATTTTGTCCCCTCTTTGAATCTATGGCCAACCAAGCACTTTTAAAAGGGGCTAATTGCCCTTTAAAGACCCTTAATTTTGATGCTCTAACAAATTAACACCTTTAGCTGTCAATTTATGACTTTTGCACTTTATGCGATTTAGTCCTTTTTCGCAATTGGGCTCACAAACGTCAAAATTAACTTCGGATATGACTAGGCACTCTATTAAACATGCTATGGCTTCCAAATAATAATAAAAATATTTTTTCTAACTTCAAATTTGTGGTCCCGAGACCACTATTCTGACTGGCCCTAAATCAGGCTGTTACAACCATGGTTGTGAAATAAACAACTTTTGTGAAGAGATTTCTCATGAAAACCCTAAAAATGACCATTTTGCATAAGTTGTAAAATAGGTGATAAATGTGTGAAATATTGAGAATTTTGGACTGCTTCTAGTGAAAAAAGTAATCGACTAGGTTTAAGATATGAAAAAATTTGATAAAAATAGATTTTTAGACTTAAGGTAAAATGGTCATTTTGCAAAAGTCTAGGGGCAAAATGACCATTTTGCCCTATTTTAAATTCCTAAGTATCTAGATTTATAAAATGATTAAATTCTTGAATTTTTATCATTTTAGATCAAGAATTACAAAATCTGGGCCTAGACCGGGGAAAAGCGAAGCAAGTGGACTTAGCCGAGCTAGTCGTCTACATTTTGTAATCCGAGGTAAGTTGTGTGTAAATGATATAACTACATCGCTTTCAATGTTGAATGATTTGTTATAATATAAATTGCTTGATTATGGTATGAATATGTATTATGAGAATTGAGGTAGTAGAACTCCCGGTTGAACCTTAGGAAATAAATTAGATATTCATGCCATAACATTCGGGATAATTGTGTACTAGTGTAAGACATGTCTAGGACATGCATCGGCCACATTATGAGAGCCAGTGTAAGACCATGTCTGGGACATGGCATCGGCATTGAGACGAGAGCTAGTGTAAGACATGTCTGGGACATCCATCGGCCTTGAGATGTAAGCTAGTGTAAGACATGTTTGGAACATGCATCGGCTACATGATGTGTCAGTGTAAGACCATGTCTGGGACATGGCATCAGCATGGATACGTGAGAGTCAGTGTAATACCATGTTTGGGGTATGGCATTAACTTAACGTGAGAGCCAGTGTAAGACCATGTCTGGGACATGGTATCGGCATTATACCCTATGTTTGAGGCTTAATGACTATCCGATAGTATTTCAAATAGTTCAACGGTGAGACTTATAGTTTGAGTTAAAAGAGAAAAGTATAACCATGTTTGTGAGTGATACAGGTACCTAAATAAAATGCATGAGATGTGAGTTTAGTATATACTATGTGAATTGTGTTCGATAGTGACAAGTAAGTTGTGCTTATGCCTATTTTAGTGTTATGAGCATGATGATGAATGGTAAAGTTGTCGTTATATTTATTTTCATGGAACTTACTAAGCTTTATGCTTACCCTATTTTTTTCCATTTTCTTATAGTGCCGTCAAATTAGCTCGTAGATCAACGGATGTAGGAGGCATCGATCACACTATTAATCGAAGCACTTGGTATAGTTAGATCTTTTTATTTTGGTTATGGCATGTATAGGACCCTGAATTTAGAATTTTGTGTCATCGTTAATTGACCAAATGTGTTGGCTTACTTTAGTATTTTGATTCATTTTGTATAAGGCCACGAAAATGGCTAAAGTTGAAAATTGTTATATGAATAAAAGAAGTTATTTCATGATTGAGTAATTTGTTTGTTGTTTTAGTAAATACAAAATGTGTAAGGGCCTTAGATGTGGTTGTTGGATTGAGGAATCATGTTATGAGGATCTTTAGCATGATGGATGTTGTTATATTGTGCTTTAGGGTTGCAAAGGACTTGGTAAATAGCCCTATGTTGTCCACACAGGTAGACACAAGGGTGTGTCACACACGGCCAGCCCCATGGGCATGTTTTCTGGCCATGTGTCCCATGCACGTAAAAATTTCAAGTCAGTATGCATGGTAGTAAACACACGGGCAGAGACACAGTCGTGTGTCTCAGCCGTGTGAAGGGCACGGCCTAGCACACGGGTGTATGCCTTGGTCGTGTGACTCTTAAGGATTGCTGACGCCAGAAACAGAATATCAAGGTTTTTAGACACAGGCTAGGACATGGACGTGTCATGGCTGTGTGAAAACCCCTGTAGGTTCGAATTTAGAATTTAATTCACACGGGCGTGGGACACGGGCGTGTCCCTAGATGCTTAGGCCGTGTGTGTCACACTGGCCATCAGCACGGCCATGCCCTAAGGACCACACGGGCGTGTTGCCTTTCCACACGGGCATGTGCCCTATTTCAAGGGTATTTTTTTTAAGGTCAATTAAGGACTCGGGCTGGTCTCGCATAGTTTCCAATATACGTTTGAGGCCTCGTAGGCCTACGTTAAAGAGGGTTTAGGAAAAGTTTGAAAAGTTTTAAATTTGATCAAGTCATATTAATTCGAAAACGTTGGAGTTCATGTGTTTAAGTGTAGTAACGCCTCGTATCCCATCCCGGCGTAGGACTCGGGTGTGGGGTGTTACATAGACTCAATCACAATGCTCAGTTTAGCCCAAGAATTGACTAAACTCTAATTCTGATACCACTAAATATGACACCCCACACCCGACCCAATTGTCGAATTTGAATGTGTGACATCACATTACGTTGCCAAATCAACTCATATTAAACATATACAACATTCCATATATTTAAATCACATAATTCAAACACAAATTAAAGCAACATAAACATGAATGGATTTTATTCATTTTAGTCCCTATAAGCCCTAATATTCTAAGTGACTATAGCTTACAATTTACCTGATTGAATTTAAATCTGACTTAATATATATAGTACAAGGGCATCCTACAACCATTATTTATTTTCAAACCTTAAAATTTTTATTATTTACAAATAAGTCCCTAATTATACATTATAAATCTATACAATCTAATTTTATTTCAAGCTTAAATTTAACACTTATATTTCAATTTTTACCTACACTATCATTCGCAATTAACAATAGCATGCATGAATTTAAACATTTAACCTTCAATTTTCTCAAGTTTCCATAAATGGTAATTCACATAATAACTTTCTAATTTATTAAATAAAATAATGGGTCCTTACCACCATTTACCTATGAAAAAAGATTCAATAAAAAATAATGGAAAACTCACCAAATTTTTCCTAGGTACAATTATGGTGAAAAATTATAAAAAAAATTATTCTTTATTCGATTTGGATGGCAAATGAGAATGAAGAAGATAACCTTCTCTTTGTCACACCCCAAAATTGAGCCTAGAAATTTTAAAGGTAATTTAGGGATTTTAGCTTAAAATGTGTTCAAAAATTTAAAGCATGGTAAACTGGAAATGTCTTCGTCTATGACTTTTAGGAAATTAGATTGATTTATGAAAATAATATAGAAAAGACTTATAATTTTAGAAAAGAGAATTATTTTGTAAAAGGGTTAATTTAAGAGTAGTTTTAAAGCAAATATACCAAGTTTTAAAATCAACCAATTCCCCCCCCTTTTTACCCTACTTTTGACGTTTAAAAAAAAGAAGAGAAACATTCTTCATCTTTTTCTTGTGTTGCCTATTAGGAAGGAAAAATCGCAAACTTTCATCCTCCAATTTCAATCTTCAAAAGCTCCAATCTCTTATTTTCTATGATCTTCCTAGCATTAAAACCTCCTTAGAATTCCATAAAAAGCATCAAAAACACCATTGATTTTACTATTGTGCAACATGTGGGTTTTCTTGGATTTGCACGAAACATTTGTTTTTCCCCAACCAAGGTAATGTTTTGTTTTCCTATTATTTTTTGATGATATCTAGCCTTTTAAACAAAGTTTTTATTCATTGAATCAAAAGTTTTGAATAAATGTAAAAATTTAGGGCGTTAATGATGAAATTCATGATTTTTAATGAAATTGATGTTTCAAAGTGTTTTTCAACTTGGTTTAAAGTTATTATAAGGTTTCTATACTCTTCTTAAAGTATCGTTAAAAGTTTTCAAAGTTTTGTTAAGTTTTCATGAAAGATGGTCATTGTATATCAAAATTTTGAAACCATGAAACTGTTTAGTTTTGTGTGGTATGAAGGTTGGGAATCATTCTTAGGTAAGTAATTAGATGATTGGAATTGATTTTAGGCAATGGGAATGAGTAGAGATTAAGATATTTGAGTTTTGAGGTTGCTAGTTAAAAATTTTAGTTCCAAGAGGAAGAAACCTTAGACCTGCATTTTTGATTGATTGGGTGTGTTTATGGCTGTAATTTAATTATGTTTGTTGTGTGGTTAATTTTGGTGAAGATTTGGAACCATTAGAGCCTTCTACAAGCAAGGCAAAAGGAAAGAAAAAAAGCTAACTTAGGCTTTCATTAATTAGGCGAAAGCGCGAACAATGAGTGTTTGGAATTGCTTCTTGTAGACACAATTCATCGTGTTAATTGGGAGCTTAGGAATAGCCTAAACCCCTATCCTAAGTTTCAAGTGTAAGCTTTCTTATACCCTTCATTTAATTTACAAAGTATGTGATTGTGTACAATAGACTGAGTGCTAAGTTGTGATAATATGACATGTGATATATATTGTGATAGCTCTTGTGAATGTGTTAGTTGTGGGCATATTAAACATGCCAAATGATAGTGATGATGTTGTATTAGCGATATAAATGTGCAGTAAAAGTGTGCAGAAAACAGTAAGTACATATGTATTGAATTGTGGTATGTGATGTTGATGTGATAGGTAACAGTAAGTTAATATTGGTATGTGGTATGTGGTATGTGATAATATGAATTTTAAAGCATTCATATGTGAAAGGATATGTGATGGCTCAATGAGCATAGTTGTGGCACTTAAAGTGCAATTAGATATGAATCCGATAATTGTGCTATGTGTACAAATTGTGATGTGAATTGATGTTTATGAACAAAGATTAAGTGCATAAGAATAGTAATTAAATGTGTGTATTTACAGATACTTTGGCCTTACGATCTCGTGAAATCATTGGATATAGTTGACATGCCATAAGATTGTGAGTACGCACCCTTGAGTTTTGTGATTAGTGCATTAAGTCCCAGAGGCAGATTGGAGGGATAAAGGAATGTCGAGCCAAGCTCCATTCACTGGGATATGTTGGTGTGTTGGAGAGTGTTTAGCTTTATGCTACACTTATGGGATATGTTAGACTCTTTGAGTCATTGGTGTGATGGAGATCCGTGTATCCAATGTGTGGTGATAGAGCCTACTTTTATGTTTCATGTTTCTAAGTTGCCTGATTATCATTAATTGATTAGTACATAAAAATGTTTTGTACAAACTCATGTGAATATATAAGCTAGATTTGTGAGTCATTAAAGCATGAATATATTGTTTTTTCTTGATGAATTATCGTTAAATGAATTATATATATACGAGTTGAGTGTAATCGCATGTGGGAGTATATGCTAGTTTTATGATTTAATGAAGCGTGAATAGGTTATTTTAACTTGGTTAGAATATTGTTGTGAATGTGTTGTAGTATGCTCTTATTTAACCTTTGATGTTATGTATACTTTGTGGTTATTCTGACATTCATTGAGCTTGCTTAAGCTCACCCACTCTTTTTAACCATTGCAGATATTTAACGTTTGCGATTGAGCGGTGCAGTTCCAAGAAAGTGGCGCAAGTTAGGCTTTAGTATTTAAGTAGGTGATATTATCATTATTCGTTGAACTGTGGAAATAAAGGCAATTTGGCTAGCTATTATTATGTTCTTGTTTGTTTAGTATGATTGTGAACTTCTAAATTTTTTTTTTGGTAATTATTACTAATTTTAATTGTTATCACCATGATTTGGATCAACAAGGTAAAGATGTTGCGTTAGGCTGTGTTTTGGGTAAATTTGATGCTTGATACTGTGATGATTAATGCATGTTAGAATAGAGATATGTTGAGCATGTTAATACTCTGCTTTACTGTGTTTTTGCAAATTTGAGTAGAGGTGTTGATACTCGGAACATAAATATCGATACCTCGAAGTTGAATTGTATCTTTGTGAAGTCAATAGCTTAATTTGGTATTGATACTCGATGTGAAAATATCAATACATTTGCCTATGTGTTGATAAATTTCTTTTGTTTAAAATTTAAAAGAATGCTAGTTTGGTATCGATTTTCTTACTAGTATCGATATTTATCTTCCAAAATATCGATACTTTTGGTGTATTGATACTTGTGTGGGTTTTTTATAATTTTATCAAATGGTCCCTAAGCATGTTTTTAAATTATTTATAATGTTGACAAGTGTTAGAATTAAGTGACCCGGATTCTTATTTAAATAAAATACAGTGGTAAAATAAAATAAAAGAAGAATTCATATAGAATTACACTTCTTTTATTTTATTTTAGAATAATGTTTTTTAAACCTTATTAAATTCTATCTATTTGATATTGATTAGAATAAGGTGTTTGAGTCTTACTAGAATATGGCTTTACAAGCCTATAAATAGACATAGTCTATTCCTCTTGTAATTAATTCGAATTTGATATAGTGAATTTTCCTCTCCTCTGCCCATGGTTTTTTCCTGTGTGTTCTTTATTTTATTTTATTTTATTTTTCACAAAGTGGATCAGAGCTTCCGGGTTGTTCATCTCGATCACGGTAATGGCGTCTTTGAAGTATGAAATTTCGTTGTTGGATCACAACACTAGATTTGCGTTGTGGCAGATTAAGATGCAAGCAGTTCTTGCGCAGATGGATCTGGAGGATGCCCTACTAGGGATAGATAAGATGCCTTCGACTTTAACAGATGAAGAGAAGAAGCGTAAGGATCGAAAGGCATTAACACAATTACATCTGTATTTGTCCAACGAAATTTTACAAGAGGTGATGAAAGAGAAGACCGCCGCTGTATTATGGAATAGGCTAGAACAAATATGTATGTCAAAAACTCTAACAAGTAAGTTGCATATGAAGCAGCGTCTTTATGCTCATCGTTTGGAGGAAGGTGCGTTTGTACACAAACACTTAACAGTGTTTAAAGAAATTTTTTCAAACTTGGAGGCCATGGAGGTTCAGTATGATAAGGAAGATTTAGGGTTGATTCTACTTTGTTCGTTGCCCCCGTCTTATTCAACCTTTAGAGACACGATTTTATATAGCCGCGAGTCTCTCACAGTTGATAAGGTTTATGAATCTTTGACCTCGTATAATAAGATGAAGCATATTATGGTTAAACCCGACTCACAGGGAGAGAGTTTCATTGCTTGTGGGAGAAAATATCGGAATGCTGATAATGATCGTGGAAGGACATAGGAACGGAATCCTCGCAGTAAATCTAAGAGTAGATCAAAGTCTTCAAACAAAGGTAAAACTTGTAACTTCTGCAAGAAGAAATGGCACATTAAATCTGAGTGTTATAAGCTACAGAACAAGATTAAAAGAGAGGCTGCGAATCAAAGGGAAAAACAACCAGAAAATTTTGGTGAAGCTGATGTTGTAGAAGACTACAGCGATGGTGAACTTCTAGTCGCTTCTGTCAATGATTCTAAAGTAAGCGAAGAGTGGATACTTGATTCAGGCTGCACCTTCCACATGAGTCCTTATCGGGATTGGTTTACAACTTACGAAACAGTGTCTGAAGGTGTTGTTTTGATGGGAAATAATGCTTCGTGTAAAATCGCAAGTGTTGGAACAATTAAAGTTTTGATGGAGTTATCAGAACACTTAGTGACGTGCTAAATGTTCCAGAATTGAAGAGAAATTTAATTTCATTGAGTACTCTTGATTCAAAAGGCAGATCTACACAAAAGTGGGTGGGTTTAAAGATTTCCAAAGGTTCCCTTGTTGTGATGAAAAGGCAAAAAAGATCGCAAATTATATATTTTGCGGTTCTCTATCATATTCTTGGTGATGCAATTGTCCGCTTCTCTTCCTTGTTAGATGATGATATCACTAAACTTTGGCATATGCGCCTAGGGCATATGAGTGAGAATGACATGGTAGAATTGAGCAAAAGAGGACTTCTTGATGGGCAAGGAATTTGCAAACTAAATTTCTGTGAGCACTGTGTTTTTGGGCAGCAAAAGAGAGTTTGATTCACTAGAGGAATCCATAACACGAAGGGAACATTGAAGTATATTCATTCTGATCTGTGGGAGCCATCCAGAGTGCCTTCGAGAGGTGGAGCTAATTATATGCTTACCTTTATTGATGATTTTTCCAGAAAAGTTTGGGCGTTCTTCCTGAAGTAGAAAAGCGATGTGTTTTCAGCATTTAAGTCTTGAAAAATTATGATTGAAAAATAGACAGGAAAACAAATAAAATACCTCCGCACAGACAATAGCTTAGGGTTCTGTTTTGATGAGTTTTATAGATTGTGCAAGTCAGAAGGGATCGTGAGACACTTGATAGTTTGTCATACTCCACAGCAAAACGGTGTTATAGAACGAATGAACAGAACGATCATGAAGAAGGTTCGATGTATGTTGTCAAATGTCAACTTACCGAAATCATTTTGGGCAGAAGCAGCCTCTACTGCATGTTTTTTGATCAACCGATCTCCATCCGTTGCCATTGAGAAAAAGACTACACAAGAGGTATGGTTTGATAATCCTGCTAATTATTCTGATTTAAAGATTTTTGGGTGTCCTGCGTATGCTCATGTTGATAATGGAAAATTGGAACCGAGATCCATTAAATGTGTTTTTCTTGGTTATAAAGCTAGCGTAAAAGGGTATAAGTTATGGTGTCCTGAAAATAGAAAAGTTGTGATTAGCAGAGATGTTGTTTTTGATGAAACTGCTATGTTACCTAACTTATCTCTTAAAGACTCTTCCAATAAAGAAAATAAAAAGCAGGTGGAGCATCAGATTAATACAGAGTCGACTCATCAAGCCAGTACAAAAATTGAGAATAGAGTTGCTTCTTCACCGCAATACTCTATCGCCAAAAACAGAACTAGAAGAGAAATTAAACCTCCAAAGAAGTATGCCGAGGCTGATCTAGTTGCTTATGTTTTAAATGTGGCTGAAGATATAGATGCGAATCAAGAGCCATCTAATTATTCTGAGGCGATTAGCTGTGAAGACTCAGAAAAATGGATGTTTGCTATGCAAGAAGAGATGGAATCACTCTACAAAAACAAAACATGGGATCTTGTGAAACTTCCTAAAGGTAAGAAGACTGTTCATTGTAAATGGGTGTTTAAAAAAAAAGAAGGGACTCCAGGAGTTGAAGAACCTAGATATAAAGCAAGGCTTGTTACAAAGGGTTACAGTCAAATTCCAGGAGTGGACTTCACAGATGTGTTCTCCCCAGTTGTGAAGCATAGTTCAATTCGAGCTTTGCTTGGTATTGTGGCCATGCATGATTTGGAGCTTGAGCAGTTAGATGTAAAAACTGTATTTTTGCATGGAGAACTTGAGGAGGATTTTTACATGCAACAACCAGAGCGTTTTACAGTCTTAGAAAAAGAGGACTATGCTTGTTTGCTGAAAAAGTCCCTTTACGGTTTGAAACAGTCACCAAGGCAGTGGTACAAGAGGTTTGATTCCTTTATGACTTCTCATGATTTCAAAAGAAGTAGTTTTGACAGTTGTGTTTACTTTAAGAAAAACAGTGATGGTTCTTTTGTGTACCTATTTCTTTACGTTGATGACATGTTGATAGCAGCAAAAGATAAAGGAGAGATAAGAAAGGTCAAAGCCCAACTAAGTAAAGAATTTGAGATGAAAGATTTGGGACCAGCAAAGAAGATACTTGGTATAGAGATTCTCAGAGATAGAAAAGCAAGTAAATTGTACTTAAGTCAGAAGGGGTACATTGAGAAAGTTCTTTGCAGGTTCAATATGCAGAGTGCTAAGCCTATTAGTACTCCTTTAGCAACCCATTTCAGACTTTCATCCGCTTTGTCTCTACAATCAAATGATGAGATTGAGTACATGTCACATGTTCCATACTCTAGTGCAGTTGGATCTCTCATGTATGCTATGGTTTGTTCACGTCCAGATTTATTATATGCAGTTAGTGCATTTAGCAGATATATGGCGAATCCCGGTAAGGAAAATTGAAAAGCAGTTCAATGGATTTTAAGATACTTACGAGGTACTACTAATGTTTGCTTACAATTTGGAAGAACTAGAGATGGAGTCATTGGGTATGTTGATGCTGATTTTGCTGGAGACCTTGATAGAAGAAGATCTCTCACAGGTTATGTCTTTACAATCGGAGTTTGTGCAATAAGTTGGAAAGCCACTTTGCAAACTACAGTTGCTTTGTCTACAACTGAAGCTGAGTACATGGCGATTACTGAGGCTTGTAAAGAAGTTATTTGGTTGAAGGGACTCTTTAGTGAACTCAATGAAGACCTTCAAATCGATCTGATATTTGTGATGTGATCAGTGTCATCTTTCTTACAAAAGATCAAATGTTTCATGAGAGAACAAAACACATTGATGTTCGGTATCATTTTGTTCGTGATATTATTGCTCGTGGTGATATTGTTTTGAGCAAAATTAGTTCTCATGAAAATCCTGCAGATATGATGACTAAGTCACTTCTTATAACCAAGTTTGAGCATTGCTTAGACTTGGTTGGTGTTCATTGTTGAAGTTAAACCCTTAAGGGGTTTTATGGAAGAGGTGGAGAACTTGTTCGTTGAGAGTTCGCGATGAAGAACTTGTTCATTGAGAATTCGTGTCAAGGTAGAGATTGTTAGAATTAAGTGACCCGAATCCTTATTTAAATAAAATACAGTGGTAAAATAAAATAAAAGAAGAATCCATATAGAATTACACTTCTTTTATTTTATTTTAGAATAAGGTTTTTTAAACCTTATTAAATTTCATCTATTTGATATTGATTAGAATAAGGTGTTTGAGTCGTACTAGAATATGGCTTTACAAACTTATAAATAGACATAGTCTATTCCTCTTGTAATTAATTCGAATTCGACATAGTGAATTTTCTTCTCCTCTGCCGTGGTTTTTTCCTGAAAGGGTTTCCACGTAAAATTTGTGTGTTCTTTATTTTATTTTATTTTTCACACTAAGGTATGTTAAGTTGTTTAAAATGTTGTCTAAGGTGTTTAAGACTAATTACTCCTCTATATATTTGAAAGTGACTATGGTTGTATGTATTTGAGACTATGTAAATATGTATGAGTTCGATGTTAGATGTAGCGTCATGTTATTTAGGCTCGGTGATCGAGCCGGATATAAGGTGTACTCTCTCCCACATCAAGTATTTACATGATGGATTAACAAATTAATTAACTTAATTATCCATTAATCTATTATTTGATTAACCTTCATGACACTTAGTGGTATGTGATGACTCGACCTTTGATTAAGAATTATCATAGCATTTAAAATGGTTTAATTTCTACTATGACCTTAGTTAAATTGCTTTTTAAGGCACTTATGAATTTATAAATGAATTTCTTTTAATTTTAGTCACTTGTCAATTTAGTCCGTGTATTATTTTATTAACCAATTTAATCTAATAACACATAATAATTCGACTTTACAATCCCGTATTCAACACTTAATTATTCAATCCTAATTTTTAGCCAACTCGAATTAAGAAAATTCGACCCTAAAATTGAATTTTTCAATATCAGTGAAAATTATTTTGTTACATAACCAAAGTCAATTCATTAAAAGTTGTAAACTCTTATTTTTATCACTCACTTTCACAAACGCATTTTTAGTGAAAATAACTTTTTATTGTTTTGTATTTTTCATTTTCTAAGAATCATTTTTAAAATTTTTAACCAAACATGTTTCTTCAATGTTTTCCATTTTCAAAAAAACTAAAATGGCATCTGTTTCCTGTAATTAACCAAAGCCTTAATTTTTAATTGATTGAATTTTTTTAACACTTTGTCAAACAAGCCTTACTTAAAAAATTATAATTAATCTTAAGTTTCATTGTGTAAATTTTAATTATTATTATTTAAATAAATTATAATTACAAAGTATTTATATTTATATTATTATTTAAGCTTTTGATCGAGTTGTTGTCATTCGTCAATAGAACATTAATTTAGTTGAAACATGACTAAAAGTCTATTATTTTTATAAAATAACAAATATTAATTTAATGGTGTTTTTTACTTTTATATATTTTCATAAAATATTACTATAGTAAGATTTAAACTTAAAATACCATAATATTTAAGGTTTTAATTTCACTATTAACTAAAGACTTATCTATAAATATATTTCTTACATAATTTTTCATTCAATTCGTGAGTATTTCATAATTTAATGTTGTATTGCCAATTGATTCTTAACTCGATTGACATGGATATTGATATTAATGTGGTAGGATGTGGGTTTAAGTGTGGTGACTAGTAATAATTCTTGAATCAAACGGTTCAAAGACCATCTTCTAATTGGTACCCCAATTGATTACTGATTCAATCGATCTGATCTGATTCAAACGACATTAAACTAATGTCATCGTATAACCAAAAAAAATAAAAATCACCCCGCCACTTTAACAATAACAACAACAAATTGTACTTACTAATAACATAAATTAAATTTATATCAAATTAAATAGATGTAGTATTAATACATGTAAGATTGAAAGAAAATAATTGATCTATTAGTTGATCAAAACGGACATTTTGTTATAATATATACCTACTTCAAAGTTGACACCTTCATATCTCGACTTTCATTTCTTCTCTCATATTCTACAGGTTCCTTCCTTCTCTCAATCCTCATATATCAAAATTTCAAAATTTTATATATCTTGCTTTCACTTTAAAATTATATTTAAAAATAGTATGTTATTTTTAAATTAAAAAATTTAAGTACAATTATTTTAATATATGAAATATTAAAATTATAAAAAAGTTGAAGGAATTTTGATTGAGTTTAAATCTTGAAATCATCATTGTTGAATAGACTTTATCTGAATATTACTCTCAACCTGAACAGGGCTAGATTCAATCATATTATAAAATGAACAGAAAATTTAAAATTCCTTTTAAACCTACAAACTAGTTTTAATATTGATACTTTCTTTTCAATATTACAAAATTATAAACTTATAATTCTAACTCTCAAGTTTTTAATATTTAAAAAGATAATATATTATGTCTTAAAAAATGTTCAACACTCACTTTCTAAATTTTTAAAAGATAACTAGCATACTAAAATAATAATTTTAAATATTTTAAACAATATGATTTTAAATTTAAAAAAATAATATTTTAAAATATAAATGGACTAAATTGAAAATTTGACAAACTTTTAGAGACCAATCATGATATTATTACATGTTTTTTTTATATGAATATATGGACAAATGTTTACTTTGCTAAATAATTGAAAAGTCATTCTGGCACGCAATTATAATCTTCCTCAAAAAGAAATATGCCTAATCCTTTATTCAAAGCCCATACTTTTCTCTATTTCCCCAAAAAAGGCCCATACTTGTTTCTTTCGCTTTTGTTGCAATCCTCAACTTGATTAACTTCCGTTATCCGCCATGAAGATGATCTTGCTTTTCTTCTTCCTTCCTTTAATCTCTCAAGTCCGACCCGAACCCATCCTCACCGTCAACCCCAAAACTCTTTCTAAATCGGGTGATTCGGTTCACATCCAATGGTCCGGCATCGAGTCACCGTCCAAGCTCGACTGGCTCGGCCTCTACTCGCCCCCCGACTCACCCCACGACAACTTCATCGGTTACAAGTTCCTTTCATCTTCTTCCTCAACTTGGGAATCTGGAGCGGGCTCCATTTCTCTCCCCCTCACCTCCCTCCGCTCTAACTACTCCTTCCGGATCTTCCGCTGGACCGAATCCGAGGTCAACCTGGAAATCCACGACCAGGATCATAATCCCCTCCCGGGCACGAAGCACTTGTTGGCGGAATCCGAGACGGTGGGTTTCGAATTGGGTCGTGGGCCGGGGCAGATCCACTTGGCGTTGACCGGTCGGGAAGGGGAGATGCGGGTGATGTTCGTTGCGGAGGACCAGGAGGAGAGGCAGGTGAGGTACGGAGAGAAGGAAGGAGAGTGGGAAGGTGACGCGGCGGTGGCACGTGTGGGGAGGTACGAGAGGGAAGACATGTGTCACGCGCCGGCCAATGAGAGCGTTGGTTGGAGAGATCCTGGTTGGATATTTGACGCTGTCATGTCGGGTTTAAAGGGTGGGGTGAAATACTATTATCAGGTAATTAAATGCTAAATTTGGAGATGTTTTGAACTACATTTTGTTCCGACTAAAAAACGCCTTCTTCATTCAAATGGTTGTGCTAAAATGCTGAGCTCCTTGTCTTGAATTACAATTTGCTTTTTATCATGTTACATCTGTAACCATAATAATATTTGAAGTAGATATGCTTTATGCTTATTGTTGTCATAGATGAAGAGTAAAATAAAACATAAGAATTTAGTTTTCTGACAAGCATGACATTTATAATAAATGTTGTTATAGAAAGAGCTTAGTCATGATGAAGGAGAGGGTGGGCCTAGGTTTGAAGTTTGAATCTTTGATCTAGTGCTATGGTCATGGGACCATTGGCCTGCAGCATATTGTGTATCTGCTCAAAGTGTGTTTTTTTTTTTTTTTTTTAAGCTGTGTAGTGCACACACTTATGTATTTAAAGATTTTCTTTTCCTTTTCAATGTGGACTCGGGTAGTTATGAGTGGCTCTAATACCACTTGTCACGGAGCTATTGCTTTCTTCCCAAACATGTTTGATAGGATGTGTAGCATATCTGCTTATATATATATATATATATATATATCCAAAATGACCTTTCCTTCCTTTCTGAGGTGGAATTAGTATCCTTTGCCTACTTAGTAACGCTATCAGTAGGTGGCTAGTTACCAATTCAAGTTAATTCATATGATATGTTGAGTGTGATTCATCTATTTTTTATCATGTTAACTTCAAGTACACGTTTCCTTGTTACATGGCAGGACTAAGGAAAAGTATTGAAGCATTTTTTTCCCTCAAGACATTGTTGTACTTTCAATTAAACTTTCATGGTTAATTTAGCTCTGGTTTGCACATTCTAACAGGTTGGAAGCGAGTCTAAAGGTTGGAGCACGACACATAGCTTTGTGTCATGGGACAAAAGTTCAAATGAAACAATAGCCTTCCTATTTGGAGACATGGGGACAGCTACACCCTACTTAACCTTTAGTCGCACACAAGATGAAAGCATATCAACCATTAAGTGGATCCTGCGTGACCTTGAAGCTCTTGGAGATAAGCCTACTTTCATTTCCCATATCGGGGATATCAGCTATGCAAGAGGCTATTCATGGTTGTGGGATGAATTTTTCAACTTAATTGAGCCTGTTGCCTCCAAGGTGCCGTATCATGTGTGCATTGGCAATCATGAATATGATTGGCCTTCACAGCCTTGGAAACCTGACTGGGCCAATTCAATTTATGGAACTGATGGAGGTGGTGAATGTGGGGTTCCCTACAGCCTTAGATTCAATATGCCTGGCAACTCTTCAGAACCAACTGGAACCCGTGCTCCAGCTACCCGAAACCTTTACTACTCATTTGATATGGGGCCAGTTCATTTTGTGTACATGTCAACCGAAACCAATTTCCTTCCGGGAAGCAGCCAATATGACTTTCTGAAGCATGATCTAGAGTCGGTTGATCAGATGAAGACCCCTTTTGTTGTAGTTCAAGGGCATAGACCAATGTACACTACAAGTTTCGAAAGTAGGGACGCCCCATTGAGAGAGAAAATGCTTGAGCATTTGGAACCTTTATTTGTGAAAAACAATGTGAACCTTGCATTATGGGGCCATGTTCATCGGTACGAGAGGTTTTGTCCATTGAAGAACTTCA
Organism: Gossypium anomalum; assembly: GCA_025698475.1. Lineage (NCBI taxonomy): Eukaryota > Viridiplantae > Streptophyta > Magnoliopsida > Malvales > Malvaceae > Gossypium > Gossypium anomalum. Next base: position 21,681,488 of record CM046968.1, read on the forward strand.
CATGTGGAAGCATGGGGCAGAAGGGGAAGGATTGGGAGGCATTTCCAGTTCATGTTGTGATTGGGATGGCAGGACAAGACTGGCAACCAACATGGGAACCTCGACCAGACCATCCACGCGATCCCGTCTACCCACAACCCAAGAGGTCATTGTACCGCACAGGCGAGTTTGGGTACACTAGATTAATTGCTACAAAAGAGAAACTTACACTATCGTTCGTAGGAAACCATGACGGGGAGGTGCATGACATGGTTGAGATTTTGGCATCTGGGCAAGTTCTTAATGGTGGTGATGATAACAATGGTAAAGTCGGAGCAGTCCATAAGGTTGATGATGTGACACGGTACTCATTTTCACAATATGTCTGGGGTGGTAGTGTCTTGGTGCTTGGTGGTTTTGTTGGCTATGTTCTGGGTTTCGTTTCACATGCTAGGAGACAAATTGCAACGGAAAGGGGCTGGACTTCCTTGAAAACCGAGGAGCGATGAACGGCTACTCTGTGCTTCAAATTATCAAAACCTATTTGCAGTGACATAATGGTGCTTTCATGCTATTTGCAGGGTATGGCGCCTTAATGTTTCTCTAAATTTGTATCTCCTGTACATCTTCCTTGGAATATTTGTATCAACGTATTCACATAAAAAAACTAGGGTTCCAGTTTGTGTTTTTATTTTCATCCGTACTTCAAAATTCTCTGTACATATTTCTTGAATTATTTGTATCAATGCTTTCGCATAATATTTTTGAACGAAAGTTTTATATTATTTTATATTTTTATTTCCTTATCATGTCATTGGGATCCGTCACCGAGGCTTTAAAAACTCCATACATTCTGGGAAATTTACTTACACAATTTATTTTATATGTTATTTCATTTTTCACATAGGATAGTTTTTTATATGTGGTTGCATGTTAATTTTAAAAATACTGTACAATTACATCAATTTATAACTTTAGACTTCTTCGGTCTTTAGAGCCATTCTTTTTCTTTTTAAAAGAAAAAATAGAAATAAACTAAACGGATCCAAAAGCATTGCTATCTATGTTGTAGTCCAATACATGTAAGAGATCTTTGGCAACTCCTTGTAGGGTTATGTAAAATTTTATTCTATTTGAATTGAAAAAACAAATTTTAAATTTCGAGTTAATCGAATCAAGTTATTCGAATTATTCGAGTCAACTCGAATAAGAAATTTTGAATTTCGAGCTCGAGTCGAGTTGAATTTTTACAATTCGATTAACTCTTATAATTCGAATAACATATTAGTATAAATACCCTTTTGGTCCCTATCAATTTTGAAAATGGGCAAATTGGTCTCTCTCTTAACAAAAATTACAAAACAATCAAAATAAATTTCAAAAGTTAAAAATAATTTTTAAAATTCAAAATATTTATAAAAATTTTAAAATTTGTAATTTTTAAAAAAATTATAATTTTTTAAAACATCTAAAAAATATATAAAAAAAGTTGAAAATTTTAAAATTTTCTAAAATAATAATTGGAATCTAAATATGTGATTAATGATTCAAGTTTATCATACTAAAATATCTTATTATTATTATGCTTTCAAAAAGTTTTCAAATATATATGGTTTCAAATTTTATGCTCTAACATGAAAATAGTTATATTTTAAGAAGATTTTAATTTGACATTATTAATTTTTCTAATTTAACTCGAACAATTTCACTCGATTCAGCCGAACACTCACACTTAATTCGAGTTATTCGAAAATCCAAATAAGAAAAGGTAAAACTACGTCGTTTTGATAGATGTTTACTTTATCTAAAGTTAAAAGTCAAAACTATCAAGTTAAAAGGCAAAACTACGTTGTTTTGATAAATGTTTACCCAGTAGTCTTACTTTCCTTCCAGAATTGCTCCACTTCCTTTTTTTCCTTTACTCAAAATTAATCTAAAAGCTTGTATTTTGTCTACTAGTTAAATAATTGGTCCATGTAAATGCAACATTAAGTATAAATAATAAGATTCGTTAACTAAACTCGAATTGATTCGAAATTTTTTGACTTAATTCGACTCGATTAAAAAAAATTTAAATTGAGTTCGGTTGCTAAAATAGGATTTGACAACTAGACTCGATCCAAATCGGCTCGATCAAATACTCACCCCTACCTCCTTGAACAATTGAATGATGTGATCCTTGTCAGAAACCATTTTGGCTAACGAATCTGCAACTCTATTATTCTTCCTTAGATCATACCTAATTCTCCAATATTCGACCATAAGAACAAGTTGATGAATCCTTCTCACCAAGGCTGAAAACGAATTTATTGATTGGCTTTCTTGAATGATTTTGACTACTTCTAAGTTATCAGCTCGAATCAACACTCTATCCAAACCCCGTTTTTGTACAAGAGTCAAGCCATCTAAGATTCCCTAGAGCTCTGCTTCAAATACTAAACAAACCCCCCAAAAATGATTATAACCCAAGATCCACTCACCATTCAGTTTCTGCGACAAACCCCCGACAAAAGCTATGCTAGAAATCAGATTAATCACCCCATCAGAATTCAAAATGCAACAATTACATATCAACGGTAGGTGTGACTCAATTTCGTGCTGACTAATTAAGGTTTTCTTATTCACCAAAATATACCATTTTACCCAACTAATCAAACAATTAACTATTTCAGAAGAGTTCCAAGATAAAATTTGGAAAATAAATAAATTTTTATTTTTCTAGATTTGCCAAACAAGCAACCCAAAAAGAGTAGCCCAACTAAAACCCACATTAGACATCCATAAGTTATCACTTAAATTATATTCCAACCATTCAGCTAAGTGTTCTAGAGAAAAACCTATAATGTTAACCAGAAAGAACAACCCGATGCCATACCTCCTTTGCAGCTGGACAATCTCTAAGCACATGTAAAATATCCTTATTCTCATGTTGATAGATCAAACATGTGCAATCATATCCAATTCCCATCCTTACTCTTTCATCATTAGTAAGAAGTCTTTGTTTAAATGCAAGCCAAAGAAAGAAATGGACTAGCTGTGGCCCTTGATACCTCAAAATGATTTTCCAATGCCTTTTTTGGGATCCCAAAATCTCTTCCTGATCATCCAATACGCACTCTTTATTGAAAACGAGCTTGTCAAATTGTTCAGCCATACTAAACGATCTATCCTCGCATCTGGATGAGGCGGAGGAATACTCACAATTCTTTTAATACAATTATTCGAGAGCCATACTCTGAAAAGATCAAGGTTCCACGATCCCTCTTTTGTTACCATGTCACTAAGCCGACAATTGGACATAATATTTTCACGGAAAGGGATCTGTTTAATCAGTAACCCTAAATGTGGGATCAATGAGTCCTTCCAACACCAAATAGATCTACCATTTCCAATTGACCAAACGATATTCTCAAGAAGTAAAGGCCATACCTTAGCAAGGGCCCTCCAAAGAAAGGAACATCTCCCTCGCATGATATTCTCTGGTAATCCTTCTTTTATACCGTATTTAGATCTAAGAACATGAACCCACAAAGTTTTATTTTTAGTCAGTAGTGCAAACCCTATCTTCATAAAAAAATGCCCCATTTTGGTCCTCCAAGTGAAGAATTTTGAGACCTCCACAAGAGCGTGGTTGACATATAGACTTTCAATTAACTAAGGCCATCTTCTTAGAACCATTGGAAGATCCCCAAATAAATTTTCTAACAATGCTCTTAATCTTCTCACAGACTCCCTTTGGGATGATCATTGATTGCATGAAAAAATTAGGAATGGACAGGAGTAAAAATTGTAATAATGTGACTCTTCCTGCCAAAAAAAGTTGTTTGGCATCCAACTAAGCAACTTACTTCTATCCTTTTCAACCACAAACCTTAAGGTGTAGTTGGTTACTCTTTCATGAAATAAAGGTACACCCAAGTATGTTACCATATTGTTCACTTTTTGGAAAGCAAGCAAGGTGCTTATCCTACCACTCATCTTCTCATCGACACCTTCAAAAAGAATATTTGTCTTACAGCCATTGACTAGATGTCTTGCAAAAGTCATAGAAACTGTTAAGAATTTTCTTAAGAATACGTACTTGTTGTAGCTCAACTTTAGCAAATATAACCAAATCATCAGCAAAGAAGAGATTAGATAATGAAGGCCTCAATCTAGATAGTTGAATAGGACTTCATCTACCATTAGAGATAGTCGACTGAATACCATGACCAAGCCACTCCATACATAACACAAAGAGATACGAGGACAGCTGACATCCTTGACGAATCCCCCTGGTTGGTTTGAACTTTTGTGTAGGAACTCCATTACACAAGATCTGCGTAATAGAGTTTGAGATTGCTGACATAATAACATTCTTTAAGTACTCCGGAATACCAGTATTCGAGGGGACAAGTCAATGAAATCCCATCTGACCTTATCATATGCTTTCTCTAAGTCGATTTTGACAGTTATCCATCTTTCTTATTTTTCTTCCCTTTCATAAAATGAATGACTTCCTGAGTAATAATAATGTTATCTGAAATATTCCTTCTCGCAATAAAGCCGGCTTGCTCTTGAGAAATAATTTTAGGGAAAATCAACTTGAATCAATTCGTTCTGATCTTCATTATCAATTTGTATAAGAAAAAACAAAGACTAATGGGCCAGAACTAAGTTAAACTCTCAGGATTAGAGACCTTAGGAATAAGGACAATAAAGGCATTGTTCAATTCCAACTCAATGCTACCACCATCGAAAATCCTCTTGACCTGATCACAAACATTCCTTCCAAGGACCTCCCACTAGGTTTGAAAGAAAAGAGCATGACACCCATCACTCCCCGTGGCCTTCAAAGAAGCCATGTCAATTAAAGCATTTTTAATTTTCTCATTCGTAACCGCTCTCCCCAAAAAATCCTGATCACTCTGCTCAATTGAGGAAACAAACTAGGTGGCAAATTACTTATCTGAGTAAGAATCTCCCCATATAATTTTTGAAAGTAAGAAATCGCATCAAATTGAATTTCTTCTGGATCTTAAACCCACTCCCTCTCCTGATTCCAACTGACATAAATACGATTAAATTTCCTCCCTTTTAAGGCCCAATTATGGAAATATTTAGTGTTTTGGTCCTCTAAAATAAGCCAATCACAATGGGTTTTTTTTTCCACAATAATTCTTCATGAAATAAAATATTTTCCAACTTATCCCTAATTTGCACCTTCTTTTGTAACAACCAATCAGAGATTGAATTTTCCATCACTTTTTTATTTCCAATTAACATGGAAACCAATTTTATTTTGCGAGCTCCTAAATGACCATAAACTTTCTTATACCAATCCTTCATATCAGAAGTAAAAAGCGTAAGAGAATCAACCATTTTTCCATTGAATTTCCAATTTTCTTTGACGAAGTCAGCAAACCCTGGATATTCTATCCACCCAGCAAGAAACCAGAATGGTCTACCTTTAGGCAAGATAGGCTCCGGTCTTAAGGAAAGACGAAGCGGTCTATTATTCGACTTAAACCTCGGTAAATGAGTAACTAAACAAATAAAAAAATACTAACCCAGACACTATTCCCAATTGCTCTATCAAGCCTTTCAAAAGTCCGACCTCTGTGCCCAGTAAAAGAAGGTCCCCTGAACCCTAAATCATGCAAATCAGTTGTCTTAATGAAATCCCCAAAAGTAGAACACCTCTTCCCATAAGCACTCCCTCGTTGTTTTTCATCCGAGGATAAGATTGCATTAAATTCTCCAATCGCCATCCAAGAAAATGACTCAGAGGAATAGATAACTTCAAATCTCTCCAAAGAACCCTCCTTTTCATCTTATTCAAACTAGCATAAATGAAAGCAATAAAAATTGAATCTGACCGAATATTTCTGTAAACTCGTGTTAAGATAAATTGCTAATGGTTACTTATAATGTCAACATTGACCGAATCCTTCCATCCCACCTAAATACCACTAGAAAAACCAACTGCTTTAACTCTATGAGATCTTTGAAAATCCAACTTGATGATAATAGTATCAGCCTTATGTTCATTAACTCTCGGCTCTATTAAACTAATGATATTAGGTCGATGCTCCAAAAAATATTCACGGAATATACGAGGAAATTGTGTGCTCGCACATCCCTAACAATTCCACAAGAAAATAAACAAATTAAAATCCATATAAAATCACGCGAGAAAGAAAACCAACCTTCACTATTGAAAATCGCCTTTGGCTTTCCGACGCTCTTCAACAACAAACTCAACTTCTAACAGTCCTCTCTCTTTAATTTGGGAAGAAATTAACTCCACCATATTGTGGACAGAATCCAAAATGGGAACTCAAATATTGCTAAAGGGTTTAAATCGGGGGGCCCTATTACAAATGGTATTATTCTTGTTCAGTTTAACCCCGATTTTATCACCTCTATTTTTCGTATCAGTAGCCTTTGATTTATCCCCTTTTGAAATTACCGCCGATTTTTCCTTGTACACTACGAAACCAAAAATCAAAGTATTTTGCTCTTTAAAAGAAATGACAGAATGCTTGGAAGGATCAAGCAAACTGCCACCCAAAGGCACTGACACTTTCATTTGTCCTTCAAAAATCGGATTAAAGTGGGTAGAAACCCTTACTTGCAAAATCGCAACTATCGTGGTTATCCAAAAAATTTCCTATTGGTTTTTTGGTATTTCTATCAACATACACAATTGGATCATCGATGCAACAATCTGATTGAATCAAATTGGACTCGACCTCAACATTCTGATCCTCTCTCCTCTTAACAAACCCCACAGCCTTCAGAGGCCCAACATTTTTGGCCAAACTAATTACCCCAAGATTAGGACTAATTTCATTCACTTCCATTATTAGATCTTTTGACTCAGACTGGGCTCCAGCATTAGAGCTTATTTCCCTTAAATCTCTTCCTTGACCCACTTTAGAAATAAGCCCCTACCTCAAACGAGCTATACTAATAACACCATATTCATTATAATTTTTATAACACCCCTCACCCGGTCCGGTCGCCGAATCCAAGATTCTGGACGCTACATCACTATCGTAACTTTAACACATGCACACATTGCTTCAGCAAGAACATATATTAACACAATAAGGCATTTAAATAAAGGTGTTTGCAACTAAAATAAACATTATTCAGCACTAGAATCAATTTAATACATGTTTAGGGACCATTTAGTAAAATTCCAAAAAAATCAACATAGTTATTTGTAAAGTATCGATACTAATGAGAAAAGCGATACTAAATTAGCATTCTGCCAAATTTTTATTCCAACATTTTATCGATATTTAGACATAGGTATCGGCACTTTTACCCTGGTATTGATACTCGTGAAAGGTTATCGATACCAAATTGAGCTATTGTTTTCCTGAACATTCGTTTCAATGCTGAGGTATCAATACTTATGCCCCCGATTATCGATACCTCTGTACAAAATAACAAAAACTCAACAAACGAAGGTCACATTCATACTCAACTATAATTCCTTTCAACATGCTAACTATCTGCAAGGATTTAGTATGGAGTGTGTGAGCTTAAACAAGCTTAGTGAATGTATCAGAATTTACCACAATCATGCACATCAACATAGGTTAAATCATGGACATATGCAAGAAACCTACTATAATCATGTTCCATTAACTCAATTAAACTAGCTTTCAATTCTCATGCATTTACATACAACATATATATAAAATCATTCACGTTAAATTTGTAACACCCCTAACCCGTATCCATCGCCGGACTAGGGTTAAGAGGCATTACCAAACATATCGGAACATTTCACAATCATTTCACAATCAAAAGTTATGCATCGTCATATCATAGTTAAACATCAACATTAAGCCCCTTTCTTAGGTCAGTGAGACCATAAACATGCATTAGAAAGACGTCGGGACTAAATTGAACATATACAAAACTTTTCAAAACTTAAACATTTTTCTAAGTTACAAAGGTCACATACCCGTGTGGGCAGATCGTGTGCCTCACATGGCATTAGACACGCCTGTGTGTCTAGGCCGTGGTCGAAACTGACTTGGCCACATGGACTAGCACACGCCCGTGTTTGCGCGATCGTGTGGTCTGCCCAAGCTCATCTCGAAATGGCCCTCGAGCAACACGGTAGAGACACACGCCAGTGTCTCTGCCCGTGTGGGCAAAAAGAGGCCATTTACAATGCCAATATGCCATCCATTTGGGTCCTCCCTACAATTCCAAAGTCAAGCATCATATATGCAACATTTTCAGCCAAATTCAACTCCAAACATGTATCAGTCAATCCATAATATCATCAACCAATTTCATGTTCATTCTCTATATCAAAGCATATTAAAATCACATGCTAAACATTACCAAATTCCCAGCTATGAACATACCAAAATAACCATTTCGCTTGGCCATATACATATATATATATATATATATATCTAAACATATAACACTATTTGCCTTTTCAAACCGTATTCAAAAAACTAATGCATCATCAATGCTGTACTCGTTATTTTACCTATAGGAATATGAACCATAAGTCGAAAATACATCCAATATTTCACCTCAATGCTCAAGCCAAATCATATAACCAATTACACTATACATATAAACCATGAATCATATTTCCCAAAATGAGCTCAATACATAACCAAATATACACCATATTAGCATCACGAATAAGCCATTTTCGCAATGGCTATATAAATACACAAGTAAAAAATGAACCATCTCAAAACTAGCTTATACATGCCACATTACTGAAACTTAAAACTTTTATTTACCGAGGCGATAACCGGATAGTGTGATGATGTCTCCTATGACTTCTAACCCGAGCAAGTCTCTGAAACTTTATAGACATAGGAAAAACATACAGAGTAAGCTTTGAAAGCTTAGTAAGCCATAAGCAAATAAATCATTTTAATAATATCTATAAACCAATATCACTAAACCGAATTTATCAAATCTCAATCACATATCCATTTATTGTACTCGTAAATTCATGTAACCACAATAAATAACTCTACTTATCTTATATATCAATAAACGTATAACCATACTTTTAAATTCGAATAACAACCGTTAACTCAATCATATAAATCAAGCTCGCACATATTTATTACATCGCCAATCAAACTATGTTTATTTATTTCAAATCATACATAAGGTTATATCAACTTCTTTATAAACATTTCCAAAGGTTATATCAACTTCTTTATAAATATTTCCAAACTCAAACATCTATAATTCCCTTATTCACAAAAACCAAATTTGCATATATGAACCATATAGCCAACTCAACCATTTTAATCTTATTATCTATTCAAGTTTTCGAACCAAGAAATCATACATCAAAGCCATGTTTCATATTTCATAAATCTCATGTCTGAAACATAGAACCACAATTGCATATATATAACACATCATTCATTGTCATATATTTCACATATGGTCATATGATACATACTCACCTTTCGTTTCTAAATTTCATAACAAATCACACATACTTGAATCAGATACAATTTCACGTGGTTATTGATTTCTCGGAATGACCGTTGAGCCGTTCGGAATCAATAAGGATACTCGGATAGCTCATAAGCTCGTACAATGCCAACGTCCCAGACGTGGTCTTACATGTAATCAGATATCGATGCCACTATCCCAGACAGGGTCTTACACGAAATCAAATACGATGCCAATGTCCCAGACATGGTCCTACACGTAAATCACAAATCGATGCCAACGTCCCAGATGTGGTCTTACACAATAACACATATCGAAATCCTATATCATGACATATGTATCTTAACTATTCCTATGGTTCATACGGGACTTTTTAGATTTGTCACATTATCGAAACTTTCTCAATTTCACACATATTCAATTAATCCATAGTCGGAATAGATTCTCCAAGGCTCGATCCAATTCGACATAACATATATATATTTATTTATTTACAACTCAATTCAACACATATAATGCACATACATTTCAATTTTAACAACATTTATTTACTTATGAACTTACCTCGTACTAACACGAACGGATCGGAATGACTATTTGATAATTTTTTACTTTTCCCGATCCAAATCCGATTTCCTCATTTCTTGATCTAATTCAATACAAATTTGACTTATTTGATCATATACTTAATCAAATTCATCCAAAAACACATAAATGGGCTAATTACACTTTTGCCCTTGACATTTCATATTTTTCACAATTTAGTCCCTATTTCACAAAACACAAAATATTCAAAATTTGACCACACCCATGTTTGGCCAAATTTCACTAAGGTCCTTAGCAGCCCATTTCTTTCATATTTTGACCCCTTAATTTACAAAATTTACAATTTAATCCCAAATAGACATTTTTACTAAAAATCACATAATTAAATATGAAAATCTATTAACACATTTTTATTTTTTATCATCAAACACAAAAACCTCAAGCTATCAACAATGGCAAATCATAAATTCTTCATCAATTCCAAAAATTAATGCATGGGCTAGTTAATTTACGAAGCAATGATCTCAAAAACGTAAAAATCATCAAAAACCGAGTAAAATTCAAAAGTCCCAAACATTCAAAGCTTCATCCATGGCTTTATTTTGTTCCAACATTCGACCAAAAAGATGATAATGCATGGCCAATTTATGGATTGTTTTATTTAATCACATATTAATACATAATTTACTATTTTAACCTTTATAATTAAAACAAATTTCAACAATACCAACTCCCATAAATGTCCACTAACACTTAAATGGTATAATTACCATCCAAGTACTCAAAAATTAAAATCTATAGTCATTTAATGCATTTAACTTATAGAATTCAACTTTTATGCTTTGCTCGATTAAGTCTTTTTTATAAAATTGAGCACACAAACGATAAGATTTTCAAATGAAAATTTCACACATATCAATTCACATACTTTAAACATGGAATATAATATTAAAATATTTTTTGACCCAAATTTGTGGTCCCGAAACCACTGTTCCGACTAAGGTCTAAACCGGGCTGTTACAAAATTAGTCGCTTGAGACTATGAAACATAAGAGTGGGCTCTATCATCACACATTGGATACACGGATCTCTAACACATCAATGAATCAAAGAGTCCAACATATCCCATAAGTGAAGCATCAAGCTATCACTCTCCAACACACCAACATATTCCAGTGAATGGAGCTTAGCTCACATTCCTTTATTTCTCTAATCTGTCGTCGGACTCAAATCCCCAAATCACAATATAAAGATGAGTACTCACAAATCCTATGGCATGCCATATATATCCAATGGTTCCAAAGATCATAAGGCCAAAATATCCACTGTTACACTAATTTTTACTTATCGTTTTAATACACACAACCTCTGTTATTGATCATCAAATACACAACATTTTCTCTATCACATAGCATGCTTATCATACTCAAAATTGATATACTTACAAGTATAACCATAATTCTCAATGAGCCACAACCCCATTAGTTTACATGACACATGTTGAAGTAATTCACATATTACATACTGTTTTGCTATATCAACTACCACAACTCTCAACACATATTCATCACATTGCAAAAATAGGAAAATGGAATAGGAAGGCTTACTCTTGAAACTTAGTGTAGGTGTTTAGTGTAACACCCCAAACTCGGCCTAGACGTTATGGCTGAATCTGGCGGCGTCACAAGAGAGTGCTTTTAGAAAAGCTTAGTAAATTAAAAATCGTTCAGTTCGTTATCTTACTTAAGTTGTGAAATCTCTATTCCAATTATTAAGTGAAGACATTTCATTAATGCGGAAGCCAAAACATCATTAATTCATAAATTAATAATTTAACAATTTAAAATCCCAAGATAAACCTAAGAATAGTTCGAATCCAAATACATATCAATCCCAAAAATTAATATTTAAATAAAGCAGTCAAGATAAAGTGTTACTCAAAAATCCATAAATGACTACCAGTGGTCACCATCGAGCCCTCTGTCACACCGATCTATCTACTGCTGGGGATTACTTGACAGACAAAATAAACAAAGGGGGTGAGTTTTGGCAAACTCAATGTGTACATCCCCACAAGTAGCATACATACAAATAGATAACAAAATACAGATATATGGCCCTAGCCATACAGATATCGCATGCATAATAGATCAGATATCAGAAATATCGTGCCCACCAACCCTGCACACCATCTCCATCCAACCCAGTACACTATGTGGGGATAAAATCGACCCACCTAGCCCTACACACCAAGTATAGGGATATAATCAACCCATCCAACCCTACACACCAACTAGTACCGTAAAACAATACATAATAAATTTACGCAGCATGGCTGCCCGATAACAGGCTAATCGCCTCTCAGACTTCCTTCTCTTCACAACAATCTCAACCCAATGCAATGCAACATAAATAGCACAGCATGCTTAAATGCAGATACAAGATCATATCAATATCATGTCAGAATAGATATACAGAATCATACAAATACACATGCTTATAATATCATACTTTCACATACATTTCAGTAATCAACAGAGTATGGGGTCTAAGTAACGCTTACCGACCCTACAATCAGGTCACAGTTGACTTAGGCGACCCATGCAACCTTACAGAGTATTTCAAACAATTTGGCTCACACGCCCGTGTGCCCTACCCGTGTGGCCCACACGCCCATGTGGCCACACGTCCCAAAATAGCTTTGCCCGTGTGGATCACACGGCTTGGCCCAAAACCCCACATGCCCGTGTGGTTCATCCGTGTGACCCACATGCCCATGTGGCCTACACGGCCCAAATGGTCGAGCTCGTGCCTTGTACACGGCCTAGCCAGCCTCACACGCTCGTATCTGTTGTGCCCGTGTAGCGCGCGCATGGCCTGGCTCGTCAGTGACACACCCGTGTCTCGTGACGCAGGCTACAACACGGGCAGACCACACGCCCGTGTGGCGTCGACAGGCCACTTTTCAGCTTTTGCCGAAACTCTTTTTTTGCGTGATCGGAGTACACACCTGGTTTGTTTTCACTGCTAATCCAACTGCTAGCACTCCAAAGCCTAAAATCGACAATATCGAGCCTAATATTAGTCACTTAAATCGACTTCCTTAAGAACTGTCAAATCCCGAAAGAGAGATCCACTTACCTTCAACGAATACGGTGATTCCTCGCTGTTTAGAACCCCGATTAATGATCCAAAGAACCTTGAATATCCCCTAAACAGCAAACAAAACCCTCTCAAACAATCTCCAAAGAAAATCACGCAATTTAATAAAGTGATACTTACCGAATCGACAGAACTGCTAGCAATACGCCTAAGCTTATCGGAAAAGAAGAAAAACGAAGGAGAGGGGGAAAAAGAGAATGAAAATTTGGCAGTAAGGGTTTGGGAAAAAAAAGACGGCAGAGAAACACTTTTGACAGAAAAGAGGAAAAATAACATTACCCACGAAGCCCTAACTTTTCCCTAAAACCCTCTACTCAGAATTTTAATAAAGCCCAACACTTAACCGAATCTTGCAACAAAAATAAGCCCTTAGCCACTGGAGAGATTCGAACTCAGGATCTTGAGCAAACTGACACTCCACTTAACTACTAGACCAGAAGGCCCATTCTGTTAAGTTTTTACCAACAATTCTTTAAAAGCCCACTGACCTAAAGTCAGGCTTTTTCCAAATAAAACTCAAAATTTTTCCCAAGTTAAAGCTTGAACCTAGGACCACCCATACACACCCCAGAGCACATAATCACTCAAACCAACATATATTTATGCCAAAATAACGTGAAGCAAAAGTTCAGACACTTCCATGCCTAACAATCTTAAAAGCCGAAAATTATAAAAATTTGGGGCATTACATTTAGGCTAACCTAAGCTCTCGTTTAACACAATGAATTGTGCGTACTAACAACACTCCGAAACACTCACCGATCACGCTTTTGCTTGTTTGCCAAAAGTTCAAACTAGTTTTTTTTTGCCTTTCGCCTTCCTCGAATAGGGTCCCAACGGTTCCAAATCTTCACACACATAACCACACAACATAGAAAAATAATGAACAACCAAAACACATCTTAATTCAAACAAAAATGCAGGTCTAAAACTAGCTCCTCTTAGAACCAAAATTTTCGACTAGATTGGTCGAAACTCAAATTTCTCAATTCATATTCATCCTCATTGTTTAAAATCAATCCTAAACATCTAATTATTCATTAAAGAATGATTCTTAACCCTCAAAACACCCATAATTCTTCAGATTTATGGTTCCAAAAAATTTTGACATCCAAGGCTATTTTCAATAAAAACTCAACATAGCCTTCAAATCTTTTAACGGAAGTCTAAACCGCGTTTAGAAACCTTATAAACCCATAAAAAAGTTGAAAAGTGTTGCATTTCATACCATGTGGCTGTCAGCTGAGGAATATCCATTGCTTCTTGGTACAATATTCGTAATCTATTTTCTTTTCCTTATAGCTCATTAGGAAGAAGGGAAAAGTGCTTCATGCAACCTGTTTTACATCCATATTCTTGCTTCATTTTACAAGTTCAGCATATTTAGGTGTTTGTCTGCATACTTCCTCCTCAGGATTAGACCTTCCTATTAAGTTCTAGAGCTCCTATTAAAGCCTTCTTAGGAAAATAACATTTGCAGCGATAAACCATTATCACTCACCGAACTCGTATTGGCTAGTAGGTGGTGGATGTGTTTGGTTGTGGACTTCCAGTATGAGATGTTTCCTACTCTTGGTAAACTTGTGCACTTATCATTCATGGTTTATTGGCTTAAAATTTGATACCTTTTAATGCTAAAGTCTATTACTGTCTGTTACTGGTTTGACTTCTAAAACATTGACGAGCTTGTGAAGGTTGAGAAAAATGGTTTGCTCTTTTCATCGTCATCAGAGCTAGTTGATGAGCTCTTGGTAAGTGTTTTGTACATAACAAAGACAATTGGTACGTGCAAATAAAAGTGGATGATGCACAATATGCCTAGGAATCATGATAGTTCTTGTTAAGCATCCATTCTCACCTAAATCTAGAAAATTTGTTGGAACACTATTAGATGAAATGAAAATTACTCCACTTGCAATCAATGTTGTAAGAATCGGACCGGTGGTCAAATCAGCTTGACCATCTGTTCCCGGTTCAACCATGACAAAATAAAAAATTTTAAAATATTCTAGAAAAATTTATAAATAAGAAAAAATAGGAAAAATAAATTAATAGACACAATAGATAATGATAGAAACAAAAACATTCATTTTATAAATTATAACCTCAAAATTAAATATTTGAACTAGCTTCAATCTAGTTTAACTTGTTTTTTAACTGGTTTGATTGGTTTTTACTAATTGAACCATTGTCGGTGTTATGGTACCGGTTAGACTACTAGTTCACAAATCAACCATTCGGTCCGGTCTAGTTTTGATCACCCTGCATGCAACTGACACTTCTTTGCAGCAAACTCCTCTTGTAGGTCGAAAATCTCACGAACTTAATCCACATCAACAAATTCCTTGAAATTGAACAATTACTCATGATTGCATCATGATGACCTTTGAACCACAGCTCCTTAGTCCCTATGAGCTACACGTTAAGAGGAATGTGTAGCAGTAACATCCCACATCCGTTAAGTATTAGGATACCTGTGGTCTTATATTAAAGTTGGGTCCCTCCGCCTACTAGCAACCAGTGTTAGCTTGTGAATTTCTGTTGTACCTTTTTATAAACTGGGACCAAAATAAATAATGAAATAGTTCATTGTTATTTTGTGACTTATGGTGGTTTCTAATATTCCTAGGTTTTCTATTTTACGTATCAACATTGGCAGATGCTCTTCAGGGGATTTCCAAATGAATGTGATGCTCTGAAATCTCTCAAGAACGGTGCATTGGAAACAGGTTCTTCAGCAAGATGGGCCGCTGAGTGGGAAGAACATGCGAAGCCGTTAATATCAGAGGTTATTTAACTCATCCTTAATCTTCTTTTTTTGTTCTATTTCCCTTCACATTTTACTTCCACTTTATCTGATGTTTCTCAATAAACTTTTTCTTATTCATTTCTCTCCTTTTCCTACCATTCAGGGTGTATTACCCCTTTCAGCATGCTTTTTAATAAGACATAAATGAAAGACTTCCTTTAATTTTCCCATTTTTAATTGAATAAATGGACTTCAATTTGTAGGTTATATCCAGAAACTTGAACTAACCTTAACTTCAGCCATCTTGTGTCAAAGCTAGCCATTCCAGCCAACTGCCTCTGCCACATATGTTAGTTTTTAGTCAAAGTATTTGCTTCTTGGGGCATATGCTTACTCCAATTTTCCCGGGGAATATCACAATCCTTTGGTTAGAACCTTTAGATTATAGTCTTTATATTTCTAAAATGACAGTTTTTATTTGTGGCAGTATACATATGATCGCATGGTTTGGATTTCTCATGTTTATAGGGTGTTTGACTGCTTCAATCCCCGAAATGTACTAATATTAAATTGATATAAATACATGGTTGCTAGTGATTTGTTATCAGCTGATCATAGTGGAAAAAATCACCCAGGTCTCCATTTTAACGATCATTCAGATTGATCAGCTTGCTAGTGATTTGTTACCTATGTGTCATATTGATGTTTGATCAGCTTGAACATCACGGTAAACTACTTCTCAACCAAATACACAAATCATTCTACTAGTTGCCCAAGCTTGCCAGAGCAGATGAAAGTTAAAGTTTGCACAATGGATGAGCTCCCTTGCTATATTGAATTAGATGAGTTTGAATACAAAGATGATTGTGATAACTTGGATGAAGATGACGAAGTCAATGATTCATGTGAAACAGTTCCAGAAACATATCCAAATGAAGTGGTTATTGTTTCAGCAGATAATTTGCATAGCATCATTCATGAGGCTTGTCATGAACAATCTGAACACATTGAAGAATATGGGACAAGAAAACTAGGGGAGTCATCCAATCTTGGAGTAGGTAATGCAGAGTCACTAGTTTTCATTAATCCCCCTACTAGCAAGGCAACCTCAATTGCTACTGGCCTCACCATGGTAAATGCTGCTGAATGTGCAGATACGATGAGCATTGCTGGGAAGGAGTCTTTGAGGGGCATGCGGTTTACATATGCTGTGGAAGCTGATGAAGATCCACAACCATGGGTTAAAGAGAAACTATTGACTACTGACGAGGAATATGAAATGCTAAGGGACATTTGCATTTTTGGAGTATATCACAGGCAACTATTTGATGTCATTTGTTCACCAATATGAACATCCTCCTCAGTTGTTACTAGCCTTTCTAATGAAGAGACAGCTGAAGGAACCAATATAAGCATTATTGAGAAGGAACGTCGGATTCAGAAGCAATTTTCAGCTTTTGTGGCAGCCAAGGGAGATCAACAGTCATGGAGAAAAGAGAAACCATTGACCACTGAAAGTTGCAGTTTTGAAATATCATGTCCCTAGTTTCGATGTCACTCGTGAACTTGAGGTTATAGATTTACTAACCCTATCTCCCACTATAGAGTCAGGCCATACACCAAGAAAAGAAGAATTTTCAAGTTTTCTCCAGAGATAGATTTGTGTGAGTATAGAATGTTGGGCATGAATTAACAGGAGGATTAAACGGGCCACTAAGAGTAAATGTTTTATCCCTTGTAACATATAAGTAGAGGAGCGTAACGCACTGCCACTCTGTTACTATTAAGGTGTGATGACGGTCCAATTAAAAGCATTGTTTGACTTCAAATTAAGGTTTTGTATTGAAAATCACGTGGGGTCATTTAGTCAAACATTCTTGTTCTTTCCAGAAATTTAGTGCTTGCAAGCACTCAAATTAAATTTCATATTTTATGAATTTGTGTTGTGTTTCCATACGTTATAATTCCAATTAAAATATCGTATATATTTTCTAAACTATAGTAATATAAATAAAGCTTATATGATATTGTCGACAATTATAGTTAATAGGTTTCATCAAAAAAAATTTATAGGTTTTTATAAGTACAGATTTTCATATTGAAACAGAAAAATTCAGTAAGATAATATTATAATATTTAGTAAAATAAATGATAAAATATGATGACAACTGTAGTTTATAGTTTTCTTTTAAAAAAAATATTATAGGTTACCATAAGTACAAATTTTAAGATTCAATCAAAGATAATTAAATAGTAAAATATTTATTAAAATAATTGCTTAGAAAAATAGAAAAATTCAGCTAAGGTAATTAAAGATTACACATATTTTCATATACAATACGATTTTGTTACTTAAGTTACATTCATTGTATAAAGGAGATCAAAGATAGATATAATATCATAAAAATGAATATTAACAATTTCAATATTAAAACTAAATAATTTAACAATATATAGGAAATAAATAACCTATAAAAAATCTCAAATAATATTATTTAAATTATAATAAATTAATATTAATATTTAAATCTTGTTTTAATATTAAATATTTCTAAGATTAAATAATATTAAAATAATTTATTTTAAATTCGTAATTAACATTTATTAATATATTAAAATTTTAACAATGTTTTATGTATTACTAGTTGTAGACATGTATTGTAATATATTAAATTACACATAACTATTGATACTATATTTTTTATTATAATCTATAATATAATTACAGTTATATATGTGTTAATAGTTAGTTGCTAAAACCAACTTAGTCGACCAAATCGAGCCTATTCAAGCAAATGGGTTGGTAAATTCGATTATGATTTTGGACCAATTAACAGTTTTAAAATATATTGTTATCTTATGTAATACTATATAACATACTATAATACTAATAGATAACATATTAATTATTATATACTATTGTTCATTATTATATTGGTTCAAACATTTTATAACTCCTTTTACTGTTTGACATTTGAAAATTAACTCTTCTACTATATCATATAATGCAATATCATATCATATAACATATTAATAATTATATATATATGCATTAATAGTTATTTATATTTTTTATATTAGATGAAGAAGAAGATCTATCATTGGAATTGAAAAGAAATGTTAAAGATATTGAATTTATACTTGATGAAGGAAGAAATATGTTAATATTCCACTTTCAAAATAGTTCATTTTTTAATGATTTTTTAAAATATTTACAAAATTTATAATAATTTATAGGTCCTAATTTTGGATGTTGGTCATGCTTGGAACTCGGGAGTTCGACCTAGGATAATTTGGTTTTATGTAATTGTATTAAGAATTGAATTTATATATTTGTATGATTTTATGAATTTCATAATACTTTTTATTAATATATTCTATTTTGATATTATCATGAAATAAATAATAAAGAAAGTAAAAGAACAAGAAATAGGAGAGCAAAAGAAACGAACATATTTTTATTGATCAATAGAGATATTCACAATATTTCTCCAAAGTTTATATTTATAGATATAAGAAGTATAAATGAAATAAAACTCTACTTCTAATGAATATTAAAGTCCGAAACTACATCAAACTTTTCTTGATCTTGATGGACATCCACTTAATAATAAAATTTAGATGTCCCATTAAAACCTCACTAAGATAAAAAAAAAAAAACGTGGGAAAAAATTTCTCAGTGAAGGAAAAAGAGTACATATATCTTGTGAAAATAAAATAAAATAAAGAACACACAATTTTTACGCGGAAACCCTTTCGGGAAAAAACCACGGGCAGAAGAGAAGAAAATTCACTATGTCGAATTTAAATGATTACAAGAGGAATAGACTATGTTTATTTATAAGCTTGTAAAGCCATATTCTAATAGGAGTGTAGTAAGATTGGAATATCTTATTCTAATCAATATAAAATAGATGTAGTTTAATAAGGTTTAAAAAACCTTATTCTAAAATAAAATAAAAGAAGTGTAGTTCTATATGGATTTTACTTTTATTTATTTTACCACTGTATTTTATTTAAATAAGAATTCGGGTCACTTAATTCTAACAATCTCCACCTTGACACGAATTCTCAATGAACAAGTTCTTCATCGCGAACTCTCAACGAACAAGTTCTCCACCTCTTCCATAAAACCCCTTAAGGGTTTAACTTCAACAATAAACACCAACCAAGTCTAAGAAATGCTCAAACTTGGTTATAGGAAGTGACTTAGTCATCATATCTGCAGGATTTTCATGAGTACTAATTTTGCTCACAACAATATCACCACGAGCAATAATATCACGAACAAAATGATACCGAACATCAATGTGTTTTGTTCTCTCATGAAACATTTGATCTTTTGTAAGGAATATTGCACTCTGACTGCCACAAAATACTGTATTGATTTGAAGGTCTTTATTGAGTTCACTAAAGAGTCCCTTCAACCAGATAGCTTCTTTACAAGCCTTAGTAATCGCCATGTACTCAGCTTCAATGGTAGACAAAGCGACTGTAGTTTGCAAAGTGGCTTTCCAATTGATTGCACAACCTCCGATTATAAAGGCATAACCTGTGATAGATCTTCTTCTATCAAGGTCTCCAGCAAAATTAGCATCAACATACCCAATGACTCCATCTCTAGTTCTTCCAAACTGTAAGCAAACATTAGTAGTACCTCATAAGTATCTTAAAATCCACCAAACTACTTTCCAGTGTTCTTTACCAAGATTCGCCATGTATTTGCTAACTGCACTAACTGCATATGATAAATCTAGACGTGAACAAACCATAGCATACATGAGAGATCCCACTGCACTAGAGTATGGAACATGTGACATGTACTTAATCTCATCATCTAATTGTGGAGACAAAGCCAATGAAAGTCTGAAATGGGTTGCTAAAAGAGTCTAACAGGCTTAGCACTCTACATATTGAACCTGCAAAGAACTTTTTCAATGTACCCCTTCTGACTTAGGTACAATTTGTAACACTCTACACCCGTGTCCTATACCGGTACGGAATACGAGGTGTTACCAAACTTGAACTCTTGCTTATAACCACTCCTAAGTCACCAAGACTCGATCCAATACAAAACTTATTCAATTCTACTTGAACTCTTTATTAGGGGCCTACTAGCCCCAAATCATCCATTGGGAGTCATCCAAGACCATCCCAAGCCCTTAACCCAACTATACAAAATTTTACCTTTAAAACAGGGCACATGCCCGTGTGGGTAGGCCGTGTGACCTCACACGTCCGTGTGGCTTGGGACATGTCCAAGTCCCTCGCCCGTGTGGCCAATTTATTTTCACAATTTTTTCATAAATCAAGTGCAGACTTCACACGGCCTGGACACACGCCCATGTCCTGGGCCCATGTTCCTCCCACGGCCTCGACACGCTTGTGCGTCTACCCGTGTAGACAAAATAAGGTTGTTTACCAAGCCTCTTTGCCACCCTTTCTCACACAACCCACATATTATCATCCAAAACCCATACAAGTTTATATCAAACAACCAAATCAACCTCAATAGATAATATCTCAATTGAACACATTCATGAAACACTATCTTGCATTCATATAAGGACTTTCAATGTTTTCCATTTCTCATGGCCTTATACAAAAGAAATCAAATATTAGATTAGGCCAACATACTTGGCCATTCAACAATAACACAAGACTAAAAAAAAAAACCTAAGTCCTATACATGCCATAATCAAAATAAAATATTCCAACTATACCAAGAGACTTCAAATATCAGTGTGACTGGCTTCCTTGACGTGACTGGTGATCCACGATCTACTTTGATGGCACTATAAGAAAGGAAATGAAGGAGGGTAAGCTTGGGAGCTTAGTAAGTACATATATGCAAATAAAGTGTGATTAAATCATATACCAAATGATAACATATCATACTTAAAATAAAAGATGTAAATCACTTAAAATTCTCTATCTTACTCTTCAATTTGTTCACATATACTTGTCACATTTCATCACATGATCAGCTCAAAACCTCATTGGAATCTCATCAACTAAGCCTTTGAGTTACCCGTTGAATGCTCGGGATACTTACGGATACACGGGGAATTTGCACCTAAGTGCCTTATAAGTTTAGTAGCCAAAGCTACCACACACTATGAAATGCTCTCATTTTGAGCTACTCACGGGCCTTTTTATTAAGTCAGTGCCTGGACCCCACAGTGTTATCATGTAACATATGCTCATTGAGCTACTCACGGGTTTGCACACAAAGTCAGTAGCTGGACCCACGTTGCATATTTTATTCATCTCAAGAACTCATACATATCTCATGAGTTCAGACCATTTAATTCTCATGGCATCCCCTTTTTGTATCCGATACTAAATCTAGGGTTCAACGGGGTTTCTTATCTAACCGGATAGCATTTCACTTGCTCACAATGCACTTTACTCTCATAACACATCATTTACACTATCATGGCAACAATTGCAATTTGGTCACATGAATACCATGAAGCAATTACACATGTATATCATTCAATATATTTCAAAGTAAGCTTTAATAACACATTATTTATATATGTGCTTACATCGATACAAAATGATGAAAACGAGTTCAATCTTCGTAAACTTTGTTCTTACCACGATCAAGACTCGAATCATATTTCTCTTGATCTATATTAACAAAATTCATTCATTCCATCAGCACAACAATCTAAACATTCGAGAATGCATAATTGGGCAAAATGACCATTTTGCTCCTAAACTTTTGCAAAATGACCATTTTACCCCTAGTTCTGAAAATCGATTTTCATCATATTTTCTTACAAATTAGCCCTAGCCGAATGCTTTTTATAACTAGAAGCAGCCCAAATTCTCATTATTTCATACATTTATCAACTATTTTACAACTTATGCAAAATGACCCTTATAGGTGTTTTCATGCTAACACCTTTCACAAAATTTGTTTATAACATACCCAAGACTCATACTCTTCCACAAAATTTTAGAAAACACCCTAGATAATCTCATGGTAAAACCCTAGACTTTCCACCATTTTGCAAAATAGACCCCTCATTTGAAAGCTTATGTTTCAAGGGTCTAAAAAATATAAAAATAATTAACAAAGAACATAAAAATCACTTACTTGTGAGTCAACTAAGTAGTTGAAATTTTGAGCTTCTAAAACCCTTAGAATGGTTGAGAAAATTGGTAGAGAAGAAGCTAGAGAAAATATCATATCTTTTCTTTTTTATTTTATTATTTTTTTTAGTCAAAATTGGTCACCAACTCACCTAATTTTGACTAATTTGTTTCCTCTATGTCTCTATGGCCGGCTACTATGTTTCTAAGGGTCTAATTGCCCTTAAAAGACC
Source organism: Gossypium anomalum (assembly GCA_025698475.1). Classification (NCBI taxonomy): domain Eukaryota; kingdom Viridiplantae; phylum Streptophyta; class Magnoliopsida; order Malvales; family Malvaceae; genus Gossypium; species Gossypium anomalum. The sequence continues at coordinate 21,704,711 of CM046968.1, forward strand.
CTCAATTAGAGTCTCATGGCAATTTAACACCCTTAGCTATCAATTCAAGACTTTTGTACTTTATGCGATTTAGTCCTTTTTCGCAATTGGGCTCACAAACGTTAAAATTAATGCACCAAAATTTTCATACACTCATATAAACATGTTATGACCTCAAAATAATATTTAAAATTATTTCTCGATCTTAGATTTGTGGTCTTGGGACCACTGTTTCGACTAGGCCCTAAATCGAGCTGTTACATAATTTACTTGCTTTTCTATTTCTGAGAATCTCAATACCAAGTATCTTCTTTGCTGGTCCTAAATCTTTCATGTCAAATTATTCACTTAGGTGGGCTTTGACCTTTCTTATCTCTCCTTTATCTTTTGCTACTATCAACATGTCATCAACATAAATAAGTAGATACACAAAATAACCATCATTGTTTTTCTTAAAGTAAACACAACTGTCAAAACTACTTCTTTTGAAATCATGAGAAGTCATAAAAGAATCAAGCCTCTTGCACCACTGTCTTGGTGACTGTTTCAAACTGTAAAGGGACTTTTCAGCAAGCAAACATAGTCCTTTTTTTTTAGACTGTAAAACCCTCTGGTTGTTGCATGTAAATATCCTCCTCAAGTTCTCCATGCAAAAATGCAGTTTTTACATCTAACTGCTCAAGCTCCAAATCATGCATGGCCAAAATACCAAGCAAATCTTGAATTGAACTATGCTTAACAACTGGGGAGAACATATCTGTGAAGTCCACTCCTGGAATTTGACTGTAACCCTTTGCAACAAGCCTTGCTTTATATCTGGGTTCTTCAACTCTTGGAGTCCCTTCTTTCTTTTTTAAACACTCATTTACAATGACTAATCTTTTTACCTTTAGGAAGTTTCACAAGATCCTATGTTCTGTTTTTATGGAGTGATTCAATCTCCTCTTGCATAGTAAACATCCACTTTTCTGAGTTTTCACAGCTAACCGCCTCAGAATAATTAGATGGCTCTTGGTTTGCATCTATATCTTCAGCCACATTTAAAGCATAAGCAACTAGATCAGCCTCGGCATACTTCTTTGGAGGTTTAATTTCTCTTCTAGTTTTGTTTTTAGCGATAGAGTATTGTGGTGAAGAAGCAACGCTATTATCAATTTTTGTACTGGCTTAAGAAGTCGACTCTATTGTAGATTCTGTATTAAACTGATGCTCCACTTGCTTTTGATTTTCTTTATTGGAAGAGTCTTTAACAGATAAGTTAGGTAGCATAGCGGTTTCATCAAAAACAACATCTCTACTAATCACAACTTTTCTATTTTCAGGACACCATAACTTATACCCTTTTACACCAGCTTTATAACCAAGAAAAACACATTTAAAGGATCTTGGTTTCAATTTTCCATTATCAACATGAGAATACACAAGACACCCAAAGATATTTAAATTAGAATAATTAGCAGGATTACCAGACCATACATCTTATGGATTCTTTTTCTCAATGGCAATAGACGGAGATCGGTTGATCAAAAAAATACAGTAGAGGCTACTTCTGGCCAAAACGACTTTGGCAAGTTAGCAGTTGACAACATACATCGAACCTTCTCCATGATCATTCTGTTCATTCGTTTTGCAACGCCATTTTGCTGTGGAGTATGGCGAACTGTCAAGTGTCTCACGATCCCTTCTGACTTGCATAATCTATTAAACTCATCAGAACAGAACTCTAAGCCATTGTTAGTGCAGAGGTATTTTATTTGTTTTCCTGTCTGTTTTTCAATCATAATTTTCCAAGACTTAAATGTGGAAAACACATCGCTCTTCTGCTTTAGGAAGAATACCCAAACTTTTCTAGAAAAATCATCAAAAAAGGTTAGCATATAATTAGCTTTACCTCTCGAAGGCACTTTGGATGGCCCCCACAGATCAGAATGAATATAATCCAATGTTTCATTCGTGTTATGGATTCCTCTGGTGAATCAAACTCTCTTTTGCTTCCCAAAAGCACAATGCTCACAGAAATTCAGTTTACAAATTCCTGGCTCATCAAGAAGTCCTCTTTTGCTCAATTCTGCCATGCCATTCTCACTCATATGCCCTAGGCGCATATGCCAAAGTTTAGTAATATCATCATTTGAAAATGAAGAGAAAGCAACAAACAACTTTTTTGGTTTTTCGTCGAATCTTATTTTCTGCGTTCCGGGTACACGCCTATATCGTTTTCGACGCGTAAACACTCTTAAGCCTCTAGAACCTTCGAACAAAAACAACGATTCCATACACCAGAGTACCGACCGGCCGACCACAGTCCCTTAACTCCCTCCTACGTACGATAACAAGCCCCTCACTAATAGCATATTCGCTAACCCAAAACAAAAACGTTCTTAATCAACATACTGAAACACATGAAAATGACAGATGGAAACGCTGAATTGGACGGATTGTAAAAAGTATATTAAACGACAAAGAAGAAAAGAAAAAAAAGAACAGTAGAGAAGAGAAAAGAGGAGAAACGGAGGGGACGTCAGAAACTTTTGGAGAAAACCAAAATTTTGGGAAAAACTCACAAAAAGATGATACCAATCCCTAGTTTTCCTCCCACTACTCCCACTAATCAACTCCCTCAGAATTTCTGTTTGACCAAAACTCTCTCCGTCAAACGAGCAAAAATATATTCCTACGCTCATGTAGAGATTCGAACCCAAGACCTTTAGCAATCCAACACTCAACTTAACCACCAGACGAGCAGGCCTATTCTGATATAGTTTTACCACCACTTAAATATAAGCCTAAAGAACAAGGTGAAGGCTTTATTCAAAAAAAAATCAAAATTTGCCAAAGATAGGGCTTGAACTTGGGACCTCACATACACACCCTTGAACACATAACCATGCAAGCAGAGCATATACACAAAGGTTGTATTCATATTCCTAACAGAATCGTAAATATAAATTTTGAGGCATTACAACAAATTACATCACCAAGAATGTGAGAACCTCGCAAAACATATAACTTGGCAGTCTTTCTCTGCCCTTTCATCACAACAAGGGAACCTTTGGAAATCTTTAAACCCCACTTTTAGCTGTGTATTTGTACCCTTTTGAATCAAGAGTACTAAACAAAATTAAATTTCTCTTCAATTTTGGAACATGTCGTACGTCACTAAATGTTCTGACAACTCCATCAAATATCTTAACTTTAATTGTTCCAACACCTGTAATTTTACACGAAGCATTATTTCCCATCAAAACAACACTTTAGACACAGTTTCGTAAGTTATAAACCAATCCCGATTGGGACTCATATGGAACGTGTAGCCCGAATCAAGGATCAACTCATCTCTCACTTTAGAATTGTTGACAGAAGCGAGTAGAAGTTCACCATCGCTGTAGTCTTCTAAAACATCAGCTTCACCAGAATTTTCTGGTTGTTTTCCCTTATGATTCACAGCCTTCTTTTTAATCTTGTTCTGTAGCTTATAGCACTCAGATTTAATGTGTCCTTTCTTCTTGCAGAAGTTACAAGTTTTACCTCTGTTTGAAGACTTCGATCTACCTTTAGATTTACCACGAGGATTCTATTCCTGTGTTATTCTACGATCATCATCAGTATTCTGATTTTGTCTCCCATGGACAATGAGACCCTTTCCCTAAGAGTCGGGTTTAACTACAAGATGCTTCATCTTATCATACGAAGTTAAAGAATCATAAACCTCATCAACTGTAAGAGACTCACGGCTATATAAAATCGTGTCTCTAAAGGTTGAATAAGACAGGGGCAATGAATAAAGTAGAATCAAACCTAGATCTTCCTTATCATACTGAACCTCCATGGCCTCCAAGTTTGAGAAAATTTCTTTAAACACTGTTAAGTGTTTGTGTATAGACGCAACTTCCTCCAAACGATGAGCATAAAGACACCGCTTCATATGCAACTTGCTTGTTAGAGTTTTCGATATACATATTTGTTCTAGCCTCTTCCATAATGCAGCGGCGATCTTCTCTTTCATCACATCCTACAAAATTTTGTTGGACAAATACAGATGTAATTGTGTCAACACCTTTCGATCCTTACGCTTCTTCTTTTCATCTGTTAATGTCAAAGGCATCTTATCTACCCCTAGCAGGGTATCCTCTAGATCCATCTACGCAAGAACTGCTTGCATCTTAATTTGCCATAACACAAATCTGGTGTTGCGATCCAACAATGGAATTTCATACTTCAAAGACTCCATTACCGTGATCGAGATGAACAACCCAGAAGCTCAGATACCAATTTGTGAAAATAAAATAAAATAAAATAAAGAACACACTGATTTTTACGTGGAGACCCTTTCGGGAAAAAACCACAGGTAGAGGAGAAGAAAATTCACAATTTCTGTTTGACCAAAACTCTCTTCGTCAAACGAGCAAAAATATATTCCTACGCTCATGCACAGATTCGAACCCAAGACCTTTAGCAATCCAACACTCAACTTAACCACCAAACGAGCAGGCCCATTCTGATATAGTTTTACCATTGCTTAAATATAAGCCTAAAGAACAAGGTGAAGACTTTATTAAAAAAAAATCAAAATTTGCCAAAGAAAGGGCTTGAACTTGGGACCTCACACACACACTCAGAACACATAACCACTGAAGCAGATACACAATTGTGTGTCATATTCTAACAGAATCAGAAAAATAAATTTTGGGGTGTTACAACTGTACCCCCTAAAAGAAAATTTAGGTGATGATACTGCTGATGCATCGCATCCTCAAGCTCCCACGTAGCCTCCTTAGTGCTACGATTCTGCCACAGCACCTTCACTAAAGGAATGGATTTTCTCCTTAGAACCTTGACATCGTGATCCAGAATCTGGACTGGCTCCTCCTCAAAGGTCAAATCAGGTCGAACCTCAATTTCCTCTATAGGTACGGTATGCGTGGGATCAAAGCGATAGCGCCTTAACATCGAGACGTGGAATAAATCTTGAATGCAGTCTACTTGAATGCAGTCTAACTTTAGAGGTAGCTCTAAATGATAAACGACCGGTCTCATTTGCTTCAGAATCCGGTACGACCCAATGAATCTAGGACTTAACTTGCCCTTGCGATCGAACCTCAAAACCTTCTTCCATGATGAGACTTTTAGGAACACAAAGTCTCCCATAGAATACTCGATCTCAAGACGCTTCAGATCAGCGTATGAATTCTGCCTGTCAGAAGCCGCTTTTAAATGATCCCTAATCACGCAAACTTTATCCTTTGTCTCAAAAATTAATTCAGGGCCTAAAACACGTCGCTCGCCCAACTCAGTCCAACACAAAGGAGTGTGACACTTACGACCATACAGGGCCTTGTAAGGTGCTATCTAAATGCTAGACTAGAAGCTGTTATTATGGGCCAACTCTGCTAATGGCAGATAGTCCTCCCAACTGCCTCGGAAATCAATAACACAGGTCCTCAACATATCCTCCAGTATCTGAATCACCCTCTCAGATTGACCATCAGCCTGAGGATGGAACGCAGTACTGAATTCTAACCTTGAACCCAGAGCTTCATGCAACTTTTTCCAGAACCGCGACGTAAAGCGAGGATCCCTATCGGAGATGATAAAAATTGATACCCCATACAGTCTTACTATTTTTGATACGTAGAGCTTAGCCAAATTTTGAAAAGAATAATCAGTACAAATTGGTATGAAGTGCGCTGACTTGGTCAATCGATCTACGATGACCCAAACAGAATCCTTCTTAGTGGGTGTTAAAGGCAACCCACTAACGAAGTCCATCGTTACTCGCTCTCATTTCCACATCGGTATCGTAACCGGCTGAAGTAAACCAGAAGGTAACTGATGCTCAGCCTTAACCTTCTGACAAGTCAAACAACGAGCAACGAAGTTAGTAACTTTACGCTTCAACCTTGGCCACCAGTACAATTCTCGCAGATCTCGATACATCTTATTCCCGTTGAGATGCATAGCATAAGGACTACTATGCGCCTCCCTCAGAATCGACAATCTCAAATTCTCATCATTCGGTACACAAATCCTACTGCAGAAATACAGTACCCCATCACTATTAACCCCAAAATAAGCAGTAAGACCACTCTCAACTTGACGGAACCGCAACTCAAGAGATTTATCCCCCATCTGTTTATCCCTAATCTGATCCATCCATGTCGGTTTAACCTGAAATTCTGCCAACAGACCTCAATCGTTAAAAAGACTAAGTCGAGCGAACATCACTCTCAGATCAGTCACTATCCTACGACTCAAAGCATCAACCACCACATTGGCCTTGCCGGGGTGGTACTTCATAGTGCAATCATAATCCTTAAGCTATTCAACCTACCTGCAGTGCCTAAGGTTTAGCTCCTTCTGAGTGAGGAGATATTTGAGACTCTTGTGATCAGTATAGATAGTACACTTCTCACCGTACAGATAATACCTCTAGATTTCAGAGCGAATACACTGTAGCCAATTCTAAATAATGCGTCGGATAATTAGCCTCGTAAGTCTTGAGCTACCGAGATGCATAAGCAACCACCTTCCCGTCCTACATCAAAACACAACCCAGACCTACATGCGACGCATCACTGTATACATGAAGTCTCTACCGGGTTCAGGTTGTATCAGAACAGGAGCCTGAGTTAACACAATCTTGAGCTTACCAAAGCTTTCCTGCTGTGCATCAGTCTAAACGAAAGGAACTCCCTCACGCAAGAGTCTAGTCAATGGAGCTGCGATTAAGGAGAACCCCTCTACGAATCATCGATAATATCCTGCCAGCCCCAAGAAATTACGTATTTTAGACACATTCTTCAACTGTTTCCAACTCAACACAGCCTCAATCTTATAAGGATCAATTCGAATCCCTTCAGCTGACACCACATGGCCCAGAAATGTTACTTCACGTAACCAGAATTCGCACTTGCTGAATTTAGCATAGAGCTATTTTTCCCTCAAAATCTTAAGAACAACCCTAAGGTACTCGTCATGTTCATCCTCCATCCTCGAATAAACCAGTATATCGTCGATGTACACCACCACAAGCTGGACTAAATAGGGCTGAAATATTCAGTTCATCAAGTTCATGAAAGTTGCAGATGCATTAGTCAGTCCAAAAGGCATCACCAGAAACTCGTAATGACCATACCGAGTCCAAAACGCAGTCTTATGCACGTCAGCCCCCTTAACCCTCAACTGATGATACCTAGAGCACAATTCAATCTTGGAAAACACAGAAGCCCCTCTGAACTGGTTGAATAGATCATCTATCCTTGGAAGTGGGTACTTATTCTTAATTGTTCGTTTGTTTAGCTATCGATAGTCGATACACATCCGCATTGTCTCATCTTTCTTCTTTACAAACAAAACAGGTGCTCGCCACGGAGACACACTGGGACGAATAAACCTACGATCTAACCGCTCCTGAATCTAAGCCTTGAGTTCCGTCAGCTCTTTTGGTGCCATTCGGTAATGAGCGATAGACACCGAAGTTGTGCCAGGAATTAGCTCAATCTCAAATTCTACCTCACGACTTGGAGGCAACCCTGGTAGTTTCTCAAGAAACACATCCGGAAGATCCCTCACAGTTCTGATGTCCTTAACCGAAGAGTCCCTAGAATCAGAAACACTAATGTAGGCCAAGAATACCTCACATCCCTTTCTTACCAACGTTTCTGCTACCAAAGCCGAGATCACATTAGTCAAATAGTCCCGTCGCTCCCCAATCACAACTACCTCATTGTCCTCCTCGGTCCTCAAGATAACTCTTTTCGTTGTACAATCTAGACTCACCCGATGTTTCACCAGCCAGTCCATTCCCAGAATCAAATCGAACTCTCCAAATGGAAGCTCCATTAGATCAGTCAGAAATACTGTCCCTTAGACCTTTAACGGAACGTCTCTAAACAATTTACTTTGTAATACCCCCTACCCGTACACATTGCCGGAATAGGGTACGAGGCATTACCGGAGTTTACGAATTAAATTTTTTTTTTAAGAAAACTCAATATAATCCCTTTTACAGATATCTAACCTTTCCTGCAATATTAAATCGAGACCAATCCACATCAACCAATCCAATTCAACTTATTTTCAAGATAGATTCATGCATTTTTATAAGATAACCTCATCACATACCAAAACCAAGATTTGTTAGCCATACCATTGGCTAACCTTATATTCATTTCACAAAATCATTTACTTTATCAGCTTATACATGCCATTGATTCCCAAAATAAAGTTTCTTTATATACCGAAATCCTGAGGTTGATAGTGTGAGGTGTCTCCAACCAAATCCGATCTCCGAGCTCTTAACACTACAAAACAGGAGGAAAGGAAATAGGGTAAGCACTTTTTGCTTAGTAAGCTCATGTAACAAGAATTATACTTACCTAATATTTTTAGTACAATACAATAAACATTATATATATCCATTCAATGCATTATTACCCTAACATGCACAAACTCAACATTCAAGTTAGTACAATAATTTCCATGTATCAATAATATATATCATGATTGATGAGCTCGTCAATACTATGATTTCCATTCCCTTGTTATTTTTCCATATTTATCCCGTTGAATTACTCGAAATTTCGATGGATTTTTTAGAGGTACACTTTTAGTGTACAAATCCGGTCCATCAATTCATTTCATGTGCGCACATTTCCATTTCGAGAGCACACTCCACGAACCTCAACCTTGCAAATGGGATTACCAAATCCATCTAAATCCCCGCAATATAAACTCATAAAGTATTGTCAGGATTACCACTCCAGGCTAAATCCCCTGCAATGACTATTACTCTAATGAGCTTGGATCTGAATTACCAGTCTAGGCTAAATTCAGACCTTAATTTAGATTACCCGTCCGGGCTAAATCCATTTTACACATATTCTTCGGGAGGGCTATTTCAGGATAGGATCACCCGTCCGGGCTAGATCCTTTTTACCGTCAATTCCTTTTTAGAGATCCATCGAATTTTCCTTTCATTCAACCGGGATTTCTTTCCCTTTTTTATCAAATATGTCAATGTTTCATCAATTTTCATATAATGAACATTCAAATCATATTCATATAAAAAACATACATTTCAAGCATTTAAAAATATAATTCAAATTACACGAACTTACCTTGAAACTCGTTTGTATATAAAAATCTACTAATCCCGAACTTTTTCCTTTCCTCGATCTAGCTTCGCATTTGAATCTTCTGGATCTAAATAAATAAATTTAATTATCAATTTAATACATTTCATGTTCATATGCAACAATTTCTATAATTTCATTATTATTATTTATAGCTTATTCAAAGATGTCTATTTGAGTCATAGTCACTAAATTATTTATAACTCGAGCTAAAGAGCTCCAAATTAGGATCCGATAATTTTTCCTGAAACTAGACTCACATATCTTCTTACCATAAAATGTTCAGAATTTTTGGTTTAGCCAATAAGTACAGTTTATTCTTTAAATTCACCCCTGTTCTGCTGTCATACAGTTCTGACCCTTCTTCACTAAAAATTAATTATCTCTTCATGCAGGATTCAAATGATGTTCTCGTTTGTTTATATTAAAAACAGACTCATTCGGGATTCTATAAATATAAATTTAAGCGCTAATTTTTTTATTAAATTTTTTATGATTTTTCAAAGTCAGAACAGGGGAACTCAAATTCATTCTGACCTTATCTAACAAAATTCATTATATCTCATGATTTCCAGATCCATTGCTTACACTGTTTCTTCTATGAGAAACTAGACTCAATAATCTTTAATTTCATATTTTATTCATCTTCTAATTTGATTCCTACAATTTATGGTTATTTTTCAAAATTAGTCTACTGCTGCTGTCCAATATTGTTTTAGTGCAAGCTACTTATTACCATTTTTCCCTTAAGCTTTTAATAAATAACAATTTCCTCCCTACTCAATTAGCCTCTCAATTGAGCTGATTTTTCTCAATTAAAACTTTATTCTATCACCTTAAACTAGTTTACAAATTTTAGGAATCAGAATTTCAGCAATAGACTTTAATTCCAAACATTTTCACAATTAGGTCCTAAAAATCAATTTATATTGAAATTACCTAATAAAATCATCTCATAAACAAATTAAAGCTTCAATTTCATTCTATTTTATCATAGACTTACAGAACTCAACCATGGTGACTTTCAATTTCATCAATGAAATCCAAAACTAATGAATTTAATAGTAGGACCTAGTTGTAAAAGTCTTAGAAACACAAAAATTACAAGAAAAAGGCAACGATTAACTCACTTGATGCAAAAATTATGGAATACCAGCTTAGAGAACCCTCCTATGGCATTTTTAGCTGCTAGAATTGAAGAGAAATCTGGATATTTCCTATTTAATCCTAGTTTTATTTAGTTAATTTTGCAATATTCTAATTTTGCCCTTAATTCATCAATTTTTCTGCTGTTTTCATGCCCTTGCCGTCCAGCCCAAATAAATTTTGGGTCTAATTTCCTTTTAAATCTTTTATCATTAGACACTTAAGCTATTTAGTCATTCTAGCAACTTTTACATCTTTTACAATTTAGTCATTTTCATTTAATTAACTATCCAAACATTAAAATTTCCTAATAAAATTTTAATACCACATTACTACCATTTCATAAATATTTATAAAATTATTTTTGACTCGGTTTTATAAGATAGAGGTCTCGATATCTTATTTTTACCTAATTTCTTCAATAATTTCTTTTTCTAACTAGCCACTAAATCGATAAAATTTTTCTATCAATATTTTCATACGACTTTCCTATCATATCAATTTTCATGCAAAACTATTGAAATAAATTTCTCTTTAAATCGGATTTATGGTTATGAAACCACTATTCCGATAATCTTGAATTTAGGCCATTACAACTCTCCCCCTCTTTTAGGATTTTCGTCATCGAAAATCTTACCAGTAAAGAGGTTTGGGTATTGTTTCCTCATTGCCTCCTCCGGTTCCCATGTCGCTTCCTCAATCCCGTGCTTTTGCCACAATACTTTTACCAAATTTATCTTTTTTATTTCTTAGCTCTTTTGTCTCCTGTGCCAATATCTTGACCGGTTCTTCACTGTAAGTCATATCTGGTTGAATCTCCACTTCTGTCGGAGAAATAACATGTGAAGGTTCTTATCGATATCGTCGTAACATAAATACATGAAAAACATTATGGATTCTATCAAGTTCCGGTGGTAATGTCAATCGATAAGCGACCGGTCCAATTCTTTCTACGATTTCATATGGCCCGATAAATCTTGGACTCAATTTACCCTTTCGACCGAATTGAAGAACTTTCTTCCAAGGAGACACTTTTAAAAATACCTTGTCACCGACTTGAAATTCAATCTCTTTTCGTTTAAGGTCGACATATGATTTTTGACGATCGGAAGCTGCTTTTAGACTATCTCGAATAACCTTTACTTTTTCTTCTGTTTCCCGGATCAAATCAACCCCATGTATCTTCCTTTCACTGAGCTCTGTCCAATATAACGGTTTTCTACATTTTCTCCCATACAAAGCTTCATACGGAGCCATTTTAATACTGGACTGATAACTGTTATTGTAAGCAAATTCAATCAAAGGTAGATACCTCTCTCAATTACCTTCAAATTCTAGTATACAGCATCGGAGCATATCTTTCAATACTTGAACTACACGCTCAGATTGGCCATCTGTCTGAGGATGAAATGCAGTACTGAAATACAACTGAGTACCCAAGGCTTCTTGCAATTTGTCCCAGTGAGAAGACGTAAATCAGGGATCTCTATCTGATATAATGGAAACAGGCACTCCATGTAGCCTGCCAATCTCCGATATGTACAGTTCAGCTAGTTTATCTAAAGAATAATCCATACGTACCGGAATAAAGTGCGCTGACTTTGTCAATCGGTCAACAATCACCCAAATAGTATCTTTTTTCCTCGGAGACAAAGGTAATCCCGATACAAAATCTATAGTAATTCTTTCCCATTTCCATTCCGGTATAGTAATTGGCTGAAGTAACCCCGAAGGTACCTGATGCTCAGCTTTAACTTGCTGACATATTAAACACCTTGATACAAACTTAGAGATATCACGTTTCATTCCCGACCACCAGTACATCTTTTTCAGATCATTATACATTTTATTACTCCCCGGATGTACAGACATAGTACTGCTGTGAGCCTCGGGTAGAATCTTCTGTATAAGCTCTGAATTCTGAGGTACACATACCCTACCCCTGAATAATAAACAACCATCAGAACCAATCTAAAATTCAGAATCATTACCTGACTCACACTATGCACGTTTAACCTGTAACTTCTTATCATTTTTCTGAGCTTCACATATTTGCTGTAAAAATACCGGTTTAGCTCTCAATTCAGCTAGGATTGAACCATCATCAGTCAGTGATAACCAGGTATTCATAGCTCACAAAGCAAATAGAGATTTTCGGCTCAAAGCATCAGCTAAAACATTAGCTTTACCCGGATGGTAATCAATAATCAAATCATAGTCCTTTATCAGTTTAAGCCACCTGTGCTGTCTCAAATTCAAATCTTTCTATGTCATCAAATATTTCAAGCTTTTATGATCAGTATAAATATGAAATTTCTCACCGTACAAGTAATGCCGCCATATCTTCAGTACAAATACAATAGTAGCTAATTCAAGATCATGTACTGGGTAATTTCTTTCATGTGGTTTAAGTTGTCTTAAAGCATAGGCTATTACTTTACCTTCTTGTATCAAGACACAACCTAAACCATTTAATGAGGCATCACTGAAAATAACAAATTCCTTACCCGGTTCAGGCTGCACTAATACAAGTGCTTTCGTTAGTAGATCTTTCAATCGGTTGAAACTCTGTTGACATTCATTAGTCCATTCGAACTTTACATCTTTCTGCAATAATCGAGTCATTGGAGAAACTATCATAGAGAATCCCTGTACAAACCTCCGATAATAACCAGCTAGACCCAAGAAACTTCTAACTTCAGATACATTCTTCGGTGGACTCGAATTGAAAATAGCTAAAATTTTACTCGGATCTACCCTGATGCCTTCGGCAGATACAATATGTCCTAGAAAACCCACTTCTCGAAGCCAAAATTCACATTTACTGAATTTAGCATATAACTGCTTCTCTCGCAGAATTTGCAACACAATTCTCAAATGTTCTGCATGTTCTTCTTCATCCCGAGAATAAACCAAAATATCATCAATGAATACTACCACAAATTTGTCTAAGTACGGTCTGAATATCTGGTTCATTAAATCTATAAATACTGCAGGTGCATTAGTTAGCCCAAACGGCACAACTAGAAACTCATAATGCCCGTACCTGGTTCTAAAGGCTGTTTTTGGCACATTTGACTCCTTTACCTATAGCTGATAATAACCCGATCGAAGATCAATCTTTGAAAACACAGTAGCACCTTTCAGCTGATCAAATAAATCATCAATTCGGGGTAACAGGTACTTATTCTTTATGGTTACTTTATTAAGCTGTCGGTAGTCGACACACAATCTCAAAGACCCGTCTTTCTTTTTCACAAACAGAATCGGAGCACCCCAAGGTGAATGACTCGATCGGATAAAACCCCTATCAACAAGCTCTTGCAACTGTGTCTTTAACTCTTTTAATTCTGTAGGAGCCATCCGGTATGGAGCTATGGAGATCGGAGTAGTTCCCGGAATCAAATCTACAGAAAATTTAACTTCTCTTTTTGGTGGCAATCCTAGTAATTTCTCTAGAAACACATCAAAAAATTCACATACCACTGGAACTACCTGTATCTTTGACTCAGATACCTTGGTGTCAAGTACATAAGCCAAGTAAGCATCATACCCTTTTCTAACATACCTCTGTGCTGCCATTATCAAAATCACATCGATAACCCTCTGGTCGATCGATTTAACGAAAACAACTCACTATTCTGACATTTTAACATAATATATTTATGTCTGCAAGTTACTACTGCATCATGCTGGGTTAGCCAATCCATGCCCAATATCACGTCGAATTCATCAAATGGCAGTAACATCAAATCAGCCAGGAAACAATAACCTTTTACCATCAGTGGACAATTTTTACAAATTTTATCCACTAACACAGACTGGCCCAGGGGGTTCGAGATTTTAACCATAAATTCAATAGGTTCAACAGATAAATTTTTAACAATTGCAAGTTTAACACATATATATAAATGCGTAGAACTAGGATCAATCAATGCAGTAATATCAGTGTCAAGTAAAGGAAATGTACCAGTAATAACATCGGGTGCTGAGGCATCTTCTCTGGCACGAATGGCATATGTCCTAGTAGGTGCTCGTGCCTCAGGCCTACCTGCAGTACCTTTTGTAACTCCTCGACTACCACTGACATTACCGGATGGTCGAGGTGGTCTGCCCCTCGAAACGGGATTACTCAACTTCGATATCTGTTCAGCTTCTTTTTCAACCCTTTCTGGACAATCTCTGAGGAAATGGTCAAAAGAACCACATCGGTTACAAGCCCCACTCTTAAATCAGCATTCACCAAAATGGATTTTATTACAGTACTGACATCTTGGCTTAAGGGTACCAACACTGCCAACACTGGTAACTGATGGAGTGGAAGGTCTTGGATTAGTATGTTGAGAACTTCGCTCTCTACCCGAATACCCAGTGGCTGAGGTAGAACGATCTTGGTACTTCTTCAATTTTTTTGAGGCAGAAAACTGGGATTTTACCATCGGTCTTTTACTAAAAATTCAAGCTTCCCTCTCAGCTTGTTTCATTTCTTTGCTCAATTCTTCTGCTTTATAAGCTCTCTCTGCTAATGTAGCAAACTCTTGAATTTTAAGAATTCTGATCAGTAACTTAATGTCTTCATTCAACCCTTCTTCGAATCTTTTGCAAATTTTGGCTTCTGACTGTACCCATTCCCGAGCATATTTACTCAATCGAACAAATTCTCTTTCATACTCAGAATCTCGATCTCATACATTCTACTTCACTCAAGAAATTCTTTTCTCTTTGATCGAGAAACCTCTCGATGATATATTTCTTTTTGAACTTCGGTCTCGAAAGAATTCCCATGTAATTTCTTCTTTCGAACAATCAAGCTTTAGTATTCCACCAATGGTAAGCCGTGTCTTTTAGCAGTGAGACGGCACATTTCAAACATTCTTCTGGTGTACAAGATAATTCCTTCAAAACCCGAGTTGTATTCTCCAACCAGTAATTCAGCCCGCTCGAATCATCATCAATCTACTGCTTGAAATTCTTCTACCCCATATTTTCAAATTTTATCTACAGGAGCTTTTCCTTTTTGACAGATTCGATGACTGCACTGTGGGATCTCGGAACTGTGGAGGAGCGAAGGGGAGCTTGAGCTTGTCGCACTACTGAGGTTAGTTATTAAATATTGACTAAACCATTCATTCATCACTTGAAAGAAGGCTCGCTTTGCCTCCTCCCCTTGGCCTCGGATACGGGCCTTGTACTACTAGTTACTTCTGCTTCCCCTCAGTGCACATGCTCGAGCCGAGCATGACTCCGGCTTCCTCAGATTGAGCTCGGTCGGTAGACATTTACTATAAGAAAAACACATTTAAATGGTCAAGAGATATCACACTATCAATAATAATTTAAATGGCATGTATAGCTAATCCCGTATTTACTACATCGGTCCTAAAACTGACTAAACCGTAGCTCTGATACCAATAAATGTAATACCCCTACCCGTACTCATTGTCGAAATAGGGTATGAGGCATTATCGGAGTTTACGAATTAATTTTTTTTTTTAAGAAAACTCAATATAATTCATTTTACAGATATCTAACCTTTCCTGCAATATTAAATCGAGACCAATCCACATCAACCAATCCAATTCAACATATTTTCAAGATAGATTCATGCATTTTTATAAGATAACCTCCTCACATACCAAAACCAAGATTTGTTAGCCATACCATTGGCTAACCTTATATTCATTTCACAAAATCATTTACTTTATCAGCTTATACATGCCATTGATTCCCAAAATAAAGTTTCTTTATATACCGAAATCCTGAGGTTGATAGTGTGAGGTGTCTCCGACCAAATCTGATCTCCGAGCTCTTAACACTACAAAACAGGCTCATGTAACAAGAATTATACTTACTTAATATTTTTAGTACAATACAATAAACATTACATATATCCATTCAATGCATTATTACCCTAACATGCACAAACTCAACATTCAAGTTAGTACAATAATTTCCATGTATCAATAATATATATCATGATTGATGAGCTCATCAATACTATGATTTCCATTCCCTTGTTATTTTTCCATATTTATCCCGTTGAATTACTCAAAATTTCGATGGATTTTTCAGAGGTACACTTTTAGTGTACAAATCCGGGTCCGTCAATTCATTTCATGTGCGCATATTTCCATTTCAGAGCGCGCTCTCATGAACTTCAACCATGCAATGCGGCGGGATTACTAGTCAGACTAAATCCTCATAATATAAACTCATAGAGTATTGCTCGGGATTACCACCCGTGCTAAATCCTAGAACGATAATTACTCTAATGAGCTTGGATCTGAATTACCAGTCCAGGCTAAATTCAGGGATTACCCGTCCGGACTAAATCCATTTTACACATATTCTTCGGGAGGGCTATATCAGGATAGGATCTCCCGTCCGGGCTAGATCCTTTTTACCGTCAATTCCTTTTCAGAGATCCATCGAATTTTCCTTTCATTCAACCGGGATTTCTTTCTCTTTTTATCAAATATGTCAATGTTTCATCAATTTTCATATAATGAACATTCAAATCATATTCATATCAAAAACATACATTTCAAGCATTTAAGAATATAATTCAAATTACACGAACTTACCTTGATACTCGTTTGTATATAAAAATCTACTAATCCCGAACTTTTTCCTTTTCTCGATCTAGCTTCGTATTTGAATCTTCTGGATCTAAATTAAATTTAATTATCAATTTAATACATTTCATGTTCATATGCAACAACTTTTATAATTTCATTATTATTATTTATAGCTTATTCAAAGCTGTCTATTTGAGTCATAGTTACTAAATTATTTATAAATCGAGATACAGAACTCCAAATTAGGATCCGATAATTTTCCCTGAATTTAGACTCACATATCTTCTTACCATAAAATTTTTAGAATTTTTGGTTTAGCCAATAAGTACAGTTTATTCTTTAAAGTCACCCCTGTTCTCACATACATACGATTCGAATTTTCTTCACTAAAAATTAATTATCTCTTCATGCAGGATTCAAATGATGTTCTCGTTTGTTTCTATTAAAAATAGACTCATTCAGGATTCTATAAATATAAATTTCTGTTTTAGTGCAAGCTGCTTATTACCATTTTTCCCTTAAGCTTTTAATAAATAATAATTTCGTCCCTACTCAATTAGCCTCTCAATTTGAGCTGATTTTTCTCCATTAACACTTTATTCTATCACCTTAAACTAGTTTACAACTTTTAGGAATCAGAATTTCAGCAATAGACTTTAATTCCAAACATTTTCACAATTAAGTTCTAAAAATCAATTTCTATTGAAATTACCTAATAAAATCATCTCATAAACAAATTAAAGCTTCAATTTCATTCTATTTTATCATAGAATTACAGAACTCAACCATGGTTTTCAATTTCATCCATGAAATCAAAAACTAATGAATTTAATAGTAGGACCTAGTTGTAAAAGTCTTAGAAACACAAAAATTACAAGAAAAAGGCAAGGATTAACTCACTTGGTGCAAAAATTATGGAATACCAACTTAGAGAACCCTCCTATGGCATTTTTAGCTGCTGGAATTGAAGGGAAATCTAGATATTTCCTATTTAGTCCTAGCTTTATTTAGTTAATTTTGTAATATTCCAATTTTGCCCTTAATTCATCAATTTTTCTGCTGTTTTCATGCCCTTGCCGTCCAGCCCAAATAAATTTTGGGTCTAATTTCCTTTTAAATCCTTTCTCATTAGACACTTAAGCTATTTAATCATTCTAGCAACTTTTACATCTTTTACAATTTAGTCCTTTTCTTTTGATTAACTATCCAGACATTAAAATTTCCTAACGAAATTTTAATACCACATTACTACCATTTCATAAATATTTATAAAATTATTTTTGACTCCGTTTTACGAGATAGAGGTCTCGATATCTTATTTTTACCTAATTTCTTCAATAATTTCTTTTTCTAACTAGCCACTAAATCGATAAAATTTTTCTATCAATATTTTCATACGACTTTCCTATCATATCAATTTTCATGCAAAAATATTGAAATAAATTTCTCTTTAAATCGGATTTGTGGTTACAAAACCACTATTCCAATAATCTTGAATTTAGGCCATTACATACTTACTCGGATGGACTGTCCTAACGGACTCACAACAGTTACCTCGCTAGAAGTACTCTCAACCAGAATGCTCAAGGTTTCAAACACAGTACTAGCTACATATGAGTGTGTAGAGCCTATGTCTATCAATACAAGATAAGGTACATCAAATATTAAAACGTACCTGTAATGACGTCCGGAGCATCTCGGTCCTCACAGCAACGAGCAGCATAAACTAGTGCAGGCTGCTCGCCTCAGTCGATCTAGCACCTCTGCCCAGTGCTCTCTGTCCTTGGCCCATACCGTTACCACCCCTGGCCTGACCTCGGCCCTTAGGTGGCTGCTAAACAACTCTCGGTGGCTATGCAGTCTCAGTAACCCGGGCTTGTATCTGATCAGATCTCAATGGACAATCCCAAACTCAGTGCTCAATCGACCCACATCTTAAACACGCCCCAGTGGTCCTCCGACACTCGCCCGGATGGCATCTTCCACGGTGTCCATAAAGCGCCACCCCAAGTGCAACAGAGGGCCCAACTCTTACTCGCCCATCAGATTTGGCCTTTTTCTTAGGCCTTATCCCAGAACTCGAGGGCTCCGAATCCCTCTTGTTCTTACCCCTCTGGCGATCTCTATTCTGGCGCTCTATGCGCTTAACATCCTCAGCAATCTCGGCCTTCTCGACCAACATAGCAAAATCACGCTCTCTCTGCGGAGCTATCAGCACCCTCAAGTTATCCCTAAGGCCGTCCTCAAAATGAACACATTTATTATATTCCGACGCCATCATGTCTCGCTCATAATGGCTTAGTCTCAGAAATTCAGCCTCATATTTGGCCACTTGTCGATCTCCCTACGTTAGATTCAGAAACTCTCGTCTCCTAGCATCAATATAACTGGCCCCCATGTACTTGCTTTGGATGACCGTCTTAAAGAGATCCCATATCAATCGGTCGGGTTGGGTGCCCTCCTTAACCGTCAGCCACCACTGGTACACCTAATCACGAAGCAGGGATACGACCCCCTTAAGCTTCTACTCAGTAGTAAAACCTAAGTCGTCCATAATTCTTTCTGTGGCCTCCATCCAATACTCGGCCATGTTAGGGATGACTCCAGCATCACCCCTGAATAGCTCAGCCCCGTTGGACCAGATTCCTTCCATAACTGACCCTCGGCCCCCAGATCCAGTGTTGGGCCCAGCACCTTCTCTAAAGTCCGTAACATGGCTTAGGACAGTACGTCGTCCCCAGCCGTACGATCATAAGACCCCGACCCAGTCTCTGTAACAAGCGACACCAGCGTCTTTCTAGTGTCTAGGTTCGGAATCGTATCAGATACCAAGGACTCAACTCGAGCCCCTCTACGGCCCCTACCGCGGCCTCTAGTACCCCGTCCACGAGTACCACATGCACTCGTCGTAGATTCAAAGTTTATCTATATTAACAGTTTTATGAATCAATTACAGTTTCGTTATTTATTAGTAGATGTCTTATGTAAAATAGTATTAGAAGTTCAGAGTTGGTTTTTGTAAGTTGCAGTCCCACTACAGTTTCTAGTATACACTAACTAAAGTGTTTTCAATACTGTATACTACTTCTAATAGTTTCAGAATATCCTAGCATGACCAATTTAAACATAAATCAGTTTTAGAGTACTTACAAAATCGGCACCGGAGACTCAGTGAACCACACACTTAACTAGAATTTTTTGAAAACGTTTGGAAGTAGTTCTTTAAAACCAATTTTGAAACCAAAAATTCATGGCTGAGTTTTGAACCTAGCTCTGATACCACTAAATGTAATACCCCAAACTCGGCCTGGACGTTATGGCCGAATCCAGCGATGTCATATGGAATAGAATTTGAAAGTGAGGTTGTCGAGTTAAAATTGTTCCTGTTAATTAGTCTTTGTCTTAATTCGAAGTAAAACGCATGTTATGTCAAAATCATATCTTTTAGCGAAAGCTTTGTTAGCGTTCATCTTTGAAAAAACCGTTCGTATTTAAGAAAACCGTTACTTTGATTGAAAACTAAGTTTTGGTCCAAAACCCCATAAGCAGTTGAAAAATCCAAGATAAAGTCCATAATGTCCCAAATTTCATTAAAAACAACCCAAAGATAATTAAGAAGTAAATATCGAAACTAAGTTTAAAATAGTCTAATAGGTGTGGCCACCTTCGAGTCCTCCACTGTACCGATCCTTTAAGTCTGAGAATTTCCTGTACAGATTAAACAAAGAGGGTGAGTTTTCGCAAACTCAGTGTGCAATTCCCACAGAAAATATGCATACAAGCATACAACAGAATACAGTCATATACAGAACGGGCCTGAGCTGTTTTTAGAATCAATTTGGGCCTAAGCCCATTCAGATACAATCTCAGAATTATAGTAGGGACTTAGCCCATATCAGATACGGAATGTAGATAAATAGAATTCTACCCACCATCTCCGTTCAACCCTACACACCATGTGGGGATTAAATCAGCCCACCTAACCCTACACACCATGCTGTACCGAAATGCGGCACATCATTAGAAATTTACAACAGAGCTGCCAGATATCAAGCTTAGTAGCCTTTCAGACACTTCCTCCAAATATCATCAACCCACCCCGATGTAATGCAACATGCGATAAAAGACATGCTACTATTCAATTAATAGAACATACATTCAGATCAGCACACATTCTTAATACAAAATTCAGTCAAACAGATCAATCATATAGGGGTCTAAGTAGGCTTACTGACCCTACGGTAGGTCCAGAGTTGACTTGAGCGACCCGTGCAACCTTACAGAATATTTCAGAAAAATAGACTCACACGCCCATGTAGCCTGCCTGTGTGAACCCACACGCCCATGTGGTCCACACGGCCTGGCCCAGAATTCCACACGCCCGTGTGGCCCACACAGTCTAAATTGGCCTTGGTCGTGTGGATCACATGACCGTGTCACCTACACACAGCCAGGCTCGTCGATCACACGCTTGTGTTCCGTCACACGGCCTACCTCACGGGCGACCACACCTATATCATTTTCTGCCGAATCTCATTTTCTGCGTTCTGGGTACACACCTATATCGTTTTTGACGCGTAAACACTCCTAAACCTCCAGAAACTTGGAGCAAAAATAATGATTTCGTACACCAGAGTACTACTGGCTGACCACAGTCCCTTAACTCCCTCCTACGTACCAAAACAAGCCCCCATTAACAGTATATTCTCTAACCAAAAACAACAATGTACTTAATCAATTTACCGAAACACACAAAAACGACAGATGGAAACGCCGAATTAGAAGGATTGTAAAAAGTACACTAAATGAAAAAGAAGAAAAGAAACAAAAGAACAGTAGAGAAGAGAAAAAAGGAGAAACGGAAGGGACGTCAGAAACTTTTAGAGAAAACTAAAATTTTGGGAAAAACTCACAAAAAGATGATACCAATCCCTAGTTTTCCTCCCACTACTCCCACTACTCAACTCCCTCAGATTTCTGTTTGACCAAAACTCTCTCCGTCAAACGAGCAAAAATATATTCCTACGCTTATGCAGAGATTCGAACCCAAGACCTTTAGCAATCCAACACTCAACTTAACCACCAGACGAGCAGGCCCATTCTGATATAGTTTTACCACCACTTAAATATAAGCCTAAAGAACAAGGTGAAGGCTTTATTCAAAAAAAATATCAAAATTTGCCAAAGATAGGGCTTGAACTTGAGACCTCACACACAAGCCCAGAACACATAACCACTGAAGCAGATACACAGTTGTGCGTCATATTCTAACAGAATCAGAAATATAAATTTTGAGGCGTTACAACAGCTGCATCACCAGTAATAGTAGAACCCTGCAAAACATATAACTTGGCAGTCTTTCTCTGCCCTTTCATCACAACAAGGGAACCTTTGGAAATCTTTAAAACCCCACTTTTAGCTATGTATTTGTACCCTTTTGAATCAAGAGTACTCAACGAAATTAAATTTCTCTTCAATTCTGGAACATGTCGTACGTCACTAAGTGTTCTGACAACTCCATTAAACATCTTAACTTTAATTGTTCCAACACCTACAATTTTACACGAAGCATTATTTCTCATCAAAACAACACCTTTAGACACTGTTTCGTAAGTTGTAAACCAATCTCGATTGGGACTCATATGGAAGATATAGCCCGAATCAAGGATCCACTCATCGCTCACTTTAGAATTGTTGACAAAAGCGACTAGAAGTTCACCATCGCTGTAGTCTTCTAAAACATCAGCTTCACCATAATTTTCTGGTTGTTTTCCCTTATGATTCGCAACCTTCTTTTTAATCTTTTTCTGTAGCTTATAGCACTCAGATTCAATGTGCCCTTTCTTATTGTAGAAGTTACAAGTTTTACCTCTGTTTGAAGACTTCGATCTACCCTTAGATTTACCACGAGGATTCTATTCCTATGTCATTCTACGATCATCATCAGCATTCTGATTTTGTCTCCCACGAACAATGAGACCCTTTCCCTGAGAGTCGGGTTTAACCACAAGATGCTTCATATTATCATAAGAGGTTAAAGAATCATAAACCTCATCAATTGTAAGAGACTCATGGCTATATAAAATCGTGTCTCTAAACGTTGAATAAGACAGGGCAACGAACAAAGTAGAATCAACCCTAGATCTTCCTTATCATACTGAACCTCCATGGCCTCCAAGTTTGAGAGAATTTCTTTAAACACTATTAAGTGTTCGTGTACAGACGCAACTTCCTCCAAACGATGAGCATAAAGACATCGCTTCATATGCAACTTACTTGTTAGAGTTTTTGACATACATATTTGTTCTAGCCTCTTCCATAATGCAGCGGGGATCTTCTCTTTCATCACATCCTACAAAATTTTATTGGACAAATACAGATGTAATTGTGTCAATGCCTTTCGATCCTTACACTTCTTCTCTTCATCTGTTAATGTCAACGACATCTTATCTATCCCTAGCAGGGCATCCTTCAGATCCATCTACGCAAGAACTGCTTACATCTTAATTTGCCACAACGCAAATCTAGTGTTGCGATCCAACAATGGAATTTCATACTTCAAAGATGACATTACCTTGATCGAGATGAACAACCCAGAAGCTCAGATACCAATTTGTGAAAATAAAATAAAATAAAATAAAGAACACACAGATTTTTACGTGGAAACCCTTTCGGGAAAAAACCACAGGCAGAAGAGAAGAAAATTCACTATGTCGAATTTGAATGATTACAAGAGAAATAGCCTATGTCTATTTATAGGCTTGTAAAGCCATATTCTAATAGGAGTGTAGTAAGATTGAAACACCTTATTCTAATCAATATAAAATAGATGGAGTTTAAGAAGGTTTAAAAAACCTTATTCTAAAATAAAATAAAAGAAGTGTAGTTCTATATGGATTTTACTTTTTTTTTTATTTTACTACTGTATTTTATTTAAATAAGAATTCGGGCCACTTAATTCTAACATATCTATAATACGCATAACATGCTACATCATTAAAAACTTTACTAGGAAAACCCAGTGAGACAACCTCAATTAATGGAAAAGAATACAGCATATATTTACTTTCCCTCATGACAACATAACATAATCTCTCATATTCTATGTATTCAATCTTGAATATCAGCTTTTCAAATAATCACTTGAGCAAATTTGATAAATATTTATATCATCATTCTTCTAGAAGTCATGAGTTAGGAAGAATTTTTGACCTCTCCAGGAGTTACAACAATAATCATAGTAAACTTTGATCATGGTCCTTCTATAAAAATACGTATATGTATTTTGTGTCATTTTATAATCTTCCTTCAATTAATATTTACTGAATAGAATTTACCACATATGTTCAAATCAATTCAATCCATATAAACATTTTTGCAACCGTATCGAACAATTTCTCGATAATTTTTGTATGCTTTTAGCATTCTAAATCCTTCAAGGACTTTAATATTAACTTCACTATATAGTGATTCATATAAAGGTTGTAACAACAACCATTAGGCGCATGTCAAATTTTCGTAAATTGCTAGACTAATAAAATATCTAAAGATTATTCCATCCACTATAAAATAATATTATATTTTCTCATGATCAATACTAGTACTTAGTGTGAAACTTCATTTTTCTTATTTCATTTCACAAAACTACGCATTCGTACTTCACTGGCTTTATACCTTTTGACGTTTGGACTAATTGTCCAAAAACTTTATGAATTTAATTCTATATATATGTCTTAACAATTTTATTCAAGATCCTCATTTTCTTTTATTATTTCAACAACAATATTACATGCAAAATCTTTGTCGAGAACTTTTCATTTCTTAATTCTATATTTTCTCGTATTGACATAACCTATTGATATCTCTTTATTTTCATTACTTTTATTTTCAGGTACCCGGATTTCTTCTAGTTTTAATAATTAGTTATGTTTTATGTCTCTCTAGGAGCATTCGCCTCTATTATATGACCATCTTGATTTATTATTTTCTTTTACAAGAATTTTTATTTTTAGAATCAATCAATCTGCCATGTTTCAAGCATGAAATACTTTCATTTTTCCTTACAAGCTTGTCCTAATGAGACTTCAAGACATCAGTTGGTACATAAAACTTGGTTATTCATATTAGGTTAGTAAATACATTTGACAGTTAACTTACAATAAAGTGAATTATCTTTTGAACTTCTAGTCACTACAGCAAAACAGGTTTTTAGTGGCGTTTGAATGAAAAACGCCGCTAGCGGCGCTTTTTGAAAAACGCCGCTAAATAATTTTGCAAAACGGCGTCATTTTGTATTGAACTTTTAGTGACTTTAGCGGCGCTTTTTTAAAAAGCGCCGCAAAAGAATTTTGCAAAATGTCGTCATTTTGTATTGAGCTTTTAGTGGCTTTAGCGGCGCTTTTTAAAAATGCCGCTAATGCTCGATTTTTAGCGGCGTTTTTTGAAAAACGCCGCAAAAGAATTTTGCAAAACGCCAGCGTTTTGTATTGAGCTTTTAGTGACTTTAGCGGCGCTTTTTGAAAAACGCCACAAAAAATATTTCATCTGTCACTTATAATTTAACTGGTTTATTTATATTAAAATATAATTTATTTTTAATTAAATATTTAAATTCTTCAGAAAAAAATAATGACACATAAAAAAAATTTGAAAGTAAAAACATAGAAAAATATTTGTTAAAAATGAAAAAAATTAAAATACTATTATTTAAAATAATTTTAAAGATTTTTGGTATATGACTGATTGTTTTTTAATTTATATGTTAAATATTTTCTTATATAATTGAAAAAGAGATAGCATTAATTTTAAGATATTGAATTAATTATTATTATAGTTTGTGGTTTACGGTATATGGTTAAGGGTTTAATGCTTATGAGTTACTATTTTATAAGGTTTATGGATCATGGGTTTAGGGATTATGGTTTAAGGGTTGGGGTTTAAGGTTTATGTGTTATGGGTTAAGGGTTAGGGGTCCATGATTTAGGGTTTATGATTTAGGATTTAAGGATTATGAGTTTAGGGTTTAGATTAATTAGTGTTTTTTAATCTATATGATAAATATTTTCTTATATAATTGTAAAAGAGATAGTATTAATTTTAAAATATTGAATTAATTATCATTATAGTTTAGGGTTTATGATTTAGGGTGTATGATTTAGGGTTTAAAGTGTATGAGTTGCTATTTTAAGGTTTATGGATTATGGTTTATGGTTTAAAGGTTGGGGTTTAAGGCTTAGGGGTTTGGGGTTAAGTGTTAGGTTTTTAAGGTTTAGAGATTATGTTTATGATTATCCCCGGTAAATGTTTCTTTTTTCTAACAATGGTTTTGTGTGCAATTGTGTATATAAATTTTAATTTGATCCAGTTCTTGTAAATTATTAACACAATTATTGATATAACGTCATTTATATTTATATATTGCATACATAAATATTTATATTTATCCAATATAAAAATATATTATTGATGTATTTATTTTTTAAAACGTATATGATTAAATCAAAATTAAACTTTCAACTATACATTTAAACCACAATTAGAATTTCATGTCTACAATTACATATTAAACTGAAATTCATATATAATTCTGAGATGTATCTCTATCAAAATTTAGGTGCATACATATAATTAAATGCCATTTATATAAAAATCTAAACAACTAATGTGGACCATACTTAAAAGAATAATGCTTGTATTGCTGTGTCATTTTATATTTTTTTAATTCATTGATTTCATTTTATTTCTGTTAAAGTTTCCTTTTGTATTTTATATGATAATTTAAAAATTATAAAAATCTTCAAAAAAATTTTAAAAATTAAAAATTAAAAATTAAAAATTAAAAAACTAAAAAAAATTAATTTTTAATATTTTAGTCCATATTTCAGTTAAAAAGTTAAATATTCAAAATTAAAAGAATTTTCAAAAAATGATAATGTTAGCACAAAAATTTTGAAAGAAAAAATAGAAAAAAAATATGTTAAGAATAGAAAAAAATTAAAATTAAACAACAAAAAATTAATCTATAATGGTGATTTTATCAAAAAATTAAACTATAGTGGCGCTTTTTGTTGAAAACGCCACAAAATATCATTACTTTACCAAAAAAAGGGAAATTAAAATCCCGCTCAATCCCAAAAAATAACTTTTGGTTACCCGCTCGTTACTCCCTCTTCTTCTCAACAAAGGAATGTACTTCAATTCATTCACCAAAGTATCACTGTGATGTAATCATTTCCAGCTTTTCCATTTTTCATTTTCTTCCAAAACAAAACCCCATTGTTGCAAATCGAAAATTTGTGGAAACCGAGTCTCTCCTTTTCTTTTTCTCTTCTTTTGGCTCTGGAA
This sequence comes from Gossypium anomalum, assembly GCA_025698475.1. Taxonomy (NCBI): domain Eukaryota; kingdom Viridiplantae; phylum Streptophyta; class Magnoliopsida; order Malvales; family Malvaceae; genus Gossypium; species Gossypium anomalum. The sequence continues at coordinate 21,731,892 of CM046968.1, forward strand.
TTTGAAAAACGAAAAGAAAAAAAATGATGAGTATCAAGCGGCTAAGAGAAGCACCACCGATCTCTCCGACGGTGAAACAACAAAAAACTCGATGAATTGAAGCCTTCTCCGGCCTTACCGCTGCAGAACCCAAGAAGGTTATCATCAAAAGCGCCCGACATGAAAGACGACATGCAAAAAGAGGCCGTCAATATAGCCATTTCCGTTAGCTCTTTTTCTCTACCTTACAAGATTCCTAATTTTTATGGCTTTTTTATTGGAATTAGTTTCTGGGTTTTCTTCATTTGATCTTGATTTGTTAGTAAATACTGTAAATTTGCTGACTTGGAGTGGTTTTTCCTTCTGGGGGTTTTGATTAGGCTTTTGAGAAGAACAATATAGAGAAAGATGTAGCTGAGTACATTAAGAAAGAATTTGACAAGAAACATAGACCTGACATTGAATCTTCTTAAGCTTTTATGTAATAATCTTCCTGGATTTGCACTAAAGGGTGAACTCATTCTATGTGGCATGCTGCAGAGACATCAAGCCTGACAACCTGCTACTTGATAAAAATGGTCATATGAAATTATCAGATTTTGGACTATGTTAACCATTAGATTGCAGTAATCTCCAGGAAAAGGATTTTACCTTAGCAAAGAATCTCAGTGGGGCTCTTCAAAGTGATGGACGACCTACTCCACCACAACGCACACAACAAGAGCAATTGCAGCATTGGCAGAGCAACAGAAGGATGCTTGTAATTACTTGTCTATCATATAGCTAATTCAACGTTATTTATTGTCTTCAGTGATTGAGCTATTGAGTTCATAAAGCAAGAATATAGACTTGTTGCTTCTTATTTTCCATTGTTTAGAGTTTGCAAGGCTTATATTTTATAGCTGTTAGTTGCCTTAGATATTCTAGAAAGACCATAAGCTCACCTCTTTTTCATGCTAAGTTTATTTAGAAAGCTTTTTTCTTTTTTGTTGAAATTACAAATTAATGTTGCTTAAACATGTAAATTCAAAAATTCTTGCTTTTGTTTTGTTTTGTTTTCTCATTAATTTGAATATATAATGCCTTTTTTTCTCCATGGAATTTGCTTATTTACATTAAATATAGAGATCTGATTTATTGATTCTTATACCATTTTAAGATCATAGTTTTTTCTTTTTAAATACAAAATGCAAAACAATGTTCTTATTATTTCTTCTTAATTCACATCGCTTGTAGATTCATTTACTATAAGCTTGTTCTGTTTATTGAGAAATTTTTTTTCATTGATTTATCTTTTTCTTTTTTTGTTGATTAATTTCTAATGTTAAAAGCAGTGTGGCAAGAGAAGATCAATCGAAAAAGACACTTCATATTATGATATATTGGGTGTCAATGTTGATGCATCTATACCTAAAATCAAGAAGGCTTATTACCTCAAAGTAAGCTTTTCTACATTTGTATGATTTTCATGATTTTGATTTATGAACATTTGAAAGCAATGCCTTGATGCATGATTGAACCATGTTTCTTCTTCTGGGATTTGTGAGAAAATTTGAATGAATTTTTTGTTTTCATGTTGAATTATGCAATAGGCATTAGAGATTTGGGTGATGAAATTTGTTCTGCATTGTATTTTTCATGTAGTACTGGCTTTTAACTACTTGTTGAAGGGAGGTTCGTCTCGAACCCTCAATGGAAAATATTATCCTCGTGTCGGTGTTTTGCCTCCCATACTTTGAGCAGAGACTAAAAGGGCTCACGGAGTTAAGGGAGAGCCTCGATTATCATGTTCATGCATTGATAAGTATATGATTTTAGATTTATCATTATCAATGCAATATGCAGGATTTTTATTCTATCTCTTATACTGATCATTTATGTTTGAAATTAATTGATCTGCTTTGCCATGAAAGATTTCCTTTCTTAATCTTTGTTTATTTATTGTTTTTGTTCATTTTTTTAAAATTTTATAATAGGAGCTTTTTTTATTGGTACTTGAATTGACAATTATTTTTGTAAGAGGTCAGTATCCATGTATTATTTTGTGTGTAGGATTTAATACTATCCTAGATTCCATATCTTTAATTTTGCATGTTGGTTCTTTGATGCAAATCTGATCTTCAATTGATTAAATTGTCTGAACTAAATCTGGGTGTGAATATCATATAAACTTTGCTTTTTTGTCTGATTCTAAGACCTGCTAAAATCCTTTATTTACCTAATCTGCAATTGGAAAGGAGCTTTGGTTCTTGGGTAAAATGTACTTATTGTTTGCTCTTATTCTCACCCTTCATCCATGAATTTCTATATTTACATGCTACTTCACAATTAATATAATTTTATAATTTGTTGGTAAAAATTGTCAATTTTGTTATGATCGGGATCAAAGAAAGGCAGAGTCGTCTCAAGATCACATATCTAAGCGAGCCAAGAAACTAAGAATGAAGGTATGGCTGGGGTGAAATGTTGGTACTTTTCTGGCTATGTCTGCATGTATTAGTCAGCTGTTGTAATTTTTTGAGTTAATTTTTGCGTTCAACTTAGTTTCTTATTTTCAATTTCAGGAGGAGGAACTGAAATTAGAGCCTATTATCGCATTTGATTGTTGTATGATCTTCTACTATATGCTTTTTTATCGTTTAAACTTAAATGAAAATTTGCAAACTGTCTGATTTTGCATATGTTCTTTAGTTATGTCAAAGTGATCTAAGTTTGGCTCTCTCTTTCAATAAAAAAGCTGAAATTAGGGAACGAGATTGGTGCAGTGTGGTATGATCTTCTGCTATATGCTCTTTTATCATTTAAACTTAAATGAAAATTTGCAAACTGTCTGATTTTGCATGGTGGTATGTTCTTTTGTTATGTCAAAGTGGTCTAAGTTTGGCTCTTTCTTTCAATAAAAAAGATGAAATCAGGGAACGAGATTGGTGCAATGTGGTTACATGCCATATGGATTCTGAACAGGCATATGTAATCTTCTTGGCAAAGTTGAAGAAGCCCCAATTTTCACCAGGACCAGAATCATCCGAGTGCTGTCTCTTTGAATTGGACGACATTCCCTTTGATTCTTTGACATTTTCTTCCATTTTTGTTACTTTGAATTTGGTATGAGCTTTTTGTTTTTCTTTCTTTCCATAAATGTAAATGTGCTTAAAATTTATCTAAAAATTCTCAAATAAGATAAATTTTCATAAATTGTATTATCTCTCTCTGTTCTTTGGTAGATTGCCCATTTATTTAAACATAATATTTAAATTCTAAATTTAAATTCATCAATTTTTATATTTAGTTTTAAAGTTAAAATTTTAATAAAAATTTAATTTAATTAATATTTTTTTATTTATCCTTAAAAGAATATAGTTTAAATGTAATGACCTGAAATTCACGGGCACCGGAAAAGTGAGTTATAGGGCCTCCGTCTTAGTGAAATAAGTACGAAAATAATTATTAAAAATATTTATGAGCCTAGTAGTGTGTCTAATTAGGATTTAATTAGGTGAAATTAGCTTAATTTAGAATAATTAGCAAAAGAACTAAATTGAAAAAGGGGTAAAAGTTTAATTCTAAAGTAATAGAAAATAAAAGGATCAAAATGGCAATTAAGCCATTTACATAAATTGAGTGGACATATTGAAATAAAATCAAAGATTTTATTTAGGTTTTATATATATATTATAATGATTATTATTATAGTTTTATATTAAATTATTATGATTACTTAATTGATAATATATTATAAATAAATTAAATAGAAGACAATTGTATGGTAATAAAATATACATGTGTAAGAATTGTATTGGTACATTTGTAATTTAAATACTAAATTACTTATAATTTAAGTAAAAAGATATTTGTTAATTAAATAATTAAATTATTAAATTATGAGATCTTTTGTTTAAGAGACAAATTAAATAATGACAATTGTAATAAAATTATTGGTACAAATGTAAAATTTAATATGTATCCAATTGTAATATTAGTATTTGTTATTAAAATAGATATTTATTAAATTAATTAAATATTAATATTATAAGATTTTTATTTGTTAAATAAATAAAAGAAAGACAAATGGATGGTAATAATAGTGTACAAATGTACAAAGATACATGTGTACAAATGTGTTAATTATATTGTTATTAAATTAATAATAATATATATTAGTTAAATGATAAAATAAATAAGTAAAATAAATGAAATAATAAAAGAATAAAGAGAAAGACAAAAGAAAAAAGAAGAAGCAGAACAGAAGCATTTCAAACAGGAAAGAAAAAGAAAGAAAGAAAATGGGAAGGAAAAACTAGGGTTTTAAGGTTTAAAGCTTTAAAAGGTAAGTCAATTAAGTCCTTTTCTCTTAATTTTGATGTTTTAGGAGCTTTGAAACAAGATTTTGATGAAATTAAGTTAATAGTTCAAGAGTTCATATGTTTCCAAGTAGGGTTCATGTTGGAAAAATTATGGAATTAGGGATTTAATTGAATGAATTCTAAGTTAGAATTGATTAAGGGATTAAATTGTAAACTAGGCTATAAGTTTTGTGTTTTAGGGACTAAATTGAGGAAAATTCGGAATTAAGAAAATATGTTGAAAATTTAATAGTTAAATTTGAGTTTAAATGAAATTTGAATAGGAATAAGGTGTGAATTGGTGTTATAAATTTGGTTATTAACATTTTACATCAAAACAGTTTTGAGAAGTAGCAATGGTCTGATTTTGAAAATTCACTAAAAATTGTAGGAATTGGATTAGAGGATGAATAAGATATGAAATTAAAGCTTATTGGGTCTAGTTTCTTATAGTGGAAACAATGTAAGCAATGAATTTATGAATCAAGAGATATTTGAAATTTTGTAAGACTGGTTCATTGTAATTTCGAGACACTCTGTTTTAACTTTGGAAAATCATTAAAAATTGTACAAAAATTATTATGGAGTGTAATTTATATATGTGAACTCCTTAATGAATCTAGTTTCAAAATAAATAAACAAGAACATTATTCGAGTTCTGTACAATGAGATAATTTATTTTTAGTAGAGAGAGGTCAGAACTGTCAAATGAAATAACAGGGGAGTATTTAGTGAATAAACTGTACTAAATGGCTAGACCAAAAATTCTGGAAATTTTATGGTTAGAAGATATATGAGTCTAGTTTTAAGGAAAATTTACGGATATTAATTTTGAGTTTCTTAGCTCAAGATATAAATAATTTAGTAACAATAACTCAAGTAGACAGCTTAATGGTGAAATTATATATATACATTAAAAATGGTTAAATTTACATGTTTAGGCTCATGAATTAAATTGAATCATGTTGTATTGATGATTATAAATTATTATTTTCGTAGCCAACAAAGAACCTGAAGCATCAGCATCGAAAGGAAAGGAGAAAGTCATCGAGGACTAAAACGGGAGAATTACGGTGTGTATTACTATAATTCAAATTTTTAATTATTCTTGATTGCTGAAATTTTAATTGTTATGTATGGTAAATAAGACTTGAGGTAAGTATGTGAAATTGAAATTAGAAAAAGTAAAATAATACCCTATTAACTCGTCGGACTAGATTCGATACAAATGGCATGTCATTGGATTTGTGATATGATGAAGAGATTGTAGTTCGGCCGAGAAGATGTTTCTGTTATTATATACTTCGGTTTATCCGAATAGGCATTTAATGCCTTATTGGTGTGTTGGGAGGATATATTATACCGTGTGTTATGGAGGATTTACAATATTCCGGGTTTGTTTGGGTTGATATTCGGTGTGTTTGGGTGGAAATCCGTGTATCCGTCATATAGTCCGAGCTTTGTTAATAGGGTAAATAATTGAAATGAAATTTTGAAAATGAGATTATTTGTTTAGCACTATTGAAAAGTACGAGAAAGAATGTATGAACTAAATTATAAATTGAGTTAGTATGAGAAAAATAAATTATGAATTTAAGATTTATGAAGTAAAATAATTTTATATAAAAGTAGTTTAAATAATTATAAAATTATGGTTGATGTTTGTAATTTATTAATGTTAAATAGTCTTGGTTTATAGTAATACCACCAGAGTATATCCATACTCAAATGTGGAGTTGTTTCCATGCGAGGTTAGTAGAAGTCAAGTGTCCCTACTCAAAGATCCGTAACAATCCCGACTCCAACACAAACTTGGTGATGTATATTTTTCTTTTGGGCAAAGGTGGCATGTATATAGTTGTTATTTAGTCACTTGAATATGTATATTACTTTGGGTAGTGAAGGATGAATGATAAAATTTAGATGGTTAAATGAAATGATAAGGAAAGTACATGATATTTTGATATATGAACATTAAGTTGTTAAATGAATGAAGTTTTTAATCAATTTGAGTGATGCTATGATAGTTATTAAATTAAAATTTTATTAATAATATAAATATTAGTATATGAATATGAAATATTGGTGTTGGTTGTTTTGGTTTGAAATTTGCAGGAGGTTTAGGTAAAAATAAGCAGAAAATGTCACTAAATTTTTATAAAAAAAAAAAAATTGGAATACTCAACAAGTCCCGTTCTACTTTTAATACATGTTTGAACTTCAAGAGTTCAAGATAGGGACTTAATTATTATATTATACTATGAAAGTTATATTAATTGTAAATTATTCGTAAGTTGTCTGATAAGTCCGGTAATGCCTCATAACCTCGTTCCGGTAACGGTTTGGGGTTAGGGGGTGTTACATTAAAGTTTCAAAAATAAAATATAATATAGAAAATAAATATTATTTAATAAAAATATATATTTTTAAAGGTTATATTCTTTAGCGGCGTTTGTGAGAAAAGCGCCGTTAAAGGTTTGTTCTGTCTCGGCGTTTGTAAAAAAAGCGCCGATAAAGGTCATGGTCTTTAACGGCGTTTGTGGGAAAAGCGCCACTAAAGGTCATGGTCTTTAACGGCGCTAAAGGTCATGGTCTTTAGCGGCGTTTGTGGGAAAAGCGCCGCTAAAGGTCATGGTCTTTAGCGGCGTTTGTGGTAAAAGCGCCGCTAAAGGTCATGGTCTTTAGCGGCGTTTGTGAAAAAAGCGCCGCTAAAGATTATGGTCTTTAGCTGCATTTTTTTAAATAAACGCCGCAAAATTTTGCGGCGTCGGCTATAATGACATTTTTTGCGGCGCTTGTAAAAACGCTGCTAATAGTTTTAGCAGCGCTTTTAAGCGCAGCTATAGGCCAAAAAAAAGCCGCTAAAAGTCTGTTCTCCTGTAGTGAGTTCAAATTAGTTTCTATGAGGATATAGATAATGACAATTCATTCAAGTAATTATTCCATCCAGCTATCAGTTCTCTCCCCCTAATGTTGGGAAAATGATCAAATCAAAATACAAATAATATCATAATTGAATCTCCAATTCGTTTAAAACATCTAATAATACAATGAGATTCATAATTAATATATATTCCTAACTTTTTTTTGATTACTCATTTCTGCATTGTGGTGGAGCAACTTGAACATATACTACACATTCAAAACTTCTAAAATGAGTTGTATTTGGCTCCTAACCAAAAACCAATTGTAATATAGAGTATTTATCATAACTTATTAGCATGATGCAATCAAGTGTCGATTCATGTAAAAATATCATATCCTTATACATATATACAAAAAGTTTTGTTCTCAAATTAGCTACTAACTGGAGGCATTTACTTTATAACTTTTGCTAAACCATTTTGTACGTATAAAATGCAGGCTTTTGCGATTGTTACTCGCATTGACAATCTAGCATTCGATAATCATTGAAAGCTCTCACCAACATTAGTAAAAACTATATCAGTTGCATAATTTGAATTTTTTTTTTATGAAACAAATCATTAAACAATTAATCTCGCAAACGACAAGTTGCGATTTGATAACTCATATGTGATTATATTGTAGATGCATCTACCAAAAATTATACCAAAATATTCACTTGTTGGATAAATGAGCCTATATTTCTTTCGAATATGCAAGAGCTTCAATCTCAGGTTTTGCTAGTGAGGTTCTAATAGTTCATCTTCTTTGAAAACAAACAACGCTTGAAAATCTTTAAAATTAAGAATATTTAGGTTCTTTAATGAACAACCATGTAAACTCTAATATTGTTGCATCATTATTGATCGGGATGGTCTAACCAATCATGCCAACTAATTAGTATATTTGGACTAGTAAACTTCTAACTTATTGTACATGTAATTTAACCATACTAATATATGCTTAGTACAAACTAGAGATAAGGAAGATAATTTTTCAATACAAAATTCTTACCCAATAAGATAGGTTTGTCTCCTCATCCATAGTCTCAATATGATATACATTACAACATATATCTTTTAAAACATAAAATATTTCTTTGAGACCGTTTAAAACATAATGCATTAATTATCACTTTATTTCTTTGGATAACAATGTATTAGCTCTTTTGGAGCCTTAAATTAATTTTTTTACTATGAAATATTAACATGTTCCATTACCATATTGAACAGGCAACAATATATTAGCTCTTCTGGAGCTAAATCAATTTTGTACTACCAAAGATTGGTTTGTTCATTACCAAATAGGAAAAATGCTTCTTATCCCTAAGGATAGAATGCATTGTTGTATTGTCTGCTGGACATATGTTTCCTTTCCTTTAAGAAGTACTAATTGAATAATAAAATTTTCAGGTGTATGACATGTATATAACCAATGACTTTTCATAAATTGTCTTTCTTCTTTGAAGGGTTATATTGATAACTCTTGTTGTTCTATTATTTATCACAATCTCAACATGAGATCCATTACAGTGAATATCGCTAGAGGATTATGCATTAACCATCACTAATTTTGTTCCTTCAGATATTGATATATTAGCTTTCCTGGAATTTTTAACTAATTTTGTGTTGCCAAATAATTAGCTATTCTAGAGAAATAATATTTATTGTCACGTACTATAAGTACGTGACCAGTGATTTTTCATATCACATTGAGAACATAAATTATTTCCCCTCAACTTCTAGTTGTGAATCACTTATTATATTCACAATTATGCCCTTTAAATTTATTATGCTTGTATTCACTCCAGTGAATGAGATTTAATATGATGGGCTTCAATATGTGTAAAAAAATTCCTTTTATTTAAAGAAACTTTATACCGCAAATACTTGTTTGAATAAAAATAATAAAAATTAACATAATATCAATGTCATTAAGAGCCCTAACTCTGAAACATGTCGATTAAAATAACATTAGAATAGTATATAAGCAATTATATGCATATATAATCATATTTATCAAGAATCTCAAGTTTCCTCCACTTTTTCATGAGTAGTTGTCTATTGTAAAAATGAACAAGGACCAAGTTTTATACGAATAAAGGTTTAATATTTCATTAATTTTGATAATTGTAAAGACAATCAAATTATATTAAGCAATTAGTTTCCAATAAGTTCTCATAAAATAAGAAAATCACAAATAAAATAAATTATTATTATTACCGCAACCAATACTGTTAACAAAACTACAAACCTTAAGAATAATTTAGGCATAAAAGACAAAATAATACTAACCTGGAATATAAGAGTCTCCTAGAGAACTGCTTCAAAATTCATTAACTTAATCAAGCTCTCCAGCAAAGGAATAGAGACATTCTCCAACTCACGGTTGGTCAAATCCAACTCATGATAACTTCCTTCTTCGTCATAGGTAGATAAAAATAAAATAAATCAGATTAATCATAATTAATTATGAATTTATAAATACAAAAACCTAAATGTAAAACATTAAATAAATACAAATTTCCTGTAAATTCCCTTATCTTTCATCTTTGGCCGCTGTAGAATTTATAGATTTCTTTGCGCATAATGTTTGTATGTTTTCGAATTTCTCTTTATGCAGATCCACAAGTTAGATGAGCGGCATCCTAGGTAGAATTCTAAGGATGCTAAACAAAATTTTAATGAAGATTAGAATCCTAAAGTATATCAAACTTATCTTGACATCGATGGGTATAGACTTAATAATCGTTTAATTGTTAAATGATTTTTAAAAAATTTTATTAAAAGAAATATGGTAAATAACTAAATTTATTAGTAATGCATAATAAATCATGCTTAATCATTTGCCATAAATATAACATTAGTGTCTCATTTGGTTACTAATGTAACAACCATAAGAAAAAAATATATATTTATTACATATGTATTACAGTAGTTAGACATAAAATAAAGAATAGTTAGTAAAAATTTAAAATTAAAATTAGAAATATAAGTAAAACCTCTTGTACAAAATAAAACCTTCAAAACAAGTGAAAATTTGTCCTTCCCTTTTTTAAAAATAAGTCATAAGAGTGACTAAATATTACCACATACATAGAAAATAATACTCCCATCTATTTGTTAACCTCGATCTTGTGGAGGACTTGGCATTAGGCATCTGAGAGACCAAAATACTTCATTCATGATGAAGATAGGACACAGTTTAATTTCCAAAAAGGATGCTTTATGGGTTCGAGTTCGTAGGTTCAAATATGGTATGAAAGAGGCTCTTCCTATTAAGATTTCATGGGGAAATTGTTCCACTTTTTGGAGAGCTATTTCGAAGGTTTGGCCCTTAATTCGAGAAAATTTGTGTTGGCCAGTTGGTAATGGTAGCAATATTAGATGTTGGAGAGATTCATGGATTCTAGATGTGGGCCCTTTGATTGATCATATTCCGGGCCATAGTAAATATCAACTTAGATTACATGCTTAGTGAAATGGTAAATGTGGAGGGTTATTGGAATTTGGCTCTTTTTCGTATTTGGCTGCCAAAAAAAATTGTTAGACGTGTTGTGAGTATCCCCCCACCTCACCTATCAGCAAGCCTTGACAATATTTTTTGGACTTAGACTTCAAATGGTATTTTCTCTCTAAAGAGTGCTTATTGGCGTATTCGGGAAAGAGATTGGAGACCGAAAGATACATAGTGGAATCTTCCATGAAAATTTCAGGGACCCCAAAGAGTTAGATTCTTCTTATGGCTTGTCTTAAATTAAAAGTTGCTGACTAACGTGGAACGTGTTAAAAGGGTACATATGGTTATCATTCTGAAGATATTCTACATATTATCAGAGGCTGTTCGACAATTAAAGAAATCTGGATGCAAGCTTTTCCAAATGAAATAAGTGGGTGCTTCTTCGAATGAGACCTTATCCAGTGGTTAAAGGTTAATTTGCAGAGTCCTACTAGATCAGTTGATGGTGAGGTAACTTGGTCATGTTTATTTGGCTACTAACCTGGCGAATTTGGAAAAATCAAAACCTTTTTCTTTTTCAGGGGGTTTCATAGAATACATGTGAGATAGTTAAAATTTCATATATATGGGCAAAACAATTTTTTTTCTTTTCACAGGGAAGAAGTTTCTAGGCGAAAGGAACAAATTTCAGTATCCCAAGCATCGTCTAGTTGGATCAACCTTTGCACCGATGGGGCTGCTCAAATTGCCTCTAAAAGTGCTGCAGCTTGGGGAGTTGTAAGGAATGACAATGGAGAGTAGATTATAGGGTACAACAGAAACTTGGGCAAGTGTTCAATTTTTTATGCTGGATTATGGGGTATACTTGATGGTTTGACCCTCCTCCGAAACATGAGCTATGATGGTGTGAGAATTCAATCGAGCTATGATGGTGTGAGAATTCAATCTGATAGTATGGAAGTGGTCAAAGCTATTCAGGATTCTTCTCAGACAAGTTCGAACTCTGCCCTCTTTGGACGTATTCAACACATGTTGGTGAACGTAAGATCTTAGGTCATTTAGTATATTCATAGAGAATGCAACAAAATTGTTGACTGCTTGGCCAAAATGGCTTTGAGAACAAACCAAGGATTGAAGGCATTTGAGGAGATTCTAAGGGAGGTGTTCACACTTTTTTCCTACTGCCCATTTGAGTGATAGTCTTACATAGAGGAACATTACGCAGTTAGTTTTATTTGTTTATTTTACCTACCCCAAAAAAAAAACTCCCAAAGGGAGTTGTCCAAATAAAAGTCTACCACTTCTTCCTCGGAAGTTCAAACTGAGGCAAGTTGTAAGATGAATAGCCCTTGGCTACCAAGCCAATCACGGGAGTTCATTAATTATATATATTTATTAGGGTAAACTACCTAGTTGATAACCCAACTTTTAAGGCATTTTTATTTTGGTCACCCAAAATGAAACTCTTGCAATTTTGTCACTCAACTTTTAGGTCGCTTACACTTTACTCCTCCAACTGTTAAATCTCTAATGATAGTTAACTTGTGCAAGCCACATGATGTTCAAACTTTCATTTTGGCCATCTATCCTCTAGGTTGATTTTATTTTGGTCACCCAAAAAATATTCTTCTTTGTAATATTGATTGGGGTAAAAAAACATTAAGGATTGAAGTGAAAAAATGGTAAAAACTAAAATAATGCTTTAAAAATTGTCAAAATGTACTTGTTTACCCCCTTGCCGAAAGTTCTAAATTTTTTTTTTCAATGTTGAAATTTTAAATTTTAAAATATCAAAATCAATTAAACAAGTTATTGAAATTTTTTTTACCTTTTGACAGTGTCAACTAATTTGTTACTATAATATTGAAATTAATTAAATTAATTAATTTAGTTTCTTTTAAATCTTAAAATTAAAATCAACTCAAATAAATCATTTTTAATAATTATGCATGAAACCCAATTTTTTTTAATTATATTATCTTGTGCCTTTCATACTAAACTAAAAGCAAATAAAATCCTTATAATTAAATAAAATTAATTAATGTTATATTCCATGTCAAACAAAACTCAAAATTTTTTCATAACTTCTTTACCCAAACGAAGAACAAGCAAATAATTTAATTAATTGTAATGATTTTTCTTTACTTTTAGTTTATTATGAAAGATTCAAGATTGTATAATCAAAAGCACTTTAAGTTTCACAAACAAGTATTAAATATGAGTTATTGAGTTGGTTTTATTAAGAACAATATAGAAACATAAAATAAAATTTTAAAATTTAGAAAGAGATTAATTTAATTAATTTCAATATTATAGTAACAAATCAATTAACATTATTCGATAAAAAAATTTAACAATTTATTTAATTGATTTTTATGTTTTGAAATTTAAAATTTCAGTATTAATTTTTTTTTTTTTAGAATTTTTGGCAATGTGATAAATAAGTACAATTTGATAAATTTTTTGATACATTATTTTAATTTCTATCATTTTTCACTTTATAATTGAACATAAAAATTTATTATTAATTACTTTTTTCTATCAATAAAATTTTAATATGAATATGTAATGCTTATGAATAAATTTTCATAAAATAAATAATTATCATTTATTGATCTTTGATTTTTACCTTAAGTAATATCATATAATTATATTAATTATTAAGGTCTGATATGACTGTTTAGTTATGAATTTGGGCTTTTTTGGGCTTTCGTTCGGATTTATTTTGGGTTCGGCCAGATTGGTCTTGGACTTAAATTCTTACAGACTCAAACTTTCTTGGGCACGTGTTTTGTCTGGCTTGAATTTTCTCGAGCTTTAATCAATTATGTGCTCAAACTTTCTCAAATTCGTTCGGATCGATATGGATGAACTTTCCGATTTGAACCTGTTTTGCAGACTCTAAATAGCTTGTGAATTAACAAAGCAGTCTCTTTGACACATTTTATTTCATGTGAAAATGTATGAAATTTCCGACCCGTATGAATTAATATGCAACTTTTATGCATATTCTAACGAGGCACAAATTTTTACAAAAGAAAAGAAAAGAAAAGAAAATTATGTATACCTCACCGTGGACCAACCATGCCATTTCAATGTAGTTTCATTGTTACTGCAAGTCCATGTCTGAGAATTCAGCCAACCTTGTTACTTTCAAAATGTTAATCGAGTCGGGTGAAAACTGGATATAGGAATATGGGTTTGATATGTGTATTCCATATATTTAATAATCTTTTAATGTATGTCTTAAGAAATGAAGAGTATGAGTAAACATAGATGTCGTTTGCACCCGATAATAGATTAGGATTAGAGTCAAGGGTATGTGAGTTCAATTAGAATTACAAGGTATGCATTCATGTCTTGTAGTGAAAATGCAACCGAACCAATGATAAAGATTATAGGCAAAAACTTTGCTATATTCCACGTAAAACGAGTATATCAGTAATGACAAATGTTGGGTAGGATAGAAAACCAAATATAAAGAACAAAAAAAAAAAAAAAATTAAAACTTGTTAAAATACAGGTATGTGAAAGTAAATTTGGTAAGCTCTGCAACTTTTTTTACTTAAGCAAATGACGTGCACGTTGATTGGCACCTTTCACTCGAGAATTCAGTTCATCAATATCTTCACCCAGATGATCAAGAGCTTTGTTTTGTCTGCAACCACCAAATCATGGAAAAATAATATAAGACAAGGCATGCATGTAATCAATACTAAAGAACCACAAGCATGAAACCAACACTGATTCAATGGCAAAAGACTTTTGTTGATTTGAAATTCCTCAAAAGAAAACTTAAAAAGAGACTAAGAGGTAATCCCATCAAGAAAAGGGTCATAAGAAATGCAGATTTTCAAGTAGTGTAAAGCTGATAATGATAAGAGCAAAATAACAGACCTATCAAGTTCACTTCCCATATCAAGAGCCATGCCCTTTAGATCACCCAAGATATCACTTAAATCTGAAAGCCCATCATCTTGCTTTTGCTTCTCAAGCTGGAGTTAGACAACCAATTAGTCTTAGCACAATCGTTAAATTTTACTAAAATTTGTATGCAAATCATGATACTAACCTCAACTTTCTGTATGGCATCGGTTGGCTCCGGAGTAGGTGTCTTACTTCCGGCCTTAGACTTAGGTACAGGGGCCACACCCAACTTCTCTCTCTGCTCCTTTGTGGCGGCTTTGCCTTTCTTGTTATCATCTGCCAAACCAATGCAATGAACAAGCCTTAATCTATATTTCAGTTAAAACTTGGATACTGAATGCACTGAGAGAGGAGGCAAGAAATTGTATCAGAAGAAAACCTGAAGTGATCACAGGCCCGGTAATCTCTTTGGTCTTCTTCGGTTTCCAGGGCATAGAAAACATGCCCCCTAGATTATTTAAAAGCTTCTCACCCTGATATTAGCAAAAGAAAGTCCAGTTTAAAGGAATTTATCATACAAAAATAATAAGAAAAAAGTTTTCTAGTAGTGGGTTGCCTTTCAATAAAAGAAAACCAAATAACATATATGATCCAAAAGACCAGAAACATGGAAATATGTCTAAATGATCCACCTGTAACAAACATGTTTACCTAAAGCCAACCTTGTAGATAGCTTATATGCATCAAAATTTTACACTTTCCTTGTAAGGACAAGCTTTAAGCCATGGCAATTCTACTTGTGAGTCTCAAATAATCTCATTAACTTAAAAAAGGCTTATTATGAACAGATGATACACAGTTCATCGTGTCAAATATACAAATTACCAAGCAAAAGACAGGGTAAACAGAAGAGTTACCTTATTCAAATCCTTGTCAATATTAACAGCCATTTGGTGGGTCCTTTCAATTTGCTCTCCTTGTGCATGCAAAGTATCAAGAGTCTTTGTAGCATCCGATCTGATGTTCTCAGCAATCTTCAAGCAGTTGTTGACAGTACTTGTTGTCTCCTCGGCCTTGTAGACAGCATACCCCTCAAGGTCTTCCATGGTCTGGTTTTCTAGTCCGCCGGAATCACGGAAATCGTCCTTGTATCTGTCTCTATTGTTTCTTGCTGGTGATGCTCTAGTGGATGCTGAGCTTTGCTTTTTTCTTCCCCCATTGTCATCTTCGATTGACTCTGGGACCAACATTGCCGGCTCAGAAGTAGTCCTTCGAGCAGGTGTCATTGTGTCAGACTCAGCTGGTGAGTCCCCTTTCTGCTTTGGTTTCATAAACCCAAACATTTTGTCAAGTGTAAACTTGTCTTTTCAGGGATCTATAAGCTGTTGATTCTTCAACAAATGGTATCTGAAAAAACACGCAATTGTTCGATTAATATGAACAAACAAACATGTTTACAGAAGAAAAGTGGGATAAGTAAATTAACTGCAATGATTAAAGAAATGAAAGTTAACTAATTGGAAATGTCACCCAGTTCAGATTATATGACATAAAAAAAGACCCAGAGATCAACTAAAAATTATATCACATTCAAATTAATACACACACACACACAAAAAAAAAAAAAAAAAAACCAAGTAGAAGCAAATTGAACTAAAGGGTACCTGAGAAAAACTTCGAATTGAATGAAAATGGAGAGCAACAAAATTTACACACAAACCCAAGAAATAGAGCAAACAAACAAATAAAGGTTTGTGTGTAAGGCAGGAATGTTTGGAAATGGAGAAAATTGAACGAGTGAGAGTTCCATTTTTTTGAACTTTGGTCGCCATTTATTTGTTGTCCTCTCGATCTTTGATCAAACAGATGGTAGGCACCCCGAAAAAACAGAGCAATTCCTCCACTTTGCAATGAACCTTCAAAATTGTAGGAATCTCTTGTTTCAAAACCGTTGGAGTTTGAAGTTTGGTTGTATTTTCCCATTTTTAAGGGATTGTCAAGGATTGGGCTTTGAGTTGGGCCAATACGATTCAACACATACTTTAACATATTGAATTGTATAGGTATTTTCTAGCTCAATGAAATCTACTTAATATCATTTAAAATTTTTTTTATCAAATATATGAGTGTTAATGAAAGACTAATTATTTAATACATTAAACGAGCTTAAGAATTCATCTTTTGTATTCAATTAATTATTTTAAAAATAATAAATAAATAAATAAAATGTACTTTATTTTATTTTATTTTACTATTCTAAAAGAAAAGGCAAGCAAAAATCACTAGAAAAAATATTAATTTCACTTGAAGCAAAAAAAGAGAAAAGAAAACTTGAGAGAGAAAGCAAGAAAGTAAAGGAAAAGAAAATATTATTTATTTTATTATTTGGATAATTGAAATTAATAAATGAAAGGAAAGTGAATTGTACTTAACCCAATTTGTTTAGCTAAACGACGGAAATAGAGGTGTGCATTAGCCGGGCTACCCGGCCCGGCCCAAAGGCCCGCCCGAAAAATAGGAGGGTTTCTGGTAAAAATATAGGCCCGAAATATGGGTTTGGGAAAAAACGAGGCCGGTTTAGAAAATGGGCCGGGCTCGGGTAAAACTTTTTGGCGAGCAGTGCTCTTTCCAAAATTTCAATTATATACTAAATATATATTTTTATTTTTAATCATATTTACATTTTATTTTTAATTTTAAGATAATCACTTTTTATTATATTTTCAATTTGTGTATTGTTTTAAGAATTGTTTTAATATATTTTTTATTTGTTTCTTGTTTTAATATTTGTTTTAAATGTATTTGATGATTTAATATATTTTAAAATTTTTTATTTAATAAAATAAGTTAAAAAATTTTAATATAATAAGTAAGTAGCAGGGCTCAAGCTTAACAATTTTATTTCGAGCAGGGCTTGGACAAATTTTTAGATCCATATTTTGGGCCGGGCTAGGCCCGGACCTAGAAAATGGGCCTAAAATTTTGTGTGAGCCCGGCCTGAACCCGGCCCGGCCTGACCCATGCACACCTCTAGACGGAAATGAGAGGAAATTATTAATAATAATATTTTTGTTATAAAATAATAAAAATGTAAATAACACAATAATAATAGATGAGAATAAGGGAATTTCTATTGCATTTCTCTTCTTTTTCATCATCATTACAAGTAGTATATTCATATATATAGAGAGAGATATTAAACACCTCTTTTTCTAATATATAAATAGGAAAGGGGTTACAAGAAGATGAAATGTGAAGAGTTGAGGAAGATGAAAGGTGAAAGGTTGATTACAATGAACATTCACTTAATAGCATTCATAACACCCCCTTGGATGTTCATTGTATAAAGGATATGTCTCATTAAAAATCTTACTAAGAAAAACCTTGTCGGACAAAAACCTAGTGAAGAAAAAAAGAATACATAATTCTTTAATACACAATATGCCACAATCTTAAAAGAAAAATATAGTTTGAATTTATTCCCCCTTATGTAAACATCATTTAAGATCTTTGAAACGATGCAATTCAATACTGAAAATTAACTTCTCAAATGTAATGGTAGGGAGTGCCTAATTGAATTTCTCGATTATTCTTTGCATTGGGTGAGAGGTGTTACAACAGTGCATATTTTGCTCCCCTTATTTGAACATTATTTTATAACTCAATATTGAGTCATTCAATATTATTTATCAATAATAAATCATCAACATATACAATAAATTGTGTTGATGCGTATTAATATAGTAATAAAATTCAATTGCATTCTCATGCTTTAGATGTTGCCAACAACTTTATAAAGTATGATGTATTGTATCATTTACTATTACCAATACAACGAGTGCATTAGGCACATAAAAAAAATGATACTTTAGGACCATCGTTTTATAACACTATTGTTTGATCATTTGTATTCATTTTCAATATCTCCAATCAACATGAAAAATTAGTCTGATTAATTTTGATTATATAAAGACTATTAGATACTCAATAGTAATTCTTTATAATATCATCATGTAACAATTTGTCCTTATTGAATACTTGATCTTCACGCTGAGACAAAATTTCATTTTTAGATATACTTTCATTATAAAATTTATTTATCGAATAATTATTTCTCTTGGAAATTCTTTAGGAACAATGATATTTGATACATTAATATCAACAATGATGATAATAACCTATGTATAAACACATTAATTAATAAAAACTCCTACACAAAACCATATTCACATTTAATAATTTCTCATGAAACTCGAGTTTTATGCTTCAAGCATCAATATTATCAAATAATTTATATCAACTGAATACAAATTCACTAAACATAAATAAATAACTTTGTTTGGTGTTTGCATTCACCACAACTTAATCATTTTTCACAACCAAAACCAAGTGTCTTGCAAACATTCTTGTTACAAGTCAATTTCATATATTATGACTTGCTATTATGCTACTTGCTATTATGGTAACATGTACTCCCCTTGGCTTTATACCTTCTGAGTGTTTGGACTTCAAGTACAAGATACATTTCATAAGTTACAATAGAAGTGTTTTTTTTTATGAGTTGTTCCCATATCAATGCTTTCAAATATATTTTCATTCTAGATCTTTACTTTTCCATAATATTTAAGTGTTTTATGTATATTATCGCTGTCGACAACAATTTCCTTTTGTCAATTTCATTTAGTTATGACATAACTGATTGGGATATACCATTATATTCATAATTTCAAGTGCCTGAACGTTTTTTGGGATTTTATCAAAAATTATGTCCTGGGTCTCTTCATGAGTACCCGCCTCCTTTAGTATGTGACCATCTTCATTTCTTTTTCCTTTCTTTTAAGAAATTTTCATTTTATGGAATCGATTGGTTTATCATGCTTCTAGCATGCTCAAGAGTTATTTTTATCACATTGTCCTTCTGGGAAATATAATTATTTTAAGCATTTTAGTTGGTATATATATCAGCTAGTATATGTAATCTCTAAATGTCATCACTAAACATGCTTGGCAAATAATTTTATCCTTCAAACTTTGTGCACATAATATTAGTGAGGATCACAAAAAAAAGATGATAACATAATTATTTAACTAATTTGTCTCCCCTTAATATTAAGAAAATTTGTAACATGACAATACTTCTTCAAAATTATAATTATATCTCCTTCAACTTTTTCACATTTAATGAAAATTCTAAATTTTATCAACTTCATACTTGGTGATCCATCTTAGTGCGTTATGGTGGAATATAAAATAGATATTGTACATCCAAATATTCTTAGATGAAATCTATTAGCTTATAAATGAAAGTCATTTCTCATGAGACAAATATTTCTTACATGTTGACTTGAAGCAAATAAAATTACATACTTATTGTAAAGCTATTCTTATATCAATGGTTAATCAATTAAATGAGGCATAATTTTACTAACCATTAAGTATAACATCTATAGGCATAAACAACTTAATATTATCCTAGATAAAACTACAAAAATCAAGCTTGGGATATAATACACCAACATTGTTAGCACAAATTGCATACTATAGAGATTTACAATCAAATTATTTCAAGAAATGATATCACAAACTTCGGATTGCACACATGTGATACATGAGCTCATATATGATTTGGTTATCATCTAAAAATGCAAACGACCTCTAACTTTAGCTGGTGTTAGTTCAATATTTTCTTCAAAGAACTAGTATTGATGACAATTATTAAAATATAATTGTAATTCTTCAATAAAATCATATAAATTTTCATCAAATTATGTCGCATCATTATTGGCTCGGGATAGTCTAACCAGTCATACCAACACTATGAACTTCTTTTCACTATCTCAAATGTCAATCATATACGTGTAATGTATTCATTTGGAGAATATTTATAATACAAAAACATAAGTATCTCATGTCATTTCTATCCATGGTTTTAATGTAAAACACATAAAGATTTCCTTCAATATATATCTTCTTTATCTGAAAAATAATATTATGTTTTACAAAATTTTGCATCACAATTGTAATAGCCCAAATTTGACCGGGCTTAAATAAAACAAAAGAAAATAAATAAATATTTATTTAACAGTCCACAGTCCATTTACAGCCAAGGCCCGTTAAGCCCAAATACCTCAGACCTATTACACACACAGACTGGTTACAGCCCAGTTGTAACACCCTGAATTTGGGCCTAGAAGTTTTGGGCCTTGAGCATGGGAGCGGTTGAAGGCAGTTTATAATATTTCGTTGTGTATGTAAATTTCATTAATGAAGGCTTGTTTTAGTGGTTAAGTGTCTTTGAGAAGTGTTGGAGAAGTCTTGGGTTCAAACTGGGACTCTAGCAAAAATTTTGGTTTAAGGTGAATCAAACCACAGGTGTAGTAGGTAGGCCTTAAGAATATTGTTGGAGAAGTTGTGGCACAAAAATCCTTGTGGTCTAGTGGCAAAGTAACGCCACATAAGAGGTAGGAAGGTGGCGTCATGGAGTTGGCAAGGAGGTCCAGGGTTCGAAACTCATGGCAAGCAAAGAGCATTTATTTTGCTAACAGGGGGCGGCAAGAGTTGGTGTTGAATTTAAACTCTGATGATGGAGGGATCCCACATCGAGAAGCTAACATAAGAGTGGATGTGAAGCTGGCTGATCCCTGGCTTTAAATAGAGAGAACCATGAGGAGAGTAAATGTACCTTCCTTGGCTGATCCCTTTCGCTTTATGGAGTGCTCGTTTGGGTTGGGCGTCGGCTAAGAGTGCTCAGAGCGTGAATTAAATCCAGTCTCCTATCAGGTGTGTATTTCCCACTACTCTAGCTGTAGGATGGCTACTTCGGACCGCGATGGGCCGAAAGGGGCCATGTGGGCCCAATGGGCCTACGGGCCCAATTGGATAAGTTGTTTGATTGTGTAGTAAATATTGGACTAGGCTAGGTGAATCTCGTATCTGTGGCTAGATTTGGGCTAAAACGGCCACACGAGCATGTGGGCCCATTTGGGCCGAGAGAGGGTTTTAGTCCTACTCGTATTGTTATCCCTGTTTAGAATACTATAGTTTACCAAATTATTGAAATACCCTCGACTTGTAAAGTTACCAAAGTACCCTCGATTTATAGAATTACCGTTTTACCCTCATTTACAACAAAATTACCAAAATACCCCTGGTTTGTAAAATTACCAAAATACCCCTGGTTTGTAGAGTTACCGAAATACCCCTGTAGGGTAGAATTTTTGAAATACCCCTGTAGGTTAGAATTACCGAAATACCCCTGTAGGGTAGAATTACCGAGATACCCTTGTTGGTAAAATTACGGAATTACCCTTATAATGTGAAAATGACTATTTTACCCCTAGGTAAGAATGACCATTATACCCATAGGGTTTAGTTATGAATTTGATATATGAGATTTTGATATACATGATTGATATGATATGCGCATGATATGTATGATATGCACATGATATGTATGATATGCGCATGATAAGTATTGTATGCACATGATGTATTCATAAATGCATTGGGTTGGGTTTTTATATGGATAGAGGAAGTGCAAAAGGGCTTATGCCCCAGTTTATTGAAAAGGGCTTATGCCCCAGTTTATTGAAAAGGGCTTACGCCCCAGTTCACCGAAAAGGCTTTTGCCCCAGTTATAAAAAGAGGCTAGGCCTCCAGTTATATGATAAAACAGTTATACTGCCAGTGGAGAGTTATGGTTGGGTGGGTTGGGTTATTCCCCACATGGAAAGCTTGGTTGGTACGGGTGGAGAGTAGCGGATGGTGGGTCGAGTAGACTCGCCAAATGGGCTTGCATTCATGCATTAATAATACATGTGAAATCGAAATGGGCTTATGGGCCATACCGTTTACAGTAAAGGCTTCAGCCCAGTGTTATGAAATATGAAAAGGCTTCGGCCCAGTATATGTTGAGATTAGATTTGGGCTTAGGCCCAGCAGGCTGATATTGTTTTGGGCTCTGAAAGGGGCTTGTCGCACATTGAGTTTCCAAACTCACCCCCATTTTTCTAACCTTACAGGTGAGCCTTGATTTGGGGAACTTGGAGCTAGAGAGGATTTAGAGTGGCCACGGTGATCGCTTTTGGGCTTTTGAATAAGTGTTTGGTTTTTATTAAGTTTGCTTTATTTATTATTGGGTTGTAATAAGGCCACTTTAACTTTATTTTCTTTCTTTTCTGGGATTATTTTATTTAAATTGGTTGATAATAATTGGGCTAGACTTAGGACGCGTTTCCAAAATGATACTTGTTTTCAAAATAACACCACGACACACATAATTGGAATAACAAAGATAACTACTTAAATGAAATTCAACTTGTTTTCCAAAGTGTGGCAATGGTGGTGGGCATGTCTAGGATTGGATCCAATCAAGAGCTTGGTACTTAAGCAGCCTTCATGGCTCACCTCCTCTGTTTCGGATACCTATCTGGTGCCCAGCCTCTATTCACTCTGGTTAGCCCATCAATAGTCGGTTTTTAGATAATAAAACGAAACATGAATTTTTAAACTTTTATGTGGCACGTCAGATTCAGCCATAACGTCTGGGCCGGGTTTGGGGTGTTACATTTAGTGGTATCAGAGCCAAGTTGCAACAACTCAGTTGTGGATCGGGTCTAAATTTTTTTCGAAAACTTAGGCCTAAGAAGGTTGTTTTTGGAAATGGTATTGGTAAGTTTTTTCAAAGATGTTTTACAAGGTATATATGTTAAAATGGTTCAAGCTTTTTCTGTTTTTAAACGGGGTTAAAATCAAGAGTTTCAAAATAAAGGTGTTTTCAAATCAAAATTTTTTAAATTCCTATTTTCTAGGATCAAAAATTTGGTTTTTGAGTTTTAAATGGACTGATAAAGAAGTGGCGCACTGAATCCCCGACACCAAGTCTGTAAGTACATTCTCTTTACATTATGTGATAATGATGTGATGCTATGAATAGAACTGAGAGCCTACTATGATACTTAGATAGGGTGTAGAGCCAAAACTCTAGAATACCGAGGCTCAGAGCTAGAGCTACGACGATGCGAAAATAATCCTTGAACTGCTTTCATAAGACATCTCGTAATAAACAATTATACTAATATCATAAAATTCGTAATCAGATAATTCGATATGAGTACAAGAGGAACACGTAGACGAGGCCGCGGATGTGGTCGCGGAAGGGTGCAACCTGAATCTTCATCCTCAGGGCATAGGCCAGCTGAGGAGGCATCCGTGCCACGAACATGAGATCGTGGTCTTATGATCAAGCCATGCGGGGATGATGCTTTGTCCCAAGCCATGTTAAGGGTTTTAGAAAGAGTTGCTGGAGCTAGCACCGAGATAGTGAATAAAGAATCCATCTTTGAGTGACTCTGGGCAAATGGAGCAGAGGTTTTTAGGGGTGTATTTGGAGTAGCTCCAAATGTGTCTGCTTTTAGTGAATAAGTGTTGTATGTATGAGATGTTTTATGTTCTAGTTAAAGTGTGATAGTGATAGTAGGATCAGAGTGCGCAGTGGTAGCGTAGTGGGTAAATGTTACATGACTACCCTGTTAAATGGAAATTTCGGGGATGAAATTTCTTTAAGGGAGGTAGAGTTGTAACACCCTGAATTTGGGCCTAGAAGTTTTGGGCCTTGAGCATGGGAGCGGTTGAAGGCAGTTTATAATATTTCGTTGTGTATGTAAATTTCATTAATGAAGGCTTGTTTTAGTGGTTAAGTATCTTTGAGAAGTCTTTGGAGAAGTCTTGGGTTCAAACCTGGACTCTAGCAAAAATTTTGGTTTAAGGTGAATCAAACCCTGGGTGTAGTAGGTAGGCCTTAAGAATATTGTTGGAGAAGTTGTGGCACAAAAAGCCTTGTGGTCTAGTGGCAAAGTAATGCCACATAAGAGGCAGGAAGGTGGCGTCATGGAGTTGGCAAGGAGGTCCAGAGTTCGAAACTCATGGCATGCAAAGAGTATTTATTTTGCTAACAGGGGGCGGCAAGAGTTGGTGTTGAATTTAAACTCTGATGATGGAGGGATCCCACATCGGGAAGCTAACATAAGAGTGGATGTGAAGCTGGCTTTAAATAGAGAGAACCATGAGGAGAGTAAATGTACCTTCCTTGGCTGATCCCTTTTGCTTTATGGCGTGCTCGTTTGGGTTGGGCGTCGGCTAAGAGTGCTCAGAGCGTGGATTAACTTCAGTCTCATCGTGTGTGTATTTCTCACTACTCTAGTCAGTAGGATGGCTACTTCTTGGGCGCGATGGGCCGAAAGGGGCCATGTGGGCTCAATGGGCCTACGGGCCCAATTGGATAAGTTATTTGATTGTGTAGTAAATATTGGACTAGGCTAGGTGAATCTCGTATCTGTGGCTAGATTTGGGCTAAAACGGCCACACGAGCATGTGGGCCCATTTGGGCCGAGAGAGGGTTTTAGTCCCACTCGTATTGTTATCCCTGTTTAGAATACTTTAGTTTACCAAATTACTGAAATACCCTCGACTTGTAAAATTACCAAAGTACCCCCGATTTATAGAATTACCGTTTTACTCTCGATTTACAAAATTACCAAAATACCCATGGTTTACAAAATTACCAAAATACCCTTGGTTTGTAAAATTACCAAAATACCCCTGGTTTGTAGAGTTACCGAAATACCCCTATAGGGTAGAATTTCTGAAATACCCTTGTAGGTTAGAATTATCGAAATACCCCTGTAGGGTAGAATTACCGAGATACCCTTGTGGGTAAAATTACCATTTTGCCCTTAGGGTGTTAAATGACTGTTTTACCCTTGTGGGCAAGTGACTGACTTGGACTGTGTGGTTGACGGATTTGATTTTGAATGTATGTTGGTGATATAGAAAATTTTGGAGGAGCAGCAAGGCTTGGAGTATCGGTTTGGATAAACTTGGATCGAATCATTGGACCTTGCGAAGGTAAGTGATCTATGGCTATTAGGGGTTCTTTGGCCGAATCTGGTAAGGTGGATGTTGGGTTTGATTAAGCATGAACTGTAAACTAAGAATGATGGTGATTAATTGTAGGTTGTCGTGGGAGACTTTGTTAGCGAATGTCACAAAATAGGTGAGTAACAAACTTTCTTTCGTAGCTTAACTCGATATTTGCCGAAAAGCCGAAGTGCCGAAATTCTGGCATTTCTAGGACTTGTGAGCAAGCGAACGCTCATTGGTTAGTTAGATCCTCTAAGTTGATGATCGGGAACATTAGAAAAAAGTAAGAGCATGATTTTTGGCATTCACGGTAAGTTGGGACTCGAGGGGTTAAAATCGGGCCCAATGGGCTTTCGGGCCCATTTGGGTGAATTTGATAGAAAATGAAAACATGTTAAATTGCGTGTTAAGACTGTTGACACCATTATGGATTATGGGCTAAATGGGGCTAGATGACAAAATCGGCTATGTAGGGCCCATTAGGGGTTTTTGGCCCAATAACTCGGTTTCGCTAAAAATGGGCTAGATTCGCTGTTTAAACACTTGAACTGTTAGTAACTGATGATGAACATGGAAAACCCTAATATTTGGTAAAATTACGAAATTACCCTTATAATGTGAAAATGACTATTTTGCCCCTAGGTAAGAATAACCATTATACCCATAGGGCTTAGTTATGAATTTGATATATGAGATTTTGATATACATGATTGATATGATATGCACATGATATGTATGATATGCACATGATATGTATGATATGCGCATGATAAGTATGATATGCGCATGATGTATTCATAAATGCAGTTATATGATAAAGCAGTTATACTGCCAGTGGAGAGTTATGGTTGGGTGGGTTGAGTTATTCCCCACATGGAAAGCTTGGTTGGTATGGGTGGAGAGTAGCGGATGGTGGGTCGAGTAGTCTCCCCAAATGGTCTTGCATTCATGCATTAATAATACATGTGAAATCGAAATGGGCTTATGGGCCATACCGTTTACAGTAAAGGCTTCGGCCTAGTGTTATGAAATATGAAAAGGCTTTGGCCCAGTATATGTTGAGATTGGATTTGGGCTTAGGCCCAGCAGGCTGATATTGTTTTGGGCTCTGAAAGGGGCTTGTTGCACATTGAGTTTCCAAACTCACCCCCCATTTCCTTAACCTTGCAGGTGAGCCTTGTTTTGGGGGACTTAGAGCTAGAAAGGATTCAGAGTGGCCACGGTGATCGCTTTTGGGCGTTTGAATAAGTGTTTGGTTTTCATTAAGTTTGCTTTATTTATTATTGGGTTTTAATAAGGCCACTTTAACTTTATTTTCTTTCTTTTCTAGGATTATTTTATTTAAATTGGTTGATAATAATTGGGCTAGACTTAGGACGCGTTTCCAAAATGATACTTGTTTTCCAAATAACACCACGACACACATAATTGGAATAACAAAGATAACTACTTAAATGAAATTCAACTTGTTTTCCAAAGTGTGGCAATGGTGGTGGGCATGTCTAGGATTGGATCCAATCAAGAGCTTGGTACTTAAGCAGCCTTCATGGCTCACCTCCTCTGTTTCGGATACCTACCTAGTGCCAAGCCTCTATTCACTCTGGTTAGCCTATCAATAGTCGGTTTTTAGATAATAAAACGAAACAAGGATTTTTAAACTTTTATGTGGCACGTCAGATTCGGCCATAACGTTTGGGCCGAGTTTGGGGTGTTACACCAATAGTCTAGACTACTTGTATACCCAAATACACCTGTAGCCCAAACCTAAACCAGACCCAAATAACAGAGGCCCAAAACTTAAAGTTACCAGCTAGGGTTTCCAGCCCTAGCTCCTTCCTCCTCGCGCCGTAAACAGAAGGTTCCAGAAGCCAAACCTCACGACCCTTCGGTTTCCATCGTTCCAGCTACCCCCTAGCAAGGCCACGATTCCAGGCTTCGATTCACGCCGAGATCAACGCCACCGTTAGACCATCGTCAGGCCTTCGTCATCGCCAGATTTCTCGCGAGCACCTGCAAAGAAAGGAAAGAACCACAGCAGCAAACAAGCAAAACAAAGATGGAAAGAAATAAAAAGATTTCTTTCCCAGTTTATATAATAACAACAGTGGCTATAAAAGCCCGAATCAAAACCATGTAAGGGGATACGATTTTTACAAAAAAGAAAATACAGATACTTATTCATAAAAAGGGTTCAAGCAGTTTCTTTAAGAGGTGATATACTCTTACTTCGTTTCATTTTTCTTCACATGCATGCAAATACCATTAAAATAAAATAAATTTACCATCAAAATCGCGTTGAAAATCGAGGTTTTGGGCCTCCGACCACCGTATGGGGAGGAGTCAGCGACGGCGCGTGGGCGCGTGAGGCTGACGACCGGGGCACAGCTTAACGGAGACCGGAGCCTAGATCTCTCTCTTTCTCCCCTCTCATTTCAGAGAGAATTTTAGATTTTTTTTTAAAACTCGGGTTGCAAATGATTTTAAAACTAAAAGTTTGACTTATATAGCATAATTGAAACGGTGCCGTTTTGGCTTAATCTGATAAGCATAAAATGAAGTCGTTTCTTGGCACAGGATCCGCGCGTTGACTCGATTACCCGAGAGGATCCGCGTGTTTTTTTTAGGATTGGGATAATTTCCCAATTAGTCCCTTCACCTTTCTTATGTTTACAATTTTGTTTTGTTTTATTTATGATTTAGCCCTGATATTTTGTTTCAGTTTTAATTTAGTCCTTGTAGTAACTGTTTTAAGTCCTGAATTAAAACGTTGTCGTTTAGGGACAAGGGAAAATTTCCCGATGAGTCCCTAGGGTTTTAATGGCCGTTTCAATTAGGTCTGATCTCAGTTATTTTCTTATTAAATTAGCCACTGACTTTTATTTATGTTCAATTTAGTCACTTTTATCCCTTTTAATCTATTTATAACCTATTTATTTTAAACTTTATACATATACTATTAAATTTTAATATGAATATACGTATTATATATCTTATAATTATTTACTTATATTTTATTATATTATATTACTTCATATCTTTCTATTATCCTATTAATATATATTAACATATATCATTACTTATTATTTATTATAGTATATTTTTATCACATAATGTTTATATCTTTATACTATTATATTATTTTACATTTTAACAATATTATTTCATATTATTATTATTTATTATATATTATTTTTCACAAATTATTATTATTATTTTACATTATTATTTATATATTATTATATTTTTACTTATATATTTATTAATTATTTATATATTATATATTATTTTTACATATATATATTTTCATATTATAAATTATAATTATTTTATATTATGCCATTTTTTTATACCATTATATATTTTTATCTATATATTATTATCATTAATGGTTTTAACTTGTATTATATACGTATCTTTATTTATATGTTAATAATTACTTTACTCCTATTCTGTTATTACATATTTAGAAGATATTATAATATTATAATTTGTATAATACGTATATTTCATCATTAATTAATTATTTCATATTATTCTAAACTTATATATATTATATAATTATTTTATTGTGAATATAAATTCTTTTACATATTTGATATTTTATATATTATTTTTCTAAATCGATATATTTTATTTCTTTTCTAATTATTATTCTCATCAATATATTTTTATTATATATTATACTTTTAAATCTATTATTAAATATCACATTTTTATATATGCTCATTCTATTTATCAATTGTTTATATTATACATTTCTTTTTTTAAAAACTTATGCTTTATTATTATACAATGTTTACTTTTACTTTAGAATTAATGTATTTTATATATTATGCAATATCTTAGACTTTTATAATTTACTTTCAAATGCATATTTTTATTTTATATGTGTCAAAATTGTATATCATGCATCATTTATATGTTTAAATATATGTTGAATTACATGTTTATGGGTTTTTACCTATTCTTCTTAAATATATATCGCATTTTATGTATATCTTTCTTTCTTTTTTTTGTCATGTTTTATTTCTTATATATATTGGTTAGTATATAATATTTATACTGTTGTGCTATTATTATAATATGTTATTTCGTATGTTATGTTAATATGCTCCTTCATGCATCAATTTTAAAAACGAGACTTCAAAGTTTTCAAAAAATAAAAAGGCAATGCTTGGTGTTTGGAAGCTTCAAGAAAAGTAGTGCCCTAACTTATTGGGTTGTAATTTTTCTCGTTGAGTTCGAATAGTCAAGTACCCTTTTAAGTTTTTAAGATTTTCAAAATATGAGCAACTGTCTTGGAATTTCAAAGCGTTGTGTCCTAACTTACTGGATGTGGCGTTTTGTCGTTTTGAGATAGGGATTTCTAAAAAGGCTAACTTAGTATCAATATTTTGATACAAGCGAACCCCAATTTTCAAAAATCAAAATATTTTAAAGAGGATTGCATCTTAAAATTTTTAATTTCCGACCTTAAAGACATTTGATAATTAATTAGGTACCAGTATTTGGGTGTTACGAGGGTGCTAATCCTTTCTCGTGCGTAACCGACTCCCGAACCCGTTCTTTTTATTACGTAGACCAAAACTAATGATTTTAAAGCAAAATGTTTTAAAGGTGATCCAATCACACCTAAAAAGATTGGTGGCGACTCCTGTTTTCGTTTCTTTAAAATCAATTCCCATTTTCCCAAAACTCAGTTTAAAAAATGTCTCGATAACTTGGCGACTCCACTGGGGATTAATAAGAGAGTCAAGCCGTGTAATTGATTATCTCTTATCTTAATGTCGAAAATTAAAAATTTTAAAATTTAATCCTCTTTGCATTACATGTGTTTGTATTATTGCATGTGTTGCTATATTCTGATACGCATTGCATTTGCCTGACCGTTGTGGTCACACCCTTAAGTGGGAGTGAGAAGCTATGCCTTCGTTAGGTTTTCGCCTCCGTGCAGGATAGTGGATCACTTTCAGGATACATCCGTACCTATGGTTTCGTGAGATTTTCATCTCCGTGCAGCCATAGGGAAATGTATTCCCCTGAACTGAACTCGATTCGAATGAGCCTATAATGGGTATGGATCGAGGAATATACTGGTTCGGGTACCTCAACTTTAGAACTAAACCACATATAGAAGGACTGTAGGAGCTTAACCTAGATAGAATTCTACCGTAATTATTACCCTTGCAGGTTATCTTTGAGTTTATTGTTATCATGTGATACTAACTATTTCCTTTCTTTTGTTTGCATGACATTTTGCATTTATAAAGGTATCGATTCACGGTCAGTTTCTAAGTTAGGAAGTTTTATTATGGAGAACAGACTTCTTGATACAGTGGAGGGCAACGCTAACGTCCATATATGGTTAGAGCAAACTCAGTTAGTAAAAGAAAATAGTCTAGCCATGGGATATGTGTCAGAGCTGTCAGACTACATTCATATCAGCGTCACACGGGATAATCAGCATGAGTTAAAAGAAATATGCGATCAATGGGGTAGCGAAGCCAAGCAGTTGTTCTACAACAACCATGGGGACTTGCAGTACTTGCTGGGCGTGAGAATAGACATGAATTTGTTTCGGGCCATCACTCAGTATTAGAATATTGTATACAGTTGCTTTACGTTGGGAAAAGCCGATATGATACCCGTCGTGGAGGAATATTTGGTTTTGTGGTGTTGTCCTATGATTCAAGTTGATAAAGTTTACTCAAGGGCTGACTGTATTCCAACTTTTGTGAGGAAGTTGATGAACGTCATGGGGAGATGGAGTGAGCTAAAATGGAAAGAGCAGGAGGGAAAAGGGGCAATCTTGGATTTCCTGCCTCTTCTGCCACTGGTGCATCTTAATATTGTTTCCAATCAAAGTAGAATTGGATACGAGGAAGATTGTTTGACACCCTATGGCAAGGTGTGCTACAGGAACTAAAGGGCAGAAGGTAATGTACTCATCAATCATTCCAAGGTGGTCGATGGTAAGAGTGTTGGAAGGAAAGTGATTGTGCCTATGATGGTAAAAGGCTTATCTATTATAGGACCAAACAACAAGGATGAGTTTACTATGTTGCACTTATCAGAGACAATGGGAATGCAAGCCCTGATGGTCTGTCAAAATGGACGCAAAAGAATGAGATTAAAGAAGTCCATATCTTTTAAAAGACCTTTAAAGTAGAGATGAACTATGCTGAGAAGATACCCATATAAGCATTTCAAAATGCTTTGCGTGAATGAGAATCAAAGCTCTCAAGAAACACTAAAGGTGCTGGATATCATTTTAAGGCAGCATGTTAAGCAGGAATACCTACTTGTTTGCCAATCTTTCTTTCAAGATAATCAGAATAACTTCACAGACGTTGGAAGAGGTGTCCATAGATGAAGGGATTATATCATGGGTGAAGCCATAGCTCAAATTCGGGATGGTAGTAGATCATTTATGGACCATGAAGGTACAAGCTGATACACTGAGCACAAAATACAAGTTATAGTTAGATCATTGTCAAGAGTTAGCTTTGTTGAGTTAAAACTTTGGTCCATAGGACGAAGGCGTATTTGTAATCCATTCACATGTAAAGATATTCTTTTTCCAAATAAAGTTTTCTAAATAAAATTGAGTCGAGACCGATACCTTTCTGCATTCATGCATTTGTATTACATTACATTGCATCATATGCATTTAAGTCCATAAAAAGACCCTAATTAGGCAAAAATTATTTCAGAGAGAGTTAATCGGGGATATGGAACAAAGATTGGAGAGATTGGAGCAAAGGCAAATACAGATGCAAGAGCAGTTGACCAAAATTCAATAGGATATACGTGATCAAATGTTGGAGCTCCAAAGAAATATAATTGACTAGCTAGGACAGTTACTAGTCGAAGGGCTTGAAAAGAGGAAAAGCCCAGTGGTCAACACTGAAGATTATAATGAGGTCATCGTTTATTCCCCAAATTTTACTCCAATAGGGGTCCAGACTCAACTAGACGCACATCCTCGAGAGATACCAGTTATTATCAAACCCCAACAGCATCAAGCTGGTATGTTGGCACGAGTAAATAATTCAGTAGGCTCAGGTCTTAACTCAGGGAGTAATTTAGCCAGTCTTGTCATCATTAGAGAAGCAAGGAAGGCCAGTGTGGAGTGTTCGAAACAGTGCGAAGCTCTTAAAAAGAAAGAGTGGAGCTCCCGATACAATACTTCGAGGGCAATGACGAGAAAAGAAAATGAGGTGAAGCTGTTGACTGTAAGACAACCAAGAATGTCAACTACTAGCCATCAAGTTCCTCAAAAGCAAGAATCCAATCCTAGATCAAATCCTGAAAAGTTTTCCTTTACGTCAATTCCAGTGTCGTATAAGGAGCTATATCATAGATTATTTGACGCACATATAGTGTCCCCATTCTACATAGAACTGTTGTAGCCCCCATACCCTAAATGGTATGATTTGAATGCTCAATGTGAGTATCATGCAGAATGCACAAGATACTCAATTGAGAATTGCACTGCTTTTAAAAAGATGATTGAAAAACTCATCAAAATAGGTGTTATAAGCTTTGATCATCCCTCTGGGGCAGAGAATTTATTACCTAATCATTTAGATGGGAAGGTGAATTCCATGATGGAAAGGGGTATAGGATCCAAGAATGCGCCAAATTTCAGGGCTTTTGAGTAGGACTTGATGTTGGGGAATCTGAATAACGTATTCGAAAAGGAAACCAAGGAATAAAACTTGTGAGCCCTTGCACATTTGGGAATGTTTTGAACAATGAAATTGTGGGAGTGATCATTGTATTTCAAAGTTAATTTAGAGTAATGTTCAGAACACACTTGTTGTTTTAAAGCCTAGAAATAATAAGATTTCATTTCTGAAATAGGCTCATGTTTGGACATTGTTGTTTCAATAAAACATATATTTCATGATTAGTTTGAGCAATTGTTCCCTCATTTTTTCTTCATTCATAACGTAAATAGTTATTCTTGAATTCATTTATTCCTTGTATATTCTTTTGTGCCTATTGAAAATCCCTAGATATCAATGACAGGGGCAACGGTACTACAGATTCAAAGTTCCTTTTGAGCGCTACATGTGTTTAGAGGAATCTCAGTAATCTGAAGATGACAGAGATTGCGATTTGTTTCTAAATTTGTTGAAAATGGTAAAGCAAGAAGAGAAATAAATTCTACCCCATGGAGAGAGGGTAAAAGATATAGCCTCAGAAGAAAAGAAAGGCTGTAAGCTAGTTTTCCTGTACCTCACATTGATGCTTTGGTGGACAATAGTGCTGGATACTCGGAGCTCCGCAGTTCCTTCTTTGTTTGCTTCTCGATAAGAAAAACTTCGATTTTTTTATGGGCCATGGAAGCAGAACAATCTGTCTGAGTGTGACATCGAGACTCAGTGTATGGCGTTAGTTAGGGTGAAGGATCAGTGCTTTACAAACCTGCTTCTAAAAATCAATGCAAAGCTTGGAGGACTGAATTCCATGTTAGTAACTGAGCAAACACCTTCAATTCCAGTTGTTTCAAAGGTTCCAACTATTATCCTTGGAATGGATGCATTATTTGGCTCTCCTGAGCAGTCTGATATACCACCAATAGCTGCGGTGGTTAGTTTCATGAAGTGGCCATTAATTTCCAGTTATAGGGCATCAGGCCGTACACAGTCTCTGAAGCTTGAAATGATAGGTTCTCTCTTCAAACCAGTTTCTGAAAAAGTGGAGGAAAGTATCGTAAGGAAAGCTTTCTTAGACTTCTATACAGGTTTAGGGAAAAGAAGCCTGATCAAATTATCATATTCAGGGATAGAGTTAGCAAGTCACAGTTCAATCAAGTATTGACCATTGAGCTGGATCAAGTAATTGAGGCTTGCAAATTTCTTGATGAGAGTTGAAACCCCAAGTTTGTGGTCATTATGGCACAGAAAAATCATCATACTAAGTTTTTTTCAACAGGGATCTCCTGACAATGTCTAGCCTGGAACCATTATAGACAACAAAATTTATCATCCTAAGAACAACGACTTCTATCTTTGTGCCCATACGGGAATGAGTGGAACCACGAGACCTACTCATTATCATGTTCTCTTAGGTCAGATTGGGTTTTCGGCTGATGATCTGTAGGAGCTAGTCCATGCTATATCAAAGAAACGCCACAGACATATCTGTTGTGGCCCTTATTCGCTGAGCTCATTTGGTAACTTCACAGTTAAAGCAATTTATAGAGCTTAAAGATACTTGAGAAACATTTTCAAGCTATGGTGGAATGACAACTCCGGGAGCGATTTTTGTACTTCAGCTTCCAGAATGAAAGATAATGTCAGCAGCTCCATTGAACTATTTTTATCTAGAGCTTCTGGATTTTAGCTACTATTCGCTTTCTTTGTTTGACAAACGTCAGCTTTAATTCTTGGTGGGGCAAGAGAATTTCATGAGGGGGAACTTTGCTACAAGAGATTCTTCCCATACAAAATATTTCAAAAGGAAATGGATACTAAATGGGAAAGACCATAGATTCTGAAAAAGCCTCCTCTAGTGGTGCGAAAGATTTACCCAATATAGTGAATTCAGACTCAATTAAGGAGTATTTTGTCTGAAAATAAAGGGAAGCCAAAGTGAAAACCTGCAAAGGGCGTTTTGAGACTTCTATTTCAAAAAAAAAAATAAAAAAGAGAAAAAATTGGAGAGGCCAAGGTGAAAACCCGCAAAGAGCGCCTTGAGACCAAAGGGGTTTTGAGTTGAAAACCCGAAAGGGCGGCTCAAATTTTGGTGTGTAGCAATGACCTTACTATACCGGAGTCAACAAGTAGTGAAGTATGTTACATACCGAGGCATCAACAAAGTACTTTGGGTCTTCTAAACACATGTTAAACTCAAAACAGTCCTCATGGAATTTGTATATAGAAGCCCAAGCTGCGATATCTAATGCATTTGATTTTTTGTCTTATTTACTATCTTTGGATTCTCTTTCTTCTCAAAGATAGATCACTAGATTAATATCTTTTATTCTTCTTTTGATAAATCATTCAAACTCTATTTTTCCTCAAGATCAATTTATTATCCATTATTCATAAAGTATGTTGCATTGAAATAATAATGGATAAACTAAAATATCTTCACAAACGAAGTTTTGCATATTACTCTGGAAATTTCTAGATAATACAAAGAAACTGAAACATAATAATTGTTTAAAGAATTCCCATTGAGTGAGGATTAGAGGTACTCAAGAAATTTTCTTCTTCGGTCTAAATGATGATTGGACGATGTTGATCCTAAGAAAGGATCATTTCATAAACATATCCAGTAGGTCGTAACATGTGGAAATGGTACAGTGGACCAAATCGATGGAGAGGGTTCTAAGCATACGAGCAAAATAGGGTTGTTACTTTGAGTGAAACAAAACGAAACTTGAATGAATCAAGATGTTCGAAATAAAAGTCATTTTCATTTTGCATCATAATATGTCTAATTAAGAACATTTGACTTATTTCAATCATGGCATCCTAATCACTAGGCATAGGCACATACACATTCCACAGGTTATGTCCTCTAGGGGACAATGAAGATCGAAGATTTCAACATGGCATCCCTGTGCTTATAGGGAACAAGTTGAAGATAGCAGATCAAAGACATAGCAGATCTGACCTTCATCGGGGCAGATCCAAGATAGCGGATCTTATCTGTCCGTAATGGACGGGTAGCAGATCCAAGATGATAGATCTTATCTCTCTGTATTCGAC
This sequence comes from Gossypium anomalum, assembly GCA_025698475.1. Taxonomy (NCBI): domain Eukaryota; kingdom Viridiplantae; phylum Streptophyta; class Magnoliopsida; order Malvales; family Malvaceae; genus Gossypium; species Gossypium anomalum. The sequence goes on from CM046968.1 coordinate 21,768,091, forward strand.
GGGGAGCAGATCAAAGACATAGCAGATCTGACCTTCATCAGGTCAGATCCAAGATAGCGGATCTTATCTCTCCGTAATGGACGGGGAGCAGATCCAAGATGACAGATCTTATCTCTCTGTATTCGACGGGAGTAGATCAAAGATGTAGCAGATCTGACCTTCATCGGGTCAGATCCAAGATGGCGGATCTTATCTCTCTGTAATAGACGGGGAGCAGATCCAAGATGACGGATCTTATCTCTCTGTATTCGACGGGGAGCAGATCAAAGACATAGCAGATCTGACCTTCATCGAGGCAGATCCAAGATGGAGGATCTTATCTCTCCGTAATGGACGGGGAGCAGATCCAAGATGACAGATCTTATCTCTTTATATTCGACGGGGAGCAAATCAAAGACATAGCAGATCTGACCTTCATAGGGGCAGATCCAAGATGACCGATCTTATCTCTCTGTATTTGACAGAGAGCAGATCGAAGACATAGCTGATTTGGATTTCGCGTGCTTACGCTGAAGCAAATCTAAGATGATTTGGCATCTTTGTATGGTCAGAGTACAAATCGAAGTCTCCATATTCGACGGAGGGCAGACACATAGCAGATGTAACCTTCAGATGTTTATACTGAAGTAGATCCAAGATGATTTGGCATTCTTGTGTTTACAAGGAACAAATCGAGGACATAGCAGATTTGACTCTCAGATGTTCTCAAATAGATCCAAGATGATTTGACATTCTTGAGTTCACAAGGAGCAAATTGAAAACATAGCTGATTTGGCTTTCACGTGCTTACATTAAAGCAAACCTAAGATGATTTGGCATCTCTGTATGGTCAGGGAATAAATTGAAGAAGCAGATTTGGCATCTTTGTGTTCGACGGAGGGCAGATCGAAGATATCAACATGACAGTCTTGAGTTTGCAATGAGCAGATTAAGGGCCATGATCCGATAAGGCCGGACAAATTTGGTCTTTCTAAATCTTTGGTCAATTCCCGTTACACAGCAATGAGCAAAGAGGGGCAGCTGTAATAGCCCAAATTTGACCGGGCTTAAATAAAACAAAAGAAAATAAATAAATAAATATTTATTTAACAGTCCACAGTCCATTTACAGCCAAGGCCCGTTAAGCCCAAATACCTCAGACCCGTTACACACACAGACTGGTTATAGCCCAATAGTCTAGACTACACGTATACCCAAATACATCCGTAGCCCAAACCTAAACCAGACCCAAATAACAGAGGTCCAAAACTTAAAGTTACCAGCTAGGGTTTCCAACCCTAGCTCCTTCCTCCTCGCACCGCAAACAGAAGGTTCCAGAAGCCAAAACTCACGACCTTTCGGTTTCCGTCATTCCAGCTACCCCCCAGCAAGGCCACGATTCCAGGCTCCGAGTCACGTCGAGATCAACGCCATCGTTAGACCATCGTCAGGCCTTCGTCATCGCCGGATTTCTCGCGAGCACCTGCAAAGAAAGGAAAGAACCACAACAGCAAACAAGCAAAACAAAGATGAAAAGAAATAAAAAGATTTCTTCCCCAGTTTATGTAATAACAACAGTGGCTATAAAAGCCCGAATCAAAACCATGTAAGGGGATCCGATTTTTTACAAAAAAGAAAATACAGATACTTATTCATAAAAAGGGTTCAAGCAGTTTCTTTAAGAGGTGATATACTCTTACTTCGTTTCATTTTTCTTCATATGCATGCAAATACCATTAAAATAAAATAAATTTACCATCGAAATCGCGTTGAAAATCAAGGTTTTGGGCCTCCACCATCAGACGGGAGGAGTGGCGACGACGCGGGCGCGTGAGCCCGACGACCGGGGCTCGGCTTAACGGAGACCGGAGCCTAGATCTCTCTCTTTCTCCCCTCTCATTTCAGAGAGAATTTTAGATTTTTTTTTTTAAAACTCTGGTTGCAAATGATTTTAAAACTAAAAGTTTGACTTATATAGCATAATTGAAACGGTGCCGTTTTAGCTTAATCTGATAAGCATAAAACGAAGTCGTTTCTTGGCACAGGATCCGCGCGTTGACTCGATTACCCAGGAGGATCCGCGTGTTTTTTTTAGGATTGGGATAATTGCCCAATTAGTCCCTCCACCTTTCTTATGTTTACAATTTTGTTTTGTTTTATTTATGATTCAGCCCTGATATTTTGTTTCAGTTTTAATTTAGTCCTTGTAGTAACTATTTTAAGTCCTGGATTAAAACGTTGTCGTTTAGGGACAAGGGAAAATTTCCCAATGAGTCCCTAGGGTTTTAATGGCCGTTTCAATTAGGTCTGATCTCAGTTATTTTCTTATTAAATTAGCCACTGACTTTTATTTATGTTCAATTTAGTCACTTTTATCCTTTTTAATCTATTTATAACCTATTTATTTTAAACTTTATACATATACTGTTATATTTTAATATGAATATACATATTATATATCTTATAATTATTTACTTATATTTACTTATATTATATTATTTCATATCTTTCTATTATCATATTAATATATATTAACATATATCATTACTTATTATTTATTATAGTATATTTTTATCACATAATGTTTATATCTTTATACTATTATATTATTTTACATTTTAACAATATTATTTCATATTATTATTATTTATTATATATTATTTTTCACAAATTATTATTATTATTTTACATTATTATTTATATATTATTATATTTTTACTTATATATTTATTAATTATTTATATATTATATATTATTTTTACATATATACACTTTCATATTATAAATTATAATTATTTTATATTATGTCATTTTTTTATACCATTATATATTTTTATCTATATATTATTATCATTAAAGGTTTTAACTTGTATTATATAATTATCTTTATTTATATGTTAATAATTACTTTACTCCTATTCTGTTATTACATATTTTGAAGATATTATAATATTATAATTTGTATAATACGTTATATTTCATCATTAATTAATTATTTCATATTATTCTAAACTTATATATATTATATAATTATTTTATTGTGAATATAAATTCTTTTACAAATTTGATATTTTATATATTATTTTTCTAAATCGATATATTTTATTTCTTTTGTAATTATTATTCTCATAAATATATTTTTATTATATATTATACTTTTAAATCTATTATTAAATATCACATTTTTATATATGCTCATTCTATTTATCAATTGTTTATATTATACATGTATTTTTTAAAAAACTTATGCTTTATTATTATACAATGTTTTCTTTTACTTTAGAATTAATGCATTTTATATATTATGCAATATCTTAGACTTTTATAATTTACTTTCAAATGCATATTTTTATTTTATATGTGTCAAAATTGTATATCATGCATCATTTATATGTTTAAATATATGTTGAATTACATGTTTATGGGTTTTTACCTATTTTTCTTAAATATATATCGCGTTTTATGTATATCTTTCTTTTTTTTGTCATGTTTTATTTCTTATATATATTGGTTAGTATGTAATATTTATACTGTTGTGCTATTATTATAATATGTTATCTCGTATGTTATGTTAATATGCTCCTTCATGCATCGATTTTAAAAACGAGACTTCAAAGTTTTCAAAAAATAAAAAGGCAATGCTTAGTGTTTGGAAGCTTCAAGAAAAGTAGTGCCCTAACTTATTGGGTTGCAATTTTTCTCGTTGAGTTCGAATAGTCAAGTACCCTTCTAAGTTTTTAAGATTTTCAAAATATAAGCAACTGTCTTGGAATTTCAAAGCGTTGTGTCCTAACTTACTGGATGTGGCGTTTTGTCATTTCGAGATAGGGATTTCTAAAAAGGCTAACTTAGTATCAATATTTTGATACAAGCGAACCCCAATTTTCAAAAATCAAAATATTTTAAAGAGGATTGCATCTTAAAATTTTTAATTTCCGACCTTAAAGACATTTGATAATTAATTAGGTACCAATTTTTAGGCGTTACGAGGGTGCTAATCCTTCCTCATACGTAATTGACTCCCGAACCCGTTCTTTTTATTACGTAGACCAAAACTAATGATTTTAAAACAAAATGTTTTAAAGGTGATCCAATCACACCTAAAAAGATTGGCGGCGACTCCTGTTTTCTTTTCTTTAAAGTCGATTCCCATTTTCCTAAAACTTAGTTTAAAAAAGGTAAAACATTAGCTCTTAAAGAGCTTTTTATAGTTTGATGCAATATTAGCTCTTAAGGAGCATGTAATCATTTTATTATATAACCTTAATGAAGGCTTAATTTATTTTAAAATAATAGACACTTTTGCACTTCTTTCAACATGAATGATAGAAATTTCTGATCTTCAAAAACTTTATTGATTCATATAAAAATAAAATGAATAAATATAAATAAAACATATATTCAACATAATAAATAATAAATTCATGTTATTAATAAATCACTATGGTTAGATAATATATATTTTTATATATACCATAACACAACAAAATACAAAATATAAAATATCATAAGGTCAGATTAAATTAACTTTTACAACTATAAATGTTTAAACATAAACATTTTCTAACTTCCACCTCAATCATGAAACTGTCCAGACAAGGTGGATATCTCAAAGTTCATGACAAGTAAGTACTTTTACTCCCATTTTGCGATAATCATATATCTTAATAAAAATCAAAATTAAACCAATCAATTCTATTAAAAATGAACTAGTAAAAAAGATAAAAACATTTATCTCCACATAAAAATCCTAATAACTAAATGCGTGAAAAGTTTTATAAATTCATAGATTTACGAATAAATAATTATATAAAAATAAGTTGATTAGACGGGCGTAGGTTACCATGGATGAGAAGTAGTGATTATAAGCATCCTTTTGTAATGAAGAGAAAGAGATCATCCCCAAGCAAATATCAAGTAGACATTGATTCTAATGATTCTTAAATCAAGCAATTAAATTTCAATGCTTGGATCCCAACAAAATTTTGACACAAACTAAGAACATATTAATCATCCTTATATGCATGGTGAGCTTTAGCATCATATTGAAAATTTTCATCTTTTGCCGAAAAATTATCCTCCATTTTATCATTTTTGGGATAACAAAATTTGTCTCAATATTGTTTCCCTTTTTCTTAATGGATGCTTTGATAAAGTTTTACTAGATGCTTAAACATTCGACAAGTACGTGACCAACGCATTTTCATACCACATTGGTAGCATGAATTTTCAATAACCTTCGAATATTTTATCCACCATTTTCTTGTTTTGCTCATTATTATTCTTTTTCTAGGGGGTAGAAGTACCACTATTATAACCACCATGATAACAATTATTAGTACGTCTCCAACCACATTCTCAATTACAGCAACAACCACAATCTCTATATTTTGATTTTTCGTAATTATTATGTATTGTTACATTCACTTCAAGGAATGTGGCTTTTTTCACTAGAAGGCATGAGATCATTTTAAAATACTCTTTAAAGCCTTTTTTTCACAATATTGTTGCTACAGGAGCACATAAAATATTTCAATCATATCAAGCTTTAGAAAGTATTATCATTTTCTAATGGTTAAATCATTTTTTCAAATTATTACGCAATTCAAGAGTAAAGAGTATCTTTTGCAATTAGATATTCCACTTTTAATCTTTCATGTAGATAATGTTGGACAAAAATAATGGTTTTTGCTTTGTCTATATAAAAAGTCAAATTCATTTATACTCACAAATCATGTACAGCTCTATTAGAAATAATCTAATAGGTAACATAGTTATCATGTCAATGACATATGTTATGAAAGATGTACATATTTAAGCAAAAATATTGTTGATACTTCAATCTTATTTAGTGTCCTAGATCATAAATAAGCATACCATGGAATATATAAAACATAAATTCATACTTAAATGCAAAAAAAAAAAAAAAAATAGCATCATTTTTAATTTTTTTATTAAGAATATTGAAATTTTAAAATCTTTCAAGCACACATAGAAAATCACATATCTTAGGATTGTTTCTTCAATAAGGAGATTGTACGTCTGGATTAGTTGTTCTCCAACAAAATATTGAATACTATCAAGCAAGCTCGTGCCGATAATGTGTTATATAATAATGTAAAGAACATAATAATAATAGATGAGAATAAGGGGGATTTCTATTGCATTTCTCTTCTTTTTCATCATCAATACAAGTAGTATACTCCTATATATTTAGGGAGATTAGACTCCTCATTTTCTAATATATAAATAGGAAAGTAAAAGGTTGATTATAATGAACATTCACTTAATAGAAATCATAACATTTTTCAAATATAATTTTTTTATAAACATTTACATGAAATAATGTGTGAAAAATAATTTATATCTTAAAAATTATCTATTTTCCTTTTCCTAACTTGCCGTCCAATTTGGAGTAAAAATAAATAAAGTATTTTGAGGGAAATGTATGAGATACTCAACTTCCTTAGCTTTCCCTTAAAAACTCTATCCAAATAAGAGAAAGGATATTCTTTTCCCTTGTTTTACTTTCCTTTCTTCATTCTATCTCAATCCAAACATAGGGTAAGATAAAAAAAAATGTTTTTTTTTTTTAATTTCAATGCAATTATTTTGATAAATTAAGAGAATTTGGGTGAAAATTATTTATGATAGAACATAAAAAAATTATGGAAATTTTAATGATTGTGCTTTATTGATTGGGTAAAGTTATTAGATTTTCCTATCATCGATCAAGGGGTAATAATAAGAATGATTCTTTATTGAATTTAAGGGTTGATAGATGAAGAATTTTAAATTGTATGAATATATAATAACAAGACGATAAATTCTATTTTAAAGGAAAAGTATAGTCTAGAGTTGTGAATCAAATAAATAATTTGAATTAACTTATCAAATCTCATATGATTGGAAATATTTTAGAGCTTATTTTCTAACAAGATTAACAAAATAGAATTTTGAGTTTTCTATAAAAAGATAAGCAATTTTTACTAGATGATAATGTGTAACGTATGTGTACATGTACCCACCATTATACCATGTTGGATAATATGGATGTCACATATATATAATAAGAATAATTACTTGTTACTATTTACTATTTACTATCATAAAATGTTAGCTCAAATTAGAGGTGATATAATATGGTTAAGGTTTATTGGGTTTCATTGATGATGGGCTGATTAAGAATTCAAATTAATGGGGAAAAGTTATATATTATAGATATGTAACTATTTCTACATCCCATTTGCAGAAAAGAGAGAGTTACCTCCTTTAAAATACTTGTATGCTAATTTGAAATATCAAAACCATAAGACTTCAAGATGTCAACATATCAATGGATTTAGGCATGCTTTTGTATCTAATTTTTTATTCTTGATGATATGACATGATATATCCTAGTTTATTAAGTTTTATATAAGAGTTTTATGATTCTAATAAGTGGCATCCAAGCCTCGTCATGTCGAATAATTGAGAATGAATTGATTTTCTATTATTTTCGTGTAACACCCCTCACCCATCCCCGTCACTGAAATCGAGTTATGGGATGCTACAATATTTAGCAGAACATGAACATGAGATTTTAAATAAAAAATTTGATTAAAACAATCTTTAAATCTCATACATTCATACAAATCATGCTTTGTAAAAAGGTCGGGCTTAAATTGAGCTTACGAAAGCTCTAAAATCAACTCGGAATCAATAAATGACGGAATTGAAACATTTCACAAAAGAAAGGCAAAAGTGCAAAACAAGGGTCACATGGTCGTGTGACAAGCTGAGACCTTGTGGATCAAAGTGCAAAAATAAAACAAATGTCATACGATTATGTAAATGGGTCGTGTAACCAACTATGACCATGTAGCATACTAGCATACCAAAATTTCAATATTCACACGGGCCTGTGGCTAGCCCATGTAACAATCTAAAGTCGTGTCAACTTAATAATTCCTAAATACAAGCGGCAGACAATCGTGTCACTAACCTGTGTATGACATATGACTGTGTGGTCAACCGTGTGATCCAAAACATGAATTTTATATGCTTAAATCAACACCTATCATTAGTGGCAACCACAAATGCACACTTTATCAACTTAAAACCTTGATTAAACACCATAATGCCACAACCATAACATATCACAAAAGCATCATTGTAACAGCCCATTTTTAGTGAAATTAGAACAGTAGTTTTAGGACCACAAATCCGATGTAAGCATATTTATTTTATTATTATTTTAGTGCCTACAGAATGTTAGCAAGGTCATATAAAAATTTCGTTAAGAAATTTTATCATTTGCATGTTTAATTTGGTGAAAAGGACTAAATCATAAAAGAAGTAAAATTAGAGTTCTATAAGTTAAAAGTACCAAATGGCTATGAAATTAAATGGTTAAGGGATTTATATGGTAATTATACCATTAAGTTAAATAGTGGACAAAGATGGACATTAAATGGGTGAATTTTTAAGTATTAAACAAAGGTTAAAAAAGTAATTTAATAAATTAGTTAAGTAAAAATACTTTAGCCAAAAGCTATCATCTTTGTTTTATCCATCTTCCACAAAAATTTGGGTGAAAAACACCATTGGAGAGTACTTGAAGATTCGGCCAAGTCTTCCTTGTGCATGTAAGTGAATTTTCATCCTGTTTTTAATTATTTCTATGTTTTTGAAGTCGTTGTAGGTTAATCTAGTTAGCCCAGGGACTAATCTACAAAAATGTTAAAAGGTTAAGGTTTTAAGGTTAAGGTTTTTCCATGAATGTGTTCATGGGATTTTTTGATGTTTGATGATGGGAAATGAATCTTTGATGTTACATAAACAACTTTTGTAAAGTGATTTTTGTTGAAAATTTCAATTAGGGATTTATTTGTAAAATGTGTAAAATTCATGGTGAAACTATGAAATAATGATTTGTATGAGTTTCCATGGGATTATAGTGAATTTGGCTAGCTTAGTATGTGGATGAAATGAATTTCAATTTACGAGCTTAAGGACTAAATTGTAAAGAAGTTAAAATATTAAGGGTTAAGTGTAAATTTGTAAAAGTATGTATTTTGGATTGAATTGAATAGAATGAATATTGAATGGATTGAATTTTCTTATTTAGATCAAGTTAAGCCTCATATAGATCTAGATCGAGGGAAAGATAAAGTATCGGATTAGTCTATCAAATTTCGTCGTTTTTGTGATCGAGGTAAGTTCGTATGTTTAAATAACATTTTAATGTAGTTGATTTAAATGCTATTACATTATTCATCATATCATGTCATGATGGACATCCAACGACGTTACAATGACTATCGAGCCCTGTTTGAACCTTAGGAATATATAAGATATAAATGACATGTTATTAGGGTTACCATGTTTCGGGTGCTGGTCCTGAATGTTCTACCGATGGCTGAGTTCCAAAATTTTTTGAGGATACTCGTCAGCTTGTGTGAGCAGCACCGTGTAGCTATATTTTGATTGTCAGCTTGTGTGAGCAGACCCATTTATGGCTCAAGTGAGCATCTATGTAAAGGAAAGGAAAGGAATGGTTTTGACCATGTGTTTAGCACACTTTGTGTGAGCTTCCCGCGTATCCAATATTATTCTAAGTGGTTCAACTGGTATGAAAAGGGAAAGAACGGTAAGTGTATCGAAAGCTAAGTTAAGAGCTCATGAAAAGGTATGAATTTTTGGTGATTCAAAGTATGATTATTTATGACTATGGAAAGTATGATTTAAGTAATGCTATGCTCATGTTCTATACCTTACCATGTGATGATATTGCTAAGTTATGTGTTTAATCACTAACTAGTGTTGTTGATGATGCTTAGGCTTGTGTCAAGCTATGTTGGATTGATTCATGTCTATTTCTATAATTATGCATAGAAATGGTAAGCTATGTTCATGATTTACGAACTTACTAAGCATTATGTGCTTACGTCATTTTTCTTTCCTATGTTTTTTAAATTATCGGAAGCTCGATCGGTTTGGAATCTCGTTGGAGACCTATCACACTATCTAGCGACTATATCGGTAGATTTTGATGTTTTGGGTCATAGTTATAATGACATGTATAGGCGAATTGTGTTTTGATGAAATAGTTGTTATGTTTGGGTTGTAAATATGGTATTATGGTTGGTGAAACTTTGGTATGTTGATGTTTTGATGGTTGGTGTTGAAATGGTTAGCTGAAGGCATGTTTTGGATTACCAATTTGGTTTGTTCGTATGTGATTTGGCATGTGATCATTGTGGTAAGTTTTGGTAGGGAAATAGGTAGTTATGTATAGTTTATTTATGGACAAATATGTTTATGTTTAGGTTGATTTGATGATTTGCAATTGAGGTGCCTTTCGGCATATTGGTTGTACAGATAAATGACCTATTGAATTGGTCTGAATATGCATGTTTTAGGCACGTTTTAAAGGCTTGATTGTATGTGCAAATGGCCTGTAGGTGTGTGCTTGGTTAGGGTGAAAGAAATGGTTTGAATTTGGCCTATTTTTTGTCCATATGGCCAAAGACACGGGCGTGTGTCTCAACCGTGTGTGACACATAGTCATGTGCCCCATGTAGGTTTCAAAGGGTTGGAAGTCAGGCAGTTACATAGCCTAGCACACGGCCTGGCACACGGGCGTGTGAAGCTATTTCGAGAGTTACATGGCCTAGCACACGGGCGTGTTGCTTGGCCATGTGACCCAAGTCAGAGAGTTACACGGGCACGAACATGGGTTAGGACACGACCGTGTGTCCCTATTTCGATTGTTACATGGCCTGAGACACGGGTTTATGTCTCAGCCGTGTGAGTCACACGGCCGTGTGAGTTACACGGCCGTGTGACCCCTATTGTGTGAAATTTTCTATCTTTTTCCATAAAGTTCTAAATGTTCCCGATTTAGTCCTGAATCATTTCTAATGTGCTTCTAAGGCCTCGAGGGCTCGAATGAAGGACGATATACATGTGTTTGTATGAATTATGCTATGTTTTATAAAATGTTTGGAATTGAATGTTTTAAGCTACGATTTTACGGTAATGCTTTGTAACCCTATTTTGGCGACGGATACGGGTTAGGGGTGTTATAATCACAGTAGTGCCTTACCAAATTCCTACCTTCAAACATGCCAAAACTTACCATAACACAAAACCAACTTGACCTAATAGGTCCATGTAATACCCCGAAAATTACTATAGTAAGAAAGTAAGATATTATCCTAGATATAGTAAAATAAGGAAATAAAATGACAAAAAGGGAAATTTTGAGTTATGTCAACATTGGCAAGTATATTATGATATATTAATTCAAGAAATGACTAAATCATAAAAGTGAGAAAAGTTTTGTTGCCCAAGAGTAAATAATTAAAATTTGAGGGGTTAAAGTGTAAATATAAAAATTTTAAAGGATCAATAGTGAAAATATTTTAAGGGTGGAATGATCTAGAAACTAAGGAAAATGGATAAAATAGGACCAAATTGAATAAGTGAAGAATTATGAGGGACTAAATCAAAATTTTACCAAATTAAGTGATGACTCAAGGATGGAATTTTAAAAGATCATAAAGGGCAAAATGGTCATTTAGTAAGGAAGATAATTTTGAAGAGTAATGATGATGTTGGTGATATTTTAGATTAAAATCAAATAAATAAATAATAGTTTATTAATATTTTGACTTGATTTTTAATTATATTATATTATTATTATTATATTTAGTATATAAGCAAAGAAAGATGAATAATTCTCTTCATCTTTCCATGCTATAACGTGAGAAGAAGAGAAAGAAAAAAAAATTTCTTTTCTTTACAATTTGGTTTTTTACTATGAAATCCCTTTTTCTCTCAAATTCTTTGAAAATTTTCATAACCACCCAATGTTAGATTTGTGAAATAAATCTAAAAATAAAACTGAATAAACCGGGGTTTATCATGTCAAATCATCAAGAATAAATTAAGAACAAAACTAGATGCAGAAGCGTACCTGAATCCATGGATTCCTTGAAGTTTTACCATATCTTGGGGATTTAATCTTCCAAATTAGCACACAAGAAATTCAGAGAATATCTACTCTCTTTCCTAATGATGGGATATTAGAAAAGATATCTTGTGTATAATTTGGGGACCATAACCCTAATATTTATAACCTTGACATATTAGTTCTAATCAATTTCTAATTAGCCCATCATTAATTAGAATTTGATTAGAAGAGTATCTACACATATTTGACCCATACTTTATTTAATAATTAAAGCCCAATAAAATTCTAACCAAATTAGATCACTTTTAATTTGGGCTAACCTATCATGATAGTAAATAATAACATGTAATTACCCTTATTATATATGTGATGTCCATATTTTCCAACAATCTCCCATTTGGATCATATATATATACACTAATTACTCTATAATTACATGTCATTATATAACCTTATGAGCTCAAAATTTTACTATCATATCCAAAAGATATTCCGAACAATCTCGTCTATTAATTATGTTAACATAGAACCAAGGCGACTTTCGTTACATATATCGTAACTAAATCCATCCATGATCACGTATATTAACACAACCAAATGACATAGATCAAGTATGTATGTGTAGATGGAAATTACATGTAATATGATCTAAACATGTCTATTTCCAACTGGTCCTCTTTAAACTTAAGTGAGGTCAGTTTCAAAATAATAAACAGAGTGAATAAACTGAATACTTCATTTTTTATCAGAAAATAACCAAATACATAAATGTCTGAAAACTAATAAATATAAACTCCCACTAAATCACGATATCCTCAAATAATGTAAAGTGTGCTCATGAAAGACCTTGGGTGGTAAACCTTTTGTGAGCATATCCGTTATCATAGAGTTTGTCCCAATGTGCTCTATGGATATTTGACCATTTTGCACTCTTTCTTTTACAACTAGGAATTTTATGCCAATATGCTTTGACTTAGATGAACTCCTGTTGTTATTGGAATACAGCACTGCTGACTTATTGTCACAAAATAATTTGAGTGGTCTTTCTAATTTCTCAAAAATGCGTAGCCCTGTGACAAAGTTCCGCAACCATATTCCATGGTTTGATGCCTCATAGCATGCTACAAACTCTGCTGCCATAGTGGATGAAGCTACAAGTGTCTATTTGACACTTTTCCAAGATATAGCTCCTCTAGCTAACAGGTAAATATAGCCTGATGTAGATTTTCTACTATCTTGGCATCCAGCAAAGTCAAAATCAGAATACCCTACGACCTCCAAAAGATCTGATCTCTTATAACTAAGCATGTAGTCTTTTGTTCTTTGAAGATATCTCATAACCCTTTTGGCTGCTATCCAATAGTCTATACCAGGTTGCTTAAATATCTGCCTAACATCCCAACAATGTACGCAATGTCAGGATGTGTACATACTTGAGCATACATTAAACTCCCAACAGCTGATTCATAGGGAATCTTTTGCATTTCCTGAATTTCAAGGTTACTTTTAGGGCATTGAGTAAGACTAAATTTGTTTCCTTTAGCGACAAGGGTGTCACCTGGTCTACAACTCTGCATACCAAACCTTTTGAGTACTATATCGATATAGCTCTTTTGTAATAATCCAAGAATACCTCGAGATTGATCTCGATGTATCTAAATTCCTAAAACAAAAGAGGCGTCCCCAAGATCTTTCATTTCAAAATGCTTAGATAAAAACCTCTTGGTTTCGTGCAATAAGCCTATATCATTAGTGACAAGCAGAATGTCATCAACATCTAGAACCAGAAATATGTACTTCCATTGAATTTGTGATACACACAATCATCAACAATCATCAACAATATTCATCTCAAAACCAAATGAAACACTTATTTGATGAAACTTGTGGTATCATTGACGGGAAGTTTGTTTGAGTCCATAGAGGGATTTTGTCAATTTGCAAACCATATTCTTTTAGTGTTCCGACCTAAAATTTTCTGGTTGCAACATATAAATTTTTTCTTCAATGTCCCCATTAAGAAATGCAGTATTAACATCCATCTGATGTAACTCAAGATCAAACTGAGCAACAAGCGCCATGATTATCCTGAAGGAGTCTTTCGATGAAACTGGAGAGAACGTCTCTGTAAAATCAATACCTTTTTTCTGATTATATCCTTTAGCTACAAGACGCGCCTTATACCTCTTCACATTACCATTTACATCCCTCTCGGTTTTAAATATCCATTTACAACCAATTGGTTTTGCACCTTCAGGTAATGGGACAAGTTCTCAAACTTTATTGTCTTGCATAGATTTATACTCATCTTTCATGACATCAATCCACTTTTGAAAATTAGAACTTTTCATGGCTTGATGAAAGTTTATGTAACACCCCAAACCCGGCCTAGAAGTTTGGCTCGAATCTGGCGTGTCACATTGAAGTGTTTTTTGAAAACCATGTTTCCATTAAAAACCCTTCTTAATAATTAAAAAACTTATACCCATTTTAAACCTTGTTAGAAAACCTCAGCTGTGTAATATTCTTAACAACTTTGTAAAAATCTTGGCGTTTGCGGAAGCTTAATTTAAAAACAATTGCGGATACGTGATGTTTTGAAAACTGTAGTTGCTTTGGAAAACCATGTTCTAATACTAGCAATTATAAGAACAATAAATAAAATTCCAAATTAGAAATCCAGAAAATTACAACGGCTTTACTACAACCCACATAAAATAATTTAAAAGCAATAATCAAAACTGTAACATAAACAGTGTGTGTGGCTCCCTCCGAGCCCCTCGCAGCTCCGATCCATCTAAGGCTAGAAATTACCTGAAAGGTTAATAAATGGGGTGAGTTTACGAAAACTTCAGTGTGTAATCCCACTATATAAAAGGGACGATCGAGTCATATAAAAGAATTAAAAGTCCAGCTGACCCTACTTACGATTCGGTATCAATTGGGCTTTAGCTCATTATAACGACAGATGCAGGATGGGCCTTAGCCTATCTGAGTCGAATAAAGCTCATAGGCCCACAAAAGATACAGAACAGATATTTCATGTATGCAGAAACCCAACCCATATCCATTCGTATACACCCCCGTACCAACCTTACACAATATGGGGAGACAACTCGACCCACCCATCCGCTACACACCACAGAATTTGTAGCATGGCTGCCAGAACAAATATTGTGACAGAGTCACGAATCTGAATATTGTGGCGAGCCACGGGCATCGAGATATTTGTGGCACAGTCACCAGAACGCTTCCTCCATCAATATAACCCATATCCCATGCAACAGATATACATGTCATGGCATACAACATACAGAATCAGAATATCTTGCCCATATTTGAATCAAACAATCACAGTCAAGTCATTCATATCACCAACATGTATTCACAATCAAATCCGTCAACCACCCAGTCCAAGTCAGTCATTTGCCCACAAGGGCAAAACGATCATTTAACACCCTAGGGGCAAAATGGTAATTTTACCCCACAAGGGTATCTCGATAATTCTACCCTACAGAGGTATTTCGGTATTTCTACCCTACAAGGGTATTTCGGTAATTCTACCCTACAGAGGTATTTCAGTAATTCTACCCTACAGGGGTATTTCAATAGTTTTGTAAATCGAGGGTAAAACAGTAATTTTGTAAATCGAGGGTACTTTGGTAATTTTACAAGTCGAGGGTATTTCAGTAATTTGGTAAACTAAAGTATTCTAAACAGGGATAACAATACGAATGGGCCTAAAGCCTTTTCTCGGCCCAAATGAGCCCACACGCTCGTGTGGCCCTTTTAGCCCAAATTTAGCCACAGATATAAGATTCACCTAGCCTAGTCCAATATTTACTACACAATCAAACAACTTATCCAATTGGGCCCGTAGGCCCATTGGACCCACATGGCCCCTTTCGGCCCATCACGACCCGAAGTAGCCATCCTACAGCTAGAGTAGTGAGAAATACACACCTGATAGGAGACTGGAGTTAATCCACGCTCCGAGCACTCTTAGCCGATACCCAACCCAAACGAGCACGCCATAAAGCGAAAGGGATCAGCCAAGAAAAGTACCTTTACTCTCCTCATGGTTCTCTCTATTTAAAGCTAGCTTCGCATCCACTACTATGTTAGCTTCCTGATGTGGGATCCCTCCATCATCAGAGTTTAAATTCAACACCAACTCTTGCCGTGTTAGCAAAATAAATGCTCTTTTCTTATCATGAGTTTTGAACCCTGGGCCTCCTTGCCAACTCTATAGTGCTACCTTCCTGCCTCTTATGTGGCGCTACTTTGCCACTAGATCATAAGGCTTTTTGTGTCATAATTACTCCAACAATATTCTTAAGGCCTACCTACTACACCCAGGGTTTGATTCACCTTAAACCAAAATTTTTGCTAAAGTCCAGGTTTGAACCCAAGACTTCTCCAACACTTCTCAGCACACTTAACCACTAAAACAAGTCTTCATTAACGAAATTTACATGCACAACAAAATATTATAAGCTACCTTCAACCGCTCCCATGCTTAAGGCCCAAAACTTCTAGGCCCAAATTCAGGGTGTTACAGTTGATTGGATCATCTTTCATCATTCCATTATCATCCTCATGTTCTTGGAGAAATACAATATAATCATTTGGAATAACATTTCTCCTTTCTCTTGTGGACCTCCTTAATGGCACTTGTTCTTGAGGTTGTTGAGTTTGTTCTTCTAGAAAAATTACCTTATTTTGAATTGGAAGTTGTTAAACATTGTCTTGTAGAGATTCTGGATTCACTTCTTGATCAATGATAGGTATACGAACCTGAACATCGTCAAAAGTGATAGTAGGAATTGAGTTAAAATCCAATTCCTCCTCAAAAGCAATGTCTCTAACCTTATTTCTTCCCCCAAACTCAACATCCTCAAAAAATGTTGCAGTTCCCGTCTCAAAAATATTCCTTATTATGGGATCATAAAATTTATAGCCCCTAGATCGCTTAGAATAACCAATAAAGTAGCTGCTTACTGTTTTGGAGTCCAATTTCTTTTCATGTGGCCTATAAGGCCTTGCCTCAACTGGACATCCCCAAATGTGAAAGTGCTTTAGATTAGGCTTTTGACCTGTCCAAAGCTCATAAGGTGTTTTTGCAACTGCTTTATTGGGTACTCTATTCAGAATGTAAGCTGTTGTCTTTAATGCTTCTCCCAGAGGGACTCAAGTAAGGTAGAATGAGTAATCATGCTCCTTACCATATCCTTAAGAGTTCTGTTTCGTCTTTCAACTATACCATTCATACTAGGTGATCCTAGCATGGTGTACTGTGGGACAATACTGCATTCCTCTAGGAATTTCGCAAATTGTCCTAGACATTGTTCACATGAGCCATCATATCTACCGCAGTACTTACCACCACGATCAGATCTGACATTTTTAATCCTTTTGTTGAGTTGATTCTCAACTTCAGCTTTATAAGATTTTAACATGTCCAAAGACTGAGATTTCTCATGAATGAGATTTAGGTACCCATAACGTGAGTAATCATCTATGAATATTATGAAATATTGTTGACCATTCCAGGATGTCGTAGGGAATGACCCACAAATATCTGTATGAATTAATTCTAAGACGTCAGAAGATCTGTTGGCACCCAATCTCTTGGTTTTAGTCTGTTTTCCCTTAATGCAATTGACACAGACATCAAAGTCTGTGAAGTCAAGGAACTCTAAAATACCATCAGACATAAGGCATTCAACTCTAACTTTTGAGATATGACCTAAGCGCCTATGCCATAATGATGCTGAATTTGCCTTATTTAATTTGCGTTTAATACTACGTGATTCCACATGCAAGGTTTCATTATAGGATGCAACTATTTCTAGCAAATAAAGGTTGTCATAAGTATTTAAATAACCAGTTCCAATAACATTTGAATTTAAAGACAAATTAAATTGATTGTTTCAGTATGAACAATAAAACCCAAATTTGTCCAACGAAGAAACAGAAACTAAATTCCGTCTAAATAATGGTACAATAAAAGTTTCTTCTAAATCCAAATAAAAACCAGTTCCTAATAACAACCTAAAATGCCCAATCGCTTCCAGTTCTACCAATTTTCCATCGCCCAGAAAAATGTGTCTTTCACCATCACTTGGCTTTCGGTAGCTCAGGCAACCTTGCATAGAAACACTTATGTGAGTAGTAGCACTAGAATCTATCCACTAAGTGTTTCTAGGTACTGAAGCTAAATTAATCTTAGAACAGACCAAATTAAGAATTATACCTTTCTTTGCACGTCAAGCATGATATTTGGTACAATCTTTCTTTACGTGTCCAGACTTGTTACAAAAGAAACAACTCTCTGTAGCTTGTTGTTATTTCTTTTGAGTTGGACCCTTAGCAGCTTCATTCTAATTCTTTTCTTGCCTTTGTCTTTAGGGGCGTTGGCCAAATAAGCACTTTCAGACTTATCACACAATGAGAAATGAGCTCATTTAGGGTCCATTTCTCCTTTTGACAGTTATAACTAATTTTAAATTGACTAAACTGTGCAGGAAGCAATACCAAAACCATAAGAACAAAAAATTCCTCAGAAAGCTCTATCTTAAGTGCCTTAAATCTTGAAGCAGTATGGAACATCTCCATAATGTACTCCCTTACATTTCCTTGACCTTTATACTTCATAGACATTAAAGAAGTCAGAAGTGATGTCATCTCAACATTATCGTTTTTAGCAAAACGTTTCTCAATTTCATCAAGGAAACCCTTGGCCTGAGTAATCTCTTCAGATTCTGTGCCCCTAAAAGCTTCTGGAATGCTACGTTTCATGATCATTAGACTCATGCGATTTGAACGATCCCACCTCTCAAAATCCCTCTTAACATTGGGGGTGCTTTTTGCAGTGAGAGGTGCAGGTTGTTCTAACCTTAGTACAAGGTCTATGTCCATACAACCAAACACTTTAAGTAAGTGCCTTTTCCATTCCTTAAAATTAGTCCCATTAAGCATGAGTATAGAATTTATATTAGCAGATATTGTGGCAATAGAAGATGAATTAGCTGAATATAGAACAAAAAAAAAGTTTAAATCAATATTCATAAGTAAACAATAAATTCAAGATAATGGCTAATCACATCTCAAGATACCAAACACAAAATTAATATCAAGTTTTTGGACAATAATATTAACAGTAAGCGGTACTCTTGTTGTAGCAATCAAACATTGACAATAAATTATGTCAAACAATGAATTAATCTTTGGACTAACTTATTGCTCTCATAAAATACCTTATAATTGTCACACATTTATCACCACAGATGTTGAAATTCTGCCAAATATTTACTTACCTTTAGATCAATTAATAAACGCATGAATCACAAAAACATATAATCATCTTAATATTTCAAATAAACTAATCTACACAAAAGAGGTCACTTTAGCGGCATTTTGTTTCAACTAATTTATTTAAAATATTAGACATCCTTAATTAAAAGCCAAAATCTGAATTTATTTGTTTCAAAATATTTACCTTAATTTTATCTTTTAATCAAATTAAAAGATAATCATATATATATATTTATATACTTTTCCAAAACTAACATGCATTAAACCAATCAAAGCATATATATATTATACATTTATACATACGAAACTACAACATGCATTAAACCAATCAAAGCATGCATATATTGTATATTTATATATAATAAAATATATATTAAAGAATTAAGCCATGTGTATATGTTAACCTTCTTTTCTTTTTTTCAACATCAAAATAAATTCCTTATACCATTAAAAAAATAAAAAAAATAATGCTTTCAAAGGAAAGGCATAAAGTGACAGAAACATGATTTTGCAAATACAGTAGCACAAATTATGAATAATTAAAACAATTGAATCGCAAGAAAAAGATTAAAACGCAAAAAACTTTTGTAATTGAATTCATCAATTCGAAAATCACTCAAATTAAAAAATTAAAACAAAACCCTAAAATTTTAAGATGAATTCAAGATAATCAATATCTTAAAAAAGTTTACTTTAATATAAACCTTCAAAGATCAATATATAAACCCATGAAATTTCATGAATCAATTATTCAAAAGAAGAACCTTAATCAATTCTCAATGATTTGATACGACGAGGCTCGGATGCCACTTGTTAGATTTGTAAAATAAATCTAAAAATAAAACTAAATAAACCAGGATCTATCATGTCAAATCATCAAGAATAAATCAAGAACAAAACTGGATGCGGAAGCGTACCTGAATCCATGGATTCCTTGAAATAGAGACACTAAAGAGTTAAAATATCATCTTGGAAGAGATAAATTGGAAGTGAAAGTGGAGAAAATGGTAGAAAAAGTGAGGAAATTAAAGAGACAAGGTAAGTACTTCAAGAAATTTACTTTATTTAATTTTAATCAAGTATAGAGTGTGTTAAATTGGTTGAATTAATTGTGAATGTGCTAATATTATGTATGAAAATTAAAATGGTATATTTAAGTAGTAGAAAAAGAGAATAAATTGTAAAGTAAACAAAATAGGTTATGTGAATTTGAATGTTTAAAAGAGAATACAAATGAAGTGTGATGATATAAAAAGTGAATGTGTGGGAAAATTTCAAGTTACATTAAATTTTTTTAATAAGGACTAAATTGTAAAGTGTAAAAATTTTATGTGTGAAATAAAGTATTGTATTAGGAAGTTTAAATGGAATGTTAAGTGTTAGTGAATTAGTTAAAAAGTTATATTAAAGTGAAATTATAGTAAATAATGAATTTTCAAGATATTAGGAATTAAATTGTAAACTTGTGAAATTTATAATTGAAAAAAGAGAAGTTATAATAAAATTTGATGATAAGTGAGTTTTAAGGATTAAATTGGACAATAATTAAAAGTATAATGATTATGTATGACCTGTGAAAGAGTAAAATTAGCATTAAAATAGTTTCTGGACAGCAACAATGGTTAAACTTTGAAAAATCACCAAAAATTGTGGAAATCGAATTAGAGGTTGAATAAAATATGAAATTAATTTTATTGAGTCTAGTTTTTCATAGAGGAAACGGTGTAAGAAATTAAATTGTAAATTATGAGATATAATAAATTTTGTGAGACAATGTCAGAATAATTTCGGGTTCCCTTGTTTTGACTTTGGAAAATCATCAAAAAATGTAAAAAAAATTAGAGGTTTAAATTTATATTTTTAAATTCTTAATGAGTCTATTTTAAATAAAAACAAATAGATACATCATCTAAACCTCGTACTAAGAGATAACTAATATTTAGTAAAGAAAGGTTGAAACTGTCAAACAGCAGAACAAGGATAAATTTGAAGATTTTACTATACTTATTGGCTAAATTATAAATTCTGAATTTTTTATGATGGGAAGATATTTGAGTCTAGTTTCAAAAACATCAAGTGAATCTTAATTTAGAATTCTGTAGCTCAATATATAAATAATTTAGTGACTATGACTCAAGTGGACAACTTTGATATGAACATATATGTAAATAGTGGAATTATAGATAATGTTACATATAAGCATGTTATATATATTAAGGATGTGGAATGGAGAGGATGAGGAGGAAAATATATGAATATTCAACTAGCATAGGTTTACATTAAAAATGGCTGATTTTGCATGTTTTAGGCTCAAGGACTAAATTGAATAAAAGTAAAACTTTAGGGGTAATTTTGTAAA
This sequence comes from Gossypium anomalum, assembly GCA_025698475.1. Lineage (NCBI taxonomy): Eukaryota > Viridiplantae > Streptophyta > Magnoliopsida > Malvales > Malvaceae > Gossypium > Gossypium anomalum. The sequence goes on from CM046968.1 coordinate 21,789,705, forward strand.
AATGTAAAAAGGCCAAATTACATGAAATGAATTGTTTTATTGTCTAAATTAATAAATTGAATTAAATTAGTAATTTATATCAAGATAGGGTGAAAAATTGAGGAAAATGGAAAATTTCCAAAATGCCCTTGAATCTTGGTATTTTTGTAATTTAGTCAGGTAAGTTCGCGTAACTAAATTGTATATTTTTATGTTTAAATTGAATGTTCTGTATGTGAAATGTATAATTACCATGTATAAGTATTAAGCACATATCCAAAAATGTCTAATAAAAATAAGTCCCGTTTGAACAAATGAAATTCGATGGATACAAGGTTCCCAAATTGGTTGTGGTTTTGCATATGTTGCAGATACACCACAGCTCGAAACAGCATCCTGTTATTAGCTCTCCGGAGCTTCCTGTTATACGGTTCTTGTGAGCTTCTTGTTAATAGCTCTTCGAAGCATCCCAATCGGTTGTGATCCTACATGTGTTGTGGACACACCTTAGCTCTTATGAGCTTCCTGATTATGGCTCTTCGTGAGCTTCCTGTTAATTGGCTCTTTGTGAGCTTCCCGACATGGATCGTTTGAACTTCCTGATATATGTCTATCTGGAGCTTCCCGTTAATGGCTCTTCGGACCTATTGGTTATTGGCTCGCATGAGCTTCCTGATTATGGCTCTTATGAGCTTCCCATAATTAAACCTAAATAAGCTTTCCGTTACATGGCTCACATGAGCTTCCTATTGTATGGCTCGGAAGAGCTTCCCGTTTACATGCTCGGATGAGCATTCCCAAATATGAATTGACGGATAGTATATGAATTAACAGATTATAGTGAGGTACACTTTGTGTGTACTACCTGAGTATCCATCGATATTTTAAATGGTTTAACGGGCAAAGTCCTGATATGAGAGAAGATGATCCGGAATGAATTATTACATGTATATACCTAAAATACATGGAAATGAGATTTACTTGATATATTGAAACATGACATGGAAAATACATGTATATGAAACTTGCCTGATAACTATGTATATTCATGATTATGAATTGTTAATGGAATAAATATACATGAAATTCAAGAAAATGATGGTACATAAAATATTGATATAATGAAATAAATGATATACGTTTATGAAGAAACGACAAGAGAATGATATGTATCATGACATGTAAATATGTGATTATCTTTGATATGTTGATACAAGAAATTATGTATGTTGAGACGAGTAATAAGCTCAAGTGTGACATGTCGAGAAAATAAGTTTATCAATGTTGAATTTATATGCAATATGTGCAAGTACTCTAACCAGTGTTGTTGCTTGATGTTTAGGCAAGTGCCAAGCTATTGGTTGAATGGTAATATGTTTATTTATATGATGCATTGAAATGGTAAGTACTTAAGTGAAAATATGATAGTGCTCATGAAAGAGTGATAAGGTTTAAATTATGCAATTTCTTATGAAATTACTTATCATGTGATTAATTCGAAAAAGGCTTTGTTTAAATGCACTAGCTTGAGACCATGGTTGAATGACATGTTTATGACTTGTGAGTCATGCATATGAAATGAGTGTGGAAAGTAAAAAAAAAAACAAATGAAAATAAAGTAAATTGGAAGAGTTAAAGTTATTTAAAATCCTACTAAGTTTGGGATAATATGTACAAGTGATGCTGTGAATTTATTAACCTTGTGAGTTGATAAATATAACTTCATGAGTATTGTGGTATCAATGTTGGATTATTCTTGATATGTATACATTTCGTATTTGAAATAAATTGATATGATCAAAGATTATACGAGCTTACTAAGCATTCATTGCTTACGTATTTGTTTTTATTTACCTTACAGATTATCGAAAGCTCAAATGGGTTGAAAGCTTGTTGGAGCTATATCACACTATCCATCAGTTCTATTGGTAATTTTGGATGATCTGATTCTGGTTATAATGGCATGTATAGGTTATTTTGACTAAATGTTAGCCTATATGTGTTTTGGTATTTTGGTATATGCACAATTTGCCTTATAATGTTTATGTGTGAAATGATTTGTGGTTGAAAGATGAAAATGTAAAATAGTAGTCGAATATGCATATGAGGTGCCTAAAAGCATATTGGTTGTATGTAAACGTATAGGCATATTAATAATTGGTTTCAAGTAGATTATTTGGTAGTAGTATGCACATATATGTGTTTGAATAAATAGGTAAGTTTGGATAATTGGATATATGAGAAGATATTTCATGTATAAAATTTGATCTTAGCTTAATTTGAATGCCTTGAAATGGCTTGATGATGTTCTGAAATGTTTGGTTAGTTTGATGACAAGTTGGGTGAGAAATGAGGCTAGGAAAAATGACCTATTTCATCCACACAGGCAGAGACATGGGCATGTGTCTCAGCCGTGTAACGCCCTGAATTTGGGCCTAGAAGTATTGAGTCTTGAGCGTAGGGATAGTTAAGAGACTACACATAAATATTTAGTTGTACAAGAAAGTGACATAAATGCATGTTTGCTTCAGTGGTTAAGTGTACTGGGAAGTGTCTGAGAAGTCTTGGGTTCAAGCCTTGGCTTGTGCAAAAGTTTGTTTTTTTTTTTTAAGGAATAAGCACTGCCTTCAGGCAGTAGGCTTTTAAATAAAAATAGGTGAAGCATGTCATAAAAAGCCTGTTGGTCTAAGGGATAGTGGCATGTTACTGCTACTAAGGGTCTTGAGTTCGGGTCTCACTGTACACAAAGAGTGTTTTATTTTGCTTCTCTTGTCGTGTGAGAAGAAGAAGTTGACTGAAATACTGCTAGTTGAGGAGAGTTTGAATTCCATGGTTGAGGAGGTAATGGTGGAGTGATTTTAGGAGGATTTTTTAGGATTTGAAAGTGGACGAGTTGTAGCTGAATAGGTGTTGACCACTCAGGAATTCGGCTTGAGTTGGTAAGTGGTCTCTCCATTTCGGGTTTTTGTGAAATTATGGTTCTCTTCACTCCTTGTTTTTGAAGCCGAATATTGCTACTGTTCTTTTCGTGTACCTTTCGGTTCCAGTTTGTTCGATTTTCCCTTCTTCCCTTTTCACTTTGTTGCCTAGGCTGATTACCTTATTGCTTTTGTTTTCTATTTTGGCAACTTCTCCCCTTTTTCAATTCTGTTGTGCTAACAGATTTCCACTCTTCTCATCGGGTGACTTTGGCCGAATTCTTCATATCTCTCTATTGTTGTTTTCAAATAGGCAAGTATTCTTTGATCAATCTATACGGTTCTTTTTCCCTTCCTCCCTCTCTCTGTTTTAATTGTTCTTCATCTAATGACTCCTTTTCACTGTCGATTACTGCTAAGGGTACGATTGTTTTATCTTGTGCCTCGGTTTAAGTGTGGGCTTTTGAGGGTAGGCCGAATACTCCTGTCTCCTATTCCTAGGTTACGCTTTCGGTAAGGGTTATGCGGTTAGTGCAATCTTTTGGTAAAATCAATATATGGTTGAGATTGTTAAGTCTTGGTTGGATTGTAGGATACTTCTAAAAGGTGTTGAACCAGTCTTTTGCAACGGATTAAGGGAGTGATTCTCAATCGATCGACCAAGTCAGGTGATAAGAAACCATTTTAATAAGTGTTATAGGAAAGGATTGTTTATTCCTGTTGTTAAAGGGACTAATGTTGTATTGTGTTTGGATCTAGGGTTGGAGCGCTTGTAGTCTATTTGCACACTTTCACAATCAGGTGTGTAACCATACTACTATAAACGTGGATCGGCAAAAGCCAGAAAAGTATGACTATTGACGCTAAATGAGCATGCGATCGCTTGTGTGGTAATCTAAACGCGTAAAATGTGGACGTTTGATCGTAGAGGCCACCATGAGCATTTTCATAGGTTTAGGCCGTTCTGGGCCATGATGGGCTGAAATGGGCCGTGTGGGGCCCACGAGCTTGTGGGCCCTACATGGATAAACCACACGGTCGTGGAGAGATTATCGGGCCAGACTGTTTTGTTTTCACGGTCGAGGTCATATTTGGGCTTTGTGGGCCACACGGGCATGTGGACCCACATAGGCCGCATAATGGGCCTTGGGCCCATCTTCACTGTATGACTGTTAAGGTTGCACGGGTTACCCGAAACAACTGTGAACCTAGTGTTGGGTCGGTAAGTGTACCTAGACCCCCTTTGTAGTAAAATGACTGTATTGCCCCTATGTTGTAAAATGACTATTTTGCCCTTATGTGGTAAAATGACTATTTTGCACCTGTGTGGTAAAATAACTATTTTGTCCTTATGTGGTAAAATGACTGAAATGCCCCTACATGGTAAATTGACTATATTGCCCTTATGTGATATATGTTTAGATTTTAGGATGCTATTGTAACTGTGTTGAGTACATGTATAATATTATGATATGACATGACATGTGGCATGATGTATTGCATAGGGGTGGGTTTTTATATGATTGGAGGAAGTGTCTTTGTACTAGCGACTCTGCTTCAGCAAATCACCTGATAACTTTAAGCCTATTATCTTGTGACTCTCTTTGCAAATGTTGTTTAGTGCCGCAACCGGTGCTATATTTCTTGGTGTGTAGGGATGGGTGGTTGATTTTATCTCCACATGGTGTGTAGGGTTAGACGGAGATGGAGTGTAGAGGCTGGATGGGTAGGACTTGCATACTGTTTACTATTACTGCACTGTTTACTTTTACAGCAAAGGGCCAAGGCCCGGACATATGACTATTTCTATATTGAACTGATATTGCCACTGTTACTAAAAAGGGCTTAGGCCCAGACTGTATTTGTTCACTGTATGTTTAACTGACTATTGTTAAGGGATTACACACTAAGTTTTCGTAAATCACCCTTCTGTTTATCTGTGTAGGTAATCCTTAGGCGGATCGGTACTATGAGGGACTCGAAGGTGGCCACACAACCGCGCATGCTTCTATTTTTGACTTTTAAATTATAAGTATTTTAATTTGGGTATTTTCTGTAATAAGGCCTCTTTAAATTTTTAACATTTAATTTGGGGTTTTATTTATATTGACTTATATCTGCTAGCAGTAGGACACGGGTTTTCAAAAGATAAATGTTTTTTAAAAATACCATGAATACGTAAATGATTTTAAGAGCTACTGTAAGAAAACAATGTTTTACAAGTAAACGCTAGTACGCAACTGTTTTAAAAAGCTTCCGCTACAAACAAGATTTTGAAATTAATAACGTTTTAAAGTAAATACTTTTGATAGCGACGCAAGTTTTAAAATCATCTTTTAGATCACACAAAGAGGCTTAATAAAGATTGGGCTTTGTAAACGATATCATGTTTTATGAAAAACACTTCAATGTGACATCGCCAGATTCGGCCATAACGTCCAGGCCGGGTTTGGGGTGTTACAAGCCGTGTGTGACACACGGCCAGATGACACAAGCATGTGTCCCCTGCACTTAGGAAAACTTTTTGAAGTTTTGTGAAAAATTCCATGAGTTTCTGGTTTAGTCCCGATATGTTTCTAATGTATATTTTGGGCCTCGATGGCTCACATAAGGGACATTATGATTAAATTTGATTGATTTCAAGTATGAATGTTGTATGAAGTGAAATTTCTGTTAAATGATCTGTAAATTTTGGTAATGCTCTGAAACCCTATTTCGACGACAAATACGGGTTAGGGGTGTTACAGCCCAAACATTTCAACTATCATTTATCACCTATGTTTCAAGTTATCTTCCAAACATTACCAATTGTCAAGCTCATACCTGATTCAAGATTGAACATTCATCAACTAATTATACCTATGCCAATTACCAAAAAAAAAAAAAAAAAAAAACTAAACATACATACATTATTTATATCTACCAAGTATACCATATACACTTTCAAAACCAACATTACATAATAATCATTTCATAACCTTTATAACATCATCACTTTAACTCAAAACATATGATCACAACCAAGCCTATATACATGCCCCATAACCAAAGTAAAAACGATTTCAAAATCTACTACGACTGAAGCTTGATAGTGTGAGCTCGAAAGTTGATCCTATAGCCTCGTTTCGCAAAATGTCAACAGCAAAAAATAGGAAAAGAAACAAAGTAAGCTTTAAATAGCTTAGTAAGTTCACGAGATTAAATTTACTTACAAACTTACCTTGAATCACTTATATGCAATACAATAAATAACATGATACTATAACCTAACATAATAATTCACAAGAAAGCAGGTGAGTTTGTCATACACAAATTCATTGATTAATTCAACATCAGTCATGTTATTCAAACTATTTCAATCACATAGCATCATCAAATATCAAAACATCATTATTCCATTTATTTACAAATCTGGATAGCCCAATGAATTATAGCAAAAGTAACTTGAATACTCAGGTAACTATCTCAAGGGGCAATATACTGCTAAACAGGGGCACAAATGTGCATATAGGGGCACCGAAGTGCCAACAATATAAACGCACAACTAACCTTATTAGCAGGCCAATCATATCTTAATCGTTTACTACGTTCAAATGAACATTTATACAAAATTCAAAACCTTTACAACACATGTGCACTTCTATATTTTCAGGTCACATACCATAACCAGGTCACATTCATTCAAAAATCCACATGCACCATGTTTAGCAAGTATGCAAAGTTTACAATTAGATCCTTACTTTATTTCTCACCTTTCGTACTAAATTATAAACATTATAAAGTTCAATTTAATAATATAATCATCAACCATCCATATTTAAAATATATATAAGTTCCAAATTTTACCACATGAACTTACCTAGTATAACCAGCTAGCAAGTTGGGTCATAGGGACTATTTTGCAATTTTCCCTTTTCATTATTTATCAACCGGTTGTTTCAATTCTTGATCTAAATAATAATTTATTTTAGTTTTATCAGCTTACAATGTCTTATAAAAATTTACTTTATGCATATAACACTTAAATTTCATTTTAAAAAAATTCTTAAAGTTTTGTATTTTATTCAATTAAGTCCCTAAAATTGAAACAAGTATAAATTTCACAATTGAACTTCGTTTTTCATTATGGATTCAATTATATCCTTCTACAGGCCCTTAAAATCAAAATTTACAAAAATTTCATACCAAATTTGACATATTCACAAATGAGCCCATAAACTCAAAATTAATAAAAATCACTTCACAAAATATTCCCTAATCATTTACATGTTTTTAAATCAACCATTTAACATTCAAAAAGCTTAAAAATATCAGTGGAAGCTTTTAAAACTTTGACAGTTTACAATTTAATACCTAGGATAGCTAGATTAAGTTACAAGAATATCAAAAACATAAAAATTAAGAAAAACAGGCTTGAACCGGACTTACATGCAAGGGCCGATTGGTTTGAATGCTTGAAAGCTTGTCTTTGTTCTTTAATGGTGAAGAACCGGTGGAAAGAAGAAACTGATGGAGACCATCACTTTTTTTTATGTTTTAATTATATTTTAACTTTTATCTAACTACCATTTTAATCTTAATTATAAAAAAAAAATCAATCTAAATTCACAAGTTTGGTCGTCTGTGCTTTAATACTAACGTTTAATTTCCTTTTGAAACCTTAAACAGTTACTAATTAAGCATTTTAGCTTATAGAAATCAATAGTGATTTTTTTATATAGTTTTTATGATTTAGTCCTTATACTCTAAATAATCATCCAATCATTAAAATTCTTGGACCAAAATTCAGTTTACTTTTATAATAACTTCGTAAAAATTTGATAAAAATATTTACAAGATCGATTTACAGAACCAAAGTCCCGGTACCTCATTTTTCAAAACCACTAACTTTAGGGTCAAACCACTTATACTTTAACTAATTGACCAATTAAAAAAAAAAATTATCAAAGCAATAATCAATAAAATTTTATAATGATAATATTTACTGACTCGATTATTGGAATGCGGGGTTTCGAAACCACTATTTTTTATACCATTGAGAAATGCGCTCTTACATTTCGGATTAATTCATTTTAAAGATTTTATGAATTTGATATATGAATTTAGTGTTTTAATCATATGCATATTAAATCTTTTGAATTTATGTTGAGAATTTTAGGTTTTGATTTTAATTTTTCAATATTTGGTGTTTTTTTTTTTTATATATATGCGCCGTTGATTCAATGTATATTTTAATTCTAACTATTGAATTCTATATGTATTATCACTATTTAGAAAATCATTTTGGTTCATAAAGAAAAAAAATCATGCAGCGAATGAAAAAATTTCTCGATTAGTGCGTATGTGATTTACCGTAATTTGATACATCAAATTAGGCTCTCCAATACACTTGTGGAGCTTATTTTTAAGAAAATAAAGTGTCTTTTCTATGCTTTTGTTGAATATCAGCTTTTGCCATTAATAAACATTTTTAGTAGTCTTGTCCCTATTGAGACCCAAATTGGCAAAACAGTGTCATAGGAAACCTAATGAAGTGTTTGAGTTGGTGCAGGAAGATGAAGATGGCCCAACCTTGAGGAAATTATCATTCCTGGTGGGTGTCATGAAATTGATATGGATATCGTGACATCGGACCCCTTCACCTTAAGGATACAAAACTTCAACACAAAATCAACATAAAGCCTATTGTCAAAAGAGTTGTGACACCAAGCCAAAGTCGTAGTACCGATCCTCCATGATCGTGATATCCTTGGAGGTGTTAAAATAAAGAAATTGGAGTCATCATTAGTAATTTCGCTACACCAGGGATAGGATGTCATGACATTGAGATCCCCCCTAGCGCACAACCATGAGTGCACAATTTTCTAGGGTGTTGCGACACCAAGGTTTGGGTATAGAGAAAAATTTGGGAAAAAAATTCTGGGTTGGTAAGATTATGGAGCTATACTTAGGAATATTGACAAGATTCTTAAGTTTTCTATACTATTTGGATGCCTTGGAGAGTATTCGAAGCTCAGATATGGATATTACTAAGAAGTTCACTTCTTAAGCTTTCTCTAAAAGACAAGTGCTTGCTCTCTTTCTCCTCGTTGAAAAAACAATGCACTTGCACTTGAGTGTGTATGTAGTACTCTCCTTGCTAAAATGTGTAACGTAGGTGTAGCTTCTATTGTAACACCCCTTGCCCAACCCAATCGTTAGGTTTGAGCTATAGGATGCTATAATCGTTATCGGAGCAACTACTCTCAAATATATCATAAATAAATCAATCAACATTCAAACATGTCATAAGCATATTCTTGTTATGATATGTAAGTAAATCCGAGCCTTAATCAAGCTTGCAAATGCTCTTTTGTTGACCCATGCATGAAATAAGACCAAATTGTAAAATTTCAAAATTCTAGGGTTGACATCGTGATGTCAGTTTCTCCATATTGTGACGTCGCTAAATAGTTTGTCACATCATGATGTTAGGCCACTCAATGTCGCAACATCACATAATTTTGGCTGACCTTGTGACGAGGAAGAATGCTTGTCAGGACGTGGACTCTGTTTTTGGTAGATTTTAGGCCAATTGGTAACTTTTTCATGTCTACCTTTGGTGTATATTTGCACAACTTTACTTGCACAAAAATCACTCCAAACACATACCAAAACACGTATAAACATCCACAATCATCATTACATAAACTATACTACCAATTCAGCCATTAAACATAACATACCAACATCATGGCATTCAAACCAAACCATTTGCAAATTTCTAAACATTTACCTAATTCAGGCTTATCAAAACATGCCAATTTATATGCCAAACATATGTTTTGAATATATACTTCAAAATATACCATTTCAACTAAGTTTAGCCTTGACATAATCAAGCAAAAGATAAATTCCATATTAAGTCAAACAATCAAGTTGATAATTACATAACACTTATGTACATACCATAAAACTGAGCTTTTTAATGATTGAAAAACTACCAAATCAACAACAGGATTGATAAACCATAATATATACACATTTTTACCCTATGCTTGGCATATTTATGGATGGTTTTTTCATTAATTTCATTGAATTCGGCACTCCTAATCCTTTAAATTCATGTTTTATACTTAGGTGAGCATAGGAAAGCGAAAAGAGCAAGAAACGGGCCAAAAACGGACCAAGTGGGCCTAAATCAGTGTTTCACATGGCCTAGGCACTCCCACACAAGTAAACCACATGCCCATGTGAGGCACACGAGCAGGCCACACGCCTGTGTGTCATGGCCATGTGGACTAGAAACCAATTCAGAATTACACACGGCTTGAGCACTTGCACACGGGCGTGGCACACGGCCGTGTCCCTATTAAACCTAGGTCTAATTCTATTCGAAAAAGGCTAATTTTGGGCTATTTTGGGCATTACAAAGTCTATGTAAACACCCTAAAAGAGGATTAAAAGGATACGTATAGTAGAAGGTAGAAAGTACTCAAGGAAAGCCATTAGAATCACCTTGGAGGTAGGATCTACATCAAGACTGAAGATTTCCATCCAATTTCCTAGAAGTTCTTTGGGTTTCTTTATATTTTTTTGTTTTCCAAACTTTGAGATGTTTTTTATTATTATTATGAACTAAACTCCCTAAATACCTAAGGAAGATGAAACCTAAGATGAATCTTATTCTTCTTTGATTTATATGATAAATACTTGTTCTTATTCCTAATTTTGAGTTTTAATCCTTGTTTTAATATTCCAGGATACTAATTCAGGTTTTTGATGTGCTTATTCAGTGGAGGAAAAGTCCCTGTTTAAGAGTAGATCATTCATAATTAAGCGGAGTTGCATGCAATCCTAGAGATAGGACGACATAAATCTACCGGATTAGAGTCAAATCTAATAAAGGAATACATAGATCGAGTTAATGCGACAATAGGGGTTTTAATTAGAAAGAGATTTCGATTAATCAACCTAGATTCAGTTGTTTTTAGTCTCGAGAGAGATATTAACATAAATCAGTGATTTCTACGGATTAAGTCAAGTGAATAAATCGTCTAACTCAAAGGTAATAAGTGAAGTCTAGGTGGATTCTTCCATGGGTATTGTCTTCTCCATCGGTTTTCTAAAAAGTATTTTCCAACTTTAACCTCTATCGTAATCTTAGTTAATTAGATAATTAGTTTTAGATAAAACATTCTCTTAATTTTTAGGTTAGATAATAAAAAGATAGTAATTACTAGTACTTTTAGTCCTCGTGGATATGATATTTCCGATCTCAGCACAACTATACTGTTGTTCGATAGGTGCGCTTGCCTTAGTCGAATTTTTAGTTAGTTTAACGACCATCAAGGATAGTGTGAGCTTCTCAACGATCCAATAAACATGTTTCTCAAGTTGGCAATCTACAAGGAAAAATGGGACAACAGAGTAAGCATATTGAATGCTTAGTAAGTCCAAATGAAAATTTACTTAACTTACCTTAACATTAAAACAATTTAAGCAATTAAACACATTGATATATAACATGACATCCTTTTACATCCTTAAACTTTCATATGCATTTCAACAAATACAACCAATAGATTAGTTCATTTACATGTCAAGAACTTATAACACAAATAATATATATAAAACAATTCCATCTAGTAGCATACATCATTCAATTCAATCCAATTTGAAAGCATATTTAATCCAACTCATGTTCATATCATTTCAAGAAGTTTGTTTCCATTAGGTTACCATTTCTCACCCAAGAGAACCTTAGTAAACCGAAGTCGAATACATAAGACTATAGTGCTCACACAAGCTGACAGTGATCAGGGTTGCTCACACAAGCTAAAATTTAAGAATTGAGAATCCACAAAAAATGTTGGATATCATATAATCATGTAATCCCTGATCAATTTCATATTAGATCCCAATGGAATGCCATATGTATTTGAATCCTTTACTAAGTTCACACGGGCTTTATTATGGTAATCGTATCAATTCAACCCCTGTAACAACATATATATATATCATGCCAATCTTATAAGCATTTCATATCCATTTCGATACCTCATACCTATTCACAATTGCCATATATTTTATAGTTTGCAATTTAGTCCAATTGATGCCGAAATCACTAATATTACATTTATATAAACTAATAAGCAAAATAAAAAATTCAAACATAACATGAAACAACATAGTTTCATATGAACTTATTTGGCAAAACAGCAAATGGACAATTCTTTAAGGACTAATCTACAATTTTTCCTTTTCCTTGATTATCTTTGGTTTGGTTCAATTTTTTATCTATATAATAATTTGATTCAGTTTATCAATTCCAAACATCTTACAATATTCCATTTTATGCATAAATTAGTTTAATTTCATTTTTTTAAAAATTCCCTAAATTTTTTGTATTTTATTCAATTTAGCCTCTAAAATCAAAATTGCAATATCTTTCAAATTTCAACTTTGGATTTGAAACTGATGTCACACCCCAAAAACGATGAATACAAAAAGGTGTGTGAAGCATGCATATTAACTATTTTGGCGCACTATGGTAGCATAATCTACCACCTTGTTGGCTTACTGGCAAGTTAGAATATTGGTGCATACTAGCATTAAAGTATCCACCCGTTGGTGGTATCTAAGGATTTAATTATAGAGTATCATCCAAAGAAGAAAGAATACGCTCAAGAAAGAGTATGCCTAAGGAAGAGTACGCCTAAAGTTTTGGATGAGCATGAAGAACCTATCAAGTGTATGAGAAAGCTATAGGAGACTTAATTGTCTTTAAGTCCACACCATACATGAGTCACCGCCAAGGTATAGTATGCTCGATTTGCATGATGTTCAAGTTGATTCTTGTAACAGGATTAGTTGGGAGTCAACTAGATTGATTTGACCCTCCCCATGATTGGTCAAACAGTAACGTAGATCTTCACCAAATTTTTTTTTACCTTCCCTCAAATTTTTTAAAGGACTCGAGGGACAATTTTAGGAAGCATCATTGTAACACCCCTAACCCGTATCCATCGCCATAACAGGGTTACTGAGCACTACTGGAGTTTATAGAACAATTACAGATGATTTATGTCATTTACTATTCATATCCGAAACTAATCATATTGTCCCTTCAATGGACCCTTGAGGCCTAATTTAAGCATTAGAAACAAGCCAGGACTCAATCAAAATCTCAGAGAATTTTTCACAAAATTTCAAATTTTTTTCTTATATACAGGGGTCACACGCTCGTGTGAGTAGGCCGTGTGACTCACACGGCCAAGTGACATGCCCATATCTTAGGCCGTGTGGGCATTCGATATGAGGCACGCGGCCATGTCCCAGCCCGTGTCCTTACCCGTGTAACTATCTGACTTGGGTCACACGGCCAGCCACACGCTCGTGTGCTAGGCCGTGTGATCAATTTAATTTTCAAAAATTAGGTGCAGCATTCACACAGCCAAGACACACGCCCGTGTTCTAGGCTATGTGTCGCACACGGCTGAGACACACACCCGTGTTCCTAATTCTGAGCATTCTGTTTCTCAATTTTAAGATGCAGGGGACACACGACCAAACCACATGCCCATGTGCTCGGCCGTGTGTGACACACGGTCAAGATACACGCTCGTGTGTCTACTCGTGTGGACAAAATAAAGCCATTTCCTAGCTTTATTTCTCACCCAGATTTGCCATTAGTCTTCAACAACACTTATACACATTCACCAACCAATTCAAGACATTATAATCAAGCCTAATACAAATATTGTGTAAGATATATTAGCATGTATATTCAAATGATTAAGCTTACCAAATTTTTATTTATGTACTTAAGTAAATTTGTGTCATTTTTACTAACTCAAATTCATTTACCATTTGATGCATATATCATCTACTACTTAACCATTTCAAAACACATCAAACATGATATGGCCTTATAATTATATACCAAAACATACCACTCTAGCCATTCCAATGGCTAGATAACAAACAACCATTTACGTTCCCTCTCTTGTCACCATTAGCCTATACATGCCATTATATCAGAGTAAGTTTTCTATTTATACCAAAACAAGCTGGAGAATAGTGTGATGATGCTCCAACCAATCTCTAACCTTTATGAGCTTCCGAGCACTATAAAACAGAAGATAATAAACCTAGTAAGCATTTAATGCTTAGTAAGTTTGTATAACAGAAATTTAGCTTACCATTTTTATTCATTTAAAGTAAACATACAATTTTAATAACACAGAGATGAGCTCATCATGCTACAAACTTCCAGGTATTTCAGTAACATTTAAAATATAATTCATTTAACTCATAGTTACTGATTTCAGAAGTTTTATTCGTTGAACCATTGAAATTTCGATGGATACTCGGGTAGTATACATGAGGTATACACATCAGTGATCTGTCAATTCATGTTCAGGGGTACCCATTAGGGCACTTAATCAGGGAGCACACTCTCGAACCACATATCAGGATGCTCAGATGAGCCATGTAACAGGACGCTTATCCGGGCTAAACAGGAAACTCATAAGAGTTTTAATTAGGGAGCTCATAGAGCTTAATAGATAACTACGAAGAGTTTTTATCAGGGAGCTCCGGATAGCGTAACAGGGAGTTAAAGCTAGCCATGTCAGGAAGCTCATAAGAGCCTATATCAGGACGCTCATGAAGAGCTGCGTTTGTGCGTTTGTGTCATCAATAATTGTTGGATCACAACCGATCGAATTATGTAACAGGATGCTCACAAAGAGCTGCAGTAGTGCGCAACACATGCAAGATCACTACCGATCAGAATGTTTGCATGAACTATATAACAGGACGCTCAAGAAGGCTTATAACAGGATTGCTCGTCTGAACTATAGTATGTTCGCAACATATGCATGACTTTAATTAATATGGGAAAATACTTTATCCATCGAATTTCATTATTCATACGGGACATAACATTTATCCAGGTTTATCGATCATGTATTCAATTTCACATCAATAGCATTTACACAATTCATACACACAACATTCAATTTAAGCATATAAATAAACACGATTTAGTTACACGAACTTACCTCGACACTTGTTCGTATATAGAAGTCTACTAATCCGGCATATTTTCTTTTCCTCGGTCTAACTCTTTATTTGACCTTTCCAAATCCAATTAAGCTAAGAAAGCTTACTTTCTCTTTCCTAGGGTTTTCATAGAATTTTAGGGAAGAAGATGATATAAAATGATGTTATTTGATATTTATTTTATTTATCATCTTTAATTTTTCAACTTTCCAATTTCATCATTTTCTTTTTCTAATTTTCCATAGATGAATCACCAAAAATATCTACTAACTTTTATTTAAAGGTCTAATACCATATAAGGATCTCTCATCTTGAATTCCATAACTATTTGATCCTTTTAGCTACTAGAACTCAACTTTTTCAATTTTATGCAATTTGGCCCTTTCCCTAATTTTCTTATCATAATGTTGACCATGCAAAAATATTAAAATAAAATTTTTTAACTCAAATTTGTGGTCGCGAAACTACTATTTCGATTTCACTAAAAACAGGCTGTTATAATCCTCACTCATCAAAATCCATAAAAGGGGGACCAAGAGTATATATAAAGTGAAGGGGGAATTCCAGATGGTTGTTCTTTCTACTTGACGTTCTGGTCTTTCTTTCCATCTTGAATGTTCTTTTCTTATTCGTTAAGCTAGAGCTAAGATTTCTTTTAATCAGTGGATGATTCAACCTTCTGGTAAGTCTTATAGCTCTGTATGTTACGATTGTTAAAGAGTAAGGATGTTAAAAGATGTATGAACAGTAGGGTGTCAGAGGAAAGCCCTGCATGGGGGTTGGATGTAGTTGAAATGTGAGTAAACTATCTATAAATTGGGATTTTAATGAAAATTTCATGATTTTGTAAGCAGTTGCTACTATGGGATTGGGAAGGACGATCAAAATAGAAGCTTTGGGCTAAGGTAAAAGTGGGTATTTGGTGAGTCTTTGGACCCGACTCTTACACGTCAATTTATGATGATTATTTTTATGGTTGATGACCATGTAGTTGTGCATATCTTATTTAGAATTTGATGTATGTATGTGTGTGTTTCTTGTGAAGCATCTGTATGTATGTAATGAAGTGTACGATGTAACACCCCTTACTAGTGTCTTACGCCGGGACAGAGTACGAGGCATTACTAAACTTAAACACAAATAATCATGCAAATCGGGCCATAAAATTTTGTCTAAATTAAAACTTTTCAAACACATGCATATTGTCCCTTATACAGGCCTTCGAGGCCTAAAACATACATCGAGGTTCGAGGTGGTTCGGGACTAAACCAAGAACTTTGGAAAGCTCTGGGAAAAATTTAGAAACTTTTCTAATGAAACAGGGTCACACGCCCGTGTGGACACAGGGGAACGCCCGTGTGCCATCAGTACGCCCATGTCCTCAAGCCGTGTAACTCTCTGTTTATGACACCAACAAATAAATTAAACCACACGGCCAGGCCACACGCCCGTGTCACCAGGCTGTGTCCCTCACACGGTTGAGACACACGGCCATGTCTCATCCCGTATAGTTAACTCTTAGGCTATTTTCCACGTCTTTTTGTCACCCTTACATACACACACATATATATGGATCCAATGGCATTCAACATCCTCAATTATGATAAAAACATATCATTTACCTATCAACATGCATGTGTTACACATTCTCACATTAAACCAAGACTAGTCATAACATAGTTATCTTTATGCCAATTTATTTCAACTTATCTTCAAACTTCCATGTTCAAAGCATTATTATTTTATCTCCATATTACACATTTAAATTCATGGTCATAAAACATGCATTCAACACACATGACATATTGCCAACTATGCATGACAAACAAATATAATCATATATTCACATCATAAGCAATAAATCATAACATGACTAGCTAGACTTACAAGCCATAATCAATATGAGCCACATCTCATGGCCATATACAATAGCTCAAAATAGGCCAATACATTTGGCCAAATCATAATAACACATGTCATAAAACTAGGTCCCTATACATGCCACCCGTTTGATAATTCTAACATATGTAACAATATTCCAAAGCTATTGGCTTGATAGTGTGATGCTGCCTTCGACAATCTCCAACCCCGAGTCGACCTGAGAACACTAAGGAAATGAAAAGAAGGGAGTAAGCTTTACGCTTAGTAAGCTTATATGAAAATAATATGCAATATATTAACATGCTATTTTTCAATTCCTCTCTATTTATTCAAAGTCTAGTTAAGCTGTTTTCTCAAGTCACGGTCACTAAATTATTTATATCTAGAGCTACGGGACTCCAAATTGAGAACAGCTAATTTTTCCAGATTCAATTTTCTTATCAACCACTTTTGAGTCTAACACATAAGCTAAGTAGGCTTTACAACCTTTCTTTACATAATTCCGAGCTTTCATTACAGATATCATAGCTGGTAGTCCATTCAGATCACTAGACTCAATTCAAATTATCTCATCATTCTTACATCTTTAATCGATGACTTTTCATTTGCAGTATCGTGCAACGTTAACCAATCCATTCCCAGAATTATGTCAAATTCGTGAAAGGCAAAAGCATCAGATCAGTAGGAAAATAGATATCTCGAATCAATAATGGGCAATTATTGCAGACTTTATCAACCAAAACACTTTTTCCTAAGGGGTTCGATACTTTAACTACAAATTCAGTAGACTCTACAGGCAAAGTCTTATTATGTACTAGATTCATACATATATAAGAATGCGTTGATCTAGGGTCTATCAATGCAATCACAGAAGTATCATAAAGAGTGAAAGTACCAGTAATCACGTCTGGTGATGAAGCTTCCTCACGAGCTCAGATAGCATAGGCTCTGGCAGGTGCTCTGGCCTCAGATCTAACAGCAATGTCCCTAGTAGCTCTTTGACCACCATTTGTGTTTCTCGTGTTTCTGGAAGGTCTACCTCTAGTTGAGGTGTTACTCGGTCTCAGATTCTGTACATTCTCTTGCTGTGCAGGTTTAGAACAATCTCTTAAAAAATGATCCAGAGATCTACATCAGAAATAGGCTCGGTCATTCAATCTACAATTTCCCGGATGTCTTTTACCACAGTGTTTACATTCAGGTTTCTTAGATCGGACATTTCCAACACTTGCAACAGATGTAATAGGAGCTCTGGTGTTTGAATACAATCTAGTTCGATCTCGGTTTGAATGTCCCACATTAGTATTTAAACGGTTCTGATCATCTCAGAATTTCTTTGACTCAGACTGAAATGATTTACTCACAGATCTCTTTCTAGCATCCCTAGCTTCAAAATCAGCTTTTCTTTTCTCTTTGCTTAATTCTTCAGCTTTACAAGCTCACTCAACGAGCACTACCATTTCTTTAATCTCTAAAATTCTGACTAGCAGACGAATGTCTTCATTTAGTCCATCTTCAAACCTTTTGCACATTATTGCTTCATTTGATACACATTTCCGAGCATACTGGCTCAATCTTACAAATTCTCGTTCATATTCGATGCGAGACATACATTTATATTAAGCTCTAGAAACTCTTTACGTTTCTGATCAATGAATCTCTAACTAATATATTTCTTCCGAAATTCAGCTTGGAAGAAATCCCAAGTAATCTGCTCACTCGGAACCACAGATATTAAAGTTTTCCACCAATGATACGTCGTATCTCTTAGAAGTGAAACAGTGCATTTAACACATTCTTCAAGATTCAGAGACATTTCATCAAATACCCGTATCGTATTTTCTAATCAAAATTTAGCTTTTTCAGCATCATCATTCGTTGTAGCTCGAAACTCTTCAGCCCCATACTTTCTAATCTTATCAATAGGTGGTCTACCTAGCTGAACTGGACTCACTAAGGGCATAACAGGAATTTGAGAAGGATTAACTGGGGGTGGAGGTTGTTGTATAGCCGGGTTGGTTCTAATGTATTGGGTGAACCAATCATTCATCATTTGATAGAAGGCTTGTTTAGCCTCACTATCACGGCTACTCATAGCCGGTTGAGAATCATCTTGCACCGTCCCTTGTGCAGGAGCAGGTGCATTACTTTCAATATCGTCAGCTACGGCTCTATTAGGATCCATTGCTATGTAAAAGCACATTTTTAATGTCAGGATTCATCACACCATCACAGTTTCAGACATATGGCATGTATAGCTAGACTCACACACGTTATGGTAGTCCTAGAACCGACTAAACCATAGCTCTGATACCAATAAAATGTAACACCCCAATCCCGTAACCGTCGCCAGAATAGGTAAGGGGTATCACTGAACGGATAGAGCATTTCAGAACAACACAGATTCACAGATATCATATATCATTAATACATATGCATCCATCAACAATTCATTCATTAAGAAGGTCTACGAGACCTAAAACATACATTTAGGGAAGGTCGGGACTAAACCGAACCCATTCAAAATTTTTAAAACTTAATCAAACTTTCCAAAACTGATAAAGTCACACGCCCATGTAACTAGGCCGTGTGACTCACATGGGCATAAACCACGCCTATGTGATCCAACCGTGCCAAAATGAGGTCCTATACTTATTTTAGCACGGTCAATAGGCACGGCTGTGTGTCATGACCGTGTAAAATTTAGCTAGCTACTAACTTTTTTGCACGGCCACAAGGCACGCCCGTATTCCTTGGCTGTGTGGCACAATGCAAGCTTGATTTAAGCCAATTTGCCACTCATTTTTGGGTCCAATTCTACAAGCAATAATATACACATTCATATCATCATTTTTAACCAATTTCATACTTAAAGATGACCATTTCATATTTGAACATGGCACATTACAAACATACACCAAAACAATGCACAAACATATCATTTGCTAGCCAATTGACATGGCATAACATATATACATACCAAGCTTACATTCTTAAACCTTCTAGCCTATACATGCCATACTTATAAATATGTACATTTCCAAAAGTACCAAAATGAGCTTGATAGTGTGGTGACAACCCTTGACTATCTTGAGCCTTCCGTAGCTATGACAACTATAAAACAGACAGAAATTACACAGAGTAAGCTACAAAGAGCCTAGTAAGTCAAACACAATTACCAACTAGCATAGCATATAAGTAATAGTAAATGACCAGAATTCACAACCGTCTCATAAAATATTTCCTTACTTCACAGAAACATAGTCTTTTCTATTCAGAATTCTAGTACGATACAAACGTACCTATATGAATTATACATTCCATATTTCATACTTTATCTTCGGACAATCCAGAAACAGAATATATATTCACAGACAGGTACAATGCCGACGTCTCAGACGTGGCCTTACATGTAATTTAGTATTGAGGCCTCTGTCCCAGACAAGGTCTTACAAAAAATTTCAAATCGAGGCCTGTGTCCCAGTCACGGTCTTACACGATATCTCAGATCAATGTCAGTGTTCTTTCAGGAATATACAGAACTTTTCAAATACCAGCATATTATCATGGTTTATTCATCAGGCTCTCAAGGCCGTCTAATGTAGATCACATTTTATAAACACATAATTTAATTAACTTAACATGTAAGTGTAGTTTGACTTACCTCGTACGGATTTCGGACGAAAACGAGTCGACTATTCAATTACTTTAGACTTCCCTCGATCTAAGTCCGATTTTATTTGTTCTTGATCTAATACAATTCAAATTCAACTATTCAATCGTTCATTTCGTTCAATATAATCCATGAACACATATTTTGGGCACTTTTCACTTTAGCCCTTACATTTTACACTTTGACAATTTAGTCCATTTTTCATCAAATCACATATATGCAAAATTCACCAAAACTATAGCATGACTAAATATACATGGCTTCCATGCAAGCCCAAATAACACATTTAATTCATAATTTAGCCCTTCAAAATCTTATTTTCACAAATTAGCCCAAATAGCTCATTTCATCAAAAATTCAAGAACAACACATACTAATTTCACATATATCTTTCATAATCCATATGAGAACACTACAAAGCTCATACAATCATTAATGGTACCTTTTATAATATTCAATAAAAATATAAATTTAAACATGAGTTTTGAAGAACACAAAGCAACGATCACAGAAACGCAGAAATTATCAAAAACCGAGCAAAATAAGCTCACCTATCAAGACATGCACTAGCCGAACATCAAAATGCTTCAATGGCTTCTTCTTTCTCAAATTTTTGGCTGAACAAGGTGAAAATGCATGGCCATTTTATGTTTATTTTATTATATTACACATTAAAAGCCATTTTTCCCATTTTGCCCTTTAATTAACAAATAAAAATTTCATCCACTAAGGTCTGTATTTGTCCATCATTAATTTAAATGGTAAATTTGACATGCAAGGACCTTTATTATAAAAGCCAAGCCAAATAGGTGCTTTAACATCTAGCACTCCACTTTTTTATTTTACGCAATTTAATCCTTTTTCATAATTAAGCACAGAGACAGACAAATTAAATCACAAAAACCTCGCAAATATAAATTCACATATCACAAACACAGAAAATAATATTAAAATATTTTTTAGACTCAGATTTGTGGTCCCGAAACCACTATTTCAACTAGGGTCAAAACCGGACTGTTACATTCACTCTAGTGACGATTATATTGAGGATTTAGATGGAATTGTGTCATTGGCACTGAGCGTTAATTTAGCTGGTGCTCAACAACCTAATGTTGATCGAGGCAATAATAATGGTCTAGGTGAATCAAATTTACTTCGAGCTATTACTGATGCTCTTTAGCATGTCACGGGAGCCATTCCTGCTATGGTACATGTGCCTGTTGTTTGACAAGTTCCAATTAAATAATTACGAAGATATGGTGCGACTAAGTTTTTGGGTTTGAAAGGGGTTGACCTCTTAGCATCTGAAGTTTGGATTCAAATGACTAAACATGTTTTACAACAACTCGAGTGCACCTCTCAAGAATGTTTAATTTGTGTTATTTCTCTGCTACAATGAGAAGCGTATACGTGGTGGCAGACAGCAACACGCCACGTACCTACTAAATAAGCTGATTGGGAGTTATTTCAAAAGGAATTCCAGAAGAAATATGTCAGAAAGTTATTTCTCGGAGACAAAAAGCCAGAGTTTTTACTGTTAAAACAGAGTGAGGTGGCAGTGGTTGATTATGAACGAGAGTTTTTGCGACTCAGTAAATATGCTATTGAATTTGTGTCATCTAAAGTTGAAAGTTACAAAAGGTTTTTATGTGGGTTACGTGATGAGCTTAAAGTATAGTTGGTATCGCATCAAATTTCAGAGTTTGCTGATTTGGTCGAGCAAGCAAAAATGGTAGAACAAGCTTTGGGTCTTGATAAAATGGCTGAGAATACTCGAATTGTGGGAAAACAGTCAGGAGTTGTTAGTTTGCACCCTCAATCTAAGCAGACTAAAAATTCTCGTGGTAATTGGAGATTGAACTTTAAGTCCGATAGATCCAAAAAAATTAAGATCGACAACCAACTATATCCATGGGTAGTGTTTGAGGTTTGTCTCAAGAGGTTGAGATACTGAACTGTGAGCACTGTGGGAAAAAGCACCAAGGTAAATGTTGAAAATTCACACAAGCTTGTTTTTGATACGGATCATAAGAGCATTTCGCTCGAGAGTGCCCGAGAGGTGATAATACTACTCTTGTTTTTGCTTAGAAGTCTGCATTTATAGCTAGAGATCGTGGTATTAGTCGTGGTGGTTCTATTTCTGGAGGTGGCACAAGAAAGGGAAGTGATGCTGTTACTCATCAGTCTAAGGCCAAAGCACAGGCACGAGTATATGTTATTCAGGCTCACGAGGAGGGTGATGCTAACGATGTTGTAGTAGGTATCTTTTTACTTTACTCTGCGCTTGTTTATGCTTTGATAGGCCTAAGAGCTTCACACTCTTATATTAATTTTGAATTGGTCAAAACGGGAAGCTTAAAATTTGATACGTCTAAAGTATCTATGGCAGTGTCGAGTCCTTTGGGGAAGTCTGTGTTAGTTGATCGAGTGTGTAGGCAGTGTTCGTTAGAAATTCATAATGTAATCTTTCTTGTTGATTTTTTTATTATGCAATTCGGCAATTTTGATCTGATTTTGGGTATGAATTAGCTCACTGAACACAGGGTGGTTCCGGAGTCTCGTAAAAAGAAATTTATGGTTCAGACTATTGACGGTAGCTTGATTGAGGTGAATGGTGTCCGAACTATTGGTTCAACTCGTATCATTTTAGCAGTTTGAGCTAATAAACTCCTCAATCAAGGCTGTCAAGATTTTCTTTCTTATGTCATTAATTCGAATGTTGGTGATAGTCAAATCAGCAAGATTCGAATTGTTTTTGAATTCCCTAATGTGTTTATTAAGGAATTACCAAGATTACCACAAAATTGGGAGGTTGAGTTTGCAATTGAATTTTTTCCTGGTACAACACCGGTGTCAATATCCTCTTATCGTATGGCACCAACAGAGCTGAAGGAATTGAAAGTGCAATTGCAAGATTTATTGGACCGTGGCTTTATACGTCATAGTATATCATCCTGGGGAGCTCTATTTTTTTCGTTAAAAAGAAAGATGGTTCGATGCAGCTTTGTATAGATTACCAACAACTAAATAAGTTGATGATTAAGAATCAGTACCCTCTACCTCGTATCGATGACTTATTTGATCAATTGAAAGGACCATCTTTTTTTTTCTAAGATTGATTTGAGATCTGGTTAGTTTCAGTTGAAAGTGAAAGATAGTGACATACCTAAAACAACATTTCGTATGTATTACGACCATTATGAATTTTTAGTAATGTCTTTTGGTTTGACTAATGCTCCTATGGCATTCATGGATCTTATGAATCGTATTTCCTAATCATATTTGGATCAATTTGTGGTTGTTTTTATCGAAAACATTTTGATTTATTCAAGATCTGAAGCAGAGCATGAACAACATATCCAGATTGTTTTACAAGTGTTACAAGAAAAGTAGTTATACGATAAGCTTAGCAAATGTGAATGTTGGTTATCTGAAGTTGTATTTCTTGGGCATGTTATTTTAGCTTATGGGATTAAAGTTGATTCGAAAAATATGAAGCCATTGTTTAGTGGAAAACACTGAGAAATGTGTCAGAGGTTCGTAGTTTTCTTGGTTTAGCTGGTTATTTTCGAAGATTCGTAAATGGATTTTTGAAAATAGCTATGCCAATAACGAAGCTTTTACAAAAGAATATTCAGTTTGTTTGGAATGTCCAGTGCCAATAAAGTTTCGAGAAATTGAAATAGATGTTGACTGAAACGCCAGTTCTAACCTTGTCTAAATCGTGGAAAGATTTCATTGTATATAGTGATGCTTCTTTAAATGGTCTAGGTTGTGTTTAATGCAAAATAAGAAAGTGATTATGTATCCATCACTCTAGCTAAAAATGCATGAGTGTAACTACCCGGTGCATGATTTAGAGCTTTTTTGCTCAAAGATATGGATACATTACCTGTACGGTAAAAAGTGTCATACTTATATTGATCATAAAAGTCTTAAATACATCCTAACCCAAAAGGAGTTGAATTTGAGACAACGACGCTGGGTTGAACTTCTAAAAGATTACTATTGCATTATTGATTACCACCCTGGGAAAGCTAACATCGCAGCTGACGCGTTGAGCAGGAAGGCAAAAATTGAGTTGCGAACGATTTTCACTCAGCTTAGCATTAGAAATGCTGAAAGTTTCTTGGCTGAATTGAAAGTCAAATCGGTGTTGTTTGACCAGATGATACCAAATTGGCGAGAAAAAGAGAAAATATTTGTATGTATATGATTTTTCTATAATTTCTTAAATTAGATTAAGCAAGCAATATATATATGATATGATTTTATATGAATTTCAAATTTAATTCTGTTTTGAGATTTGATCCTCGCATGTACTTTTCATTCTATTACTTGTTTATATCACTATGATTTATCATCTAGTAAACCAAAGATATATATCGATGACGTGTCAAGATAAAAATGAATGTATGAGAAATTAATAAAGGTTTTAAGGCATGTATTAATATCACTTTTTTTAATGTTCTATTCGCCCTCACCATTTTGGTGTGCACAAGATTTATTGACAAATAAATCTCGAGGATACAATGAAACACAATGATTCTACTAAGCATTGAGCAGAGCATAGCAAGAATATCAATTGTAGAAATTCTTTATAGAATAATATAAAAATAATAGAAGATGGACATGAATCAAAAGAAGTAAAAATTTCTATATCTTTGTTGTGTACCAAACAAATAAATTTTGACTCCTATTTATAGGAGTTCTCATGTCTCTTCATAAAGGTATAACTATCCAATAAATGCATATTTGTATGGTTACGTCTATTAAGAATTAATACATTACTTGAATAATCATGCCTTTTAGTAATAAGAGACATAACTAATCACTATGAATAGTGACAACTCTTGATTAATAACCAAGTGACATAACATTTGGTATTTAATGACAAAAATCACCATGAAAAGTGAAAACTCTTAACTTACTTATAACTTTTCATTTGCAACTATTGAAATATTATACATATATTGAAAATATTTCAATCGTAAAACTATACTCTGACACTACGAAGAAGGATAAATGTTGGCCATATTTTCATATACTTTATGATAGAAATTGATTTCAATTTTTTATTTTAAAAAAATGAAAGTGTAACTTTATTATTGTATTAACTTAAAATTCTATAAAATTTAAAGAAATTAAATGATAATTTCACCAATTTTGAAGATAGGGTAAGTCTCCTACTATCTACCTTCATCATTAATTGTTATGCTACAAATCCTTGAGCTTAAAGTGTTGGTCTAATGATCAGGGTGCTCATCGTCCCAAGTGTGACCTGGGTTCGAGTCACGTTCGTTACGTTGCTGTTTGGGCTTTGCCCTCTTCTTGTAATTCACCAAAAAAAAGTGTAGCTATAACATAGCTCTCATAATCATTAAAGGAATACTGAAAATTCTTTTCTCAAAGAAGTGTAACTATATTATAGCAATTTGATATTCTTATATAAGAAAACAATCTAATGTATCATAATTTATACACCATCATTTAATACTCTAATAAATTGACATGTATATATATATAATCTAATTCTAAAGACTTTAACATTTAATAAATCTTTTAATTATTATTGATAATTAATTGCTAAAAATAACAAATCTTAAACATTGAATAAATTAATATTTTAATCATATACATTTTAATAAGCTCTCTGCTATGTTTTCTCTCGATGAAAACAAGAATTCTGAAGCCAATTTGGTGGAAGAATTGATACAAAAAAAGGTTCAATTCAGAGATAAAGATGATAATACGTGTAGCGATATGATGATCGATCTGTCAATAGATCAACCGATCTCTTGGAGGGATAAGCTTGTTGGCCAGTCTTCCAAATCTGATTATAAAGAATCAGATGAAAAGGAAGATTTTGACATATTGGAAGGGGATATTCAGAAATCGTTTGTGAATGGAGTGCCTTCTATCTCTTTCTCAGACAAGATCCATCAAATTCTCATTCAGGGTATGGATAACATAGTTGTTTTAAAACTTTTGGGTCATAACATTGGGTTTTCGATTTTGCAAAATAAAATTCATAGCTTGTGGAAGCCATCGGCACGTATACACATTATGGATATTGAAAATGGATATTTCCTAATCAAATTCCAGAACAAGATAGATTGTGAGAAGGCTCTCTCTGAAGGTGCTTGGACCATATTTGGTCAATACTTAACTGTGCAACCCTGGACGATGGCTTTTGACCCTTCCCAAGCTTATCCGAATGTGGTTATGGCGTGGATCAAATTTCCTAGCCTACCTGGATATCTATTTAACCATAAAATTTTGGCTGAGATGGGAGGAATGGTTGGAAAGGTTGTCAAGTTAGCTGACAGCAGGGTGAGAGGTCGCTTTGCTCGAATGGCAGTCTATATTAATTTGGAGAGGCCTTTAGTGTCTCAAATTTTAATCAATGGGCGTTCTCAAAGGGTAGAGTACGAATCTCTTTCAACCATTTGCTTTCAATGTGGGAGGTATGGTCACGTGAAGGACTTGTCCTTTCAAAAGCACTAAAATCAATTTCGAAAAGGAAACAACTCTGTCGGAAAAGCCACTGGAAAGTCACAGCATGGTCGAGGATGGACATGAGAAGGGAGACAAAAATTACGGGCCATGGATGATCATTGAAAGGAGACAAAGGCAGAAATTTAGGGATAATAGGCAACATTCGCATGGAAATATAGAGAGGGAGAAAGAAGGTTCTCGATTTAGGGCCTTGAATAATAGGAGTTCAAATCAAGAAATAAATGGTAGAGATTTAACAGCTCTTAGACACAATAAAAGGAAAGATATTATCACTGAAAAGCATTCAAACAAGGAAAGATTAGATTCTGACAACGGTCGGCAGATAATGGACTCAATGAACAAAGGAAAGGATAAAGTGCTGAGCCCTAAAAATAAATTAGATCCAGTCATTGAGGGTCTTGATAATGTTGGGCCAAATGCAGTGTCCAGCTTAGATATTAGGTGTTTAGGTCTTGGTATTCCTTCAACAGATCAGGCCCGACCCTTGTTGGATAATTTAGGGCAAGACATAATGGCCCAAATTTCGTTGGCCGGTGACTCAAGCAACAATGGTAAATCGGCGGTGGTAGAATCTTTGAATGGGCAAGAAGTTGGGGTTTCTACATCTATTAACGATAGGCTTTTGGCAAATCTTGCATTTGTTGGTTCCTCGATGGAAGGTCAATCAACTATTGAAGTGGTTGTGGAGGTGGGCAGACTCGACTCCAATAAGCATTCGGCGGTGGCCTTTTCTGAAAGCAAGAAAAACAACAACACTCTTATGCCCTTAAAGGCTGATCCAGTCTTAAATCAAGTTGTGGCGCCCGGTCGTGGGAGCAGTGTAAAAGCTAGAGGTAGGGGTTTCATGAAAAAACTAAATAAAATGCATGTAAATAGCAGTAGCCGATTCAAATCTAATGACAGCCAAAGAGTGTTGTTAAAAGACTCTATGGTTCATTTGGCTTAAAGTAATTCATCTATAATAAATGAAAAACCTAGTTTAAATGGAGATCTTGGAGATGAAGAGCAGCAGAGGGAATGGGGTTTCCCTGGACAGTAAGAATGAATATTTCTATTGCCTCATGTTTATGTTTTTTTCTATTTGGCATTTGAGATATTTTATTATTATAAGTTTTATTATTTATTTTATATTTGATATGAATTTAAATTTGAGGATTCTTACTTGGAATTGTCAAAGGTGTACGAGCAGAAATTTTATCCGTGTTTTTCGAGAATATAATGTAGAGCATCATCCTGACATTTTTTGCTTATTAGAATCAAGAGTGAGCGGTAAAAAAACAAATTTTATTATTAACCAATTGGGTTTTAATTTTTCTCATCGAGTTGAAGCTGTTGGTTTTTCAGGTGGTATATGAGTGGGTTGGAAAGATTCAGTGCAGATTCAAATACTCAAAAATCATCCTCAAGTTATTCTTCTCTGTGTTAATGAACATGTTCCTAATAACTCATTTTTTATTTCTTTTGTTTGTGGTAGTCCAGATAGGATAAAACGAAAGCTCCTTTGGGATGGGCTTAAAGATGCGATGCCTCTTCAAATGATCCATTGGTTTCTAATGGGTGATTTCAATGCCATATTATCTTCTGAGGATAAGCGAAGTCCTTGTACCATAGGTAAGAGATATGGCTTATTTGGTAATTTTGTTGACTCTTGTGATTTACATGATCTGGGTTTTTATGGTCCTTCTTTTACTTGGCAGAGAGGTGGTACTTTTGTCAGACTAGGTTGAGCTCTTGCGAATGATGCATGGATGGCATCTTTTCCGCAATGTTTAGTCTCACACTTACTGCGCATCAAATCTGACCATCGGCCTCTCCTTTTGTCTACAAGACTGGACTTGAATTTGGATAAAGGTAGACCTTTCAGATTTGTAGCCGGTTGGACGAAGCATAATAATTTCTCTACCTTTGTCAAAGAAAAGTGGAATTTTGCAGGCAATATGGCAGAGTCTTTGAATAAGTTTACTTCTTATGTCAAAGATTGGAACAAGGACGTCTATAGTTTCTTGGGTCCCCGTAAGCGTCAACTCATGAGAGAGCTTAACAACATTCAAAAGGCCTTAGCCCACTTTGACTCAAGTTTCTTAGCTAGAAAAGAGGTGGAAATTCGGGATGAGTTGGAAAACGTTCTTAATCATGAAGATTTGCTTTGGAGACAAAAGGCTCGATGTGACTGGCTTTATTTAGGGGATAGAAACATTAAATTTTTTCATAGTCGTACGATCAAGAGAAGGAAATTTAACCGTATTACTGCCTTACGTATCAGTAATAGGGAGTGGTGTTCTAATAAGGAAATTTTGAAAACTGAAGCAGTGGGATTCTTTGAGAAACTTTATGGTAAAGTGCCTCAGACCTTGGGGGACCTACCCAATATAAATTGTCCACACTTGACTCCCTCAAAGATTGTAATGCCCTACACACGCATTCTACACCGAAACAGTGTACGAGGTATTACCAGAACATAACACATACCAATAAATAAAATCGAAGCAAAAATATGGCATCCAATTGAATCATGAAACATTATAACATATGCCTTTAACAATATTAGCCAACTTCAATGGCTTTATACAAAATACTCTATCACATACTATAGCCAATATTTTTAGCCTAGGAAATTATGACACGTAACAAAATAACTAAGCCTACTATACATGCCATAATTCAAAATGTTTAGTTCAAATACCCAAAAATATTGATAGTGTAGGCAGATCTTCAACGATCCTTGACTCCTGTGCAAGCTGGACGACACTATAAGACAAAAGAGAGAAAAGAAAGTAAGCTTATAGCTTAGTAAGCAAGTATATAAATAATGAATAAAGAATTTAATATGATTACATAATAACTCAAGTGTATCTAATTTTAATTTCATTATTTACTCTACTTTGGTCAAGCTATCTCTCCTGCGTCATGTTCACTAAATAAATCATAACTCGAGTTACGAAACTTGAAATCCAATTCCGTAAATTTTCCTTGAAACTAGACTAATATATCTACTTACTAATTATTTTCTAGAATTTTTTGGTGAAGCCAATTAGTACAGTTTATTAGTTAAATTCTCCCCTGTTTCAAGGTTCGGCCACTCTGACCCCTGTATATTTCGATTCACATATCTCTCTAGTCAGAGTTTCAATGACTATGACGTTTGTTTCTTATAAAACTATACTCAATAAGGATTTCATAAATGTAAGATAAAACTCCTAATTGTTTCTTTACAATTTATGGTAAATTTTTAAAGTCTGAACAGGGGATCATGCAGTCATTCTGAACAGGTCTCATGAAAATATGAATTTCTCAAACTATAAGATTCCTTTACTTGCTCTGTTTCTTTTACATGAAAATAGACTTATTAAGATTTAAATTTATATCTCATTCAGCCTCTAATTAAATTCCCATTATTTTTGGTGATTTTTCAAATTCACGACACTGCGTCTGTCCAAAATAGTATTATTGCTAATTCACTCTTTCACACTTTCTTTATATTAATCTCATTTTAACATGCATATCACAATTCATTTTCACCACATTTCATACATTACAAGTATAGGTCCATGATTACAATGTCACCATAAAGCCATCCCGTTGAACAATTCGGATCAATTCCCGATACTTGATGGTTTCAGTACACAGCTCCACCATCATATTTCATATAATTTGGCTCTCTTGTACACATGGTGAACACTTAGTACCACCCATGTGACCTAGCCAATTTATCTCGTAGCTCTTTTGTCTACATGGTGTCCTTCACTTGGAATCACACATGCGACCTAGCTACATTTATCTCTCCCGTAGCTCTCTTGTCTACATGGGATATTTCCCGTATCACACATGTGACCTAGCTACTACATAGTATCGCGTAGCTTTCTTGTACACATGAAGTGCACTTCGGCATCATACATGTGACCTAGCTACACTCCATCTATATTATTCAATCTTTCCGAATGTTCAACAGGGATTTCTCTCTCTATTACTTATTTCCATTCTTCCAATAGTCAATTTATGCTTCAAAATCGGCTAATATATATATATAATAGGCTGAAATATAAAAATGTAAATGAAGTTAATGTATTATTTACATAAAAACTTACCTCGGTGCAAAATATGGAAATTTTGCAATTTAGTCCAAAACCTTTTCCTTCCCCCGTTCGAGATCGATTCCACGCCTTTCTTGAGCTATAACAACACATTTAGCTGATTTAACACTCATACCATTTATTTCAATCCAAAAATCACATTATGGAAAAATTACATTTTTGCCCCCTAACTTTTACAAAATTACAATTTTGCCCCTAGGCTCGGAAATTTAATTTCAGCCCTTATTATTATGTTTAATGACATGCTGGTCATTTTTATCTTCTATGGCAACATCAAATTCTCACTCTAACACATAGTTATGAACAATAGGTATTTTTACCGATTATGCCGTTTTGCTCATTTTCGCTAAAAATCACTTAGAAAAGATCGTTCTCCTAACTTCAAACATTCATATTCTACCATCAAATACCAAAATACATGCATATCATTCATGGGTAAATTTTTAAACATAAATCCTAACTCGAAATAATGGTAGAAATAGGTAGACCGAGTTACGAGGATTTCAAAAATGTAAAGAACATTAAAAACGGGACTTGAATGCACTTACTATTGAGCTTGAAAGCTTAGGAAAAACCCTAGCTATGGAGAACATGCAAATTTCAGCCAAGCTTAATGAAGATGAACACATTTTTGTGTTATTTTTCCTATTTTATTTCATTTTATATACAAATGACCAAAATGCCCTTACTACTAAACTTTCTAAAAATTCCATCCATGTCCTAATTTTTGTCCATATAAAAGATAATGGTCTAATTTCCATCTAAGAACCTCTACTTAAAACCCCCATTTCAATCTAGTACTTTATGAATTAGACACACATTTTTCACCTATTTCAATTTAGTCCTAAACGTCAAATTAAACATCCAATCGATAAAATTTCACAATGAAATTTTCACACAATTATGAAATCATAATATAAACGCTAAAACTTAATCATAATAATAATTTTTTAATTTTTTAATTTTTTTAAATCTCAGATTCGTGGTTTTGAAACCACTGTTCCATTTTGGCCCTAAATAGGGCTGTTACAAAGATTACTTTTTTGGAGGAGTCAATCACAAATGCAGGATCAAAAGGGCTCTTTTTGATATGGCGCCTTTAAAAGCTCCCGAAAGTGATGGCTTTCATGTTCATTTCTTTCAGACCCAGTGGGACATTCTTGGTAATGATATTTTCAATTGGGTGAAAGGAGTTTTTGCTGGGGAAATCGATTGAGCAGGATTTGAACAACGCTTTGATCGTCTTAATTCCTAAAAAGGACTGTCCCGATGATTTTAGTCAGTTTCTGCCTATTAGTTTTTGTTATGTTATGTATAAATTGGTTATCAAAGTTATTGCTAACCAATTTAAGTTGGTTTTCCCTAATCTTATCTCATAGGAACAGGCTGGGTTCATAGTTGGTTGGAACATATCCGATAATATCATTTTAGCTCAAGAATTCATACATTCGATGTGTTGCAAGTGAAATGGGAAGAATTGGATGGCTATCAAGTTAGATTTGGAGAAAGCCTATGACAGAGTTAGTTGGGACTTCATAAGTGATTCATTGACGACTGTTAGGATACCTGACTCTCTACGAAGAGTGATTATGTCAGCTATATCTTCCTCTTCTATACAAATTCTTTGGAATGGCGTGCCTACCCAGAAGTTTAAGCCAGCTAGAGGAATCCGTCAGGGGTGCTTTTATTGCCTTATCTTTTTGTGTTATGCATGGATTGGTTGGGGCATCTTATTAGGTCAGATATTGATATTGGTAGGTGGGAACCTATTTAACTCTCAAGAATAGGTCTAGTAATCTCCCATATTTTTTTTTCCAATGACTTGGTGATTTTTTCCAAAGCTCAAGTTGATCAAGCGCGACTATTGAAGAACATTCTTAATCGGTTTTGTGAGGTTTTAGGTTATAGAATTAGTACTAGGAAAAGTAATATTTACTTTTCTAACGATATTAATAATGATGTTCGTAACCAAATTGTTCAATTGTTCAGATATCAGGAAGTTCAGAATCTTGGCAATTATTTTGGAGTTCCTTTACTGCATAATAGGGTAACTAACAGTACCTTTAGCTTTGTGGTTGATAAGGTAAGGTATAAGCTTAACAATTGGGATGTGAGGAAGTTATCCATAGCAGAAAGAATCTGTAACATCTCGAAATAGGGCCTAAACGGAACAGTGGTTGCGAAACCACAAATTCGTGATAGAAAAATTTATTTTATTATTATTTTGAGGTCTATGATATGTTTGCATGATTGTGTGAAAAGTTCGTGAAGAAATTCTATGCATAAAGTACTTAATTTGAAATTAGGGACTAAATTGAATAAATTGTAAAACTTGTGTTCTAGAAGTATTTTGCATAAAATTGAATTAGAATATTAATTAGGAGGTCTTAAATAGCAATTTGACCAATTTTAAGTTCATGGACAAAATTAGGACATGGAAGGAATTTTTGAAAGTTTAGTAGTAAGGGCATTTTGGTCATTTAGGGGTAAAATGAATTAAAATACAAAATTAAAAGCCAATTTTGCTCATCTTCTTCATGGAGGCCGAAATTAGCATGGGGGAAGCCATGGCTAGGGTTTTCAAGCTTTCCAAGCTCAATAGTAAGTGATTCCAAGCCCCGTTTTTAATGTTCTTTACGTTTTCGGAGTCCCGGTAGCTCGATAAAGCTTATGCTAGCAATAATTTAAGTTAGGGTTCATATTTGGAAAAATACCCATAGGTGAAATTTGTGTATTTTGGTGTTTTATGATAGAATATAAGGTTTTAAATTATGTTAGACAACTTGTACTACTCGGTTTTAAGCAAAAACGGGTAAAAGGACTTAATCGGTAAAAATACCTAATAGTCATAAGTGCTTGTTAGAGTATGAATTTATGCTGGCATAGAAGGGAAAAATGACCAGCATGTCATGAAACATAAGAAAATAGGCTGAAGTTTAATTTACGAGCTTTGGGGCAAAAGTGTAAATATGCAAAAGTTTAGGGGCAAAATTGTAATTTTTCCAAAATATGATTTTGGGTCAATTTGAATAATTTGAGTCCTAATTAGACTATATTTTAAATGATAGAGCAAGGAAAACTGAAATTCAAGCTAAAATGGAGAAAATACCAAGTTGTGGACAAAATGGTAAAAGTAGCTATTTTTGCATACGAGGTAAGTTTACAGTAAATAAATGCAATTTTCTTTTATTTTACATTATTATTGTTAATTTCCAGAATTTATATACTTATTTTATGAGGATATTTAAAGTCGAATTAAAGGCGAAGTAAGACAGAAAAAGCATTAGGAAGCCCCGTTTGAACCTTAGGAATATTAGGATATTGGGGTTGACAGACAGACAGACAGAAATGAGCTATGTAAGTCCATATCAGTTATATGGCTTTGGAGACAGAATGAGTCATGTAAGCCCATATTATATATATATGGCATTGGAGACAGAATAATTCATGTAAGTCCATGTCGAAGACATGGCATTGGCGAGATATTGATAGACAGAAACGACCCCAAAGATCCTTAGTATTCCGAGTGGTTCAATGGGTTATTGTACACGTTAAATTACAGTGAATTATCAGCAAAAGGGAAGGTAGATTATATTTATGAATAGTGAAAGGTCGGTAAGAAAGAAGGTATGTGAGTAAAGAAGAAGGTAGAAAATGAGAAGTAAAGAAAGTTTATGAGGCTAGGTGACATTATGTATAATTATTCATTATGTTGAATGTTGTAATTTATTTGCTTGTAAGCTTACTAAGCCTAGTGCTTACTCTCTTTATTTTCTTTTTCTTATAGTTTTTATCAAGCCACTCGGGATCGAAGAAGGAAACGCTTCGGAGAGGTGATCACACTATCAAGGAATAACTCGGTATAATTAGATGTTTTGTTTTGTGTATGGCATGTATAGAAACTTAGCTATCTTTAGTATAATATGAACAATGAATGATGTGTAAATGCTTGCTAGAGACTAGCTAATAAAAATGGCCGATGATATGCATGTTTATTAATATGTATGATTGAATGGTGGTTATCACATGAAAATTATGAAAAATGTGAAAGTAACCTAAAAACAGATTCAAATAACAGAAATGACGTGACTTTGAAAAATCACTAAAAATTGTGTAAACATATTTTTAAGATGAATAATATATTAAATTAAAGCTTATTATGTCTATTTTCTTATGGAATAAGAAAAATAGGTAAAGGTATTATATTTTATGAGATATCTGAGTTTTAGTGAAACAGGGTCAGAGCAATTTCTAGATCCCCTGTTTCAAATTTGGAAATTCACCATAAATTGTAAAAAAATAATTAGGTGGTTTAATTTATATGGTTAGAATCCTTATTGAATCTAGCTTTAATAGAAACAAACGGTATAGTTTTATTAATTTTGTATAGGGAGAAAAGTGGTTGGCAGTAAGTAGAGGTCAGTACAGTCAACTTCTGAAACAGGGGTAACTTTAACTAATAAACTGTACTAATTGGCTAAGTCAAAAATTCTAGAAAAAAATTAGTAGATATATATATGAGTCTAGTTTCAGGAAAAATTTATGGATCTTAATTTCGAGTTTTGAAACTCGAGAAATGAATTTTTAAGCAGCTATGATGCAGAAAAACAGTTTATTCCGAAAATTAAAATAAGTGGTTTAGAGTTGTTTAAAAGGTAAGATAAGTTTAGTAACACCTCAAGCTTGACTCCGGTGACGGTTTCGGGCGTGGGGCCGTTACATTTATTGGTATCAGAGCAGGTTTAGTCGGTTCTCGAAATAGTTAGTGTGAGTAAATGTCTAGCTATACATGCCATACCTGTATTTTGATAGTGTGACGACTCCTGATGATTTTTAAATATTTTGTTTTATTGTAATGGATCCCGAGCGAGCTGGTGATGATGATGTAGAAAGTAATGCGCTGCTCATGCGAAGGGTAGCGCCATCGAGAAATAGGCCATGAATGCTTAATCGTGGAGGAGTGACTCGAGAAGCTCTCTTCCAAGCTTTGAATAATTGGTTTGCCGAGTTCGTTCGTACGAATCCGGTAGTTAGACCTCCACCCCCTCATGACTCTCAGGCTACCCATGTAGCTCAAGCTTCCCATCCACAGGTACAATGATAAGAGAAAAGCCACCATTGATAGAATCGGAAAACAAGGGGCGTAAGAGTTACGAGCAACAAAACATGATGATGCGAAAGAGCAAAATTTTTGGTTAGAAAATACTATCGAGTCTTTGATGAATTATCTTGTACACCCGAGGAATGTATGAAATGTGTAATATCACTTCTTAGAGACTCACCTTACTACTAGTGGAAGACACTTGTATCGGTTGTACCAAAGGAGAGGATCACTTGGGATTTCTTTCAGGAGGAATTTCGTAAAAGTACATCACTGTGGGTTTATTGACCGTAAGAAAAAGGAATTCCTAGAATTGAAACAAGGGAGCTACTGTGTTCTCCAAGATAGATTTGAGATCCGGATACTATCAGTTGCGAGTTAAAGAGTCAGATGTCCTGAAGACTATTTTCCGGACTAGGTGAAGGTATTAAGGTTGATCCGAGCAAGATTTCAGCCATTGTTGATTGGAAGCCTCCTAGAAATGTATCAGAAGTTAGAAGTTTTCTTAGTCTTGCCGGATATTGTAGAGGATTTTCCATGATAGCTACCCGTTGACAAGATTTCTGCGAAAGGATATCAAGTTTGAATGGATCGAGAAGTGTCAACGAGTTTTGACAAGTTAAAAGCATCGTTGACTAAAGCTCTGCTTTAGTACAACCGAACTGTAAGGAGTTTGTGATTTACAGTGATGCGTCCATGAATGGACTTGGTTGTGTACTTATGCAAGAAGGGAAGGTAATTGCTTATGCTTCTAGACAGCTAAAGCCACATGAGAAGAACTATCCGACACATGATTTAGAGTTTTAGCTGCCATTATTTTTGCGTTGAAGATTTGGAGACATCATTTGTATGGTGAGAAGTGCCACATATTCACCGATCACAAAAGTTTGAAATTGAAGCAAAGAAGATGGCTAGAGTTGATTAAAGATTATGAGCTAGTGATTGATTATCACCTGCAGTATGTGTACAAGAAGAATGATGAGCTTATTCGAAAGATCTTACAGGGAAGCACATAGTAGTTTTTTTGTCTATTCATCCGTGGTAGTACAAAGATGTATAATGATTTGAAGAAAATGTACTGGTGGGTAGGAATAAAAGGGACATTTCGTAGTTTGTTTCTAGATGTTTGATCCATGCAGTAAGTAGGCCGAACATCGGTACCTTCGTGTTTATTGCAGACTGTGCTAGTCCACGAATGGAAATGGAATCGAGTTATTATAGATTTTGTGACAGGATTGCCGCTTACACCGAGAAAGAAAGATGCAAGATGGGTTGTGATTGATAAGTTAACGAAGTCGGCTCATTTTATCCCGGTTAGATATGGATTTTCACTTGACAAGTTGGCCGAGTTGTATATTTCTGAGAGATAGTCGGACTACATGGGGTAGACGAGGCTACATGGGAACTCGAAGAGGCTATGTGAAAACAGTACCCAAATCTCTTCACAGGTAAGATTTTCGGGGACGAAAATCCCTAAAGGGGGGGGAGAAATGTAACATCTCGAAATAGGGCCTAAACGGAATAATGGTTGCGAAACCACAAATTCGTGATAGAAAAATTTATTTTATTATTATTTTGAGGTCTATGATATGTTTTCATGATTGTGTGAAAAGTTCGTGAAGAAATTCTATGCATAAAGTACTTAATTTGAAATTAGGGACTAAATTGAATAAATTGCAAAACTTGTGTTCTAGAAGTATTTTGCATAAAATTGAATTAGAATATTAATTAGGAGGTCTTAAATAGCAATTTGACCAATTTTAAGTTCATGGACAAAATTAGGACATGGAAGGAATTTTTGAAAGTTTAGTAGTAAGGGCATTTTGGTCATTTAGGGTAAAATGAATTAAAATACAAAATTAAAAGCCAATTTTGCTCATCTTCTTCATGGAGGCCGAAATTAGCATGGGGAAGCCATGGCTAGGGTTTTCAAGCATTCCAAGCTCAATAGTAAGTGATTCCAAGCCCCGCTTTTAATGTTCTTTACGTTTTGAGTCCCAGAGCTCGATAAAGCTTATGCTAGCAATAATTTAAGTTAGGGTTCATATTTGGAAAAATACCCATAGGTGAAATTTGTGTATTTTGGTGTTTTATGATAGAATATGAGGTTTTAAATTATGTTAGACAACTTGTACTACTCGATTTTAAGCAAAAATCGGGTAAAGGACTTAATCAGTAAAAATACCTAATAGTCATAAGTGCTTGTTAGAGTATGAATTTGATGCTGGCATAGAAGGGAAAAATGACCAGCATGTCATGAAACATAAGAAAATAGGCTGAAGTTTAATTTACGAGCTTTGGGGCAAAAGTGTAAATATGCAAAAGTTTAGGGGCAAAATTGTAATTTTTCCAAAATATGATTTTGGGTCAATTTGAATAATTTGAGTCCTAATTAGACTATATTTTAAATGATAGAGCAAGGAAAACTGAAATTCAAGCTAAAATGGAGAAAATACCAAGTTGTGGACGAAATGGTAAAAGTAGCTATTTTTGCATACGAGGTAAGTTTACAGTAAATAAATGCAATTTTCTTTTATTTTACATTATTATTGTTAATTTCCAGAATTTATATACTTATTTTATGAGGATATTTAAAGTCGAATTAAAGGCGAAGTGACAGAGAAAAAGCATTAGGAAGCCCCGTTTGAACCTTAGGAATATTAGGATATTGGGGTTGACAGGCAGAGACAGGGAGAAAATGAGCCATGTAAGTCCATATCAGTTATATGGCTTTGGAGACAGGAATGAGTCATGTAAGCCCATATTATATATATATGGCATTGGAGACAGAATAATTCATGTAAGTCCATGTCGAAGACATGGCATTGGCGAGATATTGATAGACGGTGAACGACCCCAATATCCTTAGTATTCCGAGTGATTCAATGGGTCATTGTACACGTTAAATTACAGTGAATTATCAGCAAAAGGGAAGGTAGATTATATTTATGAATAGTGAAAGGTCAGGTAAGAAAGAAGGTATGTGAGTAAAGAAGAAGGTAGAAAATGAGAAGTAAAGAAAGTTTATGAGGCTAGGTGACATTATGTATAATTATTCATTATGTTGAATGTTGTAATTTATTTGCTTGTAAGCTTACTAAGCCTAGTGCTTACTCTCTTTATTTTCTTTTTCTTATAGTTTTTATCAAGCCACTCGGGGATCGAAGGAAACGTCGGAGGCTGATCACACTATCCAAGGAATAACTCGGTATAATTAGATGTTTTGTTTTGTGTATGGCATGTATAGAAACTTAGCTATCTTTAGTATAATATGAACAATGAATGATGTGTAAATGCTTGCTAGAGACTAGCTAATAAAAATGGCCGATGATATGCATGTTTATTAATATGTATGATTGAATGGTGGTTATCACATGAAAATTATGAAAAATGTGAAAGTAACCTAAAAACAGATTCAAATAACAGAAATGACGTGACTTTGAAAAATCACTAAAAATTGTGTAAACATATTTTTAAGATGAATAATATATTAAATTAAAGCTTATTATGTCTATTTTCTTATGGAATAAGAAAAATAGGTAAAGGTATTATATTTTATGAGATATCTGAGTTTTAGTGAAACAGGGTTAGAGCAATTTCTAGATCCCCTGTTTCAAATTTGGAAATTCACCATAAATTTTAAAAAAATAATTAGGTGGTTTAATTTATATGGTTAGAATCCTTATTGAATCTAGCTTTAATAGAAACAAACGGTATAGTTTTATTAATTTTGTATAGGGAGAAAAGTGGTTGGTAGTAAGTAGAGGTCAGTACAGTCAACTTCTGAAACAGGGGTAACTTTAACTAATAAACTGTACTAATTGGCTAAGTCAAAAATTCTAGAAAAAAATTAGTAGATATATATATGAGTCTAGTTTCAGGAAAAATTTATGGATCTTAATTTCGAGTTTTGAAACTCGAGAAATGAATTTTTAAGTAGCTATGATGCAGAAAAACAGTTTATTCCGAAAATTAAAATAAGTGGTTTAGAGTTGTTTAAAAGGTAAGATAAGTTTAGTAACACCTCAAGCTTGACTCCGGTGACGGTTTGGGCGTGGGGCGTTACATTTATTGGTATCGTGAGCAGGTTTAGTCGGTTCTCGAAATAGTTAGTGTGAGTAAATGTCTAGCTATACATGCCATACACCGTATTTTGATAGTGTGACGACTCACGATGATTTTTAAATATTTTGTTTTATTGTAATGGATCCCGAGCGAGCTGGTGATGATGATGATGAAAAGTAATGCGCTGCTCCGCGAAGGGGTAGCGCCATCCGAGAATAGGCCAAGAATAGCTTAATCGGGAGGAGTGACCTATGAGAAGCTCTCTTCCAAGCTTTGAATAATTGGTTTGCCGAGTTCGTTAAATCTTAATCCGGTAGTTAGACCTCCACCCCTCATGACTCTCGGGCTACCCATGTAGCTCAAGCTTCCCATCCACGAGTACAATGATAAGAGAAAAGCCACCAGTTGATAGAATCGGAAAACAAGAAGTGAAGAGTTACGAGCAACAAAACATGATGATGCAGAAAGAGCAAAATTTTGGTTAGAAAATACTATCGTAGTCTTTGATGAATTATCTTGTACACCCGAGGAATGTATGAAATGTGTAATATCACTTCTTAGAGACTCAAACCTACTACTAGTGGAAGACACTTGTATCGGTTGTACCAAAGGAGAGGATCACTTGGGATTTCTTTCAGGAGGAATTTCAAAAAAGTACATCGATTAGGGGTTTATTGACCGTAAGAAAAAAGGAATTCCTAGAATTGAAACAAGGGAGCTCTGTGTTCTCCAAGATAGATTTGAGATCCTGGATACTATCGGTTTCATGAGTTAAAGAGTCGATGTCCCAAGACTATTTTCCTGACTAGGTGAAGGTATTAAGGTTGATCCGAGCAAGATTTCACCATTGTTGATTGGAAGCCTCCTAGAAATGTATCGGAAGTTAGAAGTTTTCTTAGTCTTGCTTGATATTGTAGAGGATTTTCCATGATAGCTACCCTCGTTGACAAGATTTACTGCGAAAGGATATCAAGTTTGAATGGATGAGAAGTGTCAACGAGTTTTGACAAGTTAAAAGCATCGTTGACTAAAGCTCCTGCTTTAGTACAACCAGTAACTGTGTAAGGAGTTTGTGATCTCATAAAGATGCGTCCATGAATGGACTTGGTTGTGTACTTATGCAAGAAGGGAAGGTAATTGCTTATGCTTCTAGACAGCTAAAGCCACATGAGAAGAACTATCCGACACATGATTTAGAGTTAGCTGCCATTATTTTTGCGTTGAAGATTTGGAGACATCATTTGTATGGTGAGAAGTGCCACATATTCACTGATCACAAAAGTTTGAAATTGAAGCAAAGAAGATGGCTAGAGTTGATTAAAGATTATGAGCTAGTGATTGATTATCACCCGGTATATGTCTGCAGAAGAATGATGAGCTTATTCGAAAGATCTTACAGAAGCACATAGTAGTTTTTTTTGTCTATTCATCCGTGTAGTACAAAGATGTATAATGATTTGAAGAAAATGTCTTGGTGGGTAGGAATAAAAAGGACATTTCGAGTTTGTTTCTAGATGTTTGATCTCATCGAGTAAAGGCCGAACATCAGTACCTTCAGTTTATTGCACTGTGCTAGTCCTCGAATGGAAATGGAATCGAGTTATTATAGATTTTGTGACAGATTGCCGTTTACACCGAGAAAGAAAGATGCAAGATGGGTTGTGATTGATAAGTTAACGAAGTCGGCTCATTTTATCCCGAGTTCAGTATGGATTTTTCACTTGACAAGTTGGCGAGTTGTATATTTCGAGAGATAGTCAGACTACATGGGGTAGACGAGGCTACATGGGAACTCGAAGAGGCTATGTGAAAACAGTACCCAAATCTCTTCACAGGTAAGATTTTCGGGGACGAAAATCCCTAAAGGGGGGGGAGAAATGTAACATCTCGAAATAGGGCCTAAACGGAACAGTGGTTGCGAAACCACAAATTCGTGATAGAAAAATTTATTTTATTATTATTTTGAGGTCTATGATATGTTTTCATGATTGTGTGAAAAGTTCGTGAAGAAATTCTATGCATAAAGTACTTAATTTGAAATTAGGGACTAAATTGAATAAATTGCAAAACTTGTGTTCTAGAAGTATTTTGCATAAAATTGAATTAGAATATTAATTAGGAGGTCTTAAATAGCAATTTGACCAATTTTAAGTTCATGGACAAAATTAGGACATGGAAGGAATTTTTGAAAGTTTAGTAGTAAGGGCATTTTGGTCATTTAGGGGTAAAATGAATTAAAATACAAAATTAAAAGCCAATTTTGCTCATCTTCTTCATGGAGGCCGAAATTAGCATGGGGGAAGCCATGGCTAGGGTTTTCAAGCATTCCAAGCTCAATAGTAAGTGATTCCAAGCCCCGTTTTTAATGTTCTTTACGTTTTCGGAGTCCCTGTAGCTCGATAAAGCTTATGCTAGCAATAATTTAAGTTAGGGTTCATATTTGGAAAAATACCCATAGGTGAAATTTGTGTATTTTGGTGTTTTATGATAGAATATGAGGTTTTAAATTATGTTAGACAACTTGTACTACTCGATTTTAAGCAAAAACGGGTAAAAGGACTTAATCGGTAAAAATACCTAATAGTCATAAGTGCTTGTTAGAGTATGAATTTGATGCTGGCATAGAAGGGAAAAATGACCAGCATGTCATGAAACATAAGAAAATAGGCTGAAGTTTAATTTACGAGCTTTGGGGCAAAAGTGTAAATATGCAAAAGTTTAGGGGCAAAATTGTAATTTTTCCAAAATATGATTTTGGGTCAATTTGAATAATTTGAGTCCTAATTAGACTATATTTTAAATGATAGAGCAAGGAAAACTGAAATTCAAGCTAAAATGGAGAAAATACCAAGTTGTGGACGAAATGGTAAAAGTAGCTATTTTTGCATACGAGGTAAGTTTACTGATAAATAAATGCAATTTTCTTTTATTTTACATTATTATTGTTAATTTCAGAATTTATATACTTATTTTATGAGGATATTTAAAGTCGAATTAAAGGCGTGACAGAGAAAAGCATTAGGAAGCCCTGTTTGAACCTTAGGAATATTAGGATATTGGGGTTGACAGAGACAGACAGACGAGAAATGAGCCATGTAAGTCCATACTCGATTATATGGCTTTGGAGACAGAATGAGTCATGTAAGCCCATATTATATATATATGGCATTGGAGACAGGAATAATTCATGTAAGTCCATGTCGAAGACATGGCATTGGCGGATATTGATAGACAGAACGACCCCAAATATATCCTTAGTATTCCGAGTGATTCAATGGGTCATTGTACACGTTAAATTACAGTGAATTATCAGCAAAAGGGAAGGTAGATTATATTTATGAATAGTGAAAGGTCGTAAGAAAGAAGGTATGTGAGTAAAGAAGAAGGTAGAAAATGAGAAGTAAAGAAAGTTTATGAGGCTAGGTGACATTATGTATAATTATTCATTATGTTGAATGTTGTAATTTATTTGCTTGTAAGCTTACTAAGCCTAGTGCTTACTCTCTTTATTTTCTTTTTCTTATAGTTTTTATCAAGCCACTCGGGGATCGAAGGAAACGTGGAGGTGATCACACTATCCAAGAAATAACTCGGTATAATTAGATGTTTTGTTTTGTGTATGGCATGTATAGAAACTTAGCTATCTTTAGTATAATATGAACAATGAATGATGTGTAAATGCTTGCTAGAGACTAGCTAATAAAATGGCCGATGATATGCATGTTTATTAATATGTATGATTGAATGGTGGTTATCACATGAAAATTATGAAAAATGTGAAAGTAACCTAAAAACAGATTCAAATAACAGAAATGACGTGACTTTGAAAAATCACTAAAAATTGTGTAAACATATTTTTAAGATGAATAATATATTAAATTAAAGCTTATTATGTCTATTTTCTTATGGAATAAGAAAAATAGGTAAAGGTATTATATTTTATGAGATATCTGAGTTTTAGTGAAACAGGGTCAGAGCAATTTCTAGATCCCCTGTTTCACATTTGGAAATTCACCATAAATTGTAAAAAAATAATTAGGTGGTGTAATTTATATGGTTAGAATCCTTATTGAATCTAGCTTTAATAGAAACAAACGGTATAGTTGTATTAATTTTGTATAGGGAGAAAAGTGGTTGGTAGTAAGTAGAGGTCAGTACAGTCAACTTCTGAAACAGGGGTAACTTTAACTAATAAACTGTACTAATTGGCTAAGTCAAAAATTCTAGAAAAAAATTAGTAGATATATATATGAGTCTAGTTTCAGGAAAAATTTATGGATCTTAATTTCGAGTTTTGAAACTGGAGAAATGAATTTTTAAGCAGCTATGATGCAGAAAAACAGTTTATTCCGAAAATTAAAATAAGTGGTTTAGAGTTGTTTAAAAGGTAAGATAAGTTTAGTACCACCTCAAGCTTGACTCCGGTGACGGTTTCGGGCGTGGGGGCGTTACAGAATCACCTTAGCCCAATCCATTCTTCTTTCCATCCCTAATTACTTTATGCAGTCGACGCTAATACCGTAGGGAGTCTGTGCTGAGATTGAAAGATTGGCTAGACAGTTTGTTTGGGGGTGTGATAATGGTAATCCAAAAATGTCGTTAGTGGGTTGGGACTCCATATGTCAACCACGGTCT
Organism: Gossypium anomalum; assembly: GCA_025698475.1. Classification (NCBI taxonomy): domain Eukaryota; kingdom Viridiplantae; phylum Streptophyta; class Magnoliopsida; order Malvales; family Malvaceae; genus Gossypium; species Gossypium anomalum. The sequence continues at coordinate 21,834,615 of CM046968.1, forward strand.
CGAGGTGGGCTTGGTTTTCGACATTTGAACAATCAAAACATGTCTTTTCTCATAAAAGTTGGATTCGGTTTAGTCTCGAAGAGTAATGCCTTATGGGTTCGCGTCCTTCGGTCTAAGTATGGTTGTAAAGAGCAAATCCCTGAGTCTATTAATATGATTCAATGCTCCCATTTATGGTGGTCTCTTGCTAAGATATGGCCATTACTCCATGAAAACTTAGCTTGGGCCAATGGAGATGGTGCAAGCGTTCATTGTTGGAAGGACTCTTGGATCCCAAGTATGGGCCCTCTAATTTCAAAAATTCCATCTTCTTCTAACCTTGATTTCGACTGTTTTTTAGGAAGCTGGTCAACTTTGATGGAAGTTGGAATTTGGATTTGTTTTGTGTCTGGTTGTCTAAAGATGTGATTAATAGGATTATAAGCATCCCTCTTCCCCATCCTGATTCAGGAGCTGACAAAGTGATATGGGCTCATTCAACATCAGGCGTTTTTTCAATTTGTAGTGCTTTTTGGACTTTAAAAAAAGACACTTGGAGAACTCAGAACGAGAATTGAAAAGCTATTTGGAAATATCATAGTCCACAGAGAGTGAGATTTTTTTTGTGGCTTGCTTTTCATTAGAGACTTCTTACAAATTCGAAGCGAACGAGGAGGGGGATCGGTCAAAGCCTTGCACTATATATGGACATGAGTTAGAGGATATGATCCATGTTCTTCATGATTTTCCAGCAGCAAAGGATGTGTGGATGCATGTGCTTCCAAATCAACTAAAGTAATGGTTCTTTTCTAATTCTTTCCAGGTTTGGATTTCATCTAATCTTAGTTGTCATATGAGATTGCAAGATAGTGGAGTTACTTGGTCATGCCTCTTTGGATTAATTGCTTGGCGTATTTGAAAGAATAAGAATCTTTTCATCTTCTAGAACATCTCATGGTCGCCAACTGAAGCGGTGCAAGTCTTTACTAGCTGGGCTCGTCACTTTGAATTATACAGTGGTGGGTACAATAACAATGTTTCCTTCTTGAACCATGCGAATATTTTCGAGTACATGGGTACTTTTATCCACTGACGGTGCGGTGATGCGTGGTTTGAGACAGATAAGGTAATTGGATTATAGGTTTCAGTCGTTATTTAGGTGCTTGTTCACTGTTTGAGGCTGAAGTTTGGAGCATCCTTGATGGGATCCTTTTGGTATTAAATAAAGGATACAGATGGATCATAATTTAGACTAATAGCCTTGAAGTAGTCCAAGCCTTGAATGATATGGGAATGTAGGAGTCAAGGATTATTGTGCTTAGAAAGACTCAACGTATCATGAAATCAGAAGGACAATGGAGGATACTTATATTGAAAGAACAGAACTTGGTGGCTGACCGCCTTGCTAAACTCAGCCTGAACTGGAAATCAACCTTGCATGTAACACCCTTCGCCCGTATCCCTCGCTGGAACAGGGTTCGAGGTGCTACCAGATTTAAACTCAACCATTTATATAAAACCAGGCCGTAAATTTTTTTTTTTCAATTTTAAACTTTTCATGCACGCGTATATTATCCTTTAATCGGGCTTACAAGGCCCCAAAACATTCATGAGGCATTATTAAATATTTACCAATATCTTAGTCTTATATCATTTACATACTCAACAATGAATCACAAATCAAATTCTAAATATACATGCTATAAACCACATCACAGGAGATAATAACATACAAGCATATGAATAATCAAACTACCTTAATAACAAGCCAAAGTCTTTGGCTTAATCATAATATTACATATTCAATTTTACAACCGTATACATGCCACAGACTCGAAACACTAAGATTTACTTACGCCGATAGCGTAGACACGACAATGTGATAATATCTTTGACGGCCTCCAACCCGAGCTAACCTGGAAACCCTAGGGAATATGGGAAAGAAGAGGGGAGTAAGCTTTACGCTTAATAATTTCATAAGAAATCAATAAACAACTCATTAACAAGTTTTATCAATGTTTACAACATAATCGCAAATTCACTACAAATTGTCTTCCTGACCAACAGTCACTGAATTATTTATAACTGGAGCTACGAAACTCCAAATCAATTGACGTTAATTTTCCCTGAAAATATACTCATATATATTATATCCATAAAATTTTCAGAATTTTTGGTTTGGCCAATCAATACCAGATTTTTCTTAAAGTTTCCCTTGTTTCACTGTTTGACTAATCTGACCACTCTTCACTACGAATCAAATTTCTCATTGTAAAGAATTCAAAATATGTTCTTGTTGATTTAATTTGAAACTAGGCTCATTAACGAGTCTAAACATATAAATTTTATCTTATAACTATTTTTATACAAATTATAATGATTTTCTAAAAACAGAATAGGGGACCCCGAAGTCATTTGACTCTGTCCCATGCCACTTCAAATATCTCATTATCAGAAATTCTTTTGCTTACACGGTTTCTTTTATAAGAAACTAGACTAATTAAGCTTTAATTACATAATTTATTCAGCTTCTAACTCAACTCCCACAATTTATGGTGATTTTCCAAAACCACATTACTGTTGCTGTCCCAAGCAGATTTATTACAAATTTACTCTTTCACACATTCTTTGCATTCATATTATTTAAAAATGCATATCACCAATCAATTTCATCACATATCTATAATTTCACTTAAGCATAATCTCAATACAATACATCATGCTCAATGATTCACATACAACCGTTCAAATTAGCAATTATAAGATGGTTCCGCACATAGCCCACCCTTATCGATAATTTACGATGGTTTTACCCATACTCACATATATGACATAGGTATTTAAATACTTCAATGTCAACTTTAATTCAACTGAATTCAACCATTGTACCATTTCATAACCACAGTTACTTTCGTCATTCATATCTAAATGGTATTTCACATAATTCACATAACCTTTCACCATGACCAAATACACACATACACATATGACATCTTCACCTATGCTTCTCATTTCACATTCATGATTCAATTCCAATCGATCTAACATGTATAAGTATATATCACATACCTGGCCAACTTAATATATTAAACGAATTCAATTGTCGATTTAACACAAGGTCTCATAGTCTTAGACTTTTATCAAATCACCGGCATTTAGCCTGCTAGGTTTTAAACCCGAATTCATCACCAAAGACGAAGCTCCATAAACTTTAAGTCTGAACTCATTCACCGGCATTTCGCCTGCTAGGCTTGAAGCCCAATATCATTTCACCGGCATTATAGCCTGCTAGGCCCGAAGCCCAATATTATCTTACCGGTATTATAGCCTGCTAGGCCTGAAGCCCGATAATATTATTCACCAGCTTAAAGCTTGCTAGGCCGAGGCCCGAATATCACATTTCGATAAACAATTCACCTATTCTTTCATACTTTCATAACTTATACTTCAATTACATATAACTGAAACACATATCTATGAACAAAGATTTTCATCCTTTCAACCACATAAGGTTTAATTTCCACATTGGAACACATATCTTAGTACATCATTTGATAGTATCAAAGTCGACTAGATATGCTAGTCACATACGGCTCATAACTTTAATTTAATATTTATTCAACACAAAGAACATATGTATATGTATATATATACAATCAAACATCTTCTTAATTATTATTATTCAGCTCTTAAGCATATAACATGATCAAACAAAAACACTTAAAAACTTACCTTGGATTTTATTGAATAACTACAGATTGACTAATCGACTAGATTCGCTTTCCCTTTATCCAAAATTGGCTCCTTATGCTCTTGTGCTAATTCAAACAAAATTTAACTTATTAAAGTCCCATCATGCTAGCTTATGGCCGAATATGACAAGAAATTTAATAGGCCATATAGCTAGTTTTAGCTCAATTACAAAAGGGTCATACACATTTGTAATCACATTAAGCAATTTAATACAATTTATTTAACATTTCCTCTTGTACACCTTTATGACCGAATACTTATATCAAATAAGTAACTTACCTTAACACATATCTCACATATCCAAAGTACATAAAACCCTAATGACCAAATATGTACATTACCAAAATTCCTATGACTTCCATAGCCGAATATTCATTGTACACTTAGTTCACATACACAAACACAAAACTCATATGATTTATCATATTTCCATATACATATCTCAACCATATATTCGAATATGTAGTTCATCAAATAGATATTTATTCACGTTCCTTTAACACATATTGATCAACTAGACCATGCATTAGCCTTTGGCACATTCGGTCATTGAAGCAATAACCTATTTAACATTCAAACATTTTATACACACACCATTAACCTAGTATCAATTAACTAAGTACTTTAAAAATTTTCTTTAACTAAGTAACTTATCCGGAAATAATAAGGGCAAATTTAACAAGCTTATCTAAGTAACTTATCCGGAAATAATAATGGCAAATTTAACAAGCTCATCTAAGTAACTTATCCAGAAATAATAAGGGCAAATTTAACAAGCTTATCTTAAATAAAAACAAATTTCCTTTCCCAAAAACATATATATATACGGCAACTTCAACTTCATACTTCTCAACAATGAATTCAACTTATTCATTCATTAACGTTACACTCATTCAACCATCATATAAGCTAATTTAACATCTAAACAACACCTTCCAAAAACTATCAAATTATCACAATTTAGCAACTTGCCGAATGCATATATGTTCAATGATTCATGAATTTAAACCATGAGTTAACTATACAATGCACTTATCAATTTAATTTCATAAACAATTTCATAAAAATCACATTAACATACCTTTGATTTATGAAATAACCATGGCCGAATGCCTTGGCTTCTTCTATATTTTCTTTCTCTAGTTACGGCAATGAATAAAAGAAAAATGAATACACATTGTTTTAAAAGAAAAATGAATACACATTGTTTTTATCACTCTTTTCTTATTTAATCAATTTTTTTATTTCATAATATAATGCCATTACCTATTATAATGCTTAAATAAAATGTATATATTATCTATCACCCATCAATATGGCCGGCCACTATATTAAAAGTGGTCCATTTGACATGCAAGTCCCCCATGTCAAAATTCATGCATTATTTGGCCACTTTAAAATTCACCTATCACATTTTCAAGTCTTATCACATGAGTCTTTTCTTATAAATTAACACCTAATTGATAAAATCAAGGCACAAAATATTCACACATACAAATTTCACATACAATAAGCACAGAATATAACATCTAATTATTTTTGTGACTCGATTTTGTGGTCCCGAAACTACTTTCCGACTAAGGTCAAATCAGGGTTATCACATTGTAGATCTTCGACGAAGAACCTAAGGAAATCTTAGATTTGTTGCAAAAAGATAAAGTTAATGGTACTTTTATGTAATTGATGTAATTCATCTTTTCCTTTCACCAAAAAAAAAACATTGAATAAATTTAAATTAAATAATTTTAAATAAATCTTACATTTAAATATATATATATATTAATTGAAATCATGAGTTTATATTTAAAAATTTTAAATTTTGGTCATTTTGATGGATATTAATAATTAATTTACATTATTTTAAATATTAAATATTAAATTTCTTAATTTATCTTAATCACAATACAAACAATTATAATTTCAAAATTTTAAAATTTAAAATACAAAAGTTAATATTGCAACTTAGCCTAATGTCACGTAGAGGAAAAAAAAAGGCTTTCTTTGTGCTGTTAGTTTTTTGGGGGTTCCATGTTTCCCTAATTTCACGTAGCCTTGCATTTAATTATTGATGTCAATTAAGGGATTTAAATGAATACGTGAAAAAAAAAAAGACATGAATTTTCGGATAAATTATTTTAAAATTGATTCAAATAATATATAAAATTATATATCAATCAGTTTTATTTTAATATTATATATATCAATTATTATAAAATTATAAACTAGGTTTTAGTTCATAATATAATTTAATAATATAATTTTTTAATAGATATTTTAAAATTGATTCAAATAATATATAATTTTGCTTTGGTAGTGAAATTAATTTGGTTTTAAGTGATCAACCGTGCATAGCAATAATTCACTTAATATGCACGATTTCCTAAAAATATTGGCTTTCAAAATATAGTTAATTTGTACACAATAAATTATGGGTGTCAAACGACTACATTTAAAAAAAAAAAAAAAAAAGCCAAATGCCTTAATGCCTTTCTTGAATTACAGTACAATTTAAACATAGATTAAGTACATTATAAACATGGAGAACTTAGGATTTTACTTTTAAGGGGTAAATTTTCTAAATTTAATGGTTTTTTTAATGTAAAAAAGTGTCAATTTTTTAATATTTTTTTATCAAATAAATTAATTTAATGATTTTTTTAAAAAGTATAAACAATTTAACTGTAAATTTTTAAAAAAAATTTATATTATATAAAATTAAATATTTCTTTCCAATATGTAAAAAAAAATTAATACTATACTAAAATTTTCATAAATATCATTATAATTCCAAAAATTAAATTAAAAAAACTTGACATTAGTCATATTTCTCAATACTAGACATCTTAAATTGCACATTCTGGTTTTTTATAAGATCGAACTCATTAATGATAGAATCTATTGAAAATCTCGAGCTATCTCTTTTTCGGTGTATGCCACCAAGTAAGTTTGTTGTGAAGCCTTGTCTTCATTATTTTCATGGCTGAAAATGCTTGATCAGTTGTTGCAGTAATAATATATTAAACAACAACATATTAGGGAAAAAAAAGTCAAATAAATAAAAAAACATAATTTATACAAAAATATTTATCGAGAGGTCTTTTACGTAAGGAGTCAAGAGGAAGATAATTTTTATTTTTTTACTTTGTGCTCTCAGTCTCAACATCAAACTCCTTTCTTTTTCTCTCGGCAATGCTGACACCTTCCAAGAGGAAAATAATACCTTAGCAAGATAATACTAATCTAATATGTATGGATATGGGCCAAATCAATTAATTCTAAAATTTGGCTTTAAAATTTATATTAGGCTTCTAAGTTTAGTCTTTTAAAGCCATCGTACATTAATATTTTACTATTATTATTAAAGTTATATAATTAAAAACTGAAAAATATTTTGTTAATATAAATTATAACCTTATAGCTTAAGGGGGTGAATTATATGAATAATTTGGTCAATAGGAGCAAATGTTATACAATGTGGACATTAAATCTAAACTACATAATAATTTATATATAAAATTTAAAAATTTGAAAATATAGGAGAGCAACCGCCCCTGAATCCATCCCTAATTACAAATATCAATTAAAAGAAATAAAATCAACCAATTAAATATGGGATTTTCGATTCCATTACTATAAATTTCAAGACATGTATATTCAAATAAAAATCAAATATCAATTGATTTAAATGTTTGATGAAAGGAATTTGTAGTGTCATATATTTTTAACAATATAGAGCTGATTTGTAGCATCGTAATTTAGAATTGGGAGCCCTTGGTGCTTTACAAGACTGCTCAAGAGCTATGTGATTCAAATGTCGTGAATTAAGTGTTGTGGCCGGGTGCGTCGGTTCAGAGGATCAGTGAATCAAGCAGAAAGCAGTGGGACCAAAAGTGAAATTAAGGAAGCTTGATGAAGGGTCTAAACCGACAACTCTAAATTCGGTGTTTCACATATGTTAGACAAGCAATACAGAATGATGGATAAAAAATATATATACATACACATATATTATGTTAAAACGATAAAACCACCAGTCTTACGTGAATTTTCATGGAATGAGATAATTCCATTATCAATCCTTTATAATCTGCGATCTATGCGGATAAGTCCTGCTTTAAGTTTCTATTTTTTCAATGCAATCTCAATTATTATTTATTTAAATATTTTTAAAAATAATTTCTTTTATTTTCATATATTGAAAAATTATATGTCTTCATTTTTAAGGAAATTATTATAATATATATAAGAATTATATTATATGTTTCATAAAAAAAATATGCTGCAATTTAAAAGTAAAAAAGAAAAGAAAAGAAAAGAGAAATATAATGATTTATTTAATTATTATTTCCGAAATAATCAAAGATACACGGACTTCCATTAAAAAAGTACTCCTTACTATTTTATTTTGCAATGCTACTTTTATTGGAATGTTGCAATTTATGAATTATTTAAATACACTAAAAATTGTTTAGTAAAAATTGGTAAAAAAATAGTTTTAAAAATACACAGAAATAATTATTTTTATATTAATTTTTGTAAAGATTTATCTAAAGGTAGTTAAAGATTACAATATTTTCCATTAAAAAAGCTCACACCCAGTATATATATAAAAAAGGGGCAAATGGTCAAGTTGGAACATAAAGTGCGAACATAGAAGACCATACAACAACAGTTTTAAAAGTCCAATTGTAACACTCTATTCGTTGTCCTAATCATGGGATGCCACATTCGTTGTCGAAACAACTACAATCGGTTACATACAAAATCTCATCTTTAATTGTTAGGTTATAAGTATTACAAGCTTAAAACACGTTATATAATCATTTTTGGATCATATACGAGTTACGAATTTTTAATAACATCACAAGGTCGAATTAGGATTAAACTGATAAGTTTTCATATTATTTCATGTGGGTGTTGCGACTTCCAAGGCATTGAAGACAGTAGTCAAGCTTTCTAACTTGAGGACCGAATTGTAAAGTTTTCAAAATAAAATAGGACCGATATCGCAACCAAAAGTAGGGGATGTCGCGACGAAATGGCATGATGTCATGACATTCAGGGTGTGAAGTCACGACATTCATGGCAAACCACTAAATCCTTATTTCAAATGATTTCCACCTAGCATGCTTGACATTATTTGGCACCAAGGCCCCAACTCAACCTTTCCATACTATTAAAACATCTTTAAAGCATAGTTATCAAGCTATTAACATCTTTTCCATGTATGACCAAAACCAAACTCACAAAATCACAACCTTTATACAACCATTTTAACAATTTCTAGTTTTAGATCAATTATTCATAGGTACATGCCATTGACATAATGAAAAAGGCTATACAAACTTAGGATGAGCCAATTGTTGTCGTCTGGATGTTGGCTTCACTTTCTCAGGGCTTTGAGAATACCTGAACTTACGCACAGAATAAACAAACCGTATGTTAAGCGATAATGATTAGTGATACTTTCATGATCCAAGATATTTCAAGACAAATACATGTATATAAGCATTCAATATTTAACCAAATCATGTTCTAAAATGTCAACCATTCTCATAATCTTTCAATGCATGAAAGAATAATTATAACCATGTTAGAATAACTTATTCAACATTTCCATATGCATGACTAACTCCATTTATTTGTTAATTATCAATTATCAATCATTAACTATATACCGATTCAATATCATTCATGAATAAAAAACATACATTTATTTACCTTTATTAGTATGTCATCTAGAATCATATTCAATTATCATTTACCTGTTTAACTATCTTTCAACCTCTTTTCTGGGGTCATTTGACTCATTCATATTCGTTTCGACCCCCGGGACTTGTTTTCAACTAATTTGCACATTAGATTACTTACTTTATCTATCACAATTCACATATGCATGCAAATAATCTCATATCATCATGCCATCTCATTTATATGCCATTTACCAAGTTTACCAATTATAAATCCCTATAAACATGACTCGGACGGTTACACAGATCGTCAACCAACACACCAACCGGAACTGAAGTGCATCATCGGATAAATCGAAGTAAAGGAAACTGGCACGTCAAGTGCATACTGGCATATGAAACACATCACTGACGCATAAAACACATACTGGCACACAAGGTGAGTCCTAATGCATAAGCATGTAAACCCATACTCAATCCAATAATATGACTAGAGGTGTTCAAACTTCGATTAAAATTGAATTAATCGATCAAACTGATTTAATTTGGTTAATTGGTTGGTTAACCGATCTAATTCAATTGGAGGCTGGTTAAAGGTTTTTAGAATTTTGGTTAACGGTTAATTAGGTTCGAAATTAGGTAATTAATTGAATTAACTGAACTTAATAAATAATGTTATATATTATATGTATTAGGTTATTGCTAGTCCAATTAATTCGGTTAATCCGGTCAAATGAACATTATAAATTTATTCTTTATATGTCTTGTACTTGTTTTAACCAAACAAAGAAACAAAATATATAAATTTTGATTAATTTAGTTAACCAATCAAATCAATCAAAATTTTTCGGTTCGGTTAATTTTTTTGAAAAAATTTTGGTCGGTTAATGGTTAAAGGATTAAAAAGTGTAAGAAAATATAATATCGTATGTAGTATTAATATGTTAGTAACAATGATAATGCAATACAATGTACTAGCAGTAACACAATAGAATACCTGTAATAGGATAAAGTTGAAAATTAGAAGAAGAATTTTGTTGAGGCTTGTATGAACAGTTTCCTCAAGACAGATTCAACCTCTCTCGGTGCATTGAGTAACATTAGACGTCTGTCTCCTAGGATACAATAACAAACGACCACAGTAGTAGCACAACAACAGTGATCAATTGAACACAATCTTGCCTTTTTCTATCACCAAGAGAAATGAATTTAGAAGGAATTTTTTATATTGATGGTTTTTGATGATGTGTTTTTGAAATCTCCTAACTTGGCTTTATATAGAAGAGAGGAAATGAATGAAGAGGTTTAGATTGATTCATAAAGAGTTTATTGAAAAATTAATAGATATAAGTAAATAGAAACAATGAATGAAAATAAATGCAATATTAAACCAAGAGATACAATTATTTAATTTGAGCATCAATTTATCATTCATCATTTAACAGTTATTTTCCCACAATCCCCACATGAACGAAATTGATGGATCAACGAGACTCAAAGACTCAAAGAGGTGATATATTCTACGTTTGATATTTGCATAGGATAGGTAGGCATCAACCCTTGAACCTTCCATCGTGAAAGTATATTTACTTTATTAGCTGACCAGTAGATGCGATGTCCTTGAACTATTTTTTCATTTGTGTAAACGATGATATTCCTCATGCAAATACCTTATTGGTAAGATTTTTGGTTCTCATGGGTATGTTCATATAGCCGTGAACATCCTCCTGGTTCTATAAGAGCTTAAAGAAATATGCCCCAATAGTCTCCTTGAAGCGGCCCCACTTCACTCTCACATATGTGACTTATGTTGTTCGTTTCACCAAAACAAACAATAGTCATTAAAAGGATTGCTTAACCTTTTCCACATTTTAATAACTATTTTCATTATAGGAATGAACTTGAGATAAGAACCCCCATAGTGACCTCACAAGGTCTATGCAAGTAGGTTGTCCCATTGAATCTAGATCTTGGGATCTCCAGTCGTTAGGTTTTCCTTCACATAGTGCCTTAAATATTTATGGGCTTTAGTCCCATTCCTTTTGATGTTATATCAACTTTATCGCGGTTTAACCCTTTGGTTAGCAGATCCGTAGTGTTATCTTTTGATCTTACAAAATCAATAGAGATAACTCTAGTTGAGATCAGTTGTCTAATGGTATTGTGTCGACGATGCATGTGTCTCGACTTACCATTATACATTATGTTCTGTGCTCTACCAATTATTTCTTGGTTATCACAATATATGTATATTGTGCGCACAGGCTTTGGTCGTTTAGGAATATCCTCTAAAAAGTTTCGTAGTCATTCTGCTTCTTCTCTAGATTTTTTTAGAGCTACAAACTCAGATTCCATTGTGAATCTGGTTATAATCATTTTTCTTGAAGATTTCCATGACACAGCTCCTCCTCCCAATGTGAAAATATAACCACTTGTGCTTTTGGTGTCTTGAATATCGGATATCTAACTAGCATCGAAAAATCCTTCTAACACAACAGGATATCTGGAATAATGTAATCCGTAGTTCCAAATATATCTGAGATATCTCAGTACCCTCACAATCGCTTTCCAGTGGTTCTCCCCTGGATTGCTTATGAATCTACTTAAACTGCTTACAGTGAAAGCAATATCAAGTTTAGTGCAACTCACAAGGTACATTAGACTACCTATGACTCTTGCATATTCCACTTGGTCAACACTTTCACCTTTGTTTTTGGATAAATGTTGACTTATGTCTATCGGAGTTCTGGTTACACCAAAACCATCCTTGCCAAATTTCTCAAGAATCTTATCTACATAGTATGATTGAAGAGTCAATACGAGACCTTCAGATGAACTTTTGATTTGGATGCCCCAAATCATGTCAGCAAGTCCCATATCTTTCATGTCAAATTTTGAATTTAATAAGTTTTTGGTACGTTTTACCATTTCATTGTTACTTCCAACAATGAATATGTCATCAACATATAAAAATAGAATTACATATCCATCAATATTGGTTTTGACATACACACAATTGTCACACTCATTAATTTTAAATCCATTTGATATCATGCCACTATCAAACTTTTCATGCCACTACTTTGGTGCTTGCTTAAGCCCATACAAAGACTTCACCAATCTATAGACTTTTCTTTCTTGCCCTGGAGCTACATGGCCCTCAAATTTTTCCATGTAAATATCCTCATCAAGATCTCCATTAAAAAAAGTTGTCTTAACATCCATTTGATGAACTTCTAGATTTCGCAAAGTGGCAATAGTAAGTATCATCCTTATAAAAGCTATTCTTGATACAGAAGAAAATGTATCAAATTAATCAATGCCTTCCTTTTGTCTATAACCTTTTATAACCAATCTGGCCTTGTACTTATCATTTGTTCCATTTGCTTTCATAAAAGCTATTACTCTTGATAGCATCTTTCCAAAAAATGCTTTCAGATGAGAAAATAGATTCACTATAGGTTTGAGGTTCAGTCTCTAGCATATAGGTTAGAAAATCTGATCCAAAGGTATAACAACCCCATTTTTAGTGGTGTCGAAAACAATGATTCGAGACCACTAAATTCGACGAGTGAGTTTGAAGATTTTATTATTTATGAGTCAAGTGTGATTTTAGAAAGATTTTTGGATTAGTGATTTGTGTTTTAAAAGAATTTATTAGGTTAAGTGGTTTCAAAAATGAGGTATCAAGGCCTTAATTTCATAAACCGAGCTGTAAATGTTTTCATAAATATTTACAAAGTGTCATTAAGTTAGTATTAAATTTTAGTTAGAGAATTTTAACGTTTTGATAGTTAATTAATTAAAAAGGACTAAATTGAAAAAGGTATAAAACTTGCTAAAGTGATAAAATAGCCTAAATGTTAAATGAGGAAGGAATTTAAAGGTAATTAAAGCCTAAAATAAGAATGTTGGACGGCATGGGTGTAGAAAAATCAAGAAATTAGATGAAATAATGGCAAAATTGGAAATTTTGTAAAATTAAACAAATAAAACAACAATTAAAAGATTTTCTAGACATTTCTTCATCAACCTTCAACAAAAAACAACCATAGGAGAGCTTATAAAGCTGGTTTTTCATATTTCTACTCCATGTGAGTTCAATTCTTGTTTATTTCTCGTAATTTTTATGTTTTTGAGACTTTTACAATTTAGTTTTTGATTCTATGGTAATTTTGAAAGTTACCATTGATGAGTGTTGGATGTTTATGATGAATTAACATGGAATTGAAGCTTTAATTTTGTTATATGATGATTTTGTCAAGTAATTTTAATAGAAATTGATTTTAGGACCAAATTGTGAAAAAGATTAAATTTTAGGGTTTTGTATTAAATTTTGTTTATCAAAGGCTATGAAATAACTTAGAATATTTAGATAAAATGTTAGTTATAATATTTAGATAAAATTTTAATTGAGAAAAATTAGCTTATTTGATAGGCTAATTAGTGAGGGACTAAATTGTAAAAACTGTAAAAGTTGGGTATTTGTGCAATTTTGAAAATTGAGAGTTATAAATTGTGAAGTAAATTAGAATTGAAATATGTGCTAATGAATGAATATTTTTATATTTTAGATCAAAAGCCTGTAGATCAACGAGAAAAAGAGAAATTAGCAGAATAGTCCCTAACTACTACAAACTTACAATTTAGCTCAGGTAAGTTCGTATGGTTATATTTCAAATGTTATATGTTAATTGATGAATGGTATTTTGTATTTATGCGTAAAATTTGTTAAAAAGAAAATTATTATTAAATTTAAGAAATTGAATCAAATGTTCGAAGTGAACGAAATGTGGAATTAAGTACAGCCGTTCAGTGCAAAAGAGGAATTGACAGCAAATTAACCAAGTAGACCGAGGTTCAGCATTTGTTGCGAACTTTTGTATTTGCTTTTCATTTAGCTCTCATGAGCTTCAGTCAACTCATATGAGTTTTAGTTTAACCCTTCTGGGTTTTAGTTTAGCTCTTTTGAGCTTCAGTTTAACCTTAATGGGTTTCAGTTGAGCTCTTTTGAGCTCCAGATTAACCCTTATGGGTTTCCGTTCAGCTCCTATGAGCTTCCGTTCAACCCTTACGAGTTTCCGTTTAGCACTTATGTGCTTCTGTGCAGCCTTCGAGCTTCTATTTATGATGTACTCAAATTCGTTAGACGTTTTCTGGTTTGATAATGAATGGTAAGTGCCACATGGAATTAATGTGGAAGAATTTAAGTTATTATTGATATTGAGCTCAAATAAGTAAATTCATCAATTGAGTTGTGATTGGCAGAAAATGTTTATGAAATTATTTACGTAAATGACTTATTATAGTATGTTCAGTAAGATTTATGTTAAAGCCAACGAACTTACTAAGCTTCATTAAGCTTACTTGTGTCTTTTACTGTTCTTATAGATTTTCAAAAAGTTCGAAGGATCTAATTAACACGTCAGGTCACACTATCCAGTAGCTCCTGTAGATTTTGTTATACACTTTATGGTTTATATGGCATGTATAAGGTTGGATTGGAAAATAGCTAAATTTGAAGTATGGTTGTGAATGACTTATATATAAATAAATGTTTGTATGCATGTATTTAGTAGTAGATTTTGACAAATCAATGAATGGAGTTATTTTGGTAAGTTTAACCAATTGAGTTTTTGTGATGATATATATATATTATGTTTAAAACATGATTTTTGGCATGTGTTGATTGTTTGATTGGGGCTATTTGATGTATTGAAAAGTTTTGTGTAGGTTGATATCAAGAAGGGTGAGAAAAGTGGCCTTAACATGGTCTATTTTTGTCCACACGGGTAGAGACACGGCATGTGTCCCAGTCGTGTGTGAGACACTGCCTAGCACATGGACATGCGGTCTGGCCGTGTGTCCCCTCACCTTAAAACTTCAAAACAGAATGCCCAGGTTTTTTACACATGGCCTAGTACACAGACGTGTAGCTTGGCTGTGTGACCTCTGCACCTTGCACACAGGCTTGTGATTGGCCATGTGACCCAAGTCAGAGAGTTACACGGTAAGGACATAGACTGGGACACGGTCGTGTGCCTCACATCGAATGCCCACACAGCCCTGTTCCTAAGAAAAATTTTAAGATTTTGGGAAAAATTCCCTGAGTACCCGATTTAGTCTCGATTCACTTTTAAGGTGTATTTTGGGTCTCGAGGGCCATCTAAGGGAAAATATGAGTGCTATATAATTGATTCTTGATATGTATATTAAAGGTTGTGAAATGATTGCATTTAATCCGTAAAGTCTGGTAGTGCTCTGTAACCCTGTTTCGGCGATGGATAAGGGTTAGGGGTGTTACAAAAGGACTTTTCCACCCTTACCTTTTTACTTATTCTTGGCTTTGCCTCAACTTCAACTTCTTGTTGAAAGTCTTTACTATAAATAATCTGTGAAGTTTGTTTTGTTGAACTTGATCCATCTTCCCTAGTCTTACAAAGGATTATATATTCAAAGAAAAGGTATTTTTATATTCCAATATCATATTATTGTGAATTTTAGGATTCTTTGATTTATGTACAAGAAACTGATATGCATTGTTGTGGCGTGCATAACCAATGAAAATACAATTTACCATTTTAAGACCTATTTTTATTTGCTACGGTAAAGGAACCATTACCTTTGCAAGACACCCTCACACTTTCAAGTAGTTGTAGGAAGGTTTCCTTCCCTTCCATAACTCATATAGTGCCTTGTTCTTTTTCTTGCGAGACACTTTATTTAAAAGGTAATTCGTTGATAAAACAACTTCCCCCCACATATTTTGTGACAACTCAAAACTTTCTATCATTGCATTCATCATTTCCTTTAGAGTTCGATTTTTACGCTCTGCTACCCTATTGGATTGAGAAGAGTATGGTGGTGTCACTTCATAAATAATATCATGTTGTGCATAAATTTTACCAAATGGTTCAACATATTCACCACCACTGTCACTTCTCACCCTCTTAATTCTTTTATTAAGTTGGATTTCAACTTCTTGTTTATAGAGAACAAATTTCTCTATAGCTACATCTTTACTTTTAAGCAAATATATATAGCAATATTTTGTTCTATCATCATTAAGGTAATAAAATATTTATTCCTTTCTCTAGTTTGAATAAACTTTAAGTCACAAATACCACTATGTATTAGATCAAGTGATTCAGTATTTCTTTCAACAGATTGAAATGAAGACCTTGTTAGTTTTGCCTTAACACACTTTTCACATTTATGATTATAATTAATGTGAAATGAAGAAATGTGCTCTAAGTTAATTAATCTATGTAAAGTATTAGAATTAACATGTCCAAGCCGACCATGCCATAAATCAAATAACTCAAGCATATAAACAGAAGAAGAAGCATTATTCTTATTCATAGTATTAGTTTTTATAGAGATAGCATTGAGTTTCCACATATCATTTAATACATATCCCCTTCCCACAAATGTTCCTCCTTTTGACAAAACTAACTTCTGGGATTCAAATACCATCCTAAAACCATGCATACTTAAGAGGGTCCTAGAAACAAGATTCTTGCGTATATCAGGCACATACAACACATTTTGAAGTTTCAACTTCTTGCCAGAAGTCAACTTTAAAATCACAATGCCTTTCTCCTTGATCTTAGAAGTTGTAGCATTGCCCATATAGAGTTTCTCCCCTTTCTCTTAAGGAACCAACTCAACAAATGAGTTCTTGTAACAACAAATATGACGTGTGACACCAGTAACAAGCCACCAAATGCAAAGGTCAATATCAGATATTTCTTTAGAAATATTTTCCACAATGTTGGCCTTAATTGTTCTGACCTTTTTTGGAAGCCTACAATTGGATGACTTGTGTCCCATCTTTTTGACCCTCTTTGGAAACCTATAATCGGATGACTTGTGTCATATCTTATTGCAATTAAAGCGTTTTCCTTAAAATTTTGGCTTCTTGAAGACACCGTCTTTTGGTCCTAGTTTAGACCTAGTCTAAGAATGTTTTCTTTTCTTAGAGTCATTCTTGACTTCCACTATGTTTGCCTTGGCAAAGTTAGGATTAGTTACTTTGTTTAGCCTTTTAGTCACACCTCGATTGTCTTATTCAATTCGAAGTCTGACAATCAGATCTCCCACTATCATTTCCTTTCTCTTATGCTTATGATAGTTCTTAAAGTCATTCCAAGTAGGGGGAAGTTTTTCAATAACAGCTGTCACCTGAAAGGATTCACTTTGATAAGCTATAAAAATAACATATTTTTGTAACGCCCCAAAAATTGGGCCTAGAAGAGTTGGGCTTTGAGTCTGGGATTCGGATAGAAGAAAACCTGAATAATTAAGAAGTTTTAATTATTATCGTATAAAAAAGAATTTTTACTATATTTTATTACGGATACTTTAAATTTTTATGAAATTTTAATTAGTATTATGAGATAAAATTATTATTATTAGAAAAATATTACTGTAAGTATGTTTGAAATTTTTTTTATGAAAATTATTATTATATAAAAAAATATACATATATATATATTATTGTATTTAAAATTTTCATTGCTATGGTTATTATTATTATTATTTAAAAATATAGAAGATATTATTATTAATATGGTGTTTAAATTTAGTTTTTAAATAAATTTAGAAGTATTTAAAGTGTGGGAAAAATTCGATCCAAGACTCTAGCAAAAATAATTATTTTTGTTTCTTTAGGGATTTGGGCATTAAGGTTTATTAATAAATTGGGCTAAAGTTGGACATAAGAAGGAGTCCGCCCCGGTGGTTGGCGCGTGTTAAGCGAGGGAAGAGAGCGAGGGTTCGATTCTTCTGCGTGCGCAAATGTGGGTTTTTATTTTAGAAAAACCAAGGGTCACGCAGTAAGCCTTATTAATTGTTCAGCTAATTTATGTCACAAGTAGGCATCCGCCCATGGCTAAGGGCATTAGGAGGCGTGGGAAGAGCACTGGTTTAAGGAACGGCGCGCCCAAATTGGGAGGTTTTTTTAGTATGCAGGTTATGGTTGGAATAGGCCTTAAAGGAAGTTGCGAATGAAGTTTGTCACAACAAGAGTCCATGGCACGATGTCGAGCAACGCATGCGTGAGTTGAAGAGGTCGAAGGTTCGAGATTTACAAAGAAAGTAAATTTCATTTTATTTCGCAGTAACTAAGGCTTCAGATGACGTAAAGGTTAAGATTAATTGTGACCATATATTAGTAAGGAAAGAAGCTCGCAAAGGCCAAAGCAAAGACGAAGTCGGGCGCAAAGCGGACGGAGGTCCAAGGTTAGAGCTGCAGATTCATGGCGCCCAAGGTTTGGATTTTTACGCACGTGGGAAGGTATTTGAACCGGACCAAACACCTGGACCTTGATTGGAATTTGAATTAAGCAGCGGAGTTCTTATGCGGGAAAGAATTTGGGTGTAATTCAAATTAAAATTTTGGCAAAAATTAAGGAAGGAATTTTAATGGAATTCAAATTGGAAAGAGGTGGGAGTAAGTATTTAAGCCAACTATAGGGTGTTAGTTGGGGAGTTTTTTCTGCTAGTCTCTTGGTTTTGAGTAAATTAGCCATTCTTGATTTTTTTGTTCTTTTGATTGTTTTTTTTTTTTTCTTGAGATATATTTGGGGTATTTTAGAATATTTCCTTTGGGTTTTGATATTTTCTCTTCTTCCATTTTCTTTCCTTCTTCTTTTCTTTTATTTTTCTCTCCATCTACTTTCTCCTCTTCTTTTTCTTTTTTTCCTCTATAGCCGAATTTCTATCCTTTTCCCTTTTTCTTTCAAAAGTCAAAAACTTTCATATTTGGGGTGTAGGAAGCCGAATCATTGGCTACTTGAACCTGTCTCTTCTGACTACGGTAGATCGGGATTAGAATCATAGATAAGAACACTCTCTTGGACAGAACAACGATTGGTAAGTATTCGAATCACTTTCGTTAGTTATTCATGGTTTAAGATAAAAGCCGAAACCCTTTAAGGGTGGCTAACGTTTGGACTAAGGGTGTTGGTGTCTTTTTCTTTTTCATTGTATAAGCATTAGCGTAGACAAAGGGGGCGTCTGACTAAAAGGCACTCAAGACTATTTCGGTTGGATTTTTGGATTTAACCTATATTTCGCAAAAGGTAAATAACTCGGGATCTAAGGTCATGTGTTGGCGAATATGGTAAGGGTTAAATACGTAGTTTGATTTCGATATTTAGATTAACGTGTTAGTAATCCAATTGTAGGCGATTCGTTTGTGGATCTCGCCAACGCGTACCATTATAAATCGTGTGTAAACGACACCCACTCATAGACTAGATCGGCAAAAGCCGAAAAGCGGTGTATGAATGAACTTACGATGCGGCGCTTGTGAGTGGTTTGGTTGTTAATTTTGATAATCGCAAGCGGTATGATTGCAGAGTGCGCAATTTCGTGCGCCTTCGGTATATTTGGGCTTAGTGGGCCGGTAAAAGGTTAGTGGGCCAATGGGCCCAATTCGCAAAAATGCTCGGTAAGTGCTTCATAATGTGTTAATGGTTAGAATATGTACGTAAACCCTAAAAAGACCGATAAAATTACTCTATAAGGTAGAATTATCGCAATACCCACGAAGGGGTAAGTTTACTATTACGCCTCGAGGGTAAATAAATCGTTATTAAGCTATAATCATTGTCTTTACAAGCATGCCTTGTTAATTATATATATTCTGCATACATGTCATACCGCATGGGGTTGGGTTTTGTTATGGAGGAAGAACCGTTTACGGTGGTCGTGCCACATATTACGATATAAGCGACTTTGCTGCAGATTATAGTTAGTCTGTGTCGGTTGCTAACAATTTGTAAGTGTAGGGATGGCATGGGTGATTTATTCCCACAGGAAGTGTAGGGATGGAAGGAGGCAAGTGCGGGGGTTGGATGGGGTTATCATGCATTAATCATATGAGATCGCTTTTTGTTATGGGCCAATCAGTATTGAAATGGGCCCAACTATGTTGATATGGGCAAGGCCCAATATATCTCGACTTGTAATAGGGACTACGGCCCGATTGATCTTGATATGGGCTAGGCCCGTATACTCTATTCTCGTAAGGGCTATGGCCCAGATTAATATTGATATGGGCTAAGGCCCGCTAACTTTGATTTCTGAATAGGGCTTAGGCCCGATAAAAGCTTGAACCGATTTGGGCTCGTTTGGGTTAATTTACACACCGAGTTTTCCAAACTCACCCCCTTTTCCCATCTTTACAGGGAGCCTTAGATCGATGGACTTGGAGTCATGCGGGATTGTAGTGGCCCACGAGATTAAGTTTTGTTTTCTTTAAAATAAGTTTCGCATTTATTATTTTGATTATTTTTATTCTCAGTTAAAGTTGTAATAAGGCCGCTCTTTTTATTATTCGTAATATTTTGGGTCATTAAATTGGTTAGCTCTAGTAGCGCGTTTTATAAAGTTACTTATTTTTAAAATATCACGATAACTGAGTAAAGCTTCCGCAACGTAAATGTTTTCAAAGGAAATAAATATTTTAAATAGACTTAAAACTTAATTTGTTGTTCGTGGACAAGTAATAAGTTTAAAGTGTGGCAATGGATGTGAGCATGTCTAGGATTGGATCATGAAAGAGCTAGGTACTTAAGCAGTCTAATTGACTCACCTCCTCTTTTCTTGAATCCTCCCACAGTGCGCGACTTCCATTCACTTTAACCTATAACGAAATTATCTTTTAAAACACTAAGTAAGTTTTTTCTAGATCAACAATATAAAATGTTTTGAACGTTTCGATCTGGCACGTCGGATCCGGCCATAACGTCTAGGCCGGGTTTGGGGTGTTACAATTTTAATCTCATTCTTAATGTGTTTTTGGATGATTAATTATGCAAATTAGTGAATTTGATGCTCCTAATCCTTTAAATTCATGTTTTTATACTAAGAGAGAATTTCGGAGTGAATGAGCGAAAAATGAGCCAAAATCGAACAAATAGAGCTGTTTTTAGGAGCCATAAGGCTTGGGCATTTTCACACGGGTTGGACACGCCCATGTGTGCCACACGAGTTGGATACATGACCATTTGCCATTCCATGTCGATTTTATATCCTGCTTCCCAAATACGCAGAAAAATATAATTTTTAGGCTTTCTCAGCATTCTAAAATCTATAAATACCAATTAGAAGAAGACATAAGGGAGCCATTAGAGAAGATAGAAAAAAAATACTCAAAGAACATCATCGGAATCAACTCGGAAGCGGATCTCCATTAATATTGAAGATCACCTTTTAATTTCTTTCATAGTTTTTATGAGTTTTTTTATGTCTTATGGTTATTCTAACTTTGAGATGTTTATGAACTAATTCCCTAGCTACCTAGGGAGGATGAAACTTATGATGAATCCTTTTATTTAATTTCTATTTTTACACGATAAATACTTGAATCTTGTTTTCAATTATGTATGCTTATTTCTTGTTTTAATATTTTGGGGATATTAATTCATGTCTTATGTGCTTAATTCAGTGGAGCAAAAGTCTCTGTTTAAGAGTAAATCTAGCATAATTGAGTGGAGTTGCATGCAATCCTAGAAATAGGACGATATAAATCTACTGGGTTAGAGTCAAATCTAATAGGGGGATCCATAGATCGAGTTAATGTGATGATAGGGGTTCCAATTATAAAGAAATTTCAATTAATCAACCTAGATTCAGTTGTTTTTACTCTCGAAAGAGATATTAACATAATTTAGGGATTTCTACGGATCAAGACACAAGTGAATGAATCATTTAATTCAGATTCATAATAATATGTGAAGTATGTAAAAATTTAAATCATTTAAATAAAAACGGTGAATAGGAATAGATTATGTGAGAAAATTTGGTAAAAGCTAAAAATTTTGGGGTTGGCTTGACTAGAATTTTCATAAAGTTTCTATTTAAAAGCATCACATTTTTTCCTCTTTGCTGCAAAATATCTAATATCACGACAAGCCATGGCCTCTACTTAAGATGGTCCCCCTCCCCCCTCTCCCCTCTCTGCCCTTTCAACAACCAAACATGCTTCAACTTCTCCCAGGTGACCAAAATCTCCTGTTTTCCCCTTTCCAACGGTCTTAATTTAATTTGCTTACCTCATCCTCCTTAACAATTAACCTCCAACGCAATCTTTGATTTTTTTATTTGCTCAGAAATATCTGGTTTGAAACATGCTATAATCTCCATTAATGGCATCATTATTACTTTTACCAAATGCTTTTGACTGCAAACAAGATGTTAATGACACCCATTTCACTAACAAACAAGATAGTTACTACAAATCTAAATAGCACTTCATTAAGCAAAATGGCATCCGTTAATTTCAATAAACACGATATAACTGTATTGTTAATTTCCCTCGTTTATAACATGAGAAATTGAGATAATGATCATGATGATGATGAAGAAGCGCCAAATTGAAGATAAGACGACAAAAGCAACACTCTCTCTTTCACTCATTTTTTTTTTTTTTTTAATATCATAGAAACATTCTTACTCTTTCTGAACTGAAGGGAAAGGTAGTGATTGGTGGAAACTGATAAAGAAAACCAGGAACAATGGCGGCTCTACCTTTCTCTGCAACCAGTTTTCACTCCACCTTCACTTGTTTTAACTATAAAGCAAGGAACCCAAATTTATTCTTCCTAAAGAAAAGTTCAAGCTTTACTTTTTCAAGGAGAAAATTCTTTATTAAAAGTGTTGCCAGTGACCAAAGGCAGGACCTCAAAGAAGAAGGTCAAATCACTGAAGAAGGTCACTTTCACTTTTTAATCACTTAATGCAATTTCATAGTATTTTTCTCTTTATAAACCTATTAGTAGGCAGTGAAGGGAAGGTTTTGAATACTTTTGTAATGGGGGCTTGAAGGGTTTTGCACCCTAGATTACTTGGTTCAAGAATTCCCTAATATATAATGCTAAAGTGGCTTTTAGGGTCCTCTTTTTTATCTTTGTTTTTCACTTCTTTCCACTAATGGATCTCAAAACCCCCTAAATATGTTGATCATGGTGTTTTATTGATCTTTTTGTTTGGTCATTTGAATCATTAATGTGATATGTTGATGTGATTTGCAGCTTCTTTAGATACATTTGTTCTAGATTCTGCATCCATTGCATCAAGTATTAAATACCATTCTGAGTTCACACCCTCATTTGCGCCGGAGCATTTCGAGCTCCCCAAGGCGTTCAAAGCAACAGCCGAAAGCGTCCGTGATTCGCTTATTATAAACTGGAATGCTACATATGCTTACTATGAGAAAATCAATGTGAAGCAAGCATATTATCTTTCTATGGAGTATCTACAGGTTAATTTGGCCTTAAATTTGTCCACTTTTTCCTGCTATTGATTTGGTTTTTGGAACCAAATTACTTGGCCAAATGTTTGTTAAATATTCCCAGTCACCATTGATGCAGGGTAGAGCTTTGCTGAATGCCATTGGTAACTTAGAGCTTACAGGAGCCTATGCAGAAGCTTTGAAGAAACTGGGGCACAATTTGGAGGATGTAGCTAGGGAGGTTAGATCCTTCATGATTTTGAAAACACTTATATTTAGCATAATTAAGCCCGGAAGGTTGAAAAAAGTAATGAACTTGCTTAAAATGGGAAATTTGATTATCCAAGAAAGACCTGGCAATTGTAATCAGTAAAGGGAAACAAAACCTTTACATGTTTTACCTAATGGTGAATTCCTTTCAAGCAAATTCATTATGCTTTGCACATTTTTGCTTTATTCGAGTTACTGAAGATTTCAGTTTCTTGCTGACCAGGAACCAGATGCTGCACTTGGCAATGGTGGCTTAGGACGTTTAGCTTCCTGCTTTTTGGACTCCTTAGCAACATTAAATTACCCTGCTTGGGGATATGGACTTAGATACAAATTTGGATTGTTTAAACAGTATATTACAAAAGATGGTCAGGAGGAAGTTGCAGAAAATTGGCTTGAGGTATCTTTTTATTACAAGATTATATTAAAGTTATGTGTCCAACACGAATATTCTCAAAATTTTCTATATATTTGGAGTATCGGTCTGAATATGTGTTGGACAAGGTACTTCAGGCATATCTTAAGAGTCTAGTTAGGACATTTTCTTGTTTTCTTAATTATTATTTATTGCTTATCAATGTAGATTGGAAATCCATGGGAAATTGTGAGAAATGATGTGTCATACCCTGTAAAATTTTATGGTGAAGTCATTTCAGGCCCTGAAGGAATCAAAGAATGGGTTGGAGGAGAAGATATAACTGCTGTTGCTTATGATGTCCCTATACCGGGATATAAATCTAAAACTACAATTAACCTCCGACTATGGTCTACTAAAGTTGCACCAGAAAAGTTTGATTTAAGTGCTTTCAACGCTGGAGATCATGCCAAAGCTTATTCTGCAATGAAGAATGCAGAAAAGGTTTGAATTCACACTCATTCATTCCTTCATGCTTTTGATGCACTTCAAAGCCAAGAAGTTCTTGTAGTCTTGGGAGAAACAGGACAATGATATTGTGTGATGACCGAGATTTGGAACTCTGGCTTGCATACTGCCTGTATTGAGATTTGGTTGTCACCTTGAGTATGCTTACATCAACGGAATTGTCTTCTTTAGACACCAGCAAGCCCTTTAAGCTTTCTCACTTGAAGGTGCACCTTCCTTTTAAGTAGAGGTCCTTAGGTGGAATCAAGGGAGGGTAACAAAGCTTTGAGCGCCTGCAGGATTCAAACAGGACAATAATTTTGGTGTAGGCATATATGAGCTGACAGCCAAATTCCAATAAGTACGATGATATGGGGGAGATGTCCAAATTCCAGTCGTTACATGTTGAATTTGAGTGCTTTGAATCACATATTCAATCTGCCTTCTGAAAACATGTTTACACTACTGAAAGTAGTCTGGGATTTTCTTCATAATTGATCCATTCATTGTTACAAATAGTCATTCTATCTCTCACATGATGCTATAATCTCTTTTGACGACCAGATTTGCTACATATTATACCCTGGTGATGAGTCACTGGAGGGGAAGACTCTTCGACTGAAGCAGCAATATACATTATGCTCAGCTTCTCTCCAGGACATTATTGCACGCTACGAAAGAAGATCAGGAGAGTTTTTGAATTGGGAAATTTTCCCTGAAAAGGTTGCAGTTCAAATGAACGATACTCACCCAACACTCTGCATTCCAGAGCTGATACGTATATTGATTGATGTCAAGGGTTTGAGCTGGGAACAAGCCTGGAATATCACCCAAAGGTAATTACTCTCTTTGACTTACATATCATAAATCTTTGCAGTTATTGACTTACATCCATGCAAACAAATGAAATATAAGCTGCGGTACTAAGCTGGCTTCTAGTTGTAGTAGATTGTAGTTATATTAATGGTGATCTTTCCACCAGAACTGTTGCATACACAAACCATACGGTTCTACCTGAGGCTCTGGAGAAATGGAGTCTGGAGCTGATGGAGAAACTGCTTCCTCGACTTGTTGAGATCATTAAAATGATTGATGAGGAGGTAGCTTTATAAGCAATCTTGCGAAATTCTCCTCCTTTTCTTTAAGATCATATATCCTTTTTCGTATAATCTAACATCTGTTTGTATTCGGTGTGTAAGCTGATTCAAACCATTATTGACAAGTATGGAACCGAGGATCTGGATCTGTTGCAAGAAAAACTGAAACAAATGAGAATTCTAGATAACATTGAGTTGCCTGAGTCAGTGGCTGAAATGATTGCTCAACCAGAGAAAAGTTCAGTTGAGGCCATTGAATCAACTGAAGAGGATGATGTTTCCGATGAAGAAACTGAACCTACAGCTGAGGAAGACGAACTTGAGGAAGAGGAAATCGAGGAGAAAAATGAGGTGCCACCAATCATTGAGCCAGATCCAAAACTCCCCAAGTTGGTTCGAATGGCTAACCTCTGCGTTGCCGGTGGCTACGCAGTGAATGGTGTTGCCGAGATTCATAGTGAAATAGTGAAAAATGAAGTTTTCAATGATTTCTATGAGGTTGCCATCCAGAAACATTCCTCTCCCATTCAATGTGTTCTCACATACTGAATCATTGGTTTTATTTTAGGACTTCTGATATACATATATATTGCTTTGTGGCAGATGTGGCCTGAGAAATTTCAAAACAAGACAAACGGGGTTACACCAAGAAGATGGATCCTCTTCTGCAATCCAGATTTGAGTAAAATTATAACAAAGTGGACTGGATCGGAAGGCTGGGTTGTAAATACAGAAAAGTTGGTCACACTTCGTAAGGTATGTATATCCAAACTCGAAACTTGATCGAATGTTTTAATTCATCAACTATAGTATCCAGTCCATATAGTTTTATTACCAGAAAGTTTTTGCTAAGAAGGGAAATGATGTGCATTTTGGTCCTGTTATATTCTCATTCAGTTGGTAGTACAGTTGAGGAAAGAATATATAATTGTATTGTATATTTTTCATTAAACCTTCATTATACTGGCTTTATGCACATTGTTAGAAGGACTGATGAGCATTATCCACAGTTTGCTGATAATGAGGATCTTCAATCTGAATGGAGGGAAGCAAAACGAAGAAACAAGGTTAAGGTTGCATCTTTCCTCAGAGAGAAAACCGGCTACATTGTCAATCCCGAAGCAATGTTCGACGTGCAGGTTATTCTTCCTAGTTAATACTAATTCTTGTCTTCACTCTGTCATAGCTAGATTTCGCAATATTCATGTCTGAATATGTGTGGGATACAATTACATGTGTCAAATGCTGATATTTTAAGTAAAATGAAGGGTCGGGTAACATAGTTGCAAATCATTCAAATTGTACAGTTAATAGTTGGCTATCAAGCTCAGGAAGTTGTTCATGCATACAAAAAACTCTGTTAAAATCTAAAGATGGACACAACTCCTTAATGATGAAAAAGAAATTATCCAAATAACAGTTGTGGCTTATCTTCTTAAGTTATGAATTAATAGTAAACCTAAGGGATGTAATTGCAGGTAAAGCGCATCCATGAATACAAACGGCAGTTATTGAACATTATGGGGATAGTTTACCGCTATAAGAAAATGAAAGAAATGAGCCATGAGGAAAGAAAAGCAAGCTTTGTTCCTCGGGTATGCATATTTGGAGGAAAAGCTTTTGCTACATATGTACAAGCCAAAAGGATAGTGAAGTTCATCACAGATGTTGGAGCTACTGTGAACCATGATCCTGAAATAGGAGATCTTCTAAAGGTATCTTATATGGTGAACTCTTTTTTTTATTTGAGTTAATTGCTTTTGCATTTTGGTCATATATGTTGTTTGTAACTATATAAGGTATATTGTTTTTCATACCTATTTGAAAATTATGCTTTTAAGCTTAATGTTGTTCTTTTGTTAGGTTGTCTTTGTTCCTGATTACAATGTAAGTGTGGCTGAAATGCTTATTCCCGGTAGTGAGCTGTCTCAGCATATAAGGTTATATTTAGCTCCTTACTTTTTTCTTTGTATTTGATTTCATCTGACATCTTCCAAAGAATGGTAACTGCTTGGAAAAGGGTTTTTAAAAGACGCCATAGCTTCAACCAAACCCATTAGAATTGGTTGTGAGGTTCTTACTTTTGAATTCAATCAATGACTGTGAATAACATACAACTTAAGCATAATAAGTCCCTGCAGATTGTTTAATTTGCAATATACTTCTGGAAACCAGTTGGTTGTTACTGATTAATGTAGCTCTCTGGCTAACACATTGTTTCAATTGTTTAGTACTGCTGGAATGGAGGCTAGTGGAACCAGCAATATGAAGTTTGCAATGAATGGCTGCATCCTTATTGGAACCTTAGATGGAGCTAACGTTGAAATAAGGCAAGAGGTTGGAGAAGATAACTTCTTTCTCTTTGGTGCAGAGGCTCACGAAATCGCAGGGCTAAGGAAAGAAAGAGCGGAGGGAAAGGTGAACCCTTACTTAGGTTTTCTCTTTTGCAAAGATGAAAATTTGGTTTTATGCTATCACTTTTCTTATATTTTGTTTGATCTCTTATTGCAGTTTGTGCCAGACCCGAGGTTTGAAGAGGTGAAAGCATATGTAAGAAGTGGTGTTTTTGGTCCCTACAACTATGAAGAACTGATGGGATCTTTGGAAGGAAATGAAGGGTACGGTCGTGCTGATTATTTCCTTGTTGGAAAAGACTTTCCCAGTTACATTGAGTGCCAAGACCAGGTTGATGAGGCATATAGAGATCAAAAGGTGAGTACCATTTGGTAACTCTTATATATGTTTGCAAGGAGTGATCTTTATACATAGCTAGTTCAATTATTGCTTAGTGTGATCTGTTTGAAGCTCATATATATAATTGACTGATCATTATACCAGGGCCCTTCACCCCTGTAGTTCCAAATCTTCCCCAGTATAAACTATCCTAGCTAGCTTCGAAAGTTTTTATCATGCATACTTTTAAGTGTGTATTTGCTTTCTTGGTATTCTCTATCATCATACTTGCATTGCTACATTTTGTGATTTAATTCATTCCTTTTTTTTTTAACAGAGATGGACAAAAATGTCGATTTTGAACACAGCTGGCTCATACAAGTTCAGCAGTGACCGTACAATTCATGAATATGCCAGGGACATATGGAGGATTGATCCTGTTGTGCTGCCATGATTACTGGTGGACCCCTAGTTTAGCCTATCCAATACCTTCCTCCCTTTTTTGAAGTATAGAAGTAAATGGTGCTGGTTCTCAATATTATACCTTGTGATCACTGTATAATATTTTAGGAATAAAATATAATGGAAAGCCTGGAACTGAAATCTGCCAAAATATATGCAGACTGTTGTTAATTGCTATGATTTACAGTGATCAAGAATCTTATTAAAGGTTCAATAAATGCCAAACATTGCAGCTACAAGCCCCAAAGACCTTACTTTGAACTGGTTTTGTACTTGCACCTCTATTGGGAACCATAAACTTGAGTTTTTTCCCCATAAAATTTAACTATTACTTTAAAAAGTCTTCCTTGTTGAGCCCTGCATAACAGTAACAATGGCATTACAGGATCTGCAGATTGCGTTCTTAAGCTCATCTAATTTGATCTTCATTAGGTTTTTTCCCCTTTGAGATCTTAGCTTGGGAATTAAAAAGAAGGGTTGTAGACGTTGAAATTTGAATCTTAAACTTACTAAATGTCACCTCTTAAGGGTGAATATGTGTGTGTATATACGCACATATATATGAACCGATTGAGTTAAGCATGGAGTTCAGCAAGATCAAGAAGTTAGTGGCTATTACCTTAATCTATCAGCTAAACTAGGTAAAACACCAAGAGTTGTTTAAACTTGAACTAACCAGAACTCAGTGAGCTTAATTAGCTATATATACATATATATTATATATATAGGGCTAACATTATCCTAAATCTGAAGATCTCCAAGGACAAATATAAGGAACCTTAGCTTGTTTTTAGTTGTTATTTTAGAAGCAAATAAATACAATAACTCTATCAACGGACCAGAGACCGAGAGCTTTTAGAATCCCTCAACAATTTACCTTTGTTGATGACCTAAAATCTCAAGCAAATACATATATCTTTAAGTCTCCATCAGACAACAATGCCATGGTCATCATCATCATCAACCCCAATTCTTACTTGAAAGCTTACTCATTATGTACCAAACAAATTAAAAAGAATTTTTATTTTCATTTGATATCTCTCTCTCTTGCACCAGAGATCAGACCATATGCTTAATGAGAATCTACTTTTTAATTATAAGACAGTCTGATGTAGACTTAAAGCCTGTTTGATTTGCTTCATAGAACAATTATAACCGCAAAAAACCATATGCAAACTTTGAAAGGGATGATACTATATTATACTTCCACACACTTTCCTGCATGTTCTACACTTTTTTTAATATATATATATATATATGGTCCCCTTAAAAGTTGGGTTTAGAACCCTAAAAGAGATTTTAGTGTTCGCTATTAAAGTGCGAAACTTAGCAAATTAAATATATAGTTTGGAATAACTCCTCAAGCTTTGAAAAGTTGCTTTGGGTATAATCAAAGTCACCTATGTAGTAGAGTCTCTAAAAGCATAGCCAATGCAACTAACACCACTTTATTTAGCAGATAAAAAGGGCAGATTGCTTAACTTTAATTTAGTAGTTAGATATTCCAAAATATTTCCTCTCAATCACTCTCCTTACCCCTTCCTTTTTTTCTCTTTCTTCTTTTTCATTACCTGCAATGAATTAGGTCTGTTTCCACCTCCAACAATCTTTTTTATTAAGCATGCACAAAGTGAAGTCAAGGGGAGACACAATGATATACATATACATATATATATATATATATATATATATATATATATATATATATGGCTTATCTAGTTGAGGCAGCACGTAGAAATGTTTTTGAAGCTTTTTTCAGAAGCTAAACTTTGAAAGAGTTTGACCTTAAACTAGTGCTTTGCATTTTCAGCTCTTGATCCCTCTAAAGAACTCATTAGTTCTATTATAGGGTTATTTCCAAAAGACGTCCTCTAACTATGGCCTGAATTTTAGATTGATCCTCAAAGTTGAAAATCTAAAACATTTTAATTAGCAAATGAAGCCTTTGATACTGTTGGCAAAGGCTCAGGCTCTAGATCTTGAGTACCCAAGTTTGTATCCTATTATGCGCAATTGTGCATTTGTGTGTTTTAGTCCGAATTATTATTATTTTTTCTTCCATTTCTGCGTTATAATAGTTTGATCCTACTTTGTAATTGTTTAGGCATGTACATGTAATTATATTGTACTTGTACTTACATTATATTTGAACTTATAAAAGTTTTTTCTTAAAAAAAAAAAAAATACTAATTGAACCATCAAAGTATTAGTATTGTATCAAACAATTGATTCTCTAACTCTTATCTTCATGTATTT
The DNA here is from genome assembly GCA_025698475.1 of Gossypium anomalum. Classification (NCBI taxonomy): domain Eukaryota; kingdom Viridiplantae; phylum Streptophyta; class Magnoliopsida; order Malvales; family Malvaceae; genus Gossypium; species Gossypium anomalum. The sequence continues at coordinate 21,865,899 of CM046968.1, forward strand.
TATAGAAATTCAGCCATCAAAATTTTTTTTTCTTTTTAAGTATATCAACTCTTCCAATTAAATTGAATAAGTAATTAACTAACCAATATACATAAATTCTATACTATGGAACTCCAACATAGGAAAATACATTACATGTACCTTGATAATCCAATTATATATAACCAGGAAAAGATAGGAGCTGGGCCTTTCAAGTTTAAAGTGGTTTACTCAAGGCACTTTGATTGCAAAATATACAAACAATTGGGAGCTTATCCCTTACTGAAAAACACCACAGATGAAGCTGGCAAAGTGGTCCATCTTCCTTATCGATCGACACATTTATGTGCATAATATAATATCATTACATAGTAAAGCGACCACCTATCTACTTAAACATTCATTCAATCAATAATGATGGTAAGCTTATTTCTCTTTTAAGAGAGAAAATTGTTTACCAAGCTATGTTATTTGTACTTGAGTTGATAGTTGATATGCATGCGTGTGATATCAGCTTGGGATTTATTTAGAATTTATTAGTTGAATTTTTCAGACGGATATTTGTTTGAATTATTTTTTAAGTGTGAATCGTTTTAAATTTGTGTGATTTCAAATTCGATATTATAAAGCATATCAAATAAAACTATATAGAGATAGATAGATAGTAGTGACACGGTTGTTTGAAGAATCATGGCATTGCGATTGCCCACCACTATATATTGTAATAATTATGGATATGAATGAAATTTCATAATCAGGGAATATATATATATATATATATATATATATATGGATACTTTTCCTTTATTATTATTATTATCCAGATTCATTGCTTCTGGTTTTGGAACAATCCCCATTTGGCCCACTTGCTTCATCGTATCCTCCTTTTCCCAAAATTAAACTATGGATATTGAAATTCATAACTTTCTCAAATCCAAATACAGATTGGTCATTACATATGAAATATTAAATATAACTACCCCAAATAATATTCTAATCATTATGACTAAGTTGATTCAACTATTAATAATTTATATTCAAATTTTAGTTGATATCCATTTTTCAAATAAAAAACTATTTTTATTTTGGAAAATGTAAAAGATGAAGGTTGTGAATGTTATTTAACGTAAATTTTCAAATATTTTTGTTAATAATGTTAAAAATTTACGGGTATCATATATTAGGTTAAAATAATAATAATCATGTTCACGTTATAATGTTTTTTTTTACACATGACAGCTTTTATTTGAAGCATTTATTTGCAAATTGAGTACTTGGATAAATTACTCTTTTGATCCTTCCCTTTTAATTTTTTAAAAGTTATTCCATGCCTTTAGTTAAACTTTTTTCTTTATAATTTCTTATATATTAAATATAAAGTTGAATTTAAATAAATTATTTCTTTATTTTAAGATTTTACTTAATTGAATTAACTTTTAATGTTATCATATTAAATTTAATGAATATTAAATTGTTAACCTTAAAATATAGTTAAAAAAAAACACATATTAGGTGAATAAAACAAAATCACGAGTGAGCAAGGAAGTGATGCTCATCTTTTTGTCGAAGACTGTAATACCAAGAATGCGCGTTTCAAGGACAATAGGGGTGATGTGGTGTCTGATTCCGACATGGTTGTGGATCGGGTTCTGCCTGTGGTTGTGTCTTTGAGGGATAAATGATAAGTTGTAAAAGTAACATATTTTAATCCCATTCTTAATGCGTTTTTGGATGATTAATTATGTAAATTAGTGAATTTGATACTCCTAATCCTTCAAATTCATGTTTTTATACTTAGGAGAGCCTTTGGAAGAGAAAGGAGCAAAAAACGAGCCAAAATCGGACAAATAGAGTTGTTTCTAGGATCCACACGGCCTGGGCATTTCCACACGGACTGGCCACACGCCCATGTGCCAGCCCGTGACGATATCGCACCCTGCTTCCCAAATACACGGAAAAACCCAATTTTTAGGCTTTCTGAGCATTCTAAAGTCTATAAATACCAATTAGAAGAAGATCTAAGGGGGTACTCGGAGAAGATTAAAGAGAACACTCGAAGAACGCCACCAAAATCAACTTAGAAGCGAATCTACTTCAAGATCAAAGATCTCCATTTAATTTTCTTCAAAGTTTTATTGAGTTTCTTTATGTCTTGTTATTATCTTAACTTTGAGATGTTTCTATTCAGGATTATAAACTAAATCCCCTGGATACCTAGGGAGGATGAAACCTATGATGAATCTTATTATTTAATTTCTGTTTTTCAGCAATAAATAGTTGATTCTTGTTCTCATTTATGTATGCTTATTTCGTGTTTTAATATTTTTAGGATATTAATTCAAGTTTAATGTGCTTATTTCAATAGATTAAAAGTCCCTGTTTAAGAGTAGATCTAACATAATTAAGTGGAGTTGCATGCAATCCTAGAAATAGGACGACATAAATCTATCAGATTAGAGTAAAATCTAATAAGGGAATCCATAGATCGAGTTAATGCGACAATAGGGGTTTTAATTAGAAAGAGATTTCAATTAATCAACCTAGAGTCAGTTGTTCTTACTCTCAAAAGAGATATTAACATAATTTAGGGATTTGTACGACCAAGACACAAGTGAATAAATCGTTTAATTCAGATTTAGAATAATAGGTGAAGTCTAGGTGGATTCTTTCCTGGGTATTGTCTTTCTCATTGGTTATCTTCGATTATTTTTCCCATTTCATTCTCTATTGCGTTCGTAGTGAAATTTGATTAGTAAATTAAGATTAAAAACAATCACTTCAATTTATCGGCTAAATAATAGGAAAATGGTAATTACTAGTACTTTTAGTCTTCGTGGATACGATATTCCCTACTCACCATAGCTATACTATTGATCGATAGGTGCGCTTGCCTTTGTCGTAATTATAGTTAGTTTAGTGACCATCAAGTTTTTGGCGCCGTTGTCGGGGACTAAAATATTAGGAACACTTAATTTTTATTAATTTAGCCATTTGTTTTTATTGCATTTTATTTTTGTTTTTAGTTTAATTTTTGTTTTCTAATTTTTCTTTTATTTGCTTCTGGTAGGTTCCTTTAGTTTATGACTAGAGAAACTCGTCGGGACCATTATTATTTGACAGTGAGATTGAAAGTACAACTCGCAGAAATCGTAGAGAAGCAAGATAGAGTTGACAGAGTATAATAAATGAGTAGGAGGGCACTATTATTATTACTGAGGAGATAAGTGATAATCAGAATAACCAGTTGCCTCCTACGGTTGCTGTAAATCCAAATCCTGTTCCTCGTACTATGTACGATTATGCCAAACCCACTCTAATTGGGGCTGAATTGAGTATTGTGAGACCTACTATTTTTGCAAATAATTTCGAACTGAAGCTGAACACTATTCAGATGATACAACAATTTGTTCAGTTTGATGGTTTGCAAGACAAGATCCAAATACTCACTTGGCCAATTTCCTGGAAATATGCTATACTTTCAAGATTAATGGCATTTCTGACGACGCCATTCGCATACGGTTGTTCCCTTTCTTGTTGAGAAACAAAGCTAAACAGTGGTTGAATTCTTTGCCACAAGGTTCTATCACTACACGGAATCAAATGACCGAGAAATTTTTACTGAAGTATTTCCCATCGGCTAAGACAACCAAGTAAAGGAATGATATCTCTTCCTTCATTCAAATTGACTTAGATACCCTATATGATGCATGGGAGAGCTATAAGGATTTATTGAGACGGTACCCTCACCATGGGTTACCTCTATGGCTACAAGTTCAAACCTTTTACAACGGTTTGAACCCTCAACTAGGCAGTTAATTGATGCAACAATCGATGGTAAACTGAACAATAAAACACCTGAATCGGCTTATGAGTTTATAGAGGAGATGTCACTGAATAATTATGAGTGGCAAGTCATGAGGACGAAGCCAATGAAAGCAGCCAGTGTTTTTAACTTAGATGCAGTCACCATGTTATCAAATCGGTAGAACTTTTAAATAAGAAAATTGATGGTTTATGTGTTTCTACACATGTACATTTGGTGATGCAATGCAATGCAAATGGAGGTGGAATAAATAATCCAGAATATTTACCCTTCGGTCCTAGCATGAAGAATGAGCAAATAAATTATATGGGTAATAATTCTAGACCTCAAAATAACCTTTATAGTAATAACTATAATGCAGGATGGAGGAACCACCCAAATTTCTCATGGGGTGGTTAAGGAAACCAAAGACCACAACCTCTTCCGGGCTTTCAACAACCTTATCAGCAAGAGAAGAAACCGAACCTTGAAAATTTTATTTCGGTGTCATAGACACGTTACCGGGATAGCTTTGAAAAATCAGCAAGCGTCAATTCATAGGCTCAAAAATCAAATTGGACAACTTGTTAAATTGGTTCCAAAAAGGCAACAAGTTAGTTTACCTAGTAACACCGAACCTAACCTAAAAGAGCATGTGAAAGCAGTTACATTAAGGAATGGGAAAGTGTTGGCTGAACTCAAAAAGAAGCTGCAATAGGAATCTGATAAGGCAAACAATGAGGGGTAAGTCCTGAAGTAATTGAAACATCAGTACTTAAAGAATATAAACCACCGATCCCATATCTGGAAAAGTTGAAGAAAGACTGCATGGATGAACAATTTGGTAAATTTCTTGAACTTTTCAAACAGTTGCATATTAACTTACCTTTTGTTGAAGCTATTTCACAGATGCCCACATATGCAAAATTTTTAAAAGAGATACTAACAAATAAAAGGAAGTTTGAAGAGCTATCCACTGTAGTACTTAACGAGGAATGTTCAACTATTCTCCAAAATAAACTACCAACTAAGCTGAAAGATCCAAGAAGTTTTACTATTCCATATTTTATTGGTAGTTTAAACATTGAGAAAGCATTAGCTGATTTGAGTGCTAGCATTAATTTAATGCCTTATAAAATGTTCAAGCAGCTTGGTCTTGGGGAAACAAAACCCACTAGGATGAGTATTCAATTGGTTGATAGATATGTTAAATATCCTATGGGTATTATTGAAGATATCCTTGTAAAAGTAGATAAATTCATATTCCATATTGATTTTGTTATGCTTGACATGGATGAGGATGTTGAAATGCCTTTAATTTTAGGTCGCCCTTTTTTCGCCACTACTAGGGCTATCATTAATGTAGGTGATGGTAAACTTGTGCTTAGGGTAGGTGACGAAGAGATTATTTTTAAAATCTATGATGCTATGTGATTCTTTAGAGAGCAAGATGATTATTGTTATTTTATTGAATCTATTAATCATGTTATTCAATATTCATTACAGGAAATCATTTATAGGTACACGTTGGAACTTTGTCTGGTTGAAGGAGAAGAGGTAGATGGCGAAGATGTTTTAATAAGTAAGATGAAAAATGATTTAGACTATACTAAATCCTCACTGAGACGATAAAGTATGAGGACATTAAGGTAAGCAAAGAATTGAAATTAAAACCCTCTATTGAAGAACCTCTCAAATTAGAACTGAAGCAATTACCAAATCAACTAGAGTATGCGTTTCTTGGAAACAATTCTACATTACCAGTGATTATTCCTTCAAATTTAAAGGCAAATCAGAAAGATGAGTTATTGAAAGTGTTGAAGGAATATAAAAGAGCTATAGCATGGAAGATTTCTGACATTGGAGGATCAGTCCTTCTTTTTGCACCCATAAAATTTTAATGGAGGATGAATACAAACCATGTGTGCAAGCTTAAAGATGGCTAAATCCTAACATGAAGGAAGTCATTAAGGCTGAGTAATTAAACTTCTAGATGCTGGAGTTATTTATCTTATTTCTGATAGTACTTGGGTGAGCTCTGTGCAAGTTGTTCCTAAGAAGGGAGGTATGATTATTGTAGCCAACGAGAAGAACGAGTTGATTCCTACGAGAACAGTCACAGATAGAGAGTTTGTATTGACTATAGGAAGTTGAACGATGCCACGAGGAAAGATCATTTTCCTCTACCAGTCATAGATCAAATGTTGGAAAGATTATTTGGGCATATGTATTATTGCTTCATAGATAGACTTTCTGGCTACTTTCAAATCCCTATAGCTACCGAGGACCAAGAAAAAATGATATTTACATGCCCATATAGTATGTTTGCTTATCGAAAAATGTCTTTTGGATTATGTAATGTTCCTGCTACTTTTCAGTGTTGCATGTTAGCTGTCTTTGATGAACTTGTAGAAGACATTAATGAGGTATTTATGGATGACTTCTCGGTATTCGTTAATTCTTTTAGTCTTTGTCTTAAAAACTTAAAAAAAGTTTTAATGAGATGTGAGGAAACAAACCTTGTGCTTAATTAGGAAAAATGTCACTTCATGGTTCAGGAAGGGATTGTGTTGGGCCATAAAATTTCTAGTAAAGGGATTGAGGTTGATAGAGCAAAAATTGAAACCATTGAAAAATTACCTCCCCCTAATTCAGTTAAGGCTATTCGAAGCTTTTTAGGACATGATGGATTCTACAGAAGGTTTATTAAAGATTTTTCTAAAATAGCTAAGCCTTTAACGAATTTGCTAGAAAAAGATGTGCTATTCGATTTTAGTAAAGAATGCTTAGAAGCATTTGATACTCTTAAGGAAAAATTAATTAATGCCCCAATTATGGTTGCACCTAATTGGAATTTACCCTTTGAACTAATGTGTGATGCGAGTGATTTTGCAGTAGGTGCAGTTCTTGGATAGCGAAGAGACAAGCATTTTCAACCAATTTTATTATGCCAGCAAGACATTGACAGATGCACAAAGAAATTACACTACTACAGAAAAAGAATTGCTTGTGGTTTTTGCATTCGATAATTTTAGACCATATTTAATATTACCTAAAGTTGTTGTTTACACTAATCATTCAGCTCTCCACTATCTTCTAACTAAATCGGATACAAAACCTCGACTTATAAGATGAATTTTATTATTGCAGGAATTCGATTTGGAAATCCAGGATTTTAATATTACCTAATGTTTCACATTTTTACAATTTAGTCCCTAGGCTCGTAAAATGAAATGTATTCCATTTCTTCAAAACTCAAGCCTAGCCAAACCATTTTCATACTTATACCAACCCACATTTTCCACTTAATCACACTTTTACTACTCATTTGTGTAATTTTTACAAATAGGTCTTTTTTAACATTTACATCTAACATACATATTCTACCATTAGACAGCAAAATACACAATTATCTATCATGGGTAAAAATTTAGACTTTGATTATTTCTTAAATTAGTGGTAGAAATAGATAAATCGAGTTACAACGACTTCAAAAATATAAAGAGCATTAAAAACGGGGCAAGAACAGACTTACAATCAAGCTTGGAAGATGAACAAACCCTAATTATGTCTTCCTTAGGGATATTCAGCCATGGGAAAAGAAGATGGACAAGATTTTGGCTTTATTTTGCTTATTAATTCATTTATTAACCAAATAACCAAAATGCCCCTATCTTAAAACATAAAATTTCTCTTCATATCCAATTTTTGTCCACTAACTTAACAAATGGTCTAATTACCATCTTAGGACCTTCAATTTAAAATTTCATAGCAATTAGACACCTCTAGCTTCTAGAACTCAAGTTTTGTACTTTTTGTAATTTAGTCCTTTTTGCTAAATTGAGTGCTCAAACATCAAAATTTTTGAACGAAATTTTCACAGAATCATTCCATAAAATTGTAAACCATAAAAATATAAGAAAAATAATTTTTTCTACGTCGGATTTGTGGTCCCAAAACTACTGTTCTGAATAGACCCAAAATCGGGTTGTTACACATTTTCTCCCTATCACCAACACCTCTCCCTCGTTCACGCACCCACGCACACGCCCCACCAGTTACGTCTCCCTCCGACCTCCTCATCCCTTACCCGAACCAACCCCTCGTCAGCCAGTTCAAATTCCTCCGTCACCGCCGTAGATCTTCCACCGTTCCACTATCAGTTAACCCCCTTTTTGGCTTATTATTTTTTAATTATTTTATTTACTATCCTATTTTTTATGATTTTTCTTTTCTTTAGTGTTATTTATTTATTTATTTTTATTTATCTTCTTTTCTTGCTTAATTTTATGGTTATTATTATTTTTTCTTTCTCATTACTTATTATCTTTAATGGTTTTTATTTAGTTGTTTTCATATTATATAATTTTTATTAATCCTACTAACTTTAATTATTGTTTCTATCATTATTTTTATTCTTCGGCTTACTCTTCTTATTATTTGGTATTCTCTGTGTATGATACGATATGTTTATTCGTCGGTCTCATTCTACTATTATGCTTGTTATTATAATTATTTTTTCCCTTACTGGTTATTCTATGTCTCTATTGGATTCAAGTATTTCACTGCGTGTCTGATCTTATGGATTTCATCGGATTCTACTATTATTTTGTTAATTTTTGAACTAACTCATTCTATCAATTCCTATGAAAATCATAATTGTATCCTGAAATTGTTTCTGGTTATCTTTTCTTGCAGATTCACCATGATGAACACTCGCAGCAAGTCCAAAGTCGCCGTCCCCGCTTCGAAAAAGTGAAAGACCCCTGGTGCGATCTCCTCCTCAAGCGCTTCTTCCGAAGCCCACCACCCCTATATCCAATTTTTAGTGGGTCCTCAGGAGGACTTATTTTAGCTACTTCGACTGCGACCATGTAACACCCCTAACCCATATTCATAGCCAGAACAGGATTACAGAGTATTACTGGAGTTTACAAAACAAATACAGTTAATTTATGTCATTTACTATTCATATTCGAAACCAATCATATTCAATCATATTGTCCCTTAATTGGACCCTCGAGGCCTAATTTATACATTAGAAACAAATCGGGACTAAATCAGGAACTCAGAGAATATTTCGCGAAATTTTCAAAATTTCCTTATATGCAGGGGACACACACCCGTGTGATCAGGCCGTGTGGCTCACACGGCCAAGTGACACACCCATGTCTTAGGCCGTGTGGGCATTCAATATGAGGCACACATCCCAGCCCGTGTTCATACCTGTGTAACTCTCTAACTTGAATCACACGACCAACCACACGTCCGTGTGCTAGACCGTGTGGACAATTAAATTTTCAAAAATTGGGTGTAGGATTCACACGGCCACACGCCCGTGTGCTAGGCCATGTGTCACACACAACTGAGACACGCACCCGTGTCTCTGTTCATGTGGCCAATTTTGAGCATTTTGTTTCTAAATTTTTAAGATGCAGGGGACACATGGCCAAACCACACGCCCGTGTGTACGGTCGTGTGTCATACACAATTGAGACACACACCCTTGTGTCTACCCGTGTGGACAAAATAAGGTCATTTCCAAGCCTTATTTCTCACCCAAATTTTGCCTTGTACCTACATTAATGCTTACATACATATACCAACCAATTCAAGATGTTAAAACCAAGCCAACATTAACATTATACATGATATATCATAACATGTATTCAAACTTACCTTTTGTATGACATATATGTTTACCATATTTCAATCTAACCATATCAAGCACACATATATTAGCCATATAATAACCTCATACATATATATTCACTAAACATACCATCACTAGCCATTCCAATGGCTATATTACAAACAACCATTTATATGCCAACAATGGCCAAGTTAGCCTATACATGCCATTATACCAAAACAAGTTTGCTATTTATACCAAAATGAGCTTAAGGATAGTGTGGTGGTGCTCCAACCAATTTCAATCTTTACGAGCTTCCGAGCACTATAAAACAGAGAAAAGAAAACCGAGTAAGCATTTCAAATGCTTAGTAAGTTCGTATAATAGGAAATTAACTTACCAATTATTTTTATAAAAAAGTATTCATAGTACATCCAAATCAATGAAATCAATAACTTAGTCACACATAAATCCTCATCAAGCATGTTAGTTAAGTAGTTCATATAAGTACTAAGAAATATGGATGAGCTCATCAATGTCCCATTTCCATATACATGTATTTATCATTTCAAGTTTCCAAGGAACATATACATATCATATTTTTAAATGTCAAGAAATATCATTATAATTCATTTTGAATTCAATTATCCCTTTTTTGAACCGTTACGCATTGAATCATTTGAAAACTCGATGGATACATGGGCAATACACTCAAGGTGTACAATTCGGTAAATTCGTCAACTCATAATCAGGGGTGCTATAAAGCACATAAATGGGAAGCTTATCCGGGCTAAAACAGGAAGCTCATAAGAGCAATATTTAGGAAGCTTGTGCGAGCCTATAATAGGTAGCTCTGAAGAGCCATTAATCATGGAGCTTCAGATAGCCATATATCGGGAAGTTCAAGCGAGTCTGTAATATCCTGATTTTGGGCCTAGTCGAAATAGTGGTTTTGTGACCACAAAATCCAAGATAGAAATAATTATTTTATGATTATTTTGAGGTCTATGATATGATTGCATGATTGTGTGAAAATTTCGTGAAGAAATTTTATGCATAAAGTGCTTAAATTGAAATTAGGGACTAAATCGAATAATTTGCAAAACTTGCATTCTAGAAGTTTCTAGTTTGAAATTGTTTTGAAATATTAATTAGGAGGTCTAAAATAGAAATTTTACCAATTTCTAAGTCTATGGACAAAAATTGGACATGGATGGAATTTTTGGAAAGTTTAGTAGTAAGGGCATTTTGGTCATTTAGGGGTAAAATGAATTAAAATACAAAATTAAAAGCCAATTTTGCTCATCTTCAACCCCATGGCCTAATATAGCAAGGAGAAACCATGGCTAGGGTTTTTCAAGCTTCCAAGCTCGATTGTAAGTCCGTTCTAGCCCCGTTTTTCAAGTTCTTTACGTTTTTAGAATCCCGGTAACTTAATTAAGCTTATTCTAGCAATAATTTAAGCTAGGGTTCATATTTGGAAAAATACCCATAGATGAAACGTGTTTATTTTGATGTTTTATGGTAGAATATGAAGGCTGAAATTATGTTAAACAACTTTTGCTAAGCGATTTTAAGCAAAAATGAGTAAAACGGCTTAATCGGTAAAAATTGTTATTGTTCATAACTATGTGTTAGAGTGAGAATTTGATGTTGTAATAGAAGGGAAAAAATGTTCAGCATGTCATAAAACATAAGAAAATATGCTGAAGTTTAATTTACGAGCTTTGGGGCAAAAATGTAAATATGCGAAAGTTTAGGGGCAAAGCTGTAATTTTGCCAAAATATGATTTTGGGTTAATTTGAATAATGTGAGCCCTAATTAGACTATATTTTAAATGATAGAGCAAGGAAAACTAAAATTCGGGCTAAAATAAGGAAAATACCAAGTTGTGGACGAAATAATAAAAGTAGCCATTTTCACATACGAGGTAAGTTCATATGTAAATGTTGGTAACATAGTTATTATTTTAAATGTTTTTATGTTATTTAAATGATATAATAATTATTATGAAATATTATACTCGTGATAATTGTTTGATAATATGTCAAATTATGTGATATACTTGGAAAATGTGAAATACTATCGAGTATCGGTATCGGCATTCCGTAGAAGATGGTTGAGACACATGATTGGGAAAAATGTCCCGTTGAACCTTAGGAATGGATTAGGATACAAGTGATATGTCACTGGGATATTTGGGCATCCGAACTCGTTGAGTTGAGTCCGAGTTCACTTATGGATGCGAATGTCCGAACTCGTTGAGTTGAGTCCGAGTTCAAGAGATGTAACTAGGCATCCGAGCTCATTGAGTTGAGTCCAAATTCACTTATGGATGCGAACGCCCGAGCTCGTTGAGTTGAGTCCGAGTTCACTTATGGGCGGGTTACATGGTAGCTTGGCTACATATGTGGCACTTATGTGCAAACTTTCCATGTATCCGAATTATATTCCGATGTGTTCAACGGGTAAAATTCTACTCAAATGGAGGAATACTCGAGATGAAAGGGACGTATTGGTAAGTGTTGTGAAATGGATACTTTGAACAGGTATGTACTTAACCCTCGAGTTGAAAACTCGATATAACAACAATATGGTAAGATGATAAATGAAAATGTGATATGAATGTCTCGGTGATGATCATGCAAATGATGTTTATGTTTGCTTATATAGTTGTGTTACTTGCTATTTGCATGTGAACTTACTAAGAATTTGTGCTTACTCCCTCCTTTTCATTCCTTGTAGTGTTGACAAGCCAGCTCGGAAATCGGAAACGGTCGGAGGCACGCTCACACTATCCGTATACCATCTTGGCATAATGGCTTGTATATTTTGAGTATGGCATGTATAGCATTATAATCATTTTGTATATATGGTCTTATGATATGGTTATTGAGTGGTATGGAAATGATTGGTAATGATTAGCCATTAGAATGGCTAATCATGATCATATTTGGTGTTATGTATGCTAAATTGCTAGCTAATCCATGGGAACCATGAAATGGGTAAAATTTGCCATAAAATAGATTCAGACAGCAGTAGTTACGTGAATTTGAAAAATCACTAAAAATAGTAGAAATGGAATTAAATAATGAATAAGTTATGGAATTGAATCTTGATGAGTCTATTTTCATATGGATGGAACAAAACAGGTATATGAGTTATATTTTATAAGATGTTTAAATTTTTGTGAAATAGGGCCAGAGCAATTTATGGATCTCCTGTTATGGCTTTGGAAATTCACCATAAATTTTTCAAAGATAATTAGAAGTCATTATTTATATGTACAGATTCCTTATTGAGTCTAGTTTTATTAGAAATAAACCGCATAGTCATTGAAACTCTGTACAGGGAGATATCTAATTCGTAATACACAGAGGTTAGAGCAGTCAAACCCTGAAACAGGGGAGAATTTAACTAATAAACTGTACTAATTTGCTTGACCAAAAATTCTATAAAAAAATTTGTAAATATATATATGAGTCTAGTTTCAGGGAAAATTTATGGAATTGGATTTCGAGTTTCGGAACTCGAGATATGAATTTTTAAGCGACTGTGACGCAGATTGCTAGCTTGACTGAAAATTTTAAAAATAAATTGTTTGAGCTGTTTAAAGTAATGAATTAAGTCTGTTAACACCTCGTGTTCGACTCCGGCGACGGTCTCGGGTACGGGGCGTTACAGAGTCATATCGCGAAGCTCACAGAAATCCAATTAACGGGAAGCTCATGAAGAGCCGTACTCAGGAAGCTCATAAGAGCTAAGGTGTGTCTACAACACATGTAGGATCATAACCTATCGGGATGCTTCGAAGAGCTATTAACGAGAAGCTCGCAAGAACCATTAAACAGGAAGCTCATGAGAGCTAATATCGGGATGCTTTTTCAAGCTATGGTGTGTCTACAACATACGCTAGACCACAACCAATACAGGTGCCCAGAATCCAACCGAATTTCATGAATTCAAACGGGAATTAATACTTGATGATTATTGTCGGATATGTGATAAATTTCTTATACATGAAAATTATACAAACACATACATACAATTCAATTAACACATATAAATTCTCAATTTAGTTACACGAACTTACCTTGATATTTTTTCGTTTCGAGAATCTACTAATTCGACATTTTTTGTTTTCCTTGATCCAACTCAGTACTAGGTCTTTCCGGATCTATATAAATGAATTTAATGTCAATTTAATCTATTTCATATTCAATTTAATTCAATTCACATCCTAGGTAAAATTATCATTTTTCCCCTATACTTTCCATAAATGACGATTTCGACCCTAGGCTCGGAAAATGAAATTCGTGCAATTTAATCATTATTCCAAGCCTAACCAATTTTTACATATAAAATTTACAGCACATATATTTCATAAAAATAAAAAATTTTTCATGAATTTTACATATTTATAATTTAGTCCTTAAATCATAATTTCATCAAAATTTCCTTTATGAAAATTGTTTATCTATCAACAATCTTTCATTTTCTACCATAAATTTCAAAATTTTAGCATATTCTTCCATTGCAAAATTTCAATACTTTAATCCCCAAAATAGATAGATTAAGTTATTACGATCTCAGAAATATAAAAATTACTAAAAAAGGGACAAGATTACATACCCAATTGAGCTTGCTTGATTTTCTTTCTCTTTCCTAGGGTTTTCATAGAATTTGGGGAAGAAGATGATATAAAATGATGATATTTTCTATTTAATTAAGATATCATCTTTTACTTTTTTTCTTTTTCCAATTTAGTCATTTTCTTTTTCTAATTTTCCATGAATGATTCATCATAAATATCTTCTATCTCCATTTAATGGTTTAATTGCCATATAAGGACCTCAAATTTTGAATTCCATAGCTATTTGATCATTCTAGCTATTAGAATTTAAATTTTGCATTTCATGCAATTTGATCCTTTCTATAATTAAGCACAAAATTGGTAAAATTTTCTTACCGAAATTTTCATACGTCTTTCCTGTCATGATGCAGACCATGCAATAATTTTAAAATAAATTTTCTTTCTAACTCAGATTTGTGGTCCCGAAACCACTGTTCCAATTTCACTGAAAATGGGCTGTTACAACTCTCCCCCTTAAAAAATTTTCATCCTCGAAAATCTTACTTGTAAAGAGGTTCGGATATTGCTTTCTCATGGTATCCTCCGGTTCCTAGGTAGCTTATTCAATCCCATGTTGTTGCCAAAGAAATTTTACTAAAACTACTTTTTTATTTCTTAATTCGTTTAACTCTTGTGCCAGGATTTTAATCGATTCTTCACTGTAAGTCATGTCAGGCTGAATTTCCACTTCTAACGGAGAGATAACATGTGAAGGATCTGACCGATACCATCGTAACATAGACACATGGAAAACATTATGAATTCTATCAAGCTCTGGTGGTAATGTTAATCGATATGCAACAGGTCTGACTTTTTCTGTGATCTTATATGTTCCAATGAACCGTGGACTTAGTTTTTCTTTACAGCCAAACCGGAGAACTTTCTTCCAAGGTGATACTTTTAAGAATACCTTATCACCGATCTGAAATTCTATCTCTTTTCGTTTAAGATCGGCATAAGAATTTTGACGATCAGAGGCTGCTTTCAAACTATTCCGAATCACCTTCACCTTTTCTTCAGTTTCATAGACTAAATCAACTCCATGTATCTTTTTCTCACTGAGTTCTGTCCAATACCATGGAGTTCTACATTTACGACCATACAAAGCCTCGTACGGAGCCATTTTAATACTAGACTGATAACTATTATTGTATGCAAATTCAACTAAAGGCAAGTATTTTTCCTAATTACCTTCAAATTCCAAAATACAACACCGAAGCATATCTTCTAAAATTTGTATAACACGTTCAGACTGTCCATCAATCTGAGGATGGAATACAGTACTAAAATGCAATTGAGTACCCATAGCTTCTTGCAACTTATTCCAAAATTGGGATGTAAACTGGGGATCCCTGTCTGAAATAATAGAGACTGGCACTCCATGTAATTGGACAATTTCAGAAACATATAACTCAGCCAAACTGTTTAAAGAGAAATCCATACGTACTGGAATAAAGTGTACATACTTCGTTAATCTGTCGACAATTACCCAAATTGCATCTTTCTTTTTCGGAGATAGAGTAACCCTGATACAAAGTCCATAGTAACTCTTTCCCATTTCCATTCCGGTATCTTAACTGGTTATAATAATCCTGAAGGTACCTGGTGTTCAGTTTTAACTTACTGACATATCAAACACTTAGATACAAATTTAGAAATATCACATTTCATTCCTGGCCACCAGTACATCTTTTGCAAATCATTGTACATTTTTGTTCCTCCCCGGATGCACAGACATAATACCATTGTGATTTTCGTAAAATATCTTCTGTACAAGTTCTAAATTCTTCGGTACACATATTTTGCCTCTGAATAAAAAACAACCATCAGACCAATCTGAAATTCTGAATCAAAATTTGACTCACATTGTACTCGTTTAGCTTGTAATTCATCATCACTCTTCTGAGCTTTACAGATCTGTTGGAAGAATATTGGTTTAGCTTTTAACTCAGCTATGACTGAACCATTATCTGACAATGACAACCGGGTATGCAGTGCTCGTAAAGCAAATAAATATTTTCTGCTTAGAGCATCAGCAACCACATTTGCTTTTCCCAGGTGATAGTCGATAACTAGGTCATAATCTTTCAATAATTCAAGCCACCTGCGCTGTCTCAATTTCAAGTCTTTTTGAGTCATCAGGTATTCAGACTTTTATCGTTGGTGAATATATGACATTTTTCACCAAACAGATAATGTTGCAAAATTTTCAATGCAAACACAATGGCTGCTAATTCTAGATCATGTATCAGGTAACTCTTTTCATGTGGTTTTAGTTGTCTAGAAGCATAGGCTATTACTTTACCTTCTTACATCAAAACATAGCCTAAACCATTCAATGACGCGTCACTGTAAATTACAAATTCTTTACCCAATTCAGGTTGAATTAGTACAGGTGCTTCAGTCAACAAGGTTTTCAACCTGTCAAAACTTTGCTGACATTTATCCATGTAACACTCCTCACCCATATTCAACGCCGGAATAGGGTTACGAAACATTACTAGACTTACAACACATTTATACATACTTTTCCCATACATTTAATCATTACTTAGAATCATCATTCAATCTAAATCAATTTGTCCCTAATATGAGCCTACTAGGCTCTAAACATACATTGGGAGTGGTTCGGGACTAAATCAATAGCTCAAGCGATTTTTACGAAGCTTAGAAAATTTTTCTAAAAACAGGGGACACACACTCGTGTGGCCCGGCCGTGTCTCTCACATGGCCAACAGACACGCCCGTGTCACAAGTCGTGTGGGCATTCGAAATGGGAGCACATGGCTGTGTCCCAGCTCGTGTCTGACCCCTTGTAACTCTCTAACTTGGGTCACACGACCAACACACAAGCCCGTGTGCCGTAAAAATGGCCTTACAGGCTTGTGTACCAGGCCATGTGCTAGGCCATGCCAAACCTGTAGGGTATACTGACTTATGCCACATGGCCAAGTCACACACGTGTGTGAGGCCGTGTGGAGCATACTGACTTGATTTCTAAAACTACACTAGGGGACACACGGCCTTGTATCATGACCGTGTGTCGCACACGGCTGAGACACACGCCTGTGTCTCTGCCCATGTGGACAAAAATAGGCTATTCACCAAGCCAATTTGCCACCCCAAATTGCACACACCTACACAATCCAATTAGTACACATTCATAGCATATATAGATATCCAAATCAGCCACAACCAAGACTAAAATGTACCATTTCAATATCAACATCTAACATACTTTCAACACCATACTCTGCCTACTCAAATCATGCCAACCCACATTTCCAAAGCATTCATATATTTACCATATCAACTAAGCATTTCTTAGCCTAAAATCACAATCACAAACACAAACATTCTCAATTTTTCAACCATTAGCTACCATGAAAGTTGCATTCAACAAGCCATTCACTATCAAACACGAACCACATCACTAAGAGGCATTAATGCTTATATATATACATCACATAATTGCTAAAATAAGCTAACTTACATGGCTAACACAAAACCAAACACTTAATATATACAAACCAACACAAATGAACAAAATCATGCTACAAATACCAAAATGACTCAAAGTCCTTATACATGCCATATACTTAAAATACCAAATTCATAGGTACCAAAAGATAGGTGGATAGTGTGAAGCAATCTCCGATGATCCCCGAATCCAAGTTAGCTTTGTAGCCACTATAAAACATAGAAAATAAACGATGTAAGCTATAAAGCTTAGTAAGCTCGTATGACATAAAATTGATATAATCATTAACACATAATTTAGCAATTAATCATAAGTATAATAATTCACATCAACTAACTAACATCTCAATTACTCATTCACAAAACTATATACTTCCTTCGTCATTTCTTCGATTCAGAGCTAATATGGTTTATGCACATACCTGTACCATCTTGTACCAATCTCATACACATTTTCATCTTTCTTTTACCCGTTGAACCATTCGAAATAGAAGTCGGATACTCAAGGTTTTCACACGATAAGTACCTATACCATGGCCCGAAGCCAAATCAAGGTAACTTATCTCCAAAGTACTGATACCATGGCCCAAAGCCAAATCAGCCGATATGCATCGCTCGAAGCCAAATCGGTATAACTCACACCCGAAGTGCTATATCTTGGCCCGAAGCCAACTCAATGTATCCCTTAATGACATGCCACTAGCATCCTAAACTATTCCTAAGGTTCAACTGGGATTTCGAATGTCAAATCGTCATCAAATCACTATCGTTCATATCCAAAGTCTCATATTCATAATTTATGCAATATAAAATCATATGAAATACATTTATATTGAAATTTATCTCATACGAACTTACCTTGTGTTTGAAAACGATGAAATTGGTTGATTAATTGAGTACTTTAGTTTTCCCCCGATCTAGATCTGAATTTCACTTTTCTTGATCTAAATATATTCAAAATTAACTCATTTAATATTCTCTTTTATTCAATTTAATCCAAAACACACATTTAAGCAAATTTACACTTTTACCCCTAGAATTTCACTACTTTTACAATTTAGTCCTTATTACATAAAATCACAAATTCATGTAATTTCAATCATACCCAAGCTAGACGAATTATCACTATCTTCATAACGACCCATAATTCTCATGATTTCACATTTCTACCGCACAATTTACACATTTCTCAATTTATTCCCTATTTTGCATTTTTCTCAAAAGTCACTTAACAAAACTTGTATATCTAACAAAAAACATTCGTAATCTATCAAGAAACTTCAAAATACACATGTATTCATCAATGACATCATTCAAAATCTTTAACAGTTTTGTAAAATAGTCCCTGGGCTAGCTAGTACTAGTTGCAACAATCACAAAAACATAGAAAACATTAAAAATCGAGTGAAAATCACTTACCAATTAAGGTATGCAATGATCAAATGTTTTAAAGCCCTAGTTTCTTTTTGTTTCTTAATATTTAGGTGGAAGAACTCAAGGTTAAAGATAATACAACCTTTGTTTTATCTTATTTTACTTTTAATTACTAATTTACTAAACTAACCTTATTAATATAACTTAAAAATCATTTAATACTTGTCTATATTTTTCCAATAAAATTAATAATGGTATAATTACAACATAAGGACCTTTAATTTAAGGTTCCATGACTATTTAACACCTTTAACTAATAGAACAAAACTTTTGCACTTTACGCGATTTAGTCCTTTTTCTCAAATTGACCAACCAAACGATAAAATTTCTTAACGAAACTTTCACACAATCATTCTATCATACTGTAAACATTAAAATAATAATAAAATCAATATTTTGACTTTATATTTGTGGTCTCAAAGCCACTGTTTTGATTTGACTAAAAACGAGCTGTTACAAATCGATCCATTCAAATTTCACATCTTTCTGCAACAAACGAGTCATCGGAGAAGCTATCATAGAAAACCCTTTTACAAATCTCTGATAATATCCTGTTAGTCCTAGAATACTTGTAACTTCAAACACATTCTTCAGTGGTTTCCAGTTAACAATAGTTGAAATTTTATTTAGGTCTACCCTGATACCTTCAGCAAATACTATATGTCCAAGAAAACCAACTTCCCGAAGCCAAAATTCACATTTACTAAATTTGGCATACAGCTGTTTTTCATGCAGAGTTTGCAACGCAATTCTTAAATGATCAGCATGCTCATTTCTATCTCGAGAATATACCAGGATATAATCAATAAATAGCACTACAAATCTGTCTAGATACAGTCTGAAAATTCTATTTATTAAATCCATAAATACTATAGGTGCATTAGTCATATCAAACGGTATCACAAGGAACTCATAGTGCCCGTACTTGGTTCTGAAGGCTATCTTCGGTACATCTGAGTTCTCATAACTGATAATAGCCAAAATGGAGATAAATCTTCAAAAATATAGTAGCACCTTTCAATTGATCAAAAAAATCATCGATACGAGGCAATGAATACTTGTTCTTTATTGTAACTTTGTTGAACTGTCTATAATCAATACATAACCTCAACGATCCATCCTTCTTTTTAACAAACAAAACTGGCGCACCCCAAGGTGATAATCTGGGTCGAGCAAAACCTTTGTATGTTAATCCTTGTAATTGTGCTTTTAACTCTTTTAACTCTGTTGGGGCCATTCGATAAGGTGTTATAGATATTTGGAGTAGGTCCAATTAGCTGATCATCTTCGAGCATTTATTGGCACAGCCCCGTGAGACCGGTTCTTCTCTATCATTGACCCCACATACTACTCTATATTTACTCTCTAGCATGTGATGATGACTAATGACGAGCTGAGCACCACCACTTTTTGACTCCGTGGCCCGGTGCGCCATATGAGTGTCCCTGAGTTCAGCGCGGCTTTGGGACTATACACTGAGGAGTTTATGAGTGCCAAGAACTTCCTCTGCCTACATCGGCAGATCCACTACTCGCCATCTAGTTGTTGGGTAGATCTTATGGCGAGTACGACACCTTATGAAGCGAGTCGCTCGAAGGTGACTTCTCTCCCTCCGGCTTTACGGTATAGTCATGCCCTTTTAGCTCATACTTTGACCGGTAGGAGAGAGAGCACCAGAGTCGTCCATACTACCGATGCATATTTTTTATGGAGCATGGCCATAGGGTATATTTTTTGTTTAGCCTATTTCATCGCCCTCACTTTCTGCCATCAAACAGACTGCAATAGGAAGGGTCCTATCTGTTTAGGCCCTTATGTGACTTAACTTGCTCGACACTTAGGTCTCCTCAACTCACCAGAGCAATCCTCTATGTTTACTTTCACCGGCCAGATGTCCCCACAAGGAATATCGAGCATGACCCATATGAGGATGATTGAGTAGCTTTGTGGAGTAGATCCTCCTCAGTACTGATTATTTCATTCTAACTCTCAGAATGAACCTAAGGATTTCACTGATGATGTCCCTTTCCATCACGAGGACCTGCCTAATTGATCGTGATTTTTCGTGATAAGTTTTATAAATTTATAATTAATCGTTCTTGAAAGTAACTATTATCACATCGTAGGCAAGTGTACCTATCGAATAGTAGTATAGCTTTAGCAAGACCAGATTGTCGAACCCAAAAGACTAAAAGTACTAGTAATGACTATCTTTTTATTATCTAGCCTAAGAAATAAAGGGGTTTGTTTTAACTAACTAATTAATTAAACTAAGAAGTTGCAGAAAATAGAATTGGGGAATTACTTTAGAGAAAAAACGATTGCTTTAAGACAACACCTAAGGAAAAATCCACCTAGACTGTACTTGTTATTTTGGCTCCAAACCGAACGATTTATTCATTTAACTTGTTCCATAGAAATCCCTAAGTTATGTTATTGTCCCTATTCAAGACTAATAACATCTAATCCCTAGGTTGAACTATTATGACAAAGTCACTCTTAGCTAGGGACTATTCATCCACCAACTGAAAGCATTAGCTTGAAGTGATATCCTAAAATACCAAAACAAGAATTAAGAACACATAATTAAGAACAAGTCAAATATTTATCATATGATTCAGAAAATAATAACAAGATTCGTCTTATGTTTCATCCCCTTTAGGTATTTAAGGGTTTTAGTTCATAATTAAATAAAAAAACATCTCAGAATAATAAATAATACAAAACATAAAGAAAACCCAAAACTCCTGAAGGGAAATTGAGGAGAGATCTTCAGTTTTGATGATGAATCCAGCTTCTGAGATGGATCAATCAGCTTTCTTGTAGTAATTCCTTACTCCCTATTCTCCGTCTCCCTTTTAGTCTTCCTCTAGGGTGTTTTTATAGGCTTTAGAATGCCTAAAAGCCCTCAAAGTTTCCCTTTTCTGAATGGAACTTAGCTAGGGTTCGGCAGGGACACGCCCGTGTGCGATTACTTAAGGTCGTGGTCGAGGCTGATATATCAACACACCCGTGCTTGTATTGTTTTAGGCTGTGGTCGAGCCTGTTAGAATGGCACGGCTGTGTGTGCTGCCCGTGTTAGGAAGTGCAGGCCGTGTTGTTTTCCCTTCTCGGCCCATTTTCTCCGTTTTTAGCCTGTTTTTCGTTCTTTTCGTCCTCCTATGCTCACTTAAGTATAAAACATGGAATTAAAGGATTAGGAGCATCAAATTCACCAAATCTAAGGAGAAATCATTCAATAACGTGTTAAGCGAGGGATAAAAATATGTATAAATCACGGTTTATCACTAATCCTCCACCTTCGAGTCACCGTCCTATTCCTTCTGTTGCTACTTTAGCGGACCTCTCCAAGCGGTTCACTCATTTCGAGCAGCACTGCTTTCAGAGGTTCAACAGTATTGACGTGGTGTTACAATAGATCTGTCAGCATCTCCATATCTTTTCTTTAGCGTTGACGACTCACGAAACCGGCGCTTCTGATGATTGGGACCATTAAGTTTATTTGCTTTATTTTTATTTTTATTTTTATTTTTATGTTTATGTTTATAGTTATTTTCTTAGACTTATTTCGTTTTTATCTTTTAAACTATATTTTTATTTTTATAGTTGTTTCTAATCGAGTTAGTAAGCCATTAATCTTCTTCACTATTTGTGATTATTTTCGTATTAGTTTACTCGGAATCATGCACTACATCTAGATTTTTCTACAATTCTGCTTTTCACTATTCAGGGCAGTTTCAGTTTCCTCCCTTAATTTATTTTTTTGATTATTATTTAGTTCTATGTTGATTGAGCTTGAATAGTTAAATTCATAGTTTGAGAAGAAGCTCATTTTTATTCTTGAATAGTTTTCGACTAATGTAATTTTTTTTTAATTCAGCACTTGTTTATTTTTTCTGGTTTGGTAATTTATCA
Organism: Gossypium anomalum; assembly: GCA_025698475.1. Taxonomy (NCBI): domain Eukaryota; kingdom Viridiplantae; phylum Streptophyta; class Magnoliopsida; order Malvales; family Malvaceae; genus Gossypium; species Gossypium anomalum. The sequence continues at coordinate 21,888,775 of CM046968.1, forward strand.
ATTCAATCTCAATTATAACTAACTTTTCTGCCCTTTCTCCACAACCTTAACCCAAGTCCTATTACAACCTCTTAAAGACCTTTTGATTTGTGTATCATCTCATTTTATAGTGGTGGAGATTTGATTTTCTTACAAGCTTACGGTAATGACTTTTCATGTTTGTCTATTGAGTGTTTATTCTTGAACCTTAAACACTTTGAGTGATTTGAGTGAATCTTTAGTGAGGATGTCGATTCTTGTCTATTTTGAGTTAAAGGTAACTACTTAAATAAGGGGAAACACTTATGTTTTCGTATTTAAAACTGTTAGCTTGGATTGTTTGAGAATTTAGTGCTCTTTTGGTTGAATTGTCAATGCATGACAATTTTTCAATAATTTTGAGACATTATTGATGGGAATTATAAATTGAGAAATATTAATTTTAATGTGAGTTGAAGATTTTGCTTGAGGATAAGCAAATGCTTAAGTGTGGGGATATTTGATAAGTTGTAAAAGTAACATATTTTAATCCCATTATTAATGTGTTTTTGGATGATTAATTGTGTAAATTAGTGAATTTGATGCTCTTAATCACTTAAATTCATGTTTCTATACTTAGGAGAGCCTTTGGGAGCGAAAGGAGCAAAAAACTAGCCAAAATAGGACAAATAGAGTTATTTCCAGGATCCACACAGCCTGGGCATTTCAACATGGGCTGGCCACACGCCCGTGTGAGACTCACGGGCTGGTCACACGCCCATGTGAGCCACACGGGCTGGTCACATGCCCATGTGAGCCACACAGGCTGACCAAAGGCCTATGTGCCATCTCGTGTTGATATCACACTCGCTTCTCAAATACATGGAAAAATCTAATTTTTAGGCTTTCTCAGCATTCTAAAGTCTATAAATACCAATTAGATGAAGATCTAAGGGGGCACTAGGAGAAGATTGAAGAAAACTCTCGAAGAACGCCATCAGAATCAACTCAGAAGCGGATTTACTTCAAGATCGAAGATCTCCATTTAATTTCCTTCAAAGTTTTATTGAGTTTCTTTATGTCTTGTTATCCTAACTTTGAGATGTTTCTATTTAGGATTATGAACTAAATCCCCTAGATACCATGGGAGGATGAAACCTGTGGCGAATCTTATTATTTAATTCCTGTTTTTACGCGATAAATACTTGATTCTTGTTCTCATTTATGTATGCTTATTTCGTGTTTTAATACTTTTAGGATATTAATTCATGTTTAATATGCTTATTTCAGTGGAGCAAAAGTCCCTATTTAAGAGTAAATCTAACATAATTAAGTGGAGTTGTATGCAATCCTAGAAATAGGACGACATAAATCTATCAGATTAGAGTCAAATCTAATAGGGGAATATATAGATCGAGTTAATACGATGATAGGGGTTTCAATTAGAAAGAGATTTCAATTAATCAACCTAGCGTCAATTATTCTCACTCTCGAAAGAGATATTAACATAATTTAGGGATTTCTACGATCAAGACACAAGTGAATAAATCGTTTAATTTAGATTCAGAATAATAGGTAAAGCCTAAGTGGATTCTTTCCTGGGTATTGTATTTCTCATTGTTTATCTTCGATTATTTTCCTATTTCATTATTTGTTGCTTTTGTACTGAAATTAGATTAGTAAGTTTAGATTAAAAACAATCACTTCAATTTTTCGGCTAAATAATAGGAAAATAGTAATTACTAGTACTTTTAATCCTCGTGGATACGATATTCCCTACTTACCATAGCTATACTATTGATCGATAGGTATGCTTCCCTTTTTCGTAATTATATTTAGTTTAGTGACCATCAATAAGGTTCTAGGGAAAGGTGTAATTGATGATGAGAAGGAGTTGGGCTTGGCTGATTTGGAAGATAATGAGGAAATGGAATTCTTAGAGGGTGATGTTATGAAGTGAATAATCGATGGAATTCCATCGATTAATTTCTTTGAATGCATCTAGTAGATTTTGGTCAAGGATATGGAACTGACGGTAATGGTTAAGTTGCTAGGACGAAACATAGGATATGTAGCTCTGCATAATCGGGTTAGTACCGTTTTGGCTCTGGACATTGAAAACAGGTACTTTTTGGCAAAATTCCATTGTATGGACAATTTTGATAAAGCTTTCTCCCAGGGACCATGAACTGTCTATGGTCAGTAGTTGACCATTCAGCCATGGATGATGGACTTCAACCCAATTCAACCTTATCTAAGCATGGTTTTGGCCTTGATCAAATTGCTTGGTCTTTCCGGACACCTGTACAAGAGAAAGATCCTTGGGAAAACATGGGGCTTGATTGGGAGAGTGGAAAAACTAGACCTTAAAACTGTTAATATATCTAGGGGAAGTTATGCCCAAATGGAAATATATGTTAACATTGACAAGCATTTTGTATCTTAAGTTCGGGTCAACAGTGAGACCCAAAAGGTTGAGTATGAATCCTTATCGCCATTCTATTTTACTAGTGGTCGATATGGGCATGTAAATGATTTGTGCCCTCTTAAGATCAGAAGTCAGATTTAGGGGGAGGAGAAGAAGCCGGTGGCAAATTCCTTAGTTGCAAACGCTGTCAAGTTGAGCGAACTAGGGGCTTTCGGTCCATGAATGCAGGTTCAAAGGAAATCCTAGTGTAATCTAAGGGATACCTAAAATGAAAAAAAATGATGAATCAAGGGAAAGTGGTTTTGGGTTCGATATTCTCAGCACTGGTTAGGAGAAATGAGAGTGTAGGGGAAGGTTTTGAGGCTGAAACGATTGGCTCGAATGGTGCAAATGGGAGCGTAGGGTTTGTTTTGGGAAAAAATAGGGAAATAAAAATGGGGGTAAAGTTGAGGGTTGTTGTCCAATAGCAAAAGAAACTAGAAATGCATTAGAAATTGGGCCAAGAGTAGCCAGCCTAAGTGGGGTTTTACCCGATATTGGGAATAGGCCAATAGATTTGAATATTAATAAGATGGGCAAAGTGATGCGGAAGAGGCCAATTCAGTAGATGGTGTAATAGCCCGTTTTCAGTGAAATCAGAACAGTGATTTTTGGACCACAAATCTAAAGTCAAAAAAAATTATTTTATTATTATTTTATTGTCTACATCATGATAGTAGTACCGTATAAAAATTTCGTTAAGAAATTTTACAGTTTACATGCTGAATTTGATAAAAAAGACTAAATTGCGTAAAGTGTAAAAGTTGAGTTCTAGTAGTTAAAGGATTAAATAGCTATAAAACCTTAAAGTATGAGTCTTAATTGGTAATTAGACCATAAATAATGATAGTGGATGTACATGGCTTGTCATTTGTGTAATTATTAATTTTATTAAAGGTTATATATGTAAATAGGTAAATAAATGGTAAATTAAATAAAACAAAATTAAAGCTATCATCTTTAAGCTACCCTTCAACCAAAATTAGGGCTTTGGGAAGCCATTGTTAAGTTTAAACTTTCGACAATTTCATCTTGCTCATAGGTAAGTGATTTTTGTCCCATTTTTAATGATTATTTTTTCAGGATCATTGTAGCTTAATCTAGCTAGCCCGGAGACTAATTTGTAAAACTGTTAAAAGATTTAAGTTTTTCCAAGAATGAATATTAGTTGCTTTTTTTTTTATGGAAGAAAATGGATAGTTGTTGTTAGATGAACAATTATTGTCAAGATATTTTTGATGAAACTATCAATTAGGGGTTAAATTGAAAAATGTAAAAAATTCATGGTATAATTTGTGAATTAATAAAATGTGTAGGCTATTATAAGTTTATAAGATATGCAGCTAGGCTTGAGTAGAGGTAAAATTGTATGAATTTCATTTTTTGAGCCTAAGGATTAAGTTGTAAAGAAATCTAAACATGAAGGGCAAAAGTGTAATTTTGCAAAAATATGAATTTGGATTTAATTGGATAGATTAATTATTAAATTGATTAAATTTATTCATTTAGGTGAAGATAATCCACGTACAGCTTTAGATCGAGGTAAGTAAAAAGTTTCGGATTAGTCGACTTCGTTTTCTACGTTTATCGTCGAGGTAAGTTCATACATTTAAATAGTGTTTTCAATTATGATTTAAATGCTATTATTGCATAATATTAAATTGTGTGTTGGTGAAAAAATTCAACGACGTAACTACGATCATCGACGAATGAAAAGGGATAGCTTCAGCTATCAAATTATGAAAAGGGATGGTGATGACCATCAAATTATGAAAAAGGATAGCTTCGGCTATTGAGCTATGAAAAGGGATAACTTCAGTTATCGAATTACGAAAAAGAATATGTTAACCATCATATTATTACCTCGTGTGAACTTCGATAAGAGCTTTCAATGTAAATTTCATTATTGTGATGAAAGGTAGGTAATGTGTACCTTTGTGGAAATTAAGAGTATCTATATATATATATATATGAGTTTTCGAATTAGTTGTTCTCATGTTGAATTTGGATATAAATGCTTTATGGTTGTTTAATGTATTGACAAAACTAAACTATATTTGTTACGAACTTACTAAGCATGGCATGCTTACTTTATGTTTATTTTTTTCTATATTTGTAGTTATCGGAAGCTCGTTCGAGTTGGAAAGTTGTCAGAGATCTATCACATTATTCATCAGCTATATCGATACCTATGGATATTTTTAAGTTTGATTATAATGGCATTTATAGGCTTTTGGTTGTTGAAGTTGCCATTTGCTTGGCTTGTATTTAGGATTTTGTGTGTTAATGTGAACTTAGTTTATATGTAAATATTTTAGTCTTTAAGTGGTTGTTACCTTAGATCTTGATGCTTGGATGATTAAGGATGAAATGGTAATCTAAAATGGATGCTATAAGTGTCTTGTGATGTGTTGGAAATGTGGCGAATTGGTACCTTGTTTTATATGAAAAATATGTGCATTTTGGTGCTAGTTGTTGAATGGAAATTTTGGTACCAATTGGTATGTTTTAGTAGGTGAATTAAATGGTTTGGTTATTAATGTAAGATTAGTTCAAGTGTAGTTGAATATTTTAGTCAAATTGAGATTTTATTTTTACAAGATTAAAGGTTGAGTTGAAGTGCCCCATGGGCATATTGTTTGTATGATTGTATACCTTAAATTTATGGCCTGATTATGCTTGAATTTAGTACCTTGTTTTGGCTTGCATATATGCGAAATTTTGGTTGTAGCTTCATGGCATGTTGGGTAAGAAAAATGGCTTATAAAATGGCCTATTTTCGTCAACACGGGCAGAGAGACGGGCGTGTGTCTTAGTCGTGTGTGACACACGGCTAGGTGGCACAACCATGTGTCCCCTATAGCTCTCGAAGGGTTACAAGTCAGGTGCGTTTAAGGGGCAATATGTATGTTTTGAATTGGATTTAATATAATTATTGATGTGATTTGAAATGTTTGAGATTTATGTTCGTTTAGTTTGAAAATTTAGGAAATGTTTTGTAACCCTATTTTGGGGACGATTATGGGTTAGGGATGTTACATTTATTAGCATCAGAGCTACGGTTTAGTTGATTCTTGGACTGAACATAGCGTGTATGAGTCTAGCTATACATGCAATTATATAACCTATGATAGTGTGATATCTCCTGACCGTCTTATAACATGTTTTCATATAGCAATGACAACCAACCGAGCTAACTCCGATGAATATTAAAGTAACGTGCAAGCCTCCGTTCACAGAACAGTGTCAAGTGCTTCAAGGGCCGTATCTAAGGGCTGGCGAAGGGAAGCTAAGGAAACTTTCTTTCAAATGATGAGTGAGTGGTTTACCAAGTTCGTACGAATGAACTCGACAGCTTAACGACCTCTACCTCTACATGTTCCCAAATCGATTCCTATTGTTCCCCTAGGCGTGGAAATAGTGCGAGCTAATAAATCGCCAGTCAACAAAATTCGCAAATATGGGGCTGAAGAATTTCGAGCTACAGTTGATGATGATTGTAACAACTCGTTTTTAGTCAAATTAGAACAGTGGTTTCGAGACCACAAATCTGAAGTCAAAATATTTATTTTATTATTATTTTAATGTCTATAATATGAAAATATGTTTATGTAAAAATTTCGTTTAAAAATTTTATTGTTTGATTGGTCAATTTGATAAAAAGGACTAAATCACATAAAGTGCAAAAGTGTTGTTCTATTAGCTAAAGGTGTCAAATAGCTATTGAACCTTATAGTAAGGGTCCTTAAGTAGTAATTAGACCATTATGATGGTAAGTGGACAATATTGGATATAAAATGGATGATTTAAATGGTTATTCATTAAGGGTATACTTGTAGATTAGTAAATAAACTTAAAATAAATAAAACAAAACCAAATTTAGTCTTGATATCATCCTCTTAAACCGATTATTAGGGCTATAAGAATCCATTTTTATTCTCTTCATTTGGATATGCTATTTTACTAATTAAGGTACGGTTTTTGTCCCCTTTTTAATGATTTCCACGTTTTCGAGATCATTGCAGCTAGGTCTAGCTAGCCTAGGGACTAATTTGTAAAGCTGGTAAATATTTTATATGTTTCCATTGATGAAATAGAATTTTGTTTTGAAGTTTCTTGATATAGTATGAATTCTTTTGATAGATATACAATTTTTGTTAAGTGATTTTTAGTGAAAATGCAAATTAAGGATTAAATTATGAAATGTGGAAGTTTAGTGGTTAAAATGTGAAATAAATGAAAAATATGGGCTGTTAGGGTTATAATAGTAATTCAGCTAGGCTTGGATTGTGATGAAATTGAATGAATTTTATTTTACGAGACTAGGGACTAAATTATAAAGGTTGTAAAATTCTAGGGTAAAAGTGTAAATATGCTTAAATGTGTGTTTTGGATTAAATTGAATAGAGAGATTATTAAATAAGCAAGAAAAACAAAGTTCAGATCTAGATCGAGGAAAAAACAAAGTTTCGGATTAATCTCTCTATTTCATCGGATATTGCATAAATTGTGAATACAAAACTATGGATATGATCGATAGTGATTTGACGACAATTCGACATTAGAAATTTCGGTTGAACCTTAGGAATAGTTTAGGATACTAGTGACATGTCATTAGAGGATACATTGAGTTCGCTTCGGGCCATGATATTAGCACTTCGGGTGTGAGTTATACCAATTTGGCTTTGGGCCATAAATATCGGCTGATTTGGCTTCGGGCCATGATATCAGTATTTCGAATATAAGCTACCTTGATTTGGCTTCGGGCCATGGTATAGGTACTTAGTGTGCGAGACTCTCGAGTATCTGACTTCTATTCTAAATGGTTCAACGGGTAAATGAAAGATGTGATTGAGTATGAGAATGATATAAGATGGTACAGGTACATACGTGACATGTACAAGCTTTAGTTCGAAGAAACTTGTGAAGAATGTGATTAATATCATAATTGTGTATATGAGAGGTTTGTTAGCTAATATATGCTAAATTTTGATATATATATTCAAATTGTTGAATTATAATCTTGAGACTGAATTGAGTTTATTTTATACGAGCTTACTAAGCTTTATAGCTTACTTTGTTTATTTTCTCGTGTTTTATAGTGTTATCAAGCTAGCTCAGATTTGGGAATCGTCGGAGATGTTTCACACTATCCACCTATCACTTGGTACCTATGAACTTTGGTATTCTAAGTATATGGCATGTATAGGGACTTGGTCTTTTGGTATATGTATTTTAGCCATTTGTGTTGGCTTGTAAATATTAGATTTGGTTTATTTATACATAGCCATGTGAGTTAGCTTACAATGGTAAATTTGATGATGTATAAAAGTGTTCAACTGGCCTTTGTTTGAGTTTAGTAATTGACTTATAAATGCTAGTTATGATAGTATTTAATGCTTGTTGAAAATGGATATGGTGAATATCAAATGGTTGATGAATTGGTAATTAGTATGCTTATGACTTTAGGTAATTTGATGCATGTTCGAAAATGACCATATTGATGAATGAAAAGGGTAAAATTTGGTATGTATTTGGATGCCATATTGTGGCAATTATGTTTTGGTTTGGTTGGTGTTGGAAATGGTTTGTAATATACTTGAGTAAAGATGTTAGAATGCCTTTTATATGATATGGTTGGTGCCAATTGTTTTGATGTAGGTGTGCACAAATTTGGGTGACAAATTAGCTTGGCAAATAACCTATTTTTGTCCATACGGGTAGAGACACGGGCGTGTGTCTCAGCCGTGTACGACACACGGTCATGTTACACGGTTGTGTCTCCCCTAGTGTTGAAATTGAAATCAAGTTAGTATGCTCTACATGGCCTCACACAGGGGCGTGTGACTTGGCCATGTGGCATAAGTCAGTATACCCTACCGGTTTGGCATGGCCTAGCACATGGCCTGGTACACGGGCGTGTATGGCCATTTTTAGGGCACATGGGATAGCCACACGGGCGTGTGTGTTGGCCGTGTAACCCAATTCAGAGAGTTACATGGGGTCAGACATGGGCTGGGACACGGACATTTCCTCCCATTTTGAATGTCCACACAGCCTATGACACGGGCGTGTCTGTTGGCCGTGTGAGACACACGACCAGGCTATACAGGCATGTGTCCCCTGTTTTTAAGAAAATTTCTTAAGTGTTCAAAAAGTTTCCAAAGTTATCGGTTTAGTCCTGAACCACTCCCAATGTATCGTATCAGGGACGAAATGTTTAATTGTGATTGAATTTTTTATGAATTGATTAATTTTATGTGAATTGAATGTTTAAATGTTTTATAATTCCAGCGTTGAATATGGGTGAAGAGTGTTACAATGATCCTCAGAGAGCTAAGTTTTGGTTCGAGCATACGATTCGAGTTTTCAACGAGTTATCTTGTACACCAGCTAAATGTGTAAAGTGTGCAGTATCCCTACTAAAAGATTCAGCATATCAGTAGTGGAATACTCTGATTTCAGTTATGCCAAGGGAGCATATCAACTACGAATTCTTTCAAAGCGAGTTTAGAAAAAAGTACATTAGTCTGAGATTTCTAGATCAGAAGCATAAAGAATTTCTTGAGCTTAAGCAAGACCACATGACAATATCAGAGTATGAACGAAAGTTTATTATATTGAATAAATATGCCAGGGAGTACATTCCGACCGAGAATGCAATGTGTAAGTGATTTGAAGACGGATTAAACGAATATATTAAACTTCTAGTTGGGATTCTCAAACTGAAAGAATTCATTATTTTAGTTGACAAAGCACATAAAGCCGAGGAGCTTAGAAAAGAGAAAAGAAAAGTTAATTTTGAAGCCAGAGATTTAAGAAAAATGTCGATCATAAAGTCGTATCAATCATAGTCGAATAGATCGAAAGAACACCATAGTTGTTTGGTTGCTTCAGTAGGATACCCTAATAGAGACTGAGGCAAACATTATGCAGGCTCCAAGACGTAAGCTACATCTTCGGCTAGCATAGGTAGCATTAAAGATAATAAACCTGATTGTCAACAGTGTGGGTGTTGACATTTTGGCGAGTGCAAAGCGAAAGACGGGGCATGTTTCAAATGTGGTTCATTTAAGCATTTTATTCATGATTACCCAAAAATATCTGAGAAAGAGAAGGTTCAGAATGTGTGAACCAGTAACACTGCCACGAAGGGTAGACCACGTCACAACCCTGGAAACATGAGTGGTAGTAATGGTGGAACAAAAGAATCTGCTATGAGATCTAAATAACGAGTACCAGCTAGGGCTTACACTATGGCTTATACTATCAGTGCAGTGAGGAAGCTTTTACGCTAGATGTTATTAGGGGTACTTTCTCTATTTTTGACACTAATGTGATTGCTTTGATTGATTCAGGATCGACCCATTCATATGTATGCACAAATTTAGTATCTAGTAGGAATTTACCTATTGAGTCCACTAAATTCGTGGTTAAAGTGTCGAACCTCCTAGGTCAGCATGTTTTAGTTGATAAAGTTTATAATAACTATCTGTTGATGACTCGGGGTTACAATCTTCGGTTGATTTAATGCTATTGCCATTTGACGAGTTTGATGTGATTTTGGGCATGGATTGGTTGACTCTACATGATGCTGTTGTGCACTGTAGATGAAGGCTTATTGTATTGAAATGTCAGAACGGTGAGACACTTCGGATTGAATCAGATAGTTTGAGTGGGTTGTTTATTGTTATTTCAGCTATGTCAGTGCATAAATATGTGAGAAAATGTTGCAACACTTATCTTGTATACGTATTAAACTCTAAAATATCTTAATCGAAGCTTGAATCAGTGCCAGTGGTTTGCGAGTATCCTGATGTGTTTCCAGAAGAGTTACCTAGATTACCACTAATTAGAGAAGTTGAGTTTGCTATTGAATTAATACTGGGAACATCACCGGTCTCGATAGCACTGCACAGAATGGCTCTTACTGAGTTGAAAGAGATGAAAACATAGTTGCAAGATTGACAGATAGGGGTTTTGCTCACCCATTTCTCACCTTAGGGTGCACTGGTTCTATTCATTAAGAAAAAGGATGGATCGATGAAACTGTGTAGTGATTACCGTCAGCTCAACAAGGTTACAAAGGTTACAATCAAGAACAAGTATCCTCTGCCTCGAATTGACAATCTATTTTACCAGTTGAAAGGTGCAGCAATATTTTCGAAAGTCGATCTTCGTTCTGGTTACTATCAGCTATGAGTTAAAGATTCGAATGTGTCGACAACTGCATTCAGAACTAGGTACAGACACTACGAATTTCTTGTGATGTTGTTTGGTTTAACTAATGTGTCGACAGTATTTATAGATTTAATGAACATAATTTTAAACCGTATTTAGACAATTTGTGGTGGTATTCATTGACTATATTCTAATTTATTCACGAGATGAGTCTGAGCATACCGAGCACTTGAAAATTGTGTTACAAACCCTACGTTATAAACAACTATTTGCCAAATTTAGAAAATATGAGTTTTGGATATGAGAAGTTGGTTTTTTGCGACATATAGTATTAGCCGAAGGCATCAGAGTTGATCCAAGTAAACTTTTAGCAATTGTTGATTGGAAACCACCGAGAAACGTATCCGAAATTAGAAGTTTTCTAGGATTGGCTAGTTATTACAGAAGATTTGTCAAAGGATTCTTGATGATAGCTACACAATGACGCGACTATTACAGAAAGATGTGAAGTTTGAATGGTCTGAGAAATCTTAGCAATGATTCAATCAATTGAAAACACTGCTGACCGATGCACCAGTTTTGGTTCAGCCTGAATAGGGTAAAGAATTTGTGATTTTCAGCGATGCATCTTTAAATGGTTTAGGTTGTGTTTTTATGCAGGAAGGCAAAGTAATAGCTTATACTTCCAGACAGTTAAAACCACACAAAAAGAATTATCCAACACATGATTTAGAATTAGCTACTATTTTATTTGTGTTGAAACTTTGGTGACGCCATTTGTTTAGCAAAAAATGTCATATATTTACCGATCACAAGAGTTTGAAGTATCTAATGTCGCAAAAAGATTTGAATCTGAGATAGCACAGATGGCTCGAATTGTTAAAAGATTATAAGTTGATCAGTGATTATCATCTAGGAAAAGCGAACGTAGTTGCTGATGCTCTGAGTGAAAAATCTTTATTTCCTTTGTGAATGATAAATACGCGACTGACATTATCTGACGATGGTCCAATCTTAGTCGAGTTGAAAGCTAGACTGATGTTCTCACTACAGATTAGCGAAGCTCAGAAGTGTGATGTCGAGTTGCTAGCTAAACGAGCACAGAGTGAGTCAATTTTCAATTCAGAATATCATATAAGACCCGATGATTGCTTCTTGTTCAAAGGTAAAATTTGTCTACCGAAGAATTCCGAGCTTATTTGGAAAATCTTGAACGAAGCTCATAGTGGTAGCTTTTCTGTTCATCCGGGAAGTAATAAAATGTATAGTGATTTGAAACAGGTGTACTGGTGGTTGGGAATAAAGTGCGAGATTTTAGATTTTGTATCGAGATGTTTAGTATGTCAAAAAGTTAAAGCTGAATATTAGGTACCCTTTGGATTATTGCAGTTAGTCATGATACCGAAATGGAAATGGGATCAAGTTACAATGAACTTCATATCGAGTTTACCCCTATCTCTAAAGAAGAAAGATGCAATTTAGGTTGTTATTGATCCTCTAACAAATTCTGCACATTTTATTCTAGCACGTATAAATTACTCGCTTGAGAGATTAGCTGAATTATACGTTTTTGAGATTGTTAAATTGCATGGGGTGCCAGTTTCCATCATTTCGGATAGAGTTTCACGATTTACATCGCGATTCTGTAAAAAGTTACAGGAAGCTCTTAGTACACGGTTGCATTTTAGCACTGCATTTCATCCTCAGACTGATGGTCAGTCCGAGCGAATAATTCAGATACTCAAGGATATGCTATGTTGTTGCATATTAGAGTTCGAAGACAACTAGGAGAAATATTTACCGTTGGTCCAATTTGCGTATAATAACAATTATCAGTCAAGAATAAAGATGGCACAATATGAAGCTTTGTATGGTCATAAAGCTAAACTCCACTGTACTGGACTGAGCTTAGTGGGAAAAAGATACACGGGATAGATTTGATTCGTGATACCGAAGAAAAAGTAAAGGTGATTTAGGATAGTTTGAAAGCAGCTTCGGATCGACAGAAATCATATACGAATATGAAACGTAAAGACATAGAATTTCAAGTCAGTGATAGAGTATTTCTAAAAGTATTGCCCTTGAAAAAAGTTCTTCAGTTTGGCCGTAAAGGAAAACTAAGTCCACATTTTATTGGGTCAAATGAGATTATTGAAAGAATCGGACCTGTTGCATATCGATTAGCTTTTTCGTTAGAATTAGAAAAGATACATAATGTCTTTCATGTTTCTATGTTATGCCGGTACCAATCTAATCCTTCACATGTTATCTCCCTGATGGATGTAGAGATTCAATCTGATATGTTGTATAGTGAAGAACCTATCCGAAGAGGTTAAACAATTGAGAAATAAGAACATAGCTTTAGTAAAGGTTCTTTGCAACGATACGGAATAGAAGAAGCCACTTGGGAACCCGAGGAAGCTATGAGAAAGTAATATTTGAACCTCTTTTTTGGTAAGATTTTCGGGGATGAAAATTCCCTTAGGGGAGGAAAGTTGTAACAACCCGTTTTCAGTAAAATCAAAACAGTGGTTTCGGGACCAAAAATTCGAAGTCAAAGAAATTTATTTTATAATTATTTTAGTGTCTACCGCATGATAATAGCACCGTATAAAAATTTCGTTAAGAAATTTTATCATTTACATGCTCAATTTGATAAAAATGACTCAATTGTGTAGAATGTAAAAGTTGAGTTCTAGTAGTTAAAGGATTAAATAGCTATAGAACCTTAAAGTATGAGTCCTTAATTGGTAATTAGACCATAAATAGTGATAGTGGATATACATGGCTTGGCATTTGTGTAATTATTAATGTTATTAAAGGTTATATATGTAAATAGGTAAATAAATGGTAAATTAAATAAAACCAAATTAAAGCTATCATCTTTAAGCTATTCTTCAACTGAAATTAAGGCTTTGGGAAGCCATTGGTGAGCTTAAACTTTCGGCAATTTCATCTTGCTCATAGGTAAGTGATTTTTGTCTCGTTTTTAATAATTTCTATATTTTCGGGATCGTTGTAGCTTAATCTAGCTGGCCTGGAGACTAATTTGTAAATCTGTTAAAGCATTTAAGTTTTTTCATGAATGAATATTGGTTTCCTTTGTTGCTTGATGGAAGAAAATGGATAGTTGTTGTTAGATGAACAACTTCTGTAAAGAGATTTTTGATGAAATTATCAATTAGCGGTTAAATTGAAAATTTTGAAAAATTCATGGCATAATTTGTAAATTAATGAAATGTGTGGGCTGTTATAAGTGTATATGATGTTTGGCTAGGCTTAGGTAGAGGTAAAATTGTATGAATTTTATTTTTCGAGCCTAAAGACTAAGTTGTAAAGAAATCAAAACATTAGGGGAAAAAGTGTAATTTTACAAAAATATGAATTTGGATTTAATTGAATAGATTAATTACTAAATTGATTAAATTTATTCGTTTAGTTCAAGGCTTTAGATCGAGGCAACGAAAAAGCTTCGGATTAGTCGACTTCATTTTCTACGTTTATCTTTGAGGTATGTTCATACATTTATATAGTGTTTTCAATTATGATTTCAATGCTATTATTTCATAATATTAAATTGTGTGTTGACGAAAAAATTCAAAGACGTAACGGCGATCATCAACAAATGAAAAGGGATAGCTTCAGCTATCAATTATGAAAAGGGATGGTGACAACCATCAAATTATGAAAAGGAATGGTGATGACCACTAAATTATGAAAAGGGATGGCTTCGGCTATCGTACTATGAAAAGGGATGGATTCGGCTATTGATCTATGAAAAGGGATGGTAACGACCATCGAACAATGAAAAGGGATGGTGATGACCATCAAATCATGAAAAGGGATAGCTTCGACTATCGAGCTATGAAAAAGTATAACTTTGGTTATCGAATTATGAAAAGGGATGTGTTAACCATCGTATTATTACCTCATGTGAACTTCAGTAAGAGCTTTCAATGTAAATTTCATTATTATGATGAAAGGTAGGTAATGTGTACCGTTGTGGAAATTAAGAGTATGAATATATATATATATATATGAGTTTTTGAATTAGTTGTTCTCAAGTTGAATTTGGATATACATGCTTTGTTGTTGTTTAATGTATTGACAAACTTAGACTATATTTGTTACGAACTTACTAAGCATGGCATGCTTACTTTGTGTTTATTTTTTTCTATATTTGTAGTTATCGGAAGCTCGTTCTGGTTGGAAAGTTGTCGAAGATCTATCACCCTATCCATCAGCTATGTCGGTACCTATGGATGGTTTTATGTTCTATTATAATGGCATGTATAGGCTTTTGGTTGTTGAAGTTACCATTTGCTTGGCTTGTATTTAGGATTTTGCGTGTTAATGTGAACTTAGATTAAGATGTAAATATTTTAGTCTTTAAGTGGTTGTTATCGTAGATCTTGATGCTTGGATGATTAAGGATGAAATGGTAATCTAAAGTGGATGCTATAAGTGTCTTATGATATGTTGGAAATGTGGTGAATTGGTACCTTGTTTTATATGAAAAATACGTACATTTTGGTGCTAGTTGTTGAATGGAAATTTTGGTACCAGTTGGTATGTTTTAGTAGGTGAATTCAATGGTTTGGTTGTTGATGTAAGATTAGTTCAAGTTTAGTCGAACATTTTAGTCAAATTGACATTGTATTTTTACAAGATTAAATGTTGAGTTGAGGTGCCCCATGGGCATATTGGTTGTATGATCGTAGACCTTAAATTTATAGCTTGATTATGCTTAAATTTGGTGCCTTGTTTTGGCTTGCATATATGTGAAATTTTGGTTGTAGCTGCATGGCATGATGGGTGTGAAAAATGGCTTGTAAAATGGCCTATTTTCATCCACACGGGCAGAGACATGAGCTTGTGTCTTAATCGTGTATGACACACAACTAGATGAAACAGCAATGTGTCCCCTGTAGCTTTTGAAGGGTTACAAGTCAGGCTATTACACAGCCTAGCACATAGCCTGGCACACAAGCATGTGGGGTTATTTCGAAGGGTACACGGCTTGGTACACGAGCGTGTGGCTTGACTTTGTGACTCAAGTCCGTGAGTTAAAAGGGCACGAACATGGGCTGAGACACGACCGTGTATCCCTACTTCAAATGCCCACACGGCTATGTGACCTCTGCAGCTTTGAAAATTTTCTGTGCTTCCTGAAAAATTCTCTGGGTTTCTGATTTAGTCCCAACTTGTTTCTAACGTGTATTTAGGGCCTTGAGAGCTCGGTTAAGGGATAATATGTTTGTTTTGAATTGTATTTAATATAATTATTGATGTGATTTGAAATTTTTGAGATTTATGTTCGTTTAGTTTGAAAACTCCAGTAATTCTCTGTAACCCTATTCCAGCAACGGTTACGGGTTAGGGGTGTTACAGATCGGCTGATTAGATTTGGGCCAATTATTAATATAAAAATTAATGATAAATTCAACAGGCCTTATACTGGTGGGTTTTCACTTAATTCCCTAAAGAGCAACGATAGTTTGGGCTCTTCTATGCCTTCTGAATTTGGTTGGGGGAACCTACTTTTAATTTGGGTAATAATAATTTTAACTCCCTTATTGATGAGTTCCATGCAGATTTGATTTCATGTTTCAATCTTATATTTGAGGATCTGCTTGAAAGAGTTGTGATTCTAAATCCAGGGAAACATTTTGCTGTCACCTTTGAGGAAAAAGGTGACAATAACATAAGCCTTAATTTAGGAAGTGCTAATTTTGCAAGTGGAGTTCAACTTAAATAGGGGATAAAGGGACATGGCTTTGACAGCAAAAAGGATAATGTTTGGTATGGAAGAATGCTTAATAAGGTTATTAGAGAATGAGGAGACCAATTTAAGGTTGTCGGATCTTCGAGAGTTCCTCTGGAAGATATGATGAATTCCATGGTGGAATTAATAAGTACTTAGATTGGAAAAGACTTGTGCAAGGATTTCTTAGGTAGAATACATGCCAAGGTTTCGGGTTTATCTGAAAAGTGAAGATTAGTCTTCTTTTCTTTGATTGCATTTATGAATTTGTCAATTTTCACTTGGAATTGTCAAGGTTGTGCTAGTGTCAAGTTCCCTTGTATTTTTTGGCAGTATAACTTGGAGTTCAAGCCTGATATTGTTGGTTTATTTAAAGCATGAGTTAGTGATGTCAAAGCAAATAGAACCATCACTAAATTGGGATTTCAGTATTCTCACTGGGTGGAGGCTATTGGTTTTTCTAAGGGTATTTGGATTGGTTGGAAAGAGTCGGTTTGAGTGGAGGTGGTTTATAATCATTCTCAATTTGTTCCTGTTCGGATTTTCGGTTGTGTTTAGTCAATCTTTTTATGTTGCTTTTGTTTATGGTAGTCTTGTCGGCCAAAAGCATAATAAGCTTTGGGAGGGGTTAAAATTGACTATCCCAGTCGGTAATCATCCTTGGATTACCATCGAGGATTTTAATGCATTGTTATCCTTTAATGATAAAATAGGCGGAAGATCCTATAGGAGAAGGTTTCCTTTTTTTGGTCATTTAATAGAGTCTATTGAACTTCAAGATTTGGCATTTAAAAGACCCTCTTTCACTTGGCATAGAGGATGGGTCTTTGAACATCTCGATAAAGTAATCGAAGTGGTGCTTGGATTAATGTTTTTCCTAATGGTACAGTAACACATCTTTTAAGGTTGAAATCGGATCATCAAACTCTCATTCTCTCTTTAAAATTGAAATATATTATGCCTAAAGGTAGATCTTTTAGATTTTTGGCAGGTTGGGTTGAACACCCAAATTTTATTGAGTTCATTAAAAATAATTGGGATTTTAATGAAAATATGGTGGAGTCTCTTGATCAGTTTACATCTGTAACATCCTTCACTCGTATTCAACGTCGAAATAGGGTTACGAAGCATTACCGGACTTACAACACATTTATACATATTTTCACATACATTTAGTCAATTCATACAATCATAATTCAATCTCAATCAATTTGTCCCTAATACAAGCCTACAATTCCCTAAACATACATTGGGAGTGGTTCGAGACTAAACCGATAACTTTGGAAATATTTGGAACACTTATAAAATTTTTCTCAAAAAAATAGGGGACACACGCCCGTGTGGTTAGGCCGTGTGTCTCGCACGAGTACTAGACACGCCCGTGTCACAGGCCGTGTCAACATTCGAAATGGGAGCACATGGCCGGGTCTCAGCCTGTGTCCTACCCCGTGTAACTTTCTGACTTGGGTCACACGGCCAACACACACGCCCGTGTGCCTAGCCCGTGTGCCCTAAAAATGGCCATACACGTCCGTGTACCTGGCCATGTGCGAAGCTGTGCCAAACCTATAGGGTATACTGACTTATGCCACACGGCCAAGTCACACGCCCGTGTGTGAGGCCGTGTGGGGCATACTGACTTGATTTCTAAAACCACACCAGGGGATAAATGGTCATTTAACATGACCGTGTATCACATACGGTTGAGACACACGCTCGTGTCTCTGCTCGTGTGGGCAAAAATATGCTATTCACCAAGCCATTTTGCCACCCAAAATTAGGCACACTTACGCAACTTATATGGCACATAACATAGCATCAATAGACGTATAATTCAATTTCAAATCAAGCATAAATTATGCCAATTACAACACCAACCAATACAAAACATAAATACCACATATTGCCATCTAAATTCTTGCCAATCCTTGTCTTCTCAAATCATCAAAATGACCATTAACAAATATGCATCAATACGCTCAATTCCACAAACAAACCAATTCACAAATCATCACCTATTTTCAACAAGCATCATAAATCCAACCTTAATCATTTAACACATTTCACAAAGTATAGTTATATATACGATTCAACCATACCAAAATAGGCCAAAATAAGCCATCACTCATGACTATTTATATACATACCAAAACATAAACATTTACAATACCAACTCATATGGCCAAAATCATTAACAAGTCATAACCAAAATGACCAAAGTCCCTATACATGCCATATACTTTAAATACCAAAGTTCATAGGTACCAAGAGATAGGTAGATAGTGTGATGTGACCTCTGACGATCCCCGAGTCTGAGCTAGCTTTGAAAATTATAAAACACAGAAAGATAGACAAAGTAAGTTTTATAGCTTAGTAAGCTCGTATGAAATAAAATTAATGAAATCTCAAGATTATAGTTCAACTGTAACACCCCTTACCCGTGTTTGACGCCGGAACAGGGTATAAGGCATTACCGAACATAAACTTACACAATCATACAAAACCAAGACATGAATTTTTGTCCAAATTTAAAACTATTCATTCCCATGCATATCATCCCTTATACGAGCCCACGAGGCCTAAAACATACATTGGGTATGATTCGGGAATCAACCGAGAACTTTTACAACTTTTACAACTTTTAAAAAAATTTTCTTATTTGGAGGGTCACACGTCCGTGTGGGTAGGCCGTATGGTCACACACACCCGTGTGGCTTGGGATACGCCCATGTCCTCAGCCCGTGTAACTCTATGCTTATGATGCCATCATCACAATTAGGGTCACACAGCCAAGTCACACGCCCGTGTGCTTAGGCCGTATGGCGAATTAAATTCCAAAAATTAGGTGTAGACTTCACGTGGCCTGGGCACACACCCATGTCCTAAGGTCGTGTCCTTCACACGACTGATACACACGGCTGTGTCTCTGCCCATGTGGCCCAGAAAATGGCTATTTACCAAGCCATTTGCCACTCTCACATGCACATACTAAAACACAACTTCCATGGCAAAATCTTAAGCATATAAATGCATTGAAGTCAACCAAAAACAACCAATAACATGTCATTCACATACCCACATCCATCTTGCTAATAGCAACATACTACCAATTCAATTCATGCTAAATTCATATTCATGGTCAAAACATATCATATCAATTTCATCATATACGTACTCTTAACATCATACTTTGCTAAATCCAAACATACCAAATCACATTCAATCATAAGACTATTTGGCCACATTCAACCATTAGGTCTTTAGGCCATAAACTGCAATCCATCGTATATCAAATAAATACAAACCACATCACAAGATATTAGCATATGCAAATGAATAAAGTTATAGGCTTACAACCAATTAGCTAATATAAGCCAATTTACATGGCTACACATTACATCAAACCCTTGACCATTACAAGCCAATACCTTTGGCTAAATCGTAATGACACATTCACAAATGACTAAGTCCCTATACATGCCATAAACTTAAGAGATTTGTATTCATTTTTACCCACGATGATAGCTTGATAGTGTGATAACATCTCCGGTGATCTCTAACCCGAGCTAGCATACAACCCTATAAGATATGGAAAAAGAAGCGGAGTAAGCTTTATAGCTTATTAAGTTCGCATGAAAATAACGAACGATTCATGCTAATCATATACCATGCTTGACAATATAAGTACAAGTTCATATAAATTAACTATAAATCTCAAGGATTATAACATATCCAATTCACATGTTTATTTGATTTATCAACATAATTTAACATAACTTTACTTTAGCCTAGCAACCATAATCTCTTCATTGTAACACATTTCTTACTTAGCAATTCATTTCAAACATCATAGTAAAAGTATACATTACTTATGTGTCTTCATGTTTTCATGCATATGGCTTAACACATTTTAAATTGTCTAAACTCTTTCTTCTCAAACTTTCTTAACCATTTTAATAGGCAAATATGTCCATATTTCCCTTTTCTCATAACTGATAAATCACAATTCAAATGAAAAACATTTACTATCTCACTAATCGATTTGGCCCCAATGCCTTACACATGTTCGTCAACCGATTCTACTATGAGTTTTCATGTCATAAACATAAACATTTAATCACAAGATTTCATAAATATTTCTAATAGACATTAATATCAATCTTTCCTTCATTTCATATTTAATGAGTCACAATAAAAAAAATAAAAATTTTATATCTCAATTCCATTTGGCCTAAAAACCCTGTTTTCATAGTATCAATCAACCTTACCATGTATTTATTCATCATACACATGAACCAATAGTCACATGGTTATCTTAAAGTCACTTTCATAGTGATCATGAATTCATAATATCAAGAAGCCAGTGCTTATAAACTTTACGTACATACCTGTACAAACTCGTAACATAATCATTTACTTTCTCATCTTTGGCATAATCTTTGAATTACCCGTTGAACCACTTAGAATACTATCGAATACACGGAATACCTTTGCACATAAGTGTCACATATGTAGCCAATGCTACCTCATATCACATATCACATAATGCTCATTCTCAAGCTAATCACGGGCCTGCTCACACAAGCTGACAGTCAGGACGTAGCTACTCGGGCTGTTCAAATAAGCTGACAGGTATCCGCAACACATGCCGAAATACCCAGCCACCGGTAGGACATACATGACTAGCACCCGAATCACTTAGTCACATATACACATAATCCCATAAGCTCATAATCACATAGTTCCTAGTTACATGTCACATTGTATCCTAAGTTATTCCTAAGGTTCAACCAAGATTTTAAGGTACCAAATCTTCACCGAATCGTCATTGAGTCATCATTAATCAAATCCATAGAGATAAATATACATTTCATGCAATATCAAGAATTTAATACATAATAACATAATGTTGAATTATTTACACACGAACTTACCTCGATACCAAAAATGGTGAAAAGGATCTAACCGTTAAATACTTGTTTTCCTTCGTTCTAGACCCGAACCTCGTTTTTCTTGATCTATAATATCAAATTTAGCTCACTTATTAGTCACATTATTCATTGTGATCCAAAAATCATATTATGGAAAAATTATGTTTTTGCCCCTAAACTTTGTCTTATTTACACTTTTTCCCCTAAGCTCGTAAAATGATTTTCATTCAATTTATTTGTACTTTAAGTCTAGCCAAACCCTTTTTACAACTAAAGCAACCCACATTTTTCATTTTATTACACTTTTTATACTATTTTACAAATACGTCCTTTTATGCATTTTCACCGAAAATCACTTAGTAAAAGTTATTTCTCTAACCATAAACATGCATAATCTACCATTTATCATCAAAATACACAAATTTCTAACATGTTTTAAACCCTAGACCTTCATCATAACTTAAATTAGTGGTAGAAATAGATAGATCATGATACAAGGATTTTAGAATGTAAAAATCATTAAAAACGGGGCAAGAACGAACTTACTATGGAGCTTGGGAAGCTTGAACAAAACCCTAGCCATGGGTTCCATGGTATATTCGGCCAAGGGGTTGAAGATGGACAAAATTTGGCTTTTACATTTGTTTTTAATTCATTTTAATGACTAAATAACCAAAATGCCCTAACTTAAAAATATTTTATTTCACTCATTTCATGTCCATTTTTGTCCAAAAAATAAACCAATAGTCTAATTACCATTTAAGGATCTCCAATTTAAAATTTCATAGCAATTTGACACCTCTAGCTTCTAGAACTCAAGTTTTGTATTTTTTACAATTTAGTCATTTTGACTAAATTGAGTGTCCAAACGTTAAAATTTTCGAACGAAATTTTCAAAAAACAATTCCATAAAATTGTAGGCCATAAAAATATAATAAAAATGAATTTTACTATGTCAGGTTTGTGGTCCCGAAATCACTGTTCTGACTAGGCCCAAAATCGGGCTGTTACATCAACAATTTGAATATAACAAGAATTAGCATATATTGGCTAACAAACCTTTCACATACACAATTATGATGTTAATCACATTCTTCACAAGATTCTTCGAACCAGAACTTATACAAATCATGTACATACCTGTACTATACCATACCATTCTCATACTCAATCATCTCTTTTGTTTACTCATTGAACCATTCGAAATAGAAGTCAGATACTCAGGAGTCTCGCCGACTAAATACCTATACCATGGCCCAAAGCCAAATCAAGGTAACTTATGTCCGAAATACTGATATCATGGCCCGAAGCCAAATCAGTCGATATTCATGGCCTGAAGCCAAATCGGTATAACTTGCACCCAAAATGCTAATATCATGACCCGAAGCCAACACATGTATCCCCTAATGACATGTCACTAGTATCCTAAACTATTCCTAAGGTTCAACCGGGACTTTGAATGTCGAATTATTGTAGAGTCAATGTCGAACTTATTCGAAGTCTCGTATTCACAACTTACAATATCTCAAAGAAATTAAAATACTATTATAATAAAATTTATCACATACGAACTTACCTCGATTTAAAAACGACGAAATTATTGATTAATCGAGTACTTTATCTTTTCCCCGACCCAATTCCAAATTCCTTTTTTCTTGATCTATTTAATATCAAATTCAACTAATTTAATCCTCTATTTATTCAATTCAATCCAAAATATACATTTGAGCTATTTTACACATTAGCCCCTAAACTTTCACATTTTTACAATTTAGTCCTTATTACACAAAATCACAAATTCATGAAAATTTCAAATACCCCTAGTAGCCCATATTTTTCATTTATTTCACATTTTAACAACAAAGTTTCAACATTTCTCAATTTAATACCTATTTTGCATTTTCACTAAAAATCACTTAACAAAACTTGTATATCTATCAACAAACATTCATAACCTATCAAGAAACTTCAAAATACACATGTACTCATCAAAGAGATCATTCAAAATCTTTAACAGTTTTGCAAAATATTCCCTGGGCTAGCTAGTACTAGTTGCAAAGATCACAAAAAAATAAAAATCATTAAAAATCGTGCAAAAACGGACTTACAATTAGGCAATGAAGTGACCGAATGCTTGAACATCAAAAATGGCTCCCCTTAGCCGTATTTTTTGATTCCAAGAAGATGAATGAAAGAAATATATTTTTTTATTTAATATTACTTATTAATTATCATTTACCATTTTAACCTTAACTACAATTCATTAAAATCATGTAATGTATGCCCATATTTGTCCACTCATAATTAAAATGGTCTAATTACAACATAAGGACCTTAAATTTAAGTTTCTATAGCTATTAGACACCTTTCGCTATTAGAACTCAAGTTTTACGCTTTACGCGATTTAGTCCTTTTTATCAAATTGACCAACCAAACGATAAAATTTCTTAACGAAATTTTCATACTAACATAATATCATATTGTACACATTGAAATAATAATAAAATAAATATTTTGACTTCAGATTTGTGGTCTTGAAACCACTGTTTTGATTTGACTAAAAACGGGCTGTTACAACATCGAATATAAAATCCTAGAACAAGTCTGTGTATAGTCACATTGGCGTTCGTAAAAAACAAATTTTGTGGGAGATTTCAGGTATTCAAAAGGTCATGGAAGGTGTTCTTCATCATGAGGAATTATTATGGAAACAGAAAGTGAGATGTGATTGGTTATGCTTGGGGATCGTAACTGTAACACCCCAAACCTGGCCTAGACGTTATGGCCAAATATGGTGATGTCACATGGAATGGGTTTGAAACAAAACTAACTCGATAAAACCCTTAAGCTTAAAAACCCTTATTTGCTTTCATTTATTTCAAAGCATTTATTCATTTGCCTTAAAAATCCCTTAGTGTAGAAGCTTATGAAAACTGTGATTTTTAAGCAATTCAGTTCATGATTTAGGAAATCTTGTTTAAGTAAACCGACGTTTTACGAGAAATCATTTTGTCAAAATATGCATAAAAATAAGCATCAAACCAAAACCACAGTTAAAGTCCATACAGTCTAGAAATTTACAAACTCTCCAAAAACAATTATCGAAGCTTAAGTAAAACCATAAAGCCACATAAAACAGTTCTATGGTGAGTGGTCACCATCGAGTCCTCTGCTGCACTGATTCGCCTAAGACTATAGATTACCTATACAGAATAGACAGAAAGGAGTGAGTTTACGTAAACTCAGTGTGTAACCCCACAAAATTAAGCATGCACACACATACAGTAAAACAGAATTGGTCAGATACAAATTCGGCCTAAAGCCCATTACAGATACAAATACACAAATCAGAATCAGAATCCTAACCCCAACCTCTACACACCATCTCCGACCATCCTTAAACACCATGTGGGGTTTAAAACACCCACCCATCCCTACACACCATATAGTACCGAAACGGTACATAACAGACATAATGCAGCCATGTTGCCAGATATTAGGCGTAAATTGCCTTTCAGAACACTTCTTCCAAAATATATATCATCCCAACCCCAATATCAGATACAAAAATATACATATATAGAAAAATAATCTATCATGCCCACATGCTTATGATCGTATACAGATAGCAGATAATAGTGCATGTTGACATGCATCAGAATTTTAATCGGATCTAAATATCAAACAGACAATTCAAACAGATTAGGGTTTAATTAGCCCTTACCGACCTTACAGTAGGCTACGGTCATTTGGGACGACCTGTGCAACCCTAGGGAAAAATTTAGATAAATGGGCCCACACGCCCAGATTGGCCTTGGTCGTGTGGATCACACGGCCTGTCCCAGATACCACCCGCCCATGTGGCGTGCCTGTGTAGGCCCACATGCCCAACTTGGCCTAGCCCGTGTGGCTCACACGGCCACACTCTAACCATCACACATCCGTGTCTTCTATATGGCCTGGCCCTCATCGATCACACAGCCATGTCATCGCACACAGCCTACCACACTGGCGACCACACGCCCGTGCGGCATCGACAGACTGTAATTTTGGCTTTCATTGAATCCTATTTTTCTACGTTTTGGGCACACACCTGGTAACGTTTCGATGCGAAACCACTTTCGAGCCTTCCAAAATCTAAACACAGCATACCAAACACCGATTTAGTGACTACATTCACAAATTTTCCAACAACAATCCGGTTAAAAACTTAACTTACTGACAACGAAAAACACCGTTAACACTGATCAACAACCGAATCAAAAATCACAGTTTGACTACTTCTCCTACACCACAAAAATTACAGCAACGTCTGAGCCTTTAGAAAAAAATAGTGATAAGAGGAATACAAACAGAAGTCCTACTTACCGATTACATGACAACCACCAGCTCAAAACACCCAAAACGAAGCTTAGAGACAGAAGCAACCGAAGGGAATGGTTTAATTTCGATAAAGAGTTGGTAAAACGAAAATAGCAAAAATGGAAGTTCGCTAGAAAGAAGAGGAACGTCAAATTGCAGAGAGAAATTTTGGGAAAAGATTTTGAAAAAGAAAATAATCCCAAAATTAAATCTAATTAGATATTCCCCAACCTCCGACTATCCATACAACCACAACTACTTTAGAATCCCAAGACCACCCAAACAATCTCACGTACCCGAGCAAAATTAATACCCACGCTCATGCAGGGATTCAAACACAGGACCTCCAACACTCTAACTCCTTACCACTCGAACCAACAGGCCCATTCTGATTTGATCTAACAGAGAAATTTATATAAGCCCACTGAACCAAAGTAAGGCTTGGGTAAAAAATAACAAAATTAGCAAAGGTGAGACTTGAACCCAATACCTCATACACAAACCAAGAACACTTAACCACAGAAGCAGATACATACTTGTGTCACAGAAATAAAAATATAATATTTAAGGCGTTACAGTAACACCACCTTTTTTCATAAAAGCATATTACAAATAAGGAAGCATAATTAGATATTTGCCCTAAAAAATAAGGATGGTAAGTGGCTCTTTGAAGAAGTTGATCTATAGCTAGAGGTAATTAGATTCTTCTAGAAATTGTATTGGGAGCATTCTGTTGGTATGAACATATTGACTATTATTAAGGAGGTTTTGATGGATGAGATTAAGAACGCATTGTTTGACATGTCTCCATTGAAAGCATCGAAAAGTGATGGATTTTATGTTTTTTTTCTTCCAGAGTCAATGGCATGTGGTTGGTAAAGCCATTTTCAAGTGGGTTCAAAGGGTGTTTGTTGTATAAGCTATCAATCTGGAGTTGTCCTCATCCCTAAAGTTTTTAGCCCTGAGAAATTTTCCCATTTCTGACTTATTAGTTTATACACAGTTCTATGCAAATTGGTTATGAAGGTGATAGCAAATAGCTTCAGAGATGTTTTCCAAAAAACATTGCTCCTGAGCAGGCTGGATTCATAGCAGGAAGATAAAGTTATTATTGCTCAAAAAGTGCTCTATTCCATTAGAAGTAAACAAACGAGTAGGAACTGGATGACTATCAAAATTGATATTGAGAAGGCCTATGATAGAGTCAATTGAAACTTTATTAATGCTTCTTTGAAAGCTTTAGGTATCCATGATTTTCTTCACAATGTTATTATGTCTACCATTACGGGTTTTACTTTGCAGGTTTTGTGGAAAGGACTCCCCACACAGAAGTTCCAACCGACAAGAGGGATTGGTCAAGGGTTCCTTTTATCACCATATCTTTTTTTCCTTTGTATGGAGTGGCTTAGACATAGTATTCGATTAAGGATTAATTTAGGCTTACGGAGACCCATACTTCTATATCGGCCAGGTTTGGAACTATCTTATTTATTCTTTGATGATTATTTGGTTATTTTTGGTCATGAGAATATTGGATAGGCTAAGAGGATTAAATCTATCTTGGAGGAGTTTTGTACTTTTTCGGGACATAAAATTAATGTAGGGAAAGAATTTATTTTTCTCCAATGGGGTTGATGAGGATTCAATGGAACGTCTTAGTGGTATCATTGGTTTTTAGATAGTGACAAATCTTGGCACTTACTTGAGAGTGCCCCCTTTTTCATGAGAGGGTAACTAACAACTCCTTAAGGTTTGTTGTTGACAAGGTTCGAAGCAAGTTGCATGGTTCAGAAACCAGGAAATTGTCTTTAACAGATAGAGTTACTTTAGCTCAACCGGCTCTACTATCGATCCCCAATTACTTCATGTAATCCATGATGATTCCTACAGGGGTTTGCGAGGAGATTGAATGTATGGTCAGGTAATTTATTTGGGGATCCTCGAGTGAGGGGAAGAAGATGGTGTTGGTAAACTAGAAGATGATGTGTCAACCTCGGTCTTGTGGTGGTCTTGTAGTGGTCTTGGGTTAAGGTAGTTGAGGGATCATAACACTTCATTCATGCTTAAACCAGGGGTTAATGTTGCTATTAATTCCTTTGCTTTGTGGGTTAGGGTTCTCTGGCCGAATAATAGGATGGAAGAAGATTTGCTTAAAAGTATTGCTCGAAGTAGGTGCTCTTTTTTATAGAGTGCCCTCTTTAAATTCTGGCCTTTATTGAGAGAGAATTTATTTTGGTCTATTGGAAATGGGTCTAAGATCAAGTTTTGGCAAGATCCATGGATTCCGGTTGTAGTGTAACATCCCGAATTAGGGCCTAGTCAGAATAGTAGTTTTGAGGCCACAAATCTGAAGTAGAAATAATTATTTTATGATTCTTATGAGGTCTATGATATGATTGCATGCTTGTGTAAAATTTTCATGAATTGATAAAGTGTCCAATTTGACATTTAGGACTAAATTGCAAAAGTTGCAAAATGTGAATTCTAGAAGCTTTAAGCATGAAATTGTCATGGATTATTAATTAGAGGTCATTAAATAGCAATTTTCCCAATTTCTATAATTATGGACAAAAATAGGCATGAATAGAAAAATTTTGAAATAAAGGCCTTAAGGGCATTTTTGTCTTTTGGTTAATAAAAGAATAAAAAGGGAAAAATGAAGCAAAATTTGCTCACCTTCTTCAAGCTAGGGCCGAAACTTTGAAGCTCTCCATAGCTAGGGTTTCTTCACTTTCCAAGCTTGATTGTAAGTCAATCCTAGCCCCGTTTTTAATGTTCTTTACATTTTTTAAGTTGTCATCAACCGATCTAGCTATTTCTACCATTATTTTGAGCTAGGGTTCATGTTCAAAAAAACTTACCCATGTGTGTCATGCATGTATTTTGATGTTTAATGGAGGAATATGAAATTTTAATGTGTGTTTAACATCTTTTACTAAGTGAATTTTGATGGAAATGCACGAAAAGGATCTATTTGTAAAAGATGCAAAATGAGTAGTAAAATGTTTGTTTTAATGAGAAATGTGGGCTACTATGAGCATGTTATAAGTTCGGCTAGGCTTGGGTAACATAAAAAATGAACACATTTCATTTTACGAGCCTAGGGGCTAATTTGTAATTATGTGAAAGTTTTAGGGCAAAATTATAATTTTCCAAAGAATGATTTAGGGACTGATTTGAACAATGTGATAATTAAATAAGTGAAATTTGCTATTATAGATCAAGAAAAACGGAGTCCAGACCTAAACCTAGTAAAGAAAAAGGTTATGGATTAAATCAAATAGTTAGCCATATTTTGGTACTGAGGTAAGTTCGTGTGTAAATAATGCAACATTACATTATTATGTTTTTAATGCTTTAATATTGCATGAATTGTGTAATTGTCTTCGTGGATTTAATTAATGATGACTCGATGACTATTTGACGAAGTTTGATATCTCGAAACCCCGGTTGAACCTTACGAATAGTTAGGATACAAATGTCATGACATTAGGGTTATGTGCGATTCCATGTAAGACCATGTCCAAGACATGGCTTTGGCATCGATATGTAATTTCGTATAAGACCATACTTAGGCTATCGGCATCGATATGTGATCCCATGTAAGATCATGTTTGGGACATGGCATTGGCATCGATCTACGATCCCATGTAAGACCATGTTTGGGACATGGCGTTGGCATCGATATGTGATCCCATGTAAGACTAATATAATTTATTAAATTAAATTTATATTTTAAAAATATAATAAGAATTAATTACATTCATTAATTAAAAAGTACAACAAATATAAATACAAAATTACAAAAAATTGAATATTAACGATCTTAACATTAAAAAAATTAATTTAATAATATATAAAATAAATAACCTATAAGAAATCATTGATAATATTATTTAAATTCTATTAATATTAATATTCAAGCCATAATAATTTTTTGCTTTATTTTAATATTAAATATTTTTAAAATTAAATAATATTCATATAACTTATTCTAAATTAGTTAATTTTTTTAAAAAATTTTGTAATTACATTAATTTTTTAAAATTTTTAATAATTTTTAAATAAAATTTTTAAAAATCTTAAATAAAAATAATATTGTAAAAATATTATAAATTTAATATATACAACCGACCTGTGCATCATAGGAAATTACAAACTAACTTAGATTATAAAACTATTCAATTCACACATATATATATATTATCTTTTCTCATTTCTTAGATTTGCTCAAGGGTCGTGCTGCCTACTCAAGTTTGAAGGCTTGTTCAAAATATGGAAGGGTTTAGACAAAAATATGAAACTTAAAGAATGGGTTTGGATAAAAAAGCATAAGGTTATTTAAAATATGAGTCGGATTTGGGCTCCAACATTCAATATTTGATTATTCATCCCTCCTGTTTTCTACTTTACAATATATATTTTATTTTATTTTATATCTATACTATTATTTAAACTGCGGACTAAGTTGATGTCATGAGCCAATCGAGTAAACACCAACTCGGTTAATGAAATTATGAAAATATCCTTCTGTATTTAAAATAAATTATATTATTCTAAGATATTTTAGTCTTTTTATTAAAAAAATCAATATTAGGGGGATTTGAAGCCATGACATTTGAGTTGATATAACTTTAATTTTACCACTCAAATAAGGCATTATTTCCAAATGTTTTGTAAATTTTAATTTTATTATGCACATTTTATTACTTCCATCAATTATGCATATCTATACTATTATTTAAATTCTTGACTGAGTTGGTGTAACTCGTGACACCAACTTAGTGAAATTATGAAAATATCTTTTCATATTTAAAAAGATTATATTATTCTAAGGTGCTTTAGTCTTTTTTTTTTTAAAAAAAAACCCAATAAATAATTTGAACCCATGATATTTGAGTCAATAAAATTTTAGTTTTACCGCTGAACCAAAACTTTATCATGAAATATTTTATACATTTTATTACCTCCATCAATCATATATCTATATTATTATTTAAACCACTCAACCAATACATTATCATAAATTGTTTCGTGCATCATATTACCTTTATCGATTGTATATCTATACTATTATTTAAACCTATGGCTAAGTTGATATCACGAGTTAACTGGACATCAACTCAGTTGAGAGATTACTAAACTACCCTTACATTTTTTTAAATAAGTTATATTTTTAAAAAGATACTTTTGTCTTTTTACCATTATAAAATTTGAACTCATGTCAATGTTTTATTCTATTTTTTCTTTATCACTTCAACTAAAGTTTTATTCTATTTTTTTATATATTCCAATGCTATTATCCAATTTGTTTCACCCACGTTCATATATTTATACTATAATTTAAACCCCTGATTAAGTTAGTGTCATGAGTCAACAGGACACCAACTTAATTGGGAGGTTACTAATCCACCTTATGTATTTGAATAAGTAAATTCTTACAGTGGAACTTTTATCTTTATACAATTTTTTATAAAACCAGCATAAAATTTGTATATATTGGTGTCAATGTTAAAAGTCAACTTAATACTAACTCAAGAAAGATGAAAGTACTATGATAAATAATTGGAGTGTATTTAATATTCTTAATCCGATATATTTACCTATTTAAATTTCTTTTTACTCTCATTTAAGCTAGTTTTTTTATTTGAATTTCGTATATATTGTATATGTGTTACTATTAGTTTCAAATATTATGTTTCATTATTTATTACATGTTTTTTTTTATTTGAAAAACACACCTATGCTCTAAATTTTGATATATATAACTCTATAGTGTAAACATTAAAAAAAATATATGATGTCTATGTTTAAAATTTCAAAAAAAATAAAAACATATAAATTAGTAAATATTAAATTAAAAATAATATATTTTTGCAAGTCTAAAATAAGCTTAAATTAGCTATTTACAAATATAAATGGGTTTGAGAAAATTTGAAGTTCATATTTTATGTTGAACCAGACTTAAATAGATATACAATGTGCTAATTTTATACAGGAATCCAACCTGACCCATGAATACAAGTGAACAATATTCAAATATATTTATTAATAATAATGTTCAAAATTTACAATTATTTAAATTATAAAACTACCTCCTTCACTTATTTTTTCTTAAACTTCTTCCATTCTCAAATTCTCGCCCATATTGTTGTATAGGTATTTCACTTTTAAATAAATAAATAAAAACCCTATCAGCTCTCATGCAAATCTCTTTTTTGGAAGGGCATTTTTGTTTTCATTAATTTTATTTTTATTATCATCCATACAATGATATAGGTATGCTGTTCAATATTTTAGAATTGAAATTCTTATTTTGTAATGAAAAATCCTTTATTAATGAAATGTAAAAACATGATTTGAGACCCCCCCCCCCCGGTCAGTAGATTAAATTTAAATCATACAGAACCTTCAATATATTAAAACTTGTCATTAATTTATAAGCAACAGAAGCCAAATCTCAGGTATAATGCTTAAAATCCCATACTAGCATTATTAGTAGTAGGATTGTCGGCACATAAACTGCTATATTATGTAGGCAGGAATATATATAATGTCAACAAAGCATCTGCCATAGGATTAGGGTTGTGACGGCTATCATTTCATGACAGCGAAAGTAAACCAAAAATGGAAAATGAAAGGGGGATTGGTCCAATCACATTATACCTGAAAACTTTGATCATCTTCAATGGGGTCCAGTGGCTTGCCTGCAACCTGTTTGGCAACTTGGAAAATAAGAGAAAAAGTGGTCCTCAAACCCTGAATGCGACTGCACCTGCCTAAGTTTAACTTGATTTCCTTCTTCTTCTTCTTCTTCTTCTTCTTCTTCTTCTTCTTCTTCATGTATAGATATCTTCATTTTAACAAAACAAAACAAGGGTGAATTTTCTAGGTTTCTTTTCAGCCATTGATACAAAGCTTTGAAGATACTGGAAATTCAGTTTGGCTTTTTGATGGTCTACTGCAACACTACTAATATAATTAAACAATTTTGAAATATATTTCCAAATTTCATAACGAGGTTTTCTATATGACTCAACCATATATATATATATTATATGCAAATTAATTTATGATATAAAATTTCAAAAGAACAAAAACTAACAACCCTATATTGAATCTTTTAAGAGTAACTTCGTCAAAATAGCTTAAATTTCATTTCCATTATATATGTATATAAATAAATATACATATAGAACAAGAGATATCAATTGTTGCAAGGCTAGCTTTATTTATTTCATATTCAGTAATGGCTTTTCAAAATACCTCATAGAGTTGTTACATTACTATATCACTTTTATAAATATATATATATATATATTTTTAACTCTTTATTTATTTTTTTTTTAAGTCTTAAACTTACGTTATTTATCAAATCACCTCAAAAAAAATGAAAAAATTAACACATGTTAACTTTACTGGCATGACATATAGGTAGATACCACGGTAACAATTAATTACTTTTTAAAATTTAAAAATTTAAAAATATATATAAACTATTTAAAAAATTTAAAATTGATAAAATTATTAAAAAGTCTAAAAAATATTTTTTAATTTTTAAAAATTAATCAATTGTTAACATGACATCCACGTGGTAACTCACGTATAGAACGTTAATAGAAGTTTAACTTTTCTATCTATTTTAGGTGATTTGACAAAAATTATAAGTTTAATGACTAAAAGAGGGCGAAATATTAAATAAAAAACTAAAATGACTTTTCTTTTTGTACATTTGGAGGACAAAATAAGTCATTATGCCAAGTTAATTTTAGCTTTTCTAGTAAAAGTTCTTTAGGTTAGTTTTTATACATTAAAAATTTATTTAAATCATGACACCATTATAAGTTGTTAAATTATTGATAATTTAAACAAAATATATCATACATAACTACTTTACCCATGATCCTACTCATAAAAAAGCCTAACTATCCAAAAAAATTCATGTATTTTTTAACTATTATGTGGCTGGAAAAAAAATACAAACTTAACAATTTTTTTTTCAACCAATGATAGTTAAAAAAATACATGGATTATTTTGGGGGATGGTTGGGTTTTCTTATGGTCAGGTCAGATTACGGGTAAATTAGTTAGGTATGATATATTTTGTCCATATTATTAGTAACTTAGCACCAAATTATAACAATGTCATGACTTGAATAAATTTTTAATGTATAAGGATTAATTTGTAACAATTTTTAGTAGAACGACTAAAAAAGACTTTACATGGTAGTATTGGGACTCCTGTTAAACTTTGACTCTTATATATATTGGTATCGCAAGTTAATCAGATATCAATTTTATTAATAAAAGACTAGTAACTCAATTTTTTTAAAAAAATTAACAAATATTTTAAGGATAATTTTGTATTTAAATTTTTATATATAACATATTTAAATAAAATAACTTAATTACTTTTTCTAAAAGAAAACATTTCACTTAAAATTTTACTTGAATGGAGTGATGGTTAAAATTTTTTTTAGATACTCGTTTAACACGAGTTCGAATCGTATTATCCCATCCCCTACCTCTAATATTGTATAAAAAAATTACTTTCTTAAAAATATACCAGTACTTTTTCCTTAAAATAAAAGACTACCATAAATTTTAAAAAATAAATATATATTCTATAAATTTTTTTTCTTCTCACTCACATAGTGAATGTGACAAAAGTTAATATATATAAACCCACTTAAAAGTAGCATGGAATTTTTTGTTAAATGATATATTAGATATTACTTGTTAAGATCTAGTGTTGTTTGTGTAGTATTATCAACAATGTATTTGTAATTTTTCAAATAAATTTGTTTAATATAATTTCATTTTTCTCATCAAAATCTCTTGTATAGTTTCCTCAATGATTTTTTGCACGTAAAGCAAAATGAAAGAAAATGTTAACTCCTTAATTATTTAACAAGTAACTAATACTAAGTTGCATTATATAGTTGTATCGCAATTCGAGAAAACAACTTCTATTAGTAGATAGTCTAAATGATTCATAGTCTAATCGAAATTGAGCAAATAAATTAAAAGATTATTATGTCATTTATTAAGTCCAATTAGGAAGATACCATATATTGGGTATCGGAGCGGATGACTCCCAGAAGCTGGAGACATAGAGTGTTTGTTTGGACTAACAGTACACCAAACATGATTCAAGTAGCATAAATCCTAGATCCATTTATGGGCTTATCAATTGAGACGTCTATAATATGGCTTACCTCAATCCTACACAAGTGATGAACTATGTGTGTGTGTCTTGTATACTTTGATGTATTAAAAGCCCAAGTTAAATTGGTAATAGAGTTGAAAGCGTATATTGAGTATAATGACAACTTCACTTGCAATAGGGAATTCATAGCCCAATAAGGGTACATGATATCCCCTTATGGGCATTATGTGATAGATGGAAAAGTAACATAGTCACAAATCATTTTTCTAAAGACAAATGACTGCACCCCAATGTGCATGCATTGGGGCTTAGAATTATGCAATTTAAATATCGAAGTGAAGTGCGGTATCTACAAGCGAACTTGACAAATTGTAATATAGTTTTAGGTTACAAAAAAACATTATGAATTATTCCAAGTATCGTACCCAAGGGATTGCTAGGTTGGTGAAAACTATTATTAAATTAATTGTCAAAAATAATTACCAGTCTAATCGAATTATGAATTATTAGTGCAAATTCTAATTTAATATGGCAATTAAACTAATGAAATTAAACTAAACTTAAACTAAACTATTGGAACTTCCTATTTCTAGTTTCAACGATGCGAGCTACTTAGACTATAATCAATCGAATTACTAATTCTTAATTAAGTCGATAATTACCCGCCATTGAGTTATTTACCACCCTTAACTAGTAATACCCACTCGGTCTCATCTTCGATAAAAGTTATTACTTAAAATGTCCACTCGGTCTCAGCACAAGTCCACTTGAAGGCTTACCCAACAGACTACCTTTTTAGTCTCAATTGTCTAAATGTTTTACTATGGTTGTCAATCTTAATATACTAAGTTCTTTAGCAAACTTAAATAAATATCTAATTTAAAATACCTATTTACTTAATCGAGTACTCAGTTAAGCAACCAAATCATGAAAAATATTTATCAAGCAAAAGTTGTATTCTTATATTCATATAAACATTCAATTAACCGAATTAATGAAAGACATATAAATAAAAGAATGAAAAAGAGAATGCTCATGGATTTATCAATGTAAAAGCACTTGTCTCGAACATCTTCCACTCGCACTGTCTTAACTTCAGAATAGAAGAATTCCACTTAAGAAAACATAAAAGAAAACCTAATCTAAAGAACTGAAAACTAAAGAAAGAATGAAAAAGTATGAAAATTTGTCTTTCGAACCCCTAATCTATTGCTTTTGAGCTGATATCTATAGCATTTGTGTAGTATGACCTAATTAGGTCAATTATAGGCTGATTAACAAGTTAAATATGATTGTGCTAACAAAAACACCTGTCCATTAGTTTGGGCCTTGTTAGACTGGTGTCGCGATACCCTATAGCCGATGTCGCGACTTTGAAGGCTGTATGCTCTCTCTTTGGACTTGAATTTGGATGTCACAACTTTGGCTTGTGGATATTGCGACATCATCTCTTGTAGCTCACTTCCTGGATTCGAAGTTGGATGTCGCGACTTTGGCTTATGGATGTCATGATATCGTCTCCCGTAACTCACCTCTTGAAGTTGTGTTTGAAATTATACTAAGTATTGAGGCTTGCTTTGTTTTTGTGACATTCCTTTTGAATGTTGCAACATCCAAGGCAACCCACTAACTCATCGGCCAATAATATTATCATGCACACTTAATCAATATGTTAGTTCCTCCTTAGGCCTGGATCAGCCTAAAGGTCATAAAACAACACTTAAAAGCTCAATTTATTAAATTCAAATTCAGAACTAACTAAATCTAAAAGCATAATTAAAAGATATAAAAACTCCTAAATACAAGCTCATTAAGTGGTAAAAAGAGCTTAATTTACCACAATGAATTGTGACAAATCAATGAATTATTTAATTAATTTGTTAGTAATTGACTTTTTTATGAAAGAAGATGTAATGATTACTATGAGATAAAATAGAATCATATTGGGAGAACATGTCCTTTGAGGGTAACACATATATGACAAGGTCATTGGACAAGGACTTCATAAGTAGCTTTTATAATGGTATATAATAAGGAGAGCTCAGTCATAGTACTTTAGTAGAATAACTCCATGACTAAATAATGTTGTGTTAATAGATAAAGAGTCGAAACTTAGTTACAAATTATTTAAACCATAATTATATATGTTCAACCGGTCCATTCACTAGCTTGGTATAACCTTGATGGTTTGCATTCAAATCAATGATATCAAAATATAAAAACGACGAATTAGAGAAATAGATTGCATGCATTACTATTTGTCGTTACTAGTTTTCTTGCTATGAGTAAGAAACGACTTAGTAATTAAATTAATTTCTTCAAATTATTATTTAGGTAAATTGTAATTAAATAATTGGAGTTCAAAGTGAAAATTAAATTAATTAGTCATCACAATTTCATACTAACAAGTTAATTAAATTTATTTAGGGTTTAAGGTTAATTTTTGAAAGATTCTCATTTTCAAGCTTAATTTTGATTTAGCTTTCTTTTTCTTTATCTTGCACTCTTTCTTTTACTTTTTTTTATATTACTTACTAACTTACGTAATCCCTTCATTTATTTTTTAACATACAAAGCCAACATAATGTTTCTACCTAATCCTCAATGTTCATGGCCCGACGTCCATTACGTAGTACATTTTACAGAATGAAACCAAGAAGGATTTATTACTAGACACATTTAGGCTCGAGGCTTTAATATTAAGGCTTACAAGAAAAGGGTACTCGAGGCTCAAAGATATGGGAACTAGGGGTACATAGCAGCAGGTAAGCTTTTAGGCTCTAGGCTATTTCAAAAAATGCCTAAGGTCTTTCCCGAATCAATCATATAACACCAATTCTTTCAAGCATACATCTATTTAAACTATCAATTAACAATTCAAATTATTTATCTACAAGGATCTATATACTTTATTCATCCTATGGTACACTTTATACATTTTCATTTAGGTTATTGCCTCTACCCTATTATACGCATTAACCAATTGAACTAATTATTCTACACTTAAGAATAGCAAATTATCTAGTATCATTCGAAATTTACAAGTTTGGAAATTTTATGTACTTATCTAATATTTACAACTAATAACTTATTACCAAATTGTAGTCAAAGCACCATGTAATTACACAAAATAAAAAAATGAAAAATATTTTTGGTAATTTTGAATTTTTTTTGAAAAAGACAAAAAATTGAAAATAAACACACAACCTAACATAAAAGCAAGAAAAAATTAAACACATAAAACTATTTGCATCCTTCTTAGACTCTTAGACTACACATTGTCCCCAATGTGTTCCCAAAAAAGATAAGAGGTTACCGAACTTTCCTAGAATGGAGCGTCAAACTAGCTTGGGGGTCCACATCCTCGTTAAAGCTAACGAAATGTTGTGTAGTCTTTCAAGGTGATTCGTTGCACATAGAACAAACACACAAAAACAGCCAAACCAAATATGAAATCTAAAACCAGTAAGATAAGTCCCAAAAGATGGTGTAGTTTAAGCATTTACATGTTGCACAATTAGAAATAAAATGAAATACGAAAACACATAACTCTAGAAAATCTCCTCACGGGCCCTCGCTCGGTCCCGTGACTCCTTTACCTTTTCCCTTGACAACCGACTTCTTGTAAGATAGTCTGGGTCAGTTAGTCAATTCCCTGATGACAGACCCCCTCATGGATGGTTGCTCGAACACAAACAAATCCTTGAAGTTGTCATCTTCCGTAGGCTCATCATCCTTCTCCTCTCGTTCTTCTCCTTCATGCTTGTCCTCCTCTATAACACCTGATATTTGACCCGAATTATCGGATTTAGATATTTGATGTTACAAACTTAAACACTTAGAAAAAAATTTCTACAGACATGAAACCATTCAAAACTAAACTTCTTATTTCTTTAATTACTATTTTAAAACCAAAGATTAATTAAAGAGAATGTTTAATCATTGCATCAAATTTTCAAAAGTAGTATATGGCATTACAAATTAAAAATTTGTTCAGGACAAACTTCTTTATGGCGTAGAGAACAAAGCTCCATATTCCTATTGTTTGATAAGTTGAATTATTTTCATACGAGCTTACTAAGCTTTATAGCTTACAACATTTATTTTTCTGTGTTTTATAGTGAAATCAAAGCTAGCTCGGATTTGGGAATCGTCTGAGACCTCATCACACTATCAAGCTATCACTTTGGTACTTTTGAATCTATGATTTTGGTTATATGGCATGTATAGGAGCTTTGGTCATTTTGGTATATATTTTGGTAATGAATTTAGCCACTTGAATTGGCTTGTAAGTGTTATGTTTTGGTTTTGTTTATAGCCATGTGATTTGGCTTATTTTGTCATGTTTGGTGATGTATATATATGTGCTAATGGCTTTGGTTATGTGATTTGTATTTGCTATATAAATGCTTGTGGTGAAAGGTTGAATTGTGAGATATGGCGTATTTATGGTAATAGCCAAGTAATATATGTTTGAAAGTGACCATATAGGTGTTTTGTGAATATTCACTTGATACTTGTGTAACTTGTGGATGATGGTATAGAATTGGCATGAATTAAGCTTGGTTGAGATTGATTGAATGTTTATATATGCTATGTTTTTGTGCCAATTGAGTTGGAATAGGTGTGTGCAAATTTGGGTGGCAAAATGGCTTGGTAAATAATCTTTTTTTTTACATGGGCAGAGACACGGGCGTGTGTCTCAATCGTGTGTGACACACAGTCAGGTTGCACGGCCGTGTGTCCCCGAGTGTTGAATTAAAAATCAAGTCAGTATGTTCCACAAGTCCTAGCACACGGGCGTGTGACTTGGCCGTGTGACATAAGTCAGTATACCCTACAGGTTTGGCATGGCTTAGCACACGGCCTGGCACACGGGTGTGTGTGGCCATTTCGAAGGGCACACGGCCTGGTCACAAAGGCATGTGGTTGGCCGTGTGACCCAAGTCAGAGAGTTACACGGGGTAGGACACGGGCTGGGACACGGCCATGTGATCCCATTTTGAATGTCTACACGGCCGGGCCACATGGGCGTGTGACCCCTATAATTTGAAAAATTTTCTAAGTTTTCTAAAAGTTTCATGAGTTATCGGTTTAGTCCCGAACTACTCTTAAACCATGATTTGGGAGAATGTTTTATATTTGAAATGGAAAATGTATGAGAAATGTTTGTTTAATTGATTTATAAGTCCGATAATACTCCGTAACCCTATTTCAGCAATGAATACAGGTGAGGGGTCTTACAAAAAATATGTGGAGTCATGCTAAATAATTCAAATATTTACAAATTGATTGTAATACCCATAGCCCGTATCTATCACCGGAACAAGGTTACGGAGCATTACCAAAGTTTATAGAATAATTAAGGATATTTCACATTATTTACTATTCATGTCTGATACTAATCATTTGTCCCTTGAATAGGCCATCGGGGTCCAATATAAACATTAGAATCAAATTGGGACTTAATTTCAAAATTTCTCTTGAAATTTCAAAATTTTTCCTAGATGCAGGGCTCACACACCTGTATGGCCAAGGGACACGCCATGTGACCTTATGACACGCCCGTACATTAGGTCATGTCCTGCCCTGTGTTACCCACACGGCTAAGACACACGCCTGTGTCTCTGCTCGTGTACTCAATTCTGAGCATTTTGTTTCTAAAATTTAAGATGTAGGGGAGACATGGCCAGACTACACGCCCATGTGCTAAGCTGTGTGTCACACACGATCAAGACACAAGCCCATGTCTACCCGTGTGGACAAAATAAAGCCATTTCCTAGCTTTATTTTTCACCCCTTTTAGCCTTGCACCTACACCAACACTTATACACAATTTATCACATTCACCAACCACATTTTCATAAAAAAATGTAAGTGTTATACATGTCAATTTATACTCATATTTATCTAGATACCATGTTCACATTTGTTCATATTATATCAAATATGCTAATTTAATTCATTCATACATGTCTCATTGTGATCTTTATTAATCAATCATTTTCAAACATATACCATGATATAGTCTTCTATACATAAACACTAAAACATGTTCATAACTAGCTATTCCAATAGCTAGTCATTAACAAATATTTACATGTCATTCCTTGGCCAATTTAACCTATACATGCCATTATAACCACAATTGTTTTACCTTATATATCAAATTGAGTCAATCGATAGTATGAGTGATCTTCGTCGAGTTTTTAATCCAACGAGCTTCTGATTTACTATAGTACAGGGAAAAATAAAACAGAGTAAGCATATAATGCTTAGTAAGTCCGTATAACTTGGTATTTAGCTTACCAACTATTCATATTAAAGATAAACATGTAAATCAGAATCAACCATTCGGTCCCAAGCCCTAATACATATTCTCATCACCTTTGTTAGTAACTTAATTCATATAAACATCAAGAAACACATATATGAGCTTAAGAATATTCGAATTCTCATACACATATGTTTTCCACATCATATATTCATATAACATGTATACAAATTATTTCCATATTTTTCATGTACATTCTATAATGATTCATCTCGAATTTTAGTATATTTCATGTCAGAACTTTGCTCATTGTTCAACTGAAATATTAATAATCACATAGATAATACACTCGAAATGTACAAATCTATTCTCATAGATGAATGTATTCATCAAACAAATTTCCATGTTTATATATCATAATTTCATACTTTCATATTTCATATATCATCACTTTCATGTACTTCAAGCAGATACACGTAAAAACCCATTTCTTTTCAAGTCAGGATTTTACCCGTTGAATTATTGAAAATATCGATGGATACTCAGGTAGTACACACAAAGTGTACAAATTAGTAAATCAGTCAATTCATATTCAGAAGTACCCATTAGGGAACTTAATCAGGAAACACACTCTCGAGCCACATATCATATAACAGGATTATCATTCCAGGCTAAATCCTAATTGTAACATATGCTCGAGTGGGATTATATCAAGATTATCCATCCGAGCTAAATCCTATCTGTAATGAGGTCAATAGGATTACTCGTTCGAGCTAAATCTCGTCAGCAACAAATACAAGACCTCATTCATTTCGAGAAATCACATATCCATCGATTTTTCATTCATTCAAACGGAATTTTGCATTTATTAGGCAATTTTCGGGTATGTGATCAATCTCATATATTTATACATTTATGCAATTCAAATGTTCACATTCAACTTAAGCATAAAAATAACATTTTTATCATTTATCACTTATCGGGTATTATCATTTATTTCAGACACTTTCATTTATAAGACTTAACAAATATGTGATCATTTCACATATTTATGGCATTTATACAATTTACATACACAACATTCAATTCAAGCATATAAATATATACAATTTAGTTAAACGAACTTACCTCAATAAGTGTTCGTGTACATAAAGCCTATTAATCCAACATTTTCTCCTTTCCTCGTTCTAACTCCATATTGAGTTTATCCAGATCTATACGAGTAAATTTAATATCAATTTAATGTAATTCATACTCAATTTAGTCCAATTTACACTTTAAGCAAATTTACCATTTTGCCCCTAAACTTTTTATAAATGATGATTTCGTCCTTAGATTCGGAAAACAAAATTCATGCAATTTAATCCTTATTCCGAGCCTAACCGAATTTTTCATGTAATATTTACAACCCATATATTTCATAAAAAATCAAAATTTTTCCATGGATTTCTCAGTTTTACAATTTAGTCCCTAAATCAAGTTTTCATCAAAATTCACTTTGTAAAAGTTGTTTATTTATCAACAACCTTTCATTTCTACCATAAATT
This sequence comes from Gossypium anomalum, assembly GCA_025698475.1. Taxonomy (NCBI): domain Eukaryota; kingdom Viridiplantae; phylum Streptophyta; class Magnoliopsida; order Malvales; family Malvaceae; genus Gossypium; species Gossypium anomalum. The sequence continues at coordinate 21,931,428 of CM046968.1, forward strand.
TCATAATTTCAGCATATTCATCAATGGTAAAAATTCTATAATTTGATATCTTTTCAAATTGATCCCCAAATAAATAGATCAAGTTACCCTGATCTCAAAAATATAAAAATTACTAAAAACATGGCTTGAATACTTACCTAATTTGACCAAGAAAGCTTGCTTTATCTTTCCTAGGGTTTCCATGCAAAATATTTGGGGAAGATAATGATAAATGATGATATTTTCATCTTTTATTATTTATCACCTTTATTTTTTTAATCTTCCAATTTTGTCCTATTCTTTAATTTTATTTTCCATGGATGAATCATCATCCTTAATGACTAAGCATTTTTAATGGTATAATTACCATATAAGGACCTCCAATTTAAAGTTCTATAGCTATTTAATCCCTTTATCTATTAGAACTGAACTTTTACACCTTGTGCAATTTGGTCCTTTATCGATTTAAGCATGTAATCGATAAAATTTCTTTACAAAATTTTCACACAACATTATTATCATATTATAGACCATAAAATAATATTAAAATAAATTTTATTTCTGGAATCGGATTTGTGGTCCCGAAACCACTGTTCTGATTTCTCTAAAAATGGGATGTTACATTGATAGTTCAATTTCCACTTGTGACAATTTAAAATTTTCTTCCAAGATTATACATAACACCCCCGTAGTGATATTTAGACAAAACCCCAGGCACCAACACATGTCTCGTCTTCTTCAGACCTACCAGTTGATTCACTAATTGTCTCTTCATGATGCCTTGTCTCCTCACTCGAATGCCTCACATCCTTGGTCTCAAACCTATAAACATACACCACTTCAAGTATTTCACATTCTTAGCTACATACTCGGACACTGCTTGAACTGCTTGGCACTTTAACTCATTATTAACAAACATTTCCTTCATCTTAGGCTTAGGTTCCACACACCTAAAGGTCTTTCCCACTCCACCTACTTCCATAGTCATCTTTCTTTTGCCCACATCTATGGTTGTAACACCCCAACATATATAGGGTTGGAGGAAATAAATAATAAAATAAATTAGTCTTGATGGTTATGTAGTTAATGCACTCCCTAGAGATCCTAGGTTCCATCCACTCCTCTCCTATTTCCTTTCCTTTTGTTTTTAGCAAACTAGGATGAAAGTCTCTCTAAAATAAATTTAAATGGAGTGAAAGCTTATCAAGTATGGACAGTAGCCCAATAGTTAAGAACTCTTGTTCTCCCTTGCATACCAGGTTTGAGCCACACTATTCTCCCCCATTTCTCTTTTAATTTGGACAATAAGGGTAAATTACCTTGTATCCCTTAGAGTTTTGAAGCCCTAAGAATTTAACCCTTTTCCCTAATTGTAATTGAATTCTTGTTTCTTTTTTCAAACCAAAATAACATTTTATTTCTTCTCTCCCTATTTCTTCCCCATTTTCCTTTTCATCATATACTTTACAAAATATTTTCTTCCCATTTTTGAAATTTATTTTTTCTCCCGAATTAAGATTAATCCCCAATTTCAACTTATTTTCAACTAGAATCGTAATCGTCATTAGAAACCCCCCAATACTTTCCAAGAAGCACTAAGTATAGCTCATATCCCCAAATTTGATCTTAAAACTTTATAGATTTTCTATCTAACGATAATCTTGTAATCAATTAAACGATTTTTCTCGATTTTTCCTCAAAAATCTCAATAATCTTGAAGAATCATGAAATACGTTATTAATTCTTGTACAAATATCGTTTGAATGACCCATTTAGGTACCTCAGGTCAGATTCGAATATGAGGAACATCGCTTGAGATCCCAGCGACAGGTATGTGTTCTTTTACAAGTGAATCGAGGTAAAATTGTGCCTAGGATAGGGCCACACAGTCTGTCACACAGGCACGTGGGCCATCCATGTGGACTACAAGACCTCTCCCACGACCATGTTCCCCTAAAAACCTAGGTTGTTTCAATTCTCACATGGCCTAAGACCCTCTACATAGCCTGTCACATGGTCATATCCCATTATAGGTTGATTTTGCAAATAGCACACGGGCACAGTCTGTCATACGACCTAGCCACACGGTCGTGTACCCCCTCCACATGGTCCAAGTCTTTCCACACGACCTAGTCACACAGCCATGTGTCCCCTTTTTTAGATTTTACAATTTTACCCAAAAAATTTTAGGATTTGATCAATCTAGTCTCTGAATGACTTACAAATTATTTTTAGTGCTTTAATTTATTCAATTGGTCCCTTGGTAATATGAATTATGTTAAAATCCATAATTTGATGGACTAATTTAATATGAAATCTATATATATTTGCATGAATTGTGAATAATACATATGTCTATTGTTTCAGTGTTTGTGATTGTATGTATAGTATGCCTTATGCCATTGTTAAATTGAACACATAAAAAACATGATTTTTTCTACTGAATTGATTTGTCACAAGCATATTAACTACTACTGAATCGAACTGCTATGAGCATATTGTTTGCTACTGTATTGATCTATTAAGCATGCCATATTTCATTGTATGGAATGGGACGTTATGAATTAGAGGAAGTATTAGGGGTTTATCTGCATTACAGACATAGGCAGATTCCATCTACAACGATCTGTACCCACAGTCATAAGCAGATTCCCCCTGCTACATTTTTGTTGTGCATCCACAAGCCTTTGGTAGTTATTAACAGCAAACATATTGTGCATCCACGACCACTGATAGATTTTACCTGCATTATTTTTGTTGTGTACCCACAGCCATAGGCAGATTCCATCTGCAGCATCTTGTTGTGTGTCCACAATGATTGGCAGTTAATCTGCAAATCATTGGTGATTAATTCACAATTTGGTGTGTTAGTGATTAGAGTTCTGGGAAACTCCCATTATGCTGTGTAGCGGTGAGGTAGGATCTTTCTAACAAAACCAAAACTGTATGGCATATATGGAAGCATGTGCATACAAACCTAGAATTTCTGATATGACACATATATGTATATATGGATGAGTAACCTGTGAATTTGATATTCTAAAATTGGCATTGTAAGTTCTGTGAAATTATGATGGTTAAATTGAAAATGTGGTATTTTGAACTGCTATTAGATTGCGATTGATCTGTGTGTTATTATTTAATATGTCTTACCGCTTATTTGCACTGATTTTCTTGTGATTTAACTCACACTGAGCGTCATAACTCACCCTCCATTTATTTCCACTCTTACAGATAATGCACTAGGTTAGGACAAGGATGCGAAATTTGGAAGGTCTCAACTCAACTTAATTATTAAAATATTTATATTTAGTTCTTGGTTTTATATATATTATTCAGACACTGCTTTACTGAATTTTGAACTATCGCATGGGACATAGTTTCGAGTTTTTCTATATATACATAACTTGCATGACATTTATGTTATTTTAGGATATGAAAATGTGATTATTAATATGATATGTAAGAACCTCAGTTTCTAGTTAATACATATGTAAATATCACTTTTCCACTGCTAAAGTATATTAAAAAATTTGAGTTGTAAATAAATAAATAATTAATTAAGTTTTCTTCTAAATTTAAATAAACATTTTAAAAATGATTGTTTTCAAAACTCTAATAGCTTACTGGGCAATTTCAATGGCTAATGTAATCTTTCGAATTTGGGCTAACGTCTAGGCCAGGTTGGGGAGGTTAGAATGGTGGCCTTAAAGATAGCTAAGAATGGTCTCCCTAATAGAATGAGTATCTCTAAATCCTCTTCAAAGTCAAGAACTATGAAGTCAACTGGTAAGATGAACTATCGAACCCTCACTAAAACGTCCTCTAAAACTCCCTTTGGGTGAAGTAGGGACCTATCAGCTAGTTGAAGGGTTATCGAAACATCCTCCAAAACTTCTTTTGGGTGAACTACGGACCTATTGGATAGTTGAAGGGTTATTGAAGTTTCCCTAATGTCACCTACACTAAACCTACAATAAATGGAAAAGGGCATTAAGTTTATACTTGCTCCAAGATCACAAAGTCTCTTGCCAAAATTTATACCTCCAATCTTTATCGGAATGGTAAAGCTATCGGGATCCTTGAGTTTTGGTAGAACTCTCCTAAACACAATAACACTACACTCAGCATTAAGAATGAATCACTATTCTCTCCCAAAATTTTTTTTTAGACATCACTTTCCTAAGGAACTTAGCATATTTCGACACTTTTTCTGGGACATCAAGTGATGGGAGGTTGACATTTAAAGCCTTAAAAATCTTGAGGAAATCCAAAAATTCCTCATTGTCTCACTTCTTCTTCTCTTCTAGTCTACTCGAAAGGGTATGGGTCTTGGATTCAGTTATTGTGTTGGAACAGTTCTCTTCTAGTCATTGTCTCTCACCCCATCTCTAACACTAGAAGTGTGAGTGCTCTCATCTTTTCACTAACTTCCTTTTCCCTACTAATTGGTCGATTAGGTTCTTTAACCATAACCTTGGATCTAAGGGTAATCGCCTCGGCATTTTTTTTCTTCCTTCTTCGAATTAGGCTCAGTATTACTTAGTATGCTAGAGGCTAAGTTATTTTGCAACCATCACAAAACTTGATCTAATTGATGATGAATTTCACACATATCGATTTGTACCACATGAAAACCTTCCTCTACCTTGCTTACCTTAATCGATAATGGAGGGTCACTACTATAGGTTGGTTTTCTTCCTTGCTCTCGGGGTACTCTAAATGGTAATGGAGGTTGATAAGGTGCATTAGGTCTAGGACAATTAAGGTTTTGGGCTCCATGATTAGAGGGGCCTCACTGGTTCCCTCCCCACCTAAGGTTAGGATGGTCATGCCACCCTAGGTTATAGGTGTGGGAGTATGGATTGTATCCACTATTTCCTACATAGTTAGCCTCCACTTGGTTGCTCTCATTAGCATTTCCCCACAAGGCGCCTTCACTATCATGTCCTGCATTAGAATAAGTTAGAAGGGGCTGATTTTGGACTTGCACCTTAGTCGAACTCATCTCCAATTGATTGAGCCTTTCGAGGACTTGTTGATACTTGTCCTCACTATAGACCACATTCACAGTTGATTGTTTAGCTCTATATGTGAACCACTCTACTGACCACATATAAGAATTATTTGCCATGTCCTCAATAAGTTTCCAAGCCTCAACATAAGTCTTTGACATGAATGCCCCCGCAGACGCTCCATCAAGACTAGAGTGCAATTTATCATCCAACCATTCTAAAAAACTTGAAGTTGCAGCCAATCTTGCAATCCAAGATATAGGCACTTATGTAACATGAGTTTAAAGCACTCTCAAGCCTTGTATAGTAGCTCCCTTCCAATTGTCAGAAATTCGTTATATCCATACAAAGTTTTATCATTTTGCTCGGGGGAAAATATTTTGCCAAAAACATTTTCACTGGTTCATCCCAAATGTTGATGGAATCTATTTGCTGTGAATCTAAACACATAAATGCATTTTCAATAAGAGAGAAAAGGAATAACCAAAGATTACTAGCATCATCAGATACCTCATTATATTTACAGGTATCGCAAATAGTTGGAAATCTCGTAAGATGGTGATTCAGATCCTTATTCATTGACCCTCAAAATTGAAGGTTTGCTTGTATAATTTGGATCATTACCAGTTTAAATTCGAAGATATTAGCATTAATCATTGGGTGATTAATGCTTTCTCGATCAACATCTAGATTGGGCATCGCATAGTCGCGCAGGTACGTTGCTCCATGGGTGGGTGCGGTGGTGGTTGAATCTCTACTCGCGGATCTTTGATGGCATGGTCTCTTTGTAGAATTTGGGCATCTTACAGATGTTGCACCCTCCTCACATGTGTAATGATATGTTTCAGTTTTGGCTCGAATGGTAAGACACCATTACCGATCTGAGTTATACAATGCCTCCTACAAGCACAAGAGAGTGAAACAAATTAACCAAAAAATGCAAACGAAATAAAAACAAATAAAAACAAAGTTGTAACTATAACCTCGACTTTCATCAGTTATCTCTTTAAGTACACGCAATGGAAATAAAAATAGTTCAATCAAACGCTGATTCCCCGATAACGGTGATAACAACTTGACCGCCTCTCTCTCTTGATTTCACGAATGGCAAGGGAGAGTAGAAATCAACACTCGGGAATTAAAAAAATATAACTATCGTGACTTTACTGCAAATGTGACAGGTCAGTTGTAATATTTGTAGTGTTACAATGGAACATTGGAGTATTCCAAGGATCAAACCCAAGAAAATCGTGGATTGAACAATTTCTAAATAACTTGCGTATGAAATAAAGAGTCTAACCAACTAATAGAAAAAAGTTATATTATGGCAAATCATAAACTCAAGAGAAATTAATCTACTTTACTATCTAGCTAGCAATGACCAAATTGTAAAACATGCAAAGTTACAAAATTAAAAATTAATTAACGAACAGTGGTTGGTTGACATTAATGTGGTTCACTAATCCTCAAATCAGGGATCCAAATTGCTTAAACTCCCAAAATGGCTCAATTTTACCACCCAGTCTCCATTTTACCAAGTTAGAGAAATTAATCTAAATTATCTCTCCATCTCACCGATTAACCTAGGACTAATGAATTAGTGCCCAACAAGATCTCCTCTCAGTTTCACTTGCCTAAATGTTCCCTTAGGGTCATCAATCCTAAGTTTTTGGATGATAAGTTTTTAAGTTCATTCAAATTAGTCCAATTTATTACGATTTGATCTTTCATTCAAAAATTAGCTCACCATATCTCTATCAACCAACCCCCTTAAAGGTTTAGCTATTCATGCCACAAATAAAACTAACAACCATGAAAATGAAGAACAAGGAAGCCATTAAAAAAAGCTTAAGAAAAAAATATATAAAAGATTAGATTTTTATGCAAGAAAAATTAAAAGGCATGTAAAGAGAGGCATTCAACAAGAAAATCTAAAGCAATAAATATAAAAGGAACAAACTTTAACAAGTGTAAAGTAAAAGAAACTGAAATACATTAAACTAAATCTGAAAAAAAAATTATCTTACAACCAAGGTACTGGGACTAAAAATGCAAATAAACTTAAGCTACAGTGATAACTAACTTAACTAACACTAAGAACAACTAAAAGAAGAAGAAAAGTTGTTAGGAAATGTAAAACCTACAACTAAGGAAATAAAAATAAAAAACCCTAGAACAACTAAAAGAAGAAACCCTAGAGAAAACTAAGCCTAAACTAAGCTAATGTGGCATTTTTTTCTCTCTCATCCAAATTTTGGCTGATATAGCAACTATTCTAACCTAATTCTTGTGCAAAAAGTACCCTTGAATGGGCATTCAATGATTGGTGCTTCGAGTGGACAAATATTACCCTTTTGTCTAATTTTGCTCCCTTATGATATCGATATCGTGATACCTAGACCAGTTTCGAACTTGGGGGACTTAGCAGATGGTGGATATCGCGATACCCAAAGTGGATATCGCGATACCACTAAAGGGTGGTCTCCAATCCCAAGCCTGTTAGAGGCATCGCGATTCCAAGGTTTGGATATCGCAATACCTTCTCCTTTGGTGCTGTTCTCACTTGATTTCAGCCTCCAACACGTCCCTACATCATTCAATCATACGTTAAGGACCCAATGGCACTATTGGCCAAATTGGGTCTCAAAATAAGTAAAAATAAGACATTTACATTAAATTAAAATTTAAAGATTACGAACAAGGCATTACTTTGCTTGAGAATAAACTCCTTAAGTATATCAAGAAAGCCTAATTTGTCATATCAAATTACGGTAGATTATAGGTCCTTTCACATAACGACTCCAACACTCTTAAATCCTGTATACAAGGCAGTACAATCATAAGTTCAATAAACTTAGTGAGAACTTGTACAGCCTAACTAAAAAAGGCTTTATGCATTTTTAGGAATAAAATAAAAGCACAAAATTTAGAACTCTTTGAGTATCTTAAGAAGTTCTACCAATTTTTCTGGTGTAGTCGTTGCCTTTCATTCTCTGCCAACAGTTGGCAGACATATCCACTAATTCGTCATGAGTGTGCTTTTCCAAATAACAAATTCTTTTAGAACTTGACACTATCCCGTTTCATCTCAGATGCCCATCTTACATTTCCTGGTTTGATTTAGTGAAGATATCCACATACGTGCCTATACAGATTGGTGACTACTATTGGCGGATTAGTAGATATCTTGCCACTACTACGGACTCTTACCTTAACCCCTTCATTCCATACTGACCTAATATGGGCTTACTGTGTTACCTCGATGATTACTTTCTTAGGATTTAGCATGTTGCATAGAACCCTCCATTTAAGGAAAATCCATTTAAAAATATCTTTATTTGTGACCTTGAATATAAGATTTGGCTGATGATTAAACACCCCTCCCTTTGCGAACTTGTACTTATAAGACAGCCCCATAGGACTTTTCCTATTTTAGATCATTCACCAGGAAACTCCCATTATCAAATTGTTCCTAAGAGACTACTTCTTTCCTAGATTCTTTCTAGCGGACTTCCACATTTAATAGTCCCAAGTGGACTTTCCCACGATATATAGTCCTGATAGACATTCTCTTTCTTTGTGAATCTCTAGCAGACTTTGCCGATCAGAGATTTTTAGTGGACATTCCCTTCTAAGTGGTCTTGGGCAAACTTTCCACTTTTTCTAGCAAACCCTTTATCAATGACTACTTGAATTTTAGATAATGAATCATTTCATAAACACTTAGTAAATGATGGTTCTACACCAAGCCTGGAGAACTCTTATTGACAAATATCTCTATAGGAAATACCCTTTCCTTCCACGTATCTCGCATTTAAGATGCTTACAACAATTCCTCTTAATAACCTACTTGCCCGCATTTTTAGACGTGCCAAGATCATCGTGTAAGATTACTCGCCACACGAGTCATACAGTGACTTCTCCTTTTATGCCCTGACAGGCTTCCTTGTTCACTGTCCTAGCAGAATCCGTTTCAACATAGGATGTACTTGTTCGCCATTGAATTATGCCATGACTAAACAAGGACTTTTGATTCTTATGAATCATTAAACCCCTTTTCGAGGTGTCAACTCGAAGGACCTGTACACCATTGGCACAGTGTCGCCCTAAAAGACCTATATACTGTCATCTCGGTGTTGCCTTGAAAGACTAGTCGATAATTGTTGTCACGGTGTCGCCTCAAAAGACTAATGGATTACTGATTCAAAATGTCTCTTAACTCCCTTAAATCCCATAACAATCGGCCCATTCCTCCATTGCACCAATTTTCTTATCTTCATCTACCCCATGAAAGTAACTCCCTCCGTACTCCACACATTAAAACATGTATTTCACTCATAACATTCCAAATACTATTGCATCAAAGAGTACGCCACACTTCAATACATCAGCACACAGTCCTAACATACAGAACATACTTGTAGTCTTCATGAATTCATACAATTTTAAACACGCATGACATACTCATTCACTATAATCATGTCCTACCAAAAGTTTAAAACAGAACTCAGAGAAGATATAGACACAAATCACACAAGCAGAACTCATCCTTTAATCATCCAAAACTAAAGTACAAAAACTCACCTAAACCCCTTCATCCTCGCCAATTTAGCTTGCCTAAATGCCAGAGCATCCTTCGTCCTAGCAGCAGCAATTTCTCAAATTCTTTACTTCCAAACTCCAAATCTCACGATCACTACCCCATACATTGCTCTCTTTAACTTCATCATCTTCAAAGCAACCGAAGAATATGATGCAGATGAGAAAAAAATTGTCAACAGAATTGAGAAGAACTCCTTTTGCAGGAATATCCCTCATCACTCGAATATATTCCCATATGCATGATTTCCATGGTCTAAAGCAACTGTTCGTCGCTAACCATTCTGTCTCCCACTAAGGAACTAGTCAGTTCCAACTTAACCGAATCAGGATTCGAACTCAACTATTCACTAATTAGCCACAAAACTTTCCCAAGTTTACCAGCAGAGCGCGTTAACTTACCATTTTATTCAATTAAATCTCAATTCTCCTTTAAATTTAGGACTTATACAAATGACAACAATATCAAGATGATGTTATCTTCCAAAAATTCTCGCTAACCACAACAGAGTTGGTTTTGACATGATCTTAGAGAACTAATTATTTTTCAACAATTAATGTATTGTATTGTTATTGATTTAATTATACTCTCAATCTCTATACTTAACTATATTTTTACAACTAATGTGTAAATTAATTTTTTTTGAATTTGTTGTCTATAAAATGTATTGTGAATATAAACGTGATGGTAAAAAAAAAAATTTGAATTTATTAGTCTCTTTTTCAAGGTTTAATATAGTAATGTATTGAATAAATTTGTTAAGCGCAATCGAAGCTAAAGCAATAAAAAGCAAATAGAAGAAATTTAAAATTAAAATAATTATTGTCGAGGTCCTTCATGTATACTTTTTCATACACCGAATGGTACAAAATCTTAGGGAATTAAAAAAACCCAACTTACGGATGTGGAAGTCTGAGAAATAATTCCAGGAGAACATTTAGGTAAAAAGAAATAAAATATATGCAATATTAAAAAGCAGGAACAAATGTAAAATAAAACCTTCAAATCTATACTAAGGAAGGCCTTACATGCCATTTGTCCATTTCTTTTTCCATTCCTATCTTAATTCTAATTCCTCTGATTATATCCTTATATTTCACTCCAATTTTATATTTAATATATATACTTCAATTTTGAAATAATTTGGTATCTCAATTCTTATCTTTATTTCGATTAAAATGTGAATCTAATTTTTTTAGAATTATTAACATTATTAAAATTCTCCATTAATTTCTAGCCTATTATAATGTCATTTTATTACATGGATATTAAGTAGGTATTTTTTTTTTAATTTCAAAATGTCAGACCAACAAATTTAACAAAAAAAATTTTAACAAAACAATTTCGAAAAATATAAAGACTAAATTACAAATATATATATATATATATATGAATAGTACAAAAACTAAAAAAGTATATTACAACCTTTAAATTTTTACTTAAAAATAGTACAAGCGGTGAAAGGATGGTGAATGGACTTGGGCCGAAGTTTTTGTAGCTCTTACCACCAGCTTGCAAGCCTTCTTTATTTTTTCATTATTTTCATTTAAGATGTTTTTCACAATTTTAAATAGTAAAATATAAATATGAAATTATTAAAAATTATAAATTATAATCTACTAAATTTTTAAAGTGTTCCATTAATATTTTAATAATCTAACCATCAAATTTTATGCTCCTTTCATATAGATCGTAAATGTTAAGTTTGGCAATTTTTAACTATTTATTTTATGTAAAAAAAATTCAATCGTTATATATATATATATATATATATAGACAATAGTTTAGATCAGTATGCTAGAGATATCGAATCGATTAAAAATTTTACATGTATGAAAAATTAGACCGTTAGATTGTTAAAATATTAATCATATAAAAATTATAGAATGGTGTAAAACCACTTTAGTTACAATAGTGTAAGTGGATCCCTCTCGTTTATATAAACACATAATCATTTAAAATATTAATCATATAAAAAATTACAAAATTGTGTAAAATTAAATTGATTTTATACTGGTGTAAATGGATCCCTCTAGTTTATATAAATATAATAATATCTGATACCCATGCATAAGATGAATTATTTAAATATATGTTAATATAAATATGTGCCATTTGTATCAACAAGTGGTTAGAAGAAGGGAAAATGGATCTCTTCCTTAAGCATTTGAACCAAGTTTGAATCCTGATATTGTTATTGTTGAGAGAATTTTACCTTAATACCATTCGGCCTAAACAGAATTGGTTCTAAATGTAAAACGGATGAGGACATTTATCTACTTTAACTTGAATAAAGATTAATCTTAAACCATAAAATAAGTCCAGTAATTATAAAACTTCATTTTTAAGTGTGACTATGATTAGGTAATTACAAGATTATAATGAAATGTTACAAGCAAATGCTGCCTATATTATGCTAAACCTCAATTATTGTTTGGAATTTGGACCATGATACGATCTATTAATTTATTTCATATTTGTATTTTCTTTTTATAAAAAAAGTTTCAAGCATCTCTTGGACTACAACATTAAATTATTGATCAATACTTTTTTTTTTATAAGAATAATGTCATAATCAAAGATATTTTTGGTAGGACTATAATTTATAGACGTCGTTACCAATTATGAAGTAGTAAATATTATAATTAATTTAGGTCCATTGGTTAGGTCACTTTTTTTTTTCTTTTAGTAGGGGGGGAATAGTATCCCAATTTTTATCTCCCTCTAAGCTTTTAAATTTTCTCTAGCTATTCATATATTCTAGTTTTTTTTTTTTTATTTCATCATATATTATAATATCTGATTTTGATTATGAATTTTTTAATGTGTTATTTATACTTGTAATTTCACTTATGAGTGTACTTATAAAATTTTAAAGAAAATTATTATGTTATTACGAATAGTAGACTTATTAGATGTCATAAGTAAAATTAATATAATATTGCATGCTCTTTAGTTGGGTCGAATCCATTAATTTTTCATTAAGGGCCAAATTAAAATTAAAAATTTGAGGGTATGAAAGCTAATAAATTATGGTAAAATAGTTTACATTGAATAACTATTTCTTTGGAGGGCCATAAATGCAATTTTCCCCATTTGGTTAAAGCTAAAACGCTTAATGCACATTTTAGTCCTTGAAGTATACCACTTTTCTCACTTTGGTCTTTAAAGTTTTTTTAGCCCACTTCTATCCCTAACGTTATCAAACATTCCCAATTTAGTCCCTAACGTTATCAAAAACCCCCCATTCAATCATTTGGACGTTAAAAAAACTAGCTGAGATATCCAACCAATCATATCTTGCCATATATCATACAATGATGTCATTATGACATCATTATCCGGAAAAAAAAACCTTAGAAATCTTTTAAAATAAAAAAAATTACAAAAAAAATATTGAAGTTATCAAAATATTAAAGTTATAAAAAAATCACTATGAGATCCTTTTCTATTGGAAGGATACCACCTATAATAATTGTTGTATAATTGACTAATATATCAAAAAACCTCAAACTACTATGTTACATTTAAACAAACCCTTATACTTATTTTATAGTTAAATAAGCCCCTAATTTATTATTTCTACCCTTTAAAGCCCTTAATTTTAATTTTGGTATTTTTTTTATCTTTTACTTTAATTTTCACACATGTTATACTTTTATTAGTTAAAATTATTCCTTTTTTAAGCACTCAGATATATGGGATTAAAACTATTTTACTATACTAAAAAAAGCTATATTTTAAGTATCAATGAGTTTCATATTTTTCAACAAAAAGTTTAAATTTCCATGCAAAATATTAGTATTTTAATTATTCATTATTATTTTTTGAGACGTTTTCAATCTAAGATTCATATTGAAATAAATGAATTTTAAATATTGTTGGTTTACAGTTGAGTTGTCGTATTTTGATACATCAAACTAGGTTCATCATTATACTTAATAAGCTTGTTCTCAAGCAATTTTAATGTTTTCATAGTTTTTGTTTAATTTTCGTTCTTTAGCTTTGATAAGCTCTTTATGCATTCTGTGCTTATTTTGTGCTATTTTGGGACCCAATTTGGCCAAAGGTGCCATTTGGACCCTCATGAGTGATTGAGTGTTGTAGGAGCATGTTGGTGGCCCAAAATTGAGTGAAAACCATTCCACAAGCAAAGGTATTACGACATCAAAGCTTGGATATCGCAACACCTCCGCCAGAACCAAAATGAAAAAGAAAATGAGCCATCTACAATGGTATTGCGATATCCACCCCTAAGGACACCCCTTGAATAGACAATGAGGATATCACAATACCTTCTTCTGGGTATTGTGATATCCCTATCGTATGGGGAAAATGACATTAGGGAAGTCTTTGTCCAGCCGAAGCACCAATCAGATAAAAGACAGAGAGGGGAATTTTAGGCAACATTTTAGGGTCATAATCATCTTTAAAAAGCCAAAAATTGGTTGAAGAAAAGGGAGGCTGTAGTTTTAAGGTTAAAAAGCTTTTTAATTTAGGTTTTCTTTCATATTTTAGCTTAGAAATAGAGTAGTTTTCTTCTCCATAGTGTGAGGTTTACTCATCCTACACATTTTTTTTGTTTTTCTTAGTATTAATGGTAGTTAGTTAATTTAGTTATAACTGTAGCTAAGTCTTATTTTTATGTTTAGGACCTTTACTTTATTTGTAATGGCAATTTTATCTTTGGGTTAATGTTATTTTAGTTTTCTTTCTTTTCATCTGTTAAAGATCTCATCTTTGTTATTCTTGTTTCTTTATCTGTGTTAGTTGCCTTTTATTTAAGTTTATTAAGTTAAAAACCAAAGCTTTCATCTTTTTGTTCAAGTTTATGTTAATGGGTTCCATGGTTGATTATTTCATGTTTGTTAGTTTTAATTTGATAATGGGTAGCTAAACCCTAGGTGCTTGGTTAATAGAAATGTTGGGTAATTGATTTTAGGTTTTAGGTACTAAATCATAAAACTAGACTAAATTGAATAAACATCAAACCTTAATAATGACACCCCTAAGGGAAAATCTAGATAAGTGAGACCGATAGATGATCTTGTTAAGCACCAATTCATTATTCTCAGGTTAGCTGGTGAGATCGAGAGATAAAGCGGACTAATTTGTCCAAGTTGGTAAAGTTGAGACCGAGTTAATTAACAACATAGAAATCAATTGTAACACCCTAAAATATATAAGGTTAGAAGTAATAATTAACCAATAAATGAGTCATAGTCTAGGTGGTTAAAAGCTTAGTATACTCCAAGAAATCCAAGGTTTAAGCCATACTATTCCCATTTTCTTTCTTTCTTTTTTTTTCAGCAACCAAGGAACAAAATCAAACTAGAATATATATTAGTTTTGGTAAAAATGTAACAAGAATGGGTAGTAGCCCAAATGTTTTAACATTTATTTCCCCTTATTACCCAATCTCGAAACATGTCATTCTCTCTACCATTTCTTTTATTTTTGGTAGAATGGGTTCATTACCCAAATAGCCCCTCAAATTCAATAAACCCCATGTATTTAATCTCTTCTCCTAATCACAAAAGAACTATAATTTTCTTTCCAAATTAAAACATATTTTCTTTGCTCCCTTCCCCTATTTCTTTCATATTTCTTTTCATCATCTTTTTCCTTACACAATTTTTGCTCCCCATTGTTGAGATTAGTTTCTTGCTTTCTCAAATCTAAATCAATCTCGAGCGTAAATAGTTTTCCACCAATGGTTAAACTTATCGTCGCTAACCTCTGAATTCTTATCAAAATTCTGTAAGTACTCTAGTTTCAATTAGTAGAACCCGTAAATTCTAAAATAACAACATTTCTTGCTAATTCTAATTCAATTACGAATCTTTTACAAAATCTTCTACAATATTGGTTTTTCTTGAAATCCATTATTAATTCTTGCGTAAATATCGTTTGAAAAAACCAATTTAGGTATCCCAAATCAGATCTGAACAGGAGGGACATTGCTTGGTCTCTTGGTAACAAGTGTGTGTTTCTTTACAAATGAATCGGGAGAAACTAAGCCTCAGAATAAGGTCATACGGCCGGCCACACAGGCGTGGGGACCACATGACCATGTCCACCCTGAAAACCTAAGAGTTCAATTCATACACGGCCTGCCACATAATCGTGTCTTCTTTACACCTTGATTTTTCAAATTCCACACGGCCTCAGTCTGTTACACGACTGTGTACCCCCTCCACAAGAACCAAGGCTTCCCACACGGTCCAATCACAAGACTGTGTATCCCTTATTTTACAAATTTTATAGTTTTACCCAGAAAATTATGTTTTATGTAGATTAGTCTCTGAATGTATCCCAAACTGGTTTTAATGTTTTATTTATATAATTGAGTCACTGGTAATATGAATTATGCTAAAATCCATGATCTAATTGGTCGAATTAATATTATATTTATATGATTGCATGAATTGTGAATAAACATGTCTATTGTATTTGTATCAGTGAATTATTAGTATAACATGTCGTATGATACCATTAAATTGAATCCCTGAAAAGAAAATGTTTTGGCTACTGTATTGATTAGTTGAGAATATATTTATTAATGCTATTCTCAATCTGTTATAAGCATGATATCTGTATTTTTTGTTTTGTTTTATTATAAGCATGCTAAACCTTATTGCATAGGATGAGACATTTTGTAAGGAGGAAGTTCTAGTAGAATATTAATCTTCAAATCTGGTGGTTCATCCACATATTATCTATTAGCTATTATCTGCAATTATGTTGTGTATTCACAACCATCTGGCAATGTATTAAACTGCAAAACTGGTGGTTCATCCACCCATTATTTGACAGCTTTTATCTACATTTATGTTGTGTATTCACAACCATCTGGTAACGTATTAACTTACAACTTTGTGGTTTATCCACAACTCGGTGTGTAGGGATGGACGAGTTCTGGGGAACTCTTATGGTGTGTGGCAATGGGGTAGGATCTTATCTATTAAATCGAATATGAATGCATCCGTAAAGCATGTGCTTGAAATTTTGAAATCTCCGTTATGATATGATATATGTATATTTGTTTCTACATTGTTAATGTAACAGCCTAATTTCAGTGGTGTCGGAATAATGATTCGAGATCACAAAATCCGACAAATGAGTAGGAAATATTATTAATTTAGTGAGTATAAGTTAAATGTTAAGTTAGGAAAAATTTTGAAATAGTGAATAGTGTACAAAAAATATATATATATATATATATATTAAAATAATTAGAATCGAAAAGGAGGTATCGAGACCTCAAAAATTTTAAATCGAGCCATAAATATTTTTATAAATATTTATGGAGTGTTAATAAGTTAGTATTAAAGTTTCACAAGAAATTTTAAAGTAATCTTGATAGCTAATTAAATAAAAAGGACTAAATTGAAAAGGTGAAAAAGTTACTAAAATGATTAAATAGCTTAATTTTCAAATGAGGAAGGACCTAAAGTGCAAATAAGCCCAAAGGAGATATTTTGGGCGGCAATAGCTGAAAAAATCAGAAAATGGGTGAAATAAGGGCAAAATTGGAAAATTGCCAAAATTAACTAAATAAAAATGGGACTAAATTGGAATATCTAGAATTCTCTTCATTTCTCTTCATATTCATCAGCTGAAAAACAGTCATGGATGAGGGTTCAAGCTGGTTTTCATACTCTAGCTTCATGTAAGTTTAATTCTTGCTTTCTCCTTGAAATTTTTATGTTTTTGGACTTTTACAATTGGGTCCAACTTACTATTTCATTAGTTTTTGATTCCATGGCTAATTTTTGAAGTTTTTATGGATGATTACTGGAAGAATATGATGAATAAACATAGAATTGAAGTTTTAATTTTGACATATGGTGATTTTATCAAGTAAAATTGATGAAAATTGGTTTAGGACCTAATTGTGAAAGAGTTTGGAATTAAGGTCTAGTGTTAAAGTTCTGGTTTTCAAGGGTTATGAAGTAGTTTAAAATGATGGAATAAAGTATTAAATGAGAAAAATTATCTCAATTGAGGAGTTAATTCAACAAGGATTGAATTGTATGAACTATGAAATTTGGGGCTAAATGGAAATCAATATTTTTCACTAAAACTGTTTTGGGCAGCAGCAGTATCCTAACTTTGAAAAATCACCAAAAATTGTAGAAATCGAATTATAGGATGAATAAAATATGAAATTAAAGCTTATTGAGTCTAGTTTCTTATAAAAGAAATTATGTAAGCAATGGAGTTGTAAATCATGAGCTACAATAACTTTTGTGAGACAAGGTCAGAATGATTTCGGGTTCCCCTGTTCTGAATTTGGAAAATCATCAAAAATTGGATAAAAATAATTAGAGGCTTAAATTTATATGTTTAGAATCCTTAATGAGTCTATTTTCAATAGAAATAAGCGGGAACATGATCCAAATCTCGTACGATGAGATAATTAATTCTTAGTGAAGAAGGGTCGGAACTGTCAGACAGCAGAACAGGGGTAACTTTAAAGAATAAACTGTACTTATTGGCTAAACAAAAATTGTGAAAAATTTTATGGTAATAAGATATGTAAGTCTAGTTTCAGGGAAAATTAGCGGATCTTAATTTCGAGTTCTGTACCTTAAGATATAAATAATTTAGTAACTATGACGCAAATAGACAGTTTTGAATATACATATAAGTAAATAGTGAAATTATTGATAATGTTACTTGTTGCATGTTATATAAATAAAGGATGTGGAATGGAGAGGAGGAGGAGGAAAATATGTATGAATATTCAGCTAGCATGGCTAATTTGCATGTTTTAGGCTCATGGACTAAATTGAATAAAAGTAAAAAAATTTATGGGCAATTTTGTAAAAATGTCAGAAATGACCAAATTGCATGAAATGAATTATTTTATTATTTAAAATTACAAAATTGAATGAAATTATTAATTTAGCTCAAGATCAGGGAAAAACATATTTTAAGGATTAAATTGAAAAGTGTTGAAATTATGGAAAATTCTGATATTTTATAGAATTCATGGGTCGTTATCAATTTGTTTGAGAATAACGGCTGGAAATAAGGATTAAATTGCAATAATTTTATTTTATTTTAACCTAAGGATGAAATCGTCATTAATTAAAAGTTTAGGGGTAAAATGGTAATTTTGTTTAGAGTATTAGTTGAATGTATTACAACATGAAATAAATGAAAACGACGATCAAATTTCTTTATAAAGATCCGGATAACTCGAATACTGAGACTTGAACGTGGAAAAGAAAAGATATCGGATTAATGAAATTATAAACATGTATAAGTAACGAGGTAAGTTAGTATAACTTGAATTGTATTTTTAAATGCATGAAATATCGATATAATGAATTCCCTGATTTTATGTTTATGAAGAAATGGCAAGAGAATGATATTTATCATGACATGTAAATAGGTGATTATTTTTTATACGTTAATACAAGGAAATTAATTAAATTGAGACGAGTAATAAATTTAAGTAAAACATATCGAGAAAAATAAGTACGTTAAGGGACAATATGTTTGATTTTAATTGGTTCCAAATATGAACGTTAGATAAAATGAAATATCTGATAAATAAATCGGTAACTCCGGTAATGCTCCATAACTCTATTTCGGTGACGGATTCGGGTTAGGGGCGTTACATTTAGTGGTATCAGAGCTAAGGTTTAGTCGGTTCTCGGACCGAATGTAGTACATGTGAAGTATGATTATATGTGAATATCTGAAATATGTATTGGTATTGAATTGTATACTGAATAGAAAGTGGAAATGTGAATTTGAATTGAATTGAATGGAATGGAATGGAATTATGATTAATTGAAGTGTGTATTACTATAATTCAAATTTTAATTATTATTGATTGCTGAATTTTTAATTGTTATGTATGGTAAGTAAGAATTATTGTGTTTTGCAATTGAAATGGATTGATATAGTATGTGATGAATTTATTGAATTTATATTGATTGAATTGGTGTATATATATATATTGAATATATATTGATTATTTGAATTGAATTGAATTATGAGTATATTTGATTATTTGAATTGAAATATAAATTGTTTGAAAATTTTAAATATGAGATTTGTGATATTTGAATATTTGTTACTGAAAAGTGAATTGAATTGTATAGAATTATGAATTTATGTGAATAATTGAAATATATTTGTTGAATTAAATGAAAATGTATGAAATTATGAAAATGTGTGAATATATATGAATATTAGATTGGTATATTGATAAAGGAATTATTAAATTGAGAAAGTGAATCAAATACCCTATTAACAGTATCGGACTAGATTGGATACAAATGGCATGCCATTGGATTTGTGATGTGATGAGGAGATTTGTAGTTCGGCCGAGAAGATGTTTCTGTTATTGTAACTTCGGTTTATCCGAAGAGGCATTAAATGCCTTTCTGGTGTGTTATGGAGGACTTATAATATTCCGGGTGTGTTTGGGCTGGACATTCTGGTGTGTTTGGGGGGATATGATATACTGGTGTGTTTGGGAGGCTATATTATACTGGTGTGTTATGGAGGATTTATAATATTCCGGGTGTGTTTGGGCTGGATATTCTGGTGTGTTTGGGTGAAATCCGCATATCCGCCAAAGTCCGAGTCTTGTTAATAGGGGTAAATATGAATATTAAGTAAAATTGAAATAAGAATTAAATTCCCTATTAACTTGTCGGGCTAGTCGGATATAATTGGCATGCCATAGGATTGGAAGAGTACGGGATTTATCGGCTTTACCGATCAAGCACGTATGTGCTTTTAATCGCTTATTCACCAGTTAACGATTCGGCACTTTGTGTGTCGGATATTGTTACCGCATCTTTATTCTTTATTCGCTGTTAGGATTTATTCCGATGAGGTACTCTGTGTACCATACTCGCTCTCAAGCATCTTGTTTCGCTTTGGCTTGGACCGATGAGGCACTATGTGCCGTCTTCGTGTGTTTGGGTTGGAATCTGTGTATCCGTCAAAGTCCGGATTGTTAATAGGGTGAATAATCGAAATGAGAAAATTAAATAAATTTGGTTGCTCGTCACTATTAAAAAATATATATATATGAGAAAGAAATTATGAGTTGAATTTTCAATTGAAATGAAATGTAAGATTTGGAAAGGTTCATGAATTTGCTAAAATATTGAATTATTGATATTGAAATCAGTTGAATAAATGAAATGAGAAAATCAAATGAATTTGATCGATTGAACTTTTGAAAGTATGAAAAAAAAAAAGTGGAATTAAAAATTGAAATGTGAATTGAAATTGAGATATGAGATTGAAAGCTTGAACCAAAGGTTCATGAATTGATTAAAGATAGTATAGATGATATATGATGCTATTTGATGAAAGACTATTGTCGAGATATGAAATTAAAGCATAATTAACACATATGACTTATATTGTTACATGTTTGATGTTTATTATTTATTATAGTTTTAATAATTTGAATTATGGCAATACCACTGAGTATAAACATACTCAACGTATGGTTGTATTACTATAATTCAAATTATTTATTATTAAATGTTAAATTTAAATTATGTATATGGTAAGAGAAGTATGAGTTAGTGATATTGAGATAATTGAAATGTGTTTATGATGAGAAGGAACTTAGAAATGTATGAATAGAAGTTCATGATATGTATGTGATAATGTACGAAATGAGATAATCAAAAGTTGAGAAATGATGAAACGTGAATGAAATGAAAGTTTAAATTGTGATAAGCTTATCTATGTTTGTATGGCATTCATATGATATTATGTGTCTGACTTGTTTGGTTAAGTAAATGCTATGAGTAAATTTACTCAAAATTCATGAAATGTATGTTTAATTACACTAGTTTGAAATGGATAAGCTGAAAAGTTCGTAAACATAATTATGTATGTTAATTTGTTTGAAGTGAATTATGTAATTGTGATGATATGATGTTGATGATAAATGCTAAGTTATATGTGTGTATTTATGAGAGCTCGGTTAGAGGCCTTACGACCTCACCCTCTTACCAATGTAGTATTTTATAACGAAAATTTACAAAAAAAAAAAAATTGTTGAATAAGTTCACAAATGGGAAACTAAAGAGTACAAAGAATGGAATAATTAATAATGTAGTCGGAGTTGAAAATAGTTTGACAAGTAAATACAGCTTTGAAAAAGATATCGAGTTACTCTAAAGATCATTCAGATTACGAATGACACGGTTAAAGAAAAAGTTAACCTCGGCTAGTCGACTTATTCGGATATGATATCCAAGTATGTGTTTATCAAATTTTTCCGAATTGGTTTTCGTTAGTGAATGGAATGATGCGGGGTTCATGATGATGAAATTAGTTAGAAAAATGATAATTGAGTAGTAAAGATGATTGTGCGTGATAGTTACAGATTGAAACGAATATGATAATCTTTCCTGGTATTCTATATATTCTTTATCCTCGAGAGATATGTGTGTGGTTATTCACTCTCGGTGGAGTTCGATGTTTTGAGAATGCTAGTTAATTATGATGTTAGACTTAAAGCTCTATTGGTCTGTCGGTTTATGATCGTCATTTCTTCATCTTTTTGGAATTCTATTTTAATATGTTGGAAATGAAGTTAATGGTAAAAATTTATGTGAGACTATTCTTATGTTTCTCACCGATCATGATTTTGTTTTATACATGCGGAGGATATATTATCTCTGTTATGATGGAAGTCCGTAGTCGTAAGCAATGTTTTTCTTTTGGCTTTCTTTGAGAAATTATCAAGATCTTTATTATCTTTTTGTGAGTTAGATGTACTAGTGATTGTATGAGCATTACATAATATTTTGAGTTCATATTCGGATGTCTATTTGTTAGCAAGTGTTTCTAACATTAAGAACATTTAGGATTATTGCAATCGGTGATAATACTAGTGTGTTATGAGATAGAATGACTATAGATTTGAATTGGGATTGTCATTAACATCGGAAAGGAAAATGTTATTTAGTTTATGGTTGTTCATTTGACAAAGAAAGATCCGTATGATCATTTCATGAAGAAGTACGAGTTTTCCTTTGACATCAGCTAAGTATATGTGTCCTGAGAGGGTAATTTAGAATTTTGACAATGCGTTCCAACATTGTGTTCTAGAGTTCAAAGGTGACAGGAAAAGATATTCGAGGTTAAATCAAATTGTGATTCTGAGAAATTAGTAAAAGTGTTTATGAGTGTTGAAAGTAACTTCTTCTAGTAAGATTTTGGGGACGAAAATCCCAAAAAAGGGGAGAGTTGTAATAACATTAATTTGATTGGTGTCGGAATAATGATTCGAGATCACAAAATCCGACAAATGAGTAGGAAATATTATTAATTTAGTGAGTATAAGTTAAATGTTAAGTTAGGAAAAATTTTGAAATAGTGAATAGTGTACAAAATATATATATATATATATATATATATATATATTAAAATAATTAGAATCGAAAAGGAGGTATCGAGACCTCAAAAATTTTAAATCGAGCCATAAATATTTTTATAAATATTTATGGAGTGTTAATAAGTTAGTATTAAAGTTTCACAAGAAATTTTAAAAATCTTGATAGCTAATTAAATAAAAAGGACTAAATTGAAAAAGGTGAAAAAGTTACTAAAATGATTAAATAGCTTAATTTTCAAATGAGGAAGGACCTAAAGTGCAAATAAGCCCAAAGGAGATATTTTGGGCGGCAATAGCTGAGAAAAATCAGAAAATGGGTGAAATAAGGGCAAAATTGGAAAATTGCCAAAATTAACTAAATAAAAATGGGACTAAATTGGAATATCTAGAATTCTCTTCATTTCTCTTCATATTCATCAGCTGAAAAACAGTCATGGATGAGGGTTCAAGCTGGTTTTCATACTCTAGCTTCATGTAAGTTTAATTCTTGCTTTCTCCTTGAAATTTTTATGTTTTTGGACTTTTACAATTGGGTCCAACTTACTATTTCATTAGTTTTGATTCCATGGCTAATTTTTGAAGTTTTTATGGATGATTACTGGAAGAATATGATGAATAAACATAGAATTGAAGTTTTAATTTTGACATATGGTGATTTTATCAAGTAAAATTGATGAAAATTGGTTTAGGACCTAATTGTGAAAGAGTTTGGAATTAAGGTCTAGTGTTAAAGTTCTGGTTTTCAAGGGTTATGAAGTAGTTTAAAATGATGGAATAAAGTATTAAATGAGAAAAATTATCTCAATTGAGGAGTTAATTCAACAAGGATTGAATTGTATGAACTATGAAATTTGGGGCTAAATGGAAATCAATATTTTTCACTAAAACTGTTTTGGGCAGCAGCAGTATCCTAACTTTGAAAAATCACCAAAAATTGTAGAAATCGAATTATAGGATGAATAAAATATGAAATTAAAGCTTATTGAGTCTAGTTTCTTATAAAAGAAATTATGTAAGCAATGGAGTTGTAAATCATGAGCTACAATAACTTTTGTGAGACAAGGTCAGAATGATTTCGGGTTCCCCTGTTCTGAATTTGGAAAATCATCAAAAATTGGATAAAAATAATTAGAGGCTTAAATTTATATGTTTAGAATCCTTAATGAGTCTATTTTCAATAGAAATAAGCGGGAACATGATCCAAATCTCGTACGATGAGATAATTAATTCTTAGTGAAGAAGGGTCGGAACTGTCAGACAGCAGAACAGGGGTAACTTTAAAGAATAAACTGTACTTATTGGCTAAACAAAAAATTGTGAAAATTTTATGGTAATAAGATATGTAAGTCTAGTTTCAGGGAAAATTAGCGGATCTTAATTTCGAGTTCTGTACCTTAAGATATAAATAATTTAGTAACTATGACGCAAATAGACAGTTTTGAATATACATATAAGTAAATAGTGAAATTATTGATAATGTTACTTGTTGCATGTTATATAAATAAAGGATGTGGAATGGAGAGGAGGAGGAGGAAAATATGTATGAATATTCAGCTAGCATGGCTAATTTGCATGTTTTAGGCTCATGGACTAAATTGAATAAAAGTAAAAAAATTTATGGGCAATTTTGTAAAAATGTCAGAAATGACCAAATTGCATGAAATGAATTATTTTATTATTTAAAATTACAAAATTGAATGAAATTATTAATTTAGCTCAAGATCGGGGAAAAACATATTTTAAGGATTAAATTGAAAAGTGTTGAAATTATGGAAAATTCGATATTTTATAGAATTCATGGGTCGTTATCAATTTGTTTGAGAATAACGGCTGGAAATAAGGATTAAATTGCAATAATTTTATTTTATTTTAACCTAAGGATGAAATCGTCATTAATTAAAAGTTTAGGGGTAAAATGGTAATTTTGTTTAGAGTATTAGTTGAATGTATTACAACATGAAATAAATGAAAACGACGATCAAATTTCTTTATAAAGATCCGGATAACTCGAATACGAGACTTGAACGTGGAAAAGAAAAGATATCGGATTAATGAAATTATAAACATGTATAAGTAACGAGGTAAGTTAGTATAACTTGAATTGTATTTTTAAATGCATGAAATATCGATATAATGAATTCCCTGATTTTATGTTTATGAAGAAATGGCAAGAGAATGATATTTATCATGACATGTAAATAGGTGATTATTTTTATACGTTAATACAAGGAAATTAATTAAATTGAGACGAGTAATAAATTTAAGTAAAACATATCGAGAAAAATAAGTACGTTAAGGGACAATATGTTTGATTTTAATTGGTTCCAAATATGAACGTTAGATAAAATGAAATATCTGATAAATAAATCGGTAACTCCGGTAATGCTCCATAACTCTATTTCGGTGACGGATTCGGGTTAGGGGCGTTACAGTTAAACTATTATATTATTCTGGTATATTGAATTTGCTAATGTCAATTATGATTTGTGCTAAGATTCTATATGTTTTCGGTTGCACTGATTTTCTTGTGATGGAACTCACATTGAGCTTCATAGCTCATTCCCTTTTATTTTCCAACTTTTTAGATAACCCACCAGGTTAGGATGCAGGCATGGCATTCGGCGAGTCTCAACTCGGTTTTTAATTTACAAAATTATTTTAGGCTTTTTATTTGATTTATTATTATTATTCAAAAGTTGTATTATTATTTTACTCCAAACTGTGGCTTGGGACTTAGGATTTGGGTTTGTTTTCATACTGTATGAAATTTAATTTGCAATTTAGGATATCAATTTTTTTTTAATAATTAGCTGAGCATAAACCCGGTTTTTATTAAAAACATAAATAAAATGTCTTTTTTCGTTGCTAAGTTATAATTAAAAAGTTAGGGATAATAAATTGACATTTAAACTAAGTTTTCTATTAAATTAAACAAATTATTTAAACATGATTGTTTTCAAATCTCTGATAGCTCTCCATGTCAGTTCAGTGACTAATGTAATCTTCCAAATTCAAGTTTAACATATAGGTTGGGTTAGGGAGGTTAGATCAACCAACTGCTCCTTGTTATCGTATTTGGTAGTTTTATATTTTGCTCTACTTACAATTTAGTCCTTTTCTATTGTAGTTAGTTAATTAGTTTAAAGCAATCTCATTTAAGGTCTACCATAATATAGTGCTTAGCGAATAACTAGTTAGACTCCTTTCTTACATGCATTTTTTAATAGAAATCACTAAATCGTGGATTCTTTTAGATTCAATCCTTGGAATACTCTAGTATTTTATTGTAACACTACAAATATTACAACTGACATATCACACTTGTAGACACCGAACGTAGTTTTTAGTTATTCGATTGTCTTTTTAGTGTTGATTTCTCTCTCCCGTTCACGAGAGTAAGGGAGAGGCAATCAACAATATATAAAGAAATAACACCTTTGTTGTTCTAAACTTGTTTGTTTAATTAATTCAAATAAATGAGTTCGAATGGAATGTTAAAACTTTATTTTTTTTCTTAGTTAAAAAGATCTATTGGGTGTGACAAAAAATCAAAGGAAGAGAATTAATTTGTCCAAATTGTTGTGAAATGGAACGAAAACCAAGCCTAATCTTCAGATCAATGTGAAAAGCAAGAGAGTTGAGGAAGACATCGAGCAAAGGATAAGAGGAAAAGGTTGTGAATGAATAAATTTTTTAATCTATCAAAATTTTTAAAGATATATATAATTGCTTTTTAATAGATTAAAAGAGATTTAATCCCATACATTTGAGTTTCTAATAAATAAATCTTTGTAACTAATAAACTTATCACATGTGTAAAAAAAAATAAAAGATAAAAAATTACCTAAATTAAAAATTAAGGGCATTAATAGGTAAAAATAATAGACGAGGGACTTATTCAGCTACAAAATAAGTATAAGAGTTTGTTTAATCATAGTATAGTAGTTTAAAGGTTATATATACATATTAGCCTTTATAATTCAGTCAATTAGAATTTATAATGGGTACATTTTTTAGGTGATAAATTTGGATAATTTTATTTCAAATTGTTTAAATAATGAGAAATAATTTTATTTCAAAATAATAATTTAAATAATCTATAACCTAATTTTTAATCACTTAAATAATTTGAAAAAAAAAACTTATCCAAATTTATCACTTAAAAAATCTACCAATTATAAATTCCTATTGGTTGAATTATAAAAGAAATCATTGAGTGTTACTATACTTTCAAGAGGCAATGATCTCATGTTCAAGCTTAAGAAATTTTAAAAATATTAAAATTTATAATTTTTTAAAGTTTTTAGTATTTTTGTATATTTTTATATATTTTTATATATTTTTTAATTTTTAAATATTTTTTGAAATTTTTAAATAATTTTATTGTAAGTTTTTTTTTATGTTTTTTTCTTTTTTAAAGATTTTTTAAGGTTTTTTGGATGATAACATCATCGTATGACACGTGGCAATGTATAATAGACTGAATATCACGGTCATCAATTTTAACTCTAAAGGACTAAATTGGGAAAGTCAGATGACATTAGGGATTAAAGTGGATAAAAAAACTTTTTGGACGAAAGTGGGAAAAACGATATGCTTCAGGGACTTTGTGCATCAAGCCAAGTTAAAAATAGGTCTGTTCATAAACTAAGCTATCCACCCAAGCTCTAAGACCTGTGCGAAATATAGAAGAGTTTGAAAGTATGAGGCCCAAAAAATGGGCTTATGCAAAAAAAAAAAAAAAATAGTCTACTTAAAATATAGGTCAAGCTTGGGCTTTAGCATTCAAGGCCCATATTTTAAGTCCGTTCAAGCCTAAAATATGCTTAAGTTAGTCAATTACAAATATAGATGGACTTAGCTAAAATTTTAGGTCAATATTTCTAGCGTGGTCAAACTTAGACAAACAAAAAGTACACTAATATCCTACATAAACTTGGTCCATAAACACTTCTATTTAAAAAAAGATTAAACTTTTATAAATATCTTATTAAGTTGATGTCTATCATGATTAACATTCTAATAGTTATTAGAATTAGATCTCTACTTCTTTTATACTTCTTATACTTATAAATAGAGACTTTAATGAAGCGTTGTAATCATCCATTTGATCAATAAAGTACATTCTCTATTACTTTCATATTTTCTTTGTTATTTATTCTCTCCACTTCTTTTTTTTTATAACACGTTATAAACACGATCTTGTTCAAAGTGGTAGTTCCTTTTATCGACGATCAAATTTATCCTTCATGGTTTTCAATATCTTTGACGACAAGATGCAAAGTTTTTTACAAATGGTGAAAGATTTGATGTCGTTATCTATATGAAATCGAGAAGTAAGATTCACTCTCAAAGTTTGCTTTTTGATATTTGCTTGGGGATGATCTCTTTTTCTTCGTTACAAAGGATGCCCGTAATCACTACGTCTCATCCATGGTAGCGTAAGTCAATCTAATCAACTTCTTCTGAAATTTGATTTGATTTCTATTAAAAAGTTCAAAATTTTATAAAATATAATATTGTTTTTTAGATCAAGAAGATATATGTTGAATAAAACGTTCATGTGTTTACATTAAAACCATATATATAAATAACATGAGATACTCATGTATTTGTATTATATATATTCCCCGAAGGAATACACTACACTATATGATTGAAATATCTAATGTGCTCCTGCAGTAACAATATTGTAAAATGACTTTAATAGTTTTTTCGAACAATTTCATACCTTCTACTGGCTAAGCAAAATAATAAGTTACTAATGAAAAATTATGAAATTATTCCCACTAGTTTTGCTTCATTCCCTAAAGTGAATGTAGCAGTACATAACAATTATGAAAAATGAAAATATAAAGATCATGATTATTGTTGTAATTGAGGATGTGATTGGAGACTAATCATGATAACATGAATAGACAGATTTTCATTTGAAATCCACGCATGTTTTGAGATGGTGATTATGAAATAGAGAATAAATTGGAGGCGTTCAGAAGTCTATCCTACTAGATTTATTGCATTCCCTGAAATGAATGCAAACATAAAGAAAATAAAAAATATAATCATAGACCACTAAAAGTGGGAACATAGTAATAAATAAGAGAACAATGAGAGTTCTCAAGATAACTCTTTAAAGGGTAAAGATAACTTATGTTATCAATGTGATATAAAATATTATTGGCCACATATGTGGCATATGCCTAAATATTTTGTTTCTATTAATATTCTTTGAGGAATGATATGAGAATGTAGTAATAAATTCTATCATTATAGATAGAAAGTTTTTATCTTCCAATATTTGATGGTAAAAATTAGTCGAAAAGCTCTAAAAGAGCTAATATATTAATATCTTGTAATGGTTAATCCATTGGTTTTAAAAGATATTTATAATGGATCTTATATTGAGATTGTGAATGAGGAAAATATTATATTTCATATGAATCACTATTGCTATAAATATCTATTTTGGAAGGATGAAAAAGAAATGATTGAGTTATTAATTTATATTTATTTTATAA
The DNA here is from genome assembly GCA_025698475.1 of Gossypium anomalum. Lineage (NCBI taxonomy): Eukaryota > Viridiplantae > Streptophyta > Magnoliopsida > Malvales > Malvaceae > Gossypium > Gossypium anomalum. The sequence goes on from CM046968.1 coordinate 21,960,936, forward strand.
TCTTTGTGATCTTCTTTTGTCATCATCCCCATTAAGGGATTAGAAGTAAAATATTTGACTGTGAAAGATCTATTTATGAGCAATAAAATATGATAATTCTATCTGAAGCTCGTTATGATTGGATGCACCTGAAGTTGCAAAATTTTTTTTAGATATTTGAAGATTTTGGCATATTCCCTAAAGCAAATATTGCATATAATTGTTTGGAAATTATATTTATTTTGTTGACTTAGTGACATTATAATATTCACATTGATTTAGACATTTCCAGTAGTAAATGTCACAATAGCACTAATATGTGGACAAGTAAAAGGAGTGATTGTAAAATTATCAATTTGTTACAATTTAGTACAATTGAAACACATGTTAAAGTAAACCAGAAGTTTACTTACAAATACATTTACTACTTGGCGTGACCAATTAGACCATCCTGAATCATATATGATGTGAAGGTTAATTAAGAACTCATATGGACTTTCATTAAAGAACCATAAGATTCTTTAATTTAAAAAATTCTCATTTGTTGCTTGTTCTCAATGAAAATTGATTCTTAGAAACTCACTAGCTAAAGTTAAGATTTAATGTCTTGCATTTTTTAAAAGGGCTCATTCATCCATTATGTGGATGTTTTTGATATTATATGATTTTGGTAGATGCATCTACAAAATAATCACATATGTGTTATCAATTTGCAATCTGTCATTTGCAAGATTGCTTGTTTAAATAATTAATTTTAGATCATGCAATTAAGACAATTCATCTTGCTAATACTGATGAGTTCATATCTCAATCTTTTATTGATTGAGTTTGAAAAACTTTTGTAAAAGTTTGTGCATAATGGTTTAGAAAAATTATTGATTAAACACCTCTGATTAATGTCTAAACCATTACTTATGAGAACTAAACTTTCTATTCCAACATGAGATTATGTTGATTTACGTGTTGTATGCATCAAGCCAATAAGTTATAAATACTCCCCATTACAATTGATTTTTTATCAAGAGTTAATATTTCTCATCTTTTAATTTTTGTATGTGCGTATATGTTCTAATTGCTCCACCACAATGCACAAAGATGAGTGAATCCTCAAAGAAAGTTGAGAATATATTAATTACAAGTTTCTTTATATTATTAGATGTTTTGAATGTATTCGAGATTCAATTATGACATGATTTGTAATTATAATTTTGATTCTATAGTTTTCCCGACATTAAGGGGAGAGTAATTTGAACCAGAAGTTCAATAAGGATAACTCATTACAAGTTAATTGTTAGATGTATTTACAGACTTAATGAAAATAACCAAGTCTTATATACCATCTACTATTTTAATTTGAATCAAAGTCCCAGTAGGACAATCAGTTAGAATAAATAATAGATTCATCGGTTCCAAAGATGAAAATTCTTCTATGGTCATATAGTAGAGGTAGATGCTCTAGAAGAGACCCGAGACATAACTAATAAGTAAAACTTCAGAAGAGATTCAGATACCTGAAACTAAATTTTAAAATAATGAAAATAAGATATCTCAATAAGTTATGTCAATTCGAGAAAATGATGAAATAAAAGGAGGATCTTGAATAAATCTATTAAGAAATATAGATATGGAATAAATTGATCAAAATAGAAAGACGCAATTCAAGTACAATTGAATTTGTGGAGTTTTTGGACCAGTAGTCTAAATATCTAAAGATATAAAGCCAGTAAAGGTGCAATTGAAGTAGTTTTGCAAAAGCGGAATATGAAGTTTTTCGATAAGTCCTGGCATTGATTATGAAAAGATATAATATTCTTTTGTCGTGGATGCAATAACCTTTAAATATATTATTAACTAACAATTCATAAAAGATTTAACTTGTGTCTAATGGTTATTGTTACAAACTTTTATGAAACACTATATAGTAAAGTTTATATTAAAATCCTTGAAGGAAGGATGCTAGAAGCATATTGAAATTCTTGAGAAATTGTTCATTATATGAATTGAAATAATTTGAACATATGTGGTCAATTTGACTTAGTGAATAGTAGTTGAAAGAGGATTATAAAGTGATCCAAAATACCTATTTGTGTTTTTATAAAAGAATCGTGATTAAAGTTTGTTATGATTATTGTTGAATCTCCTGAAGAGATCAAAACATATTTCCCTAAGTTTCTCTCACTCATGACTTTTAAAAGACTGGTAATGCAAATATTTAGCAAATCCATTCAAATAGTCATTTGAAAAACTAGTATTCAAGATTGAATACGTAGAATATGAGAAAATATGTGATGTTTTCATAAGGGGGAGTAAATACGCGTTGTACTCTTTTTCCCTTAATCGAGGTTTTGTCCCATTGAGCTTTCCTGGTAAGGTTTTTAATGAGGCAGCATATTATGCATATTATAGATTGTGTACTCTTTTTCCTTAATTAGGTTTTTATCCCACAGTATTTTTTCTAATAAGGTTTTAACGAGGCACATTATCTACCAATGGACATCCAAGGGAGAGTGTTATGAATATCTTATTAAGTGGATGTCAATCATGATTAAGATAAAGTTTTAGTGTGCTTTACATTCTAATAGTTATTAGAATTAGATCTCTACTTTTTTTATATTTCTTATGCCTATAAATATAGACTCTGATGAAGCATTGTAATCATCCATTTGATCAATAAAGTACATTCTCTATTACTTTCATATTTTATTTATTATTTATTATCTCCATCTCTCTTTATTTTATGACATAAACTAAATTGTTAAATGTTAAGAAGGATTGAAAGTACAATCAATTGGTTATCTATTTCACAAAAAAAAAAAAGTACAATAAATTGTTTAATCAAGAAAGCAAAAACCCTTGCTCCTCTAGTGTCGTTCCTACTCTTTAGGGTATAATAAAAAAATTTAAAGGTAAATTACACTATTAGTCACTAAATTATGAGTAAATTTTCGTTTTAGTTATTCAAATAAAAAAATTACAATTTGGTCATTTAAGTATTCAAATCATTTAAGTCATCGGATTGTTGAAATTGATACTATATGGCTTTATCTATGCACATTGTCTACACTAATTGAAAGCTCTCTTTCTCATTCTCTTCTACAGTTTAGTTTTTTTTTTTTCTTATTAAACAACTTTAGATGTCACAAATCTATGAATCAAAATTCAAACAGTTTTTTTCTTCGATCTCTAACACAGACCATCAGATTGACTTGGTATGTTCTTCTATTCGCCGATAGGCATTGATCCACTATACTAATCATCGAATTGCGCTTGGAGCTCGCTAGTGAAACTTCTAAAAAAAATGTAACAACCAAGTGACTTAAATAAATAAATAAATAACTTTAAATAGTTTAGTGACAAATAAAAACTTTTAAATAGTTTAGTAACCAAATTATAACTTTTTTAGTTAAGTGATTAAAATGAAAATATACCTATAATTGAATGGCTAAAGGTATAATTAACCCAAAAATTAAATAAAAGATGAAACATATTATTTTTGAAATAATAAAAAGAAGACATCAGTGTATTAAAACGAACTCATTTTACAATACGATTAGAGCTTCGTTTCTTTTTTCCCTTTTCTTAACTTAATATATTTTGCATTAAATAAAATTCATCCTATATTTAATTATGCACATCCAAGTTCTGTGTTCTGAGAAAGCTGCTCCGGCCTACTAATTTTTAGTTAATTTTATTCAAAGTTTTCAAAATTCTATGCCTTATTTCTTGAATATTAAGTAATTATTTTAAAATTTGATTAAGTATTAAATTTTTATTACAAAAAATTTATCTTATATTTAAGTATTAAATATAATTATTGATAAATTATATTAATAAATTTTAATTATTTTTAGAATTAATTCACTTCACAAATTTTAGTCTCATCAAGAAAATAATTATATTATTTTTGAAAAAGATTTGAAGGAGCTTGGTCATGGCCCCTAAGGCATGTGCTCAAGAATGTTTACAAATTCGTGAACAAATTTTGCTCGGTTTCTACTTTCCGGTCAATATTCAAAGTCATCATTAGTTGTTGTTTTTATATGATTTTATGTATTTTTTATTTTATTAAATAATATATTTTTAGTTTATATAAATTAATGTAAAGTACGTAATATTGTTTAAGTTGCTCAACATGATTACAATAATTAATATATGAAAAAATAGTTCGTATACTAATGGTGGAATTTTTAAACTTTACAAGTAAGATAATTGGAGTTGACAAGTGCCCTATAGAGGTATGATAAAGTATTTAAAAAAGAGACATGATAATTTTTTAAGACTATTTGTAAAAAAAAAAAAAAATTGCTCATGTATCAAATATTCATCCTTAAAATATTGCAACAATAAAAAATCTTCAAACTATAATTAAAAACTAAATGAAAATAATAATGAAATTCAAACTTTTTAATATTTTTTTAGCAGAAATACATGAATCTTTTGTAAGTCTCATGTAACAACCCGATTTTAGCTAAATTAGAATAGTGGTTTTAAGACCACAAATCCGATGTCAGAAAATTAATTTAATATTATTTTTAGTTTTTATAGCATGTGATTATATATGTGTGAAAGTTTCATGAAATAATTTTATCGATTAGATGGTTAATTTGACAAAAGGACTAAATCGCGTAAAATACAAAAGTTACATTCTAATTATTTAAGTGCTTAATTGCTATGAATAATCAAATGTGAAGTCCTTATGTTGTGAATAGACCATGGATAGTGGGTATTGACATGAATAGCCATCCATTATATGTTTATTAATGTTTTAAACCAATGTCAAATTGGTAAATTAGTAATTAACTTATGTTTTAATAAAACAAAACATAAAGCCATCTTTATGTTCATCTTTTATGGCCGAATGAAGCAAAGAAGAAAGCTAAAATAGGGTTTGAAATTTCCGCACTTGCATAGCTTGATTGAGTTATGTTTTGAGCTCGGTTTTTGATGATTTTTACGTTTTTGTGATCGTTGTATCAAGTATTAGCTAGCCCAAGGACTAATTTGTAAAATTGTTTAATGTTTTGAAAGTTTTGATTGATGAATTCATGTGTTTTTGAACGTTTGATGATGAATTATGAAAGCTTGATGATGGATTTTAATGTTTTATATGTCAAAAAGAGATTAAATTGTAAAATATGCAAATTGAGTGGTTAAAAGTGTGAATAAATGAAATTTTTGGGCTACTAGAGGTCCATATGAAATTCGGTCAAGCATGGGTTAAATTGAATTTCATGAATTTGTGTTTTTATGAAATAGGGACTAAATTGAGAAAATGTGAAATTATAAGGGTTAATGTGTAAAATGCCCCAAATTGTGTGTTTTGGATGAAATTGAATGAATTAATGAGTAAAAGAGTTAATTTTGAATGTATATAAATCAAGAAAGAAAAAAAGCGGATTTAGATCGGGGAAAATCAAAGGTTATCGAATAGTCGATTCACTCACTCTATTCCGACTATGAGGTAAGTTCATATGCAAATAAATGTCTTTAAATTGAATTATACATGTTTAATTATCATTGAATTATTATGAATGTTAAACAAGCAAGTACGAGCAAGAATCAACAGAGTTATGACATCCAATAGTCTCGTACGAACCCTAGGAATAGTATAGGATACAAATGTCATGACCTTAGGTTACCGGGATGTGATTACATGTAAGACCATGTTTGGGACATTGGCATTATATTGTGATTACGTGTAAGACCATGTCTGAGACATTGGCATCGTTATTCGATTACGTGTAAGACCCTGTCTGGGACAGTGGCACCGATATGTGATAACATGTAAGACCATATCTGGGATATGGCATTGTACAAGCTTTATGTGATTTCTGAGTATCCTTAACGATTCTGAATGGTTCAATGGGCAAAGTCAAGTCGAGAAAGAATGTATGAATGAGTTAAATGGCTCAGGTACGTACAAGATTCATACAAGTAATGAAAGGGAAGTATTTGACGAATTCAATTATGATATTGAATATGTGTACAATGAGAAAGGTTTGTGATCTTATAAATGTTTACTCATAGTTGCCTATTTATGGAAATGATATTGATTCATGTGATAATTTATTTGTATATGGCTTACTAAGCTTTTAAAGCTTACTTTGTGTGTTCTTTCCCTGTTTTATAGATTATCGAAGCTAACTCGGACTCAGGGATCATCGGCAAACGCCATTACACTATCGATCAACTTGTTGGTATTTTTAGATGCTTTGTAAGTATGGTATATAGCATGTATAGGCTAGTGAGTTGATGATATGTTTCGAGATATTATTTAGCCATGAGATTTAGCTTGCTTTTGATGTAAATGTTGGTGTGCATTTGGCCATTTAAGTTGGCTTACTTTATGAGTTTGGTAAGTATTATATGATAAATTTATGGCCTTAATTTTTGGCATGTTTTGTATGGTTGTTGTGATGGATATAAGTTTGCTCAATTAGCTAATTATCAATTGGTGTATTATTGTTTAGAAAATGGCATGTTGTGGATTTGCTTATTGATGATGAAATGGTATGTTTTAAAGTATGAAATAGATGAAAAGATGGTAAGATTATGCATTTGAAAGTTAGGTGAAAAATGATGATTATGATAATTAATGTGATATATTTTGGTTATGAATTGAGTAGTGAAATGGTTGATGATAAAATAGCATAAATTGTATACAAATTGGCATGTTTTGGGCTACCTATGAATATATTTAAATGGTACCATTTTGGTTGCTAGGTGTGCATGAGAAAAGGGTGGCAAATTGGCTTTGCAAATAGCCTATTTTTGTCCACACGGGTAGAGACACGAGCGTGTGTCCCCCGGGGTACCCTTCAAATTTAAGTTTGTATACCCTACAGGTTTGACACGGTCTAGACACACAGGCGTGTTTACTGGTCGTGTCTAGCACATGAGTTGGCACATGGGTGCTGGCTGTGTGACCCAAGTCAGTAACCCCTCTAGTTTTCCCACGGCCATGGCACACGGGCGTGTCTCCGGCTGTGTGGTGCAAGTCAGTATTATGCCCTGTTTTCACACGGCTTGTGACATGAGCGTGTCTGGTGGTCGTGTGAGGCACACGGCCTGTTCACACGGGCGTATGAACTCTGTATGCATGAAAATTTTATAAGTTTCCCAAAGTTTGCAAATGTTATCGGTTTAGTCCCGAACCTCGTTTAAGCATGTTTTAAGGTCTTGTAGAACCCTTTAAGGGACAATATGATTATGTTAGATTGATATTTATGTGAAGTTGAATCATATATGAGAAATGTATATTATATGTTGTGCTTTGATAGGTAATGCCTTGTAAGCCTATTCCGGTGACGGATATGGGTTAGGGGCGTTACATTTTATTAGTATCAGAGCTACGGTTTAGTCGATTCTAAGACTAGCGTAGCATATGGGAGTCTAGCTATACATGTCATATATATAAACTACGATAGTGTTATGATTCCTGACAGCTTAAAATGTAGTGTTATGGTTCCTGACAGCTTAAAAATGTGTTTTCATATAGTAAATGGATCCCGAACGAGCAATAGCTGATGATGTGGAAAGTAATGTACACGCTCCCGCTCAAGGGGCAGCGCCAGCTGATTCTAAGCCAATTTCAAGTAGTCAAGGGGGAGAGGCTAAGGAAGCCTTCTTCCAAATGATGAGTGAATGGTTCACAGAGTTCGTTCGAATGAATTTGGCTGCTCAACAACCTCCACCCCACCTGTTCCTCAATCAATCCCTATCAATCCTCAAGTAATAGATCCGATACAATTAAACAAGTCACTAGTGGATAAAATTCGTAAACATGCGGCTGAGGAGTTCCGGGCTATCGTTGATGATAATACTGAGAGGGTTGAGTTTCGGCTCGAGAACACGATCTGAGTATTCAAAGAATTGTCTTGTACTCCTGCAGAATGTAGCAAATGTGTGGTATCTTTACTTAGCGATGATGTGTACCATTGGTAGAAAACATTGACATCTGTGGGTCCTAAAGAACGGTTTACCTGGGAGTTCTTCCAATTCGAGTTTCGAAAGAAGTACATAAGTTAGTAATTTCTCGATTAGAAGCATAAAGTGTTTCTAGAATTGAAACAAGGCTGGATGACTGTCACTAAGTACGAAAGAGAACTCGTATGTTTAAGCAAGTATGCCCAGGAATATGTTTCCAATGAAGAAATCATGTGTAAACGGTTCGTTGATAGGTTGAATGAAGATATAAAACTTCTAGTCGGGATTCTGGAAATCAAAGAATTCGTTATTTTAGTTGAAAGGGCTTGTAAAGCCAAAGATCTTAGTAAAGAAAAGAGAAAAGTTGATTTTGAAGCAAGAGATTCGAGAAAGGGGTCAACTAGTAAATCTTATAAGTCTGCATTGAAGAAATTTCGAGACTTGTTTAATCGTTTTAATGCATCTGTGGGACATTCAAATAGGGATCGTTAAAAGCAACTTGTGAGTTCTAAAGCTTAAGCTACATCTATTGTAATGCCCTAAAATATTTTTTTTCTATTTCTGTAAGTAATTGACACAATTGTGTATTTGCTACAGTGGTTAAGTGTTCTGGGTGTGTGTGTGAAGTCCTAAGTTCAAGCCTTAGCTTTGGCAAATTTTGGTATTTTTTTGAATAAAGCTTTAACTGGGTTCAGTAGACTCTTAAGTAAAAGTTGGTTAAAATATGTCAGAATGGGCCTGCTGGTCTGGTGGATACGTTGGTTGCTAGAGGTCGTATGTTCGAATCGAGACAGGAGCTTTATTATTATTATTATTATTATTCTTGCAGTGTAGGAGTTTGATGTATACTCAAATGCTGAGTGTTTGAGTTGTGGGGGAGAGTAAGGGATGGTTTTCAAGAAAAAAATAAGGGATTGAGGGAGGTGGTTACCGAATCTATGATCACTCTACTCTTTTTGGTAATTTTCAGCTATCCCTCTTCTCTTTTCCTACCTTGCTGTCGACTTTCCCTTAGATTTCTCCCTATCTTCTTGTGTGCTAAATTCATCTGTTGCTCATTTTTATTCCTCGTCTAATCGATTTTCTGTCGTGCAACGGTTGTGTCCCTTGTTTTGGTAAGTTGTTCTTCTTGAGTTCTAGCGTTATTCTTTTTTATTAAGCGATTAAAGGAAGAATCGTTTCACTCACATTTAGGTACTGTTAGAAGGCCTTAATCGGGTTCTCGTGATACAGAAACACTATTTTTTTTGCTCGAGGGTAAGTTTGGTTGCTCGTTGGATGAGCATTCCATTTCATGTTTGATTTGATTCGATCATTTAAGAGATAAACTGAGAAAACGTTGTTTAATTATAGGTGTTGGCGATCTCGGGATTGCGTAAACAGCGAAAACGAACCAGGTGTGTACTCAATTTCACAGAAAATGAGAATCGGTAAAAGTCAAAAAATGAATCTGTCAACGCTACACGGGCGTGTGGTCGCCAATGTGGGAGGCCGTGTGGCAATACACAGGCATGTGATCGACGAGCCAAGCCGTGCGAGTAAGACACGAGTACGTGACACTGCCGTGAGATGGCCGGTAAGGCCGTGTGCGACACACGGACTTGACCAATTGGGCCGTGTAGGCCACACAGGCTTGTGGGCCCATACGGGTGAACCATACAGGCATGTGGGATTCTAGGTCAAGCCGTATGATCCATACGCCAAGGCCAATTTGGGCCGTGTGGGCTACACGGGCAGGCCACATCGGCGTGTGAGGCTATTTTTCTAGAATAATCTGTAAGGTTACACGGGTTTCCCAAGTCGACTGTGACCTACCATAGGGTCGGTAAGCATTACTTAGACTTCTGATTATGTGATGTATGTACTAAGCATGTTACCCTTAGCATGTGTATCTGACCGATTGTGTGATCTGTTAAGTTGCATTATAGCATGCCATATTTGTATTATGCATTACATCGGGGTGGAGTTGGTGCTATGATGGAGGAAGTGTTTTGAAAGGCTCTTAAGCCTGATCTCTCGTAGCGCAGCTGTAATTATCTGATTATGTGTCACATTTTGGTATAGCACGGTGTGTTGGGATGGGTGGGTTGATTTTATCCCCACATGGTGTATTAGATTGGACGGAGTTGGTGTGCAGGGCTGGTGGGCATGATTCTATTCTTCTGCTCTGTTATGCATGTTATATCTGAAATGGGCTAAGGCTCAGTTCGCATCTGATTCTGTATCTGAGTGGACTAAGGTTTACACCTATTCTGAAAAGGGCTCAGGCTCGAATTATCTGTTATTTGGATATATGACTGACCTCTGCTATTGTGTATATTTTCTGTGGGGATTACACATTGAGTTTGTAAAAACCCACCCTTTTCTGTTTAATCTGTGTAGATAATCCCCAGGCTTGACAGATCGGTACAGTGGAGGGCTCAATGGTAACCACCACAATTGAACTGCTTATTTACAGTTTTTGCTGTTACATCGCTTATTTTTTATTGATATTTTATGTATGATGGACTTTAGGACTGTTTGGTTTTAATTTGGGTTTTTGCACTGTTGATTATGGATTTATAAACTGCAATGCAACAAAGTATGGTTTTCCTAAAATAAACTAAGGTTTTTCGTAAATGAAACGATTTTCAAAATACTATATCTGGGTTTCAAAAGCTTCCGCATAAAAGAAATGTTTTAATTCAAATCAATTAGAACACAGTTTTCTGAACTAAGTAAAAGTTAATAATTAGAATAATTTGAAAGTCAATGCATTTTCAAAAGCACTCTCATGTGACATCGTCAGATTCAGCCATAACGTCTAAGCCGTGTTTGGGGTGTTACATTTAATGGTATCAGAGTCAAGTTACAAAACTCGACTGTGGATTTGGGTTTTAAACTTGGTTTTAAAAAAATGATTTGAAATATTTTTTATTAAGAATGTGGTACATCGAGTCTCCGGCGCCGATCTTGTAAGTTTCTGAAACTTTACTTAGAATTGTTTGAAAGTATGATTAGAATTTACTGATACTACTTTAGGTAGTATACCACACTGAAAACACCCTAGGTAGTGTAAACTAAAAACTGTAGTGAGACTACTACTCGCGATAACCGACTCTGACCATTCTGATACTGTACTGCATAAAATATTTGTTAATAAAATATCAAAACTGTTAACTAATGCATAAAACTATTACTACAGATAAATTTCAAAATTTACGATGAGCGCACGTGGTACTCGTGGACGGGGTACCAGAGGCCATGGTAGAAGCCGTAGAAGGGCTTAAGCGAGGTCCTCAGCATCTGGGAATCTGCCTAACTTAGATACTAGTGAGACACCAGTATCACCTGTGATAGAGACTAGGTCTTGAAATCGTGCGGTTGGGGACGACACACTATCCCAAGCCATGCTACGGATTTTAGAGAGGGTCCCTGGGCCCAACACTAGATCTGGAGGCCAGGGGTCAGTTACAGAACAACTCCTATCTAGTAGGGCTGAGTTATTCAGAGGTGTCGCTAGAATCGCCCCTAACATGACCGAGTGTTGGATGGAGGCCACGGAGAGAATTATGGACGACTTGGATTTTACTGCTGAGCAGAAGCTTAAAGGGGTTGTATCTCTGCTTCGTGATGAGGCGTACCAGTGGTGGTTGACGGTTAAGGAGGGCACCCAGCCCAACCAAGTGACATGAGATTTCTTTAAGACGGCCTTTTAAGGAAAACATGTGGGGGCCAGTTATATTGACGCTAAGAGGCGGGAGTTCCTTAATCTCACTCAGATAGATCATTCAGTGGCCGAGTATGAGGCCAAGTTCTTGAGATTGAGCCGTTATATGCAAGGCATGGTGGCGACTGAGTATGAGCACTGTGTCTGATTTGAGGATGGTCTCAGGGACAGTTTGCGAGTTCTGATAACTCTACAGAGGGAGCGTGATTTCTCTGTTCTTGTTGAGAAGGCGAAGATCGCCGAAGAGGTAAAGTGCACTGAGCACTAAATTTGAGACAACGAAAATACTAAGAGTGATTTGGAACCCTCAAATTCTGGGATGAGGCCTAAGAAAAAGGCCAGATCTGATGGGCCAGTGAGAGTTAGCCCTCCTACTACAGCTATTGTGGTGGGGCTTTGTTGGCATTGTGGTAGACGCCATCCGGGTGAGTGTTGGAGGGCTACTGAGACATGTCTGAGATGTGGGTCGACTGAGCATCGTGTTAGAGATTGTCCATTGAGAACTAGTCAGATGCAAGCTCCGGTTACTGAGAGTACACATCCGCTGAGAGTAGTTCAGCAGCCACCCAAAGGCTGAGGTCAGGCCAGGGGTAGTAACGGCATGGGCTGAGGACAGAGAGCATCGGGTAGTGGTACTGGATCGACTGAGGCGAGACAATCAGCTTTGGTCTATGCTACTCATCATCGTAAGGACAGAGATGCTCTGAACGTTATTACGGGTACGTTTTTAATATTTGATGTACCTTATCTCTCACTGATAGACATAGGCTCTACACACTCACACGTAGCTAGTACTGTGTCTGAAACCTTAGGGATTCCAGTCGAGAGTACTGATAGTGAGGTAACTATGTTAAGTTATTTGGGGCAATCTGTTCGAGTTAGTAGATGGTATTGAGACGTTCCACTAGAGGCCCATAGGACAATATTTCTGGCTCATCTAATGGAGCTTCCATTTGAGGAGTTCGATCTGATTTTAGGAATGGACTAGCTGGTTAAGCACCGGGTGAGTCTAGATTGTGTGACGAAAAGGGTTATCTTGAGGACCGAGGAGGACAATGAGGTAGTTCTGATTAGGGATTGACAAGACTATTTGACTAATGTTATTACCGCGTTAGTGGCAGAAAAGTTGGTTCGAAAAGGATGTGAGGCATCCTTGGCCTACATCAGTAATTCTGACTCTGGGAACTCTTCGGTTAAGGATATTAGAATCACGAGGGACTTTTCAGAGGTGTTTCCAGAGGAACTATGGGTTTGCCTCTGAGCCGAGAGGTGGAGTTTAGGATCAAGCTGATTCCTAGTATAGATCCGGTGTCTATCGCGCCCTACCGAATGGAACCGAAAGAGCTAACGAAACTTAAGGCTCAGATTCAGGAGCTATTAGATCGCGGGTTCATTCGTCTGAGTGTGTCTCCGTGGAGAGCACTTGTTCTATTTGTAAAGAAGAAAGATGGGACAATGAGGATGTGTATCGACTACCGTCAGTTGAACAGGCTAACAATCAAGAGTAAGTACCCACTTCCGAGGATAGATGATCTATTTGACCAGTTTAGAGGGGCTTCTATGTTCTCCAAAATTGATCTACGTTCGAGTTATCATCAGTTGAGAGTTAAGGAGACTGATGTGTATAAGACGGCATTTAAGACTCGTTATGGTCACTACAAGTTCCTAGTTATGCCTTTTGGTTTGACTAATGCACCAGCGGCATTTATGGACTTGATAAACTGAGTGTTCTAGCCCTATCTGGATCAGTTTGTAGTTATATTCATCGATGATATCGTGGTGTATTCTAAGACTGAGGACGAGCAGGATGAGCATCTCAGAGTGGTACTGCAGATTCTTTGTGAGAAACAACTGTATGCGAAGTTCAGTAAGTGTGAGTTCTGGCTCCGGAAAGTAGTTTTTTTGGGACATGTAGTGTCTGCGGAGGGATTCGTGTTGATCCTTGTAAGATTAAGGCTGTGATGGATTGGAAACAACCAAAGAATGTGTCTGAAATCCATATCTTTCTAGGGCTGGCAGGATATTATCGGCGTTTTTTAGAAGGGTTCTCCTTGATCGCAAATCCGTTGACTAAGCTTCTGCGTAAAGGAGTTCCTTTCGTTTGGACTGATGCCAGCAGGAGAGCTTTGATAAACTCAAGATCGTTTTAACTCAGGCTCCTATTTTGATACAACCTTAGCCTGGTAAAGACTTTGTGGTATACAGTGATGCGTCGCATGTGGGACTGGGTTGTGTTCTGATACAAGATGGAAAAGTGGTTGCTTATACGTCTCGATAGCTCAAGACTCATGAGGCTAATTATCCTACTCATGATTTGGAACTGGCTGTTGTAGTCTTCGCTCTGAAATTCTGGAGGCACTTTTTGTATGGTGAGAAGTGTACTATCTACACTGATCACAAAAACATCAAATATCTCCTCACCTAGAAAGAGTTAAATCTTAGGCAGCGTAGATGAGTTGAGCTGCTTAAGGATTATGACTGCATCATCGAGTACTATCTTGGTAAGGCTAATGTGGTGGCCGATGCATTAAGCTGTAGAACCATAACTGACCTAAAAGCGATGTTTGCTCGACTTAGTCTATTCGACAATGGGAGTTTACTAGCTGAACTTCAAGTAAAACTGACATGGGCTGATCAGATTAGAGTTAAACAGATAGGGGATAAGATTCTTGAGTTACGTTTCTGTCAAGTTGAGAGTGGTGTTACTACTAATTTTGGGATTAATAGTGACGGGGTATTATGTTTTTGCGGTCGAATTTGTGTATCGAATGATGAAGACTTGAGTCAGTCGATTCTGAGGGAGGCGCTTAGTAGCCCTTATGCTATGCATCCTAGCGGAAGTAAAATGTACTGAGATCTGTGAGAATTATACTGATGGCCAGGGTTGAAATGTGAGGTTACTGACTTCGTTGCTTGCTGTTTGACTTGTCAGCAAGTTAAGGTTAAACATCAATTACCTTCAGGTTTGCTGCAATCGATTACGATACCGACGTGAAAATAGGAGCGAGAAACGATGGAATTTGTTAGTGGGTTGCCTTGAGCACCCACTAAGAAGGATTCTATTTGGTTCATTGTTGATCGATTGACCAAGTCTGCTCACTTCATTCTGGTCAGGACAGACTTTTCTCTGCAAAAGTTGGCTAAACTCTACATTTTTAGAATAGTGAGGCTACATGGGGTACTTGTCTCAATCATCTCTAATAGGGATCCTCATTTCACGTCTCGATTCTCGAAAAAACTACATGAGGATTTGGGTTCGAAGCTAGACTTCAGTATTCCTTTCATTCTCAAACAGCTGGTCAGTTATAGAGGGTGATTTAGGTACTGCATGAGGCATGGTCGTAAGTGTCGCTTATGTTGGACTGAGTTGGGTGAGCGACGTATTCTGCGTCTGGAATTGGTTTTAGAAACTGAGGAAAAGGTTCGTTTAATTCGAGATCGACTGAAAGCGGCTTCTGATAGGCAGAAGTCCTATGCAGATTTAAAGCGTCGAGAGATAAAATATTCCGTGAGTGACCTCGCTTTCCTTAAGGTCTCACCATGGAAGAAGATTCTGAGGTTCGGTCGCAAGGGTAAGCTGAGTCCTCGGTTTATTGGGCCCTACCGAATTCTGAAATAAGTGGAGCTAGTTGCATATCAATTGGAGTTACCTTCGGAGTTGTGCCTCATTCAAGATGTATTTCACGTCTTGATGTTGAGGCACTATCGCTCTTATCCCATGCATGTTGTTCTTGTGGAGAAGATTGAGGTTAGGCCAGATCTGACATTTGAGGAGGAGCCATTTTTTATTTTAGATCGTGACATTAAGGTTCTATGAAGGAAATCTATTCCCTTGGTGAAGGTACTGTGGTGAAATCATAGCACTAAAGAGGCTACCAGGGAGCCGGAGATTCGATACGTCAATAGTATTCTCATCTATTCTGATCTGGTAAAATTTTGAGGCCAAAATTTTCTATTAGGGGGGTAGAGTTGTAATGCCCCAAAATATTTGTTTCTGTTTTTGTAAGTAATTGACACAATTGTGTATCTGCTTCAGTGGTTAAGTGTTCTGGGTGTGTGTGTGAGGTCCCAAGTTCAAGCCTTAGTTTTGAAAAATTTTGGTATTTTTATGAATAAAGCATTAACTGGGTTTAGTAGGCTCTTAAGTAAATTTTGGTTAAAATATGTCAGAATGGGCGTACTGGTCTAGTGGATAAGTGGAGTGTTGGTTGCTAGAGGTCGTATGCTCGAATCGGGACAGGAGCTTTATTTTTATTATTATTATTCTTGTTGTGTAGGAGTTTAAAGTATAGTCAAATACTGAGTGTTTGAGTTGTGGGGCAGAGTAGGGGACGCTTTTTAAGAGGAAAATAAGGGATTGGGGGAGGTGGTTATCGAATCTCTGATCATTCTACTCTTTTTGACAATTTTCAGCTATCCCTCTTCTCTTTTCCTCCCTTGCTGTTGACTTTCCTCTAGATTTCTCCCTCTCTTTTTGTATGCCAAAATTCATCTGTTGCTCCTTTTTGTTCCTCGTCCAATCGATTTTCTGCCGTGCAACGGTTGTGTCCCTTATTTCGGTAAGTAGTTCTTCTTGAGTTCTAGCGTTACTCTTTTTTATTAAGCAATTAACATAGAAATTGTTTCACTCACGTTTAGATACTACTAGAAGGCCTTAATCGAGTTCTCGTGATAAAAAAATGATATTTTTTTTGCTCGAGGGTAAGTTTGGTCACTCGTTGAATGAGCATTCCATTTTGGGTTTGATTTGATTCGATTGTTTATGAGATAAACTGAGTAAAACATTGTTTAATTATAGGTGCTGGTGATCTCCGAATTACGTAAATAGCGAAAATGAACCAGGTGTTACTCGATTGCACAGAAAATAAGAATAGACGAAAGCCAAAAAATGAATCTGTCGACACCACACGGGTGTGTGGTCGCCCGTGTGGTAGGCCGTGTGGCAGTGCACAAGCGTGTGATCAACGAGCCAGGCCGTACGCACAAGACACAGGTGCGTGACACGGCCGTGTCATGGCTGGTGAGGTCGTGTGTGACACACGGGCTCGACCAATTGGGCTGTGTGGGCCATACGGGTGAATAACATGGGCATGTGAGATTCTGGGCCAAGCCTTGTTATCTACACGGCCAAGGCCAATTTGGGCCGTGTGGGCCACATGGGTGTGTGGGCCCACACGGGCAGGCCATATAGGAGTGTGAGGCCATTTTTCTGGAATAATCTGTAAAGTTACACGGGTCGCCCAAGTCAACTGTGATCGACCATAGGGTCGATAAGCATTACTTAGACTCCTGATTCTGTGATCTGATTATGTGATGTATGTACTAAGCATGTTACGCTTAGCATGTGTATCTGACCAATTGTATGTTAAGTTGCATTATATCATGCCATATTTGTATGATGGATTGCATCGGGATGGGGTTGGTGCTATGATGAAGGAAGTGTTCTAAAAGGATCTTAAGCCTGATATCTGGTAGCACAGCTACAATTATTTGATTATGTGCCACATTTTTGTACAGCGCGGTGTGTTAGGATGGGTAGGTCGATTTTATCGCCACATGGTGTGTTGGGTTGGACGGAGTTGGTGTGTAGGGCTGGTGGGCATGATTCTGTTATTCTTCTCTGTTATGCATATTATATCTGAGATGGGCTAAGGCCCAGTTCGTATTTGATTCTGTATCTGAGTGGACTAAGGTTCACACCAATTCTGAAAAGGGCTCAGGCTTGAATTATCTGTTATTTGGATATATGACTGACCTCTGCTACTATGTATATTTTCTATGCGGATTACACACTAAGTGCGAAAACTCACCCTTTTCTGTTTAATCTGTGTAGGTAACCCCCAAGCTTGACGGATCGGTGCAGTGGAGGGCTCAATGGTGACCACCACAATCGAACAGCTTATTTATAGTTTTTGCAGTTACATCACTTATTTCTTGTTGGTATTTTATGTATAATGGACTTTGGGACTATTTGGTTTTAATTTGGGTTTTTGCACTGGTGATTATGGATTTATAAACTACAACGCAACAAAGTATGGTTTTCCTGAAATAAACTAAGGTTTTCGTAGATGAAACGGTTTTCAAAAAAAAATATTTGGGTTTCAAAAGCTTTTGCGTAAAAGAAATGTTTTAAATCAAATCAATTAGAACATGGTTTTCTGAACTAAGTAAAAGTTAATAATTGGAACGATTTGAAGGTCAATGCATTTTAAAAAGCACTCCTATGTGACGTCGCCAGATTCGGCCATAACGTCTAGGCCGAGTTTGGGGTGTTACATGTATTGCCAGTGTTGGTAGTGTGAGACAAAATCAACCCGAGTGTAGACATTATGGAAAACAGCATATCGGTGATTGTAGATTGAATGATCGAGCCTGTTTTAAATGTGGATTGTTAGATCATTTCATTCGTAATTGTCCTGAGTTGGTTGAGCAAGATACAGTACAAACACGAGGTCGAGTAACACTACAGCTAGAGGTAGACCACCCAGAAATGCTGTTAATGTGAGTGGTAATCAGAGAACGACCAAAGAGTCTACTGTAAGGTCTGAAGCCAGAGCACCTGCACGAGCCTACGCTATTCGTACACGTGAAGAAGCGTCATCTCCAGATGTTATTACTGGTACTTTTCCTCTCTATGATACTAAAGTTATTGCATTGATAGATCCAGGATCAACTTATTCGTATATATGTGTGAATTTAGTATCCAGTAAGACTTTGTCTGTAGAGTCTACTGAACTTATGATTACAGTATCGAACCCTTAGGCAAGTGTGTGTTGGTTGATAAAGTGTGCAAGAACTGTCTGTTGATGATTCGAGATTTTTGTTTTCCAGCTAATTTGATGTTGTTACCATTTGATGAATTTGATATAATTCTGGGTATGGATTGGCTAACGTTGCATGATGCTATTGTGAATTGTAAACGAAAGACGATTAATCTGAGATGTCAGAATAATGAGATTATCCAGATTGAGTTAGATGATTTGAACGGTTTACCAGCAGTGATTTTATCAATGTTAGCTCAGAAATATGTGAGAAAGGGTTGCAAAGCTTATTTTGCTTATGTGCTTGATACAAAGTGACTGAAAAGAAAATAGAATCAGTGCCATAGTTTTTGCATTGAAGATTTGGCGCCATTATCTGTTTGGTGAGAAATGTCATGTTTATTCGAATCATAAGAGTTTGAAATATTTGATGACTCAGGAAGATTTGAATTTACGATAGCGGAGATGACTAGAATTGTTGAAATTTTACGAGCTAGTGATTGACTACCATCCGGGAAAAGTAAATGTTGTTGCTGATGCATTAAGCCAAAAATCTTTGTTTACTCTTCGTGCAATGAATACTCAGCTGGCTCTATTTGATGACGTCTTGGTTGTAGTTGAGTTGAAAGCGAGACCGTTATTTTTACAGCAGATTTGCAAAGCTCAGAAATTTGATAATGAAATGTTAGCAAAATGAGCTCAATGTGATTCTAACCTTGATTTAGAGTTTCAAGTTGATATTGATGATTGTTTTAGATTCAGAGGCCGAATATGTGTTCCGAGAAATTCAGAGTTGATTCAGATGATTTTGAATGAAGCATATAGTAGTCATTTATCTGTTCATCCGGGAAGCACGAAAATGTATAATGATTTGAAACAACTTTATTGGTGGCACAGCATGAAATGTGATATTTCAGAATTTGTTTTGAAATGTTTGATTTTTCAACAAATCAAAGCTGAGCATCAAGTACCCTCAAGTTTATTACAGCCTATTATGATTCCCGAGTGGAAATCGGATAGAATGACTATGGATTTTGTGTCGGGATTGCCCCTCTCTCCGAGGAAGAAAGATGCAATCTGGGTTATAGTTGACAGATTGACAAAATCGGCTCATTTCATTCCGGTACGAATGGACTATTCGCTTGAAAAGTTAGTTGAGTTGTATATCTCCGAGGTTGTGAGATTACACAGGATACCTATTTCCATTGTTTTGGATCGAGATTCGAGGTTCACATCGCGATTTTAGAAGAAACTACAAGACGCATTGGGTAGAAAGCTACATTTTAGCACCATATTTCACCGGCAAATGGATGGACAATCCGAACGAGTTATTCAAATACTTGAGGATATGTTGTGTTGTTGCATTCTTGAGTTTGAGAGTAGCTGGGAGAAATATCTGCCATTGATTGAATTTGCTTATAACAATAGCTTTCAATCAAGTATAAAGATGGCACCATACGAAGCTCTATATGGTCGTAAATGTCAAACACTGTTGTACTGGACTGAGCTTAGTGAGAGTAAGATTCACAGGGTTAATCTGATTAGAGAGACAAAAGAAAACATGAAAGTAATTCGTAATAGTCTGAAAGCAGCGTCAGATCATCAAAAATCGTACCCAGACTTGAAAAGAAAAGATCTTGAGTTTCAGATCGAGGATAAAGTGTTTTTAAAAGTCTCACCGTGGAAGAAAATACTCAGATTTGGCAGAAAAGGAAAGTTCAGCCTGAGGTTCATCGGACCTTATGAAATTATTGAGTGAGTTGGACCAGTGGGATATCGGTTAGCATTACGGCTAGAATTAGAGAAGGTTCATAATGTATTTCATGTATCAATGCTACGAAGATACAGATTTGATCCCTCGCATGTTATTTCCCCGACTGAAGTTGAGATTCAGTCAGATTTATCGTACAGTGAAAAACCGATCCGAATTCTAGCTCGTGAGATCAAAGAACTGAGAAATAAGAAACTTGTATTAGCAAAAGTATTATAGCATCGATATGGGGTTGAAGAAGCTACGTGGGAACCCGAGGATGCTGTAACAGTCCGGTTTTGACCCTAGTCAGAAAAGTGGTTTCGGGACTACAAATCTGAGTCTAAAAAATAGTTTAATATTATTACCTGTGCCTGTGATATGTGAATTTAAATCTGTGAAATTTCTGTGATTTAATATGTCTGTTTCTGTGAGTAATTATGAAAAAGGATTAAATCGCGTAAAGTGTAAAAGTTGAATGCTGGATGATAAAACACCTATTTGGCTTGGCTTTTAAAATAAAAGTCTTTGCATGTCAATTGTACCATTTGTTTAAATGGTGGACAATTATGGACATTAGTAGGTGCAATTTCACATGTATTAATAAGGGCAAAATTGGTAATAGCATATAATGTTTATTATAATAAAACATATCATGAAAATGAAGCCATTTCATGCATGTATTGCTGAAAATAAAAAAGAAAAATAGAGAAAAAGAACAAGCTAGGTTTCGGCACTTTGATCCTTGATTAAAGTATGGATTTTTGTCCGTTTTTGATAATTTCTGCGTTTCTATGATCGTTGCTTTGTGTTCTTCAAAACCCATGTCTAAATTTCTGTTTTTAATTAAAGATTATAAAAGGTACCATTGATGATTATATGAGCTTTATAGTGTTCTCATATGGATTATGAGAGATATATGTGAGATTAGCATGTTTTGTTCTTGAATTTTTGATGAAATGAGCTATTTGGGCTAATTTGTGAAAATGACGTCTTGAAGGACTAAATTGTGAATTAAATGTGTTAATTGGGCTTGTATGGAAGCCATGTATATTTGGCCAAGCTATAGTCTTGGTAAATTTTGCATATTGGTGATTTTGTGAAAAATGGACTAAATTGTCAAAGTGGGAAAATGTAAGGGCTAAAGTGAAAAGTGCCCAAAATATGTGTTCATGGATTATTTTGAATGAAAAGAATGATTGAATGGTTGAATTTGAATTGTATTAGATCAAGAACAAAGAAAATCGGATTTAGATCGGGGGAAGTCCAAAAATAGTTGAATAGTCGATTCGTTCCGTCTGAAATCCATACGAGGTAAGTCAAATTACAATTACATGTTAAACTGAATAAATTCTGTGCATATAAACTGCAATCTGGATTGGACGGCCTTAAGAGCCTGATGAATAGATTTTGAGTAAACTCTGATAATATGCTGGTATTTGAAAAGTTCTGTATGTCTTTAAAAGAACGTTGGTATTGATCTGAATCATCATGTAAGACCGTGTCTGGGACACAGGCCTCGATTTGAAATTTACATGTAAGACCATGTCCGGGACATCGGCATCATATCTGATTTCGTATAAGACCCTGTCTGGGACAGAGGCATCGATACTGAAGTACATGTAAGACCAAGTCCGAGACGTTGGCATTATACCCGTTTATGAGTATCTGTATCGTTTTTGAACCGTCTGATGACAAAGTACAAGATATATGAAATGTATAATCTATACAGGTACGTCTGTATCGTACTTAATTTCTAAATATGAAAGACTTTGTTTCTGCGAAATAGCGAATGTGGAGTAGGTTCAGAATCATGGAAATGAATATGATATGTACACAAGTAAATGAGCATGGTTAAGTTTATGAACTACTCTGAGAAATGGATATGAATTCTTATTATTGTTTTGTACTATATATGCTTTAGTAATTAGACCAATTGTATTTGGCTTACTAAGCTCTTTGTAGCTTACTTTGTGTAATTTCTATTTGTTTTACAATTATCATAGCTATGGAAGGCTCGGGATAGTCAAGGATTGTCACCACACTATCAAGCTCATTTTGGTACTTTTGGAAATGTACATATTTATAAGTATAGCATGTATAGGCTAGAATGTTAAAGTATATAAGTTTGATCTGTATATATGTTATGCCATGTCAATTGGCTAACAAATGATATATTTGTGCATCGTTTTGGTGCATGTTTGTAATGTGCCATGTTCAAATGTGAAATGGTCATCTTTAGGTATGAAATTGGTTGAAAATGATGATATGAATGTGTATATTATTGCTTGCAGGATTGGACCCAAAAAGGGGTGGCAAATTGGCTTAAACCAAGCCTGCATTGTGCCACACAGTCAGGAACACGGGCGTGCCTTATGGACGTGTGAAAAAGTCAATAGCTAGCTAAATTTTACACGGTTATGGCACACAGTCGTGCCTATTGGCCATGTTAAAAAGTCAGTATAGGACCTCTTTTTGGCACGGTTGGATCACATGGGCGTGGCTTATACCCGTATGTGTCACACGGCCTAGTTACACGGGCTGTGACTTTGTTAGTTTTGAAAAGTTTGTTTAAGTTCTGAAAATTCTGAATGGGTTCGGTTTAGTCTGGGTCCTTCCTAAATGTATGTTGTTGGTCTCGTAGACCATTTTATTGGATGAATTGTTGATGAATACCTGTGTAACAATGCTGTTTAATATCTGTGATTTTGTATTGTTCTGAAATACTCTGTCCGTCCAGTGATGCTCCTTACCTATTCCGGCGATGGTTACGGGATAGGGGTGTTACAGATGCTATGAGAAAGCAATATCCAAACCTATTCACTGGTAAGATTTTCGAG
The DNA here is from genome assembly GCA_025698475.1 of Gossypium anomalum. Taxonomy (NCBI): domain Eukaryota; kingdom Viridiplantae; phylum Streptophyta; class Magnoliopsida; order Malvales; family Malvaceae; genus Gossypium; species Gossypium anomalum. The sequence continues at coordinate 21,983,901 of CM046968.1, forward strand.
GACGAAAATCCCTAAGAGGAGAGAGTTGTAACAACTCGATTTTAGCTAAACCGGAACAGTGGTTTCAGGACCATAAATTCGAGGTCAAAAAATTATTTTAATATTATTTTTGGTGTTTATAGCATGTGATTATATATGTGTGAAAGTTTCGTGAAATAATTTTATCGATTGGATGGTTAATTTGACAAAAGGACTAAATCGCCAAAAATACAAAAGTTTCATTCTAATTATTTAAGTGCTTAATTACTATGAATAATCAAATGTGAAGTCCTTATGTTGTGAATAGATCATGGATAGTGGGAATTGACATGCATAGCCATCTATTATATGTTTATTAATGTTTTAAACTAAGGTCAAATTGGTAAATTAGTAATTAACTTATGTTTTAATAAAACAAAACATAAAATCATCTTTATGTTCATCTTTTATGGCCGAATAAAGAAAAAAAGAAAGCTAAAATAGGGTTTGAAATTTCGGCACTTGCATAGCTTAATTGAGGCATGTTTTGAGCTCAGTTTTTGATGATTTTTACATTTTTGTGATCGTTGTATCGAGTACTAGCTAGCCCAAGGACTAATTTGCAAAACTACTTAATGTTTTTAAAGTTTCCATTGATGAATTCATGTGTTTATGAATGTTTGATGATGAATTATGAAAGCTTGATGATAGATTTTAATATTTTATAAAGTGATTTTTGACAAAAATGTTAAAAAGAGATTAAATTATGAAATATACAAACTGAGTGGTTAAAAGTGTGAATAAATGAAAGTTTTGGGCTACTAGAGGTCCCTATGAAATTCAGTCAAGCATGGGTTAAATTAAATTTCATGAATTTTGTGTTTTTATGAAATAGGGACTAAATTGAAAAAATATGAAATTACAGGGGTTAATGTGTAAAATGCCCCAAATTGTGTGTTTTGGATGAAATTGAATTAGAGTTAATTTGAATATATATAGATCAAGAAAGGAAGAAATTGGATTTAGATCGGGGAAAATTGAAGGTTATCGAATAGTTGATTCAGTCCCTCTTTTTTGACTACGAGGTAAGTTCATATGCAAATAAATGTCTTTAAATTGAATTATACATGTTTAATTGTCATTGAATTATTGTGAATGTTGAACGAGCAAGTGCAAGCAAGAATCGACAGAGTTATTACATCCAATAGTCCCGTACGAACCTTAGGAATAGAATAGGATACAAATGTTATGACAATAGGTTACCGATATGTGATTACATGTAAGACCATGTCTGGGACATTGGCTTTGTATTGTGATTACGTGTTCGATTACGTGTAAGACCATGTCTGGGATATTGGCATCGTTATTCGATTTCGTGTAAGACCCTGTCTGGGACAGTGTCATCGATATGTGATAACATGTAAGACCATATCTGGGATATGGCATTGTACGAGCTTTATGTGATTTTTGAGTATCCTTAACGATTCCGAATGGTTCAACGGGCAAAGTCGAGTCGAGAAAGAATGTATGAATGAGTTAAATGGCTCAGGTACGTATGAGATTCATGTAAGTAATGAAAAGGAAGTATTTGACGAATTCAATTATGATATTGAATATGTGTACAATGAGAAAGGTTTGTGATCTTATAAATGTTTACTCATGGTTTCCTATTTATGGAAATGATATTGTTTCATGTGATAATTTATTTGAATATAGCTTACTAAGCTTTTAAAGCTTACTTTGTGTGTTCTTTCTCTGTTTTATAGATTATCGAAGTTAGCTCGGACTCGGGGATCGTCAGGAAACGCATCACACTATCGATCAACTTGTTGGTAGTTTTAGATGCTTTGTAAATATGGTATATGGCATGTATAGGGTAGTGAGTTGATGATATGTTTTGAGATATGATTTAGTCATGAGATTTGGCTTGCTATGATGTAAATGTTGGTGTAGATTTGGCCATTTAAGTTGGCTTAATTTATGAGTTTGGTAAGTGTTATATGATAAATTTATGGCCTTGAGTTTTGGCATGTTTTGTATGGTTGTTGTGTTGGATATAAGTTTGCTCAATTAGCTAATTGTCAATTGGTGTATTATTGTTTAGAAAATGACATGTTGTGGATTGGCTTATTGATGATGAAATGGTATGTTTTAAAATATGAAATAGATGAAATGATGGTAAGATTATGCATTTGGAAGTTAGGTGAAAAATGTTGATTATGATACATTAATGTGATATGTTTTGGTTATGAATTGAGTAGTGAAACGATTGATAATAAAATAGCATGAATTGTATACAAATTGGCATGTTTTAGGCTACCTATGAATGTATTGAAATGGTACCATTTTGGTTGCTAGGTGTGCATGAGAAAAGGGTGGAAAATTGGCTGTACAAAAAGCCTATTTTTGTCCACACGGGTGTGTGTCTCAACCGTGTGCGACGCTCGGTCATGCTAAATGGTCGTGTGTCCCCTCGAATACCCTTTGAATTTAAGTCTGTATACCCTACAGGTTTGACACGGTCTAGACACACGGGCGTGTCTACTGGTTGTGTGTGGCGCACGGGTTGGCACATGGGCGAGTGGCTGGCTGTGTGACCTAAGTCAGTAACCCCTCCAATTTTCCTACGGCCATGGCACACGAGCGTGTCTCCGGCCGTGTGGTGTAATTCAGTATGTATGCCCTATTTTCACACGACCTGTGACATGGGTGTGTCTAGTGGTTGTGTGAGGCACACGGCCAGTTCACAGGGACATGTGAACCCTGTATGCATGAAAATTTTATAAGTTTCCCAAAGTTTGCAATTGTTATTAGTTTAGTCCTGAACCTCGTTTAAGCATGTTTTAAGGTCTTGTAGAACCTTATTAGGGACAATATGATTATGTTAGATTGAAATTTATGTGAAATTGAATCATGTATGAGAAATGTATATTATATGTTGTGCTTTGATCGGTAATGCCTCGTAACCCTATTCCGGTGATGGATACGGGTTAGGGGTGTTACATCTCAATTTTATATTATTAAACTATTAGTAAAACTGTAACTAGTTGGAATCTTTTGATCAAATTTCTGCAGAGATTTTGGGGTTTTATCAAAATCTTCTTAGCATAGTTGATTCCAATGTTGTTGAGTACCCAGATTCTTTGCTTCAGGAGTTACTGCCTAAATTGTCTAACGATGCTCATTGTATGTTGACTAGCCCTATTACCAATGATGAGATAAAGGCAACTATTTTTAGGCAGGGGAATGAGAAAGCCTCTAATCCTAACGGTTGATTTTCTTGAGGTTGTTCAGTATTTTTTTTTTTCATCCCCCACTCTCTTGGCTGCCTTTAATGCTACTTCAATTTTCTTGGTTCCCAAATGTGATGATCCTAGCTATGTAAAGGATTTTCAGCCTATTTCTTGTTTTAGTGAGTTTATAATTGCATAACTAAGGTTTGGGTTAATAGAATGACTCATTTTTTTCCTGCTTTAATTTCTAATAGTCAGAGTGTCATTGTTAGAGGGCGTAGTATCACTGGTAATACCATGTTGGCTCATGAGCTAATACAGGAGTATGGTAGAAGACATATTTCTCCTAGATGTGCCTTGAAGGTTGATCTTCAAAAGGCGTTTGACTCTTTGCACTGGGACTTTTTGCTTTCAATACTTAAAGCTCAAGGGTTCCTTGAAAAGTTCTTAAATTGGATTGAAGGTTGTTTAACTACTCATCGATTCTCTGTCTCCCTTAATGGAAGCCTTGTGAGGTTCTTTCGAGTGAGGAAAGGTATTAGGCAAGGAGATCCTCTCTCTCCTTACCTCTTTATGCTTGCAATGGATGTGTTATCCAGGTTATTGGATGTTAATGCCATAAATACTCTCTTCAAGTATCATCCTAAGGGTACTGTTGACTCATCTGATGTTTGTCGATGATCTTCTTACTTTTTCTAAGGGTACTGTTGATTCAGTGGTTGGTGTTTAGTGTGTTCTTCAGCAGTTTTTCTTACTTTCTGGGTTGCAACTCAACGCCTCCAAAAGTGAATTGTCTGTTGTTGTGGAGCATCAAAAAGAGTTGACTCTCATGACTACTTGCACAAGGTTTAAAGTTGGTTGGCCACCAGTGAGGTACCTTAGTGTTCCTTTTATTTCTTGAAAGATGTCTCAGTCTGATTGTGCTGCTTTAACCAATAGGATTCTGGATAGGATTCAAGGGTGGTCTACTAAGCACTTGAGTTATGCTGGTAGACTGCAACTCATTAAGGCTGTGATTTTTAGTGTGCAAGCCTATTGGAGTCGTCAATTTCTAATTCCTAAGAGTGTTCTTAAGAAGGTTTATCAATATTGTCTTAGCTTCTTTTAGAAAGGGAAGGTTGGCTCGGGTCGAGAGGCTCGTGTTTGTTGAGAGGCGATGTAACAGCCTATTTTCGGTGATGTCGGAACAGTGATTTCGGGACCACAAATTCAAGCCAAAAATAAAATTTTATTTTATTTTATTTTATTTTATGGTTGCCATTATGATAGGAAGGTCACATGAAAATTTTGGTACGAAAATTTTACCGGTTGTGTGTTTAATTAAGGAAAAGACTAAATTGCATAAAATGCAAAAGTTGAGTTCTAGTAGCTATAAGTATCAAATAGCTATGGAATTCAAAACTTAAGTTCCTTATATGGTAATTAGACTGTTGAAAAGTAGTTAGTAGATATTTTAATGACTTATACATGGAAAAATTAGAAAAGGGTAGGGACTAAATTAGAAATCAATAAAATTATTAGATGATAATTAATTAAAAAGAAAAAAATCATCTAATTTGATATCATCTTCCCCAATTTTTCTATGGAAACCCTAGGAGAGAGGAAGAAAACTTTTCAAGCTTAATAAGGTATGAAATCAAGTCTCGTTTTTAGTAATTTTTATATTTTTGGAATCGAGATGGTCTAATCTTTCTATTTAGGGGATTTCTTTGAAAAGTTATCAAGGTATGAAATTTGGGTCAAGGATGAATATGCTGAAAATTAGAAATTTATGGTATAAAATGAAAAATTATTTATAGATAAACAACTTTCACAAAGCAATTTTTTATGAAAACTTGATTTAGGGAGAAATAAAAAAGTGGTAAAAACTAATGAAAAATTCTGAAATTTATAGAAAATAAGTGCTGTAAATTTTAAGTTGAAATTTCAGTGAGGCTTGGAATAGGGAGTAAATTGCATGAATTTCATTTTCCGGGCCTAGGGACGAAATTAGAATTTTTGAAAAGGATAGGGGCAAAATGGTAATTTTACCTAGGACGTAATAAAATGCAAATGTAAATGAAATGTGATAGATTAATTGTTAAATTTATCCATATAGATCCGGAAAGACCAACTACAGAACTAGATTGAGGAAAGCAAAAGATTTCAGATTAGTTGACATTCAAATATGAATCATTTTCAAGGTAAGTTCGTATAACTTAAATATGTATGTTAATATATATGAATTGAATTGTATGATTGTGTTGATATGTATGAGATGATACACATTATGAAATAGTCATAAGTTGTGAAAAATGGACAAATTGTCATGATCTGATTGAATGTTGAATTTCGATGGGTTAAGAATAATAATGCATATGTTGCAGATGGAATTTAGCTCGGCTTGAGCTTTGATTATAAATTGGATTTAGCCCGGACGGGTAATCCATATTAAGCTCTTTAGAGCACATGCTACGGAGAGGATTTAGCCTGGACTAGTAATCCTACTGTAAAATGTACGGCTCAAGAGTGTGCCTTTGTATTATGTACCCTAATGGGTACTTTTGCACATGTGTATATTACCCGAACATCCATCGAGATTTCAATAGTTCAACGGAAAAGGCCCTTGAAGTGTGGAAAGGTGAAATTAACAGAAGCTTGTAATGTGATGAGCTCATCTATGTCTACTTGATGTCATATGTGATTATGTGACTAACTTGTTGAATAAGTGTATGTGTGTTTAGGTAGCTTACCTAAAATCGAGGGAACGTAAATTTATGTATGCTTGTATTATTAAACATGATCAATAAGTTTATTTTCCGTTATACGAACTTACTAAGCATAAAATCCGTACTCCGTTTAATTTTCCTGTTTTATAGTGCTCAAAGCTCGCGAAGGTTGCAAGTCGGTCAGAGTAGTCATCACACTATCCACTATCTCATTTTGGTACAAATAGAAATCTTATTTTGATATAATGGCATGTATAAGCTTATTTGGCCAAATGATGTCTTGTAATTGTTGTTTTGTAATCTAGTCATTAGAGTGGCTAGTAATGGTCTAATTTTGGCTATTTTTGAAGTAATATTTTGGTAATCACATAAGTGCTTATTATGTGTTAGGTTGTTGGAATTATGTTAGCATATAAGTTTATGTTAAGAGTAAGTTTATATCTTTTGATGCATGGGATAAGACCACATGGTTGATGGCAAATTTTATGTGAATATGATGTTGGATTGGTGGATATATGCTTGTGAATTTTTGTGCAAGAAAATGGTAAGTCTTGTGTGACAAATGAGGCTAGGAAATGGTCTTATTTTGTCCACACGGGCGTGTAACACCCCTTACCCATGTCCGACGCTTGAATAGGGTACGAGGCATTACCAGACTTAAACGTTCACAAACATGCAAAAATCGGGCTACAAAATTTCATTCGTGTCAAAAATTTTCATACACATGCATAATGTCCCATACGCGGGCCTAGGAAGCCCTAAACATGCATCGGAGGTGATTTGGGACTAAACCGAAAACTTTGAAAACTTTTGGGAAAACATAGAAAATTTTTCCATGACACGAGGTCACACGTATCTCCTAGTGACATGTCACATTGTATCCTAATCTATTCCTAAGATCCAAACGGGATTTTTTTCAAAAACACACCTTCGACGAACTCGATCATATAGACAACCACATTCTTTATGATGAAGGATTATCACATAATCTCACATAATGATAACAATATTGTCACGTACCTTCAAGTGTGGAAATTACAATTCATGCAAGATTCAAAACATTTATATATGCTACACATTGCATTATTCACATGTGAACTTACTCGTTTCCAATGGAATATCATATTCCGTCAAATTTCCAATGTATTCAATCATCACATAAATGTTATCAACATTTGGCATCACTTTCTCATACACAATATCATCCACATATAATTCAATACAATCATAGCAAGATAGATTTCAAGTATAATAACAATAACATGGATATCATGCTTATTTAATCACACGGACTTATCTCGAATACAATTTCGGCTAATTACTCCACTTTAGCCCATAACCTCGTACTTTTCGATTTAAAATCGAATCTCAGTTTTATTGATTTATAATGATAAATTCACTACTTTAATCATCATATTGACCAATACATTCCATAATTTATACTTTTGCCAAATTATCATTTTGCCCCTAGACTTTTACAAAATTACAATTTTACCCCTAGGCTCGTAAATCGATTTTCATCAAATTTTCTAACTAATCAAGCCTAGCTGAATTCTTTTTATACTAGAAGCAGCCCACAATTTCAATTATTTCACACATTTACAACCTATTTTATAAACTTCATAAAATGGTCCTTTTAGGTGTTTTCATGAAAATCCTTTCACAAAAGTTGTTTATTACACAACCAAGACTCATTTTCTTGCATAAAAGTTCAGCAAACAACATAAATGCTCTCATGGAAAAACCCTAGATTTCAACCTGTAACAGCTCGATTTTGGGCCTAGGCAGAACAGTAGTTTTGGAACCACTATTTCGGGACTGGAGAAATTATTTTTAATATTATTTTATGTGTTGTGGCGTGATTATATAAGTGCATGAAAATTTTGGTGAAATAATTTTAGCGATTGCATACTTAATTGCGAAAAAGGGCTAAATCACATGAAGTGCGAAAGTTTTGTTCTACTAGCTAAATGTGTCAAATAGCTATGGAACATTGAATTAGAGGTCCTTATTGAGTAAATAGACCACAAATTTGTTAATAGCTGATCATAGAGACAAAGAGGAGTCAAAAAGTCAAAAGTGGAGTAGGGTTGGTATTTGATGACATTAGCTAATTGAATAAAAAAATAAAATCAAAGGGGTCATCTTTCTTCTCCATCTTTCCACCAAAAATTGAAGTGAAAAACCCCCTTGGGAGCTTAAAACTTTTCAGCACAATAAACCTTTACATGTAAGTCATTTTGATGGTTATTTTTGTTGATTTTTGTACTTTTGGGACTCTTATAGCATAATCTAGCTAATGAGGGGACTATTTTGAAAAATGATTAAAAGTATAGAGTTTTGCAATGAGAGTATTCATATTGTTTGCTGAATTTTTATGGAAGAAAATAAATCTTGGTTGTGTGATAAATAACTTTCTGAAAAAAGTTTGCATGAAAACACCTAAAAAGGGCTATTTTGTAAAGTTGTAAAATAAGTTGTAAATGTGTGAAATAATTGAAACTGTGAGTTGCTATAGTTATAAAAAGAATTCGGCTAGGCTTGGTAAAGGAGGAAATTCGATAAAAATTGATTTACGAGCCTAAGGGCAAAACGGTTATTTTCCCAAATTATGAATTATAGAATTTTTTAATTAATGTAATGATTAAATGAGTGAATTTCATCATGTTAGATCAAGAAAATTGAGATTTGAGCTTAAATCAAAAAGTACAAGGTTATGGACTAAAATGGAGTAATTAGCCGAAATTGTATTCGAGGTAAGTCCATGTGACTAATTAAATATGTTATTCATGCTATTGTTAACATATTTGAAATCTATTTTTCTAAAATTGCATTTAATTATATGTTGATGGGGTTTTGTATGAGAAGCTGATGCCAAATGTTAATAACATTTTTTGTGATGATTAAATACATTGGAAATTTGACGGAATATGACATTCCATTGAAACAAGTAAGTTGTATGTTAATAATGCAACTATAATGTTATGATGTATGACTGAATTGATATTGCATAAGTTGCTTTGATTGTGAATATGAGTATGCATGTTGAGAAATTAATGTAACAAAGCCTCCCGGTTGAACATTAGGAATAGATTTGGATATTCATGCCATGACATTGGGTGATATGTGTGCTAGTGTAAGACATGTCTGGGACACGCATCGGCATTGAGATAAGAGCTAGTGTAAGACATGTCTGGGACATGCATCGGCCTGGAGATATACAAGCTAGTGTAAGACCTGTTGGGGACATGGCATTAACACCAATAGATGAGAGCCAGGGTAAGACCTGTCTGGGATACGGCATTAGCCTCGATATATGGAAGTCAGTGTAAGACCTGTCTGGGACATGACATCGACTTTGATGTACTAGCCAGTGTAAGACCATGTCTGGGACATGCCGTCGGCATCTATTCCCATGTTTGGTGCTGTTGAATATCCTATAGTATTCCAAATGGTTCAACGGGAGTTTTATGGTTTATATTGAAATGATAGAGCTTACGGCTATATTACGAGTGGTAGAGGTACTTACATGAAATTGATGAAATGTGAATTCAATTCATGTTGTATGATTAGTAAGGAATGAATATGAGCATGTTGAGTAACACAGGTATGTATGCCAAGCTCAAGTGAAATGATTTCGGTTCATGATGCACATTTGGCGAAGATGTAAATAGGTAATTCATGCCTATAAGTCTACACTTATGATGCACATTTGGCAAAGAATGATTTTGTGATGACCTTGTGATTATAGGTCTATACTTATGATTTATAAATATGTATCTTTACTAATGTGGTGAAAATAAATAAATAAGGTGTGACAAACTTAGTATCATTAATTTACACTAAAATAGTTTTGGACAGCAACTGTAGTCTAATTTTGAAAATCCACCAATAATTGTGGAAATTGAGTTAGAGGCTGAGTAAAAAATTAAATCTTAATGAGTCTAGTTTCACATAGAAGAAACGGTGTAAGCAAAAGAGTTTCATATTATGAAATATTTAAATTGTTGAGAGACAGAGTTAGAATAATGTCGGAATCCCCTGTTCTGGTTTCAGAAAATCATTGAAAATTGTATAAAAATATTTATGAGTTATAATTTATATTCCTAGAATTCTTAATGAGTCTATTTTCATAAAAAAAGATGGGAACATCATCCGAGTCCCGTATTATGAGATAATTAATTTTTAGTGAAGAAGGGATGGAACTATCAGACAACATAAAAGGGGTAACTTTGAAGAATAAACTGTACTAATTGGCTAAACTAAAAATTCTAAAAATTTTATGGTAAGAATATATGTGAGTCTATTTTCAGGGAAAATTATCATATCTCAATTTGGAGTTCCGTAACTCTAGATATAAATAATTTAGTGACTATGACTCGAGAAAACAACTTGACTTGGACATAGGTAAAAAGGCAATTATGATAGTATTACCTTGATATCATGTTGTAAGAATTGGTGGAAGCATATTGATAAATTGCTTATTATTTTCATATGGACTTACTAAGCATGAAGCTGACTCCCTCCTTTCCATTTCTTTTAGCTTGTCAGGTTAGCTCGAGGTTGGAGATCGTCGGAGGCAGCATCACACTATCAAGTCACTACCTTTGGAATAATGAAGCATATATTAGAAATTCAAGTGAGTGGCATGTATAGGGATCTAGTTTTATGACATGTGTCATTATGCTTTGGCCAAATGTATTGGCTTATTTTGAGTTATATGTATATGGCCATGAGATGTGGCTCATATTGATTATGACTTGTAAACCTAGCTATTCATGTCATGTCTAATGTTTATGTCGTGATTATGTTTATTTGCCATGCATGGTTGGTGATATGACATGCGTGTTGGATGTATGCCCTATGACCATTTGAGGTTATCATAGCCATATAGTAATTGTATGTTATAGAAACAACATAACGATGGTTGAATATGAGTACTCGAGGGATAAGTTGGTAACTTAGCATAATGGTAAAAGTGGTCATCAAAATGACTGGCCTTATGAATATGAATTAATGAATCTAGACTTGGTATTTTATGAGTAGGTGCATTACATGTAAGAGGATATTGATTGTCACTCGTGATAAGTTTTAAATTTTATAATTGATCGTACTTGAACTAACTATTATCACGATAAAGGCAAGCGCACCTATCGAACAGTAGTATAGTTTTAGCAAGACCGGATGTCGAACCCAAAGGATCTAAAGTACTAGTATTAACTTTATTTTTATTATTTAGCCTAAAAATAATGAAGGTTGTTTTAACTAGCTAATTAACTAATCTAAGATTGCACAGAAAGTAAATTGGGGAAATACTTTTGGGAAAACTGATTGATTTTAGACAATATCTAAGAAAGAATCCACCTAGACTTCTCTTGTTAATTAACTCTGAACCAGACGATTTATTCACTTGAATTGATCCGTAGAAATCCCTAAGTTATGTTATTATCCCTATTCAATACTAATAACGTCTAACCCTAGGTTGATTAATTGAAATCTCTTTCTAATTAAAACCCATAGTTTTGCATTAACTCTATCTATGGATTCCCTTATTAAATTTGACTCTAATCCAGCAGATTTATGTCGTCCTATCTCTAGGATTGCATGCAACTCCGCTTAATTATGAATGATCTACTCTTAGACAAGGACTATTCATCCTCCGAATAAGCACATCAATACTTGAATCAATATCCTGGAATATTCAAACAAGAGTTAAAATCATAATTAAGAACAAATCAAGTATTTATCATACAGTTCAGAAAATATTAACAAGATCTATCTTAGGTTTCATCCCCCTTAGGTATTTAGGGGATTTAGTTCATAACTATAAAAGAAAACATCTCAGAAGAATGATAACAAAACATAAAGAAAACCCAAAAACCCCTTAAGGAAATAGAAGGGAGATCTTTAGTCTTGGAGGTGAATTCAGCTTCTGAAATGGATCAATTGGCTTTCTTCGAGTAATTCCTTACTTTCTACTCTGTGTGTCTCTTTTAATTCTCCTCTAAGGTGTTTAAATAGGCTTTAGAATGCCTAAAAGCCCTTAAAATCGCCTTTTTGTATAAAATCGCCTTTTTGTAAATAGAACTTAACTTGGGCTTGACAGGGACACGCCCGTGTGCGATTGCTTCAGGTCGTGGTTGAGGCTGAGAGATAGGCATGCCCGTGTTGAGGTTGTTTTAGGCCGTGTTCGAGCCCGTGTGTGCTACACGTGTGAGGAAGTCCAGGTCGTGTTGTTTTCCCACGTCGACCCATTTTCTCCGTTTTTGGCCCGTTTCTTGTTCTTTTTGCTTTCCTGTGCTCATGTAAGTATAAAACATGAAATTAAAGGATTAGAAGCATCAAATTCACCAAATCTAAGGAAAAATCATTCATAAATGTGTTAAGCATGGGACAATAATATGTATAAATTACAGTTTATCAGATATGTCAAGGTTATGAATGTGTCTCAATAAAGGTGTTTAATCACTAAAATGATGCCATGATTTGAGATTTTGATGTGCACAAGGCTGTAAAGGACTATGGGTAACATGAAAGCTTGGAAAATAGCCTAAGTGTTGGCCACACAGGTTGAGACACAGCTGTGTGTCTTAACCGTGTGAGTGACGCGGCCTGGAGACATGAGAATGTGGCCTGGTCATGTGGTTCGATTTGCATGCTGACATTATAAACAAAGAGTTACACGGCCTGAGGACATAGGCGTGTCAAAGACACACGGGCGTGTCCCTATGCACACACGGGCGTGTGACCCTGTTTCATGGAAAAAATTTTTAAGTTTTCCCAAAACTTTCTAAGGTTCTCGGTTTAGTCCCTATCTACTTTCAATACATGTTTAGGGCTTCGTCGGCCCGTGTATGGGACATTATGCATGTGTATGAAAAGTTTTGATTTGAATGAAATTTTGTAGCCTAGTTTTTGCATGTTTGTGAACAATTAAGTCCGGTAATGCCTCGTACCCTGTTCCTACGTTGGACATGGGTAAGGGGCGTTACACAACCATTTTTGTAAAATAGTCCCCCCCATTTAGTTAGCTCATGCTACAAGGGTCCCAAAAAAACAAAAATCAACAAAAATGATCCTCAAAATCACTTACTTGCAAGGGATGGAAGTTGCTGAAATTTTGAGCTCTCAAAACCCCTATTTTTGCTAGTATTTTCAATGGAGGAAGGAAGAAGAAAAGATGATATCTCTTTTTTTTTCTTTATTTTATTATTTTACTAGTCAAAATAAGCTACCAACTTCACCAACTTTTGACTTTTCTACTCATCTTTGTCTCTATGGCCGGCCAAGCCTTTCTTAAAGGTTTATTTGCTCTTTAAAAACCTTCTATTTTGGTTCTCTAGCTATTTAATATATTTGGGTAGTAAAACAAAACTTTTACCCTTTATGCAATTTAGTCCTTTTTCGAAATTAAGCTCACAAACGCTAAAATTAATTCATCAAAATTTTCATGCACTCATATAATCATGCTATAACACATAAAATAGTATAAAAAATAATTTTTCTGGCCTCAGAATAGTGGTTCTAAAATCACTGTTCCGACTAGGCCCAAAATCGGGCTATTACAATTCTCCCCCTTAGGGATTTTCGTCCTCGAAAATCTTACCGAAAAAGTGGTTTCGGTATTCATATAAACTTCTCTTTCCTATAATCATCGCTAAAGAACTTTCACTCGACTATGCCTCTAATACTTATCTCTTTACTTTTTCATATCAATCTCTTAAGTAGTTCATTACTATACTACACCTCGGCTGAATTTCAACCTCTATCTGAGAATTCATATACAAAAAAGTCTGATCTATATCATCATGTCATATATACACACATACTTGAATCTTTGCGAATTCGAATAGTAAGACTAGTCATTTTGTCTTGACCTTATACTCTCTAATTTCACACAGTCCGATTAAGGGAGACTAGTATTCCAAGAAATCTGACAATCATAAAGACACAAAGTCTCATTAATCTGATGAGCTGGAATTTAGTACATACCGGCATGATTCATAGATCTCGTCAAAATTTAACAATAAGCTACATCACATTTTTCCTCTTTCCAAGAGGGAATAATTCTAATATGGCCTCGAGAACAATCCTTTCTCATTTCTATTCTAATATCAGCACTGGAAAAGATAACTCCGGTAAAACCTGATGCTCAGCTCTTACCCCATAAACAATTCAAATCTTTCTGTAGTATCAAAAGCTCTAAGCTATCACATTATCTTATTGTCTTAAAACACATCACAATTCATACAACAATGCATCACTGGAAATTGAAAAGTCTCTGGCCAAGTGCAGACTAGACCAGTTCAAATGCTTCGGTTAACAATATTCTTATCTGTCCAAGTTTTGCTAGCATGGAATAAGCCATTCGACTTTTGTAAGATGAAAATTTTATCATACAATCATTCGGAATTCACTCATCATGCTAATCAATGACCATTTCACTTGTATTAGCTCAAATAACCAATATATCTCAATTGAAGACATTAGCTTTGATTAACTTACTTGAGAAAGGAGATCCATCATACCAATTGAAATTCGAAATTTCATCACTTATGCATTTTCCGATATCAAATCCTTACACGAAAATTAGAAAAATCCAAATACTAAAATCACCACATTACCATGATCAAATCAGAAGCATAATCACACTTGACATGATTATCACAAGCTAAAGAACACACTTTGAACATGAGTTATAATTGACAGATTATAGAACAAAAATAAATCCAGGATAGAGATATCCCAAGATAAGATACTATATCGAAAGGCCGAAAACAAACTCTTAAGAAAATATGAAAGACCTCGATAATTCCTCGTAGAGAAAAAGTCCAAAAGAAAATATCATTTCATCCCACTGGAAATCAAATGCAACAATTAAAACAAACTGAATAACAGCATCATATGCATTTTCTTATAAGTTCCCAATAGACAGAATAGAACAGAATACCAAAGAGAAGTAAAGAAAAATAGATTATAAACCAGTCAGACCGGCAATGCCTTCGTTTGACATTTAGATCAGATAGCATTCTCATATAACGAGAATCTCATCAGAAGATAGACAGTTACTATAACACTTCTGAGAACAATGATCTTTTAGAATATATCAATAGAGGCAGTCATCATCTATTCACTGTAATTACCATACTCAGACATCTCATATTTCAAATATTATTTCTTCAACTATTTCTGTCATCATAAATCCCATATTATTCTTTTCACTAAAGAAGATCAGTTTTGAGAAGGTCACAATCATTACATTTTCTCGACCTCGTACCTGAGTAATTCGATTTACCAAAGTAAATTTCTTCTCAAACTGTGGCAGTGCATAACTCAAATAATTTTTATGCCAACCTAATACTTTTCTAGCTCTGGCTTACTTATCAACTCATTCTCAATCCCTAATCATGTTTATAGTTATTCCCCCACTAAACTCTATGGTTTCACACTTGTGAGTTTATTCAGTGCAAATCTCATGAAGTTCCATTACAAAACACCACTCTGGTAAGGGGGTTAGGTCATAAGGCCTCTAACTCGACTCTCATATACATATGCATATGACACAACTTTCATCATCATAGCAACACCATCACAATCATGTCATTCATTTCAGGAAAATTATCGTTCATTTTTGTATTTCACAATTTTTCGATTATCTTATTCAATTAAGTTCACTTATGCATACATTCTATGAATTTCGAATGTCTTTTCTCATCACATTCACTTAATCAAACATATCAAATACATAACATCATGTGAGGGCCAACAAATATGAACAAATGTACATTATAATCGAAACTTTGATTTCACGCATCATCATATGCATGTCATTACGATCATATAAATCTATCCAACAATTTAACACATTTACTCAAGCTATACGAGCTTGCCAATCAAAATCATTCGAATAATTTATACATGAACATTCGTTCTATCTATATTTTTAGTAAGTTACCCAAACACATGCATTCACTTGAACAAATTAATCATATACACCATGGGATTATCAATCAATCGTAGATAAGCTCATTATGCCATGTACACATTCTATTTCATGTTTTTCATATCACAAACATGTACATATACATTTCACGAATTCTTGTTTGTACCTTTCCAAGTTTCAACCCCTCATAACTGCACTTTATTTGAATACCTTAGTATCTTTATCTCTACGATCGAGTGTAGCTCGGTTGGAAAGTACCTTGTCTACACAAGATAGTTCTCATTCACGTCGGGAGATATCACACTATCACTAATTTGTGGCATGTATAGCTAGACTCTTACACATGCTAGGTTAGTTCGAGAATCGACTAAACTATAGCTCTGATACCACTAAATGTAACACCCTTACCCATGTCCGACGCCGGAACAGGGTACGAGGCATTACCAGACTTAAACGTTCACAAACATGCAAAAATCGGGCTACAAAATTTCATTCGTATCAAAAATTTTCATACGCATGCATAATGTCCCATACAAGGGCCTACGAAGCCCTAAACATGCATCAGAGGTGATTCGTGACTAAACTAGAAACTTTGAAAACTTTTGGGAAAACTTAGAAAATTTTTCCATGACACGAGGTCACATGCTCATGTGCCTTCGACATGTCCGTGTCCTCAGGCCATGTAACTCTCTGACTATGATGTCAGCAAATGAATTGAACCACACGGCCAAGCCACACGCCTGTGTACTAAGGCCGTGTCCCCCACACGGTTGAGACACACGGTCGTGCCTCAGCCCGTGTGGCCAACACTTACGCTATTTCCTAAGCCCTTATGTTACCCTTAATCATTCACGTCTATATACACACTAATGACACATATCATGAAATCATTTCAATGATTTAGCATCCCATATTAGGACACATTCACAAGCATTAGAACATAGCATAGATAGATAGGTTCACAACAATAATCAATATGAGCCACACCTCTTGGCCATATACAAATAACTCAATATAGACCAATACATTCGACTAATCATAATTACACATATCATAAAAAAAAACCAAGCCCCTATACATGCCACTCACTTGAAAACACTTAATATATATATATATATCAATATTCCAAAGGTGATGGCTTGATAGTGTGGTGCTGCCTCTACGATCTCCAATCCCGAGCTAACCTGACAACACTAAAGAAAAGGAAAGGAAGGGAGTAAGCTTTAAAACTTAGTAAGACTGTATAAAAATAATAAGCAATTTATCAACTTGCTTCTCAAGGTAATACAACCATATTTGCACTTTTACTATGTTCAGATCAAGCTGTTTCCTTGAGTCACAGTCACTAAATTATTTATATATTGAGCTACGAAACTCCAAATTAAGATCTGCTAATTTCCCTAAAACTAGACTCACATATCTTCTTACCATAAAATTTTAGAATTTTTTGGTCTAGACAATAAGTACAGTTTATTCTTTAAATTCATCCCTATTCTGCTACCTGACAGTTTCGATCCCTCTTCACTAAAAATTAATTATCTCCTCATATGAGATTCAAATTATGTTAGCTTTTATTTCTTTTAAATATAGACTCATTAATGATTTTAGGCATATAAATTATAACCCATAATTATTTTTGTACAATTGTTAATGATTTTCCCAAATCAGAATAGAGAATTTCTAAATCATTCTGACTCTGTATCACATCAATTCAAATTTCTCATAATATGAAATTATTTTTCTTACACCGTTTCCTTTATAAGAAACTAGACTCAATAAGATTTAATTTCATATTTGATTAAATCTCTAACCCTCTTTCCATTGTTTTTGGTGTATTTTCAAATTTATACCACTGCGGTTGTCCAAAATAGTATTAATGCTAATCTTACTCTTTCATAACCATTTTTAAATAGGCATTTATGCCAATCCATTTCTTCTTTCATGTTTATTAGGCCACAAGATAAAGGGATAAACATATCCTATCTCAATTTAATTTGGCCTAAAAGCCTCATACATAATCATCAATCACATTTATCATATATTTGTACATCATAAACTTAAACCAATAATCACAAGGTCGTTTTCATTGTACTCATGAATCCACAACTTCATGAAATCAAGAGTCATATCATTATGTACATACCTGTACCATCTCGTAACATAATTAAATTCATTCTCACCATGACGTACCCCATTGGGTCTATCGTCAAATCATTCTTTGAACTACCTGTTGAACACTTGGAATACTATTGGATACACGGAAAGCTTGCACATAAGTGCCACATATGTAGCCAAGGCTACCTCATATCACATATCACATATTGCTCGCTCTTGAGCTGACCACTGGCCTACTCACACAAGCTGACAGCCGGGACATAGCTACACGGGCTACTCACACAAGCTGACGGGTGACTGCAACACATGCCGAACTACCCAGCCACCGGTAGGACGTATAAGACCAGCACCTAGATCCATCATCACGTAATCGCATATCTCATGAGCTTGTAATCACATAGTTCCTAGTGACATGTCATATTGTATCCTAATCTATTCTTAAGGTTTAAACGGGATTTTTCTCAAAAACACACCTTCGACGAACTCGATCACATAGACAACCACATTCTTCATGATGAAGGATTATCACAGAATCTCACATAATGATAACAATATTGCCACGTACCTTCAAGTGTGGAAATTACAATTCATGCAAGATTCAAAACATTTATATATGCTACACATTGCATTATTCACATGCGAACTTACTCGTTTCTAATGGAATATCATATTCCGTCAAATTTCCAATGTATTCGATCATCACATAAATGTTACCAACATTTGGCATCACTTTCTCATACACAATATCATCCACATATAATTCAATACAATCATAGCAAGATAGTTTTCAAGTATATTAACAATAACATGGATATCATGCTTATTTAATCACACGGTCTTACCTCGAATGCAATTTCAGCTAATTACTCCACTTTAGTCCATAACCTCGTACTTTTTGATTTAAGCCCGAATCTCAATTTTATTGATCTATAATGGTAAAATTCACTAATTTAATCATCATATTGACCAATACATTCCATAATTTATACTTTGGCCAAATGACCATTTTGCCCCTAGACTTTCACAAAATTACGATTTTATCCCTAAACTCGTAAATCAATTTTCATTGAATTTTCTCACTAACCAAGCCTAGCCGAATTCTTTTTATACTAGAAGCAACTCACAATTTCAATTATTTCACACATTTACAACCTATTTTATAAACTTCACAAAATGGTCATTTTAGGTGTTTTCATGAAAATCCTTTCACAAAAGTTGTTTATTACACAACCAAGACTCATTTTCTTCCATAAAAATTCAAAAAACAACATAAATGCTCTCATGGAAAAACCCTAAAATTTCAACCATTTTGCAAAATAGTCCCCCCTTTAGTTAGCTCATGCTACAAGGGTCCCAAAAACACAAAAATCAACAAAAATGATCATCAAAATTACTTACTTGCAAGGGATGGAAGTTGCTGAAATTTTGAGCTCCCAAAACCCCTATTTTTTCTGGTATTTTTGGTAGAGGAAGGAAGAAGAAAAGATGATATCTCTTTTTTTCTTTATTTTATTATTTTATTAGTCAAAATAAGCTACCAACTTCACCAACTTTTGACTTTTCTACTTATCTTTTTCTCTATGGCCGGCCAAGCCTTTCTTAAAGGTCTATTTTCTCTTTAAAGACCTCCTATTTTGGTTCTCTGGCTATTTAACATATTTGGGTAGTAAAACAAAACTTTTACCCTTTATGCGATTTAGACCTTTTTCGCAATTAAGCTCACGAACGCTAAAATTAATTCACTAAAATTTCCATGCACTCATATAATCATTCTATAACACATAAAATAATATAAAAAATAATTTATCAGGCCTCAGAATAGTGGTTCTGAAACTACTGTTTAGACTAGTCCCAAAATCGGGCTGTTACAGGGCGTGTGTCTTGCCCATGTATGACACACAGCTTGTCCCATGGGCATGTGGTCCGGCCGTGTGTCCCCTGTAACTTAAAAATGAGAAACAGAATGCTCAAAATTGGGCACATAGGCAGAGACACGGGCGTGTGTCTTAGTCGTGTGGTTAACACGGCGTTGAACACTGGCGTGTTACACGACCGTGTGAAAACTGCATCTAAATTTCAAAAATAAAATTCGCC
The DNA here is from genome assembly GCA_025698475.1 of Gossypium anomalum. NCBI lineage: Eukaryota > Viridiplantae > Streptophyta > Magnoliopsida > Malvales > Malvaceae > Gossypium > Gossypium anomalum. Next base: position 22,003,952 of record CM046968.1, read on the forward strand.
ACACGGCCTAGCACATGGGCATGTGACTTGGACGTGTGACTTCAATTTCTTCATGCCTTAAAAGTCAGAGAGTTACACGGGTTAGGGACACGGGCATGTGTAGTACACGGCTTGACCACACGGGTGTGTCCCTAGACCACACCGGCATGTGAGCCCTGCACCTTAGAAAATTTTTGAAATGTAGCAAAAAATTTTATGAGTTTTCGATTAAGTCCTGACTTGATTCTAATGCTCATGTTAGACCTCAAAGGTCCAATTAAGGGACGTTTTGAATGATCTCGGTAAATGAATAGTAATTTATAAGAATTATCTGTACAATGTTCTGAATGTTTCAGTATTATTCCAAAACCCTATTCCGATGATGGGTACGGGTTAGGGGTGTTGCAATTTGTTTACCTAAATATGAAAGGGCTTGAGACTAAAAACTATGGTAGAATTGAATCAAGCTTGTATTTTGTAGCTTATCTGTGCCTTGCTTGTAGAAGAGGGGTCTCTTTAGATCACTTGGGTTAGTGAATATGTGTTAAAAGGTAGGATTTTTTTAGATGTGGCTCCTAATTTGATGAGTAGCTAGAATTGGCAAAGGATGCTTAAGTTGAAGCCTTTGGTTGCTGTCACTTCTCAACAGTTTGCTAATGCTAAAGTGAGTACTTTGCAATTGTGGGAGGCAATTAGAACTCATTGTATAAAGGTGGAATGGCATTGTTTGCTATGGTTCCCTTTGTATATTCCCAAACATTCTCTTATTGCTTGGATGGTAATTCTTAATAGACTCCCAACGCAAGATCGTTTGCTTGCTTTTGGGATTTTGATTGATACTTGTTGCTTTTTCTATATGGATGTTATAGAGAGATGTGATCACATTTTCTTTTAGTGCAGCTTTTCAAGGAAGGTGTGGCAGCCAGTTTTACACATTTTCTCCATTCATAGGGCTATAGGAACTTAGAGGCAAGAGTTAGCTTAGGCAATATTGAAACTTAAAGGAAAGTCCTTGCTTGTTGCTATACTCAAGCTTGCTTGGTGTGCATATTTGTATGTGATATAGAGATAAATGAATAAGAGGTATTTTGGTGTATCTTTCTTGACTGAAGATGTTGTCTTGGTGCAGGTTAAAGAGATTGTGTAGGCTCGCTTAAGAGGAAGACCAATCAATAGAACTAATCCTGTTAATGCTTCACTTTGTACTTCTTAGGGTATCATTAGTTAATTTGTTTGCATAACTTAAAGCTATTCTGCGGTGTTTTTTTGTTCTTTTGTAACAGTTTAACTGCATTCTTGGATTAATGAATTTCATCATTCATCCAAAAAAAATGTGTAACTAGAAATTTAATAATTTAAATCATAGTAAAAGTATAACTTAATATGGAAACAACGTGTAATTTAAGTTTTAATAAATTAATTTTTTAGGGTTTCACCTATATATTGCATATCGACCCATTTACTGCTACTTTAAAGGGAGAAACTCTTAATGAGTAGTTGTCAGGCTGTTAGCCAGCGTTACTTGCCCTCTATCATCTTTGATCTCGTATTCTTTCTCCTCTTCCACTTCATTTGTTTTCTCTCTTCAATTGACAGATTTTTTTTTTTTGGATATCTTTGCTTTCTTCATGGGTTGTGATGGACAGACATCGATGTTTTCCATTGTTGAACCTCCACCAATCATCAACAATTCCACTAGGAAAATAGATTGGCTATAGATACTCAAAAGGTGGCTCTTCGCCAGTTCATTAATCTATTTTTATTTTGACGGTATTTCAGAATAATAAATGATTTCACAAGTCGATTTGGACCCATGTTGCTTTAAGTTTGTGTTTTGTATTGTTTTCCTTTATTTAATAATTCTTCCTTTCTCTTATGAAATTGATGAAAGATTTTGTCTTGTCCTATACAAGTATTAGCCTTGTTTTTGTAAGTAGTCTTGCTTATGCAATTGTTTTTAGGGATAGATTTGTCGTCATCCTCTTTAATTTCGTGGATGTCAGTTTTCTTGTTGTTTTACTCGCTGCTTTGGATCCTCCAAGGCTAGTTCGCTTATCGTGTTAGGTGCTTATAGTCACCCTAGATATATTGTGCTTGAGTTATAATAAAGTTGGTTGTCAACATATTATAATGTTTTCTTCTTATTGAGGCTGAAGCCTTTGTTCATATTGATAGAATTTTTCCCTTATAGTCAACAATTGGTATTTGTTGTATCCTTTTTTTCTCCCCCAAATTATATAATATCTAAATACCTTTCATTTAAGCCCAATTCAACTTTTATATCAATGTTATTTCATTCGAGATTTATTAAGTATATATACAAGTATTTATAACACAATTAATCAACATTTATAATGATTATAAACTGTATGAACTTACTTAGGAAAAACAACAACACAACAACAATAACAACAACAACAAAGAGTTAGGGACTAATATGCAATTTCTCATTTTCCTCGATAATCTTCAGATTGACTCAATTCCCGGTCTATAATAATCTTATAATTTATCAATTCCAATTACCTTATACCATTTTATTATAAGCATAAACCAGTTCAATTCCACTTTTTTGAATTTTCCCTAAATTTTTACATTTTATTTAATTTAGTCCTTAAAACCAAAATAGCTATATCTTTCAAATTTAAGCTTTGATTTACAATCCGATTTCAATTACTCTTTCTACAGCCCTCTATTATCCATAATTACATAAATTTATCCTCAAATTTGAAATATTTACACTTTAGTCCCTATGTTAAAATTAACAATTAAACTTTATAAATTAGTCCTTTTTCTTATCTAAGCTTAAAATCTAACCAAATAACACCAATAACTTCAAGCATTCATCAATGGAAATGTTTTGACACTTTGGCAGTTTCGAAAAATAAAATATGGATTAGCTAAATCAAACTACCACAACCTTGAATACATAAAAATTAAAAGAAACAAACTTGTATATTGACCTATTTTGAAGGACCGAAGTTCAAACTCAAAACCCCAATTTTTCCTTCTTGTTTTCGCGGAGAAGACGAGTGGAGAAGGAAGAAATAATGTGTTTCTTTTTCTTTTGGTAAATATAATGTGTTTCTTTTTAAATTTTACTTATATGTCTAGTTTTATACTTAATTAATCTAATTGAATTTAATAAATCTTAAGTAATCAATTAAGCGGGTGACAAACAACGTCCACTACCATTTGACATTATTGGAAGGGTCTAATTGCTCAATCGGTCCTTCAATTAATTATAATTTCATAGTAATTAATTTTTATCTCTTTTACAATTTAGTATTTGTACCTTAATTAGTCACTAATTCGAAAAAAATTACTTATTCAAAATTCAATTCACCTATATAATAACTCCGTAAATATTTATATGCTTGGTTTGCGGAAATGAGGTCGTGATACCTCTTTTTTCTACACCACTGACTTTAGGGTCTTTACGCTTGCACTTTAATTAATTATCAATTCAATAAAATTTCTAAACCAAAATTCAATATAATTCAAAATAAACTCGTAAATATTATTATCACTTGTTGGAAATGGGGTTCTGAAACTACCGTTTTTCAACACCATTGAAAATTGGGTTATTACACCAGTGACTTAAATGAAAACTTTATAATATTTCAACGATCATTATGTAAATTTTCGAAATTGAGTGACTAAAACATAAACTTATTAATAGTTTAATAAACTTAAATGTAATTTACCCTAAAATAATTGATTGGGACTTTGAATATCAGGTTTGTGAAAATTATTTTCGATAGTTGAGTTTAATTAATTAATTTAAATTTGAATTAAATTATTTTATCCTAAAATGATTAATTCTCATTAAAATAATTGATATAGTTACTTGCAACTTCAAAAATAAAGTAAATTAACATTCAACATCTATTGAATGGAATAAACTGGATGTCCTTCAAAAAAAAATCCCACGAATATCATGTATAGATAAAATAATATTGAAAAAGTTTATTTTTATTTTATTTAAAATTAGAATTAATTCAAATTTAAATAAAATTCAAGGTATATCTCAAATATCCGAACGCTTGAGGAAAAAAATTAACATTAAAAAAAGCATTGCCAAGAGAGGGAAAAAAACATGGTGCTTCCTTATGTCGGAAAGTATCTCTTTCTATTTTTCTCTTCTTTCATGCGCGTGGGCCCACGCACACCCGCTTCCCTTGCTCTTCATCTTCTTTCACTTCCTTTGCTTAAATATCAACCTCCCGTCACTATTTTCAGTTGACGCCGATTTTTCTAAACTTATCTTTTTTCTATTCTTCCCCAATCTCTCTTACTCGCGCGTACTTTTCAGTTACCTTTTTTTTTCTTTTTCTTTTTCTTTTTCTGTTTGGACGACAGGAAAAAGAAACTACCCAAAAACCCTAGCTCTCTCTCCTTCATTCCTTTTTTTTTTTTGTTTTATTTTCTCTCTACGTTTTCTTTTAGATTTCATTTGGACGTGCTTTGAATCCTGTTATTTTCTTTGTATGTTTTATTCTTTTTTTGGATGAAGGTTTAGAGGATGGAAGATAAAAAGGGGCTTGATCCAGCTGGGACTGAGTTTAAATCCGATTCGAGCTCGAGCTGGACACTTGCTGGACCTGACTCAGTCTCGGATAGCATCAATTACTTCTTCGATAGGGAAAGCAGTATACTGAGTGAGTTTGGTTGGAATATTCTACAACCGGACCATGCCGATGAGATTGAAAGTTTCGGTGAACTAGACCGAACCGACGCCAGTCGTGGTTTGGCGGGAAATTTTAGCGGCTCGCAATCGCAAAGCTGTGGTGCAGCTGGTGGCGTTGGTGGTTCGTGTTCAGGGGCAGCGTCGAATCCTGTCGGGTCAGCTGAAGTGCCGACATCGAATCCGTCAGTGTCGTCGAGCTCCAGCGAGGATCCGCCGGAGAAATCTACGGGCTTCGGCGGGAAACCGCCTGAGATACCGTGAGTACTAGTGAATCAATGATGAAAGTTAAAAAATAATTTTAAAAACCTTTATCTTTTGTTGTTTTGTGCTACTTTATGAGACTGAGTTGTAATTAAGTACGATTTCGGTGGGCAAAAATGACAGATGGTAATAAAAGCCACCGTATCAAAAGTCATGCAAATTTCGGTGTCCGTACAGCGAAACTGTATAAAAAATATATAACAACCTTGTTTCATGCAAGTTGGGGAAGAAGGGTTGAGGCAGTTTCGTAAATTTAGTGAAACAATTGGTCCAATTAAGGCAAATAGAGAGGGCGAAAAATAAAAGCGACTTTTTGCCTACTAACGAAGTGGCCTTCAACACCGCCGTTATTGCGGCGGGAATGGCGTGCTTTGCTTTGAGAAATCCTTTTTTTTTTTTTTTACGGTAAAAAGCGGAAATATAGCATCTTAGATACTGCAAATTAGAATAATTTAGGAACATGTTCCTTTTTTCTGGTATGAAGTCTGTCTTTTGTTCTGAATTCATCCCCTCTCTCAAGCAATATATACTGAGATGTATTTTCATTGTTTCAGGAATTGGGAAATGCAGTTTATAGTTTTACTTACTGCCTGTTTTTTAAATGCATTCTTGAAAAAGAAATAGAAAAACTATAACTTTATTTATTGACATTTAGTAGCATTTAGGTTCATAAAATGTTCTTTGCTGTAAATGGGCATTGATCAGACATCTCATAAAATCATGGGTTTCTCCCACATCGATGCCTTTCATGGTATTAGAAAGTTCATTGTCTTACTTAGAAACTTGATTTTCATCACATTGCAGTATATGCAGTATATAAATATTTTTCAATTATTTTCTTGATTACATTGAAGATATTTACCTTAGTAGTTGCAAGTTTCATATTTCTTTCAATTGCATAGCTTGAAATTGCTTAGACAGGTCCCGGACATTTTGATTATAGTTATCTTTTGTTAAAGATTAACACACTGATGCATGGGAGAATAACAAGTAATGAACCACTGATTTAATATTTAGCAAGTAGATTGAAACATATGCATCAACCTTTTTTTAAAGAAAAAATCTTTTAATGTTTTAGGTTTTTTTTCTTTCCATTTTGATCATTTGTAGGTGGAATATTTTTGTAGGAGTAGGGTGAGGAAGAAGGGGCAAAAGCGAATTAGGCAGCCACGTTTTGCTTTTATGACCAAGAGTGAAGTTGATCATCTTGAAGATGGCTACCGATGGCGAAAATATGGACAAAAAGCTGTTAAAAATAGTCCATTTCCTAGGTCTGTTGCTATTTCTCTATTATGAATATGATTGAGAGAAAACTGACATATTATCCACTTTTCAATCTTGATTCAATACCTGTTTTCTGTTCAACAAAATAAACTTCAAAGTGAAACATTGTAAACCATATTTTCACTTTCCAATATTATAATAAAAAATTTTCTTTTCAGAAGTTTGCGTTTTGATGAATTCTACCTTCTTTGCTCTTTATTATAGGAGATTCCATCAGTTCATTGACAAAAGATGCTCCGAAATCAAAGGGTTATAAACTAGAGTTAATGATATCTTTCTTTAACAAAAGTCCAGTACGTTGATTATTAAACCACTATTGTGTCATAGGATGAGATTCCATCAGTTCATGGCTATATGATTGATAAGACGTGTCTATGCAGATTAAAACCTTCTCTAAATCTTAGGTCCACGATCCATTTAATTATTAATTTGACTAATCTTATTTTTCAACTGCATAAATACTTTTTTTCTTAATTCAGCCATATTTTATGTGAGAATGCACCATCTCTATGCATTACCTAAAGTGAGATCAAATTTATGAAGCATATGTAGAGTAACAAAAATCAATTATGGCTTCAGGCAAATTATTAATTGATGGAAAGAAAATTTTCAGAATTTTGTGCAAAAGCTGAGCCAGTTATTTAATTTTACAGGAGTTACTATCGCTGCACAAATAGCAAATGTACAGTGAAGAAGAGGGTGGAACGCTCCTCTGAAGATCCCACCATCGTCATTACTACATATGAAGGTCAACACTGTCATCATAGTGTCGGTTTCCCCCGTGGTGGACTCATCAGCCATGAACCTGCCTTTGCCGGTCAATTTACTCCTCGAGTCTCTCAATTTTATTATTCACAAGGGGTACAGTTACATAGGGGAATTTCTCCAAGCACAACGCAGTCACAGCAACTGCCCATTGAGGTAAGAGAATCCCGTGCGCTGCCAGAACCCACCTCACAGCTGCCAAAATATGAAGGGCTACTTGGAGATATTGTGCCTCCTGGCATGCGTAAGACGTGAGAAAGAAAATATGGTATGCATAGCTTCCTTCACTTGAGTTCACATATTGTCACACTGCCATATTATAACTCTGACACGCTTAATCTGCCTGAATTTCTTGTGTTTCTGTTCACTTGTTTGTGTGCTTATTTCTAGAATGTATACTTATGCTTCTTGTAAGTTGACTGTTGTTGAGTGCAAGGGTTGAGGGAGAGGACTATAGTATCAAACTTTTTTTGTATATTTAACTCAAGAGGAACAACCAGTATGAAGGCGTCAAGAAGATATAACTTCTTTCCTCTTGAAGTAAGGGGGATTACTTTTTGGAAAGTATTAGTTTATAGTTTTTGTTAAGTTATAACTTGATGAACGGTGGCTTGGCCCTGGGCTGATGTTCTATGGTTAGACCCTGGAAGAACCTCTAGGATTGAAATGTTGTAATTCCGCTTCTGGGTCAATAAAATTACAATCTTGACTTAGGAAAGAAAGGGTATGGTGGATGAATAAGGGATTAAGCACCGAGTATTTTACTAGTTAGGGCTTCAGCTTAGTTACTGATAAGATTCAGCCTCCTATGGTCACGAGGCCTTCACAGCACTGGAGCTTCTTAGCTAGTATAGCTAATGGACCACTGTGATTAATATTTGGCTATTTAACCCCACAAGAATGAGATATAGAACCGTTTTTTGACATTTGTAGACCAGTCCTAATCTACCTTGGAACGATAAATTGTATTGGAGAACTAACCGACCACGACCTTAATCATTGATGGATATATGAACAATGATATGGTAGGTCACGTTCATCTTTGTGATTTATTTACTTTTTCCCTCGCAACAATACATGATGACTACCGTCTGTTGCATAGTTTTTATTGGCTACTAGTTTTTGTGGACTGCCCTATTATATCTTTGATGTTAACCTTTTTATTACGCTTAATCAAGGATCCTGAAAGGCCTTTCTAGACACTCGATCAATTGAGAGATTATATATTTAGGAATAGTGAAAAGACAATTAATAACCAATAGAATCTTCTGGATTGACGTTTTACATGTGGTTCTCAAGTTTGAACCTAAAGGGTTATCCGTAAATTACATTTGATAAACTACTAAATACACCTCACAAGTCACTATCTATGTGCATTGGCAAGAGATGTAGGGGTTTTTAGTTTGAGTAAAATTTTTTAGATAACATCTGAGAATTTGGATTTTAAAAATATTGTTTGAGTGTTAACACAATTGGAAACATAGTATTCATGATTATTAGTATATATTTGTTAGATGTCTATTTAATAGTAAAATGCAATAATTTATTTATTTGTATGCATTTTATTCTTACAATTTATAACAACAAATGGTATCAAAATTTAAATTTCTAATTTCATGTTATCAAACATAACATTAAGTAGTTAGTGAGGTTAGATTAAAAATTTAGTTTCACTTACTGTGATGTGATATATAGATGCTTTGTATATGCGATCTAAATTTAATTTTTAAGGTACCAATGTTAAATCTAGTGGTAAGAAATTTGATGTCATCTAAATAAGTTTTAGATTTAAATCTTATGACTAAAGAAAATAATGTAAGAAAAGTTTATTTTTCATTTAAATTCTAATTCAACTCGGATTTCAAATTTAGTTGAAGCTTACTGTGACTCACAGGAAAAAAAGTTTATGTAAAGGTTGCTTGATTCAGTGTTTTTCTAGATTGCACCAGTCTAGTTATTTGGAAAGAGAGGGTGTTATTTTTATATATACCATCCCTATCAACATGATTATGCTATTCGATCATTATGGGAAGAACTAGAACTACTTTCGGTTTATACCATTTGGAAAAACAATATATACAACACGTGCCTGTTTATCAGATCTAGAAAAGAAAAAGCAAAAAGACAAAAAGTGAGTTTTAGGTCTTTGTTCAACACTTGTGGAGGTGATGAAAAGATGAAGAAAAAGCAAAATGATAACTTTTCTCTGGACACGTCAAGGAATACTTAAAATCTGGTTTCGGAACAAAAGCATAAAATCAAATGGAGAATATCAGTCCAACTATATAGTAATATAGTAATATGCCTTAAGAATTTAGAGTATAGCTAGGTTTTTCTGTTCGTTTATATATATATATATATATATATATATATATATCGAAACAGTAACCCTTTTCTTAGTTTGTAAATACAGGCTAGTCAGTGATTGGTAGATGAAGTGAAGGTTACTGATCTTTGCCCCAAGGACCAACCTGCCAAGTGCCAAGCCAAGGCAATTATTATTTTTCATCAATGAGTGAGTCCTTTACCAGAAAATACAATTCCTTAGTTATTACTATCATAATGTTTACTTTACACAAATCAGGTATTGCTCACATGATAAGTTCATTCTCTCAATTATGGGCAGATTTATCTAACCTCAGCCCTCCATTTCTAATATATGCATGTGAATATATGTTGAAATTCCTGTTTAATTATTAGGTTTAAATGATGAGGAGATTATATCCCAGCAGTTCATGGTATTCCTTCAGCTCCAAAACAAGTTAATTTAGAGCCACTAGTTTCTGACTAGCCCTACTCTCTCTTTAGAAGTATATAATATCTATATTATTTGGATTTTTATTTTTTTTTATATTCTTGAAATATGTGTTTAGTTTTTATATGCTCACACCGTAACAATAGTATCGTTAAAATGAAATTATTTTAAAAAACTTTTAAAGAATAAGATTTTTTTAATTCACAGCAAAATATAGAGGATTATAATCCGGTACATAGACAGTAGAGGGTTTTTATTTTTAAAGGTTTCTATTTTTTTAAGAGGTGGTTTCTAAACCCATTATTTTTTAATTCAAAAACTTTATTATCAATATACCAAATAATCATTTTATATTTATATTTAATACATGGTGATTAAATGGTAAAAGTAATTAAATTGGATTACTAATATTGTTTTTTCAGATTTTTTTTTTTTATAATATGTGATCGATAATTTTAATTCTTTAAAATTATATATTGTATTAAATACAATATCATATATTTATGTGTATAATACATATATATGAACCATATCATGGATCCATTATGCTGTAATATTCATTTTAGGAGAGTGTTGGGTGGTTTTGGAGAGCTCTTCATGGTTTCGTACGTGAAATGCAGGAAATAATATATAGAAAAACAAAAATAAAGGAATGGGAATAAGAAAGTAGCTGTAAATTGGGCCACTTGTTTTTATGGCTTAGTTGCGTGGTTTTCAATGTTGCTTCAGAGTTAGGCAGTCAGCCGACATTGCTTTTAAACCCTTCCTTACCTATCATTTTTTAATTAAAACCTTTTTCTGCCTTGTTCTCTTTTTTAATCAAATATTTAGGTTTAATTATGCAATCAGCTCCATTTACTTTTGAAATTTAATTGACACCTTTGAAGACTTATGTGACCAATATTACACACACGAAACAAATAAATATATATATATATATATATGTTAAATTGGACTTTAAGTTGGTCATGTAAGCAATTTTATTTTAAAAATATTAAATAATCTAATTTGATATTATTAAATAAAAAAGCACATAGACTACAAGCGTAGCATTTTAGGGTTTACACTTCAAGAAAGAGGGTATAAATCAATTAAATGCGGGTAATAAATAATATCTTCAAAGCCCTAGACTGAAGAACAACTGATCGACGTATGATTATCCGGTATGGCCGTAACAGAAACAACTGCTTGCTTTCTGCTTTATTCCGACTTTTCCATTTCCTCGGCGAATTCCTCGTGTGGCAGTTAGGCAGTTAGGTAAAGTTTGTTATACGTCAATCGGTGCAGTTGGACTTTTATGCGGTGGACCTCCCTCTTCAGTCTTCCCCACTTGCTGTGACTCTGAGGTTTCTCCTAATTCTCTTTTGTTTTATGATTAATTACACTTAATATCCTAAACTGTCATCTAAATTTCTAAATTAGTCCTTAAATTTCAATTTTTTTTCTAATTGAATCCCCATTATCAATATTGTATTATTTAGTTCATTCAATCAACCTAATAATTAGCTTAAATATTCAATGTTAAATTGGATCTAACAATATATATTTGTAAATTTTGATCACATATTTTAAGCTCCATTTCATATCCGATTTAACATTTATGCTATGTTTGGTAGGAGCATTGTTTTTTACACATGTTTTAGTATATAGGTTAGTAGCAATAAATTAATTCAATTGGTAATATTTGGCCATTCTCATGACTTATTATTACCAAAGAGGAGGAATTTTTTGTTTATTTTAAAGAAATCTTTTTTTTTTTACAAGAGTTATTACTCATCTTTCTAATTTAAAATTTAATTTTTTTGAACAATCTCATTATAAGTTTTAATCATATCTGCTCTTTTTTTAACACAATACCTAGAACTAGCCATAGCCCTCCCCAACCCATAAATAGGAGGATAAATGCGCTTCAACGCACTCGAATCCATGTCCTCCTACATTGGCAACAATGCCCATGCCAATCGAGCTAAGACTCAATCGACAATTTTAAGTTTAAATTTGTACTAACTATTCTTTATTTTATGTCTAACTATTGTAATACATATGTAGTAAATAAGCTTTTTCCTTCCTCATGTTAATCAAATGAAGCAATAATGTCTAAGCTAACTACTAGGCTTATGGAAGGGATCAATGGATACGATATCAATATTTTAAGGACTCAATTAAAATATTTTAAAATTTATGAATCAATTTAAAATTTAGGTCATAGTTTGAGGATGTCTATCGCAATTAATATTTTTGAAAAAATTGTAAAAATTTATTCATTTGGTCTTATTTCCTTTTTATACATTTATAATTAAAAGATATAACAATTAACTAATTTATTTAAGGATTATAATTTGATCATTAGCGGTGAGTTTTTTTTTTAACTTCACAAGTAGGATTAAAAAAAATCATCATGTATCTTATTTTATTGATTTTTTATTTTTTAAATATCAATTAAGAACATATGATGGTTTCTTAATTCATGTAACACCTCTTACCCGATACGGTCGTTGAACTCGAGCTACAAAATGCTACAATTAAAGTCGAAACAAAACACATTCAATTCACATCGATTATTTCAAATAAACATAAAATATCTTCATGATTACATTATATACCCAAGCTTGTACAATCAAGCCAATCATACCAAATTACCAACATGGGTCATTCATTTGCCACAAACACATTCACCATGTTACTAATTTGCACATTTATATACATCTTGTCATAACACCAAAATTCATCATTACCAATATACCAAACTTATAAACATTCAAGACAACATAAGTACAAGCCCAACATAATCGGGTCTAGAAAAAATTAAAAATCTACCAAGACAAAAGCTGGAAAGTGTGAGCTCTTGAGTGATCTGATCTGCCAAATTCCGCAAACGTCAATTACAAGACAAAAAACAAAACAAAGTAAGCATTTCAAATGCTTAGTAAGTTCATAGGATTTAAAACAGTAAACTTACCACAATTCATCATTAAACATATTGAAACAATTAATTAAACTCAACTACCTATTACAACGTCTCACATTATTAAGGTGAGTTCATCAGTCATTCCATTCATGTATCAATCCAACATTTACTTGTTATGTCAATATATTACCATACAACGGAGTCGTCAACAATATACCATAAATATCATTTCATCCACACAATGTACGTATCCATTTAGAATACGTGTTATCATTAACCTGATATAGCATTCCATAGTAATAAGGTAAATCCCACACATAATTCAATATATATAACATTATATCAAGTAGTATATGTATATGTATATATGATTCAAGACATTACCAATCACATATGTTATATTAATTCAATACCATTCATATCATTTAATCATCATATATCATTTGAATGTATTCTCATGATAATTTAACATACATTTCCCTTTCTCTATTAATTAAATATCCCGATGAATATTTGTAATTCGATTCGAATACTTGGGTAATTACATCTCACCAGGGAATGTCGTAGTGCTAAACATAGACATCACAAATGCAAACAAAGGCATCGAAGTGCTTATGGAGGCACCGAAGGGAAACCAGGGGAACAAAAGTGCAATTAGGGGCATAAAAGTACAATAAGAGCACCGTAGTGCAAACAGAAATATGAATATGCTATCAGCAGCACCGTAGTACTAACAGGAGTATGAAAGTACTATTAGAAGCACTATAGTGCTATCAAGAGTACGAAAGTACTGTCAGGAGCACCATAGTGCTATCAGGAACACTTATTCATGATTCAATACATTCGTGTTATCACAACACTTCCAATAACTAAAGCATGTATCAAATTCATCTCAATATTGTGCAATACTCTACACGGAGTTTAATTATCCTGTACACATCTAAATATATTTTATTTAAGTCATCTATCTAATAATTAATCAAATTCACACCAATATGATTTGATTAATCATAAACAACTATCAATTCATTTATCAACATTTCTTAGAAATTAATTCATTTGTATAACAATTTACATCCTTTCGATGTTATGTATCTTCCCATATTTATCATACATTTCAAGTCTTATCGAATTAATCCATTTGTACTGAGACAATATATATACATCTAACAATTCGATCTAAAAAGCAAATCAAAGTATTACAACTATATTTGAATTTAAAAAGTAAGTCCCATATGAACTTCGCTAACAAAAACGACAACGAATAAGGTGTCAATGACTATTTCACAAATTTTCCTTTTTTGTGTATATCCTCCGATTGTTGAAAATCTCAATCTAAAGCATAATTTAATTAAATTATCAATTACAACCGTCATTTAATAACATACTAAGGTTATATGACAGTTTAATTTCATCTATCGAATAATCCCTCAAATTTTACATTTTATTCAATTTATCCCTAAAATCGAAACAATTATATCTTTCAAATTCAAGTTTTATTTTACAATTCAATTTCAATTCCATCCCTGTATAGCCCTCTAAGTACATAAATTTTAGAAATTTCATATCAAACTTTACATTATCATATTTTAGTCCTTAAACTCAAAACTAACAAAATTCACTTTACAAATTAATCATATTTCATTTCCAAGCTTTAAAATCTACCATTAACATTCAAAAACTTCAATGAAAAATTTTAAAACTTTTAATAGTTTTACGATTTAACACTCGGGCTAACTAAATTAAAATACAACAATTTTAAAAATATAAAAATTATGAAAAACAAATTAAAAAAACGTTACCATGAAAAGAACCTAAGCTTGGCCGAACCTTGGTTTCTCAAAAGTGGAGTTTTGAGGTTTTATTTTCGGTGGAAGAAAAAAATGAAGATGATGACATTTATGTTTTAAAGTTTTAAACTAATTTAACATGATTAAAGAAAGCAAGCACTAACCATCTATTACAAAATATAATGGCTTAATTATCATTCAAATCCTTATAACAATACTTTTTAACTCATTTAATTCTTAAAATTCAATAGCAATTAACTTTTACGATTTTTATGATTTAATTATTTTTTTCTTAATTAACTATCTAATCACCACAATTTCCAGACCAAACTTCAATTCACCTAAATAATAGCTCCATGAATATTCAATATAAATATTTACGAGCTCAGTTTATAAAAATGATGTCCTGATACCTTATTTTTTTAAAACCATTAACTTTAGGTTCAAACCACTTGTGCTGTGACTAACTGACCAATTAATATAAACTGTCAAATCAAAATTTCCATATCATTAGATTTGACTTGTAAATACTAATTAATAATATTTACAGACTCACTCGTCAGAATTGTGATCTCAAAACTATTGTTTCTGACACCACTGAAAAACGGGCTGTTACAACTCATTTGTGGAAATAAAAACACCCATTATTACTGTCATTATATCAATTAATTATATTTTATCATATGAAATTAGAGGTGCCCATGGGTCAGGCACATGCAAGGTATCTAGATCAATTTTTCAAATTTGGGACCGACTCAACTAAAAAAATAATCTTACTTTTTTGTCCAAGCCAGGCCCAATTTAAGAAAAGTAAACTCAAGCCTGACCTGACCCGTTCATATTTGATTTTTTTAGATTATTATTTATTTAAAATTAAAATTTTTTAAAAATATAATACACTAAATGTACTAAAAATAAAAATTTTAACACATTAAAAAGTATTTATATTAAAAAAACATTATCATAAATGTAATAAATGTTGTATTATTTTAAAAAACACAAATAAATATAATAAATATTTTATTTTATTAAATATAATTTTTAAAATCTTATATTTTTGGTTAAATTATTTAGTTGGATAAGTTTTTTTTAAGTTTTAGGTAATTAATTTAACTCTTATTGGATTAATGATTAAATATAAATATAAATATATATAATTATTATTTAACATATATAATTAATATAATATTTCTTTTATATAAAATAATATTTAGGTTAGGCTAGAAACTCAAATTTATTTTTTAAATTTTATATTTTACCCAAACCTTCTTATTTTTTAAACGGAGTTCCGAATCTTGAGGATAGCCAAAATATATGAGTAGGTGTGTATGAAATACTAAAACTAGCTAGAAATACTAAGGACCTACGTCAAAAGGATTTCTTTAGTGTCCAAATCCAAATAGAAAAAGAAAACCATAAAATCATGAGAAAGTGAAACAATCATAATGATTGATTAGGGGTGGATTTGTAGGGTCCACAACAACCAGAGGGGCAAATTGCAAAAGCACTCAAAGAACAGACCCCATTTTATAGTTCCCCCAATACCACTGGTAAGTGGCAACTCTCACGTTAGAAAACCAAGATAGAGAAGATAAAATTTTCTCTCAAAAATAATCAATCGTGACTCTATTTATATGGGGAGAATTTAGAGAGTTTAATTATGATTAAATTTAATCATTTTAATATAAGTTAATATAATACTTATTAAGATAAATATTAGATTAAATTTAATATATTTTATATTAAATTAATAGAATATTTATTTACAAGATAAATATTTAATTTAATTTAATTTAATTTTAAGATAATCATTTTAATTTCAAATTAATAAAATATTATTAAGATAAGTATTAAATTAAATTTAATATTATATTATATTATTTTTAGAATAGTTAATCTGAAATCAAATTATTTGGTAGAGTTCCAATAGGAGTATAATCCTTTCATTGCTCAATCGCCAAAGGATCACCCGACGGCCACTAGAATGTCGTCATCACCATTGTCATCATCGACATTGTTGTGTTCGGTGGTGCCATTGCAGGTGCAACACCCTTATGGCACCCCAAGCTAGTTATTGACCAGTTTCGTGTTCTCAGGTCTAATTTTCGATCTCAGATCTAATTTTCAAGTTCAATTACCCATTGGATCAATTATTTGACTTCAAAATTAATTTCTAAAAATATCATATTTATTTTAATTAATTTGATTAATTTAATTTTGCTTTATCAAAATTAATTTTTTTTAAAAATCACTAAGATTTTTTAAATTAATTTTTAAAGAAAATTCTTTAATCAAATTCTCTAGTTGAACAATTCTCACGACCGCCTAATTTAATTCCATATCGAATAAATCAACTCAATTAAATTATTTCCAAAGTCGTAGAATTTTCTTCTAATTCAAATGCGTTCGATCTAGTTTTTGTTGAACTAACGGATGGGCTAATCAGACATATATAATTATGTTTGAGTAATTGCAATTATGTCCAGAAGTATCGTTCCGATAATTCACAATTTACTTAATCATGGAGTCAGTCCACACTCAGTACCATGATTGAAAACTCCTTATTGTATATTCTTTATGAAAGCAATTTATCCAACTGTTTTGTGCAATGACCTCATCATGTGTTTGTTACCCTCATATGATATCATTGATTCCTTTAAGTTAAATCTGCTCACTCAATACAATATTATTTTATCTCATTATCACCATTGTGTCTTCTAAATGATTAGTATGATCACTGTCAACAAATGACTGTGATAAATTATTTGTTTGAGAACAAGTAACCCGTTGCCACATTCCATATTGATTAATCCACACAATGCCAATGAGAGGATATCGTTAACTCTTTAATCATGCTATGAATTCCATTGTTGCTAATAAAGTCATGCTATACACAAGTCATGTACCCAACATACTGGCTACGGGCTCGATCATCTTTAGAGCATAAGCCTCGACTTATACCAAAGCACATGAGTTACATATGCATGGTCAGTGGTTAACTCAAAATTTAGGTAGATCACACCATTAACATCACAAGTGAATTAATTCGCAAACAAATTCAATATTAATTAATATTGAGTCTAATCCAATATATCATTCTTCCAATGAGTATATCTATGTCTCTACTCATGGAGCCAACTGCTCCAATAGCTAAGACTAGTCATATCCCCAATTGGAATTATAGACAATATAATAATCTTTCTAAGTATTTGAATCAAATGTTCACTTTGATTCTTTTACGGGAATACAGAGTTGTTTAGATTATTTATTGAAGTAAGTTGTCTTTTTCACAATGTGAATGTAACACCCCATACCCAACCTAAATGTTAAAACTAAATCTGGAGGTTACATCAAAACGTTTAAGGAAAACCAACCTTAAAGTAATTTAAAGTTCGTCATTTAGAAAACACCTAACCAGTCAAACCAACATGGAAATCCGAGCTTACAACCATAGTTGAAATAAAAGATATGTTAGTTTAAATTTAAACAAATAGTAAAATATCTAATAAAGAGATATGATCGAGCTCTCGACACGTCAAGCCTCCTAAGTCTGTGGGTTAGATACGATGCAGTCAACAAATAGAATGAGCTTATAACTCAACCTGTGTAATCGATATATAGGCAAACATCAATATAAATATAACAGTAATTGCCCAAATTTATATACATAATCAGAAACAGATGATTCTCGGTAATAATTGTGAAAAAAAAATAAAATAAAATAAAAAATAAAGAACACAAAATTTTACGTGAAACCCTTTTCGAGAAAAAACCACGGCGGAGGAGAAGAAAATTCACTATGTCGAAAATTTGAATCAATCCAAAAGGAATAGACTATGTCTATTTATAGGCTTGTAAAGCCATATTCTAGTAGGATTGAAACACCTTATCCTAGTAAATATAAAATAGATGGAGTTTAATAAGGTTTAAAAAACCTTATTCTAAAATAAAATAAAAGAAGTCTAGTTCTATATGAATTTTACTTTTATTTTATTTTCCATCGTATTTTATTTAAATAAGAATTAGGGTCACTTAATTCTAACAATCTCCACCTTGACACAAATTCTCAATGAACAAGTTCTTAATTGCGAACAAGTTCTCCACCTCTTCCATAAAACCCCTTAAGGGTTTAACTTCAACAATGAACACCAACCAAGTCTAAGCAATGCTCAAACTTGGTTATAGGAAGTGACTTGGTCATCATATCTGCAGGATTTTCATGAGTACTAATTTTGCTCACAACAATATCACCACGAGCAATAATATCACGAACAAAATGATACCGAACATCAATGTGTTTTGTTCTCTCATGAAACATTTGATCTTTTGTAAGAAAGATGGCACTCAATTGTCACAAAATATCATGGTTGATTTGAAGGTCTTCATTTAGTTCACTAAAGAGTCCTTCAACCAAATAGCTTCTTTACAAGCCTCGTAATCGCCATGTACTCACCTTGATGTGGTAGACAAAGCGATCGTAGTTTGCAAAGTGGCTTTCCAACTTATTGCACAACCTCCGATTGTGAAGACGTAACTCTGTGAGAGATCTTCTTCTATCAAGGTCTCCAGCAAAATCAGCATCAACATACCCAATAACTCTATCTTCGCTTCCAAACCGTAAGCAAACATCGTGAGTACCTCGTAAGTATCTTAAAATCCACCGAATCGCTTTCCAGTTGTTCTTTACCGGATTCGCCATATATCTCGCTAATCAGCATCGATCGCATATGATAAATCCGACGTGAACAAACCATAGCATACATGAGAGATCCCACTGGCACTAGAGTATGGAACATGTGACATGTACTCAATCTCATCATCTGATTGTGGAGACAAAGCCATGAAAGTCTAAAATGGGCTGCTAAAGGAGTACTAACAGGCTTAGCACTCTGCATATTGAACCTGCAAAGAAGTTTCTCAATGTACCCCTTCTGACTTAGGTACAATTTACTTGTTTTTCTATCTCTAAGAATCTCCATACCAAGTATCTTCTTTGCTGGTCCCAAATCTTTCATCTCAAATTCTTCACTTAGTTGGGCTTTGACCTTTCTTATCTCTCCTTTGTCTTTTGCTGCTATCAACATGTCATCAACGTAAAGAAGTAGATACACAAAAGAACCATCATTGTTTTTCTTAAAGTAAACACAAACTTGTCAAAACTACTTCTTTTGAAATCGTGAGAAGTCATAAAGAATCAAACCTCTTGTACCATCGCTTGGTGATCAAGCTTTCAAACCGTAAAGGGACTTTTTCAAATAAGCAAACATAATCCTCTTTTTCTAAAACTGTAAAACCCTCTCGTTGTTGCATGTAAATATCTTCCTCAAGTTCTCCATGCAAAAATGCGCTTTTACATCTAATCGCTCAAGCTCTAAATCATGCATGGCCACAATACCAAGCAAAGCTCGAATCGAACTATGCTTCACAACTGGGAGAACACATCTGTGAAGTCCACTCGGAACTTGATCAGAACCCTTTGCAACAAGCCTTGCTTTATATTTAGGTTCTTCAACTCCTGAGTCCCTTCTTTCTTTTAAACACCCATTTACAACGAGCATGTTTTCTTACCTTTAGGAAGTTTCACAAGATCCCATGTTTTGTTTTTGTGGAGTGATTCCATCTCCTCTTGCATAGCAAACATCTATTTTTCTCGAGTCTTCACAACTAATCGCCTCAGAATAATTTGATGGCTCTTGATTCGCATCTATATCTTCACCACATTTAAAGCATAAGCAACTAGATCACCTCAAAGATACTTCTTTGGAGGTTTAATTTCTCTTTTAGTTCTGCTTTTTGGCGATAGAGTATTGAGGTGAAGAAGCAACTCTATTCTCAATTTTTGTAATTGACTTGAGGAGTCGACTCTGTATTAATCGATGCTCCACCGCTTTTGATTTTCTTTATTGGAACAGTCTTTAAGAGATAAGTTAGGAAGCATAGCAGCTTTCATCAAAAACAACATCTCTGCTAATCACAACTTTCCTATTTTCAGACACCATAACTTATACCCTTTTACACCAGCTTTATAACCAAAAACACATTTAATGGATCTCGGTTCCAATTTTCCATTATTAACATGAGCATACGCAGACACACCAAAAGATCTTTAAATCGTAATAATTAGCGAGGATTACGGCACCATACCTCTTGTGGAGTCTTTTTCTCAATGGCAACGGATGGAGATCGGTTGATCAAAAAACATGCAAGAGAGGTCGCTTCGCTTCAAAACGACTTGGTAAGTTGGCATTTGACAACATACATCGAACCTTCTCCATGATCGCTTCGTTCATTCGCTCGCAACGCCGCTTTTGCTGTGGAGTATGACGAATCGTCAAGTGTCTCACAATCCTTCCGACTTGCACAATCTATTAAACTCATCGTAATGTAACTCTAAGCCATTGTCTGCAAGCGGAGGTATTTTATCTGCTTTCCCGTCTGCATTTTCAATCATAATTTTTCAAGACTTAAATGCGGAAAAACACATCGCTTTTTCCGCCTGGAAGAACGCCCAAACTTTTCCTCGAAAATCATCAATAAAGGTTAGCATATAATTAGCTCCACCTCTCGAAGGCACTCTGGATGGTCCCCATAGATTAAAATGAATATACTCCAACGTTTCCTTCGTGTTATGGATTCCTCTAGTGAATCGAACTCTCTTTTTTCCCAAAAACACAAAGGTGCTCAGAAATTCAGTTTGCAAATTCCTTGCCCATCAAGAAGTCCTCTTTTGCTCAATTCTACCATGCTATTCTCACTCATATGCCCTAGGCGCATATGCCAAAGTTTAGTAATATCATCATCCGACAAGGAAGAGGAAGCGGCAATTGCATCACCAAAGAATGATGAACTCCTCGCAAAACATATAACTTGACAGCTTTTTCTTTGCCCTTTCATCACAACAAGGGACCCTTTGAAATCTTTAAAACCCCACTTTCAAACATTGTGTATCTGCACTTTTGAATCAAGAGTACTCAACGAAATTAAATTTCTTTTCAATTCTCGAACATACCGTGCGTCACTAAGTGTTCGACAACTCCATCAAACATCTTAACTTTAATTGTTCCAACACTGTGATCTTACACGAAGCATTATTTCCCATCAAAACAACACCTTCGTATTAATCGTTTTCGTAAGTTTTAAACTAATCCCGATTGGGACTCATATGGAAGGTGCAAACTGAATCAAGTATCCACTCCTCACTTACTTTAGAATCATTGATGTAAGCGATTAGAAGTTCACCATCGCTGTAGTCTTCTACAACATCGCCTTCACCGAATTTTCTCGGTTGTTTTCCTTTGATTCGCAGCCTCCCTTTTAATCTTATTTTGTAGCTTATAGCACTCGATTTAATGTGCCCTTTCTTCTGCTGTAAGTTACAAGTTTTACCTCTATTTGAAGACTTGATCTACCCTTAGATTTACCACGATGATTTCTTTCTGTGTCCTACCACGATCATCATCAGTGATTCGATCTTGTCTCCCACGAACAATGAGACCCTCTCCCCGAGAGTCGTTTTTAACCACAAGATGTTTCATCTTATCATACGAGGTTAAAGAATCATAAACCTCATCAATCGTGAGAGACTCATGCTATATAAAAATCGTGTCTCTAAAGGTTGAATAAGACGGAGGTAACGAACAAAGTAGAATCAACCCTAGATCTTCCTTATCATACCGAACCTCCATGGCCTCCAAGTTTGAGAGAATTCCTTTAAACACTGTGTAAGTGTTCGTGTACTGACGCACCTTCCTCCAAACGATGAGCATAAAGACGCCGCTTCATATGCAACTTGCTTGTTAGAGTTTTCGACATACATATTTGTTCTAGCCTCTTCCATAATGCAATGACAGCCTTCTCTTTCATCACATCCTGCAAAATTTCATTGACAAATGCGATGCAATTGTGTTAATGCCTTTCGATCCTTACGCTTCTTCTCTTCATCCATTAATGTAATGTCGAAGGCATCTTATCTATCCCTAGCAGGCATCCTCCGAGATCCATCTGCAAGCAAGAACCGCTTGCATCTTAATCGCCACAACGCAAATCGGTGTTGCGATCCAACAAAGGAATTTCATATTTCAAAGACGCCATTACCGTGATCGAGATGAACAACCCTAAGCTCGATACCAATTGTGAAAAAAAAAAAATAAAATAAAAATAAAGAACACAAAATTTTACGTGAAACCCTTTCGGAAAAAACCCACGGCAGAGGAGAAGAAAATTCACTATGTCGAAAATTTGAATCAATCCAAAAGGAATAGACTATGTCTATTTATAGGCTTGTAAAGCCATATTCTAGTAGGATTGAAACACCTTATCCTAGTAAATATAAAATAGATGGAGTTTAATAAGGTTTAAAAAACCTTATTCTAAAATAAAATAAAAGAAGTCTAGTTCTATATGGATTTTACTTTTATTTTATTTTCCATCGTATTTTATTTAAATAAGAATTAGGGTCACTTAATTCTAACAATAATGTAACAGTTTAGATAAGATGCAAATAGATCAGATATAGATGCAGAATAGATGAAAATCAGATACAGTTTCCTACCCCTATATACTACACACCATCTCTGACCATCCTAACACACCATATAGAGTATCAAGTACCCATCCAGCCCTACACACCAATTAGTGTCGGTATGACACATTTCAGAGTGATTATAGACTAACTACCAGATTAATATATGATAAATCGCCAGATTCAGATACAGTGTTGTGGCTTAGCCACTCAGTTCGGTAAATCATTAAACTGCTAGCACTTCCTTCTTTATATCGTTCTCACCCAATGTAGATGCAGATTACAGATATCAGATATCAGGAATGTACATACAATATTCAATTACAATTCATAATCATATAATACAGATCATTATTATTTAATAGTTATCACATCAATTATACATACAGATAATTTATTATTCAACATCAGAATATTGGATATCAAGTTATACAGACTAATCTAGATCATACGGACCCTACGGAAGGCCTACGTTCAATTCAAACGATGCTTACAGCCTTAGGGAAAATTTCAGTAATTTGGCCCACACACTCTTGTGGTTCAAAATAGTGAGTTACACGGTCTGGCACATGGCCACGCACACACCCGTGTGACCTATAACCCCTCACACGTCCTGGACACACGCTTGTGTCCCTGACCCGTGTGACCCTAAATACCAAATAGTAAGTCACACACCTTGGACACAAGCCCGTGTCCCTAGCCATTGTGACCTAAAGTACAAATAATGAGTTACACGGCCTGGACATAGGCTCGTGTTCCTAGCCCGTGTGCCTCTAATTCGCAAACCATGAGTTACACAGCTTGACACACGGTGGTATGGCTCACATGGCCTACCACACTGTCGAGTATAATACCATGATGTATTTCAATCACGATCCTTTCCTTTTCTTAAATCAAAACAATCTTCATCATCAAAATATAAATACATATATAAAGATATCAATTAATCTTATAAATTCAAATTTAATATTTTAAAATGAAATACAAACTTACCTCGACAAAAATGATTGTACGAAACGAAGCCTATGACTACTCCAACACTTTAGCTTTTCCTTGGTTTAAGTCCAGATGACTTGTTTCTTAATCTAAATAGTAATTTAACTTAATTAAATAATTCAAATAGCTTAACTTCATAGATTCTAACTTATAACCCATTTTAATGTAAAATTATGAATTTACCCCTAACATTTTAACTTTTATACAAATTAGTCCCTAAATCCCAAACTCACAATTAAACCACAATTAATGAAATATCGTGATAGCCAATTCTCTCTAAGGTCCTTTACAGACCCTATCTTTCATTATTTCATAAAATTATCATTAAATTTTACCATTTTCTCAAATAAGTCATTAAGCTCAAATTCATTAAAAATCACTTAACAAAATGTACCTATTTAACAACCAAGCTTAATAATCTATCAATTAAATTCAATAACGCTACAAAATCATTCATGGAAAATCTTTAAAATTTTAACAGTTTTACAAATTAACCATCGGGCTAGCTAGATTAAGCTAATACGAGCTTAAAAACGTAAAAATCATTAAAAACGAGCATCAAATACATACCATGCATCCAAAGAAAAGCTTCACCAAAACTTTAGCTTCTCAAATATGGTGGAATCGATTTTCATTAGTAAATAGGGAAGATGATACAAATTTTTACCTTTTGTTTTGTTTAACATATCCTTTAATTATTACATTACAAGATTCACCTTTAAAAACTATTATAATTACACTAAAACCTATCCATAAACATCCACTAACTTAGAATATGGAATAATTACCATCCAAGTCCGTTAATTTACCTTTTCAAAGCTATTTGACCCTATTAGCTAATAGAAATCAACTTTTACACATTTTTTAATTTAGTCATTTTTACTTAATTAACTATTTAAACTTTAAAATTTCTTAACAAAAATTTAATACGACCTTCATATAACCCTATAACAATTAAATAATTAATAAAATAATGACTCATTTGTTAGAGTTGTGGTCCCGAAACCACTATTTTTGACACTACTAAAAATATGCTGTTACATGCCATGCTTCATCTTCACCATTTGAAATACTCAATCTCGCTAGTTCATTCTCCATCGTGGGAAAGGCGGAAAACAAAAGAAATCAAACCCTAGAAAACCAATAAAGGCGTGCTACTCAGAGCATACAAAAGAAAAAGAAAACGTGCCAAAACGACAAACTTTTTTGTTAACCTCCTAAATAATTTTTAGTTGTTCCTATAAAAACGATTAATTGTAGTAAAAGTACTATAGAGACCCCTGTACTAGGACTCAAATTGTTTTTTGCCCTCTCTACTAAAAAAATGGGCAAATTAATCCTTGTACGTTAGATCAAAGAGTAAATTGATCATTTCTGTTAAAAATTTTCATCCACTTGTACTGTTAAAGACTGCCATAGTTGACGAAATGACCAGATAGTAACATGTGGCATGCCACGTGCACTTCATTTTGACATACATGAATTGATTTTTAATAGTAGAAATGGATGAAATTTTTAACAAAAGGACCATTTTGCTCTTTGATCTAATATACAAGGATTAATTTATCCATTTTTTGAATAGAGGGGGCAAAATACAATCTGACCCCAAGTATAGGGGCCTCCAAGGTACTTTTACCGATTAACTACTTATTGATGTTGGTTTCTTAAAATACAGTATAAAGAATAATAGTACAACTTTACCCAATAATGGCTTTTAACATAACTAGACCGGTGATTGAATTGACCAGACCATTAGTTTTTAGTTTAATTGGTTTAATCACCAATTTAACAATAATTAAATATATATTAAAAGTTTTATAAAAAACTAATTCAACTGTCGATTTTTTATCCCAATTTTTTATTTTTATTTGTAAGTTTTAAACAGTTTGCTAAAAAATCGGTTCAATTCTTATGTTCAAACCAATATCAACCGATTTTCAATCCAACTGATTCAGTCTAATTCAAACAATATTGAATGACTTGACTGAATAGAAGTCAAAGATTAAAAGCGTATTAAGCTAATCAGTTAAAGTTTAAGGCTTACTTGGATGTAATAGAATTATAAGGGTTTACTTAAATTCAAGTCAATTATAGCTTAGTTGGATACAAGTAAAAAATTAATAGCTTTTTTTTTTATGTATAAGTTACTTTGAGGATTATTTGAATGCAATAAAAATTTTAAATAGCTTATCTCTGTTGTTATTTAAATTTTTTTATTGAATTAGTGTCATAAATTAATTAAAAATTATTTTTATAAAGTAAGTATATTCTTTTATCTTTTTATAAAATATTATTATGATGGAATTTCATGATATCTTTGAACATATTTTAATTAAAATTTGATTTCATTTTTATATAATTTTTTTTATTTCACCCAACATCGTGAGTAACACAATTTATTTTTTTAAAAAAAGTGATAAAAGTTTAAGGGTTTATTTAGTATATTTGCCTAAAGATTGTTGGACTATGGTTATTGAGAAATAGAGTCCAGCTATCCATCCAACTCCAGGCTGTTACATGTAGTTTTTTATTTGGTCCCTAGCTCAGCATTTGATTTGAAAATTTTGAAATGTGTTGGGTTATAATTAGTTATTGAAAAGTCAAACAAGCAAAAATTAATGGTGTACGACGGAATCAATGTTCAAGTACCAACTTAAGAAAAGTCACAAAGTCCAGGGGCCTAAAATTGCTTTATCCCAAAATAAAAAATTTACAAGTTTTTCAGTATTCCAAGCACCAAGTTTGAAAGAAGATAAAAATGGACATTTGAGCCCAATTTGGAAATTTCCATCATTTTGTAGTGGGCTAATCTATGATTGGGCCATGAAAAAAAACCCTAAATTCAATGGCCTAAGTCACTATAATCAACATGAAAATCCCTCAACTAATTTACACATAGTCTCTTTCTCAAGTAGACACACAATCAACAGATAAGAAAATATAATAATGAGCAACCAACAAAAGGGTCATGGTGTGCTGTTATAAAGAAATATGATTCTCTGTCAAATTAAATGGTATAAAAAATGAGATTGGGTTTGTTTTGTTTAATAGCATTCTGTCAATATGAGTACCCTCCCAAGTTATTTGAATTCGGATGCGAGTGTTGGATAAAAAAATTCTTCCAATAGATAAAATAGTCCAACTACTCAATAATATCTTCACCTCTTTTAATGCCATCTCAAATAGCTCAAAAAGATTTTTCATTTCTACCTACTTTTACATGCCTAGCATTGGGGGGTTGACCTAAATTCCTGAACTATATTTAAAGGAAAGAGAATAATGTGAGAAACAAAGCTCCTTTTTCTTTTCTTTTGTTCATTGACAAACAAGGTCTGTTAAGATGGAGAAACTTAATCTTTTGTTATTAACAAAAAGGAGAGCATTAAAATTGATCTTATGTCATTTCCCAAACAGTACATATATGTGTGGGGTTGTGTGTATGTGCTTAAAAATGCAACCTATTGGAGTGTCTAAATATGTGTAGAAAGTAGCAAATAAATGGAGTGTACAGTTCTTGGGGCATGTGAATTTTAGGGGAAACTTCATTTCCACTCCTTAGATGAAGCTTTCTTTAATGTTTTCCCCAAAAAGCAGGTGGTCCTTGGCTCTTCTTTAAAAACAACACTTCAACAGTGAGATTGGTTGTATCAAAGGATAACATATGATAGCCTACCTATATATCAAATGCTTTTATCATACAAGTTAAAAATCAGAAGCTGCTGTTTTTTGCTTCCTACAAGACTCTATATTTGACAGATTTGAAAGAGTACTGGAAAAAAAAAAAAACATAGTTGAGAATGTTACAAAAAAGATGGAAAATGAATTGAAAAGTTGTGTAAGAATGAAGATACATGTTCAAGAACATAGATAAAATTTTAAAAAGGAGAAAAAGGGGAACATTTACCTTAGCAAAAAAAACCATATTGATTCAGAAGCCAAAGAGAAACACCAAAAGAGTAAATTGTTCATTTGTACACTGTAAATTCTCTTGCATGTTCCCCATCTTAGCAAAGAGATCATGGTTGTGGTGCTTTCTAAACAGCTACCATGGGATGAACCCAGAGTTCTCCATTGCATCTTCTTCAAGAGGAGCTGGAAGGTTAAGGTCAATAAGAGCTGGTAATGGCATATCTGGTGAGTCTTGTTTGATGACCAATGTTGTGTCCTCTGAACCCCCAGCAAAATGGGACCTTTTGTGACCTCCTAAAGCTTGGCCTGACTTGAAAACCCTGAAGCAGAAAGGGCATACATGCCCTTTGTTTTTCTTTGACCCCAATCTTTTCTCAGCATTGCCGTTTGACAACTTGGTGGCAGCCATTGGAGCATGAAAAGAACCATTTGCTAAGCTGTCTTCACCTCTATCATGTATTGACTCAAGTTTGGTTCCCTTTGGAGAACCGGAATAATCTTTCTTCCCACTTCTTAAACCATACTTCGTCGAAGCTCTATCATCTTGATTATCCCCTACTTCACTAACCAAATCCTTTGGGAATTCAGTTTTCACGTACTTGAATTTACTCCTATTTTTACCAAGTGTTGCATCAAAGTCTTCAAATCCAGATCTAGACTTTACCTTGAGTTTCTTACATTCACCATTGTTGGTAACCCCATTGCTTGAAACATCTGGTTCCACCTTCTTGGGCCCATTCCTAAAATACCCAGAATCAGAATTTTCAGAACAAGGACCAGACTCAGCAGATTTCAGCTTGATGACTCCTTGTTTTTTCATCTTCAAAAGCTCACCACCATTGTTAGCATTCTTAACAGTAATCCTCAAATCTATGGAGGATGACTTAGCCTCCAGAACGACAGAGTTGTTGTCCGAAGAATCAGCAACTGAATTCAGCCCTTTCTTACAACCAGAATCCCTTGACAGCATCATTAAACACATAGCAACCTCTTCCTGTTCTTGCTCTTCAATCTCTGATACAGATGACGAACCATTTGCCAAAGAGACTGAATTATTAGAGTAAACACCTCCTATTTTGCATCTTATCCTTTTGGATCTCCTCCTCCTACTTGGAGTTGATATTTCAGTATCTGATTGACTATCCACAACCAGCTTCTGTTTCTCAGTGTTACCCCAATGATCCTCAAGTTTCTGAAAGACCCTTTCTTTGTCTGAGTGACAGGCCATGTGACCACAAAGAGCTTTCAGTGATTGGAAACCCTTACCACATTCTTTACAAATCATCTCTTTGAGTACAAAACCATTGCCTAAATCAGAAAATCTCTTGCTTTTCTTGGGGTTCTCCCTTAGATCATAAGATGCAGATTGGCCACCACCAGCTTCAGCATCAGCAGCTCTCTTTATGTTCCTAGAACAGAGAAGCTGCTTGTTGTTTATGGAGATTTCAGTCTTTTCCTCTGCTTCACCAAGATTCTCAGAATTCATGTGAGTCCTTATGTGACCTCCTAAGGACTTCCCACATGGATACCCTTTGTTGCAAAACTTGCAAACAAACTTCTTTCCTTGATTTTGCTCCATTAAAAAATATTTTGATCACTTAAAAACTGAAAATACCCAGTAAACCAAACCGGAATAAAAGTGACTCATTTCTTGCATTTCCTTTCATCCATCTTTGTTGTGAGAAACCAAGAACACAGATCAAGGAACAGAGACAAAAAAAAAAAACAGATCACAAAAAAGTTGCTTGCTTTAGTTTCAGTGGAGATGATCAAAAAAACGAGAATAAGCAGCTGAGATGTGACAGGTTCTCTGTTTCAAGTACAACAAAGAGATCCGACCCACAACAAAAAAAGACCCTTTTTAAAAATCCCATTTCTTTTGCTCATCTCAAAATTGTTTAAACCCAGAAAAAAAAATCAAACATTTTATAAAGAAGGTCGCTAATGATGGCGATGAAGAGGCTTACAAGAGGAACAAAAGATATAAAATAAAATACCCCAAGACTGTTTCTGTTTCTCTCTCTCTAGATACCCTTTTGGTGTGTGTGTGTGTTGTAGTTGGAGGAGAATTCCATGCATGGAAGCAAAAGGATTTAAAACGGAAGAAAAAGAGAGAGAGCACGTGTATTGAAGTGAGAAGCATCAGGTAAAAGGAAGGATTGAACGGTCAAGATTTTTTTAAGGATCCCAATGAGTGAGGAGTTTTTCTTATGGCTACAACATCCAAACGATGCCTTAACTTTGTCTTGCTTGTTGTAAAGCTCACTCACACAAAAGGGGCAGAATCTCCAACCATTGTTTGCTTTTCAGTTTCTTCCCTTACCCTCCACTATAACACATACATACATTTCATTGTATAATATGCCAACATGTTACATTGTGGTTGGGCCCCCTTTTCTTCTTCTTCTTTTTTTTAAAGAAATTTCATCCCCTATTCATACTATGGTTCAAATTTATCCATTAGTTTAGGCATTAAGTCCTTCTTCTCAATTTTCTTACTCTTCTTTTTTTTAGATTATTTGCACTTGAAGTCCTCAAACTATGACTCAAACTCTAAATCAATTTTCAAACATCAAAACGTTCTAATTGAGTTTTTAAAGTACCAATATCATATCAATCAAGTTTTTCGTTAGCCTAGCCATTAACTGTCAACTCAAATCTGACTTGAATCATATTTAAAACACATTAATTTTATTCTAAACATATGTATACATATTGCATAAGCAACTTGGACCCAAGCTATATCATATGACTCAAGTTTTCCATGAATTTTATTAACATTATCTTTTTTTTTAACACAATAGACTCAAACTGTTCATACAACAAGTACAAAAATATTTATAACTTGATTCATATATTTTAAATATACTTTACATCTTATTCAATGTGGCATGCAATGCTTAAATTGACAATTAGTCTAGTAGAATGATCTCATTAATATAATATTGGTTCTTGATTTGCCATAAGACCATGTAGCAGATTAAACTAGTTTTCGTACTTAAAGCGCTTGAATACAAGTATTTTTATTATGTTTTAGTTAAGTTTTCCATATTTGGTTTGAATTCAATAAAACGTGTATTTTGAGTTTTTTTATGACCTTAAGGGCCGAATGAGGCCTAAGGGTGAGCTAATGTATGTACTTAGTGAGTGTACAGGATACCATTCAAAGGCATAGGAACTTAAGGCTGGTTGTTATATTGCAACACGAGAAGTTCAATGTCGCAACATAGGGATCAAAATACAAGAATTTCAAGTTTGCCTTTGATGTCGCAATATAGCCATAGAATGTCGCGACATGCCCTTGTAGCAAAACCTGAACCAGGCATACTGTCTTCAATGTCGCGACACAGGCACTAGGGTGTCATGACATCGGCCCTGTATGGGAACAATTATGAGTGAGGGGTGTTTTGGTCCACACAATAGAAATTAACACGAAAACGTTAGCTAACCTAGGGTTTAAGACGGTGGTCAACCCTAACTCTATAAATAGGCTCTTCAAACACTTGTTGAAGACATATTTTCATATTTTAAGTTTTTCTTTGTAATTTTAGTTTCAATTTTCCTTTCCTTTAGGCTTTAGGTATATTTGTTTTGTTTTTCAAAGAACTTTCTTTGTAAACGCAATCAAACATTTGAGGATTATTGCACTTCATCAATCGAATACAAACAAGATTTTATGAACTCTATTCTTGATTTACTCTTTATACATATCTTTATTATCAAGTTTATCATGTTTATGGATTCTGCGAGAAACTAATCATCTTATGGGGGATTAGCGAGTAGAGGTGTGGATTGACTGATTGCTATATAGGGTTTTCTTAGAGGATAAGCTATTTGGGAGAAGAAGAATTTAAACACTAGGTTTGACGATCCTAAAAAGTCATTTAGGTGAGAATTAACCCAAAATTAGTATAGCTTATCCATAAACACTTTAACCCCGAACTAGTCTGGATTGTGAGGTCAAGAGATAAGTAGTTCTTGTTGACTCATTAGTTTAGTGGAAGATCGAGCGATCCTGCTAAGGTAATAACTAGTTGATTGAATAGAAACCCAAAATAGGAATTAGTTATGATCACCAAAGTGAGCTAATCACCCATTTTACATTTGATTAAGTTTATAAATTAGTTTTTTAAAATCTATTTTATTTATGCAATTTTGATTCTTACTTATAAAAACCAAAAAAATTCTTCTTTATGATTTTTCGTAATATAATTTATTTGTTTTACTAATTAATTCTATATGTGTTTAGGTTAACTTAAATTTAGTACTCGCCTCCCTTGGATACGATCCTCGAAGTACTCATACATTTCATTGTAAAACTATATTACAACCTAACCCGTATACTTGCAAACATAGCCTAAATTCGACATCTATAGTTGTAGTATTCACACTCTGGACGTTAGTACGTCCAAAGGCGGCTAAGTTGTTGGCGTCGTTGCCAGGGAGGCAACGTTACTAAGTTGATTTTAATCTTTGTGTTTAATAGAATAATTAGGAAATATTTAAATTATAGATATGATTTTTATTTTTTATTTTTACTAATATCTTTTATTTTCTTTTTGGGGTCAGTGTATGACTCGTAGTAGGGGAACATTTATAGGGCCAGCTATTGGTCCAAAAAGAGTAATCCGCTGAAATCATTTATAGTAACAACAACAACAACAATAGATGCGAAATCAACCACTTATTGTAGGTAATCCACTGCGCGAGAACCCTCTATTCGACAAGGTTGACAATGCTAACATCCAAGATTTACCACCACCACCACCACCACAACTACTAACAAATCCACCTATGACACAAGCAGAAAGAACCTTAAGGGATTATGCCCTACCTAATCTAGAGATGGTTGAAAGAAGAATCACAAGGTCAACTATCATGGAAAATAACTTCGAAATCAAACCGACCATGACCCAGATGATCCAAAACAATTTGCAGTTCAGAGACACGATGACAGAGGACCCAAACTAGTATTTAAAATGATTCACTTAGCTTTGTGTAACATTTTTATACAATGGGGTTACCGATGACATTATACTCCTTCAACTATTCCCCTTTTCTTTGATAGGTAATGCCTTTACTTGGTTATACTCATAGGCACTAAGATCTATCATGACATGGAATGAACTTGCAAAGAAATGTCTACAAAATTTCTTCCTATTAGTAAAATAGTTCAATTAAAAAGAGAAATTGCTACATTTAAGCAACTAGAAGGAGAGAGTTTTCACGAAGCTTGGGAGCGTTTCAAGATATTAATCCAAAGATGCCCACATCGTGATTTACTTGAATGGCTGAGATTGCAGATGTTTTATAATAGGTTAGAGGCACACGCACACTTAGAACTAGATAGAGCTGTAGGAGGAGCCCTGATGAATAGGACATATGATGATGCATATGCCTAATTGAAAATATGGTAATGAATTCCTATTAGTGGCCAACCAAATGATAGACATAGGGCCAGAGACCATCTATGCTAAAAGTTGTCCAAGAAGACGATAGATATTAACAAATTTTGGACAAACTTAACCATATAGATTCCTCATCTAATGTGTCGTCAACATTCAGAAAAACAAACCTCTATTTCATTATCTTAATAATCCAACCGAGGACGTGAACTATATAGGGAATAGGGGTAGAAATCCTTATTCAAATACATATAATCTTGGCTGGAGAGATCACTCAAACTTGAGATGGGGTGAACACTAGGGAGGAGGTATTAACTCTAATTCTGTTAAAAATAATACTTACCAACCTCCTTATTTATAGAAACCTCGGGAAATGGCCAACTCGAATGACCATACTGTAAGTGGTCAACATTTGGATCAGATTGAGAGGGAAATGCAGTCAATGAGGACCGAAGTAAAATAAGTGTAGTCTGAATGCATGAACACTATTAAAACACTGACTAAGCTAGAAGATTAGATGAGCCAATTAATTAGTATGATAGGA
Source organism: Gossypium anomalum (assembly GCA_025698475.1). Taxonomy (NCBI): domain Eukaryota; kingdom Viridiplantae; phylum Streptophyta; class Magnoliopsida; order Malvales; family Malvaceae; genus Gossypium; species Gossypium anomalum. Next base: position 22,037,756 of record CM046968.1, read on the forward strand.
GACATCAATAGGCAAATTGGCACTGACATTCTAAGAAACATCGAGAGTAATCCTCGAAGGGAAGGGAAAGAGCATGTAAAACCCATTCCGCTCCGTTTGGGCAAAGTACTGAGTAGCCTAGAGAACCTGACTACAGAGAAGAACAAACAGGATATCAAAAATCTTCAAGAGGACCCTCAACAAGTTGAGAACGAACCAAAATCAGAGGAAATAGCCAAGTCAACAGCTGAGCCTGGGGAAGAGCCAATCAAGGAACCTGAGGCAAAATTTTTAAGCTTAAACTTATTTAAATCTCTTAATGTTAATGATTGTCATTCGCGATAAGTTTTAAAATTTATAATTGATCGTACTTGAACTAACTATTATCACAATGAAGGCAAGCGCACCTATCGAACAGTAGTATAGTTTTAGCAAGACCGGATGTCGAACCCAAAGAAACTAAATGTACTAGTATTAAATTTCTTCTTATTATCTAGCCTAAGAATAATGAAGGTTGTTTTATCTAACTAATTAACTAATCTAAGAATGCACAGAAAATAACTTGGGGAAATACTTTTTGGAAAACTAATTGATTTTAGACAACACCCAAGGAAGAATCCACCTAGACTTCTCTTGTTAATTGACTCTGAACCAGACGATTTATTCACTTGACTTGATCCGTAGAAATCCCTAAGTTATGTTATTATCCCTATTCAAGACTAATAACGTCTAACCCTAGGTTGATTAATTGAAATCTCTTTCTAATTAAAATCCCTAGTTTTGCATTAACTTGATCTATGGATTCCCTTATTAGATTTGACTCTAATCCGACAGATTTATGTCGTCCTATCTCTAGGATTGCATGCAACTCCGCTTAATTATGAATGATCTACTCTTAGACAAGGACTATTCATCCTCTGAATAAGTACATCAATACTTGAATCAATATCCTGGAATATTCAAACAAGAGTTAAAGTTATAATTAAGAACAAATCAACTATTTATCATACAGTTTAGAAAATATTAACAAGATCCGTCTTAGGTTTCACCCCCCTTAGGTATTTAAGGGATTTAGTTCATAACTATAAAAGAAAAATCTCAGAAGAATAATAACAAAACATAAAGAAAACCCAAAAAACCCTGAAGGAAATTGAATGGAGATCTTCAGTCTTGGAGATGAATCCAGCTTCCGAGATGGATCAATCGGCTTCCTTCAAGTAATTCATTGCTTCCTACTCTCTGTATCCTCTTTAATCCTCCTCTAGGGTGTTTAAATAGGCTTTAGAATGCCTAAAAGCCATCAAGAATGACCTTTTTCGAATAGGACTATACTTGGGTTCGACAGGGACACGCTTGTGTGCGATTACTTCAGGTCGTGGTCGATTCTGCCAAATGGACATGACCGTGTGGTCTACCCGTGTGAGGAAGTCCAGGTCGTGTTGATTTCCCATGTTGGCCCATTTTCTCCGTTTTTGACCCGTTTTTTGTTCTTTTTGCTCTCCTGTGCTCACCTAAGTATAAAATATGAAATTAAAGGATTAGAAGCATCAAATTCACCAAATCTAAGGAGAAATCTTCATAAATGTGTTAAGCATGGGATAATAATATGTATAAATTATGGTTTATCAAATACCCCCACACTTAAGCATTTTCTTGTCCTCAAGCAAAATCCTCAATTCACAATTAAGAATTCTTTTTTCTCAACTTATAATTCCTATCAATAATATCTCAAACCAATTCATAAGTAATCATACATTGAGGATTCAACTAGAAGAACATTAAAGTTTCAAACATTCCAAGTTGAGCATTTAATCACGAAAAACATAGGCATCTCCCCTCATTTACCACCTTTGATTCAAAATCTCACAGAGTTTAACATCCTCACTAAAGATTCACTCAAATCACTCGAAGTGTTTAAGGATAATAAAATTAGCACTCAATAGTCAATATGAAAAGTTATTACCATAGGCTTGCATGAGAATCAAATCTCCACCATTATATATTGAGATGATACATCAATCAAGAGGTCTTTAGAAGGTTGTAACGTGCCTATAGTTAGAGGGTGTGGTCACAAGCTGAAAGAGAATGTTAGAATCCAGATTGAATTAAAAAATTACCTAACTAAAAAAAATATTTAATCATCAATTGCGTACAAATGAGCTTCTTCTTAGAATATGGACTTAAATACTGAAGCTTCAAAAATACGACTTACTGCTAATATATAGATATGTATGTATGGTTTTTTTTCTTTTTTTTTAGGAACAAATCAAGTAACATAGACTAACTATCAAAAATAAAACATAGCTAAGCAATTTATTCAAATCAAATCTCGACAAAAATAGGGATAAAATTAATTGAGGGGATTTCAACAATAATGAGTTATGGGTTAATATTGAGGGTAAATCAATGAATGAGATGTTAGCCTCAAAGGTGTTTACTAAGGGTTAATTGTGAAGGTAGGCTTTTATGGAGTGAGTGGGTTAAACCTAAGTGCCTCTATCATTTTGACATGCATAATCAAGCAAGTTCTAGAATAACAATTCGATATTGACGCACTCAAAGCAATAATAAAAGTGGGCATGAAAGAAATAATAGATGCTCTAAAGGCTCAAAATCTCACAAAAATTATGGCTTGCTGATGTTTAAACCTGTGGATTTCAATTCAAGATAATACCTAAACTTGGGGAAAACAATCTAAAATTCTAAATTCTCAAAAATCAACTTATCATGCTTAATTCTTTAATGTCTTAAAGTTTAAATAATTAATGCACGAATGCCTATGTTTTAATTCAAGACATATCAATAAAAATCATAAATTAATCAAAATTCATGCTAATAATGATATGAGAGATTTACAAGAGAACAAGACAAAATTCAGGGATTTTTCTGATAGTGATATAATTGACCCCCCATACTTAAGATGTACATTGCCCTCAATGCACAAAGATAAAGTTAGTGGCAATTATAGATATAAGATCATAAGATAGGGAGAGAAGTGAAACTTCCTGAATGTTAAATGGATGAACTTCTTAGGTTGGAGTTATGTAGAGTGGAGGAGAATACTCCGGTGGTGGTAGAGGTTGGGTTCTACAAGTGTTGCACCAAAAGAATATTATATCTCGTGGTGGCTATGGTCATGGTCGAGCAGGGCATGGCAGTCGTGGAGAACCTTTTCCAGTGGAGTTTTAAGTTCCTAAGTAATAGTGAGTTTTGGAGCTCTTTATAACTGTGATGGAATCAGGAACTTTTTAGGAAATATAAAGACGAATAATTGCTCGTAATGAAATACCTTAAATTATAAATTGTTTATAAAACCTAAAAATAAAATAGTATCAAAAGGGGATAAAGTAAAAGATAAAAGTAAGAATAATAAGAAGGATAATAAATAAAAATAAAAATAAAAATAAAATAAAAAATCTTTAAACATGATCATCGCTGGATGGTTCGCAAGGTGGTGGTGGCGATAAAATGTGGAGGTGCTGACAAATCTGATGTAGAGTAGCATCAATGTGATCAAAGCGCTGAAAACACTGCTGCTCAAATCAAGTAAGGCGCTCAAAGATATCAGAATATGAAGCCACTGTATGAACTGGACGATGGATGGGTGGTGGCTAGGATGGTGGGTCCTCATGTCGTGGAGGGACATCATCAGTAATGTCTTCATGGTCTTCCTCCTCGGTTGATTGGGCAAGGCGATACTGAGGATGGTAAGTTTCACGTCGTTTCTCGATCATCCTTATATGTAGCATGCTCGAGATACCTTGTGGAGACATCTGGCCAATGGGAGTGAGGAAGGATACTTGCGCCGCTGTATTGAGGAGCCCGAAGTGCCGAGCCAATCGAGTCACATAGGGGCCAATGGAGATGACCCCCTTCCTCTGTCGCTCTATCTGATGGCGAATGGCGAGGGCAATGAAATAGGTAAGGTCGAAGACGTGCCCATGCGCCATACAATATAGAAATTAAGTGTCATGAGTGTTGATGACGCCGGTGCTCTCTCACCGTCCTGTCAAAGTGTGAGCTAAAATGGCGTGTAGGTACCTCAAGGATGGGGCGAAAGCTGATGCCATGGAGCGGCTAGGATCATAGGTGGCCGAGACAGGGACTAAAGTGTTCCAGTACCGTGAAGGAGAACGATGGATGTGGCGGTTGAGAGTGTTGAGGTCGTTCTCCTCTATGAACTCCTCCGTGTATAGGTTCAGTGCGGTACCAAATTCTAGGACGCTCAACTGGCGGACTACATCACCGAGGCAAAATTAGACCATTCCCGGATCATCAAAGTTGGTCATCACGGTCTGAAGATGAATCGTTGAGCAGAGTTCCATCGTGAGCTCGAGATACGACGGATCGACGATCTCAAAGAAAAGCTCCCAAGGGTCGTTGGTGAGGAGGGCCCGAATTGCATCAGTAAGTTAGACTTGTTCAAGTGCAGCCCAGTCAATGTAGCGGCCCACACCTAGGGGTCGGGCCCAAAGTATCTAGAAGAGTTCTTTCTGGGGTCCCACAGAAAACTGAAGGAACAGGTGTCTGATTTCCGTGGTAGGAGCTGATGAAGATGACGTTCATTTTTATTTTTTCGAAGTGGAGACAGCTGTCTTCTTTCCACGTGAGGTTGACATTATACACCTATAATGAAAAATTGAAGTGGAATGAGAATATTTTCATGGGGCTAACGTATTTAGATTAAAAAAAAAAACTATACTAAAACAACTAAAGCAATTATATCAAATAAGCTTATGAGAAAAATGCTAATGAGAATATCTAAAGAATGAATGCATGTGGGTTTGATAGCATGAAACCCATAAAAACAAGAAAAATATTTGAATGTAGCATAATAAATTGACTAAAAAAAATGGCAAATTTCTAGCAAAGAACATATTACTGTCATTACTATTAATATTCACTCAAAATAGTCAAATCAAATAAAAAATAATCATGAAATAAGTAAAATATTTGAAGAAAATAGAGAGAAAAGAATAAACAAACGCAAGAAGAAGGAGCTTGGGTGTCGAAAATGATGTTGAGGGCAGCGTACGGGCATGGCAGGAGGGCGTGTGGAAGTTACAGTGGCTAGGGTTAGGGATTTTAGGGGAAAGGGATGATGAATAGTGAGGGGTTTATATAGATTTTGGGGTGTGTCCCTGATTTTAGCCCATGTGTTTCGCATTTTTTCAAATTTAAGTGTATCTGATAGTCGGTCCATGCCCGTGTTGCTTGGGCGTGTGGGTGCACACGGCCGTGTCGCACGGCCGTGTCCTGCTTCGTTCGCTTTTCCCATGCCCGTGTGTGTAGGCCCACGCCCGTGTTAGTTTAACAGTGTTGACCACGGGAGTTGGGCACAGGCGTGTCGCACGCCCATGTTACTTTCTCAGTTTCAACCATGGTTCTAAGACACAGGCATGTCACACGCCCGTGTTGTTTTGGCAGGACCGCCTACGGCCATGTCGTACGGCCGTGGTAACTTATCATATCCCGTGTTGGGAAAAATTTTGCCCTGTTTTCACATGGTCTAAATCACGCCCGTGTGCCTGGTCGTATGGGTTGGAAAACCTCTATTCAAGAGTTCAGTTAGTAAGTTAGGTGTTAAACACTAGAATTTAAAGAAGTTAATACCGTTAGTGCTAAGGTTGCCTCCCGAGAAGCACTTATTTATAGTCTAAGCTCGACTTACCTCAGTTTCACGCGGTCATGGTGGGTTGAGGAGTTTACACTCCTCATTTCTACTATCAGTTTTATCAAAATAAGGTTTTAAACGAGTAATATTTACCTTAAATGTGCCGAATTTGGAATGAGTTACCTCAACTGTACTGTATGGGAAGATGTTAAGTACCGTAAGAGGGATTGCTCCATTCAATTTAGAAGTTGTAATACGAGGGTCTGCTGTATCTAATAGTACTTTGTCTCCAATCTTAATTTGATTTGGGGAAAAATTTAGCTCATCATGGCGTGTTTTTGGTTTAACGTGTGTTCTCGGTTTATGTATCTACCATTCATCTAGCTCCTCGATTTGTAGCTTTCGTTCTTCATGGATAGGTCCTTTGTTGTTGCTTGAACATGTCTTATGTATGTTCTTCGAACTTATTTCCTGCAAAGTAGGTTGCAACATATGGTTAGTTTTAGTAGAATGATTTATACAACCACCTTCAATTTTTGATGTGTTGCTTGAATTGCGAGCTTGAAGGGTGATTGTTTCGTCTTCCACACGAAATGTGAGTTTGCCTGTGCCAACATCAATAATTGTTCTAGCAGTTGTTAAAAAAGGCCTTCCTAAAATTAAAGGAGCGTTACTATCTTCCTCTATGTCTAGAACAACGAAATCCACTGGGAATATAAATTTGTCAATTTTAACGGGTATATCTTCAACAATACCCCTAGGAAATCTGATAATTTTATCTGCTAATTGAATGCTCATCCTAGTTTGTTTGGGTTTCCCAAGACCTAGTTGCTTAAACATTTTGTGAGGCATGACATTGATACTAGCCCCTAAATCGGCCAACGCATTGTTCACATCTAAACAACCAATTAAACAAGGAATTGTAAAACTCTCTGGATTTTTTAATTTGTTGGGTAACTTATTTTGTAGAATAGTGATCGTGCTTTTTCGTGATAAGTTTTATAAATTTATAATTAATCGTTCTTGAAACTAACTATTATCATGATATAGGCAAGTGTACCTATCGAACAGTAGTATAGCTTTAGCAAGACTGGATTGTCGAACCTAAAGGAACTAAAAGTACTAGTAATGACTGTCTTTTTATTATCTAGCCTAAGAATAATAGGGTTTGTTTTAATTAACTAATTAACTAAACTAAGTAATAATAGAAAATATAATTGGGGAATTAGTTTTTGGAAAAACGATTGATTTAAGACGATACCTAAGGAAAAATCCACCTAGACTTCACTTGTTATTTTGGCTCCGAATCAGACGATTTATTCATTTAACTTGTTCCGTAGAAATCCCTAAGTTATGTTATTATCCCTATTCAAGATTAATAAAGTCTAACCCTAGATTGAATAATTGAAATTTCTTTCTAATTAACACCCTAGGGTTGCATTAACTTGATCTATGGATCCCCTTATTAGGTTTCACCCTAATCTGGCAAAATCTTGTCACCCTATCTCTAGGCGTGCAATCAACTCTGCTTAATTATGACAAAATCACTCTTAGATAGGGACTATTCATCCTCCAACTAAGAGCATTAACTTGAATCAATATCCTGAAATACCAAAAGAAGAATTAAAAACACATAATTAAGAACAAGTCAAATATTTATCATACAATACAGAAAATAATAACAAGATTCGTCTTAGGTTTCATTCCCTTTAGGTATTTAGGGATTTTAGTTCATAACTAAATAGGAAAACATCTAAGAAGAATAATGAATACAAAACATAAAAAAAACCCAAAAACTCCTGAAGGGAAATTGAGGAGAGATTTTTAGTCTTGATGATGAATCCAGCTTCTGAGATGGATCAATCAGCTTTCTTAGAGTAATTCCTTACTTCATATTCTCCTCCTCCCCTTTTAATCCTCCTCTAGGGTGTTTACATAGGCTTTAGAATGCCTAAGAGCCCTCGAACTTGCCCTTTTCTGAATAGAACTTAGCTAGGGCTCAGTAGGGACACGCACGTGTGACACACCCGTGTGCGATTACTTCAGGCCGTGGTTAAGGCTGAGAAATCAACATGCCCGTGCTAAGGTTGTTTTAGGCCGTGGTCGAGCTTGTTAGAATGGCACGGGCGTGTGTTTTACCCGTGTGAGGAAGCCCAGGCCGTGTTGTTTTCCTTCGTTGGCCCATTTTCTCCGTTTTTGGCCCATTTCTTGTTCTTTTCGCTCTCCTATGTTCACCTAAGTATAAAATATGAAATTAAAGAATTAGGAGCATCAAATTCACCAAATCTAAGGAGAAATTATTCATAAACGTGTTAAGCATGGGATAAAAATATGTATATGATAAACCGTAATTTAATATATCTTTATCCCTCGCTTAACACGTTTATGAATGATTTGTCCTTAGGTTTGGTGAATTTGTTGCACCTAATCCTTTAATTTCATGTTTTATACTTAGTGAGCATAGGAGAACGAAAAGAACGAGAAACGGGCCAAAAACGGAGAAAATGGGCCGACAGGGGAAAACAATATGGCCTGGACTTCTTCACACGGGTAGAACACACGGTCATGCCATTCTAACAGGCTCGACCACAGCCTAAAACAATCCAAGCACGGACGTGTTGATCTCTCACCCTCGACCACAGCCTAAAGTAATCACACACGGGCTTGTCCCTATCGAGCCCTAGCTAAGTTCCATTTGGAAAAGGGCAAGCTAAAGGGCTTTTAGGCATTCTAAAACCTATTTAAACACCTTAGAGGAAGACTAAAGGGTAGACGGAGAATAGGAAGTAAGGAATTACTCCAAGGAAGCCGATTGATCCATTTCAGAAGCCGGATTCATCATCAAGACTGAAGATCTCTCCTTAATTTCCCTTCAAGAGTTTTGGGTTTTCTTTATGTTTTGTATTCTTTATTCTTCTGAGATGTTTTCCTATTTAGTTATGAACTAAAACCCCTAAATACCTAAGGAGGATGAAACCTAAGATGAATCTTGTTATTATTTTTTGAATTGTATGATAAATATTTGACGTGTTCTTAATTATATGTTCTTAATTCTTGCTTTGGTATTTCAGGATATCGATTCAAGTTAACGCTCTTAGTTGGAAGATGAATTGTAATAGCCTAAATTTTCAGTGGTATCGGAACAGTGATTTGAGATCACTAAATCCGACAAATAAGTAAAAAATATTATTAATTTAGTGAATATAAGTTAAATGTGAAGTTAGGAAAATTTTTGAAATAGCGAATAGTGTACTAGAAATAAATATTAAAAAAATTAAAAAATTAGAATCGAAAACGAGGTATTGAGAGTTTAAAAATTTAAAAACGAGCCATAAATATTTTTATAAATATTTATGGAGTGTTAATAAGTTAGTATTAAAGTTTCGTCAAGAAATTTTAAAGTTCCGATAGTTAATTGAATTAAAAGGACTAAATTGTAATAAATGTAAAATTATGAGAAATGATTAAATAGTTTAAATGATAAAAGAAAGAGGGTTTAAAAGGAAAATAGACCCAAGGTCTATTTGGGCTGGACGGCATGGGGCATGAAATCAGCAGGAAAATTGATGAATTAAAGGCAAATTTGGAATATTGCAAAATTTACTTAATAAAGCTAGGACTAAAGTGGAATTATCTAGATTTCTCTTTATTTTTCTGCATTCTCATAAGCAAAAACACCATATAAGGGTTTTCTTAAGCTGGTTTTTCATATTTTTACTGCAAATCAAGAAATCGAGGATAAACGAGGAAAAGAGAAAATTCTGGAATAGTTCCAGAAATCTCTACAACTACTGCAAATTGTTCCAGGTAAGTTCGTATGGTTAAATTATTAAATTTCAATGTTAATTTATGAATGGTGATTAATATTTATGTATGTTAATTGTTGAAAATAATTAAATTATGTGCAAAAGTTACGAAATTGAATTGAGTATTTTAGAGGAACGGAACGCAGGAAATGAGTACGATCGTTCGGTGAAAAAGATAAATTGACGATAAATTTCCCAAGTAAAACGAGATTCAGCATTTGTTGCGAATGCTAGTGTTTGCTTTCCGTTTAGCTCTTATGAGCTTCTGTTAACTCACATGAGTTTCAGTTAACCCTTTTGGGGTTTCAGTTTAGCACTTATGTGCTTCAATAGCCTTTCTGGCTTCGCTTAGCACTTATGTGCTTCAGCTAGACTTCGGGCTTTAGATCACGATGTACTCAAATTCGTAAGTCGTTCCTTAAATGGATAAGTTGGTAAGTCGTAATTGTAACGTGTGGAAAAAGAAATGTAAGTAATGTTATCATTATTATTATTGAGCTCAATTAAGTAAATTTATTTTAAAATGAGATTATGACTTATAGGATGAAAGCAACTTACTTGAAATATCCATATGATTTAAATTTTGGAAAAACTAATATTTGGTAAGATTTAAGGTTAAAGCCGACGAACTTACTAAGCTATAGTCAGCTTACTTGTAATGTTTATTGCTCTTTGTAGATTAACGGGAGGGTCAGAGGATCGGATCATCACGCTCAAGTCACACTATCTCGATTTTTCGGTAGATTTTGTTATAAATACTTTAAATGGTTTATATGGCATGTATAGGAGTTTATATGACTATGTTTTGTATCAACTCATGAATAGATTAGTTAAGTTAATATAAGTTGATATATGATATAAATGCAAACTAACTAAGATGTTTAAATACTACTTGAAAGTATGAATGGATATAATGTTAGATAAAATAATGATTAGTGATATTATTATGAAACGAATGTGATTTGGATGAAAATTGTATTTATTGAGTTGTTGTTGTGTTGAATTGGTTGCAAATTTGAAATTTGCAGTGAAGGTTAGATGTCTCTAAAGGGGTTATATTTAATTTTTTTTTTTAAAAAAAATAATAAGTATATTACGAAAAATTTCTAGAGTACTTGAATAAGTCCCTATTCGTTTATAATACGTGATTTAGGCCTCGAAAGTTCATAAAAGAAACTTAACGATTTAATTTTAATATATTTGTTGTTTATTCATGAATTGTTAGCAAATTATCCAATATGTTCGGTAACGCCTCGCAACCCTATTCTTGCAACAGTTTGGGATTAGAGGGTGTTACATTTATTGGTATCAGAGCCCGATTTAGCCGATTCTCGGAATGGACGTGATGTGTAAATTTTTTAGAAATACATGCCATATAAATCTGTGATAGTGTGATGTGTATGATCTGATTTAACCCTTGTTTTTTTATAGATTGTAAAGATGTAGGATAGACCTGAACATGCTGAACAGGAAGAAGCAAATAGTAGAGTACAGACATCTGAACAAGGGACAAGTAGCGATGTTCCAATTTCCTTGATGCGAGAATAAGAACTTAGAAACATGATTATTGGAGTAATGAATCAGTGGTATAATGAGAGGATGCAGGAAAGGAATAAGACCCAGCAACCTCCTCCCCCTACAGTACCACTAGTAGTACCCTCGGTTGCTCCTCCACTTCCTCCTCCGGTAACTGAGTCAAGTAGGGGAACTCCGGTAGAAAAATTCAAAAAATTTAGGGTTAAAAAATTTCGGGGCAGGTCAGATGATGATCCAATAAAAACTGAGTATTGGTTGCAGAGCATCATAAGAGTTTTTAAAGAAATGGCTTGTTCTCCAGATGACTATTTAAGGTGTGCTGTTTCCTTGTTAAAAGAAGAAGCATATCACTGGTGGGAGACAATAGAGCTGTGGTACCAGCCGATAAACTTACTTGAGAATTTTTCCAAGTTGAGTTTAAAAAGAAATATATTGGTAAAAGATATTTAGAAAAGAAAAAGAGAGAATTTCTTGATCTTCGACAGGGAAATTGGATAGTAGCTGAGTATGAGAGGGAGTTTGTATACCTTAGCAGATATGCTCGAGAGATTGTTCCTACAGAAGAAGACATGTGTGTTCGATTTGAAAAAGGTCTGAATGATGAAATCAGAATGATGATAGGTGGTACGAAAATTTGAGAATTTGTGGTTTTATCAGATCGAGCTCAAAAGATGGAAGAAGTGTACAACAGAAAGATGCAACGGGAAAGAAAAAATAAAGAATCTTATAAAAGAAGCTCCTCCAAATCATTTTTAGCATTTCCGATTAAAAAGTTTAAGGAGGATTCCATTAGAGCTACATCGGTACCTGAACGATTGAAGACTAGAGTAACTCAACCTGATCGTGGAATATTAATCAGATCAGTTGCTAGTGAAGCCAGTGTACAAAATGCTCTCAGGCCTAAATGTCAACACTGTGGAAAATACCACTTGGGTGAATGTAGAGGTAAAACAGGAGCTTGCTACAAATGTGGAGCCACTGATCATTTTATCCGGAATTGTCCTCTGTTACAAAAAGATGAAGAAGAACAGAAGGAGAAACAGATGACTACTTCTTAGAGAAGTAAACGTGCGAGTCAAAGCAGTGCTGCAAGAGCTACTCGCTCGAGTGCAAAAGATTCTATTGCTCGGTCAGAGGTTAGAGCACCAGCACGTACATACGCCATCCAAGCTAGAGAAGAAGCCACAGCTCTAGACGTTATTGCTGGTACTTTCTATCTCTTTGATGTTATTGTATATGCATTAATTGACCCAGGGTCTACACATTCTTATATTTGCACAGTATTAGCATTAGAAAAGAAATTGTCTGTTGAACCAACTGAATATGATGTTCAAGTTACTAATCCGTTAGGACAAAAGGTGATAGTAAATTTAGTGTGTCGAAATTGTCCACTGAAAGTAAAAGGGTGTGACTTCCCTGCTGATTTAATGTTACTACCCTTTCAGGAATTTGATGTTATACTGGGAATGGATTGGTTGACAAAATATGATGCTGTGGTAAATTGTTGTGAGAAGCAGATCAGTTTGAAATGTCAGATAGGTGATATACTTTTTATTGAGCCTGAAAATTCAAATGATATGGTTAAAATTATTTCAGCTTTTTCAGCTCAGAGTTAATGCGGAAGGGTAATAAAGTATTTTTAGCTTACATCCTTGATACTCGAGGATCTGAACCAAAACTAGAATAGTTGTCGGTTGTTAATGAATTTTTTGACGTATTTCCTGAAGAATTACCGGGTTTACCACCAGATCGGGAAGTTGAATTTGTGATTGATGTAGTACCGGGGACAGCTCCTATATCAGTGACACCATATCGTATAGCACCAGCTGAGTTAATAGAGCTGAAGACACAGTTGCAGGAATTACTAGACAAAGGGTTTATGAGACTGAATATGTCACCTTGGGGTGTACTAGTTTTGTTCGTGAAAAAGAAAGACGGATCTCTAAGACTGTGCATAGACTACAGGCAGCTAAATAGGGTTACAACTAAAAATAAATATCCTTTGCCTCGCATTGATGATTTGTTTGATCAGTTGAAAGGTGCTACCGTGTTTTCAAAGATAGATCTTCGATCCAGATATTATCAACTGAAAGTTAAAGAATGTGATGTGCTAAAAACTGCCTTCAGAACTCGGTATGGTCATTACGAGTTTTTGGTAATGTCTTTTGGTTTAACTAATGCCCCTGTGCATTTATGGACTTAATGAATTAGATTTTTCAGCCTTCTTTGGATAGATTTGTAGTTGTGTTTATTGATGATATACTAGTCCATTCAAAGACAGAACCCAAGCATGCTCAACATTTAAGGATAGTGCTACAAACTTTGCGAGAAAAGCAATTATATGCAAAATTTAGCAAATGTGAATTTTGGCTTCACGAGGTTGGATTTCTGGGTCACATTGTTTCAGCCGAAGAGATTCAAGTAGATCCGAGTAAAGTATCTACAGTGGTAAATTGGAAAACTCCAAGGAATGTAACGTAAGTACGAAGTTTCCTGGGTTTAGCTGGATATTATTGCCGTTTTATTAAAAAATTTTCAATGATTACTTCGCCTATGACACGATTGCTGTAGAAGAATGTTGAGTTTGTGTGGTCTGACGAATGCCAGTAAATTTTTGATCAGTTAAAGAATATGTTGACAAAAGCTCCAGTGTTGACTCAACCAGAATCAGGTGTGCCATATGTTGTATATAGTGACGCATCTTTAAATGGTTTAGGTTGTGTGCTGATGCAGACGGGAAAAGTGGTGACCTATGCTTCTCGGCAACTAAAATCACACGAGAAGAATTATCCTACGCATGATTTGGAGTTGGCTGTAATTGTTTTTGCTTTGAAAATTTGGAGACATTATTTATATGGTGAAAAATGTTATGTGTATGCAGATCATAAAAGTTTGAAGTATTTGATGACGCAGAAAGAGTTGAATTTGAGATAGAGAAGATGGCTTGAGTTATTAAAAGATTATGATCTTGTTATCGATTACCATCCGGGGAAGGCTAATATAGTTTTGACGCACTTAGTCGGAAATCATCTTTGTTTGCACTCCGGTCAATGAATGCCCAATTGTCTGTTAGTGAAGATGGATCTATAATAGCGGAATTGAAAGCCAAGCTTGTATTTCTCCAGCGAATTCGGGAGTTGCTAGATGAAGATTCGAAGTTGGTATCAAAGAAACAAATAGCTCGAGACAAGCATGATTCAGAGTATAGCATTGATGGGAATGGTATGTTATACTATCGTAAAAGAATTTGTGTTCCAAATAATTCAGACTTGAAAAATGAAATTCTTTACTGCTCACATGAGTGAGGTATTCTATTCACCCTGGAAGTACAAAAATGTATTGTGATTTGAAACAAATGTATTGGTGGCCTAGTATGAAAAGGGAAATTTGTGAGTTTGTAGCAAAGTGTCTAATATGTCAACAGGTAAAAGCAGAACATTAGGTACCAACGGGTTTATTGCAACCTATTATGATTCTAGAATAGAAGTGGGAACATGTTACGATGGATTTTGTATCCGGGTTACCTATGTCCCCGAAGAAGAAAGATTCAATCTGGGTAATCGTCGATAGATTGACAAAATCAACACATTTTATTCCAGTCAGAACGGATTTTCCACTAGAGAAGTTAGCAGAACTATATATCTCTGAGATTGTGAGGTTACATGGGGTTCCAATATCCATTATTTCAGATCGAGATCCAAGGTTTACATCAAGGTTTTGGAGCAAATTACAGGAATCTTTAGGCACAAAGCTAAATTTTAGTACCGCTTTTCATCCTCTGACTGATGGGCAATCAGAGCGGGTAATTCAGATTTTGGAAGACATGTTAAGATGTTGTATACTTGAGTTTGGTGGTAGTTGGGAAAAATATTTACCATTGGCCGAATTTGCTTACAATAACAGTTATCAATCCAGCATAAAGATGGCGCCATTTTAAGCTTTATATGGAAGAAAATGTAAGAATCCATTGCATTGGTTAGAATTGAGTGAATCCAAGTTAGTGGGAGTCGATTTAATTTGGGAAACTGAAGAAAAGGTTTGGATTATCCGAGATTGTCTACAAGCTGCTCCAGATCGTCAGAAATCATATGTTGACTTGAAAAGAAGAGAAATAGAGTTTAATGTGGGTGATCAAGTGTTCTTAAAGGTGTCGTAGCCAGGAAAAAGTATTACGATTTGCGAGAAAAGGAAAACTAAGTCCAAGATTTATTGGACCATACGAGATTATTGAAAGAGTCGGCCCTGTAGCATATCGGTTAGCTTTACCTCCAGAGCTTGAGAAGATTCATAATGTGTTCCATGTGTTTATGCTGAGACGTTATAGATCAGACCCTTCATATGTGATTCCGCGTATAGAAATTCAGCTAAAGTCAGATATGACTTATTCAGAAGAACCAGTAAAGATTTTGGCTCGAGAAATTAAAGAACTGCGAAATAAAAAGGTACCATTAGTTAAAGTGTTGTGGCATCAACATGGTGTGGAGGAGGCAACCTGGAAAATAGAGGAATCAATGAAATCACAATATCCGAACCTATTTTTAGGTAACAAATTTCGAGGATGAAATTTTTTTTAAGGGGGGAGAATTGCAATAGCCTAAATTTTTGGTGGTGTCAGAACAGTGATTTGAGATCACTAAATCCGACAAATGAGTAGAAAATATTATTGATTTAGTGAATATAAGTTAAATGTGAAGTTAGGAAAATTTTTGAAATAGCGAATAGTGTACTAGAAATAAAAATTAAAAAAATTAAAAAAATTAGAATAAAAAACGAGGTATTGAGAGTTTGAAAATTTAAAAACGAGCCATAAATATTTTTATAAATATTTATAGAGTGTTAATAAGTTAGTATTAAAGTTTCGTCAAGAAATTTTAAAGTTCCGATAGTTAATTGAATTAAAAGGACTAAATTGTAATAAATGTAAAATTATGGGAAATGATTAAATAGTTTAAATGATAAAAGAAAGAGGGTTTAAAAGGCAAATAGACCCAAGGTCTATTTGGGCTGGACGGCATGGGGCATGAAATCAGCAGGAAAATTGATGAATTAAGGGCAAATTTGGAATATAGCAAAATTTACTTAATAAAGCTAGGACTAAAGTGGAATTATCTAGATTTCTCTTTATTTTTCTGCATTCTCATCAGCAAAAACACCATAGAAGGGTTTTCTTAAGCTGGTTTTTCATATTTTTACTGCAAATCAAGAAATCGAGGATAAACGAGGAAAAGAGAAAATTCCGAAATAGTTTCAGAAATCTCTACAACTACTGCAAATTGTTCCGGGTAAGTTCGTACGGTTAAATTATTAAATTTCAATGTTAATTTATGAATGGCGATTAATATTTATGTATGTTAATTATTGAAAATAATTAAATTATGTAAAAAAGTTACGAAATTGAATTAAGTATTTCAGAGGAACGGAACACAGGAAATGAGTACGATCGTTCGGTGAAAAAGATAAATTGACGATAAATTTCCCAAGTAAACCGAGATTCAACATTTGTTGCGAATTCTCGTGATTGCTTTCTGTTTAGCTCTTATGGGCTTCATTAACTCACATGAGTTTCAAATTAACCCTTTGGGGTTTCATTTAGCACTTATGTGCTTGATGTATAGACTTCGCTTAGCACTTATGTGCTTCAGCTAGACTTCGGGCTTTAGATCACGATGTACTCAAATCTGCAAGTTACTCCTTAAATGGACAAGTTGGTAAGTCTAATTGTAACGTGTGGAAAAAGAACTGTAAGTAATGTTATCATTATTATTATTGAGCTCAATTAAGTAAATTTTTTTTAAAATGAGATTATGACTTACAGGATGAAAGCATCTTACTTGAAATATCCATATGATTTGAATTTTGGAAAAACTAATATTTGGTAAGATTTAAGGTTAAAGCCGACGAACTTACTAAGCTATAGTCAGCTTACTTGTAATGTTTATTGCTCTTTAGATTAATGGGAGGGTCAGAGGATCGGATCATCACGCTCAAGTCACACTATCTCGATTTTCCGGTAGATTTTGTTATAAATACTTCAAATGGTTTATATGGCATGTATAGGAGTTTATATGACTATGTTTTGTATCAACTCATGAATATATTAGTTAAGTTAATATAAGTTGATATATGATATAAATGCAAGTTAATATAAGTTGATATAAGTTGATATATGATATAAATGCAAAGTATGAATGGATATAATGTTAGATAAAATAATGATTAGTGATATTATTATGAAACGAATGTGATTTGGATGAAGATTATATTTATTGGGTTGTTGTTGTGTTGAATTGGTTGCAAATTTGAAATTTGCAGGGAAGGTTAGATGTTTCTAAAAGGGTTATATTGAATTTTTTTAAAAAAAATAAAAATAATAATAAGTATATTACGAAAAATTTCTGGAGTACTTGAATAAGTCCCTATTAATTTATAACACGTGATTTGGGCCTCGAAGGTTCATAAAAGAAACTTAACGATTTAATTTTAATATAGTTGTTGTTTATTCATCAATTGTTAGTAAATTAACCAATATGTTCGAAAACGCCTCGTAACCCTATTCTGGCAACAGTTTGGGATTAGGGGGTGTTACATGAATAGTCCCTGGCTAAGAGTAACTTTGTCATAATTAAGCCTAGTTGATTGCATGCCTAGAGATAGGGTGACAAGATTTTGTCAGATTAGGGTGAAACCTAATAAAGGAATCCATAGATCGAGATAATGCAACCCTAGAGTGTTAATTAGAGAAAAGTCTCAATTATTCAATCTAGGGATTAGACGTTATTAGTCTTGAATATGGATAATAACATAACTTAGGGATTTCTATCGAACAAGTTAAATGTCGTCCGATTCGGAGCCAAAATAACAAGTGAAGTCTAGGTGGATTTTTCCTTAGGTATTGTCCTAAATCAATCATTTTTTCCAAAGTAATTTCCTATTTTTATTTTCTGCAATTTTTAGTTTAGTTAATTAGTTAATTAAAACAAACCTCATTATTCTTACGCTAGATAATAAAAAGACAGTCATTACTAGTACTTTTAGTTCCTTTGGGTTCGACAATCCGGTCTTGCTAAAGCTATACTACTATTCGATAGGTACACTTGCCTACATCGTAATAATAGTTAGTTTCAAGAACGGTTATTATAAATTTATAAAACTTATCACGAAAAATCACGATCAAGTTTTTGGCGCCGTTGTTGGGGAACTAGGATATTAGGAACACTCAATTTTTATTACTTTAGCCATTTACTTTTACTGCAATTTAATTTTTATTTTTATTTTTATTTTGACTAGTTTTATTTTTCTTTCTTCTGGCAGGTTTTTATAGCTTATGACTAGAAGAAACCCTTCGGGACCACTACTTTTTGACGAAGAGATCGATCGCACAGCTCGTAGAAACCGACGAGAAATAAGGCGAAGCTTAGGATACACAAAGGAAGAACAAGAAGATGATATCTCAACTACAACCGAGGAGATGGCTGAAAATTAGAAAAATCAGCTACCTCCTGTGATACCCGCTAATCTAACAAATCAGAATCCTGCTCCTCGTAATATGTATGATTATGCTAAACCTAATTTAACAAGAACTGAGTCAAGTATATTTAGGCCTGCTATTGCTGCAAATAATTTTGAACTGAAACCTAACACAATTTAAATGATACAACAATTTGTTCAGTTTGATGGTTTGCAGGATTAGGATCCCAACACTCACTTGGCGAGATTTCTGGAGTTCTGCGACACTTTTAAAATTAATGGTGTTTCTGATAATGCCATTCATCTTCGGTTATTCCCTTTTTCACTATGGAATAAAGCTAAACAATGGTTGAACTCGTTACCACGAGGATCCATCACTACTTGGGAACAAATGTTAAAGTATTTTTCGCTGGCTAAAACGGCTAAATTACGTAATGATATCTCTTCTTTTGTGTAGATGGATTTGGAAACACTTTATGATGCATGGGAGAGATACAAGGACCTACTACGAAGGTGCCCTCACCATGGGTTACCTCTATGGCTGTAAGTTAAAACGTTCTACAATGGTATGAATCCCTCGACAAGACAGATGATTGACGCAGCCGCCGGTGGAACCATCAACAACAAAACGCCTGAAGAGGCTTACGAATTTATTGAGGAGATGCTACTGAATAACTATCAGTGGCAAGTCATGAGGACTAAGCCAACTAAAACAGCAGGCGTTTATAACGTCAATTCGGTTACTATGCTGTCAAATCAGGTAAAACTTCTAAATAAAAAGATTGAT
Source organism: Gossypium anomalum (assembly GCA_025698475.1). Taxonomy (NCBI): domain Eukaryota; kingdom Viridiplantae; phylum Streptophyta; class Magnoliopsida; order Malvales; family Malvaceae; genus Gossypium; species Gossypium anomalum. The sequence goes on from CM046968.1 coordinate 22,056,945, forward strand.
GGTTTACTTGGTTCTATGCAGGTACATCCAGTGATGAGGTGTGATTCAAGTGGAGGAGGTATACATAAAGAATATCAACCATTCAATCCTACAACCGAAGAGGAACAAGTCAACTATATGGGTAACAATAACTGTAGATCTCAAAATAACCCATACAGTAATACTTATAATGCAGGTTGGAGGAACTACCCAAATTTCTCCTGTGGTGGTCAAGGGAATCAAAGGCCACAAAATCCTCCGGGTTTTCAATAGCCACCTTATCAATAGGAAAAGAAACCGAACCTTGAGGAGATGCTATCCAAATTCATCACGTGTCGTAAACTTCGCTTCTGCAATCATCGAGACAAAGACTTAAAAATCAACAAGTGTCAATCCAAGGGCTCGAAACTCAGATAGGCCAACCGTCCAAACTAATCTCCGAACGACCACAAGGTAGCTTGCCAAGTAATACTGAACCTAACCCAAAGGAACAACCCAACGCAATTAATGTTCAAGGTGAAGAAGGATTCGTTGAGCCTGAGCCAGAACAGAGGCAAGAAACTGTGGTGAGCAAAGGTAAGGGTAAGATAGGTCATAATGAAAATAAAATGGTGAGTGCAGAATATAAACCTCGTGTGCCATACCCTAATGCGACAAGGAAAGACCGCTCAGATGAAAAATTTGGTAAATTCCTTAAACTCTTAAAATAATTACATATTAACTTACCGTTTATTGAATCTCTCTCGCAGATGCCAAACACAATGAAATTTTTAAAGGAGCTTTTAGCAAATAAGTAGAAGTTGGACGAGGCGTCACATGTGGAGCTAAACGCAGTTTGCTCAGCTATTCTACAGAATAAGCTACCCAAAAAATTAAAAGATCCAGGGAGTTTTACAATTCCTTACTTAATTGGTAGCTTAGATGTTAATAATGCATTAGCTGATTTAGGAGCGAGCATTAACGTCATGCCTTACAAAATGTTTAAACAACTAGGTCTTGGGAAACCCAAACAAACTAGGATGAGAATTCAATTAGCAGATAAAACTATCAGATTTCCTAGGGGTATTATTGAAGATGTGCTAGTTAAAATAGATAAATTTATATTTACCGTTGACTTCGTTGTTCTAGACATAGAGGAGGATAGCAACACTCCTTTAATTCTAGGAAGGCTCTTTTTACCAACTGCTAGAACAATTATTGATGTTGGCATAGGTGAACTTACACTCCGTGTGGGAGATGAAACAATCACCCTTCAAGCTCGCAATTCTGGCAACACATCGAAAATTGAAGGTGATTGTATAAACCATTCTACCAAAACTGACAATATGGTGCAACCTCCTTTGTAGGAAATGAGTTTGAGTGAAGCACACAAACCATGTTCCAGCAACAATATAGGACATATTCATGAAGAATGAAGGCTGCAAATAGAGAAGCTAGATGAATGGCAAACACATAAACCGAGAACACACGGTAAACCAAAACTATGCCAGAACAAGCTCAATACCTCTCCAAATAAACTTAAGGTTGGAGATAAAGTTTTTCTAGATATCGCAGATCCTCACATTGTCACTGCCAAACTGAATAAAGAAATCCCTCTTATGGTACTTAGCATTTTTCCATTCAGTACAGTCGAGGTAAGTTATCCCAAGTTCGGCACTTTTAAAGTAAATAATACTCGTCTAAAACCTTATTTTGACCAGATTGATAGCAGGAATGAGGATTACAAACTCTTTGAACCACCATGAACATTCAATGGAGAGGTAAGTCTAGCTTAGACTATAAATAAGTGCTTCTCGGGAGGCAACCCGAGCACTAACTGTATTAACTTCTTTAAATTTTAGTATTTAATACCTAATTTATTAATGGAGTTTTTGAATACAGGTTCACCACACAGACACGGCCAAGCACACGAGCGTACTTAGGACTGTGTGGAGACAGAGCAAAGATTTTTCCCAAACACGGGCTACGATAAATCACCACGGCCGTATGACATGGCCGTGGGTGAACCTGCCAAAACAACATGGGCGTACGACACGCCCATGGCCTTGAACCATGGGAGAACCTGAGAAAATAGCACGGGCGTGCGACACGCCCGTGTCTAGCACCCGGGGTCGAACCTCTTAAATTAACACGGGCATGGGCATACGAACACGGGCGTGGGAGAAGCGAACGAAGCTAGACAAGGCTATGAGACATGACCGTGTGCACCAACACGCCCAAGGTACACGGGCGTGGGACGAATTTCAAACGTACCAAAATAGGAAAAATGCGAAACATACGGGCTAAAATTGGGGAACATGGGTGTGTCCCCTGGCCGTGTGCCCCAAAATATATAAATACCCTGCACTATTCATCTTCTTCTTCACTCAAAAACCCTAACCCTAGCCGCTGCAAGTCCACACGGCCTCACTGCCACGCCCGTGTGCCACTTCCAACTTCATTCTTGACGCTTATTCTTCTATTTTTAGCCTTTTTTTCACTCTTTTCCCTTTAATTTCACTCATTTTTAGTGCTATAATCTTCATTTATTTCACACTATGTTCACTTTGTTATCATTTTTACTCATTTTTTTATGCTATAATCTTCATTTATCTCACACTATGCTATCATTCAAGTTTTATTCCTTTTAGATTAGTTATCATCCATTCCATATGACATATTTTTGTGAAACTCTCATGCCTTATTCACTTATTCTAAATCAATATTCATAATTTTCAATTGTTTCTTGTTATTTTCCATTACAACCCATGCATTGTGCTAAATTTATGCTCTTTATATTTCCATTGAATTCATTGCCATCTTGATTTCATACTAATGCCATGACATTTCTGCCATAAAATTTTTTGTTTTAGCTAGAATTATTAAGTGTTGGTAGTTGTGGCTGAAGGTATTAGTCCTAGTTTCTGACTTTTCTCCTTTTAAAATTATTTACATTCTACCTAGTTCAATCATCAAGACAGAATAATGGTTTTGCTTGCAGGTATACCATGTCGTCTTCACGAGGAAAGAAAGCCGCCGTCCCCGGTTCGAAGAAAAGGAAGGGAACGTCATCTTTCTCGGGTTTTACCGCAGAAATCTGTCATCCTTTCCTAAAATTCCCCATTGGGCCCCAAGAAGAACTCTTCCAAATACTCTGGGCCCGACCTTTAACTGCGAGCCGCTGCATCGACTGGGCTGCAGTAGAACAAGTTTAGTTGGCTGATGCAATTTGGGCCCTTCTAACCACTGATCCATGGGAGCTTTTCTTTGGGATCATCAAGCCTACGTACCTCGAGCTCACGATAGAACTATGCTTAACGTTCTATCTTCAAACTGTAATGATGAACTACGATGATCCCAAGACGGTCCGCCGCTTGGCGATTAGTCCACCACCTATGCGTCCTGCAATCGATCGCATTGGGCTTATATACAGAGGAGTTTAGAGAGGAGAATGACTTACATACTCTCAACCGCCACATCTATCGTTCTCTTTCACTTTGCTAGGACGCCCTCGTCCCATGTTCGGCCAGCTACGACCCCAGTCGCTCCAATGCATCATCTCTCCCTCCATCTTTGAGGTACTTACATTCTATTTTATCTCACACCTTGACAGGACAGAGAGAAAGCATTGGTGTCATCACCACTCACGACGTCTACTACTTATGGTGTATGTCACACGGACACGTCATTGACCTTGCCTACTTTATCGCCCTTGCCATTCGCCACCAAATAGAGCGACATCGGAGGGGGGTCATTAGCGGCCCAATAATCATCCTTTACACTCATTGGCCAGATGTCTCCATAAGGCATCTCGAGCATGCTTAGCATGAGGATGATTGAAAAGCGCCGAGGAACCTACCCTCCTCAATATCGTCTCGCCCAATCTACCGAGGAGGAGGCCCTAGAGGACATTACTGATGATGTCCCTCCATAGCACGAGGACCCATTGTTTCAGCCATCACGACCCCATCGTCCAGTTCATGCGGCGGCTTCATATGCTGACATCTCTGAGCGCCTCACTTGATTCGAGCAGCAGTGTTTTCAATGATTTGACAACATTGATGCTACTCTCCAGCAGATTTATAACACTTCCACATTTCATCGCCACCACCACCTCGCGAACCATCCGACGATTATGATGTTTAATTTTCCTTTATTTTTATTTTTCTTTATTTTTATTTTTTTTATGTGCTGTTTCACTTTTAACTTTTAATTGTTATTTCTTTTTTTTGATATTATTTTATATTTAGGTTTTATAAATTAATTTTAATCTCGATTATTTCTTTATGAGTAATTATTATTCCTAATATCCCCTAAAAAGTTCATGTTTTTATCACAGTTATAAAAAGCTACACAGCTCATAATCACTTAGGAACTTCAAACACCATTGGAAAAGGTTCTCCACGACTGCCATGCCCTGCTCAATAACGAGATATAATATTATTTCAGTGCAGCACTTGTGGTACCCAACCTCTACCACTACCGGAGTATCCTCGTCCACCTTAAATAACTCAAAACTAGGAAGTTCATTCATTTAACACTCAAGAAGTTTCACTTCTCTCCCAATCTTATGATCCTATATTTTTCTATATATCTATCTTTGTACATTGCGGGCAATGTACATCTTAAGTGTGGGGGGTATTCATTTCATTAACAGAAAAATCCCTGAATGTTGTTTTGTTCTCTTATAAAGTACTCATATCATGTTTAGGTTGAATTTTAATTGATTTATGATTTTTAGTGATGTATCTCGAATTAAAACATAGGCATTCATGCATTGCTTATTTAAACTTGAAGACATTAGAAAATTAAGCATGATAAGTTGATTTTTAAGAATTTAAAATTTTAGGTTATTTCCCCAAGTTTAGGTATTATCTTGAATTGAAATCCACAAGTTTAAACATCAAAAAGCCATAATTTCTGTGAGATTATTGAGCCTTTAAGAGAATCTATTATTTCTTTTATGCTCACTTTTATTATTGCTTTGAGTGCATCAATATCGACTTGTTATTCTAGAACTTGCTTGATTATGCATGTCAAGACCACACCATTTGATTTGATATGTCAAGATGATAGAGGCACTTAGGATTAACCCAGTCATGCCATGAAAAGCCTACCTCCACAATTAACCCTTAGTAAACCCCTTTGAGCCTAACAAGCCACTCCTTATATTACCCTTAATATTAACCCTTAACCCATTATTGTTGAAATCCCCTCAATTAATTTGATCCCTATTTTTGTCGAGATTTGATTTGAATGAATTGCCTAGCTTTGTCTTGTTCGTAATAGTTAGTCTTTATCATTTGACTTATTCTTAAAAAAAAATACATGTACACATATTAGTAGTAAGCTTTTGTTTTTGAGCCTAGGTATTTAAATTCCATATTTTGAGAAGAATCTTTGTTGTACGCAAGTGATAATTAAATATTTTTCTAGTTAAGTAATTTTTTAACTCAATCCCGATTCTAACCTTTTCTTTCAGCTTGTGACCACACCCTCTAACCAAGCCTCGTTACAACCCTCTAAAGACCTTTTGATTGATGTATCATTTCAATTTATAGTAGTGAAGATTTGATTTTCATGCAAGCCTATGGTAATAACTTTTCATATTGACTGATGAGTGCTGATTTCATTGTCCTTAAACACTTCGAGTGATTTGAGTGAACCTTAAGTGAAGATGTTAAACTCTGTGAGATTTCAAATCAATGGTAACTACTTAGATGAGGGGAGATGCCTAAGTTTTTCGTGATTAAAAACTCAACTTGGAATGTTTGAAGCTTTAATGTTCTTTTAGTTAAATTCTCAATGTATGATTACTTACGGATTAGTTTGAGATATTATTGATAGGAATTATAAGTTGAGAAACATGAATTCTTAATTGTGAATTGAGGATTTGCTTGAGGACAAACAAACGCTTAAATGTGGGGGTATTTGATAAACCGTAATTTACACATATTTTTATCCCTCGCTTAACACGTTTATGAATGATTTCTCCTTAGATTTGGTGAATTTGATGCTCCTAATCCTTTAATTTCATGTTTTATACTTAGGTGAGCATAGGAGAGCAAAAAGACCGAGAAACGGGCCAAAAACAGAGAAAATGGGTCGACAGGGGAAAACAACACGGCCTGAACTTCCTCACACGAGCAGAACACACGGCCGTGCCATTCTAACAGGCTCAACCATAGCCTAAAACAATCCAAGCACGGGCGTGTTGATCTCTCAGCCTTGATCACAGCCTAAAGTAATCGCACACTGGTATGTCACACAAGCGTGTCCCTGTCGAGCCCTAGCTAAGTTCCATTAGGAAAAGGGCAAGCTTGAGGGCTTTTAGGCATTCTAAAGCCTATTTAAACACCTTAGAGGAAGACTAAAAGGGAGACGAAGAATAGGGAGTAAGAAATTACTCCAAGAAGCCGATTGATCCATCTCAGAAGCCGGATTCATCATCAAGACTGAAGATCACTCCTCAATTTCCCTTCAGGAGTTTTGGGTTTTTTTTATGTTTTGTATCCTTTATTTTTCTGAGATGTTTTCCTATTTAGTTATGAACTAAAACCCCTAAATACCTAAGGGGGATGAAATCTAAGATGAAATCTTGTTATTATTTTCTGAATTGTATGATAAATATTTGACGTGTTCTTAATTATGTGTTCTTAATTCTTGCTTTGGTATTTCAGGATATCGATTCAAGTTAGCGCTCTTCTTGGAGGATGAATAGTCCCTGGCTAAGAGTAACTTTGTCATAATTAAGCAGAGTTGATTGCGCGCCTAGAGATAGGGTGACAAGATTTTGGCGGATTAAGGTGAAACCTAATAAGGGAATCCATAGATCGAGTCAATGCAACCCTATAGTGTTAATTAGAGAAAAGTCTCAATTATTCAATCTAGGGATTAGACGTTATTAGTCTTGAATAAGGATAATAACATAACTTAGGGATTTCTACGGAACAAGTTAAATGAATAAATCGTCCGGTTCGGAGCCAAAATAACAAGTGAAGTCTGGGTGGATTTTTCCTTAGGTATTGTCCTAAATTAATCGTTTTTCCAAAGTAATTTCCCAAGTCTATTTTCTGTAATTTCTTAGTTTAGTTAATTAGTTAATTAAAACAAACCTCATTATTCTTAGGCTAGATAATAAAAAAGACGGTCATTACTAGTACTTTTAGTTCCTTTGGGTTCGACAATCTGGTCTTGCTAAAGCTATATTACGATTTGATAGGTACACTTGCCTACATCATGATAATAGTTAGTTTTAAGAATGATTAATTATAAATTTATAAAACTTATCACGGAAAATCACGATCAGTATAAATTACGGTTTATCAAATACCCCCACACTTAAGCGTTTGCTTGTCCTCAAGCAAAATCCTCAATTCACAATTAAGAATTCCTTTTTCTCAACTTATAATTCCTATCAATAATATATCAAACCAATTCATAGTAATCATACATTGAGGATTCAACTAAAAGAACATTCAAGTTTCAAACATTCCAAGTTGAGCATTTAATCATGAAAAATATAGGCATCTCCCCTTATCTAAGTAGTTACCATTGATTCAAAATCTCACAGAGTTTAACATCCTCACTAAAGATTCACTCAAATCACTTGAAGTGTCTAAGGATAATGAAATTAGCACTCATCAGTCAATATGAAAAGTTATTACCATAGGCTTGCATGAAAATCAAATCTCCACCACTATAAATTGAGATGATATATCAATCAAAAGGTCTTTAGAGGGTTGTAATAAGGCTTGGGTAGGGGGTGTGGTCACAGGCTGAAAGAAAATGTTAGAATCGAGATTGAATTGAAAAATTACTTAACAAGAAAAATATTTAATCATCACTTGCGTACAACAGAGCTTCTTCTCAGAATATAGAATTTAAATACTTAAGCTCAAAAACAAAAGATCACTACTATTAATATGTATATATATATATATATATTTAAGAACAAGTCAAATAACATAGACTAACTATATAGAACAAGACATAGCTAAGCAATTTATTCAAATCAAATCTCGACAAAAATAGGGATCAAATTAATTTATGGGATTTCAACAATAATGAGTTAAGGGTTAATATTAAGGGTAAATCAAGGAATGGCTTGTTAGGCTTAAAAGGTTTTACTAGGGGTTAGTTGTGAAGGTAGGCTTTTCATGGCATGAGTGGGTTAATCCTAAATGCCTCTATCTTCTTGACATATCAAATCAAATAGTGTGGTCTTGACATGCATAATCAAGCAAGTTCTAGAATAACAATTCGATATTGACACACTCAAAGCAATAATAAAAAGTGAGCATGAAAGAATTAATAGATGCTCTTGAAGGCTCAAGATTTCACAAAAAATTATGGCTTTTTGATATTTACACTTGTGGATTTCAATTCAAGATAATACCTAAACTTAGGGAAACAACCTAACATTTTAAATTCTTAAAAATCAACTTATCATGCTTAATTCTCTAACGTCTTAAGGTTTAAAAAGTCAATGCAAGAATGCCTATGTTTTAATTCAAGATATATCAATAAAAATCATAAATTAATCAAAATTTATCCTAAAAATGATATGATAGATTTGTAAGAGAAAGAGGTAATATTCAGGGTTTTTTATGATAATGAAGTGAATACCCCCCCACACTTAAAATGTACATTGCCTTCAATGTACAAAGGTAAAGTTGGTGGCAAATAGAGATATAATATCATAAGATAGGGAGAGAAATGAAACTTCCTGAGTGTTAAATGAATGAAATCCCTAGTTTGGAGTTATGTAGAGTGGAAGAGGATACTCCGTTGGTGGTAGAGGTTAGGTTCCACAAGTGTTGCGCCAAAAGAATATTATATCTCATGATTGAGCAGGGCATGGCAGTCGCGGAGAACCTTTTCCAATGGAGTTTGGAGTTCCTAAGTGAGTGTGAGCTTTGTAGCTCTTTATAGCTGTGATAAAATCAGAAACTTTTTAGGGGTATAAGGAAGAATAATTACTCATAAAGAATTAATCAAGAATAAAATTTGTTTATAAAACCTAAATAAAGAAAATATGAGTATAAAGAAGATAACATTAAAAGTTAAAAGTGAAATTAATAAAAACATAAAATAAAAATAAAAATAAAGATAAGATAAAATTAAATATCATCATTGCCGGATGATTCGCGAGGTAGTGGTGGCGATGAGACGTGAAAGTGCTGACAAATCTGCTGTAGAGTAGCATCAATGTTATCAAATCGCTAAAAACACTACTGCTCGAATCGCGTGAGGCACTCAGAGATGTCAGCATATGAAGCTGTCGCATAAACTGGATGATGGGAGCGTGGTGGCTGAGACGTGGGTCCTCGTGTTGTGGAAGGACATCATCAATAATGTCCTCGGTGGCCTCCTCCTCGGTTGATTGGGCGAGACGATATTGAGTAGGGTAGGTTCCTCGGCGCTTTTCGATCATCCTCATGCTTAGCATGCTCGAGATGCCTTGTGGAGACATTTGACCAATGAGGGTCAAGGATGATTCTTGTACTGCAGTGTCGAGGAGCCTGAAGTGTTGAACCAGTCTAGTCACGTAGGGGCCAATAGAGATGACCCCCTTCCAATGTCGCTCCGTCTGATGGCGGATGGCAAAAGCGATGAAATAGGCGAGGTCGAAGAAGTGCCCGTGCAACATACACCATAAGAAGTAGACGTTGTGAGTGTTGACGACTCCAGTGCTCTTTCTCCTTCCTATCAGAGTGTGAGCTAAGATAGAGTGTAAGTAACTCAAGGAAGGAAGGAGAGCTGTTGCCTTGGAGCGACTAGGGTTTTCGGTAGCCAAACGTGGTACTAGCGCGTCCCAACACCGTGAAGGGGAACGATGGATGTGGCAGTCAATAGCATGCAGGTCATTCTCCTCCTTGAACTCCTCCGTATAGAGGCCCAGTGCAGTACCGAATTTTGGAACACTTAACTGGGGGACTAATCCGCCGAGTCAAAATTGGGCCATTTCGGGATCATCGTAGTTGGTCATTACGGTTTGAAGATGGAACGTTGAGCATAGTTCCATCGTGAGCTTGAGATACATCGGCTGCTCGATTCCAAAGAAAAGCTCCTAAGGGTCAGTGGTTAGGAGGGCCCGAATCGCATCAGCCAACTGGACTTGTTCTACTGTAGCCCAGTCGATGCAGTGACCTGCAATTAAAGGTCGGGTCCGGAGTAATTGGAAAAGTTCTTCTTGGGGACCGATGGGGAACTACAAGAAAGGGTGGCAAATTTTCGCGGCAGGGCCCGAGGAAGATGATGCTCCCTTCCTTTTTTTCGAAGCGGGGACGGTGGCTTTCTTTCCTCATGAAGATGACATGGTATACCTGCAATCAAAACCATTAATTTGTCTTGATGAATGGTCAAGGTAAAACGAAAACAAATTTAAAAAAATCATAAATAATTTTAGCCACAACTACTAACACTAACAAACTTAACCAAACTAATCAATTTTATGGTACACTTTTGTGGCATTGGCATGGTAGTAGCATGAATAAAAATGACAAAGAACTTTATGGAATGCAACATATTTTATGGATGAAATCGTCAACACAAAAGGCATGAGTCTTTCTACTATCCTAACCATGAATATTCACTTTAAACTAGTCAAATAGAGCATATAAATCATGCAATAAGTGAGAACTTCAACATGAAGAAGATGATAACTACTCTAGATATGAAATTTGAGTGATAGAAAGATGAAAATAACATGAAAAATACAGATTACTATGATAAATAGCATTAGAAATCGGTAAAATAAAAGAGAAAACAGTAACCAAACACTAGAACGAGGAGAATGAGCGTCAAAAATGGGGTTGGAAGCGGTGCACGGACGTGGCAGGGAGGCCGTGTGGACTTGCAGCAGCTAGGGTTAGGGATTTTGAGTGAAGAAGACAATGAATAGTGCAGGGTATTTATAGATTTTAGGGCACACGGCCAAGGGACACGCCTGTGTGCCCCAATTTTAAGTCGTGTGTTTCTCGTTTTTCCTTTTTTTGGTACGTCTAAAATTCGACCCATGCCCATGTACCTTGGGCATGTTGGTGCACACGGCTGTGTTGCACGACCGTGTCTGGCTTCGTTCGCTTCTTCCACGCCCGTGTATGCATGCCCATGCTAGTGTTAATTTGACAGGTTCAACCACGGGTGCTAGACACGGGCGTGTCGCACGCCCGTGCTATTTTGGCAGGATTGACCATGGTTTCAGGACACGGGGGTGTCGCATGCCCGTGTTGTTTTGGCAGGATTGCCCACAGCCATGTCGCACGGCCGTGGTGATTTATCACAGCCCGTGTTGGGAAAAATCCTTGCCCTGTTTTCACACGGTCTTAAGCACGCCCGTGTAATTGGCCGTGTGAGTGTGGTAAACCTGTATTCAAGAGCTCCGTTAGTAAGTTAGGTGTTAAACACTAAAATTTAAAGAAGTTAATACTGTTAGTGCTCGGGTTGCCTCCCGAGAAGCGCTTATTTATAGTCTAAGCTTGACTTACCTCTCCATTGAATGGTTTTGGTGGTTCGAGGAGTTTATACTCCTTATTCTTACTATCAATCTGGTCAAAATAAGGTTTTAGGCGGGTATTGTTTACCTTAAAATTGTCGTACTTGGGATGAATTACCTCGACTGTACCGAATGGGAAAATGCTAAGTATCGTAAGAGGGCTTTCTTCATTCAGTTTGGCAGTGACAATGTGAGGATCTGCAACATCTAATAAAACTTTATTTCCAACCTTAAGTTGATTTGGTGAGGTATTGAGCTCTTTTTGGCGTAGTTTTGGTTTATCGTGTGTTTTCAGTTTATGTGTCCGCCATTCATCTAGCTCCTCTATTTGTAGCATTTGTTCTTCATGAATGGGTCCTCTATTGTTGCTGGAACATGGCTCATGTACTTCCTTCAAACTCATTTCCTGCAAAGTAGGTTATACCATATTGTCAGTTTTAATAGAATGGTTTATACAATCACTTTCAATTTTCGATGTGTTGCCAGAATTGCGAGCTTGAAGGGTGATTGTTTCATCTCCCACACGAAGTGTGAATTCACCTGTGCCAACATCAATAATCGTTCGAGCAGTTTCTAAAAAAGGCCTTCCTTAAATTAAAGGAGTGTTGCTATCCTCCTTTATGTCTAGAACAACGAAGTGAATAGGAAATATAAATTTATCAATTTTAACTAGCACATCTTCAATAATACCCCTATGAAACCTGATAGTTTTATCTGCTAACTGAATGCTCATCCTAGTCTGTTTAGGTTTCCTAAGACCTAGTTGCTTAAACATTTTGTACGGTATGACGTTAATGCTAGCCTCTAAATCAGCTAATGCATTATTAACATCTAAACTACCAATTAAGCAAGGAATTGTAAAACTCCTTAGATCCTTTAATTTGTTGGATAGCTTATTCTGTAGAATAGCTGAGAAAACTGCGTTTAGCTCCATATGTGACGCCTCGTCCAACTTCTACTTATTTGCTAAAAGCTCCTTTAAAAATTTCATTACGTTCGGCATCTGCGATAGAGCTTCAATAAACGGTAAGTTAATTTGTAAAACCTTTGAACTTGCAGCCATAGAGGTAACCCATGGTGAGGGCACCTTCGCAGTAGGTCCTTGTATCTCTCCCATGTATCGTAAAGTGTTTCTAAATCCATATGCATAAAAGAAGAGATATCATTACGCAATTTAGCCATTTTAGCCGGTTGAAAATACTTCAATAAAATTTTTTTGGTCATTTGTTCCCAAGTAGTGGTTGAACTCGTTCTCGTGGTAACGAGTTCAACCACTGTTTAGCTTTGTTCCTTAATGAAAAAGGGAATAACCGAAGACAAATGGCATCATAAAAAACGCCATTAATTTTAAATATGTCGTAAAATTCCAGAAAATTTGCTAAGTGGGTGTTGGGATCCTCATCCTGCAAACCATCAAACTGAACAAATTGCTGTATCATTTGAATTGTGTTAGGTTTCAATTCAAAATTATTTGCAGCAATAGTAGGCTTAACTATACTTGACTCAGTTCCTGTTAAATTTGGTTTAGCATAATCATACATAGTATGAGGAGCAGGATTCTGATTTGCTAGATCAGCGGGTATCGCAGGGGGTAGCTGATTTTCTTGATTTTTAGCCATCTCCTTGGTTGCAGTTGAGATATTGTCATCTTGCTCTTCCTCTGTGTATCTTAGGCTTCGCCTTATTTCTCGTCAGTTTCTACGAACGGTGCGATCAATTTCTTCGTCAAAAAGTAATGGCCCCGACGGGTTTCTTATAGTCATAAACTATAAGAACCTACCAGAAGCAAGAAAAAGAAATTTTAGTAATTAAATATATAAGCAAAATTAAATTGCAGTAAAAGTAAATGGCTAAAGTAATAAAAATTGAGTGTGCCTAATATCTTAGTTCCCCGGCAACGGCGCCAAAAACTTGATCGTGATTTTTCGTGATAAGTTTTATAAATTTATAATTAATCATTCTTGAAACTAATTAACTAAACTAAGTAATCACAGAAAATAGAATTGGGAAATTACTTTTGGGAAAAACGATTGATTTAAGACAATACCTAAGGAAAAATCCACCCAGACTTCACTTGTTATTTTGGCTGCGAATCGGACGATTTATTCATTTAACTTGTTCTGTAAAAATCCCTAAGTTATGTTATTATCCCTATTCAAGACTAATAATGTCTAACCCTAGATTGAATAATTGAAATTTCTTTCTAATTAACACCCTAGGGTTGCATTAACTCGATCTATGGATCCCCTTATTAGGTTTTACCCTAATCCGGCAAAATCTTGTCACCCTATCTCTAGGCGCACAATCAACTCCGCTTAATTATGACAAAATCACTCTTAGACAGAGACTATTCATCCTCCAACTAAGAGCATTAAATTGAATCAATATCCTGAAATACCGAAACAAGAATTAAGAACACATAATTAAGAACAAGTCAAATATTTATCATACAATTCAGAAAATAATAACAAGATTTGTCTTAGGTTTCATTCCCCTTAGGTATTTAGGGGTTTTAGTTCATAACTAAATGGGAAAACATCTCAGAAGAATAATGAATACAAAACATAAAGAAAACCCAAAAACTCCTGAAGGGAAATTGAGGAGAGATCTTCAGTCTTGATGATGAATCCAGCTTCTCAGATGGATCAATCGGCTTTTTTCGAGTAATTCTGTACTCCCTACTCTGCGTGTCTTCTTTAATCCTCCTTTAGGGTGTTTAAATAGGCTTTAGAATGCCTAAGAGCCCTCAAACTTGCCCTTTTCCGAATAGAACTTAGCTAGGGTTCAGCAGGGACACGCCCGTGTGCGATTACTTCAGGTCATGGTCAAGGCTGAGAAATCAACACGCCCGTGCTGAGGTTGTTTTAGGCCGTGGTCGAGCCTGTTAGAATGGCACGGGAGTGTGTTCTACCCATGTGAGGAAGTTCAGGCCGTGTTGTTTTCCTTCATCGGCCCATTTTCTCCGTTTTTGGCCCGTTTCTTGTTCTTTTCGCTCTCCTATGCTCACCTAAGTATAAAACATGAAATTAAAGGATTAGGAGCATCAAATTCACCAAATATAAGGAGAAATGATTCATAAACATGTTAAGCATGGGATAAAAATATCTATAAATTATGGTTTATCAAATAGCCGAGCAAACTGCGTTTAACTCCATATGCGACGCCTCATCCAACTTTCGTTTATTCGCTAAAAGCTCCTTTAAGAACTTTATCACGTTCGGCATCTGCGAAAGAGCTTCAATAAACAGAAAATATGCAATTTCTTTAAAAGTTTAAGGAATTTACCAAATTGTTCGTCTGAGCGATCTTTCCTTATCGCATTGGGGTATGGCAGATGAGGTTTATATTCTACACTTACCCTAAGGAATGGGAAGGTATTGGTTGAAGCTGAAAAGAAGATGCCACAGGAAGCTGATAAGGCGAAGGGTGAGGAAGTAAATTCTGACGTGAGTGTAACACCAATACTTAAAGAATATAAACCACCGATCCCATATCTAACAAAGTTGAAGAAAGACCATATGGATACACAATTTGGTAAATTTCTTAAACTTTTTAAACAACTACATATTAACTTACCTTTTGTTGAAGCTATTTTACAGATGCCTACATACGCTAAATTTCTGAATGAGCTTCTAACAAATAAAAGGAAGTTTGAAGAGCTATCTACTGTGGAACTCAACGAGGAATGTTCAACCATTCTTCAAAACAAGCTACAAACCAAGTTGAAAAACCCAGGAAATTTCACTATTCCCTGTTTAATTGGTAGTTTGAATATTGAATAAGCATTAGATGATTTAAGTGCCAGTATTAATTTGATGCCTTATAAAATGTTCAAGCAGCTTGTCTTGGGGAACCAAAACCCACTAGGATGAGTATTCAATTAGCTGGTATATTTGTTAAGTATCCTAGGGGTATTATTGAAGGTGTCTTTGTGAAAGTAGATAAAATTATATTGCCCGTTGATTTTGTTATGCTTAGCATGGATGAGGATGTTAAGGTACCTTTAATTTTAGGTCGCCTATTCTTAGCTATTGCTAGACTTATCATTGATGTAGGTGACGGTAAACTTATGCTTAGGGTAGGTGACGAAGAGATTATTTTTAAAATTTATGATGACATGCGATTCTCTAGAGAACAAGATGATTCTTGTTACTTTATTGACTCTATTGATCATTCTATTCAAGATTCTCTTCAAGAAATCATTCATAAAGAGACATTGGAACTGTGTCTTGTCCAAGGAGAGGAGGCTGATGATGATACCACTGAAATAGAGAAGATAAAAATTGATTTAAACTCTAACGAGTCTTCCCCGAGACAAGAAGTATGAGGGTATTAAAATGAACGACGAACTAAAACAAAAACCCTCTATTGAAGAACCTCCCAAATTGGAACGAAAGCAATTACCAGATCACTTAGAGTATGTGTTCCTCGGAGATAATTCGACACTACCAATGATTATTGCTTCCAACTTGCAACCCAACGAGAAAAATGAGTTATTACAAGTACTGAGGGAGCATAAAAGAGCCATAGCTTGGAAGATTTCTGACATTAAAGGGATTAGTCCTTCGTTCTACACCCATAAAATTTTAATGGAAGATGAATATAAACCGTGTGTGCAAGCTCAAAGACGACTGAGTCCCAACATGTAGGAAGTTGTTAAAGCCAAGGTAATTAGACTTCTAGATGTTGGAAGTATTTATCCTACTTCTGACAGTACTTAGGTAAGTCCTGTGCAGGTTGTTCCAAAGAAAGGAGGCATGACTGTTGTAGCCAACGAGAAGAATGAATTAATTCCAACAAGAACAATCATAGGTTAGAGAGTTTGCATTGACTACAGGAAATTGAATGATGCCACGAGAAAAGATCACTTTCTCTTACCATTCATTGATCAAATATTGGAAAGATTATCTGGGCATATGTATTATTGTTTCCTAGACGGACTCTCTGAATACTTTCAAATTTTGATAGCTCCTGAGGATCAAGAGAAGACAACATTTACATGTCCATACAGTACGTTTGCTTATCGTGGAATGCCTTTCGGATTATGAAATGTTCCTGCCACGTTTCAGAGCTGCATGTTGGCCATCTTTGATAAACTTGTGGAAGACATTATAGAGGTATTTATGGACGACTTCTCGATATTCAGTAATTCTTTCCATCTTTGCCTTAAAAATTTAAAACGAGTTCTAATGAGATGTGAGGAGATGAACATTATGCCTAATTGGGAAAAGTGTCACTTTATTGTTTGAGAAAGGATTGTATTAGGTCACAAAATTTCTAGTAAAGGGATTAAGGTTGATAAAGCAAAAATTGAAACCATGGAAAAATTACCTTCTCCTAGTTCAGTTAAAGCTATTAGAAGGTTTTTAGGACATGTTGGGTTTTATAGAAGATTTATTAAAGATTTTTCTAAAATAGCTAAGCCTTTAACAAAACCACTAGAACAAGACGTACCTTTCAATTTTGATCAGGAACGTTTAGAAGCATTTAATACTCTCAAGGATAAGTTAATCAATGCTCCAATTATAATTGCACCTAATTGGAATTTGCCCTTTAAACTAATGTGTGATGCAAGTGATTTTGCAGTAGGTGCAGTTCTTAGACAGCGAAGAGACAAGTATTTTCAACCGAATTATTATGCTAGCAAGACTTTAACAGCCGCACAAGAAAACTACGCTACCACGGAAAAAGAATTACTAGCTGTGGTTGTTGCATTTGATAAATTTAGATCATATTTCTTATTATCTAAAGTTGTCTTTTACATTGACCATTCAACTCTTCGTTATCTCATAATTAAGTCTGATGTAAAACCTCGACTCATAATATGGATTCTACTTTTATAGGAATTTGATTTGGAAATTCAGGATAAGAAAGTGGCTGAAAACCTTGTGGCAGACCACCTTTCTAGGCTTGAGAACCCACATATCAAAGAGCTCGATAAGAGTAAGATAAATGACTCGTTTACTAAGGAACAACTCTTGGTTATATCTAACTTTGAGGTACCTTGGTTTGCAGATATCGCAAATTACTTAGCTACTAACATCCTACCAAAAGGATTGACACATCATCGAAAGAAGCGATTCTTTGCCAATGTGAAAAATTATTTTTGGGAGGATCCTTTTCTTTTTCGTATATATGCAGATCAAGTAATTCGAAGATGTGTTCCAAAGTCAGAGGCAAGTAAAATCCTAGAACACTGCCATTCAGGAACAACAAGAGGACATTATAGTGGGACTAAGACAGCACTTAAAACGCTCGAATCTAGTTTTTATTGGCCCACACTGTTCAAAGATGCTAGCAAGTATGTCACTTTTTGTGATAGATGCCAAAGAACAAATAATATCTCTAAATGAGATGAAATGCCTCAAACATATATGCTATCATGTGAAATATTTGATGTATGGGACATTGATTTTATGGGTCCGTTCCCTAGCTCATTTGGGAATAAATACATCTTAGTAGCAGTTAATTATATGTCAAAATGAGTGGAAGCTCAAGCTTTACCTACTAATGATGCTAGAATGGTAGTGAGATTTCTTAAGAAGCTTTTCTCTCGATTCAGAACACCTAGAGCAATCATTAGTGATAGGGGTACTCATTTTTGTAATGCTCAATTCGACAAAGTCCTTAAAAAATATGGAGTGCATCATAGAATAGTTACCGCTTATCATCCTTAAATTAGTGGACAAGTTGAAGTGGCAAACCAAGAGCTCAAATGTGTCCTAGAGAAAACTGTAGAATCAAATAGGAAAGATTGGGCGGTAAAAGTAGACGACGCTTTATGGGCCTATAAAACCGCTTTTAAAACTCCTATAGGAACATCTCCTTACAGACTTGTTTATGGGAAAAGTTTTCATTTACCATTTAAAATAGAGCACAAAGCATTTTGGGCTACAAAATTCCTAAACTATGATCCTAAACTTGCAGGTGAGAAAAGATTACTGCAATTGAACAAGCTAGATGAGTGGCAAGCAAATGTGATTGTCACTCGCAATAAGTTTTAAAATTTATAAATGATCGTACTCAAACTAACTATTATCACGATGAAGGCAAGCGCACCTATCGAACAGTAGTATAATTTTAACAAGACCGGATGTCAAACCCAAAAGAACCAAAAGTACTAGTATTAACTTTCTTTTTATTATCTAGCCTAAGAATAATGGGGGTTTTTATTAACTAATTAACTAATCTAAGAATGCACAAAAATAGGTTTGGGGAAAATACTTTTTAGAAAATTCAATTGATTAAGACAATACCCAAGGAAAAATCTACCTAGACTTCACTTGTTATTTGACTCTGAATCGGGCGATTTATTCATTCAACTTATTCCGTAGGAATCCCTAATTTATGTTATTATCCCTATTCAAGACTAATAACGTCTAACCTTAGATTGAATAATTGAAATCTCTTTCTAATTAACACCCTAGGGTTGCATTAACTCGATCTATGGATCCCATTATTAGGTTTCACCCTAATCCGGCAAAATCTTGTCACCCTATCTCTAGGCGTGCAATCAACTCCACTTAATTATGACAAATTTACTCTTAGACAGGGACTATTCATCATCTGAATAAGCGCATTAACTTGAATCAATATCCTGAAATACCAAAGCAAGAATTAAGAACACATAATTAAGAACAAGTTAAATATCTATCATACAATTCAGATAATAATAACAAGATTCGTCTTAGGTTTCATTCCCCTTAGGTATTTAGGGGGTTTAGTTGATAACTAAAAAGGAAAACATCTCAGAAGAATAATGAATGCAAAACATAAAGAAAACCCAAAACTCCTGAAGGGAAATTGAGGGGAGATCTTCAGTCTTGATGATGAATCTGGCTTCTGAGATGGATCAATCGGCTTTCTTCGAGTAATTCCTTACTCCCTACTCTGCGTGTCTTCTTTAATCCTCCTTTAGGGTGTTTAAATAGGCTTTAGAATGCCTAAGAGCCCTCAAACTTGCCCTTTTTTGAATAGAACTTAGCTAGGGTTCAACAGGGACACGCTCGTGTTGTAACGCCCCCACGCCCGAAACCGTCACCGGAGTCAAGCTTGAGGTGTTACTAAACTTATCTTACCTTTTAAACAACTCTAAACCACTTATTTTAATTTTTGAAATAAACTATTTTTCTGCGTCATAGCTGCTTAAAAATTCATTTATCGAGTTTCAAAACTCGAAATTAAGATCCGTAAATTTTTCCTGAAACTAGACTCATATATCTATCTGCTAATTTTTTTCTAGAATTTTTGACTTAGCCAATTAGTACAGTTTATTAGTTAAAGTTACCCCTGTTTTAGAATTCAACTGCACTAACCTCTACTTACTACAAACCACTTTTCTCCCTATACAAAATTAATATAACTATATCGTTTGTTTCTATTAAAACTATATTCAATAAGGATTCTAACCATATAAATTACACCATATAATTATTTTTTTACAATTTATGGTGAATTTCCAAAGTTGAAACAGGGGATCTAGAATTTTCTCTGACCCTGTTTCACTAAAACTCAGATATCTCATAAAATATAATACCTTTACCTGTTTTGCTTATTCCATAAGAAAATAGACATAATAAGCTTTAATTTCATATATTATTCACCATCAAACCATGTCTCTATGATTTTTAGTGATTTTTCAAAATCACATTATTTCTGATACTTGAATCTGTTTTTAAGTTACTTTCACATTTTTCTTAGTTTTCATGTGATAGTTACTACTTATTCATACATACAATTAAACATGTATATCATCAGCCATTCTATTAGCTAATCACTAGCAAGTATTTACACATCATTCATTGATCATATCATATCAAAAGAAACCAAGTTCCTATACATGCCATACACAAAACTAAACGCCTAACTATACCAATGTGATTCCTTCGATAGTGTGATCTGGTCTCCGACGTTTCCTTCGATCCCCGAGTGGCTAGATAAAAACTATAAGAAAAAGAAAATAAAGAGAGTAAGCACTAGGCTTAGTAAGCTTACAAGCAAATAAATTACAACATTCAACATAATGAATAATTATACATAATGTCACCTAGCCTCATAAACTTTCTTTACTTCTCATTTTCTACCTTCTTCTTTACTTACTTATCTTCTTTCTTACCTGACCTTTCACTATTCATAAATATAATCTACCTTCCCTTTTGCTGATAATTCACTGTAATTTAACGTGTACAATGACCCATTGAACCACTCGGAATACTAAGGATACCGGGGAATCGTTCTCGCCTATCAATATCTCGCCAATGCCATGTCTTCGACATGGACTTACATGAATTATTCTGCCTCCAATGCCATATATATATATCTAATATGGGCTTACATGGCTCATTCCTGTCTCCAAAGCCACATATCTGATATGGACTTACATGGCTCATTTCTCGTCTCTCCCCTCTCCACAACCCCAATATCCTAACATTCCTAAGGTTCAAACTGGCTTCCTAATGCTTTTTCTCTGTCACTTCGCCTTTAATTCGACTTCAAATATTCTCATAAAATAAGTATATAAATGCTGGAAATTTAAAGTAATAATGTAAAATAAAATAATATTGCATTTATTTACTGTAAACTTACCTCGTATGCAAAAATAGCTACTTTTACCATTTCGTCCACAACTTGGTATTTTCTCCATTTTAGCTTGAATTTTAGTTTTCCTTGCTCTATCATTTAAAATATAGTCTAATTAGGACTCAAATTATTCAAATTGACTCAAAATCATATTTTGGCAAAATTACAATTTTGCCCCTAAACTTTTGCATATTTACACTTTTGCCCCAAAGCTCGTAAATTAAACTTCAGCCTATTTTCTTATGTTTCATGACATGGTGGTCATTTTTCTCTTCTATGGCAGCATCAAATTCATACTCTAACAAGCACTTATGACTATTAGGTATTTTTACCAATTAAGTCCTTTTACTCGTTTTTGCTTAAAACCAAGTAGTACAAGTTGTCTAACATAATTTAAAACCTCATATTCTATCATAAAACACCAAAATACACAAATTTCACCTATGGGTATTTTTTCAAATATGAACCCTAACTTAAATTATTGCTAGCATAAGCTTTATCGAGCTACCGGGACTCCGAAAACGTAAAGAACATTAAAAACGGGGCTTGGAATCACTTACCATGGAGCTTGAAAGCTTGAAACAAACCCTAGCTATGGAGAACCGTTGAAATTTCGTCCTAATGAAGAAGATGGACAAAAATTGGCCTTTAATTTTGTTTTTAATTCATTTTAATAACTAAATGACCAAAATGCCCTTACTACTAAACTTTCAAAAATTCCTTCCATGTCCTAATTTTTGTCCATAGACTTAGAAATTGGTAAAATTACTCTTTAAGGACCTCTAATTAATAATATAATTCAATTTTATGCAAAAT
Organism: Gossypium anomalum; assembly: GCA_025698475.1. Classification (NCBI taxonomy): domain Eukaryota; kingdom Viridiplantae; phylum Streptophyta; class Magnoliopsida; order Malvales; family Malvaceae; genus Gossypium; species Gossypium anomalum. Next base: position 22,078,798 of record CM046968.1, read on the forward strand.
ACTTCTAGAACACAAGTTTTGCAATTTATTCAATTTAGTCCCTAATTTCAAATTAAGTACTTTATGCATAGAATTTCTTCACGAACTTTTCACACAATCATGCAAACATATCATAGACCTCAAAATAATAATAAAATAAATTTTTCTACCTCAGATTTGTGGTTTCGCAACCACTGTTCCGTTTAGGCCCTGTTTCGGGATGTTACACGTGTGCGATTACTTCAGGTCATGGTCAAGGCTGAGAAATCAACACGCCCGTGCTGAGGTTGTTTTAGGCCGTGGTCGAGCCTGTTAGAATGGCACGGGAGTGTATTCTACCCATGTAAGGAAGTTTAGGCCGTGTTGTTTTCCTTCATCGGCCCATTTTTTCCGTTTTTGGCCCGTTTCTTGTTCTTTTCGCTCTCCTATGCTCACCTAAGTATAAAACATGAAATTAAAGGATTAGGAGCATCAAATTCACCAAATATAAGGAGAAATCATTCATAAACATGTTAAGCATGGGATAAAAATATCTATAAATTATGGTTTATCAAATAGCCGAGCAAACTGCGTTTAACTCCATATGCGACGCCTCATCCAACTTTCGTTTATTCGCTAAAAGCTCCTTTAAGAACTTTATTACGTTCGGCATCTGCGAAAGAGCTTCAATAAACATAAAATATGCAATTTCTTTAAAAGTTTAAGGAATTTACCAAATTGTTTGTCTGAGCGAACTTTCCTTGTCGCATTGGGGTATGGCAGATGAGGTTTATATTCTACACTTACTGGTTTCTGCTCATTGTGGCCTACCTCACCTTTACCTTTGCTTACCACAGTTTCTTGCTTTGGTTCTGGTTCAGATACAACTAACCCTTCCTCATTTCTAATGCTAATCACGTTGAGCTATTCCATTGGGTTAGGTTTAATATTACTTGGCAAGCTCCCTTGTGGTCATTCAGAAATTAATTTGGACAGTTGGCCTATCTGAGTTTCGAGCCCTTGGATCGGTGCTTATTGTTTTTTAAAAGCTGTCTCGGTATTCTGGAAATGATTTTCTAACACAGGGATAAATTTTGTTAGTATCTCCTCAAGGTTCGGTTTCTTTTCCTGTTGATAAGGTGGCTGTTGAAAACTGGAGGATTCTGTGGCCTTTGATTTCCTTGACCACCCCATGAGAAATTTGGGTGGTTCCTCCAACGTGTATTATAAGTATTACTGTATGGGTTATTTTGAGATCTAGAGTTATTATTACCCATATAGTGAACTTGTTCTTCCTCGGTTGTAAGATTGAAGGGTTGATATTCTATATGTACACCTCCTCCATTTGAATCACACCTCATCACTGGATGTACCTGCGTAGAACCAAGTAAACCATCAATCTTTTTATTTAGAAGTTCCACCTAATTGATAACATATTAACTGCGTCGACGTTATAAACGCCTGCTGTTTTTGTTGGCTTAGTCCTCATGACTTTCCACTGATAGTTATTCAGTGACATATCTTCAATAAATTCGTAAGCCTCTTCAGGTGTTTTGTTGTTTATGGTTCCACCGACAGCTGCATCAATTATCTGTCTGGTCGAGGGGTTCACACCATTATAAAATGTTTGAACTTGCAGCCAAAGAGGTAACCCATGGTGAGGGCACCTTTGCAGTAGGCCCTTGTATCTCTCCCATGCATCGTAAAGTGTTTCTAAATCTATCTGCACAAAAGAAGAAATATCATTCCGTAGTTTAGCTATTTTAACAGGTGAAAAATATTTAAGTAAGAACTTTTCGGTCATTTGTTCCCAAGTAGTGATTGATCTTCGTGGTAACGAGTTCAACCACTGTTTAGATTTATTCCTCAGTAAAAAGGGAAATAGTCGAAGGCAAATGGCATCGTCAAAAACTCCATTGATCTTGAATGTGTCACAGAGTTCCAGAAAATTTGCTAAATGAGTATTTGGGTTTTCATCCTACAAACCATCAAACTGAACAAACTATTGTATCATTTTAATTGTGGTAGGTTTCAGTTCAAAATTATTTGCAGCAATAGCAGGCCTAACTATATTCGATTCAGTTCCTGTTAAATTAGGTTTAGCATAATCATACATAGTACGAGGAGCAGGATTCTAATTTACTAGGTCAGCAGCAATCTCAGGAGGTAGCGGATTTTCCTGATTTTCAGCCATCTCCTCGGCTGTAGTTGGAGTATCTTCCTCTCACTCTTCCTCTATGTATCTTAGACTTCTCCTAATTTCTCTCTGGTTTCTGCGACCTGTGTTTTCGATCTCACTATCAAATAGTAATGTTCCTGACGGGTTTCTTCTAGTCATACACTATAAAAACCTACCAGAAGAAAATAAAAGGAAATTTAGTAAATAAAAACAAAGTTAAATTGCAATAAAAGTAAATGGCTAAAGTAATAAAAATCGAGTGTTAGCAAGACTTGAACTAACTATTATCACGATGAAGGCAAGCGCACCTATCGAACAGTAATATAGTTTTAGCAAGACCGGATGCCAAATCCAAAGGAACTAAAAGTACTATTATTAACTTTCTTCTTATTATCTAGCCTAAGAATAATGAAGGTTGTTTTATCTAACTAATTAACTAATCTAAGAATGTACAGAAAATAACTTGGGGAAATACTTTTGGGAAAATTGATTGATTTTAGACAACACCCAAGGAAGAATCCACCTAGACTTCTCTTATTAATTGACTCTGAACCAGACGATTTATTCACTTGACTTGATTCGTAGAAATCCCTAAGTTATGTTATTATCCCTATTCAAGACTAATTACGTCTAACCCTAGGTTGATTAATTGAAATCTCTTTCTAATTAAAATCCCTAGTTTTGCATTAACTCGATCTATGGATTCCCTTATTAGATTTGACTCTAATCCGGCAGATTTATGTCGTCCTATCTCTAGGATTGCATACAACTCCACTTAATTATAAATGATCCACTCTTAGACAAGGACTATTCATCCTTCGAATAAGCACATCAATACTTGAATCAATATCCTGGAATATTCAAACAAGAGTTAAAGTCATAATTAAGAACAAATCAAGTATTTATCATACAATTCAGAAAATATTAACAAGATCCATCTTAGGTTTCATCCCCTTTAGGTATTTAAGGGATTTAGTTCATAACTATAAAAGAAAACATCTCAGAAGAATAATAACAAAACATAAAGAAACCCAAAAAACCCCTGAAGGAAATTGAAGGGAGATCTTCAGTCTTGGAGGTGAATCCGGCTTTCGAGATGGATCAATCGACTTCCTTCAAGTAATTCCTTGCTTCTTACTCTCTGTATCCTCTTTAATCCTCCTCTAGGGTGTTTAAATAGGCTTTAGAATCCCTAAAACCCCTCAAGAATGGCCTTTTTCGAATAGGACTATACTTGGGTTCGACAGGGACACGCCCGTGTGCGATTACTTCTGGCCATGGTCGATTCTGCCAAATGGACACGGCCGTGTGGTCTACCCGTGTGAGGAAGTCCAGGCTGTGTTAATTTCTCATGTTGGCCCATTTTCTCCGTTTTCGGCTCGTTTCTTGTTCTTTTTGCTCTCATGTGCTCACCTAAGTATAAAACATGAAATTAAAGGATTAGGAGCATCGAATTCACCAAATCCAAGGAGAAATCATTCATAAATGTGTTAAGCATGGGATAATAATATGTATAAATTACGGTTTATCAGTTAACTTGCCCCTAATTGATTTAATTGAAAAAGTTCCTAGATGCACCAATTATTTAAAATAAATTATGTCTAGGCATAAGAAAATAAAAATAAGACAACAAATCAATGTAAGTGCCTCATGTAGTGCAATTATATCCAAACAGATACCCTCAAAATTAAAAGACCCAATGAGTTTTACAATAGTAATTGAGATAGGGGACATTTATTTCAATAAGGCTTTATGTAATTTAGGAGCCAATATTAATTTGCTGCCCTTGTCTATATACAAAAAACTCGGGTTAGAGGAGCTTAGAAATACAAAAATTACACTACAATTAGCCAACAGATCTTCAGTACAACTAAAAGGGGTATTTGAAGTGATAAACCATAAAAGTAACACATTTTAATCCCGTGCTTAGCATATTTTTGGATGATGTATTATTTAATTTAGTGAATTTGATGCTCTTAATCCTTTAATTTCATGTTCTAGACTTAGAAGAGCATAGGGGAATAAAAGGAGCAGAAAACGGGCCAAAAAATAAACAAAACAGGCTGATTTAAAGATCCACACGGGGAAGACCATTTCCACACAGACTGAGCACATGCCCGTGTGAGCCACACGAGCTAGCCACTCGCCCATGTGGCAGCCCATGTTGATATCGCTCCCTGTTTCCCAAACACGCAGAAAAAACCAATTTTTAGGGTTTTTGAGCATTCTAAAATCTATATAAACACACTAGAAGAAGACCTAAGGGAACACACGGAGTAGAAAATAGAAATTACTCGAAGAAAGCCGTTGGAATCATCTCGGAAGCAGATCTACTTCAAGATTGAAGATCTCCATTCAAATTTCTCTCGAAGTTTATTTGGGATTTTTATGTCTTGTTGTTTTTCTAAATTTGAGATGTTTTCGTTTTATATTATGAACTAAACTCCCTAAATATCTAGGGGGATGAAACCTACGATGGATCTTATTATTTAATTATCTGAATTACACGATAAATACTTGTTCTTGTTCTTAATTATGTGTTCTTAATCCTTGCATTAATATTTTCAAGATATTAATCCAAGTTTGATTCTCTTATTCAGTGGAGAAAAAGTCTCTGTTTAAGAGTAGATCTAGCATAATTGAGTGGAATTGATTGTAATCTTAGAAATAGGATGACATAAATTTTCCAGATTAGAGTCAAATCTAATAGGGGAATCCATAGATTGAGTTAATGCGATGATAGGGGTTTTAATTAGAAAGAGATTTCAATTAATCAACCTAGAGTCAGTTGTTCTTAGTCTCGAAAGAGATATTAACATAATTTAGGGATTTCTACGAAATCAAGACAAGTGAATAAATCATTTGATTCAGAGTCAAAATAATAAGTGAAGTCTAGGTGGATTCTTTCCTGGGTATTGTCTCTCTCATTGGTTTTCTTAAGTATTTTCCCAATTCGATCTCTGTCGCGTTCATAGTTAATTAGTTTAATTTTATATTAAAACACCTCCTTTAATTATTAGGCTAAATAATAGAAAGATAGTTACTACTAGTACTTTTAGTCCTTATGGATACGATATTCTGGACTCACCATAGCTATACTACTATTCGATAGGTGCGCTTGCCTTCGTCGAAATATTAGTTAGCCAATCAAGTTTTTAGCGTCGTCCCGGGGACTAAGATATTAGGAACGCTTGATTTTTATTAATTTAGCCATTTTTATTTTTATTGCATTTTATTTTTATTTTAATTTTTGTTTACTAACTTTTCTTTTGTTTGCTCCTGGTAGGTTCCTTTAGTTTATGACTAGAAGAAACCCATCAGACCTCTAGTATTCAACAGCGAGATCAAGAGCATAGCTCGCAGAAATCGTAGAGAAGCGAGGCAGAGTCGACAGAGTACACTAGAGGAGCAAGAGGACATTATTACCAAGGAGATGGCTGAAAATCAGAATAATCCGCTACCTCTTGTAGTTGCCGCGAATCCTGTAAATTAGAATCCTGCTCCTCGTACTATGTACAACTATGCCAAGCCTAAATTAGCGGGGGCTGAATCGAGTGTTGTGAGACCTGCTATTACTGCAAATAACTTCTAACTGAAGCTGAACACCATCCAGATGATCCAACAGTTTATTCAATTCGATAGTTTGCAAGATGAGGATCCAAATACTCATTTGGCTAACTTTTTTGAGTACTGTGCTACTTTCAACATTAATGGCATTTCTGATGATGCCATTCGCCTTAGCTTATTTCCCTTCTCACATTGAAGAATAAAGCTAAATAGTGGTTGAACTCTCTACCACGAGGGTTTATCACTACATGGGAGCAAATGACTGAAAAGTTTCTATTGAAATATTTTCCACCGGCCAAGACGGCAAAGTTAAGGAGTGATGTCTCTTCCTTTGTGCAAATGGACTTAGAGACCCTATACGATGCATGGGAGAGGTATAAGGATTTATTGAGAATGTGCCTCACCATGGGTTACCCTTATGGTTACAGGTTCAGACTTTCTACAATGGTTTGAACCCCTCAACTAGACAACTGATTGATGCAACCGTCGGCGGTACCCTAAATAACAAAACACCTGAGGAGGCTTATGAGTTCATTGAAGAGATGTCACTGAATAATTATCAGTGGCAAGTCATGAGGACAAAGCTAATAAAAGACGCTGGTGTTTTTAACCTTGACACGGTCACCATGTTATCAAACTAGGTAGAGCTCTTAAATAAAAAGATTGATGGTTTATGTGTTTCTACGCAGGTACATTTAGTGATGCAATGCGACACAAATGGAAGAGGGGTGAATGCTTTAGATTATCTACCCTACAATCCTAGCATGGAGAATGAGTAATTGAATTATATGGGTAATAACTCTAAACCTCCAAATAATTCTTCTAGTAACACGTATAATGTAGGATAAAGGAACTACCCAAATTTTTCATGGGGTAGCCAAGGGAATCAAAAACCACAACCCCCTTTAGGCTTCCAACTACCCTGCCAGCAAGAGAAGAAGCCGAATCTTGAAGAAATGCCAGCAAAATTTATTTCAGTTTCAAAGATGCGTTTTCAAAATACCGAGACAGCATTGAGAAACCAGCAAGCATCGATTCAAGGGCTTAAAAATCAAATTGGACAGCTGGCTAATTTAGTTTTTGAAAGGCAACAAGGTAGTCTGCCTAGTAACACCGAACCTAACACAAAAGAGCATGTGAAGGCAGTTACACTAAGGAATAGGAAGGTATTGGTTGAAGCTGAAAAGAAGATGCCACGGGAAGCTGATAAAGTGAAGGGTGAGGAAGTAAATTCTGATGTGAGTGTAACACCAATACTTAAAGAATATAAACCACCGATCCCATATCTAATAAAGTTGAAGAAAGACCATATGGATGCACAATTTGGTAAATTTCTTAAACTTTTTAAACAACTACATATTAACTTACCTTTTGTTGAAGCTATTTCACAGATGCCTACATACGCTAAATTTCTGAATGAGCTTCTAACAAATAAAAGGAAGTTTGAAGAGCTATCTACTGTGGAATTCAACGAGGAATGTTCAACCATTCTTCAAAACAAGCTACAAACCAAGTTGAAAAACCCAGGAAATTTCACTATTCCCTGTTTAATTGGTAGTTTGAATATTGAATAAGCATTAGATGATTTAAGTGCCAGTATTAATTTGATGCCTTATAAAATGCTCAAGCAGCTTGTCTTAGGGAACCAAAACCCACTAGGATGAGTTTTCAATTAGCTGGTATATTTGTTAAGTATCCTAGGGGTATTATTGAAGATGTCTTTGTGAATGTAGATAAAATTATATTGCCTGTTGATTTTGTTATGCTTAGCATAGATAAGGATGTTAAGGTACATTTAATTTTAGGTCGCCTATTCTTAGCTATTGCTAGAGTTATCATTGATGTAAGTGACGGTAAACTTGTGCTTAGGGTAGGTGACGAAGAGATTATTTTTAAAATTTATGATGACATGCGATTCTCTAGAGAACAAGATGATTCTTGTTACTTTATTGACTCTATTGATCATTCTATTCAAGATTCTCTTCAAGAAATCATTCATAAAGAGGCATTGGAACCGTGTCTTGTCCAAGGAGAGGAGGCTCGATGATGATACCAATCAAATAGGAAGATAAAATTGATTTAAACTCTAACGAGTCTTCCCGAGACAAGAAGTATGAGGGTATTAAAATGAACGAACTTAACTAAAACAAAACCCTCTATTGAAGAACCTCCCAAATTGGAACGAAAGCAATTACCAGATCACTTAGAGTATGTGTTCCTCGGAGATAATTCGACACTACCAATGATTATTGCTTCCAACTTGCAACCCAATGAGAAAAATGAGTTATTACAAATACTGAGGAGCATAAAAGAGCCATAGCTTGGAAGATTTCGACATTAAAGGGATTAGTCCTTCGCTCTACACCCATAAAATTTTAATGGAAGATGAATATAAATCGTGTGTGCAAGCTCAAAGACGACCGAGTCCCAACATGTAGGAAGTTGTTAAAGCCAAGGTAATTAGACTTCTAGATGTTGGAAGTATTTATCCTATTTCCGACAAAGATTTAGGTAAGTCCATGCGAGTTGTTCCAAAGAAAGGAGGCATGACTCATTGTAGCCAACGAGAAGAATGAATTAATTCCAACAAGAACAATCATAGGTTAGAGAGTTTGCATTGACTACAGGAAATTGAATGATGCCACGAGAAAAGATCACTTTCTCTTACCATTCATTGATCAAATATTGGAAAGATTATCTGGGCATATGTATTATTGTTTCCTAGACGGACTCTCTGAATACTTTCAAATTTTGATAGCTCCTGAGGATCAAGGGAAGACAACATTTACATGTCCATACAGTACGTTTGCTTATCGTGGAATGCCTTTTGGATTATGAAATGCTCCTGCCACGTTTTAGAGCTGCATGTTGGCCATCTTTGATAAACTTGTGGAAGACATTTTAGAGGTATTTATGGACGACTTCTCGGTATTCAGTAATTCTTTCCATCTTTGCCTTAAAAATTTAAAACGAGTTCTAATGAGATGTGAGGAGGTGAACATTATGCCTAATTGGGAAAAGTGTCACTTTATGGTTCGAGAAAGGATTGTATTAGGTCACAAAATTTCTAGTAAAGGGATTAAGGTTGATAAAGCAAAAATTGAAACCATGGAAAAAATTACCTTCTCCTAGTTCAGTTAAAGCTATTAGAAGGTTTTTAGGACATGTTGGGTTTTATAGAAGATTTATTAAAGATTTTTCTAAAATAGCTAAGCCTTTAACAAAACTACTAGAACAAGACATACCTTTCAATTTTGTTCAGGAACGTTTAGAAGCATTTAATACTCTCAAGGATAAGTTAATCAATGCTCCAATTATAATTGTACCTAATTGGAATTTGCCCTTTGAACTAATGTGTGATGCAAGTGATTTTGCAGTAGGTGCAGTTCTTAGACAGCGAAGAGGCAAGTATTTTCAACTGAATTATTATGCTAGCAAGACTTTAACAGCCGCATAAGAAAACTACGCTACCACGGAAAAAGAATTACTAGCTGTGGTTTTTGCATTTGATAAATTTAGATCATATTTCTTATTATCTACAGTTGTCTTTTACATTGACCATTCAACTCTTCGTTATCTCATAATTAAGTCTGATGTAAAACCTCAACTCATAATATGGATTCTACTTTTATAGGAATTTGATTTGGAAATTCAGGATAAGAAAGTGGCTGAAAACCTTGTGGCAGACCACCTTTCTAGGCTTGAGAACCCACATATCAAAGAGCTCGATAAGAGTAAGATAAATGACTCGTTTACTGAGGAACAACTCTTGGTTATATCTAACTTTGAGGTACCTTGGTTTGCAGATATCGCAAATTACTTAGCTACTAACATCCTACCAAAAGGATTGACACATCATCGAAAGAAGCGATTCTTTGCCGATGTGAAAAATTATTTTTGGGAGGATCCTTTTCTTTTTCGTATATATGCAGATCAAGTAATTCGAAGATGTGTTCCAAAGTCAGAGGCAAGTAAAATTCTAGAACACTGCCATTCAGGACCAACAAGAGGACATTATAGTGGGACTAGGACAGCACTTAAAATGCTCGAATCTAGTTTTTATTAGCCCACACTATTCAAAGACGCTAACAAGTATGTCACTTCTTGTGATAGATGCCAAAGAACAAATAATATCTCTAAATGAGATGAAATGCCTCAAACATATATGCTATCATGTGAAATATTTGATGTATGGGACATTGATTTTATGGGTCCGTTCCCTAGCTCATTTGGGAATAAATACATCTTAGTAGCAGTTAATTATATGTCAAAATGAGTGGAAGCTCAAGCTTTACCTACTAATGATGCTAGAATGGTAGTGAGATTTCTTAAGAAGCTTTTCTCTCGATTCAGAGCACCTAGAGCAATCATTAGTGATAGGGGTACTCATTTTTGTAATGCTCAATTCGACGAAGTCCTTAAAAAATATGGAGTGCATCATAGAATAGTTACCCCTTATCATCCTTAAACTAGTGGACAAGTTGAAGTGGCAAACCAAGAGCTCAAACGTGTCCTAGAGAAAACTGTAGAATCAAATAGGAAAGATTGGGCGGTAAAAGTAGACGACGCTTTATGGGCCTATAAAACCGCTTTTAAAACTCCTATAGAAACATCTCCTTACAGACTTGTTTATGGGAAAAGTTTTCATTTACCATTTAAAATAGAGCACAAAGCATTTTGGGCTACAAAATTCCTAAACTATGATCCTAAACTTGCAGGTGAGAAAAGATTACTGCAATTGAACAAGCTAGATGAGTGGCAAGCAAATGTGATTGTCACTCGCAATAAGTTTTAAAATTTATAAATGATCGTACTCAAACTAACTATTATCACGATGAAGGCAAGCGCACCTATCGAACAGTAGTATAATTTTAACAAGACCGGATGTCAAACCCAAAAGAACCAAAAGTACTAGTATTAACTTTCTTTTTATTATCTAGCCTAAGAACAATGTGGGTTTTTATTAACTAATTAACTAATCTAAGAATGCACAAAAAATAGGTTTGGGGAAAATACTTTTTAGAAAATTCAATTGATTAAGACAATACCCAAGGAAAAATCTACCTAGACTTCACTTGTTATTTGACTCTGAATCAGACGATTTATTCATTCAACTTATTCCGTAGGAATCCCTAATTTATGTTATTATCCCTATTCAAGACTAATAACGTCTAACCTTAGATTGAATAATTGAAATCTCTTTCTAATTAACACCCTAGGGTTGCATTAACTCGATCTATGGATCCCATTATTAGGTTTCACCCTAATCCGAAAAAATCTTGTCACCCTATCTCTAGGCGTGCAATCAACTCCACTTAATTATGACAAATTTACTCTTAGACAGGGACTATTCATCATCTGAATAAGCGCATTAACTTGAATCAATATCTTGAAATACCAAAGCAAGAATTAAGAACACATAATTAAGAACAAGTTAAATATCTATCATACAATTCAGATAATAATAACAAGATTCGTCTTAGGTTTCATTCCCCTTAGGTATTTAGGGGGTTTAGTTGATAACTAAAAAGGAAAACATCTCAGAAGAATAATGAATGCAAAACATAAAGAAAACCCAAAACTCCTGAAGGGAAATTGAGGGGAGATCTTCAGTCTTGATGATGAATCCGGCTTCTGAGATGGATCAATCGGCTTTCTTCGAGTAATTCCTTACTCCCTACTCTGCGTGTCTTCTTTAATCCTCCTCTAGGGTGTTTAAATAGGCTTTCAAATGCTAAAAGCCTTCAAAATTGCCCTTTTCCGAATAGAACTTAACTTGGGCTCGACACAGACATGCCCGTGTGACACGCCCGTGCGTGATTACTTCAGGTCGTGGTCAAGACTGAGAGATCAACATGCCTGTGTTGAGGTTGTTTTAAGCCGTGTTCGAGCCTGTTAGAATGGCACGGGCGTGTGTGCTACCCGTGTGACGAAGTCGAGGCTGTGTTGTTTTCCTACGTCGGCCCATTTTTTTCGTTTTTGGCCCGTTTCTTTTTTCTTTTTGGTCTCCTGTGCGCACCTAAGTATAGAACATGAAATTAACGGATTAGGAGCATCAAATTCACCAAATCTAAGGAGAAATCATTCATAAATGTGTTAAGCATGGGATAAAAATATGTATAAATTACGGTTTATCAAATACCGCCACACTTAAGCGTTTGCTTGTCCTCGAGCAAAATCCTCAATTCACAATTAAGAATTCCTTTTTGTCAACTTATAATTCCTATCAATAATATCTCAAACTAATCCATAAGTAATCATACATTAAGAATTCAACAAAAAAGAGTATTAAAATTTCAAACATTCCAAGTTGAGCATTTAATCATGAAAAATATAGGCATCTCCCCTTATCTAAGTAATTACATTTGATTCAAAATCTCACAGAGTTTAACATCCTCACTAAAGATTCACTCAAATCACTCGAGGTGTTTAAGGACAATGAATTTAGCACTCAACACTCAATATGAAAAGTTATTACCATAGGCTTGCATGAAAATCAAATCTCCACCACTATATATTGAAATGATACATCAATCAAAAGGTCTTTAGAGGGTTGTAATGTGGCTTTAGTTAGGGGGTGTGGTCACAAGATGAAAAAAAAGGTTTGAATCGAGATTGAATTGAAGAATTACTTAACTAGAAAAATACTTAATCATCAATTGCATACAAAAGAGCTTCTTCTCAGAATGTGGACTTTAAATACTTAAGCTCAAAAACAAAAGATCACTACTAATATGTAAATATGTATTTTTTTTAAGAACAAATCAAATATCATAGACTAACTATTAAGAACAAGACATAGCTAAGCAATTCATTCAAATCAAATCTCGACAAAAATAGGGATCAAATTAATTGAAGGGATTTCAACAATAATGAGTTAAGGGTTAATATTGAGGATAAATCAAGGAATGGCTTGTTAGGCTCAAAGAGGTTTACTAAGGGTTAGTTGTGAATGCAGGCTTTTCATAGCATGAGTGGGTTAAACCTAAGTGTCTCTGTCATCTTGACATATCAAATCAAATGGTTGGGTCTTGACCTGCATAATTAAGCAAGTTCTAGAATAACAATTCGATATTGACGCACTCAAAGCAACAATAAAAGTGAGCATGAAAGAAATAATAGATTCTCTAAAGGCTCAAAAGCTCACAAAAATTATGGCTTTTTGATGTTTAAATCTGTGGATTTCAATTCAAGGTAATACCTAAACTTGGGGAAAATAACCTAAAATTTTAAATTCTCAAAAATCAACTTATCATGCTTGATTCTCTAATGTCTTAAAGTTTAAAATAATCAATGCATGAATGCCTATGTTTTAATTCAAGATATATCAATAAAAATCATAAATTAATCAAAATTTATCCTAAAAATGATATGAGATGTTTACAAGAGAACAGGACAAAATCCAGGGATTTTTCTAATAGTGATATAATTGACTCCCCCCACGCTTAAGATGTATATTGCCCTCAATGTACAAAGATAAAGTTAGCGGCAATTATAGATATAGGATCATAAGATAGGGAGAAAAGGGAGAAAAGGGAAACTTCTTGAATATTAAATGAATGAACTCCCTAGTTTGGAGTTATTTAGAGTGGAGGAGGATACTCCGGTGGTGGTAGAGGTTGGGTTCCACAAGTTGTGTGCCAGAAGAATATTATATCTCGTGGTCAAGCAGGGCATGGCAGTTGTGGAAAACCTTTTCCAATGGAGTTTGAAGTTCCTAAGTAATTGTGAGCTTTGTAGTTCTTTACAACTATGACAAATCAGGAACTTTTTAGGGGATATAAAGAAGAATAATTACTCGTAATGAAATAACTGAAATTAAAAATTGTTTATAAAACCTAAAAATAAAATAGTATCAAAAGGAAATAAAATGAAAATTTAAAAGTGAAAATAATAAGAAAAATGATAAATTAAAATTAAAATAAAGATAAAATAAAATAAAATATTTAAACATCGTCATCGCCGGATTGTTCGCGAGGTGGTGGTGGCGATGAAACGTGGAGGTGCTAACAAATCTACTGTAGAGTAGCGTCAATGTTATCAAATCGCTGAAAACACTGCTGCTAAAATAGAGTGAGGCACTCAGAGATGTCAGAATATGAAGCTGCCGCATGAACTAGACGATGGGTGGGTGGTCGCTGAGATGGTGGGTCCTCGTGTTGTGGAGGGACATCATCAGTAATGTCCTCGGGGGTCTCCTTGTCAGTTGACTGGGCGAGGCGATACTGGGGAGGGTAGGTTCCACGGTGCTTTTCAATCATCCTCATGCTTAGCATGCTCGAGATGCCTTGTGGAGACATCTGGCCAATGAGGGTAAGGGAGGATTCTTGTTCCGCTATATTGAGGAGCCTGAAGTGTCGAGCCAGTTGAGTCACATATGGGGCCAATGGAGATGATCCTCTTCCGATGCTGCTCCGTCTGATGGCGAAAGGTGAGGACGATGAAATAGGTGATCGTGATTTTCCGTGATAAGTTTTATAAATTTATAATTAATCGCTCTTGAAACTAACTATTATCACGACGTAGGCAAGTGTACCTATCGAATACCAGTATAGCTTTAGCAAGACTGGATTGTCGAACCCAAAGGACTAAAAGTACTAGTAATGACTGCCTTTGTATTATCTAGCCTAAGAAATAAAGGGTTTTGTTTTAACTAATTAATTAAACTAAGAAATTGTAGAAAATAGATTTGGGAAATTACTTCTTGGCAAACGATTGATTAAGGACAATACCTAAGGAAAAATCCACCTAGACTTTTACTTGTTATTCTGGCTCCAAACCGGACGATTTATTCATTTAACTTGTTCCGTAGAAATCCCTAAGTTATGTTATTATCCCTATTCAAGACTAATAACTTCTAACCCCTAGGTTGAATAACCGAGACTTTTCTCTAATTAACACCCTAGGGTTGCATTAACTCGATCTATGGATTCCCTTAGTAGGTTTCACCCTAATCCGACAAAATCTTGTCACCCTATCTCTAGGCGCACAATCAACTCCGCTTAATTATGACAAAGTTACTCTTAGTTAGGGTCTATTCCTCCTCCAACTAAGAGTAGTAACTTTAAGTGATATCCTGAAATACCAAAACAAGAATTAAGAACACATAATTAAGAACAAGTCAAATATGTATCATACGATTCATAAAATAATAACAAGATTCGTCTTAGGTTTCATCCTCCTTAGGTATTTAGGGGTTTAGTTCATAACTAAATAAGAAAACATCTCAGAATAATAAAAATTACAAAACATAAAGAAAACCCAAAACTCTTGAAAAGGAAATTGAGATGGTGAATCCGACTTCTGAGATGGATCAATCGGCTTCCTTGGAGTAATTCTTTGCTCCATATTCTCTGTCTCCCTTTCTTCCTCTTCTGGGGTATATTTATAGGCTTTGGAATGCCTAAGAACCCTCAAAAGTGGCCTTTTTCGAATTAGACTCAACTTATGCTCGACAGGGACACGACCGTGTGACACGCCTGTGTACGATTACTTTAGGCCATGTTCGAGCCTGTTAGATTGGCACGGGTATGTGTTCTACCCTTGTAAGTCATGCTTCGATTCTGCCAAATTGACACAGCCGTGTGAGGAGGTCCAGGCCGTGTTGATTTCGTACTTTAGCCTATTTTCTCCGTTTTTGGCCCGTTTCTCGTTCCTTTCGCCCTTCTATGCTTACCTAAGTATAAAACATGAAATTAAGGCATTAGGAGCATTGAATTCACTAATTCTAAGGAAAAATCATCCATGAAAGGCATTAAGCATGGGGTAAAAACATGTATAAATTACGGTTTATCAAATGCCCCCACACTTAAGCGTTTGCTTATCCTCAAGCAAAATCTTCAAATTATAATTAAAAATTCATTTTTCTCAACTTATAATTCCTATCACTAATATTTCAAACTATCTCATAAGTAATCATACATTGAGAATTCAACTAAAAGAACATTAAAGCTTCAAACATTCCAAGTTGGATATTTAATCATGAAAAACCTAGGCGTCTCCCTTCATATAAGTAGTTACCATTGATTCAAAAATGCACAGAGTTTAACATCCTCACTAAGGATTCACTCAAATTACTCGAAATGTTTAAAGACAATGAAATTTGCACTCATCAGTCAATATGAAAAGTTAATACCATAGGCTTGCATCAAAATCAAATCTCCACCACTATAAATTGAGATGATACATCAATCAAAAGGTCTTTAGAGGGTTGTAATGAGGCTTGCTTAGTGGGTGTTGTCACAAGCTGAAAGAAAATGTTAGAATCGAGATTGACTTGAAAAACTACTTAACTAGAAAAATATTTAATCATCACTTGCGTACAACATAGCTTCTTCTCTAACTATGGAATTTGAACAATGAAGCTTACAAACAAAAGATAACTACTAATATGTATACATGTTTTTTTTTAAGAACAAGTCAAATAACGTAGGCTACTATTAAGAACAAGAATAGCTAAGAAATTTATTCAACTCCAATCTCGACAAAAATAGGGATCAAATTAATTTAAAGGGGTTTCAACAATAATGGGTTAAGGGTTAATCTTGAGGGTCATACAAGGAATGGCTTGTTAGGCTCAAAGGGGTTTACTAAGGGTTAGTCATGGAGGTAGGCTTTTCATGGCATGTGTGGGTTAATCCTAAATGCCTCTATCATCTTGACATATCAAATCAAATAGTGTGGTCTTAACATGCATAATCAGGCAAGTTCTAAAATAACAGTTCAATACTAACGCATTCAAAGTAATAATAAAAGTGAGCATGAAAGAATTAATATATGCTCAAAAGGCTCAAAAATCTCACAAAAATTATGGCTTTTTAATGTTTAAACCTGTGGAATTCAATTCAAGATAATACCTAAACTTGGGGAAACAACCTAAAATTTTAATTTTTTAAAAATCAACTTATCATGCTTAATTTTCTAATGTCTTAAAGTTTAAATAATCAATGCATGAATGCCTACATTTTAATTCAAAACATATCAATAAAAATCATTAGTCAATCCAAATTCATCCTAAACATGATATGAGAGATTTGTAAGAGAACAAAGCAATATTCAGGGATTTTTTGGATAATGAAATGATTACCCCCCACACTTAAGATGTACATTGCCCTCATTGTACAAAGATAGATATATAAGAAAATATAAGATCATAAGATAAGGAGAGAATTGAAACTTCCTGAGTGTTGAATGAATGAATTCCCTAGTTTGGCGAAAGCGAGAATTGACAATAGAATTGGAGGTAAGGCCTGATTCGGAGGAAGAAATAACCTGATAATAATCATAAAGGTAAGCCGAATTTTAAGAATACATGAATCAATTAAAAGGAACAAAGAATAACAATAAAAATAAGGGAAATAGTCTAATTTTGTAGGTGACACGGTCGTCTTGCACACCCGTGTGGGTCGTGTCCAGCCCGTATTTGTCGCGAGTTAAAAGTTTGTCACACGGCCTTAAGCCACGCCTGTATGTTTTTACCGTGTGGCTTTATAGTCATAATGCACGACCGTGTGCGATGTGGCTTGCATCTCCCACGCCCGTGTACCTATGCACACGCCCGTGTTGTTTTGGCAGTGTCGACCACGAGTGATAGGCACGAGCGTGCCGCACACCTGTGTCAATTGGACAGGTTTGCCCACGGCCTGCTCACACGACCATGGGAATTTATCGCATCCTGTGTTTTGGGAAAAAAATTTACTCTATTTTCACACGGCCGTATCGCACGGTCGTTTCTATTCTCGTGTCACGAGAACGACCTAAAGGACGCCCTTGTGGATGGCTGTGTGAGTTCTATGGACCTGTGTTCAAATATTCAGTTGGTGGTTTAAATATTAAAAATTTTGAAATTTAAATGAAATTTAAATAAATGATAACTGTTAGCACTCAGGTTGCCTCTCGAGAAGCGCTTGTTTGTAGTCTTAGCTAGACTTTCCCTTGTTGGTGTATTTGGGGGGTTCGTGGAGTTGTAACTCCTCTCCATCATCCTTAAAATTCCTCTCCATCGTCCTTAAAATTCTCATCGTTATAAAGTTTGAGACGATGGTCATTTACCTTGAAAGTTCCTTATGATGGGTGACTTACCTGTACTATATCGAATGGGAAAATACTAAGTACCTTATGAGGGATTTCTTCATTCGGGTTGGTAGTGACAATGTGAGGATCTGCGGCATCTAGTAAGACTTTATCTCCAACCTTAAGTTGATTTGGAGAGGCATCGAGCTCATTCTGGCGTAGTTTTGGTTTACCGTGTGTTCTCAGTTTATGTGCTCACCATTCGTCTTGTTCCTCTATTTGTAGCCTTTATTCTTCATGAATGGGTCCTCTATTGTTGTTGGAACATGGCTCGTGAACTTCTTTCAAACTCAATTTCTACAAAGTAGGTTGCGTCATATTGTCAGTTTTAGTAGACTGGTGTGGAAAATTACCTTTAATAATCGATGTGTTGCCAGAATTACGAGCTTGAAGGGTGATCGTTTTGTCTCCCACACGAAGTGTGAGCTTACCTGTGCCAACATCAACAATTGTTTTAGCAGTTGCTAAAAAGGGCCTCCCTAAAATCAAAGGGGTGTTGTTATCCTCCTCTATGTCTAGAACAATGAAATCAACAGGAAATATGAACTTATCTATTTTAACTAGTACATCTTCAATAATACCCCTAGGAAATCTTATAGTTTTATCTGGTAATTGAATGCTCATCCTAGTTTGTTTAGGTTTCCCAAGACCTAGTTGCTTAAACATTTTGTAAGGCATGATGTTAATACTAGCCCCTAAATCAGCTAATGCATTATTCACATCTAAACTACCAATTAGGCAAGGAATTGTAAAAATCCCTGGATCTTTCAATTTATGGGGTAACTTATTCTGTAGAATAGCTAAGCAAACTGTGTTTAGCTCCACATGCGACGCCCCATCCAACTTCTACTTGCTTGCTAAAAACTCTCTTAAAACTTTCATTGCATTCGGCATCTGCGACAGAGCTTCAATAAACGGTAAGCTAATATGTAATTTTTTCAAAATTTTAAGGAATTTACCGAATTGTTCGTCTGAACGGTATTTCCTCGTCGCGTTAGGGTATGGGATACGAGATTTATTGTAATATCCCGAATTAGGGCCTAATCAGAATAGTGGTTTCGTGACCACAAATCCGAGATAGAAATAATTATTTTATAATTATTTTGAGGTTTATGATATGATTACATGATTGTGTGAAAATTTCGTGAAGAAATTCTATGCATAAAATACTTAATTTGAAAGTAGGGACTAAATCGAATAAGTTGCAAAACTTGCATTCTAGAAGTTTTTAGTATGAAATTGCATTGAAATATTAATTAAGAGGTCTTAAATAGCAATTTGACCAATTTTAAGTTCATGGACAAAATTAGGACATGGAAGGAATTTTTGGAAAGTTTAGTAGTAAGGGCATTTTGGTCATTTAGTTATTAAAATGAATTAAAAACAAAATTAAAAGCCAATTTTTGTCCATCTTCTTCATTAGGCCGAAATTTCAAGGGTTCTCCATAGCTAGGATTTGTTTCAAGCTTTCAAGCTCCATAGTAAGTGATTCCAAGCCCCATTTTTAATGTTCTTTATGTTTTGAGTCCCAGAGTGGCTCGATAAAAACTTATGCTAGCAATAATTTAAGTTAGGGTTCATATTTGGAAAAATACCCATAGGTGAAATTTGTGTATTTTGGTGTTTTATGATAGAATATGAGGTTTTAAATTATGTTAGACAACTTGTGCTACTCGGTTTTAGGTAAAAACGAGTAGTAAAAGGACTTAATCTGTAAAAATACCTAATAGTCATAAGTGCTTGTTAGAGTGAGAATTTGATGTTTCCATAGAAGAGAAAAGTGATCAGCATGTTGTAAAACATAAGAATAAGGAATAAAGTTTAATCCCGAGCCTAGGGGCAAAAATGTAAATATGTAAAAGTTTAGGAGTAAAATTGTAATTTTTCCAAAATTTGGGTTAAGGATTAATTTGATAATGTGAGTATTAAATAAGCTAAATGTGTTATTTTAGATCAAGGAAGACGTGGAATCGACCTCAATCGAGGAAAAGAAAAGATTGTGGACTAAATTGCAAAATCTTTGTATTTTGGTACCAAGGTAAGTTCATGTGTAAATAATGTAGTATAATTGTTATTTGTAAATTATTGATGCTAATTATATGATATGCTGATTTTTATTATGAGATATATGCTTTGTGGTTATTTTCGAATAAAATGCAAATTATTTGTATTATTTGTTAAATATAAAGTGCTACCGAGTATTGGTTTTGGTATTTTACTAAGATGGCAAGGATATGTGTTCGAGGAAACCCCGTTTGAACCTTAGGAATAGATTAGGATACAAGTGACATGTCACTAGGATGGTTGAGCATCCGAACTCGTTGAGTTGAGTCCGAGTTCACTTATGGATGCGAATGTTCGAACTCGTTGAGTTGAGTCCGAGTTCACTTATGGATGCGAACGCCCGAGCTCGTTGAGTTGAGTCCGAGTTCGCTTATGGGCGGGTTACATGATTGCTTGATTGCATATATGGCACTTATGTGCAAGTTATCCATGTATCCGAATTATATTCCGATGTGTTCAACGGGTAAAGTTTTACTCAAATGGAGGAACATTCGAGATGTAAAGAGACGTATTGGTAAGTGATGTGAAATGGATATTTTGGACAGGTATGTATTTAACCCTCGGGTTGAGTATTGATACAATCACGATAAGGTAATAAGATGATGAAAAATGATTAGAAATGTGATATGTGTTTTAGTGATGCATGCTAATGTTGATTGGTATGATCGCTTGTTATGTTACTTATTATTTGCATATGAACTTACTAAACATTTATGCTTACTCCCTCCTTCTTACTCATTGTAGTTTTGGACAAGTCAGCTCGTGAGTCGGGATAGGTCGAAGGCTCGACCACACTATCCGGAAGACTTTTGGTAAATGGCTTGTAAATTTAAGTATGGCATGTATAGCAATATACCTATTTTGTGCAAATGATCTTATGATATGGTGATGGAATGGTTGAGAAAATGTTTGACAATGATAAATTATGAAAATGGTTAGTTTAGATTATGTTTGATGTTAAGGAAAATTATTAAGATACTTAGTGCATAAAAACTCATAAAAGGGATGAAATTTGCCATAAACAGAATACTGCAGTAACACTGACCCAAGTTTGAAAATTTACTAAAAATCATAGAAATTGAATCTGGTGATGGAATATATATCAAATTGAAGCTTATTATGTCTAGTTTCATATGAAAGAAATGAAACAGGTAAAGGAATTATACGTTAAAAGATATTTGAATTTTAGTGAAACAGGGTCGTAACAGTTTCTAAATCCCCTGTTCCAACTTTAGAAATTCACTATAAATTTTAAAGATATAATTAGGTGGTTTATTTTATATCCTCAGAATCCTTATTGAGTCTAGTTTTATTAGAAGCAAACCTCATAGTCATATGAATTTTTTACAGAGAGAAATGTGGTTCGTAGTAAAAAGAGGTCAAACCAGTCAAGTCCTGAAACAGGGGTAACTTTAACTAATAAAATGTACTAATTGGCTCAACCAAAAATTCTAGAAAAAAATTAGTAGATAGGTATATGAGTCTAGATTCAAGGAAAATTTACGGATCTTAATTTCAAGTTTTTTAACTCGAGATATGATTTTTATTGTGACTGTGACGCAAGTAGTTTAAAAGCTGTGAATGTAGAAACAAATAATCCAAAGTTCTAAAAATGTTAAATTAAGCTTAGTAGCACCTCATACTCGACTCCTCACGACGGTCTCGGGCGTGGGGCGTTACATTTAGTGGTATCGTGAGCAGGTTTAGTCGGTTCTCGGACTACGTATTGTATGTACGGATTTTGCTATACATGCCATATGTATAAATTGTGATAGTGTGACGACTTCGACCTTTTAAATGATTTTTTTATAGTAAATGGATCCCGATCCAGTGTGGCGTATGAAGTAGAGAGTAATGCGCCACTCCCTACTGAAGGAGGCACACATCGAAAATCCACCTCCTACTGTTGGTCGTGAAGGAGGAGAAAGGGGTCGGGAAGCCTTTCTCCAAATGATGAGTGCATGGTACACCGAGTTCGCTCAGACGAACCCAAATGTACAACCTCCCCACCTCCCCAATTCCTCAACCTGCACTTCGACGCCTCAAGGTATGGATCTCATGAAATTTCATAGAACTCCAGCTTGATAGAATTCGCAAGCAAGGGGCCAAAGAATTTAAAGCAAATATTGATGATGATGCCGAGAAAGCGAGTTCTCCGCTTGAAAATTCTATCCGGGTATTTGACGAATTATCTTGTACACTGAAGAATGTTTGAAATGCGCTATATCTTTGTTGAGGGATTCACTTTATAATTGGTGGAAGACTTTGATTTCTTGTGGTACCGAAAGAGAAAATAACTTGGGAATTCTTTCAAGAAGAGTTTCGGAAGAAATATATTAGTGAAAGATTTATTGATCGTAAGCGTAAAGAATTTCTTGGGTGAAGCAAGGTAATATGATGATTACATGAATATGAAAGAGAGTTTGTTCGATTAAGTAAGTATGCAGTATGTTCCTCCTACAGAGGCCAAGATGTGCCGACGATTTGAAGACGGGCTCAACGAAGACATCAAGGTATTTGTTGGAATTCTTGAATTAAAAGAAATGGTAGTATTGGTTGATCGAGCTTGTAAGGCCGAAGAATTGCTTAAAGAAAAGAAAAAGGTAGAGGCTGAGACTAGAAATTGGAAGAAAAGACCGATGAGCAGCTTCATTTTCACAGCAACCTGGAAAGTTAAGAAATATGAATCCTCGCTCCCAAGCTTCAGCTGGGCAATCGTATGGGAATTATAAGAAGCAAAATGTGGGTCCTAAATCTCGGACTACTTGGCAAATGGTGTAGGGAACTCGAGATTTGTTAAACTCGAAGTGCCAGTGGTGTGGTAGAAATCATTTTGGTCCGTAGTAGAGCAAATGAATGTTTTCATGTGGTTCTCCTGGATCATTTTATTAGAGATCGCCAGAGAGAGCTGAAAAGAAAAATTTCGAATACAAAAATAAGTGGGGCGGATTCGAGAGGAAGATATCCAAGAAAAGCCGGGAGCGAAGCAAGCGGTAAGAATGTAGCGAGGATGCACCGCTAGACTGAAGGAAGGGCTCGCCAGCTAGAACTTATGCTATTAAAGCGCGTGAAGATGCTTCCTCACCGATGTGATTACCGTACATTTTCTCTCTATAATGTTAATGTTATTGCTTTGATTGATCCCGGTTCTACTCATTCATATGTGTGCATGAAATTGGTGTCTAGTATGAATATACCGTTGAGAACACGTAATTTATGATTAAAGTGTCGAATCCGTTCGGCAAATGTGTGATCGTTGATAAAGTATGTAAGAAATGTCCTTTAATGATTCGGGATCATTACTTTCCTACTAACTTGATGTTGCCGCTCGCTTGATGAATTTGATGTTATTTTGGGTATGGATTGGTTGACATTGCATGATGCTATAGTAAATTGTAAAGAAAAGGTTATAGAATTAAAGTGTGAAAACGGTGAAACTTTGCGGGTTGAATCGGATAAATCGTAAGTATTGTCTAGTGTGATTTCTTTGATGTCGGCTCGAGATATTTGAGAAAGGGTTATGAAGCTTATTTGGCGTATGTAATTAATACAAAAGAAGTTGAAAAGAAAGTTGAATCGATCAAGTGCATTGTGTGTGAATTTGTGGACGTATTTCTTGAAGAATTGCCGGGTTTGCCTCGATCGGAAGTAGAATTTGGTATTGATTTGATACCGGAACAGCTCGATTTCGATTGTTCAGTATAGAATGGCACCAGCAGAGTTGAAGGACTTAAAGTCGCAGTTGCAAGAGTTGACTGATAAAGGTTTTGTGAGACCGAGTTTTTCACCTTGGGGTGCTCCCGTGTTATTTGTGAAAAAGAAGGATGGTTCTATGAGGTTGTGTGTTGATTATCGCCAGTTAAACAAGGTGACAATCAAAAACAAATATCCGTTGCCAAGAATTGATGATTTGTTTGACCAGCTAAAAGGAGCGACATGGTTTTCAAAGATTGACTTGAGATCTGGGTATTACCAATCATGAGTAAAAGAGTCGGATGTGCCTAAAACTGCTTTTAGAACAAGGTATGGTCATTATGAATTTTTAGTTATGCCATTCGGGTTGACAAATGCTCCTACTGTGTTTATGGATTTAATGAATCGCATATTCCGACCATACTTGGACAAATTTGTTGTGGTGTTTATAGATGATATTTTAATTTATTCAAAAGATGATACAGAGCATGCTGAGCATTTGAGGATAGTTTTGCAAACTTTGAGAGATAAGCAGTTGTATGCTAAGTTTAGTAAAAGTGAATTTTGGCTCTGAGGAAGTTGGATTTTTGGGTCATATTGTTTCGGTGATGGTATACGGGTTGATCCTAGTAAAATTTCAGCCATTGTTGATTGGAAACCACCAAAAATGTAATCAAGTTAGAAGTTTCTTGGGGCTAGTGGGTATTATCTTCATGGTTTGTAAATGGATTTTCTATAATTGCTGCTCCTATAACTAAATTACTCCGAAAGGATGTTAAATTTGAATGGACGGAAGAATGTCAACAGAGTTTTGAAGAATTGAAAAAGTTATTAACAGAGGCACCAGTGTTAGTACAGCCCGAATCAGGTAAAGAATTTGTGGTGTATAGTGATGCTTCTCTAAATGGTTTGGGGTGTGTGCTCATGCAAGAAGGAAAAGTGGTGGCATATGCTTCGAGACAGTTAAAACCTCATGAAAGGAATTATCCTACTCACGATTTGGAATTGGTCATAGTGGGTGTTTGCTTCAAAATTTGGCGACATTATTTGTATGGTGAAAAGTGCCGAGTATATACCGACCATAAAAGTCTTAAGTACCTGATGTCACAAAAAGACTTGAATTTAAGACAGCGAAGATGGTTGGAGATATTGAAAGATTACGAGCTTGTTATTGATTATCATCCTGGAAAAGCGAATGTGGTTGCCGATGCTTTGAGCGAAAGTTGTTGTTGGCTTTGAGAGTTATGAACACTCGGTTGGAAGTGTCGATGATGGTTCGATTCTAGCAGAGCTAAGAGTAAACCAAGTTTTTACAAGAGATTTCTGAAGCTCAAAAGATGATCAAGATTTGCAAGCTAAGAGAAAACAAAGTGTGAAGTTGATACAGAGTCGATTTCGTGGTGGTTCGATGGGTGCTTAATGTTTAAAGATCGGATTTGTGTACCAAAGAATGAGGAATTGATTCAAAAGATCCTACAAGAAGCACATAGTAGTTATTTCTCGATTCATCCGGGTAGTACGTGAAAATGTATAATGACTTGAAGAAAATGTATTGGTGGAATGGAATGAAAAGAGATATATCGAGTTTGTGTCCAAATGCTTAATTTGTCAACAGTGAAAAAGTCAACACCAAGTGCCTTCTGGATTACTTCACCCCATTATGGTTCCCGAATGGAAATGGGATCGGATTACTATGGATTTTGTTTCAGATTGCCATTGACTCGTGGAAAGAAAGATGCCATCCGGGTAATAGTTGATGATTAACTAAGTCACCTCATTTTATTCCAAAGACGCACGGATTATTCTCTTAACAAGTTGGTGACCAGTATATTAGAGAAATTGTTAGATTACATGGAATACCATTGTCGATTATTTCAGATAGAGAACTAAGGTTTACCTCGCGGTTTTGGCAAAAATTGCAAGACGCGTTAGGTACAAAGTTAAATTTCGATCTCGCTTTTCATCCACAAACCGATGGACAATCGGAGAGAGTAATTCGATCCTTGAAGACATGCTCGGATGTTGTGTATTGGAATTTCAAGGAAGTTGGGAAAGATATTTGCCGTTGGTAGAATTTGCTTACAACAATAGTTATCAGACGAGCTTGAAAATGGCACCTTATGAAGCATTGTATGGTCGTAAGTGTCGAACGCTTTTGTATTGGACTCAACTCAAGGAAAATCGATTTATGGAGTTGATCTAATAAAAGAAATCAAGAAAAAATGAAAGTAATTCGAGATTGTTTGAAAGCTGCTTCAGATAGACAGAAATCTTATGCAGATCTAAAACGAAAAGACATTGAATTTCAAGTTGGTGATAAAGTATTTTTAAAGGTGTCTCCGTGGAAGAAAGTCCTTAGATTTGGACGGAAGGGCAAATTAAGTCCGCGTTTTATTGGGCCGTATGAAGTAATTGAAAAAGTTGGACCGGTAGCATATCGGCTAGCATTACCACCTGAATTAGAGAAGATTCATGATGTGTTCCACGTATCTATGTTACGTCGGTATCGCTCGGATCCTTCACATGTAGTTTCACCAACAGAAATTGAACTACAACCAGATATGACCTACGAAGAAGAACCGATTAAGATTTTAGCTCGAGAGGTCAAACAACTAAGGAATAAAAATGTTGCACTTGTGAAGGTGTTGTGGCAAAGGCATGGAATAGAAGAAGCTACATGGGAATCAAAGAAACTATGAGAAATCAATACCCACATCTGTTTATTTAAGATTTTCGAGGACGAAAATCCTTAAAGGGGGAGAGTTGTAATATCCCGAATTAGGGGCCTAATCGGAATAGTGGTTTCGTGACCACAAATCAGAGATAGAAATAATTATTTTATAATTATTTTGAGGTTTATGATATGATTACATGATTTTGTGAAAATTTCGTGAAGAAATTCTATGCATAAAATACTTAATTTGAAAGTAGGGACTAAATCGAATAAGTTGCAAAACTTGCATTCTAGAAGTTTTAGTATGAAATTGCATTGAAATATTAATTAAGAGGTCTTAAATAGCAATTTGACCAATTTTAAGTTCATGGACAAAATTAGGACATGGAAGGAATTTTTGGAAAGTTTAGTAGTAAGGGCATTTTGGTCATTTAGTTATTAAAATGAATTAAAAACAAAATTAAAAGCCAATTTTTGTCCATCTTCTTCATTAGGCCGAAATTTCAAGGGTTCTCCATAGCTAGGGTTTGTTTCAAGCTTTCAAGCTCCATAGTAAGTGATTCCAAGCCCTGCTTTTAATGTTCTTTACGCTTTTGAGTCCCTAGCTTCGATAAAGCTTATGCTAGCAATAATTTAAGTTAGGGTTCATATTTGGAAAAATACCCATAGGTGAAATTTGTGTATTTTGGTGTTTTATGATAGAATATGAGGTTTTAAATTATGTTAGACAACTTGTGCTACTCGGTTTTAGGTAAAAACGAGTAAAGGACTTAATCTAAAAATACCTAATAGTCATAAGTGCTTGTTAGAGTGAGAATTTGATGTTTCCATAGAAGAGAAAAGTGATCAGCATGTTGTAAAACATAAGAATAAGGAATAAAGTTTAATCCAGAGCCTAGGGGCAAAATGTAAATATGTAAAAGTTTAGGGTAAAATTGTAATTTTTCCAAAATTTGGGTTAAGGATTAATTTGATAATGTGAGTATTAAATAAGCTAAATGTGTTATTTTAGATCAAGAAAGACGTGGAATCGACCTCAATCGAGGAAAAGAAAAGATTGTGGACTAAATTGCAAAATCTTTGTATTTTGGTACCAAGGTAAGTTCATGTGTAAATAATGTAGTATAATTGTTATTTGTAAATTATTGATGCTAATTATATGATATGCTGATTTTTATTATGAGATATATGCTTTGTGGTTATTTTCAATAAAATGCAAATTATTTGTATTATTTGTTAAATATAAAGTGCTACCGTAGTATTGGTTTCGTGATTTTACTAAGATGGCAAGGATATGTGTTCGAGGAAAATCCCGCTTTGAACCTTAGGAATAGATTAGGATACAAGTGACATGTCACTAGGATGGTTGAGCATCCGAACTCGTTGAGTTGAGTCCGAGTTCACTTATAGATGCGAATGTTCGAACTCGTTGAGTTGAGTCCGAGTTCGAGAGATGTAACTAGGCATCCGAGCTCGTTGAGTTGAGTCCGAGTTCACTTATGGATGCGAATGCCCGAGCTCGTTGAGTTGAGTCCGAGTTCGCTTATGGGCGGGTTACATGATTGCTTGATTGCATATATGGCACTTATGTGCAAGTTATCCATGTATCCGAATTATATTCCGATGTGTTCAACGGGTAAAGTTTTACTCAAATGGAGGAACATTCGAGATGTAAAGAGACGTATTGGTAAGTGATGTGAAATGGATATTTTGGACAGGTATGTATTTAACCCTCGGGTTGAGTATTGATACAATCACGATAAGGTAATAAGATGATGAAAATGATTAGAAATGTGATATGTGTTTTAGTGATGCATGCTAATGTTGATTGGTATGACTGCTTTGTTATGTTACTTATTATTTGCATATGAACTTACTAAACATTTATGCTTACTCCTCCTTCTTACTCATTGTAGTTTTGGACAAGTCAGCTCAGAGTCGGGATAGGTCGAAGGCTCACCACACTATCCGGAAGACTTTTGGTAAATGGCTTGTAAATTTAAGTATGGCATGTATAGCAATATACCTATTTTGTGCAAATGATCTTATGATATGGTGATGGAATGGTTGAGAAAATGTTTGACAATGATAAATTATGAAAATGGTTAGTTTAGATTATGTTTGATGTTAAGGAAAATTATTAAGATACTTCGTGCATAAAAACTCATAAAAGGAATGAAATTTGCCATAAACAGAATACTGCAGTAACACTGACCCGAGTTTGAAAATTTACTAAAAATCATAGAAATTGAATCTGGTGATGGAATATATATCAAATTGAAGCTTATTATGTCTAGTTTCATATGAAACAAATGAAACAGGTAAAGGAATTATACGTTAAAAGATATTTTAATTTTAGTGAAACAGGGTCGTAACAGTTTCTAAATCCCCTGTTCCAACTTTAGAAATTCACTATAAATTTTAAAGATATAATTAGGTGGTGTATTTTATATCTTCAGAATTCTTATTGAGTCTAGTTTTAGTAGAAATAAACCTCATAGTCATATGAATTTTTTACAGAGAGAAATGTGGTTCGTAGTAAAAAGAGGTCAAACCAGTCAAGTCCTGAAACAGGGGTAACTTTAACTAATAAACTGTACTAATTGGCTCAACCAAAAATTCTAGAAAAAAATTAGTAGATAGGTATATGAGTCTAGATTCAAGGAAAATTTACGGATCTTAATTTCGAGTTTTGTAACTCTAGATATGATTTTTATTGTGACTGTGACGCAAGTAGTTTAAAAGCTGTGAATGTAGAAATAAATAATCCAAAGTTCTAAAAATGTTAAATTAAGCTTAGTAACACCTCATACTCGACTCCGGCGATGGTCTCGGGCGTGGGGGCGTTACATTTATATTCTACATTCACCATTTTATTTTCATTATGACTTACCTCACCTTTACCTTTGCTCACCACTATTTCTTGCATCAATTCTGGCCCAGGCTTAACGAATTCTTCTTTATCTTGAACACTAATTGCGTTGATTTGTTCCCTTGGGTTAGGTTCAGTGTTACTTGGCAAGCTACATTGTGGTCGTTCGGAGATTAGTTTGGACAGCTGGCCTATCTGAGTTTCGAGTCCTTGAATTGATGCTTGTTGATTCTTAAGTGCTATCACGGTATTCTGGAAACGGGTTTCTAACACCAAGATAAATTTGGATAGCATCTCCTCAAGGTTCAGTTTCTTCTCTTCTTGATAAGGTGGCTGTTGGAAGCCTGGGGGTAGTGGTGGTCTCTGATTTCCTTGACCTCCCCATGAGAAGTTTGGGTGATTCCTCCAACCTGCGTTATAGGTATTATTGTAAGGATTATTTTGAGATTGAGTATTATTACCCATATAATTTAATTGCTCGTTCTCCATAGTGTGGCCATAGGGTTGATATTCTGGATTACTCGATCCACCTCCACACGCTTCATATTGCATTACTAGGTGAACCTGTGTAGAACCAAGTAAACCATCAATCTTTTTATTTAGAAGTTCTACTTGATTTGACAGTATAGTAACCGAGTCAATGTTATAAACGCTTGCTGTTTTTGTTGGCTTAGTCCTCATGACTTGCCACTGATAGTTATTCAGTGACATCTCCTCAATCAATTCGTAAGCCTCTTCAGGTGTTTTATGATTGATGGTTCCACCAATAGCTGCGTCAATCATCTGTCTTGTCGAGAGATTTACACCATTGTAAAATGTTTGAACTTATAGCCATAGGGGTAACCCATGGTGAAGGCACCTTCGCAGTAGGTACTTGTATCTCTCCCATCATAAAATGTTTCTAAGTCCATCTACACAAAAGAAGAGATATCATTACGTAACTTTGCCATTTTAGCTGGCGGAAAATATTTTAGTAAAAATTTTTCGGTCATCTGTTCCCAAGTAGTAATAGACCCTCGTGGTAATGAGTTCAACCACTGTTTAACTTTGTTCCTCAGTGAAAAAGGGAATAACCGAAGGCAAATGGCATCATCAGAAACGCCATTAATTTTGAAAGTGTCACAAAATTCTAGAAAATTCGCCAAGTGAGTGTTGGGATTCTCATCCTGCAAACCATCAAACTGAACAAACTGCTGTGTCATTTGAACCGTGTTAGGTTTCAGTTCAAAATTGTTTGCAGCAATAGCAGGACTAACTATACTTGACTCAGTTCCTGTTAAATTAGGTTTAGCATAAT
The DNA here is from genome assembly GCA_025698475.1 of Gossypium anomalum. Lineage (NCBI taxonomy): Eukaryota > Viridiplantae > Streptophyta > Magnoliopsida > Malvales > Malvaceae > Gossypium > Gossypium anomalum. The sequence goes on from CM046968.1 coordinate 22,109,174, forward strand.
CATACATAGTACGAGGAGCAGGATTCTGATTTGCTAATTCAGCGGGTATTGCTGGAGGTAGCTGATTGTCTTGATTTTCAGCCATCTCCTCGGTTGTAGTTAAGATATCATCCTCTTGCTCTTTCTCTGTGTATCTTAAGCTTTGCCTTATTTCTTGTCAGTTTTTACGAGCTGTCCGATCGATCTCTTCGTCAAAAAACAGTGGTCCCGACGGGTTTCTTCTAGTCATAAACTATAAAAACCTACCAGAAGAAAGAAAAAGAAAATTAGTAAAATAAAAATAAAGTTAGATTTCAAGAAAAATAAATGGCTAAAGTAATAAAAATTGAGTGTTCCTAATATTTTAGTCCCCGAAAACGGTGCCAAAAACTTGATCGTGATTTTTCGTGATAAGTTTTATAAATTTATAATTAATCACTCTTGAAACTAACTATTATCACGACGTAGGCAAGTGTACCTATCGAATAGTAGTATAGCTTTAGCAAGACCGGATTGTCGAGCCCAAAGGACTAAAAGTACCAGTAATGACTGTCTTTCTATTTTTTGTTTTAACTAATTAATTAAACTAAGAAATTGCAGAACATAGATTTGGGAAATTACTTCTGGAAAACGATTGATTAAGGACAATACCTAAGGAAAAATCCACCTAGACTTTTACTTGTTATTCTGGCTCTAAATCGGACGATTTATTCATTTAACTTGTTCCGTAGAAATCCCTAAGTTTTGTTATTATCCCTATTCAAGACTAATAACATCTAATCCCTAGGTGGAATAACTGAGACTTTTCTCTAATTAACACCCTAGGGTTGCATTAACTCGATCTATGAATTCCCTTATTAGGTTTTATCCTAATCTGGCAAAATCTTGTCACCCTATCTCTAGGTGCGCAATCAACTCCGCTTAATTTTGACAAAGTTACTCTTAGTCAGGGTCTATTCCTCCTCCAACTAAGAGTAGTAACTTGAAATGATATCCTGAAATACCAAAACAAGAATTAAGAACACATAATTAAGAACAAGTCAAATATTTATCATACGATTCAAAAAATAATAACAAGATTCGTCTTAGGTTTTATCCCCCTTAGGTATTTAGGGGTTTAGTTCATAACTAAATAAGAAAACATCTCAGAATAATAAAGATTACAAAACATAAAGAAAACCCAAAACTCCTGAAAGGGAAATTGAGGAGAAATCTTCAGTCTTGATGGTGAATCCGGCTTATGAGATGGATCAATCGGCTTTCTTGGAGTAATTCCTTACTCCTTATTCTTCGTCTCCCTTTCTTCCTCTTCTGGGGTGTATTTAGGCTTTGGAATGCCTAAGAACCCTCAAAAGTGGCCTTTTTCAAATTAGACTCAACTTAGGCTCGGCAGGGACACACCCGTGTGACACGCCCGTGTGCGATTACTTTAGGCCGTGTTCGAGCCTGTTAGATTGGCACAGGCGTGTGTTCTACCCGTGTGAGTCATGCTTCGATTCTGCCAAATTGACACGATCGTATGAGCTACCCGTGTGAGGAGGTCCAGGCCGTGTTGGTTTCGTACTTTGGCCTATTTTCTCTATTTTTGGCCCGTTTCTTGTTCCTTTCGCCCTCCTATGCTTACCTAAGTATAAAATATGAAATTAAGGCATTAGGAGCATCGAATTCACTAATTCTAAGGAAAAATAATCCATGAAATGCGTTAAGCATGGGGTAAAAACATGTATAAATTACGGTTTATCAATAGGCGAGGTCGAAGACGTGCCCATGTGACATACACCATAGGAAATAGACGTCGTGAGTGTTGACGATGCCGGTGCTCTCTCTCCGCCCTATCAAGGTATGAGCTAAAATAAAATGTAGGTACCTCAAGGATGGAGGGAAAGCCGATGCCTTGGAGCGGTTAGGGTCGTAAGTGGCCGAGCGAGGGACTAACGTGTCCCAGCACCGTGAAGGAGAACGATGAATGTGGTAGTTGAGAGCGTGAAGGTCGTTCTCCTCCTTGAACTCCTACAGTGCCGAACTTTGGGACGCTTAACCGGCGGACTAACCCACCGAGGCAAAATTGAACCGTGCCGAGATCATCGTAGTTGGTCATTACTATCTGAAGATGGAACGTTGAGCAGAGTTCCATCGTGAGCTCGAGATACGTCGGCTCGATGATCACAAAGAAAAGTTCTCATGGGTCGGTGGTGAGGAGGGCCCGAATCGCATCAGCCAGTCGGACTTGTTCTAGTGCGATCCAGTCGATGCAACGGCCCACACCTAATGGTCGAGCTCGAAGTATCTGATAGAGTTCTTCTTGGGGTCCAACGGGAAACTGAAGGAAGAGATGGCGAATTTCAGCGATAGGACCCGAGGAAGATGACGCTCCCTTCCTTTTCTTCGAAGCGGGGATGCCAGCTTTTTTCCCACGTGAAGATGACATGGTATATCTGCAGTGAAACCGATAGGCCCCAAGTATGTTAAAATTAAACGATAAAACTTCATGGGGTTCACAGACTAATTTGACGAACATGTTAAAACAACCAAAGCAAATATATCAAGTCATTATTATGAATAGGACTTTGAGAATAATGTTAATAGAAATATCTAGTGAGTGATGCATGTGGGTTTGGTAGCATAAAATCCATGGAAACGAGAAAAATGGATGAATATAGCATAATGATTGATGAAAAATGTCAAAACAAAAGGCATGAGTATTTCTATTATCCTAACTGTGAATATTCACTTTAAAATAGTCAAATAAAGCAGAGAAATCATGCAATAAGTAATTCAACATGCAACTACTCTAAAAATGAAATTTAAATGATAGAAAAATGGAAATAATATGAGAAAAAGGAAGATTATTATGCTAATAAACATCAAAAGTAAAATAGAAGAGAAAAGAGTAAACAAACGCAAGAGGGAGGAGCTTGGGCTTCGAAAATGGAGTTGAAGGCGGTGCACGGGCGTGACAGAGAGGGCGTGTGAACTTGCAGCGGCTAGGGTTAGGGATTTTAGGGGAAGATGATGATGAATAGTGAGGGGTTTTTATAGATTTTGAGGCACACAGGCGTGTCCTAATTTTAGCCCGTGTGTTTCGCGTTTTTTTAAATTTCAGCGCGCCTGACATTCACCCCACGCCCGTGTTCCTTGGGCGTGTTGGTGCATACGGCCATGTTGCACGGCTATGTTCTGCTTCGTTCGCTTCTCCCACGCCCGTGTGTGTAGGTCCAAGCCCGCGTTAATTTGACAGGTTCAACCACGGGTGCTAGGCAGGAATGTGTCGCACGCCCGTGCTATTTTCTCAGGTTCAACCACGGTTCTAAGCCACGGGCGTGTCGTACGCCCGTGTTGTTTTGGCAGGATCACCCACGGCCATGTCGCACGGCCGTGGCCATTTATCGCAGCTGTAACAAATCGATTTAGACCCTAATCAGAACGGTGATTTTGGGACCACGAATCTGAGTCAGAAAAATATTTTTAAATTATTTTTCGTGTTTGTTTTGTGTGAATTTATATATTTGAAATTTTAATGATTTAATTTTTTCGTTTAGGTATCCGATTAAATAAAAGGACTTAATCGCGTAAATTAAAAACTTGATAGTTTAAAGCATGAGGGCCAAATTGTTAGTGGCTTTCTAAGTTGGGACATTTACATTGTAAATATCCCATTAATAAGTAAGTGGGACGGCATAAGATATATGTTACATGGTTTTTATATTAAATTAGTAAAGGTATATAAGTAAATTAAATATTAAATTATTATATGTTATATGTTATATTATAATATAAAACATAAAATAAACAAAGCCATTTGAGTGTTCATATTCTTGGTAGCCGAAACCAAACAAAACAAAAAGAAAAGAAAGCAAGCTAGGGTTCGGTCAATATTCAAGCTCAATTAAGGTTCATTTTTTTGTTCGATTTTTGATAATTTCTACGTTTTTTAGATCGTTGCTTCGAGTATTACAAAACCCAAGCTTTAATTTTTTTTAATTTGATGAATATTTTGAGTTGTGCCATTGTTGATAGTTTTTGATTTTTGTTGTTTGATGGCGACAAATGAAAGATATGTTTTAGATTAACAAATTTTGTATTGGAGTTTTTGATGATTTTGAGTAATTAGGACTTAATTGAAAAAAATAATAATTTGAGGGACTAAAATGTGAAATTAATAAATTATATGGGCTTGTATAGACATGGGTAATATTCGGCCTAGCTTGGGTATGGAGAAATTTGGTGTATTTTGTGTTTTGTGCAATAGGGACTAAATTGTAAAAATTGTAAATGTCAGGGGTAAAATGGTAATTTTCTTATTTATGTGTTTTTGGACTAAATTGAATGAAATTATGTTTGAATGAGCTTAATTTGAAAATGTTTAGATCAAGAGCCAAAGAAATCAGATTTGGACCGAGGAAAAACGAAAGTTGTCGACTAGCAGCCCCGTCCCGTTTTAGGACGTCCGAGGTAAGTTTATAAGCAAATAGACATGTTTATTGATTGTATAATATTTTAATTACATGTTGTTATGAAATGTTATAAGTAAATTATGTTAAGGCCGAATATGTTAATTTGGCTATGACATTTTCGAGTTCGATTCGACCGAGATACGACGTCCGAAAGCCCCTTGTGAACCTTAGGAATAGCTAGGATAAATATGTCATGACATAGGATTCCGATATATGTGTGCGAGTAAGACCATGGCATCGATTTGTGATTTCTAATATGTGTTTACGAGTAAGACCCTGTCCGGGACAGTGGCATCGTTTTGTGGCTACATGTAAGACCACGTCTGGGACGTTGGCATTGTATTATGTGATTATCCGAGTGTCCTATCCAATTCTAAATGGTTCATCGGGCAGTGATAAGCTATATTTGAATATGTAAAAAGAGACATGTGATAGGTATGAATTAAATTGTTACCAAGTCAAGGTAATGACAGTAAGTAATTAATATTCGATATAATGACTTATTGAATGAGTATGGATGGAGAAATTATATTATAGTAATCAAAATTGGTAAGGATATACATAAATGAACTGTAATTGTCTTCGAATGATATGTGATGTGATTATTAATGGTACCAAGTACATTCAGTCATTTGGATAATGTATATATAATGATATATATTATTATACTTAGTAGAAGTTATGAATATAAGTGAATTTGATTGCTTAATGATATCTTGGCTTTGTAAATGAAGTATTTATTACTTGGGTTGATTACATAAGCATTCGGCCAAGGTGAGGATTTTGTATAAGAATGAAATATCATGAATGAATGTGGTAGGTTGAGAATAAACATATTCATATCAGAGTGGTTCGGGTAAATTTATTATTGAGATAGTTATATTATTAGTTTATTTATTTGCTTATAGCTTACTAAGCTATAATAGCTTATTGTGTGAATGTTTATTTCTGTTTTATATATTTTTGGGAAGTCAAGTTATAAGTTCAGAGATCGTCTGCGAAGTTCATCACACTATCTACTATTTTGAGTACCTTTATAAGTTAAATTCGAATTATAGCATGTATAAGTTAAAGTGTGTTTTGGGATGGTAAATTTTGGTTGTGTATAAAGCCATGCGAAATTGGCTGAGTAATATGTTTGAATTTAAATATGCTGGGCATGGTCTATGTTAATTATGGCTATAAGTTGCATGCTGTGTATGCTCATTATATAAGGTAAATGTTGGATGTTTGGACAAGGAGCAGTGGTTTTAAAAGGTTTGTGGTTGTTTTGACTATGATAATTCATAGGTGAAACATGCTCATGAACTTAGTAAAAAAAATGTTTTTTTTATTTAATAAGGTAATACTTATGGCTTGGTATTTTTTTGGGGTTCAAGATTGGATTTGGAAAAGGGTTAAAGCTCATAATGATATATTACTTATTTCGTAAAATGTAAATGTACGAATGGTGTGTGGATAATTATTTTCATGATTGGATAGTTGATCAACTTGAATGAGGTATTTTGTTCAATTGTATTTCGGCATGTATGTTCATGAAAATTTAGAAATAGACTATATATATGATTTATTAGTAGGAATTCTAATATATGAGATGGGCATATCATATGTTGGATTTAATTAAAGTCATGCATGTGTACTTGCATTTAAATATGATTCCAGTAATGATGATGTGATACGCATGAATTTAGTAATGCATATTACCATATCAATCAAATAGAAATATGTACGTTTAAATTTTCATGAGTGTGATTATTTATGTAAATTTACTGGTCATATATATATATATATATAAGTTCGCAAATTTGTATAAATCATTTATATTAGTCGAATGGACTAGAAAATCAAATGAGTTTATTTATAACCGAAAGTTAATATTATTTGGTAATGATGTGTGATATATGTATATTAGAGATTCGTATGAATTGTTATTTTACTAGTGCCGCATATATGAAATTGTTCTTGTGATATGCATACTAATAATACATGTGAACGATATACGCAAATATATCGATGATATGAAATGTTCAAGTTAAGAGTTGTAATAGCTTTTGATTTAAATCTTAGTCAATTTTCGAGAAATATTCATGCGATTATATAAATGTTTTATTTAATTGTTCGGAATTGCGTTTTATTCTGTAGCGCCTTATGATCCTATTCCAGTGACGAATACGGATTAAAGGTGTTACAGCAGCCCGTGCTGGGAAAAAGCTTTGCGTTATTTTCACACGGTCTACAGCACGCCCATGTACCTGGCCGTGTGAGTGTGGAAAACCTATATTCAAGAGCTCACTTAGTAAGTCAGGCGTTAAACACTAGAATTTCAAGAAGTTAATACCGTTAGTGCTCGGGTTGCCTCCCGAGAAGTGCTTATTTACCTCTCCATTGAATGGTCATGGTGGTTCGAGGAGTTTACACTCCTCATTCCTACTATCAATCTCATCAAAATAAGGTTTTAGACGAGTATTGTTTACCTTAAAAGTGCCGAATTTGGGATGAATTACCTCGAATGTACCAAATGGGAAAATGTTAAGTACCGTAAGAGGAATTTTTTCATTCGGTTTGGCAGTGGCAATGCGAGGATCTATGACATCTAATAATACTTTATCTCTAAGTTGATTTGGTGAGGTATTGAGCTCGTCCTGGCATAGTTTTGGTTTATTGTGTGTTCTCGGTTTAAGTGTCTGCCATTCATCTAGCTCCCCGATTTGTAACCTTCGTTCTTCATGAATAGGTCCTTTATTGTTGCTTGAACATGGCTCATATGTGTCATTCGTACTTATTTCCTGCAAAGTAGGTTGCAACATATGGTCAGTTTTAGTAGAATGATTTATACAACCTCGATGTTTTATTTGAATTGCGAGCTTGAAGGGTGATTGTTTCGTCTCCCACACGAAGTGTGAGTTCGCCTGTGCCAACATCAATAACTGTTCTAACAGTCGCTAAAAAGGGCCTTCCTAAAATTAAAGGAACGTTACTATCCTCCTCTATGTCTAGAATAACAAAATCCATTGGGAATATAAATTTATCAATTTTAACAAGTGCATCTTCAATAATACTCCTAGGAAATCTGATAGTTTTATCTACTAATTGAATGATCATCCTAGTTTGTTTCGATTTCCCAAGACATAGTTGCTTAAACATTTTGTAAGGCATGATGTTGATGCTAGCCCCTAAATCAGCCAATGCATTATTAACATCTAAGCTACCAATTAAGCAAGGAATTGTAAAACTCCCTGGATCTTTTAATTTGTTGGCTAGCTTATTCTGTAGAATAGCTGAGCAAACTGCGTTTAGCTCCACATGCGACGCCTCGTCTATCTTCTGCTTATTTGTTAAAAGCTCCTTTAAAAACTTCATTGCGTTCGACATCTGTGAGAGAGCTTCAATAAACGGTAAGTTGATATGTAATTTCTTTAAAAGTTTAAGGAATTTACCGAATTGTTCATCTGAGCGGTCTTTCCTTGTCGCATTAGGGTGTGGCACATGAGGTTTATATTCTACACTTACTGGTTTTTGTTCGTTGTGGTTTACTTTACCTTTACCTTTGCTTTCCACCGTTTCTTGCTTTGGTTCTAGTTCAGATGCAACTAACCCTTCTTCATTTCTAATGTTAACCGCATTGAGTTGTTCCCTTGGGTTAGGTTCAGTATTACTTGGCAAACTACCTTGTGGTCGTTCAAAAATTAATTTGGACAGATGGCCAATCTGAGTTTTGAGCCCTTGGATCGACACTTGTTGGTTTTTAAGCGCTGTCTCGGTATTCTGGAAATGAGTTTCCGACACCGCTATGAATTTGGATAGCATCTCCTCAAGGTTTAGTTTCTTTTCCTGTTGATAAGGTGGCTGTTGAAAACCCGAAAGATTTTGTGGCCTTTGATTTCCTTGACCACCCCATGAGAAATTTGGGTGGTTCCTCCAACCTGCATTATAAGTATTACTGTATGGGTTATTTTGAGGTCTAGAGTTATTATTACCCATATAGTGGACTTGTTCCTCTTCGATTGTAGGATTGAAGGGTTGGTATTCTGTATGTATGCCTCCTCCACTAGAATCACACCTCATCACTGGATGTACCTACGTAGAACCAAATAAACCATCAATCTTTTTATTTAGTAGTTCCACCTGATTTGATAACATATTAACTGCATCGACGTTATGAACGTCTACTGTTTTGGTTGGCTTAGTCCTCATGACTTGCCACTGATAGTTATTCAGTGACATCTCCTCAATAAATTTGTAAGCTGCTTTAGGTATTTTGTTGTTGATGGTTCCATCAGCTGCTGCATCAATCATCTGTCTTGTCGAGGGGTTCACACCATTATAAAATGTTTGAACTTGCAGCCATAAAGGTAACCCATGGTGAGGGCACCTTCGTAGTAGATCCTTGTATCTGTCCCATGCATCGTAAAGTTTCTCTAAATCCATCTGCACAAAAAAAGAGATATCATTACGTAATTTAACTATTTTAGCTGGCAGAAAATACTTTAATAAAAAATTTTCAGTCATTTGTTCCCAAGTAGTGATTGACCCTCGTGGTAACGAGTTTAACCACTGTTTAGCTTTGTTTCGCAATGAAAAAAGGAATAACCGAAGGCGAATGGCATCATCAGAAACGCCATTAATTTTAAATGTGTCACAGAATTCCAGAATATTTGCCAAGTGAGCGTTGGGATCCTCATCCTGCTAACCATCAAACTGAACAAATTGCTGTATCATTTGAATCGTGTTAGGCTTTAGTTCAAAATTAATTGCAGCAATAGTAGGCCTAACTATACTTGACTCAGTTCCTATTAAATTTGGCTTAGCATAATCATACATAGTGCGTGGAGCATGATTCTGATTTACTTGATCGTCGGCAATCGCAGGAGGTAGCAGATTTTCCTGATTTTCAGCCATCTCCTCGGTTGTAATTGGAATACCGTCCTCTTGCTCTTCCTCTGTGTATCTTAGGCTTCGCCTTATTTCTCTTCGCCGCAAGTCAAGCATCGATTTTTCTCAAAAGTAATGGTCCTGACGGGTTTCTTCTAGTCATAAACAATAAGAACCTGCCAGAAGAAAGAAAAAAAATTTAGCAATGAAAATCAAAACAAAATTTAAATTGCAATAAAAGTAAATGGCTAAAGTAATAAAAATCGAGCGTTCCTAATATCTTGGTTCCCCGGCAATGGTGCCAAAAACTTGATTGTCACTCACGATAAGTTTTAAAATTTATAAATGATCGTACTCAAACTAACTATTATCACGATGAAGGTAAGCGCAGCTATCGAACAGTAGTATAATTTTAGCAAGACCGAATGTCGAACCTAAAGGAACCAAAAGTACTAGTATTAACTTTATTTTTATTATATGGCCTAAGAATAATGGGGGTTTTTATTAACTAATTAACTAATCTAAGAATGCGCAGAAAATAGGTTTGGGGAAAATACTTATTAGAAAATTTGATTGATTAAGAAAATACCCAAGGAAAAATCCACCTAGAGTTCACTTGTTATTTGACTCTGAATCGGATGATTTATTTATTCAACTTGTTCCGTAGGAATCCCTAATTTATATTATTATCCCTATTCAAGACTAATAACATCTAACCCTAAATTGAATAATTGAAATCTCTTTCTAATTAACACCTTAGGGTTGCATTAACTCGATTTATGGATCCCCTTATTAGGTTTCACCCTAATCCGGCAAAATCTTGTCACCCTATCTCTAGGCGTGCAATCAACTCTGCTTAATTATGACAAATTTACTCCTAGACAAGGACTATTCATCCTCTAAATAAGCGCATTAACTTGAATCAATATCCTGAAATACCAAAGCAAGAATTAAGAACACATAATTAAGAACAAGTTAAATATTTATCATACAATTTAGATAATAATAACAAGATTCGTCTTAGGTTTCATTCCCCTTAGGTATTTAAGGGGTTTAGTTCATAACTAAAAAGGAAAACATCTCAGAAAAATAATGAATGCAAAACATAAAGAAAAACCAAAACTCCTGAAGGGAAATTGAGGGGAGATCTTCAGTCTTGATGATGAATCTGGCTTCTAAGATGGATCAATCGGCTTTCTTCAAGTAATTCCTTACCCCCTACTCTGCGTGTCTTCTTTAATCCTCCTCTAGGGTGTTTAAATAGGATTTAGAATGCCTAAAAGCCCTCAAAATCGCCTTTTTTTGAATAGAACTTAACTTGGGCTCGACAGGGACACGCCCGTGTGACACGCCCCGTGTGCGATTACTTCAGGACGTGGTCGCCCTTGTTGAGGTTGTTTTAGGCCGTGTTTAAGCCTGTTAGAATGGCAAGGGCGTGTGTGCTACCCGTGTGACGAAGTCCAGGCCGTGTTGTTTTCCCATATCGGCCCATTTTCTCCATTTTTGGCCCGTTTCTTGTTCTTTTTGCTCTCCTGTGCTCACCTAAGTATAGAACATAAAATTAAAGGATTAAAAGCATCAAATTCACCAAATCTAAGGAGAAATCATTCATAAATGTGTTAAGCATGGGATGAAAATATGTATAAATTACGGTTTATCAAAATGCTTATGAGAACTCATGATTATACAAAGAAGCGACAAAGCGACGCCATGATGCTCGTTTGAATCAACCTAGGTAGTTTGCAGCCAAAGATCTTGTTTTGCTATACAACTTAAAGCTCAAATTGTTCCCTGGAAAGCTCAAGATGGTCAGGTCCATTTGTAGTCCAAACCGTCTTTCCCTATGGCACAATAGAGGTAACTCACCCAACGTACAACACATCCAAGGTAAACAGCCATCGACTTAAACTTTATAATGATGAGGACTTTAGAGATGATAGAAAGGAGTTTCAACTTCGTGAACCTTAGTAATTGAGAGCATAAGGTAAGTCTAGCTTAATACTTTAAATAAGAGCTTCTCGAGAGGCAACCAGAGTACTAACATTGTTAATTTCCTCAATTTTTATTTTAGATTATTTCTTTAAAAATTAACTAAACATTAAAATACAAGTTTTTGACCCACACGGCCTAGACACACGAGTATGTCCTAGGCCGTGTGACTTAACATGGGTGCGATAAAGAGTTACACGGCCGTGTGACATGGCCGAGTGCCTCACACGACCTGGACACACGGGCGTGTCATTGGCTATGTGGATCTTAGAACTTAGTTTTTATTTTTAAAGGAAATCGACAGATAGTTTCATGTCCAAGCAACGCGGCTGTGTAACCCACATGGCCAGGACACACGGGCGTGTCCTCGGTTGTGTGAGCCCTAAAGCTTACATCCCTAAAAATAGATAGAGACACGGGTTAAAATAGTCCACATGGGTGTGTGACACAGCCGTGTGGACCACATGGCCAAGACCCACGAGCGTGTCCTAGGCCGTGTAAAAACTGGAGCTTTATTGTCCAAATTTAAAACAAGTCAGAGAAGTACACGGGCAAGGCACATGACCGTGTGTTCGAGCACACGGGCGTAGGAGAAGCGAACGAGATTGCACACGACCGTGCAACACGTTCGTGTGAAGATTGGGCTTATTTAATTAATCACACACGGGCTGAACACAACCCACACGGGCGTGTGACCCAACATGGCCCTCACACGACCGTATCACCCATTAAAAACCCTAACCCCTTTTCTTTTTCTTTTTCTTTGTCTTTTTCCCCTATATTTACCCTAGCCGTCGCAAGCTCCTTGTCACCCTATTTCAGCCACCACCTTCCTCCTCTTTCGGCCGCTCCTTCTCCATTTCCAACAGCCCCCAGCCGAAACCCCCCATTCATTTTCTTCCCTTTTCTCTTTTTCACCCTTACCCGACAACCCCTCTTCCCCTCTCCGTTCTTTCCCTTTCTTTTCTCTCTTCATTTCCTATTTCTTTCTCCTCTTCCTCATGCTCCAGCCCGTACCACACCCCATCACGCCACCCTAACCCCTTAACATCCGATCGCGCGCCATTCCAATCACCACCTACCACAGTCGGTCATCCCCTTTCCCCTTTTACCCTATCTTTTTCTTTAATTCATTCTTTATTAAATATTATTATTTTTAGTTCAATTATTTATTTTAATTATTATTATTATTTTAATCAATTGTTCTTTTATGATTTTACTTATTATTATTTTAGATTAATATAGGAGTATTGCTATTTTGTATTTGTATCGATTTCCCATTGTTTTTTATTACTATTTGTTATTTGTCTCTAGCATTCGACTTGCCTATTTCTTTATGTAATTATGCTTTCATACTTATATTTGTCTTATAGTCTGGAATTAGTTATGTGGTTTATTATTACCGTTTGATTCATGATGACTCCATTTTCTGGTTTTTGCATGTTTGGATATTCATATGTATTGTTTAGGAGTTGTTTACTATTTAGGATTATTTAGACTTTCTTTTATTTTATTTATGATTATTTATTTATTCTTAAATTCTTCTATTTTCAGGCAGTGTATGAAGAACACACGCGGCAAGTCTAAGGTAGTCGTCCCAGCTTCAAAAAAGCAGAAAGGCCCCAATGGGACCTCCTCCTCGAGCGCATCTATCGAGGCTCGTCACCCCTATATTTGATTTGCAGTGGGCCTTCAGGAGGATCTGTACCAGCTACTTCGACAACGACCACTCGGTTTAGGCCGTTGCATTTATTGGGCCGCATTGGAGCAGGTCCGCCTAGCTGACGAGGTTTGCGCCTTTATTACTACAACTCCGTGGGATAGATTCTTTGCCATCATCGAGCCCACCTACATAGAGCTAACATTAGAGTTCTGTTCAATGTTTATGGTTCAGCAAGTTATGACGGTTCACGACGAGCCTCGTACCATCAGTTTTTGACTTGGTGGGTTGATACACCACATGAGCGTTCTCAAGTTCGGCACGGCTATGAGCCTTTACACTGACGAATTTATGAGCACCGAGAACTTTCTTAGACTCCACCGGTACATCTACTATTCACCATCATGATGTTGGACTGAGCTTACAGGGAGTCAGATTCTTTATGACGCGAGTCGCTCGAAGGCGACGTCTCTCTCTCTCCAGCCCTACGGTACCTTCACACCCTCCTAGCTCACACTTTGACAGGATGGAGAGAGAGCACTGGCGTTTTTAGTACCTATGATGCCTACTTTCGATGGAGCATGGATACCAGACATGTTTTTGACTTGGCGTACTTCATCGCTCTCACCTTTCGTCATCAGACTGAACGCTATAAAAAAGTTCCCATCTGTCTCGGCCCTTATGTGACTCGTCTCTCTCGACATTTCAGTTTACTCGACACACCGAAGCAGTCCTTGGCACTTACCCTCATTGGCCAAATGCCCCCTCAGGGCATCTCGAGCATGATCCACATGAGGATGATCGAGCGGCGACGTGGAGTGGACCCCCTAAGTACAGACTATTCCAGTCTAACGTTCAGCATGACCCATAAGACTTCACTGATGATGTTCCTCCCTACCACGAGGATCCAACTCCACCACCACCTTCGACCCACCGCTCTACTCATTTTGCTATGACCTTCGCGGACCTCTCCGAGAGATTTACTCGCTTTGAGCAATAGTGTTTTCAGAGGTTCAACTGCATCGATGCAACTCTACAGCAGATATGCCAGCATCTCCACATCTCCTCCTCAGCGCCACCGGCTCAAGACATTGATCAGTCTGATAATGAGGACCATTGAGTCCATTTGTCTTTAGATTTCTTTTTCTTTTTCTTTTTATTTTCTTTTAATTTTTCTTTTTATGTTTATTTTCTCTTTACATTTTGAACTTTATTTTTCTTTCTAATAATTGTTCCTAATCGAGTTTAATCCTTTGATCCTCTTCAATATTTGTGTTTATCTTCTTATCAGTTGCTCAGAATCATGCATTCCCTCTACATTTATCTACAATTCTGCTTTTCACTATTTTGGGATTTTTATCCATTATTCAGGGCAATTTCAGTTTTCTCCCTCTCTTATGATATTCTATTTATATTATGATTATATTTTTTTGTACATTGAGTACAATGTACATTTTAAGTGTTGGGAGGTTATTTATATGATTATTTGAAAACCCCTGAATTATGCCTTGTACTTAAGTAATTTCCTCATATTACTGTTAGAATGAATCTTTCCTCGATTTATGATTCTTATTGATATGTTTTAGATTAAAATCATAAGTAATTGTGCATTGATTATTTAAACTTTAAGACACTAGAGAATCAAGCATGATGAGTCTATTTTTAGAATTAAAAATTTTTAGGTTGTTTCCCTAAATTGAAGTATTACCTTGACGTTTGAGATTTGCAAGATTAACATCAAAAACTATAATTTTTGTGAGATTTTGAGCCTTTAGAGCATACACTTTTCTTGCTCACTCTATTATTGGTTATGAGTGTGTCAATGTTGATTGGTTATTCTATAACTTGCTTCGATTATACATGTCGAGACCACACATTTTATTTGATATACTGAGATGATAAAGACACCTAGGTTTTAACCCATTTATCTCATAAGCCTACCTTAATAATTAACTCTTAGTGAACCCCTTTTAAGCCTAACAAATCGTTTCTTGATTTGCCCATTAATATTAACCCATAACTCATTTTTGATTCATTAAGAATTGTTTCTAGTTTTATTGACTCCCTTTTTGTCGAGATTTGATTTGGCTAGTTGTTTAACTATGTTCTGTTGTTTCAGTTGTTAAATTTTCTATTATTATCTATTGTTCTAAAAAAAGTGAAAAAAAATACATTTATGTTGATTATTACTAGTTCTATGTTTTTTGAGCTTAAGTAGTTAATTTCATATTCTGAGAAGAAGCTCGTGTTATTCTTTAATAATTTCGATTGATGTAATTATTCAGTATTAGATTATTTTTCTATTTAGGTAGTTTATCAATTCGATCTCGATTCTAACCTTCTTTTTCAGCCTTTATCCACACCTTTAACCTAAGCCCCGTTACAACCCTTTAAAGACATTTTGATTTGTGTATCATATCATTTTATAGTGGTGGAGATTTGATTTTTATGCAAGCCTATGGTAATGACTTTTCATAATTGACTTTTGAGTGCTTAATTTTTTTAACCTTAAACACTTTGAGTGATTTGAGCGAATCTTTAGTGAGGATGTAAAATCTTGTCGATTTTGAATTAAAGGTAATTACTTAGATAAGGGGAGATACCTATGTTTTCATGTCTTAAAAAAAATGTGTGACTTGGATTGTTTGAATCTTTAGGGCTATTTTAGTTGAATTATGAATGTGTGATTATTTATGAATTATGATAAAACATTATGGATGAGAATTATGAATTGAGAAAGTTAATTTTAATTGTGAGTTGAGGATTTTGCTTGAGGACAAGCAAACGCTTAAGTGTGGGGATATTTGATAAACCATAAAAGTAACACATTTTAATCCCATGCTTGGCATGTTTTTGGATGATTTATTATTTAATTTAGTGAATTTGATGCTCTTAATCCTTTAATTTCATGTTTTATACTTAGGAGATCATAGGGGAACAAAAGGAGTAGAAAACGGGCCAAAATTGGACAAAATAGGCTGATTTAAAGATCCACATGGGCAAGACCATTTCCATACGGGCTGAGCACACGCCCGTGTGAGCCACACTCCCATGTGGCAGTCTGTGTTGATATTGCTCCCTATTTCCTAAACACGCAGAAAAAGCCAATTTTAGGGTTTCTAAGCATTCTAAAATCTATATAAACACACTAGAAGAAGACCTAAGGGAACACAATAAGTAGAAAGCAGAAATTACTCGAAGAAAGCCGTTGGAATCATCTCGGAAGTAGATCCACTTCAAGATTGAAGATCTCTATTCAAATTTCTCTCAAAGTTTATTTAGGTTTTGTATGTCTTGTTGTTTTTCTAAATCTGATATGTTTTCCTTTTACATTATGAACTAAACTCCCTAAATATCTAGGGGGACGAAACCTACGATGGATCTTATTATTTAATTATCTGAATTACATGATAAATACTTGTTCTTGTTCTTAATTATGTGTTCTTAATCCTTACCTTAATATTTTCAGGATATTAATCCAAGTTTGATGTGCTTATTCAGTGGGGCAAAAGTCTCTGTTTAAGAGTAGATCTAGCATAATTGAGCGAAGTTTATTGCAATCCTAAAAATAGGACGACCTAAATCTGCCGAATTAGAGTCAAATCTAATAGGGGAATCCATAGATCGAGTTAATGCGACGATAGGGGTTTTAATTAGAAAGAGATTTCAATTAATCAATCTAGATTCAATTGTTCTTAGTCTCGAAAGAGATATTAACATAATTTAGGGATTTATACAGAATCAAGACAAGTGAATGAATCATTTGATTCAGAGTCAGAATAATAAGTGAAGTCTAGGTGGATTCTTTCCTGGGTATTGTCTCTCTCATTGGTTTTCTTAAGTATTTTCCCAATTCGATCTCTGTCACGTTCATAATTAATTAGTTTAATTTTAGATTAAAATACCTCCTTTAATTATTAGGCTAAATAATAGAAAGATAGTTATTACTAGTACTTTTAGTCCTTGTGGATAAGATATTCCAAACTCACCATAGCTATACTACTATTCGATAGGTGCGCTTGCCTTCGTTGAAATATTAGTTAGTTTCATGACCCATCATGAAGATGTGTTGGTTAATGTGCGAAAATTTATCATCCCAGTCGAATTTGTAATTTTAGATTTAGAGGAAGACCGTGAAGTACCCATTCTACTAGGTAGACCATTTTTAGCGACATCGAAGTCCACAATTGACTAGAAAAGAATGAGTTAACAATGAAGATTAATGGTGAGATCAAAATTTTCAAATGTGGTTACCAACATAATGAGTTAAAAGGGAAAAATAATGTTTTGAGATATTTGTAAAATCCCTAACTACCTTGAGCCAGAAAAGGTGTTTTCTGTTATTAGTGCAGGTCGAAAGAGCAAATTTAAAGAACGAGACAAGCGAAGGAAGGTGGAGTGGCACGATGGATACTGGATGAACACTGATAGAAATAGAACTGGCAGATCATCTACGTGTATTGTAACAAAGATGACGGATGAATCTGATAGCAAAACCTAACTTTTTTAAACTAAACTGGAAATTTTGTGTAGATTAGTGTGTTCTATACTAACGAGTAGCGTAAAATTTGTTTTTGCTCAAAATGATCAAAATTGTTTACCGAACACTTTGAAAAATGAGAAAAGGGGCTGAAACAAAGTCTGTGTCAACATCAAACCTCTATGTTGCCACATCGCTTCTAAACTCAAGAAATCCATCTCGGTGTCACGAAATAACACCTTTGTGTTGCAACACAGCCACCAGTATACCCCAGACTCAAAAATTTCAAGGCGTGTCGCGACATTGAACGCCGATGTCACGACATCGGCATCTTGCCAGAGGTGTTGCGACACGAACCCTTGTGTCGCGACATCACTAAAATATTCTGTAGGGTCAACCCAATCCATTGCGCAGTCCACCAGCTTAAAAGTTGTTTTAACCTGGTTTTAACTTTAAAACACCTTAATTTTAAACCTAAAAACACTTTCAACATAACTCTGAATCACCTCTAAACTTCATATTTCCCCAACCTCCCTTAAATCTTAAATCCCTTTTCTCTCTTTTCCCTATTTTAGTGCAACAATTTCTTTCTTTTTTTATTCCATTTGGTGCAGGAACTAAAAGTATAACAGTAACAAAGTAACCATAACAAAAGCTCTAAGAGGATTTCCTAAATCTAATATTAGGTTAAGGTTTTTTAACTCATTGTTACTGTTCCATTGAATACATTGCTTGATTTTTTTCTATTTCTAGCATAATATTTCGCCAAGTTTAGAATAACGAATACACAAGAACCATAGTCGATTTCAAATCCTTTAAAATTTTGAAATCCTAATGCTAAAAAATATTTTCACGAACTTCTAGGTAGAACATTTATTAAGGAAAGAGGAATCGAACCATCGATGGTTCTGTGCAATGAAATTTGGTCTTTAGTCTGGTACCATAAATTGAAGCACTTCTGCACAATCCCAAAAGAAAATGTTGTTATCCCACTTGTGAAAGAATTTGACGCTATTCTTAGGGACGAGGAAACTGGAAGACCACATGATGTCATGTGGAAAACGGTAATCGTACGAGGTAAGGATTTGCCATTCTCCTTGAAAAAGATTCGTAAATATTAAGAAGCCCCATATTATAAATTTTATTTTTTAAAAAATATTGATTTAACGAGATTTAAAGATATCGATATGGAAAGCTTCATCAAATATTTAACTGAAAATCGAGGTGAATGAAACCTCCGCCCAGATACTGGACTTCTGACTAATTTCAATCAAGCCATAATGTTCCCTATCACTAAAATGTGGAAGCAATTTATTTGCATTAGGATTACAGCTGCTCTTAATGTGTCTAATGTCAATACATTCCGAGCTATTTTGTTATATGGAATTTTATAGAAGAAACAAATATGCATTAGGGAATGGATCCATCAAAGTATGAAGCGTTGTGTGAGTGACCAGAAGGTCGGGATTTTCTTTCCCTACCTCGTGATGGCACTTTGCAAAAGCACAGAGGTTCCAATGGAAGAAAACGAGCAGTTCATGCATCTAACAAAGAGCTTAATAGGTGACTCTATGTACACTTAATACATAAAACTCCAGCGAAAGCAGATTATAGATTGAAACCAGAGGAGAAAAGAAAAGATGAGTGTCCCAACTTCACTGAAACGAAAAGAAAAATCAACACCTAGACAAGAAATGAGCGAGAGTAGCAGTACAAAAATAGATGGCATGATAAGACGGATGCAAGAAACATGCTTAGTCCTTCAAGAATTTGCACGGTGGAACAACACGAGAGTACTTAATTATCCGCTGGACATGTTTGGGTCGATACAAACCCATCATAGAGAAGAAGAGCAAGGGAGCGAGAATGAAGAAGGAGATGACATGGATTTTGAGGAAGAAGAGGATGATTAAACTAAATTTTTAATTTTTATTATTGGATTGTAATTAATTTTGGATAATTTTAATTTTTATCGATTTAGGAGTAGGATTAACAGTAGGATTTTACTTGTTTTCTGTTTCAGGTTTTCGGTGTAGGAACCCCACATGAAAAAAGCACAGCAATTTTAAGTTTATAACGAACGAGGAAAGAAGCACCCACCATTAGACAATAGTACTAACACGATCAATCAGGTAACTTCTCTCCTTATTTATTTAAGGCTACACATTAGGGACAATATGCTTCCTAAAGTGTGGAGGGGGTAACATAGGAATTTTTTTTTTTTTTATGTTTTTCCTTTAATTTTTATTGTCAAATGTATGCTTAAGCTTGTAGAAATACAAGTGATTTGTTAGGAGCATGTACATAGGTTGATTGTGTTTATTGTAAATTTGGCATGATAATGATTGATTTTAAATTTTCAACTATTAGACTACCAAGTTCTATATATTAAATTGTAAATAGGTATTGAGTAATTGAATATACCAAATGATATAAAAAAAATACAGGGAAACAAGTATGCTAGTATGTATGATGAATAGTTGAATTTGTGATTGCTTGAGTGATTAAATTTGTGAATATTGAGATATTTAGGGATGACCTAAGGCATTGTTTGGTATACACCCAAAGTCAAGAAGCTAACCCTATTTGTCAACCCCTATTACCTATTTTTGAGCTAGAAAACTCTTCTTGATGAACCTTCATGCAAAACCCAAGCCAAAACGTTAATTTGTACTTACCCTTTTTCTTTGGTCTTGAATTGCACAAATATAGACATCTGGTCATATGTATTGAGGGTCAAGTAGATACATCACGATGGATTTTGTAAAAATAAGAGTGAAATAGGAAGAAGCGGTGTGATATAGTAATTATAGGTTAGTTAACATGAGCAAAACAAAAGAAAAAATTTAGAAAGTAAGTCAAAATGAGTAGAAAAAGTATGTAAAAATCAAAAGCATTGTGAATGGAATATGTGAAAAAGAAAAATGTGACAAAGCCATGAACGTAGAAAAACTCAATCATTAATGCACAAAAACTCGTAAGCTAGCCATAGTTGTTGTATTATGCTTTGACTTCCTATATGGAGAAATAAGGAGATGAGCAGATAAGGGCTATTAAGAGGGGGAATAGGGAACAATACGATGTGCCAAACTATTTTCGTGCTTGAAACTATTTTGATGCTTCATGTTCTTGAATTTCATACCTATCCTAAGCCTCAAAACATGAATTTCATACCTATCCTAAGCCTCAAAACATTACAAGCCAAAAAGCTCTATGTGGCCTAGGTAAACTTATTCATGAATTGACATTATTTTGAGCGATTACAATAATGACTGCTTGAATTTTGCTAGGATAATCGAATTACTTGTATGGTTTATGGATGGATTCATATATTCGAAAACCTTAATGTTTGTATGCTTTGTAATATACTAAATTTAGGTGTTTGATATTGAAAGTGGTAAGTCATTCATATATCATGTTAGGATTATGTGTAGATATGAATATGCCTAGTTATGTACTCCGGAACCAATCTTTGTGCTATACTTGCTCAAGGGTCATCTTGTACTTTTTGTTTCTATTTTGCCTTACTTGAGGACAAGCAATGACTAAATTTAGGTGTTTGATATTGAAAGTGGTAAGTCATTCATATATCATGTCACGATTATGTGTAGATATGAATATGCCTAGTTATGTACTCCGAAACCAATCTTTGTACTATACTTGCTCAAGGGTCGTCTTGTACTTTTTGTTTCTATTTTGCCTTGCTTGAGGACAAGCAATGACTTAAGTGTGGGGGAGTTTGATCTGCCATAATACGGTGTAGTAGATTAAACTAGTTTTCGTACTTAAGGAACTTGAATACAAGCATTTTTATTATGTTTTAGTTAAGTTTTCCATATTTATTTTGAATTTAATAAAAAGTGTATTTTAAGTCTTTTTATAACCTTAGGGGCCGAATGAGGCCTAAGGGTAAGCTAACATATTAGTAAATGTGTAGGATACCATTTAAAGGCATAAGAACTCAAGACTGGCCATTGTGTTGCAACACGAGAAGTTCAATGTCACAACATAGGGAGCAAAATACAAGAATTCCAAGTCTGCCTTTAATGTCACGACACAACCATAGAATGTTATGACATACCCCTGAAGCCAAACATGAACTAGACATATTGCCTTTAGTGTCACGACATCGACCCTGTACGAGAACAATTACGAGTGAGGGGTATTTTGGTCTGTACAATGGAAATCAACATAAAAACGGTAGCTAACCTAGGGTTTGAGGACAACGGCCAACCCTAACTCTATAAATAGGCTCTTTAAACACTTGTTGATGACAACTTTTCATATTCTAAGTTTTTCTCTGTAATTTTAGTTTCAGTATTCCTTTCCTTTAGGCTTTAGGTTTATTTTCAGTTTTTTTTCTGTAGTGTTATTCAGAGAACTTGTTTTGTAAACACAACCAAACGTTTAAGGATTATTGCAGTTCATCAATGGAATATAAACAGGATTTTGTAAACTATATTCTTGATCTATTCTTGATTTATTATTTATTATCAAGTTTATTATGTTTATGGATTTCATGAGAAACTAATCATCTTATGGGGGATTAGCGAGTGGAGGTGTGGTTGACTAATTGTTATGTAGGATTTTCTTATAGGATCAGTTGTTTAGGAGAGGGAGAAATTAAACCCTAGGCTTGACGACCCTGAGAAGTCATTTAGGTAGGAATTAACCCAAAATTGATATTGTCTATCTATGAACACCTTAACCCCGAACCAGTCTGAACTATGAAGTCGAGAGATAAGTAGTTCTTGTCAACTCGTTAGTTAGTGAAAGATTGAGAGATCCTGCTAGGGTAACAACTAGTTAATTGAATAGAAACCCGAAATAGGAATTAGTTATGATCACTAAAGCAAGCTAATCACCACTGTTTTCATTTGATTAAGTTTAAAAATTACTTTTCTAAAATTTATTTTATTTATGTAATTTTGATTCTTATTTATAAAAACCCAAAAAATTCTTCTTTATGATTTGTCGTAATATAATTTATTTATTTTTACTAATTAATTCTATCTTGTGTTTGGGTTAACTTTAATTTAGTATTCACCTCCCTTGGGTACGATCCTCAGAACTCACCTACTTCGTTGTAAAACTATATTACAACTTGACCCGTATACTTGCGAACACCGCCTCAATTTCACATCTTTAGTTGCAGTATTCACACTCTAAATGTTAGTACGTCCAGAGACGATCAATTCTTTAAAAATTCAATTAAAAAATTTTGAAGTTTAGAGACCAATCTGACCTCAACAATAGTTTAACAACATCCTGGTGCTTTCTTTTTATTATATTAATCTATGTTTTATGGTACCTTTCACAGAATCAAACAGCTTAAGGTTAACATATATTTTGGTGCATATCTTGGATTAACAATGGATGAATCTTTTTTATAATGGGGATAACCATTAGACATTAAATCATGGATACCACTACTGATTGGCTTCCATTATCAGCCAAATGTCAAAAACTGAAATCCATTCATGGCAAAAAAGTAATTGCAACAAAAGGAAAATTTGATAGCAAAATGATAATCTAAGCTATGTACCCAGAAAAGAAAATTGATGAATCCAAATCAGTGCCAAATTTCACCAAACCCTAAAACACAATTTTTAGTCTCCACTTGAAATTCAGGCTGCAATTTCTCAGTCCAGGGCCCTGTCTTATATTGATGTTTCATCTTTTGATTTTTAGTATTTAGCATTTATTTTCCCCCATGCCTTTGGTGAAATGCAATGCAATTTACTTTGACTAGGTCTACAAGTATGTAGTTTGGTGATAGGAAGAAGCTCACCCTAAGACCAATCCATCAATTTACTGCCCCATGAATTCCATAGGTGGAAATTAAAGCAAGAGTGGGTCATGGAAGTTTCATATATGTATATCAAGAGTCGCTTTTTCTTTTGACATTAGATATAATAGTCGGGTTGTATTCTAAGATGACATAATACAATGGGTTCTTTTATGTTTTTATTCCTTGGAGTAGACTGATCTTATCTTTGGTGCCAATAGAAACAGACCAAATTTTGTAGATTAAATTATATGAATTCCGAATTGGATAAATACCATCTCTTAATAATCATTATATGAATTAACTAGGTTAAATTTCGAACTCCAATTTGACAAATATGATTCCACTGATAATGAGGCCAAATAAAGTGAAGTCAGGTTGAAAAGAACGAGTATATAATTATATTGGTTGGCCAGATGATTATCAAAAGACTAGCAACTGTCAAAATTTGTTATTTTCCTACTAATGACTTTGACGGCCTTAGTTGACATAATGACATCTCATTTAGCACGCAATGCTATTACAAGGACCTGGAAACCAGAGCTAGTTAGGCTTTTGCCCCCAACCCAGCTGTCACCAAAACTACATGATGGGAACATAATGAATACATGAACCAAATTCAGCCTTTACTTTTCTTTTATATCGAAAATAAGGATAAAAGAACAGAACAGATCAGACAAGGCCTCTCATACACATACAGTTTGGTTATGAGCTCATCAATGCAAGAGCAAGGTAATTCATATAAGATATCACTAGCCTTTTAGAGTTAACTTTTAACACTACTTTATCAATATACAAAAGCAAAAAGATCTCATTAAGATCACTTTTTAACATGCTGAAGCAAATTACATTTAGTAGATGAATTTACAAGGGGGAAACAAAAGAAAAATAAATAATTAAATAACCAAAATCATAGCCTTCTTTACTGAGAAGATTCTGGACTTTTCAAGAGCAACTATCTGCACTTATCTCAGGCGTCTTGTCCAAAAATCTCTTCAATAATGTTGCACGTTGGCTGGAGATCGATGCCCTTCGCTGAACTCGTCGAATACCTAGTGTCCCAGATTTTTGCATCATAATTATCCAATAAATACACATTGCTCACCAGCTCACTAGAATCATCTAGTTTACCCTGCAAAGACTGACTAATCTCAGTTTCCATTCCACCAGCATGCAAATTGGCCTTTGTATCAACAAGACTATGAGAGTCAACCATGTTTGGCTGAAACTCAAAAGACATACATGAGTCTTCTTGTACATTGAAATCCTCCACGGTTCCAAAAACCTTGTCCGTTGGTTGAAAAACAGGATCGAACCTGCTCTCATCAAATGACTTTGTAACAGGTCCTTCATACGGAAGGTTGATACCATAATCCTCCCTTGTTGCAGCACTGCTATAATATCCAACATAATTATCACCATCAGAGTCACCACTATCATCATCCACATCATTGTCATCATCATCGTTTGCCTGATCTTCCAGATCAGCAAGAGACTCAATCGCAGAGTCTTCATCTTCCTCTAAAGCTTGAACTTTATAAGACGGTTGATTTCCACACAACTCATCATCATCACTGTCGATGTCCAGACTACTGGATCTGTTCTGAACAGCTCTCCTCTGAAGGATGAAGACATTGAAATAATAGCTGACAAGCTCTCTCTTAGATCTTGATGGGAAAACCACAGACAAGTGCTTCCAAAACTTCTTACCCAATGACACAGGATTAGTGTAAACAACCTCACGAAAGATCTCTTCATCTTCTTCACTCCATTTATATGCTACATCCTCTCCCATGTTATAAAACCCCAGTTTCACGAATTTTTCATGCCCAAGGGATTTTCGTAGTAGTTTTCGTGCCTCCGTAACATGCTGTTGCACACATCTTAAAGAGCCCCTATCCAGGCAACTACAGTCGAATCTTCCAGCACCAACTTTATCACTGCTGTTAGCAGACAAATCTGAATCTGGCAATGGAATGATACATGTCCCCATCTTAATATCTTCATTGTCAATATCTGCAGCTTTAGATGCTTCATTCTGTGCAAACTTAATATTCTTTATGTGCCTACCCCATGATGGAACATTGGCTTGATGATTTGGCCCAAGTGGAACTTGTTTTCGAGGAGACCGATCCAAGAGTAAATAATAGTCACCCTCAACAGGAGAAAATGTTTTTCGTGGGAAATCGAAGTCAAAATATTCAGATGAAACAGGTGAAATTGCTGTTACACCAGTGCTTATATCTTCCTCACTAGAAGTGCTAGTGACCAAAGATAACGGAGCACTAGTCTCAAAATCCTCGTCAACCAAATGAGCAACATCATTAAGAGCATCACTTTTAAATTCTTCATACCACTGGTGTTTATGAAACCCACCTTCAACATCTACTGTATCAAACAGAAAAGATCAAATCAATATTAAAACTATACAGCAGAATATGAATCATTCACATAAAAACAATAACAGTCACCCTTTACCTGAAATATGAGGCTTTTGAGGACTATTACCATGGGGAGTAGTATCAGCAAACCGAGTCCGCTTGTTATCATAGCCAAACTGTCTTGGATTCTTGAAAGGAAGTTCCTGCAGCTCCTCATCATCAAAAGGCCGCTTAAATCCCATTTACCACCTGTGTGACAAACAATTAATTATAAACAGAAGGTATAATAGTAATAGTTTTAATAAAGAGTAAAGATAGAGATGCAAGTCAGTAACATAACAGCCAATGCACAGGGGAACATAGTAAGACAATAACATAACACTTTCAACTTCAAGAATAAGTTTATGTCCAAGGAAACTTAAACAATAAACATTTTCCGGAACTCATTTAACCAAGAAATTTTGATATAACCTTACTGGGAAGAACTGTGCTATTAATATTAATTATAATGCACGTGCCATTTCAGTCTACAAGCATAACTAAAAACAAAAATATTCTACCTCTTATAAAATAATTACTCTTACTTTGGTGAGCTGAAAGGGGTAATATACTGACAATGTCACTTATGAAAGCAAGAATTAATACATTAAACACAGAAACTTGAGTAAATTTAAATAATTAAGTCAATTACCTTTAAATTTTCTTAAATTGAAGCTTTAGTCTGCTAGAAAGGGCACTAAAAAGCCAGGGATCAATTAAAACCTTAGAATCCTCAATTGAGATGTGGGCCGCCCTTAATTATGCACAAAATTTGATTTCACTACGGGAAGACGCGTTTTCCCCCAATTAATTTTGACTACCGGGGCAAGCCCTAAATTGACAAGAAAACCCTAACCCTAAAATACGAATTCGCCAAGGAAACAACAAAATCACGACAAGAAACCCCTCTAAAAGGTAACACCGCGGCGTAAAACACCAAAACCCTCTAAGAATTCCAGATAAAAACGAACCCTAAAGTACCGAACAAAATCTAAGCCCTAAAAGGAAAACGAATCGCGAACAATCGGACCAAATTAGACCAAATCAAGTAGGGATATCAACACGAATGAAGAAAAACCCAAAACCCATGAGAGATCGAGGGAAAAAAAAGGCTCGATCGAAGGGATCTAAGAGATTGAAGAGCCCTAACCCTAGTTGCGCGTAAAATCAACAGCTGGGATAGAAAGAGAGATCGATCGAAAGGTAAGAACAAGAATCGAAAAGATATTTACGTGATTTATATATTAGAGGAAGAAATTGGGAGAAAATCGTAGATTGATTTTCAGGTTAATTTGGGGATCGAGAAAGAGGCGGCAAATAGGAGATAGGGGGAAGAGACGACACGGTTCGAGGGCTTTTCTTTATACAAAGCGGTCTAACAGGACCGGATTGGGTTAATTAAACACACACAAAAAAAAAAAAAAAAAAAACCATTTTGACTTTTGATCCTAATTTCAAAATTGAGTATGAATGATGAACCCGCTCCTTATTAGCTATAGAATATATATTTGGTTTAAATATGTTGTTAGTCCCTGTAATTTTTAAAATTTTTATATTAGTCCTTATACTTTGAAAGTTAAAAATTCAATCCCTACTTTTTCAATTTAAGAATTCTAATCCAACCATTATTGTTGCTGGTAGTTTCCATCATAAATTTTCAATTTAATATGCTTATTTTTATCAACCATACATATATCACGTCATATGAAGGCAACTTAACTAATATGTCAATAAATTTTAACAAAAAATACTAACAAAGTTAATGATTGGATTGGAATTTTAAAAAAAAAAAAGTAAGAGGACTTGATTTTTAAGTTGATCAAAGTACAAGAATTGATAAAATATTTTAACCTGTTTTTTTTATATTAGACTACATTTTATATTAAGGTTAATTATATTAAATATCTCTAAATTGTTATTCAAATTTTAAATTATTTTAAACTTCAAACTATTTTAATTGAGTTTTTAAAATATCAATATCATATCTTAGGTCTTTCGCCAATCTAATTATTAATTTTAAACTTAAATGCTAGCTTAAAATTAACATAAAGTATATTTAAAATATGTTAATCAAATGTAATTTGCAAAAAAAACATATAATCTCAATAAAATTTATAACTATGTAATAATATGAAATATTATAACTATCAAAATTAAAATAAAACAATTTTTTAACTATTTATTTTATATTAATTACTTTAAACTATTAAATATATATTAATATAAATAATATTTTAAATCGGTATGATAAACAATGCATAAATTGACCATATATATTTATTAAAATAGGATATATTTATTTGTTAATTTTTTTTTTATAGAATTTGCAATGTTTGATAATTACAGTACTATGATTAAGAGTTTATAATAGTAATTATAATAATAAAGAAATATTTATTGCAATGTTGCAAATTTCATATTTTTAAGTAAATTTCTATTGTAAAATCACTTGAAAGTTTGTATTATGAGAGATATAAATTAAGTCCAAACAAATAATATATATTTATAAATTTTTTATTCAACTAATTTAAAATAAATAATTATTTATAAAAATGATTTGTTCTCCACAGTGTCCTTCAGTGTCGCCTGACACATCGGTGACACTGCCTCCAATCATCAATTTAAAAAAAAAAATTGGGTATCGCCATTGTGTTAAGTAACACTAGTTTGTATTTTTCAAAATACCCATCAAAATACAAGTATTCAATGAAGGAAAAAAAATTTAATGGGTGTCGCCAGTCTGTCAGGCAACACTGGTAAATAAATTTAAAAAAAAAATTAAGGGGAAGCTCGTGACCATGCTTGCTTCATTAGTGGTTCTTGTCTTATTGGCTTGTTAGTGTCATCATTAGTGGATGAAATATTATTTCAAAAAAATAATCTTAGATGAGATGAGAGTGGAAAAGAAACAAATGTGAGAGAAAAATAAAGTGACGAGAGAAAGATATGATAGAAAAAGAGACGAGAGAGGGAAAGGAAAGATATTAACAAATATGAAAAATAGATATAGGAAAGGGAATTTAATATTTTATGGAAAATAGAGAATCAAAAGGGAATTTAATACCTTTCCTTTATCATATTTGACTTTTCTTCTCTCATCTTTCTTTCTCCCATATCTCTTTCTCTCGTGTACTCAATTGCCCTTTTTGTTTTTTTATTTTATTTCCGTTCTTTCCCTTATTCTTTTCAATTGAAAACCCTAATCGTCGTACTTAATAACCATCAGTGTCACCATTTACAGTGGCCTTTCATGCCTATTTAGACACCAAATAAGAAATTTCCTCCTTTTCATTGACTTCAATGGTTCAAATCTCCTAATAGCCGAATCCAAATCTTCTAAAACAATGCCCAAGGCATCAAACTACTCTTTCTACAATGTTTTTTTTTTAATATCACTCATACAACAACGACACCTAAAAAATATTTTTTAAAAAAATTTTAACGTGTGTCACTTGACAAACAAGCAGAACCCATTAAAAATATTTTTTTCCTTTTTTCTTCCCTAAATACCCGCGATAACAAGCTGAATTTGTATATTTAACGCACCCAATTTTGGTAATTTTTGCTACTGAGTCTGTAATTTTTAGTTAATTTTATTAGGTACGCAGTTGGAGTATCAAAATTCGAGTTAACAAGTAAATCGGGCTAAATTGGCGCACAAGCAATATAAGGGGGCGAATTGAAATTTTTGAGAAATATATGGCTAATCAGATTTTCTATTTGACATTGTAAAAGCTAGATTTAGAAAAAAAAAATCTAATATAAAATATGATCTAAGGTATGATTTTATGTTATTGGTTATTAGATAAATTAGGCTAAAATTAGCATTTGAAATGTATATAAATACCTTATGGTGGCTTTGGAAAATACAGAGATTGAATAAAATATAATTTATTTTCTCTCACCTTTTTCCATTCGTCTGTAGAATTAGGCAAACCATTTTGCCTTTTTCTTATTTTTGGTTTAATTGTTTTGTAAGCCCTTTCTCTTTTTCACCTATCACCATTTCATTTAAATACACTTTTAAGTCCCAATTGAGTATAATTAATTTTATGTTCAACTAATTTCCTTTTAAATTTAGCTCGATTATTATTTCAACAAAAAAATCGTGAGATATGAACCCACGCTAAAAACCTTTCAATATGGTATTCACTATTTCTCCCATATATGGGATAGTCACAATCGTCCTTTAAAGTTAATTCAATTTCAATTCAAAAAATGCACGTAAGGTTGGAGTTGTTTGGTGTACAGTTGGGAAATCGAGACGGTCGTCTGCCGAGTTTGAATTCCCATGAACAAATTGGCGTGTTCAATTGGAAAAAGCTAGTTGGATTTCTTCAAGGGAGGTAGTGATCAAATTTAAACAACCCACGCAGTTGAGACCGTTAATTCGAGTTAAGCTTTTCTAGATCGCAAAGCTGTCGAGATCTTAAATTGCGTACACGTTTTACGTGGTTAGATAATCAGTAAAGGTTAATTTGCAGGTCATACCAGAACCAACTACACAAGGAAAAGTTGGCAGTTGGGGCGTCCTTGATCGCCATAACCATTTGGAAAGGAAAACCTACTTTCAAGGATTGATTCAGTGTAGAAGTGTATCTAGGCTGAGGCTAAGCATTCACATATTGATTTACCAATTTGATTTAATTACCTTAATTTTATTTTGGAATCATAATTCTGTTATTATTTTATTTTATATTTGTTTATTTTATTTTTTATCAACTAAATTCCCCCCTTTTATTTATTTTACAGCTCTGTACGCATAGGTCAGGAGCACGACAGCTGCTTAGACTCAAAAATCTAGTCGCATAAATAGGAAAATTAGGAATCTCAATCCCTGTGGGATCAACCCTACTACACTATACCACTATTTAATTAAGTTAGAACGTAGGAAATTATGTTTGGTGGTTTCGACGCCCATCAACCCGTATTTTTTTACGGGTACTTTGAAAAATAAAGACTGGTGTTGCCTAACACAGTGGCGACACCCAATTTTTTTATTTAAAAAAAGTTGATGATTGGATCATCATTGAGGGGTGGTGTCACTAATGTGTCGGGACACCCATAGACACTGTGGGCTATAACCAACTTATCGTTTGGAAAGGAAAATCTACCTTCAATGATCGATCCAATGTCAGAGTATATCAAGGCTGAGGCTAAGCATTCACATATTGATTTATCAATTTGATTTAATTACCTTAATTTTATTTTGGAATCATAATTCTATTATTACTTTGTTTTATATTTTATATTTTATTTTTTTATCAACTAAATTCCCCCCTTTTATTTGTTTTATAGCTCTACACGCATAGCTCGGGGGTACGACAGCTGTTTAGACTCAAAAATCTGGTCGCATAAACAGGAAAATTAGGAATCTCAATCCTTGTAGGATCAACCCTACTACTCTATACTATTATTTAATTAAGTTAAAACGTAGGAAATTATGTTTGATGGTTTCGACACCCATCAACCCATATTTTTTAACAGGTACTTTGAAAAATAAAGACTGGTGTTGCCTAACACAGTGGCGACACCTGATTTTTTTATTTAAAAAAAGTTGATGATTGGGTTGTCATTGAGGTGTGGTGTCGCTAGTGTGCCAGGTGACACCCATAGGCACTGTGGAGAACAAATCATTTTTGTACATAAGTTGACTTGGGTCATTTTAGAAATAAATAATTATTTTGAGTCAATTGGGTAAAAAATTCATACTTATACTATTAATTATAAATATTAGCATCATTATTTTATATTTTTTTTTCCAATTTTAATTAAAATTCTATATAAATATTTTAAATATATATATAAATCAATTTATCAAAATGCTAATAATTTTTTTATGATAATTTTAATTTTATGAAAAAAATACTAAAATATATGGGTATAATAAGAGTGCTAATACATTACGTTTGACAATCATAAAGTTATATATGGTAATTTTAAAAACATTAGAAAATTAAAATTAAAATAAATTAACTTATATAAATATGGCTAATTTATGTAAATATGTTGCAAAAAGAAAATCAATTGAGAAACTAAGTCATTTTTTTTAATTTATTGATCTACGTTGTTTTTAGAGAGAAAAAAGAAAATGCATCCTAGAGGGCACGTTTTCACCGATCTGGCAGAGAAAGTGCTCCCTATAAAACGCATTTTCTTCTCTTTCCTAAAAACGCTTCCTATGTGGTGCATTTTCTCTACCAGATCAGTGAAAATGTGGTGCATTTTCTCTACCAGATCAGTGAAAACGCCCCCTTTAGGATGTATTTTCACTTGGTAAAAATTATGATT
Source organism: Gossypium anomalum (assembly GCA_025698475.1). Lineage (NCBI taxonomy): Eukaryota > Viridiplantae > Streptophyta > Magnoliopsida > Malvales > Malvaceae > Gossypium > Gossypium anomalum. The sequence continues at coordinate 22,141,107 of CM046968.1, forward strand.
TTCTTCTTCTTTTTTCTTGCGGTCTGAAATTAGAAGTTTGAGATAGACATTGTTATAGTTTTAAGGTATGCTTGAATTTATGGTGGTGTCGTGGAGTTGGGTGACCTACGAATTTCATTTGGCATGTGAGCATGGAGCCATCACCTAAGAAGCTGGATCACGTTGCAACTCAAGGTCCTAATTGACGATGATTATACGATCTCCGGTTGAAGTGAAACTAGGGCTTCAATTTTACAAAGGTTATGCTATCAAGGGATGGAGCATAAATGGGGCCCACTTAACAATGGTTACGCGAGCACAACAATGAGTTCATCATCATCAGAGGAGGATGCTATACACCAACGAAATAGCAGTACAAGGAAGAAAAACACAATGGCATTTTAGTATAATCAAGTAATTCACTTTATTCATGTCCACCGAATTACTTGATTATATTAAAACGTCACTGTGTTTTTTTCCTCGTACTTCTTTTTCGGTGGTATATAGCATCCTTTTTTTTTATGATGAAAAAAAATCGTTGTCGTTCTCTCATAACCACCGTCAACTAGGTCCAAAGTTATGCTCCGTCACTTGATAGCATAACTTTTGTAAACTTGAAGCCTTAATTACACTTCAACCTGAGACGGTATAATCACCGTCAACTTGGACATCGAATTGTAATGCAATCCCGGCTTCTCAGGTGATGGCTTTATGCTTACACGACAAGTGAAATTTGTAGGGTCATCTGGCTCCATGACATCATCGTGAACCCAAACATAACTTAACTAAGATTATGTCTCTCTCAAAGCGAGAGAAATAAATCTTTAAACCCAAAATTTTCAACACATAAGAGAAAGAAAAAAACAATTTAGAGATATGGGTAAATAGGTTTAGGGTTAGTGCATTTATACAGGGAATGAGATAGGGTAAATGGGAAATTTTATCTTAGGAATCCCAAGTTGCAGGGTCTCAATGTAACACCCTCAACCTGACCCAATTCACCGGGTTTGGATCTCAGGTGTTACTGAACAATACAAAACACTTAACAAAAACAATTTTCATTTTCTCATTTATTTTAAACATGTTATTAGAAGTTCCAAAATAAAAACTTAATATTTGGAAATTTAAAATAGAATATATGATATATAACTCATTACGTCAAATTTGATACAGATCTTTACAAGTTAGAAACTATTTCAAGATAGACTCGAAGGCATATTCGAGACTACGCTACATATCCATTGTATGCATAACAGTCCATTCCGCCACCAACTTGGCGTACTTCTGTTGTTGTCCCTCCAGGAAAAGCCTCCTCTCAATACACTTGAAAAGATATAATCAAACCTTGTAAGTACTTAGTGAACTCACTACAACCATACATTTATGGACATTTTGCAATCTTGTATGGATTGCTATAAATCAACCAAATTCTGCACCATTTATTTTAGTTGGTACCATTACATTATTCACATTCCTTTATATGCCAATTATCATGCCCTTATCATATTTAATCTTCCATATCTTGTTAACTGAGAAATCCTTCCAATCATTACTTAAATCTCTTGTTTCATAATACTTACTTAACAAAACATACCCTTAGAAACCACTTCCAACCAATCCATACATTAACCCATACTCTCATTTCACACAATTGTTCACTAACATTATCTTGGGTGGATACTTACATATGATAGATACCTACACAGAATTTCATACTATTGGTTCACCCTCAGACATACCCTGATCTAGTTCTATACATATATCCATATTGATAATTCACTCTGTATATCATCCAAATGTACTCCATATCATAATTTATCAGAACCTCATAATTCAAAATAACACTAACTCAGATTCGGAATAAATTTAAAAAAAGATGCAATACCTCTTATTTTTCATATTTACATTTCATTATGACGGACACCTTTCTCAACATGTAGATATACATTTCTTTTTCACGGAACTATTACGATTTTATTCAATCATTATTCCAGAGCATATCAATACCTTATCTTGGTCATACTTGTTACAGAACTACTATAATTTACTCATATCTTACCATAGAGGCAAACGTTTAGATTCATAACTTACCAAATATTCCTGAGAGTTCACAGCACATAGACTTAGCAAAATATACCATACAAGTAATCAGATAGAGTACAAAACTAAGATGATCTATTCAGAATTTACCACAAAGGCATTCTCTTTAGAGTTCGCCACATAAGCTATTCTTAGCTGTCATGTTTACAATATGGATTTGACTAAACTCACATTCTGTGAGGTTTACCCATCATCATCCTCGGACATGTAAAGAACCTCATTGGGTAATCACCATTCCTTAATTCCTTTCAGAGGGTGTCATAACTATGGACTTTTCCTTCAGAGTTTATATCAAATTTCACGTTTTCAATCCCAACAAACTTCATTAGATACCATCGCAGTGAACAGACACAGACTGTTCATACATTAACATAATCTAAAATTTAACATTTTACTTCACTAACATACACCCAATCAAAATACACATCTCATAGCATGCATTTCATACAGACATATGCAACCTTGCTTCAACATCACAGTACTCATCACACACTTAAACTTATCAGACTCTATACCAAATATGCGTAATAATCTTAGCAACCATTTATATAGTCACATACATATCATTTTCATACTATACATTCCATGGGTTCAGATTCATAGATCAATCGATTTCCCATAGATATACTTTAGTATGAATAGCATACAAGCAAGAGTCAGAGTACAGACTTACCTGATTCTCGCCTACTGTAGTTTAAAGCTCCAGATCCAAATATCCATTACAAACCAACAACAACCACTGACATAACCTTACCTTCTAGATTATTGATAAAGAGATACATTCAGACATAAAGAAGGTATCTAGAAATTTTACTGAAGAAAGAAAAAGAAGAACCCCTTTCATAACACACTTTCACATATAAATATGACTCACCTTGCTTAGTAGAATTTAACAAGTTTCATACGTATCAAAACTTGCCTTCTTATTGGCCTACAGTTTTCGAGAAAAATATAAATAAGTTCCCTTCATCAAACTTTTCAAGCTAAACTATATAGTTGGTTTCTAACCAGATTACTTAAAGTCTAACTTGCATAAATATTCCATACAAATTAGGCGTACTATACCTTTGGCAGATACTCCTCATATATTTTTATTTTATCCCTTAACACGAATGTCTCCTTAATATAGTAAAATATCATGAAATCAAATTCTTACTAACTCAAGTAGCGGTTACTATATGCCCACACATCTGTGTCAAAATGATTATTTGGGTGGATAACACCATGCCAGACAGACTGTTTACTGCTATATGCCCAAAACTTTAAATCTGCCAAAATTAGAGTGTTACACTCAAATACAGAAGCAATTAACCATAGCTTCGAGTTGAAACCCCCAGAGACAAAATGCCCCCTGTAACAACCATTTTTTACTGATATGGTAGTGAAAATGCTTCTAGCAAGAGGTTTTTTCTCATTGCATGTCTAACTAAAAAAACGTTTCTAGCAAGAAGCGTTTTCACTATCTAACATGTCAGTAGAAAATACCACCTACAGGGGGATTTTCTCTCTAAAGGTTACATCAACCCGAGATTCCTTAGATAAAATTCACGATTCTTGAAAAATGCACCTACGGGGGAGTATTTTCTACTCCACAAATTTCATATATGTCTAGGTAAGAGCTATATATAAAAAGTGTAATACAAGCATTTGGTTTTCCATACCATCATTCAAAGCAGATTGTTGAAGGATACTTGACATTACGAGCAATCAACGTTGTCGTGCAAGCTTGAATTTCATTCCTACGTTGTTGTCGAAGCAAAGGTAATTCGTTAAATTATGTATAGGTTTATGGTTTTGGATGATGATGACTATATTTTTTTACTATTTCCTCAGTTTTAAACATGTGGAACAAGTGTTGGAAAAACGGGTTTGGAAAACGCAGCGGTAAATAAATTTAGGGAAAAGCCATAGTTTTAATTTTTTTTCCAAAATAAGATCTTTGTTGAGATATCTAAAGTAATAAACACTTAATTAAAATTGTACCTTTTTTATTCGTCTAGGATGAACGCTTCGACTGAGTAGTCTTCTCTGCCATCCGCAAGCTTAAGTCTTCCGAGTGTGGGCTCGCTTCGAATAAAAAAAATTTCACAAAATTACTAGTAAGGTAATTTTGTAATTTTTCTAAACTTTTGGGTAAAGTTATAAATCAGAAAAATATCTCTAGAAATTTTCTGGAATAATCTCTTCAGAGAATTTTCTCTCTATAACTTTCTCTTGAATACAAGTGTGTGTAAATAATGACCCAATGCTCTCTTTATATAGAGAGAATTTAGAAAGTTCAACTATGATTAAACTTAATCACTTTAATATTAAATTAATATAATATCTATTAAGATAAATATTAAATTTAATTTAATATTAAATCTTATTAAAATAATAGAATATTTATCTAAAATATAAACATTAAATTTAATTTAATATTAAGATAATCACTTTAATATTAAATTAATATAATACTATTAATGTAAGTATTAAATTTAATTTACTATTAAACTATTAAAATAATATTATTTTTGAAATAATTAATTTGAAATCAAATTCTCTAGTAGAGTCCCAGTAGGAGTGTAACTCTTCCACTACTCAACCACCGACGACCAACCATCGCCAGCCATATGGACATCACCGTCGCAGCCACCAACACCACCGTGTCTAGTGATGCAAGTGCGACACCCTTACGGTACCCCGAGTCGGTTCAGTTGCTGTCAGTTCAATCCGGGTCAATGATGACATGACCGGTCCAGTCTAACCACCGATTGGACCATTGGTCGGGTCTCACATATCAGGCCCAGTTCAACCATTTTTTGGGTCTTGGTCTCAGTTTTGGGCTTTTGGGCTCATTTACTATTTCAGGTCCAATTTTCAAGTTCAAATACCCATTGAGTCAATTGTCTAATTTGAAAATTAACTTCCAAAAATATCATATTAATTTTAATTGATTTGATTAATTTAATTTTACTTGATCAAAATTAATTTTTTCAAAAATCATTTAGATTTTTCAAATTAAATTTTCAAGAAAATTCTTTAATTAAAATTTCTAGGTGGACAATATTTACGACCGCCTAATTTAATTCCACACTGAATAAATCGACTCAATTAAATTATTCCCAAAGTCGTAGAATTTTCTTCTAATTCAAATGCATTTTGATTGAGCTTTTGTTGAGCTAGCGGAGGGACCAATCGAACATATACAATTAGGCTCTAGTGATTGCAATTATGTCCAGAAGCATCGTTCCGATAATTCACAATTACTTAATCATGGAGTTAGTCCATAAGAAGTACCATGATTGAAAACTCCTTATTTTATACTCTTTACAAAAGCAATTCATCCAACTACTTTGTCCAATGACTTCATCATGTGTGTTACCATCATATAATATCTTTGATTCCTTAAAGTTAAATCTATTCACTAAATACAATCTTATTTTATCTCATTGTCACCATTGTGTCTTCTTAATGATTAATATGATCACTGTTAACAAAATTTGCTCATTCGAGAACAAGCAACCTGTTGCCACGTTCCATATTTATCAATCCAAACAATGCCAGTGAGAGGATATCAATAACTCTTTAATTGAGCTATGAGTTCCATTGTTGCTAGTAAAGGCATGCCATATTCAAGTCATGTACCCAACATACTGGCTATGGGCTCGATCATTTTTAGAGCATAAGCCTCCACTTATATCAAAGCACATGATTTGCATACGCATGGTCAGTGACTAACTCGGGATTTAGGTAAATCACACTATGAATGTCACAAGTGAATTAATTCACAAATAGATTTAGAATTAATTCATCTTGGGTTCAGTCCAATGTATCATTCTACCAATGAATACATCTATGTATCTACTCGTGGAGTCAACTGCTCCAATAGCCAAGACTAGTCATCTCCTAAATTGGAATTGTAGACGACATAATAATCCTTCTCAATATTTGAATCAAACGCTCATTTTGATTCTTTTACGAGATTACGGACTCATGTAGATTATCTATTGAAGTAAGTTGTCTTTCTCGTAATGTAAACATTTTTTACAATGCCACTTATCTTCAGTTTGAACTTTAGACAACCAATGAGCTAATTTGTTTGTTACAATTTCGCTATGCATGCAAAATATAAAATATAAATACAAAAGACATAATAGTGAAATGTGAAATTGTGAAATCAACTTTATTTATTTATTCATCGTTCAAATAAATAAAAAATATTTACTATAACATGGGCACATTTCCCAACAACAAGTTATTTTATTGAATATGAGTAGATGAGTCAGAGCTGTTATCCATTATAACGATCAATTTGTGAGATCAAAATTGGCCCTACTTTTTGTATAGCGCAATTCGAAGATCTGGCATTTAACCGTGGCCTAACATTGAAAGAGCTTTAGACAAGGATTAGAAGCAAAGTAGGGATCCATAGAAGAATTTCGAGCCTCAATGTAGATATCTCTCATTTATGACCCTGCTAGATATGCCATCTTTAATATTATAAGGGACAACGATCTAAACCAGGTGATCAAATCCCATCGCTCCAGTAGGACTGTTATACTAGAGTTATATGTTGACTTCGTAAAAGAGGATGAAGGTGGCCTGTGCTCAATGGCACTGTGTCTGCCAAATTCCACTCCAGCTCAAAAAGCTGAAAGTTCCACCACATGGTTGTGCAGTGGATTCACATCAAGCTGCAGAGCTCATAACAAGACTCATCGGAATCATCATCAATGGTGAGACATTCATTGGTTTCAGCCATCAATACCAATTTTGGGGGACAGTCTGGCGTATTTGGTCACTGAGCATACAACACACTCGCACGACATTCTGTCAATACCTTTGATTTTAACTTCGACACGTCGATGTTCAATTCTAGTAACACTCACGCGGGTATATCATCAAGTTACTGAGATAAGCCAAACATAAGTGATTTTGGGCTTGACATCGGATTTACAAGAATGGATGGTCTACCCCCGACAACCTTAATCGGTAATGACATATCTAGCCTTGGATTTGCAAACGGGGTTGATAACAAAGAGGGTCAAGAGAATGAAGAGGTCGAAGATGGTCACGCGACAGGGAATAACCCAGTAGAGGAGGCCAGACCAGATGGTGCAGAAACTACAGTGATTTTAGAATCAGATCCTATTCCTACTGAACCGATAGAAAGTGGATCTGATGGCCAAGCCTTAGACATCGCTTAATGGGATGACCCGAGTTTCACGGTATATGAACCCCTACCTTACATATGTATGCTCGATCTTATTGCTGAAGTTAGTTTAGAATTCTCAAACCTCCCTCATAGAAGACTAGGGCATGGGACTTCCTCTCTAGATTTCAGCCATTTAGAGGTTGGGATGGAGTTTGACTCCAAAGATTCTTTTGTGGCCACAGTCAAGCGGTACAACATACAGTTAAGAGTCAACTTCGTCGTTACATGCTCCCGATTAGAGAAATATGAGTCGAAGTACACATTGCTCGGAACAGGATATCAATGGAAAATCATGGCATCCATGAGAAAGAAGTCAGTTTTTTAAACAATTAGGAAGTTTACCATGCTACATACATGTGTTGTAGATGGTATGCAAAAGAGTTAACAGCAAAGATTCAAAAAAATTTTTTTTTAACATTCTATTATGTATGTTGGTCCAATTTATTATTTTCCAGGCATGTCAAATGATCATTTGAAATTGGATTCCGATATGATTTCTAACTCTATATTACCAATAGTTAAAGTTAGCTCTAGGATTTCAGTCCTTGTTTTACTTGCACACATCCATAGCGAGTTCGATTACACCATGTCCTACCACAAGGTATGGTTGGCAAAATAGAAAGCACTGGAAAAGATGCATAGTGGATGAGAGAAATCCTACAATAAGTTGCGACAATAGCGTCAGGTACTAGAACACTACGTAACAGGTTTCGTAACTGAGCTGCAAATAGAGCCTGTGTATTATGACTATTGCTTGGTCCCTTGAAAATGAGTTTTCCACCATTTTTTATGGATATTCAAGCAATGTATAACTACATTCTGGTATTGTAAATCACTTGTCCAGATTGATGGCACATTCCTGTATGAGATATATAAACATAAGTTGTTGATAGTTATTGCAAAGGATGGTAATCAAAGAATCTTGCCAATAGCTTTTGCAATAAGTCCCGAAGAATCCGAAGATGACTGAGATTTCTTTTTAACTAACCTGAGAAGACATGTGGTGCTGCAGCTCGACGTTTGCATCATCTCCTATAGGGGCACCAAAATCGTAGTTGCATTCAATTGAAGTTTAAGCCTATAGGGTCGTGCACACCATAGGTATTGTTTGCGTCATATAGGGTCTAACTACATGGGTCGATACAAAAGGGATGCGAAGCGGCAACATGTCATCACCATTTGTACGTTGTGCACATACTTGGTTTCCTGTAAAATAGTTTAACATATTCACTTGGTTTGCTTTTCTTGGATGCAATAATGATTGTCATCAACAGGGTACAAGCTCATCCAACACACATCCTACCAAATGTTAGAAAAATTACGGGCTATAAATGATCTCGGTGTGACTTACCTCGACGAGATACCGAAGGAGCAGTGGACGCAATCCTATGACAAAGGCCTATAGTACGAGCACATGACAACGAACCTAGAGGAATACATTAATTTTGTATTAAATGGGACATATCATTTTCTGGTAACCTTAGTGATCAAGGAAACGCATTTCTGATTAGCATCATTGTTTCTAGAGTAGGGCAAGAAAAATACAGGATAACTAAAAGGTGGTCATGTTTGGTGCGAATTGATGCTAGAAGCTATTTGAGAAAATAAAGAGATCTCGAACTTAATGACTTCATTATGCCATTTTGCACTGGATCTATTATTTCGAGTTAAGCAGCCCTATAGACCCAAACTGGAGTTATCAGTAGAGCATACCTCATAGACTTACGACGAATGACCTACGACTGTGGAAGATTTCAAATGCTTCATTATCTATGCACACATGCAGTTGTGGCATGTTTCTCGGCACGTCTAAATTACATGGCATTTATTGATGAAGTTTACAAACTTGAACGTACATATAATGTTTGAAAGATTGTATTCCCACTTGTCCTAGATGAAAACATGTGGTTGCTTATCCCGGGATCATCGAGGTGAAGAGATAATTAAAAGAATACCTCATACAGTAAAAACACTAGCTTGTTGGTTTATAACATTGATTTACTAAAATTTCACTTAAATCTTTCAAGAATTATAAGGTTTGTAGCATGGCCCAACATATTCAAAATCTTTAACTTAAAAACTTATATACATTCATCCCAATTGTAGTAAAGAAGATATGTATATTTTAAATAAATGTAAATTGCGATTATAGAATAAACTAAACAACTTTGGAAAAATAAAAATAGATATAATCATTGATGTCCCAAATGTGTGCCACAACCAGGTGCGCGTTAAGTACACTTAGGGTTCTGTTGCATTATGGGGCTGACGACTCCTCTGGGACTTTAACTTTATTTTCACGCGCAAGTCAGGGTTGGTCACTAGCCTCATCTCTTTTTTCCATGGATGACTGCAACTGCGTCCTTGTCACCCATAGTGCATCTCGACCAAGTTAGCGTTTGCGAGGATGACCTACTCGGAAGAACAACAATCCTAGGAGTTGTTTGCAACACTATCGACAGGCCACTATATGGTGGTTCATGGAGCGAACTCGAATACAATGTGGGAATTGTTTTTGATACCAGATGCGTCGATGCAGCTGACGCATGAAGCGTGTAATATGATGCGATTGGTGGCAATCATGCAAAATATATTCCTAGAGAAGGTGTCAGTGCAGTGAATGATTTTACGTGCTGTGGTGCTTATGTAAAATAAAGTGGTAATGACTATGTTGGCGCAGGGAATAATTACGCGTGTTGTGGTGCTTGTGTAAAATAAATTAGTGATAAATGTGTCGGTGTAGTAAATGATTGCGAGTGTTGTAGTGCTTGTGGAAAATAAACTGGTGTTGTATGTGTTGATGTAGGGAATGATTGCACGTGCTGAGGTGCTTGTGGAAAGTAAATTATTGCTGTATGTGTTGATGCAGGGAATGATTGTGTGCTAAGGTGCGTGTAAAAAATAAACCGGAGTTGAATGTGTAGATATAGGGAATGATTGTGTGTATTGTGATGATGGTGTAAAGTAAAATAGGTTAGTAACAGGAATAAAAGAACCATACTGACCAGGAGGTTACATGACGACCAGTTCCTCGTGTGCATATAGAGTAGATGTCGATCCCTCCGCGACATCTCTTCCGGACTTAGGTTTGATAGGCCCTCATCTTGGTCTCATACGGTGACGTTGCTTACTCTTTTTTTAAGCTGATAGTAGATACGACTTCCCGTGATGCCTAAACCAATTCATATAATCCAAAGATGTTGCCAACTTCGGCGTAAGAAATGCTTCATGCATTAGCAAATAATCATACATGTCTTGCGAAATCTCGATATACTTCTTATGGAATATTTCCCAATCTTCCTCGAATCTCCCCTACATGTCGATCTTGTGCAGGTCATTAAGCTTCTGAGGTTGCGGTGGAATACATTGTGTACACCTAAACTGTTGCATCACTCAATCGGATTCATGTATCTCAACCGTGCAAAAACAATCAATGGCACTTTCATGTGCCAGATGCTGCAATTGGCCAAAAATTCATCCGGGACATATTCTTGAATCCTTGGATCCATGTATGACATCCATACAAACTACGATACTATTTTACAAATTTCAGTATGTGCCTAATATTTAATTTCAAATGATGGAATAAAAAACTGATAAGTCTGAAATTCGCAAACTAAACTCCTCTTAGGTTTGTTGATCTAAAGTTAGCCGGATGTCCTCAAACTCGACCAGTATACCGCTGTGTCTCATGGGATTGTTCCACCTATTTAAAAAATATGTTATTTCAAAATTACTAAAATGAAAATTCCTAAACAGTAACAATTTTATCAAATGAATTTTACAATGTTTACGAGTGAGAAGCGACTTGCACTCAGGGGCGTAGAAATGGTAGTGGATACCATGCCCACGATTGAAGAAAAAGCATCCAACTGTCTATTTTAGTTTTTTTTGGTATCATCGCTAGACACATTTCTTGGTACAATGTTGTCAGCATCGATACCCAACTAAGTTCTCCCGCTTCTTTCAAGTCGGCTAGTAGTAGAAGCCCCCTTAAATGTACCAGCTTGCGAGATTTATCTAGTATTAGTAGACCCCCGGTCAACCTCAAAATGAATACGTGTGCGAATTTTTCCTTTTCAACGTCACTCGCAGAGGCCTCGATATGTTTAAAGTTGTCTTCCAACCATCTTATCTTGATTCTGCTACCCTTAAACTTGTTTGGCACCTTTCTTAGAAGTTGCTCACTTGTTGCATTCCAATCGACACTAACAAATGGCCCCGTAACAACATCCCCATCGACCAGTAGACCGAGTTGTAAATTGACGTCCTTAAGTGTAATTGTACACTCACCGCTGGGAAGATGGAACGTGTGCGTCTCCAGTCTCCATTTCTCAACCAAAGCACTGTTGAGTGGGGGATCCAATTTAGTCCCCCCAAGCATGCAAGTCGTGTATAAAAAGCTTGCATCTCGCAAGTGTCCGTGAATGACCTCCTGTGCACCTTCGCTTAAGTTGTTTATGTACGCCTCCAAAATTCGATCTTCAGGCTAGTGTATAAACATAAAAAATTAATAATCTAAACTTTATAATAATTTAATATTTAAATTTAAATAATTTAATAAATTTTATTCATCATAATAATTAACTAATTATAATTTAATAATATTTTCTTACCATTTTAATTCAACGCCGAAGTTGTACTTGTCATCCAAACGGATAAGTTGATTTGCCATCAAAGAATGAATAAAATAAAATCAAAGGATTTAGAAATTTTTTTAAAAAAATTGGGATTTTAGAATAAAAAATCGAGAATTGACAATTGAGAACAAGCAATTGAGAATAAAAAATCGGGAACAAGAACTTGAGCATCAAATTGTGAAAATAGAGAGTGGAGAGTTGAGTTGAAAAGAATAAGAGTTGGAAGGCTTTATATAGGGAAAATTATGGTTGTTGGAGTCCCATAGCTATTGGAATTTTAATTTGCTTGTTACGAAATGTTACCGTTGGCAGAAAACGCGTCCTACAGGGCTTGTTTTCACTGATATAGTAGAAAGAACGCTCTACGTAGGAATCGTTTTTCAGAAATAGAAGAAAACGAGTCTTGGAGAGCGTATGATACATGGACGAATGGGGTAAAATTTATTAAATTCCCTTAACCGAAGCTACCAATTTTTAAGCTTGGGAAATCAAGAGACTTTTAATGACTTTTTGGATGGGATCCTGACATTTCTAGGTTGAGATGTCTCATGGGGTTCGAATATTTATCTCTTAACTTCGAAATGCACTTTGAATCACTTGATTTTGAGTTTGAGAGCTCAAGTTATGACCGTTTTAGTGAAGACTGCGCAAGTAGAATTTCTGGACGGGACGGAAATTATGAGTTTCGGGCTTTTAATTCGAGTTTAAATCATATTGTGTTCGGATTTTAGGCTTAATTTTTATGATATATGAGTCCAATATTGTATTTTTCAGCTTTTATTATTTTATTATTCCAAACTTTTAATAATTATTAAGTAGTTTAAGCTCTTTAGGAGTTTTATGTCAACAAGAAAGTTTAATTTAAAACTACTTCTTGTATACTTAAAATATTTATTTAGATTTATTTAGCTAACCTATATATAGACTTTTGCATTGTACACGAATCAGACAATTCATTATTATTCAATTTCTCTTTTAAGTTAATAAATTATCTTTGAGTTTTTTTTTTGAAGAATTTCTATTGAGTTTCTTTTAGAACAGTTTTAACAATCTTATCAGATTGTGGGGATCATCTTTTAACTTTTTCTTGTCAAGTTTTCTTTCTTGGAGGGGAAATTAGGACCGCTTGAAGGAAGTTGTGGATTCTTCATATTTATAAGGCTTATTAGGACTTCTATATACCACATTCTATCTTTTCATCTATCTTCTTTATTAATTCTATCTTATATTTTATTATTCTATTTTATTCATCTTAATTATTTATTTTTAATTGTTTTCTTTATTTTTATCTAACTTGGATTCGTTTGCGTTTCAAGTTGTATCAGAATCCAAGTTTCTTTTTGAACGTCTAGAGCCCTAAGTCAAATCCGCGACTTGAACAAATTTTACGATCTGCTTGCACATTCTTCTACAATCATTCCTTATCAGCATGTTTTCCTTACAAGATTAGTGAAAATACGCCACGTAGGACGCATTTTCTTCTCTCTTTCCAAAAACAACGTAAATTGAAATTTTTTTAAAGAAACAACATAGTTTCTCAATTGATTTTTTTCAGCAAATTTAGATAAATTAGCCTATAAATATTTTACAAATATTTAGAAAAATTACGGTAAATAAATTAACTTTTAAAAATATTTGAAAAAGTCAATCTAAATTGAATGGATAAATCAACTTTTCTACTTTTATATTTATCTAAATAATTTTTTAATATAAAATATTTTATCCGTTGAATTTATTTAATTTAAATTTGAAATGTTAAGTTAAATAAATTAACTCATAACAATATCTGAAAAGTTAATTTAAACTTGAAAAAGATAATATTGTGCCACTTGTCATAAATTTAAAATATATACTTTGATATATTAAATATATGTGAGATATAAATGGTATATAAATAATAGATTGATTTAAAATTTTAGATGCATGATAAATATAAATTATATCAATAAATTTAATGATTAAATTATAAAAATAAAAATATTTGAAGTGCGTAAAACTGAAAAAATTTACATACATCTCTACTCTTATATAGATTTTAAAACACTTGTGACATCCCTAATTTGACCCTAGTCGGAAAGTGGTTTCGGGACCACAAAATCCAGTCATAAAAATAATTAACTGTTAAATTCTATTTTTATTATATGTGTAAATGCATGTGTGAAAGTTTCATGCTTTGATTTTGTCATTTGTATGTAAAATTCATAAGATAGGACTCATATGATAAAACTTGAAAGTGTGATAGGTAAATTTGTAAAGTGTCAAATAATGCATGAAATGTTAACATGAGGGATTTGCATGTCAAATGGACCAATTTTGTTTAGTGGCCGGCCATAAATGATGGTTGATGTATAATATATGTTTTATTTAAGTATTATAATAGGTAATAGCTTTATTATTGAAATAAATTAATTAGTAAAACAATAAAAGATGATAAAAAAAAGATAGATGTTCATTTCCTTTCTTGATTGCCGAATTTGGGAAAGAAAAAATGGTGAAGAATAAGCCAAGGCATTCGGCCATGGTTGTCTCCATTTAAAGCTCAAGAGCAAAGAGGAACTAAATCAGATAAGGGGAAGGAGAAAGCAATCGAGTAGCCTACCTGTAACTCTTCGACAACATCCGAGGTAAGTTTCTAGCATATAAGTTTAGTTATAATGAAGAATGATATGGAATACGGGTAAAGATGGGACTATGAATTGGTGTAATTACCTATAGTAAAATGATAAGGAATAAGTTACTTCTATGAGCCTTAGCCGATTGGTTATTAGAAAAGTGATATTTAAATTATGATATGTATGTGGTAATCAGAAGTACTTATATATGATGATATGTTTTAAACTCAAATGGTAAGTTCTTAAGTGTTTGGACTTGGAAATTTAAGAGCAAATTGTAATAATCTGCTTAGGACAGTAGCAGTAGCATGATTTTTGAAAATCATCATAAATTGTTAGAGTGGAATTAGAGATTGAATAAAATATGTAATCAAAGATCAATGAGTCTAGTTTCTTATAAAATAAACAGTGCAAGCAAAGGAATTTCCTATAGAGAGATATTTAAAGTTGTGTGTGACAGTGTCAGAATGAATCTGAAATCCCCTCTTCTGTTTTTAGAAAATCATTATAAATAGTACAAAAATTGTTATAAGATAAAATTTATATTCTAGACTCCTTAATAAGTCTAGCTTCAAATGAAATAAACAAGAACATATTTCGAAATCTGTACAATGAGAAATCTGATTCGTAGTGAAGAGTGGTCAGTATAGTCGATCAGTGAAATAGGGGAAACTTTAAGAAAATTCTGGTTTTGATTGGCCAAACCAAAAATCCTGAAAATTTTATGGATAGAAGATATACGAGTCTATTTTTGGGAAAAATTTACGGCACTTCATTTGGAGTTCCGTAGCTCCAGTTACAAATGATTTAATGATTGTTGCTAAAGAAAACAGCTTGTAGTAAATCTGTGATTTTGTTGTAAACATTGATGAAACTAATTGAGTTGCTTATAAGCTATTGTTGAATTGATGTACAAGATAAATATATAGGTGGTGAGGCCAAAATGGCTAAAATTTAAATGTGTGTAAGTTATCCGAATGGCTATTTTATAAACGTAAGCAATGTAGATGAAATATGTGTTGATAGTTTTATAAATTGAAGGTGTAGTGACTATATGTTGTTTAGCCGAATGGTTGTCATGAGAAGAATGTAAGTCATGTGTGTATTTTCTTATTTAGTTGGAAGTTTATTGAAAGGGATATATATATATATATATATATATATATATATATATATATATATGTATTAAAGTCGAATGATATTATGACATGAAGTTAAGGTACATGCTATATGCTTATATCCGAATGAGGTTAATGAATTACAATGGTGATAGTTTGTGTGAAATGTGGTAACATGTGATTAAATATACATGGAATTTGGAAAGTATCCGGTTAAGACTCACTTGACTACGTGATGTGGCCTAATGGCTCTTGTGAAATGAGACTAGCTATATTGAGATACAAATAAGTTCGAATGAAGTGATACCTTATTAATGTGTTTCCGTGTTGGAAAAAAATTGAAGGTATGTGAATTGATGTGTATACAACTTTGTAAATTAACTATGATGATATATCCGGCTTAAAGTTCCGCAGAAAGCTTGGTAATGTAACTGATTCAGATTTTTTTAAAACCTAGTAGGCTATGGCTAAGTGTCTTGAATTATTTCAAACCAAGACCATTTGTATATCTTTAAGATAAGGATTTAATTAGTTTCATAAATATTTATTAATTTGAGTTGTATTCGGCAGGATGTGCAAATACAAGGTATGGATTGCGTTTGGTCATTTATGTATATGTGATAAGGAATATGTTTAGTCCCTTATATACGTATACGAAACTTTAATACTTGTCATGATTTGATTATTTGAAATATTAATGTGAATATGAACTAAAGAACTAAGCTCCTAAATACATGTATACATTTATGTATGTGCACCTAAAATGAGTGCATATGATTAAGTGGTTAGAGGTATTGAAAGATTGAATTGATAATTGGTAACTATGGAAACGGTAAGTGTATAAAGGTTAAGTACATGGTAAGTGATACTTACTTGCTATGTGAACTCGATTTCGTTTGTATTACAAATGTACTTTGGGAATCACTTATGAGATGGTTATAAGTTATATTCAACGAGTATTGACTCTATCAAATTGTTTATGTAATATGAAAACATGAATATGTGTTTCCAAATATGAAAACCGAATGTGATTATAGTGTTATGTGTTAGTTGGACTGATTAAACTAAAAATAGCGTTGATGTTTTTTTTTTTAAATGCGAAGGGGTATATACTCTTAAGTTTGAATGAAATAGATGAATTACATGTGCATACATAGGGTTTAATCTATTTGACCGAATGGTGATATATCTTGACATTGCAAACGTGATTTGTGTAAGGTCTAATCTTAAGCGACTTAGTAATAAATCAACAATTACGGATGTTCAGCACATTAAGTTGGCCAAGTATGTATTATGTACTTGTGTAGGCTTATTAAGCCCATCGAGACTTCACTTGGATTTTGTAGAAGTTATAAATGTATTTAATCCAGCAAAGTTAATTGTTTTACTTAAGACTTACTAAGCCTTGAAAGCTTACTGCATTTGTTACATTTCTGCTTTATAGATTATCAAATTTGGCCTTTGCTCGGGGATCGTCAATAACTCGTCACACCATCACTATTCACTGTTTGGTACTACTATGTTTTGGATTATTTTATGGCATGCATAGAATAGACTAGTAGCGGAATAATACTCTGGTTAATGTATATAAGCCACGCTGAAAATGGCATCCTTTAAATGTGTACTTATAGAAGTTTAATTTTATCCTCGGTCAGTATTTAGCATTTATCTAAATGAATGATCTTTATTTCAAGAAAAGTTTAAAATTTTCTTGTTCGACATGAGTTACAAGTCCGTAATACCCCTTTCCTATTCCTAGCGTGGTTCACGGGATAGATGTGTTACATTTATTGGTATCAGAGCTACGGTTTAGTCGATTCTAGGACTAACGTAGCACGTGCGAGTCTAGTTATACATGTCATATAATGATAAAATGATAGTGTGATGATTTCTGACAGATAAGATGTATTTTTCGTATTGTAATGAATCTCTATCCTTATCAAGCTGTAACAAGCATGATGGCTAGTATTGTGTTTCAAACTCAAAGTTCAACAGGCTTGTGCCAGTGACGAGTTCAGGTTATACCTAGTGGGCTGAATATTGGAAAACTATTAAAGAGACTAGAACTATGAAGCTTATGCTATACGGTATCCGAATTCGTTCACTAAATTAAGTTTGTTCAGGTATGTGAGTGTTATTTACGAAATGCGTATGGGAAATGGTGTTACATCCGGGCTAAGTCCCGAAGAGCATTCGTGCTGGTGTTACATCCGGGCTAAGTCTCGAAGAGCATTTGTGCTGGTGTTATATCCGGGCTAAGTCCCGAAGAGCATTCGTGCTGGTGTTACATCCGGGCTAAGTCCCGAAGAGCATTCGTCTTTGGTGTTATATCCGGGCTAAGTCCCAAAGAGAATTCGTCTTTGGTGTTACATCCGGCTAAGTTCGAAGGGCATTCGTGCGGTGATGTGTAATCGAGCCTTCATGCCTAGCGTGCTTAATGCCGTGATTCGAGCAAAGTTTAAGTGTTCATTACTATATGAATTCAAAGTTAAATGAAAGGACACGTTTAAAGTGTACTTATATGATGTTTTATAGACTTGGTTAAGTTATTTCAATGTGTAATAACGAATCGAATATAGGCACTATGTGTGCGAGCGAAATTGAGGCACCGTGTGTGCGATTCTTTAACCGAGCACTATGTGTGCGAGATCGGTCAGTGGACACTGTGTGTGCAAATTCTTTAACCAAGCAGTATGTGTGCGAGATCGGTCAGTGGGCACTGTGTGTGTGGATTTCGTTTCATGTAAGATCTCGTCTAGGATGACGACATTGATTTGTGATAGTGTGTAAGACCGTGTTTAGTACACTGGCATCACTTGTGTTAAGCTTTATGCCTATTCGACTGTATACGAGTAACTTTAAATATGATTAGATGTATTGAATGAACTAAATGTTCAGGTACGTGGAAGTTGATCTTCTTTTGGAAATAAGTTAAGTTGAATATTTAGATATGATAATGTTATAAAGGATATTCATTAGGATGTTTAAGAACATGTATACTTTCAGCCATGTTATGGCTTATATATATATGAATGAAAATGTGGGTTATGAATATCTGAGTTGATGTTATGTATTTGTTTTAAAACAAGAGGACGTTATCCTAACATAGTCGCTAGTAAGATTTTCAGGGACGAAAGTCCCTAAAGAGGGGGAGAGTTGTGACATCCCTAATTTGACCCTAGTCGGAAAGTGGTTTCGGGACCACAAAACCGAGTCATAAAAATAATTAACTGTTAAATTCTATGTTTATTATATGTGTAAATGCATGTGTGAAAGTTTCATGCTTTGATTTTGTCATTTGTATGTAAAATTCATAAGATAGGACTCATATGATAAAACTTGAAAGTGTGATAGGTAAATTTGTAAAGTGTCAAATAATGCATGAAATGTTAACATGAGGGATTTGCATGTCAAATGGACCAATTTTGTTTAGTGGCCGGCCATAAATGATGGTTGATGTATAATATATGTTTTATTTAAGTATTATAATAGGTAATAGCTTTATTATTGAAATAAATTAATTAGTAAAACAATAAAAGATGATAAAAAAAAGATAGATGTTCATTTCCTTTCTTGATTGCCGAATTTGGGAAAGAAAAAATGGTGAAGAATAAGCCAAGGCATTCGGCCATGGTTGTCTCCATTTAAAGCTCAAGAGCAAAGAGGAACTAAATCAGATAAGGGGAAGGAGAAAGCAATCGAGTAGCCTACCCGTAACTCTTCGACAACATCCGAGGTAAGTTTCTAGCATATAAGTTTAGTTATAATGAAGAATGATATGGAATACGGGTAAAGATGGGACTATGAATTGGTGTAATTACCTATAGTAAAATGATAAGGAATAAGTTACTTCTATGAGCCTTAGCCGATTGGTTATTAGAAAAGTGATATTTAAATTATGATATGTATGTGATAATAAGAAGTACTTATATATGATGATATGTTTTAAACTCAAATGGTAAGTTCTTAAGTGTTTGGACTTGGAAATTTAAGAGCAAATTGTAATAATCTGCTTAGGACAGTAGCAGTAGCATGATTTTTGAAAATCACCATAAATTGTTGGAGTGGAATTAGAGATTGAATAAAATATGTAATCAAAGATCAATGAGTCTAGTTTCTTATAAAATAAACAGTGCAAGCAAAGGAATTTCCTATAGAGAGATATTTAAAGTTGTGTGTGACAGTGTCAGAATGAATCTGAAATCCCCTCTTCTGTTTTTAGAAAATCATTATAAATAGTACAAAAATTGTTATAAGATAAAATTTATATTCTAGACTCCTTAATAAGTCTAGCTTCAAATGAAATAAACAAGAACATATTTCGAAATCTGTACAATGAGAAATCTGATTCGTAGTGAAGAGTGGTCAGTATAGTCGATCAGTGAAATAGGGGAAACTTTAAGAAAATTCTGGTTTTGATTGGCCAAACCAAAAATCCTGAAAATTTTATAGATAGAAGATATACGAGCCTATTTTTGGGAAAAATTTACGGCACTTCATTTGGAGTTCCGTAGCTCCAGTTACAAATGATTTAATGATTGTTGCTCAAGAAAACAGCTTGTAGTAAATCTGTGATTTTGTTGTAAACATTGATGAAACTAATTGAGTTGCTTATAAGCTATTGCTGAATTGATGTACAAGATAAATATATAGGTGGTGAGGCCAAAATGGCTAAAATTTAAATGTGTGTAAGTTATCCGAATGGCTATTTTATAAACGTAAGCAATGTATATGAAATATGTGTTGATAGTTTTATAAATTGAAGGTGTAGTGACTATATGTTGTTTAGCCGAATGGTTGTCATGCGAAGAATGTAAGTCATGTGTGTATTTTCTTATTTAGTTGGAAGTTTATTGAAAGGGATATATATATATATATATATATGTATTAAAGTCGAATGATATTATGACATGAAGTTAAGGTACATGCTATATGCTTATATCCGAATGAGGTTAATGAATTACAATGGTGATAGTTTGTGTGAAATGTGGTAACATGTGATTAAATATATATGGAATTTGGAAAGTATCCGGGTTAAGACTCACTGACTACGTGATGTGGCCTAATGGCTTTTGTGAAATGAGACTAGCTATATTGAGATACAAATAAGTTCGAATGAAGTGATACCTTATTAATGTGTTTCCGTGTTGGAAAAAAATCGAAGGTATGTGAATTGATGTGTATACAACTTTGTAAATTAACTATGATGATATATCCGGGCTTAAAGTTCCATGAGCTTGGTAATCAGTAATCTTGGATTCAGATTTTTTTAAAACCTAGTAGGCTATGGCTAAGTGTCTTGAATTATTTCAAACCGAAGACCATTTGTATATCTTTAAGATAAGGATTTAATTAGTTTCATAAATATTTATTAATTTGAGTTGTATTCGGCAGGTTGTACAAATACAAGGTATGGATTGCGTTTGGTCATTTATGTATATGTGATAAGGAATATGTTTAGTCCCTTATATACGTATACGAAACTTTAATACTTGTCATGATTTGATTATTTGAAATATTAATGTGAATATGAACTAAAGAACTAAGCTCCTAAATACATGTATACATTTATGTATGTGCACGAAATGAGTGCATATGATTAAGTGGTTAGAGGTATTGAAAGATTGAATTGATAATTGGTAACTATGGAAACGGTAAGTGTACAAAGGTTAAGTACATGGTAAGTGATACTTACTTGCTATGTGAACTCGATTTCGTTTGTATTACAAATGTACTTTAGGAATCACTTATGAGATGGTTATAAGTTATATTCAACGAGTATTGACTCTATCAAATTGTTTATGTAATATGAAAACATGAATATGTGTTTCCAAATATGGAAACCGAATGTGATTATAGTGTTATGTGTTAGTTCGACTGATTAAACTAAAAATAGCGTTGATGTTTTTTTTTTTAAATGCGAAGGGGTATATACTCTTAAGTTTGAATGAAATAGATGAATTACATGTGCATACATAGGGTTTAATCTATTTGACCGAATGGTGATATATCTTGACATTGCAAAACGTGATTTGTGTAAGGTCTAATCTTAAGCGACTTAGTAATAAATCAACAATTACGGATGTTCAACGCACATTAAGTTGGCTGTATGTATTATGTACTTGTGTAGGCTTATTAAGCCCATCGAGACTTCACTTGGATTTTGTAGAAGTTATAAATGTATTTAATCCAGCAAAGTTAATTATTTTACTTAAGACTTACTAAGCCTTGAAAGCTTACTCATTGTTACATTTCTCTTTTTTATAGATTATCAAATTTGGCCTTTTCTCGGATCGTCAATAACTCGTCACACCATCACTATTCACTTTGTTTGGTACTACTATGTTTTGGATTATTTTATGGCATGCATAGAATAGACTAGTAGCGGAATAATAATACTGTTAATGTATATAAGCCATGCGAAAATGGCATCCTTTAAATGTGTACTTATAGAAGTTTAATTTTATCCCTGGCTGTATTTAGCATTTATCTAAATGAATGATCTTTATTTCAAGAAAAGTTTAAAATTTTACTGTTCTGACATAAGTTACAAGTCTGGTAATACCCCTTTCCTATTCCGACGACGGTTACGGGATAGAGGTGTTACAACACTATCGTGTTAGAACCTTATGTGATGATCTGATGATTAAGGATGTTCACTGTTCCAAGTGTGGTATGGGTTTGAGTCGAACTAGTCGGGTTAGTTGTTCAGGCTTCGCCCCTAATCACATGATTTGAATTCGTATCAAACTAGTATTTGACAAGAATTTTTAAACATCGCCCAATACAAGTACATATAGTAGACTTTCTATTAGCACAACAAAAAATATTTTATCACATTATCCACAAATAATATTTTTATTTCTAATTGGTAGAGACTATGAATAATGTGATAAAGAGGTTCATAAAATAATTTATTGTTAACACATTAATTGCTAATAATATGATTTTTTTTTATAGAAATAAAAGCCAACTTTTGACTTAAAGTACTCAGTCGAGATTCATTTTAAAGCATGATTAAAACCACTCAAAATTTCTCAATTGAAATCCGATTGTGAAAATTATTTATACTCAAGTGAAATATTTTGTAATATGAATTAGAATTAATAAAAAAATGTAATAAAATTTTAAAAAATACTCAATAATATAATAGAATACTTGAGCTTATTAAAATCAAACTTGAGCATAAATATGTCACTAAATTAATGAAAGTTTTTGCGTAAATTAGGTAAAAGGTAGTACTCATAAGTCATATCCAGTTACCTACGAGTGGGAAGGCTACTTCATTTTCAGTATCCATGGATACCATTTTGTTTGCATGTAGATGTAGGCTATAAATAAATCCAGAATGAACACATGGATATCAATAATGATGCAAGTCTTGGACATCTCTTTACAGCAGTTGAGAAGAAATATTCTTCACTGTTTATGTAAAGTTTCATTTGATTCATTGTTATACAATTTTTTAAACTCTTTTTAAGTTAGGCTAAGTTTGAAAAACTGCTGAGTGGTAATATCTTATTACATTAAAGCCAATACAAATCAGAGATTCTACCGGCTAAAAGACAAACCCAGAGACAACACAGTCTCAGGTAACAGAATCTTAAAACTAGATGCAAATAAAATGCAATAGGAAAAACATATATATAGAGTAGCCCAACCTTGAAACAAGTTTGGTTCAGAATCTCTCTAAGCCACAGCTGGCATGTCCTTAAGCCAATCATCCAATGGCTTCCCAATGGAATAGACGATGAATCCAATTTTCCGCAGCTTCTCTGCGTCGACGACGTTCCGGCCATCGAACACGAAGGCCGGCTTCTGCATGTCATTGAAAATCTTCTGGTAATCCAGGTTTTTAAACTCGTCCCACTCGGTCAGAATGCAAATCCCATGAGCATCCTTGGTTGCAGTATATGCATCCCAAACCACACTTACGTCCTTCACCGAAGTAGGGCTCATCGGCTGAAGATGGACCGGATGGTCCCAGTCGAATTTCTTCATCGAAAGATCCCTCTGAATCTGGTCTTGGTTCACTTGTGGGTCGTATATGCTTAGTTTGGCCTTGTCCCCTATCAGCCCTTTGCACACATCGATCGCCGGGGTTTCCCTCGTGTCCCCCGTGTCCTTCTTGAATGCGAATCCCAGCACCGCGATCTTTTTCCCCGACACCGTGTTGAACATCGACGACACAATCCGGTTTACGAACCGGGTTTTCTGGTAGTCATTCACCTTAATCACTTGTTTCCAGTAAGTGGCCACCTCAGGGAGCCCATTGCACTCACATATGTAAACTAAGTTGAGGATATCCTTTTGGAAACAAGATCCACCAAAACCAACACTAGCATTCAAGAACTTGGGTCCTATCCTCGTATCTTTCCCAACAGCATGAGCCACTTGGCTCACATCGGCGCCGGTCGCCTCGCATAACGCCGACATGGCGTTAACCGACGAGATCCTCTGAGCCAAAAACGCATTAGCAGCCAGCTTGGAAAGCTCAGCAGACCACAGGTTGGTGCATAAGATACGATCCACGGGGACCCAATGTGCATACACATCCCTCAATGCTTCAATAGCCTTTTTACCTTCTGGGGTTTCCCTGCCACCGATAAGAACACGATCAGGGTTAAGTAAATCACTTATCGCAGTGCCTTCAGCCAGGAATTCAGGGTTCGAAAGTATCGAAAAGTTGATCCCTTTGCTATTGTGGGTCAAAATCTTCTCGATCGCCTCGGCTGTTTTAACGGGCACCGTCGATTTCTCGACGACGATCTTGTTCGATTTCGCTACATCAGCGATCATACGAGCGGCGCTCTCCCAGTAGGTCAAATCGGCGGCTTTCCCAGCTCCGAGACCTTGGGTTTTCGTCGGGGTGTTGACGGAGACAAACACTATGTCGGACTCGGCGACATGTTTCTCGACATCGGTACTGAATGACAGGTTTTTGCCTCGGCATTTTTTGACCACCTCGTCGAGACCTGGCTCGTAGATGGGGAGTGTATCACTGTTCCAGGCATTGATTCTAGCGGTGGATATGTCCACGACAGCTACTTGAATGTTGGGACATTTCAGGGCAATGACGGCCATGGTCGGACCGCCGACGTATCCAGCTCCGATGCAACAAATTTTCACCATTTTGGACAAAAATAATTGATCCTAAAAGGAAAAAAGAAAAGTTGAATTTAAACTAAATCTGGGTTTTTTAGCTTAATTCAAAGCAAAAAGAAAATACAAGACAAACATTGATGAAATAGTGAGAAAAAGATCACATCTATCGTCTACAAAGACCATGTAACAGGCTAAAAGAGTGCAACCAATTAAAAGGCAACCAGAATTTCAGTAAAACAATGAAAAACGACAATGTATCCACCAATTAATCAAAAAGGAAAATGAAAGTGGGAGAATAGATTACCTTTCTGGAGTTTGAGATATTAAGATAAAAGCAAGAAGATGAAGAAGAAAAGAAAGAAATGAGGGGTGAAGAAGGAGAGAGGTAAGGAAGGGAGAGTAATAGGAAAAGTTCTTCAGGCGAAGAATGAGGAGATTCAACAAACCTTTCCGCTCTTTATATACTCAACTGATCCTACAAGTTTGTACCGAAAAACAAACTCATCGTTCAAGTGATTTTGCATCTCATCATTTCCATGGCCAATAATATTACATTTTCTTTTAACACTAAATTTTTTTTGGTATTTACTTAGTCATCACCTCTTCCCCGTTTCATCATCAAAAGTGGTTCTGAAATTCAAATATGTTATCTCAATCCTCAAAGTTCTATTATTTTATCAATCCAGTCCGCTCAAAATCATTAATTAAATTATAAACATACGTGTACCTAACATGTTAAAAAACAGAAATTGTCTTCTTAAATTATAGGGATAAATCTTAAAATTATACGTGAATTATGGTTTAATGTGTAATTGTATACATAAACTTTAATTTTATGTAATTTTATACATGAAATTTTAGTTTGATCCAATTTTTATAAATTATTAATATGACATCATTTTATGTTTATATATTGCATATATAAATAATTATATTTATCCAATGTAAAAATAAATCGATGTATTTATTTATTTAAATGTGTACGATTAAATTAAAATTAAAGTTCCAATTATACATTTGAACCACAATTAGATTTTCACGTGTATAATTGCCCCAAATTATAGTTCATGTATACAATTGCACATTAAATCAAAGTTCATGTATAATTTTGAGATTTATCCCTAAATTATATTAACACTTCTATTCCTTTTAACACGTCAAATTCAAACTATATATTCAATAGGTACATGCATGTTTATAATTTGACTAATTTATTTTAAATATGCTTCACATTATATAAAAAAACCAACATGTAATGCCTAAGTTTACCATTTGATTGATTGTATATACAAAAGGTACTTACATATTTACAGCTTAATTCATATGTTTTAAAAATGTTCCACATTAGATTTAAATTAACATTTAATTTCTAAATTAAAGGCTAGGCTAACAAAGGAGTTCATCGATACAATACTAATACTTTAATAATTCAATTAAAATTTTTTGAAGTTTAGAGATCGAATTAAAATTTAAGTAATAATTTAGGGATGATTGATGCAGTTAACCATTACTAAAAATAAATAAATAAAAAATATGTAAAAAATATATTTCGCATGGTAACTAAAAATTGTTTTGAATCAAATAATAAAAGCATGTCCTTGGTTTATTTGTGGACAAACTTTTTTATTTATAAAATATATTAAAAATAAAAATACTCTTATAATTATATAATTTGTTTTATAAAAAAATTGATTTTTTTTATAATTCCTTAACTGAATTGAGATCTGCTTTAACGAGTGATACCAACTCAATAAGGAACTTTGTAAACATTATAAATATGTGTAATTGATAATAATAAACTTTATTTGGTTTAAATATTATTTTTATAGATTTAAAATTGCCGTTGGTATAATTTTCATATTATACATAAAATTACCATTATACATGACAATATCATAAAAATAAAAACAAAAACATTAGACTACACATATTTTATTTATATTTCTTATGTAATTGAATCAAATTTTTGTCTCCTAATTTCTCCTCTTTTGTAAATAACTAAATCAAGTTTCATAAACTAGAAAAGTAATTAATATATTTAAAAATTACAAAATATTGTTTTAATAAAAAATATTTTCTAAACATTTTTAAAGTTGCTATTTTAAAAATTTTTTAAAAATTGAAATTATGGTATAAAATAACATTTAAAATTATAAAATTTAAATTTTATATTCCAATAATTGAAAAATATTCAAATATATATGTAAATTAATCCATAATATTTAATTTATTATTTTTAACAATAAATTAACATGAGTTTTAAAAACTCATTTTAATAATAAACTATTAAAAATTAAATTGTAACATTCGCATTTTAATTCGAAGTTGGGTACAGTGATGGATCAGGAATTAGTGCAGAACTTTTGAAATGGACAAATAGAAATTTTGAATATCAAATTAAAAAGTATTTGGAAATTAGAAAATACTCTTTAGATAGGAAAATTTTAAATAAAAGTATTGATTAAATTGAAAGTGTATAGAAATTGTTGTGGCCAAAGTAGGAAAAATAAAAAGTTAGGAGATATATAGTAGTGGTCGAACTATTGGTATCTTTTCAATTCCAGAACTCGTCGTACGGGTATCTAAATTGTAGACAAGAAATGCAGCATATCCCTTTTTTTACCATCTTAAAAGCCTTCATCACAGACAGCACATTCGACAATGCATTATACTTTTCACCGATCACAATCACTTGCTTTCCATCTATAGTTCTCAAAAAAAATTCTCTTTCTTCTACAATCAACCATAACCCTGTACTCTGACAACCAATCCATGTCCAAAATCACATCAAACTCATGAAATGTGAGTGCCATGAGATCTTCTGGAAATTCACAACCCTGAATTTTTTAAAGGGCACCTTCTACACACCTTATTAACTCTCTCACTCTGCCCAAAAGGGTTAGTAACTACCATTTCATGTTTTCTAAGTTCTACTAATAATTCTCTCTATTTTACTAATGTAATGCTTATGTATGAATGCGTAGAGTCAAGATCAATTAATGCAATTACAGAAGAATCAAATAGATAAAATTTACCAATAATCACATCAGGAGCATCTCCTTCTTCCTGTGTTCTGATAGCATAAGTTTGAAATGTTCAAACTTCAGATCTACCAACTATTTCTCTTGTCGATCTCATACTACTACTAGAACCTCTAGAAATTCCAAGTCGTCTACCTCTTTGTGGAACCGAGCTACCTCTCGCAGATTGTTCTATAACATTTATAACACCTTCGGGCAATCTCTGGTCAAATGATCTTTGGATCTACATCAAAAACAGGCTCGAGAATTCAATCAACATTCTCTCCAATGAAATCTTCCACAATGTTCACATGATGGCGGTGTTGGTTTTCTTCTAGAACCTTTAGTACTAGCCATAGAGGTTGTCTGTTGTGTTTGTCTTGTTTGACTACTTGATCTTTGCCCAACCGTAGGAGAGGTATATATGAAATTTCTAGAATCTTAACTCTCTTTGAAGACTGTGGTGGTGCTGAACCTTGCCTTTAAAATCGATACCAAATGTGATATTAGTACCAAAATCACATTCTATTTTGAAAAACTTGAGTTTTAAGGCCCGGGTATCAATACCTTCATTAAAAAATTGAAATTTTAGAGTTCCAAAATGATAATTTGATATCGATATTGTTCAGGGGTATAGGTACCTTTCATAAGGTATCAATACCTTGTGATTAAGTATTGATACTTTCCCCATGTTTTGAGTAAAAATCATATTTAAACCATTTCTAAACGTAATCGATTAACCACTAATGACCCTGGACGATTATAGTAATAATTATAGGGTTAAATAAGTTAAAATATTATGGGTAAATGTTCAAATTACATGGTGTCTAGCCAAGATCGCTTTGGCACCAAATGTAATAGTCTTATATCGAGTTCCTATGGTCGAATCGGATATAGGGATGTTACATTTATTGGTATCCTAATCATAGAGACACGGTATAAGACTGTTACATTTGGTGCCAAAGTGATCTTGGCTAGACACTATGAAATTTGAACATTTATCCATAGTATTTTGACTTATTTTGCTCATTAATTATTGCCATGAATGTTTTGGATCATTATCGGATGTTCGATTATGTTCGGAAATGATTTAAGTATGATTTTTACTCAAAATAAGGGTTAAGTAACAATACATAAACATAAGGTATTGATACCTTATGAAAGGTATCTATACCCCTGTATAGTATTGACGCCAAAATCGTCCTTTGGAACTCCAAAATATCAAAAAAATTGTTTAGGTATCGATACCTTAGCTAGGTATTGAGATGGAATATTTTCTCCTCTTCTCACTCTTTGTCCTTCTCTTTTCCTTCTTCCTTCAATTGGCTCTTTAACTTTCTTCTTTTTTTCTTAAATACTTGAGATTACAACTAAACCCTAGCTTTCTCTCTCTTTCAAATCCTTTATGGAAGCTCTCTTCAAAAAACTAAAGTATTTACTAGTTTTATTTAGTGTATTTATTGAAGAAGCATCAAAGAAATGGAAGGTTTTGAGCTTGATTTTGCTCAACAATGGTGGAAGGACATACTTGGGATAAGAGTAAAAGTTTGGAGAAGATGAGATGAGAGTGATGGTTTTGGAAAGAAAGATGAATGCTTTTCTCCATCTTTCTACACATTTCCTTTAAAATATCTCAACATTTTTAATTAAAGTGGTCAAATTGCTAATGAGTTCCCTAGCCATCCCATCTTTATGCATTGAACCTTAATCATTATGTTTAAAATTATCTACTTGGTTAATTACCATTTTATCCTTCTTCATCTTTTATAATTTCTAGGATGACTCATAATTATCATTTGGTAAAATTCATTCTTAATCATTTCTTCCTTTTCACCACTACTATATGTAGGGGTGTGCAAAATTTGGGTAAAACCGAAAAAATTTGGTTAACCGATCGAATTCGGTTAATCGGTCAGTTAACCGATCGAATTCGGTTAATTTTTTTGGTCGAGGGTCGGTTAATAATTTTTTAAATTTTCGGTTAACGGTTAATTCATTTTGAAACCGGTCGATTAACCGAATTTTTTTGGTTAACCAAAAAAATTAATAAATAAAATTATAATATATAAATAACATACTATTTACCCAAACCCAATCCAACATAAAACCCAATCTAATATATTTAAACCCAAGTACCCAACCCACCCAACCCAATTATCCTACCTAATTACCCAACCCAATCATAAAAATTACAAATAATAATAAATAAAAATAAAAATCTAAAAGTAAAAGCTAGAAAAACTAAAACATAGACACTCACTACTGCTCACACTGTCGACAGAAAAGAAAAAAACCCTAACCTTGTTTCGAATCCCTAATTGAAAATTTGAAATCTCTCAAAACGTTTAAAATCTCTCAAAACGGCAAAACCTTCAACACCTTCAAAAGTGTCATAGCTGGAGGCTAGAGCTACGGCTAGCCGCTGGTGATTGGTGTTGTCGTCGAAGCAGCTCTGTTGCCTGTACTTGACTCTAGGTAAGAAAACTCTTTGTTTTCTTGATTTTTGAGGTACTTTATGATCTTATTTAATATTTTTATAATGATATTTAATCATATTTGTATTTAAAATTTAAAATCAAGTATCAATATTCAATATACAGTTTATTAAGTATATACCAAAAAAATAAATTTTTATTATTGTATTTATAAATATAAATATGCATTAACTAAAATAGCCATTCGTATGAAAACCCCAAAAATATTAAATTTTCCTTTGTGAGGCTAATCTTAATATAATTAGAAATAAATGGGCAATAATACTTATGGTCAAAGTTCATGGAAAACTATGGGTACTATTTCCTTATTTACAAACTTCTAATTAAATTTATTTAGTTTAGGATTCATTGATTTATTGCTATAATTTTTGCTTATTTTTATTTGTTGTCAAAGGATAAATTATCCTATTAACTGTAATTTATTTGATTATTTTCATTGCTGTAATTTATTTATTTTAAGATTAATTGATTCATTGAGATTTGTATGTATGTGTTGTAAAATAAAATAAAATTATGTGGGCTGTTAATATCTGTGCTTGCATTATCCTATTAACTATTTTTTTAACAAATTGGTTTCTTGTCTGCAAGAAGTTATTAGACATGGATAAAAGCAGAATTTATTTCTCTAAAACTCAACATCAAAATATGTTATTATAAATGTATTTTAATTTGTTATATAACTTTTTCTTGCAGAATGTCCACCGAACCAACATCTATTGAGGGTAGTATTACACCTCCTACTTCGATAGATTCTAAAAATTCGGGAGTTGGAGCTTCAAGCCAAGCAAAGGGACTACTGGGAAAAGAAATGCCACTCCTCAAAGGTCAGAAGTTTGGCCTCACTTCACTAAGATTATTAATAGTGAGGTGCAAGTAAGGCTAAATGTAATTATTGTCAAAAGGAATTTTGTTGTGATATGAAAAAAAAATGGTATAGAGTCATTGAAATATCATATTAGTTCATGTAAGAAAAATCCTAGCAATATTGTTGACACTAGTCAAGGATAATTAGTTTTACCTAGAAAGGGAGTTGAAGGGGGGAGGGGGGGAAGGGCATCTTTCAACTTGGAGTTTTGATAAAGAAGCATGTAGGAAAGGATTAGCACAAATGATTGTGATTGATGAATTACCTTTCAAGTTTGTTGAAAGTGAAGGCTTTAAGAAATTTATGTTTGTGGCATGTCCTAGGTTTCATATTCCTTCACGAACTACTATGACTAGGGATGTTTATCAATGTATTTAGATGAAAGGGTCAAGATAAAACAACTTTTGAGAAGTTCTTGTTCTAGAGTTTGCTTAACTACTGACACATGGACTTCTTTGCAAAGAGTTAATTATTTGTGTATCACTGCTCACTTTATTGGCAACAATTGGAAATTGAATAAAAAGATTTTTAAACTTTTGTCCAATTTCTAGTCATAAGGGTGAGTCCATTGGGATGGTGATTGAGAAATGCTTGATGAATTGGGGGATTGATAAGTTATTTACTATTACTGTTGATAATGCAAGTTCAAATGATGTTGCTATTGGTTATTTGAGAAAGAAATTTAACCCTCGAAGGGGTTTAGTTCAAAATGGTAAATATCTTCATATGAAATGCATGGCACACATTGTGAATTTGATTGTTGTTGAAGGCTTAAAGGAAATGAATAAATTTTTTGAATGTGTTAGGGGGCTGTTAGATATGTAAGACAATCTCCAGCTAGATTACAAAAGTTTAATGAGTGTGTTGTGGTGGAAAAGATAGAGTACAAGAAGATGTTATGTCTTGATGTTTGTACTAGGTAGAACTCGACCTACTTAATGTTAGACACTGCTCAGAACTTTAAGAGAGCTTTTGAGAGATTTGAGGAGCAAGATACAAACTTTAGGGCTGAACTTGAAAAGAGAGAGGGTTGGCCTAGTGTGGATGATTGGGATAATGTTAGAAACTTGAGGGATTTCTTGGAACACTTTTATGAAGTCACTTTGCATATATCTATCACTTTATATGTCACGTCCAATAATTTTTTTGATGAGCTTTCTGAAATTGATATTCTTTTACGAGATGCTCAGTTAAATAGTAATGTTGATTTTAATGTTATGGCCATCAAGATGAAAGAGAGGTATGATAAGTATTGGGGTGATATTGATAAGATGAATTTGCTTATGTTTGTTGCTTGTGTTTTAGATCCTAGACAAAAACTAAAGTACCTTGAATTTGCACTTAGTGAAATGTCTAGTTCTAAAAAAGCTTGTGAAATGATGCAAAAATTGAAGGAATCTTTGTATGAATTGTTTGATGAGTATAAGCCTCCACTTCATAGTACTTGTACCCAATCGAGTGTGCCAACACATGTTTCTCTTGGTGAACCACAACAAAAAATGAAAAGGCGAATGCAAGCTTTGTATAAAAAGCATGAGTTGGAAATTTGTGGTGAGGATAAAACATCTAAGTTGGATAAATGTCTAGCTGAGGCTAATGAGGAATTTATTGAAGATTTTGATATTTATTGTGGTGGAAAGTGAACAGCCCTAGATTTCCCACTCTTTAAAAAATGGCCAGAGATGTGTTAGCTATACCGGTTTCTACAGTTGCTTCAAAGTCTACATTTAGCACCAGGGGATGTGTGCTTGATCAATATAGGAGTTCTTTAACTCCTAAAATTGTACAAGCTCTTGTGTGTACTCAAGATTGGATTCGAAAATCATCATCACAAGAAGACATAAAAAAGATTGAAAAACAAATCCAAGAGCTTGACAAGATTGAAAATGGTATATTTATTGTTTTATTTTAATAGTTTCAATTTTTTTACCATATCACTCCTACTTATTTAATTGATTCAATGTTTAGACTTTTCTTGGAATGCATCAGAGCCTACCCTAAATTCATGAGCTTTCGTGAGTGGAAGGGTATGCTTACTGTCTTATTCTTGTTAACTTATAATCTATTTGTTTGTTTATATTATTTGATTTTTTTTAAATGCTTATATTTCTATTATATGCTAAATTTTTGTACATGTTTTTTTTTTTTGTAGGTTTAATGCAAATGGAGATATTTTGGAGAGAAGAAATAGATACAAATGGAGAATATTAAAGATTTACATTTCAATTATGTGTTAATTTCAAGACTTCTGTAATGTTTTTAATTATTTAGTGATTCAAAAACTTATGTAATGTTTTTAATTATGTGGTGATTCAATTCAGTTAATTTGGTTAATTTTTAACCAAAAATAAAAAATATATAATTTTCGATTAATTCGGTTAACCGACCAAATTAACCGAAAAAATTTCGGTTCGGTTAATTTTTTTGAAAAAATTTCAGTTCGGTTAACGGTTAAAAATTTTAAAAGGTCGGTTAATTCGGTTAATGTTATTTCGAGTCGGTTAACCGATTGAACACCCCTAACTATATATCTCCTAACTTTTATTTTTTCTACTTTGGCCACAATAATTTTTATACACTTTCAATTTAATCAGTACTTCTATTTAAAAAATTTC
Organism: Gossypium anomalum; assembly: GCA_025698475.1. NCBI lineage: Eukaryota > Viridiplantae > Streptophyta > Magnoliopsida > Malvales > Malvaceae > Gossypium > Gossypium anomalum. Next base: position 22,174,853 of record CM046968.1, read on the forward strand.
CTATCTAAAGAGTATTTTCTAATTTCCTAAGTCCAAATATTTTCTAATTTGATACTCAAAATCCTATTTGTTCCATTTTAAAAATTCTGTACTAATTCTTGACTCGATCCATTACTGTACTTAACTCCGAATTAAAACACGAATATTACAAATTAAGTAAAGTACACAAAAGATCACTCAATTATCAATTTTTTCATTTTAAGTAAGTTAAAATAAAAAAATTACAATTAAAATACCAACATTACATAACTCAATCATTTTAATTACTTTTGTTAAAATGGGAAATGGAAATTATTTTAAAAATTACACCTCATAGCTTTGGTGTCATCATCATCCTGTTCATGTTCACCATCTCTGCAACGTCAATTGGAGCCACCACCATCGCCCTCATCGCCATCTTCTTCTCCAACACCATAACTCTGACAACCGCCCCTATATATGCTTCTCCAATCGCTTCTCCGCTGTCATGCGCCACTAGTCCATCTTTACCCATCGACTCTTCTCCATCTTCCTTTCTTTCTGCTTCTCTCATGCTCCTGTTGGAACTGTACAAAGAAAAGTGTGAAAAATAAAATAAAATAAAATAAAATAAAGAACACACAAATTTTACGTGGAAACCCTTTCGGGAAAAAACCATGGGAAGAGGAGAAGAAAAAAATTCACTATGTCGAAAATTTTGAATCAATACAAGAGGAATAGACTATGTCTATTTATAGGCTTGTAAAGCCATATTCTAGTAGGATTGAAACACCTTATCCTAATAAATATAAAATAGATGGAGTTTAATAAGGTTTAAAAAACCTTATTCTAAAATAAAATAAAAGAAGTCTAGTTCTATATGGATTTTACTTTTATTTTATTTTCCATCGTATTTTATTTAAATAAGAATTCGGGTCACTTAATTCTAACAAAAAGGAAAAAAAAAAAGACAACTATGTTGCCTGGAACTAGACGAGATCCTCCTATATTACAACCATCAATCATCAAACTGTACAAAGAAAAGGAAAAAAAATAGGACAAAAATAAGAAAAGGAAAATAATTGTTAACCTCTGGCACGACAAGTGCGAGGGAGAAATGTACGAAACTTTCGTGGATAATCAAAGCAACTGAGAAACTTGACAAGAAGGCTTATGTGAGGGATACTATTTTCTCATCATCTGAATTTGAAATTGAGTGTCAAAGGCTTATTGCCCATGTCCCTAGCATTAAATATTCTGCAGTTACATATAAATGATGCAATAAATTGATGTTGACCCTCGGGTTTTTTTTATCAAAAAAAAAAGTTCTGCAGTTACATAAAAAATGGACGAACCTTCTGCTATAAATCGTCTGGGGACCTATAGGGTACGTGCCATTGCTGCATCTTCTACTTCCTCTGCTGTCATTGTGGCTAAATGTGTGCAGAATTTCGTTACTGCTATCATTGATTCATTGAAACTCAATATGGCGACAGTTGATCAAGTGCACTCTCTGTTGCCTGACCTCGTAACATCACTTGATGAGCTTGGTATTTTGCCACCTGATTGCTAAGGGAAGACAAAGATGAAGGAATGGGTTTCAAAGTTGTCAAACATGGAGGTAGCTTTATGACTTGGAATCTTCATATGATTCATTTATGGCTGCTTTACCCATTGTTGGTATTTGGAAGTGATCCAACATATATTTTTTTATTATATATTTTTAAGTGTTGCTAACTGATTGATTCTAAATGCTATCCGTAAAGCTGATAACAACATATACATCTTGGCAATTATTTGGTTGATAAGCTCACGATGCTATTTGCTGATTACTGAGAAAGTATGAAGTATAGACAACAACACGCAATACAGATACGATATAATATAGACACGGCGACATGATAATTTTTAAAGAATGAGGATGTAATATCCTGATTTGGGCTTAGTTGGAATAGTAGTTTCGTGACCACAAAATTTGAGATAGAAATAATTATTTTATGATTATTTTGATGATTATGATATGATTGCATGACTGTGTGAAAAATTCGTGATGAAATTCTATGCCTAAAGTGTTTAAATTGAAAGTAGGGACTAAATCGAATAAGATGCAAAATTTGCATTCTAGAAGTTTTTAGTATGAAATTGCATTGAAATATTAATTAGGAGGTCTTAAATAGGAATTTGACCAATTTTAAGTTCATGGACAAAATTAGGACATGGAAGGAATTTTTGAAAGTTTAGTAGTAAGGGCATTTTGGTCATTTAGGGGTAAAATGAATTAAAATACAAAATTAAAAGCCAATTTTGCTCATCTTCTTCATGGAGGCCGAAATTAGCATGGGGGAAGCATGGCTAGGGTTTTCAAGCTTTCCAAGCTCAATAGTAAGTGATTCCAAGCCCCGTTTTTAATGTTCTTTACGTTTTTGGAATCCCGGTAGCTCGATTAAGCCTATTCTAGCAATAATTTAAGCTAGGGTTCATATTTGGAAAAACACCCATAGGTGAAATATGTTTATTTTGATGTTTTATGGTTGAATATGAAGCTTGAAATTGTGTTAAACAACTTTTGCTAAGTGATTTTATGTAAAAACGAGTAAAACGACATAATCGGTAAAAATACCTAATGTTCATAAGTACATGTTAGAGTGAGAATTTGATGTTGCTATAGAAGGGAAAAATGATTAGAATGTCATAAAACATAAGAAAATAGGCTGAAGTTTAATTTACGAGCTTTGGGGAAAAAGTGTAAATATGCAAAAGTTTAGGGGCAAAATTGTAATTTTGCTAAAATATGATTTTGGGTCAATTTGAATAATGTGAGTCCTAATTAGACTATATTTTAAATGATAGAGTAAGGAAAACTAAAATTCGGGCTAAAATAAGGAAAATACCAAGTTGTGGACGAAATGGTAAAAGTAGCCATTTTCGCATACGAGGTAAGTTCATGTGTAAATAATGTAGCATAATTGTTATTTTTAAGTTATTGATGTTAATTATATGATATGCTGATTTTTAATCGTGAAATATTATGCTTTGTGATTAATGTTGAGTAATATGCAAATTATGTTTACTACTTGATAAGTATGAATTGCTACCAAGTATCAGTTCTGATATTCCGTGGAAGACGGCTAATGTCAGATCGAGGGAAAAAGCCCGTTTTAACCTTAGGAATAGATTAGGATACAAGTGACATGTCACTAGGATGGTTGAGCATCCGAACTCGTTGAGTTGAGTCCGAGTTCACTTATGGATGCGAATGTTCGAACTCGTTGAGTTGAGTCCGAGTTCGAGAGATGTAACTAGGCATCGGAGCTCGTTGAGTTGAGTCCGAGTTCACTTATGGATGCGAACGCCTGAGCTCGTTGAGTTGAGTCCGAGTTCACTTATGGGCGGGTTACATGATTGCTTGATTACATATATGGCACTTATGTACAAATTATCCGTGTATCCGAATTATATTCCGATGTGTTCAACGGGTAAAGTTCTACTCAAATGGAGGAATACTAGAGATGAAAGGGACATATTGGTAAGTGTTGTGAGATGGATACTTTGAACAGGTATGTACTTAACCCTCGGGTTGAAAACTCGATATATCAACAATGTGGTAAGATGATAAATGAAAATATGACATGAATGTCTTGATGATGATTATGCAAATGATATTTTATGTTTGCTTATATGATTATGTTACTTGCTATTTGCATGTGAACTTACTAAGCATTTATGCTTACTCCCTCCTTTTCATTCCTTGTAGTTTTGACAAGTCAGTTCGAAAATCGGGAACGGTCGGAGGCTCGCTCACACTATCCGTATACCATCTTGGCATAATAGCTTGTATATTTTGAGTATGGCATGTATAGCACTATAATCATTTTGTATATATAGTCTTATGATATGGTTATTGAGTGGTATGAAAATTCTTGGTAATGATTAGCCATTGGAATGGCTAATCATGATCATATTTGGTGTTATGTATGTCAAATTGCTAGCTAATCCATGGAAACCATGAAATAGGTAAAATTTACCATAAAATAGATTCAGACAGCAGTAGTGATGTGAATTTGAAAAATCACTAAAAATAGTAGAAATGGAATTAAATAATGAATAAGTTATGGAATCGAAGCTTGATGAGTCTATTTTCATATGGAATGAACAAAATAGGCATATAAATTATATTTTATGAGATATTTAAACTTTTGTGAAACAGGGCCAGAGTGATTTCTGGATCCCCTATTCTGACTTTAAAAATTCATAATAAATTTTACAAAAATAATTAGAAGTTTTTATTTATATTTAAAGATTCCTTATTGAGTCTAGTTTTAATAGAAACAAACCTCATAGTCATTGAAATTTTTTATAGAGAGATATTTGATTCGGAATACACAGAGGTCAGAGTAGTCGAACCCTGAAAGAGGGGAGATTTTAACTAATAAACTGTACTATTTGGCTCAACCAAAAATTCTATAAAAAAATTAGTAGATATAAATATGAGTCTAGTTTCATATAAAATTTACGGATCTTAATTTCGAGTTTCGTAACTTGAGATATGAATTTTTAAGCGACTGTGACGTAGATTTTCAGACAAGCTTGTCTGAAAATTTTAAAATTAAATTGTTTGAACTGTTTAGGTAATGAATTAAGTCTGTTAACACCTCTTATTCGACTCCAGAGACGGTCTCGGGTACGGGGCGTTACAGAGGATATAGATATGATAATAAAAAAATATTTTTAATATTTATATATATTTTTTATGTTAAAATACTTCTCTCAAAGACATCAAAGCAAGTACAAAGCTTGAAATCTTCTCAAATAAATTATTTTTTAAAAAAATTGATTAAGATTTTCATTCAAAGAATCAAGAATAAAAAGATGCCATTATTGATTCAAAGGCCCCCAAGTTTTGGGCCCCACAATCCATTAACCAACACTAAAGCCAAGAGACAAACAAAAATAAAAATAAAGACGGTAAATCAAAATGGCGAAAATAGTAAACCAACAGTCAGAGCAATAAAGTAAACATAACCACACACCAAAAAACCTAGCAACACCTCTTCTTTTTTCCCCAGCTTCGATGAAAATCCAACGTTTCATTAATAGAAACCCTAAACTTCACATTTCTTCTTTACAACATCTTTTCGCCGTTGACTCTTCATCTGCTATTTTTGAAAGCCAAAGTTTCAGTCGCCGTCCGTCACCCACCATCTACTTTTCTTGCGTCTATCATGTGTCCGTTTTTAGACACTTGTGTGAGGACCGTGTCTGAACTCATTTTTTTACGTATTCTGGCGTGTCCGAGTGTCCATGTCGAACACACGTACGATACTGGTACGATGAGGGATGAGTTGTGTCATATAAAAGGTTAGATACAAAAAAAAATTATGGTTGTCATATAGGAGGATCTTGTCTGGTTCTAGGCAACAGAGTTGTCCTTTTTCTCCTTCCTTTTCATTGTACAGTTCCAACATGAGCATGAGAGAAGTAGAAAGAGAGGAAGATAGAGAAGATTCAAGGTGAAGATGGAAGAGTGGCGGTTGAAGGTGGATAAGTGATTGGAGAAGCATATATAAGAGCGGTTGTAAAAGATCTGGTGTCAGAGAAGAAGATGACGATAGAGGCGATGGTGGTGGTTTCAACTAACGTTGAAGAGATGATGAAAGATGGTGATGATAAAACAAAAAAAAAAAAAAAAAAAACCAAAGGTATTAGATGTAATTTTTAAAATAATTTTATTATTTAAGAAAAAATTCCACCCATTTATAATTTTAATGTGCATGTAATTATAATTTTTATTTTTTGGTGTTTAAAATGAAAAAAAAATTGAGTGACTAATTATTGCTAAAAAACTAATTACTACTTAATATGCTATCATTATGTAAGATTTATATAACAAAATATAATAAAATAAAATTATCTCTAGGCGCGAAGAGAGAGGGGTAACCAAGGGCCCGTGCTTCGGCTAAAAAATATATATAACTTAATATTTAGTCCCTTAAAAAAATTCTCTATTGATCATTTCTTTTCTTTTTTTAATCATTATAGTCTTGCATAATGACTTATTTAACTCTCTAATTTTATAAATATAAGTTATTTTAGCTATTTATTCAAAAAAAAATTTCTTTTTTAGCTCTTAAACTTGTGCTGTTTGTCAAATCACCTCAAAATGAAAGAAAAAATTAACATTTGTTCGCTTTGTTGACATGACATCCACGTGGCAAGCCATATGTATGCCACATCAAAAATTAATTAATTTTTTAAATTTGAAAAAATTCTAAAAATTATTTTTTAAAAAAACTAAAAATTATTAAAAATATATTTTAAAATTTAAAGATTAATTAATTACTGATATGTCATACATGGGCTGCCACGTCAGCAAAGTGAATAATTGTTCACTTTTCCATCTATTTTGAAATGATTAGACAAAAAAAGTAAGTTTAATGACTAAAAGAGATAAAAAATTAAATTAACTGTGAAAATAACTTAAAAAAAAATATGGAGAACCCATAAGTCATTATACTTTACAATGTTGGGAGAGGAATTAAGAGATCTAAGTGATACACATGAATCCTATTCACTATTTCAAGCAAGTCTTGGCATAAGATTATCTTTGTTTAATATAATATAAATTATCAATATCTTTTGTATATCACATTCAAGTGCATGTTTTACATTTAGTTCAATAATATCATTTATTAATTTTCTAAATTAATTAAAAATGTATTAATTTTATTAAATAATATAATTAAATATGTCAATATCAATAAGGAATATTGATTATTCTAAAAAATTAAAAAATAATTAATTTTCAAGAATTGATCGTGTGTATCAATTAAAAAATATGTTAAATATATTTTTAAATTAAACTTATATATTATTATGTTTTAATTTTGTAATAATATTATTAGTGACAATTTTCTTTTTTACAAAAATTATAAGCAATACTTTAATGTAATTTAATTGGTTCATAAAATCAACCTACACATATAAAAGATAATATTTTAAATTATAAAAAAATTAGGGTTTTAAACTTATATATCATTTATTAATTTTAATTTTTTTAGTTCTAAAATCTTCTGTTGAAATTTATTTATAATTTTATTAATAAAATTTATGTAAAAATAAAATAAAATAAAATATTTAATTTTGAATTAATACATACAATAAATATGTGCAAAAACAGTTATACATTAAATTGAAGTGTGAATCAAATACTGATGCAACTTGTTAAGCATTGGAGTAATCTAAAACTAAATAGAAAACCAAATTCTTATACCACTTGCCATAGTATTTATACTATTAATAAAATTGTTAATTGAATTGGCGTCATGGGTTAACTGGGTGGCAACACGGTTAAAAAATAATTAATATATCCTTTTATTAAATAACTACTATTATTATTTTGATGATATTTTTATCTTTTTGTACTTTTATGTAAATTTTAAATAAAAGAATAAAATATTTGCATGTCTAAGAATTGAATCCATATATAATAGAGCCATAAACAAATTCTTTACCATTACACTAACAATAATTTTTTAGTAAACTTAAAAAAAATAACTTTTAACATAAAATATTTTCTCACGCTATGTATCTATCTATACTATTAATAAACCTATTGACTGAGTTGGTGAGATAGGTTAACCAAGTGTCAACTCGGTTAGAAAATGACTATTGTATCCTTTTGTTAAATGACTTATATTATTTTTTTGATGACATTTTTGTCTTTTCATACTTCTATATAGTTTTTAAGTCAAATTATGCTATTAGATCTTGTACTTTGCTTAAGTTGTGGATTTAGTACTTGTACTTTAATTTTGTCATTTTTAGTCCGTGTACTTTTAGAATTTAAAAATTGTAGTCCTAACCAAATGATAACTGTTGTAACACCCTAAATAATTTAAGTCTGTTTTTATGAAACTTGACATAAATTATGTATTTGCTTCAATGGTTAAATGTTTTGGATGTGTGTATAAAGTCTTAAGTTCAAGTCTCACTCTTGGCAAATTTTGTTATTTTTGATCCAAGCCTAATCCCTATTGGGTGGGCTTATATTATATTGTTTTTAAACTTATATTAAAATAAACTTATTGGTTTGAGTCTTAAGAAGTTAGCTTGTTGGAGGTTTTGTGTTTGAACCATTGCGTGAGCATGAGTGATAAATTTTTGCTCCGGTTGTCTGAGAGAGTTTGGGTGGAGTTAGAATTTTGAGGTGGTTGAGAGTTAGTGGGTCAGTTAGTAGGACAATGGGGGTTGAGATTTAGTAGGATATGATTTTTTTTCAATTTCAATTTTTTTGGTTTTTCTCTTTTCTTTCTTTTCTCAAAAAAATCCTGATGCTAGTTTTCCCTTTCTCTGCATAGTTTCTGTCAATTGAAAAATTCCTATTTCCTCGCTCTCCATTTTCTATCGCAATTTTGTTATTCAATTTCGATATTCTGGTTCTTCGGTGTTGGCGTGAGGCTTGGTAAGTGTAGAGGTTATCGTTAGGATAATTTTCAAGTGTTCTTAACTTGTTGTTCTTTTCATTGATGTTGTTTCTGGGATTTTTGGCAGCAGTTAATCGTGAGGAACGAAACTCGCCTTTTGCGGAATCGTATTCGAAATTGCTTGAGGAATTGGGTAAGTGTGGAACACTTGAACTTCACTATTTTTGGTTTTGTTAGTTTGGTTTAATTGAGGAGTAAAACTAATTTTGGAAGGTTGTAATGTCAATTTTTAGGTTCTGGTGGTCTCGGGAGTGGTTTCACATCAAAATTGAACCAGGTGTGTACCCTAAACACATAAAATCGAGGTTCGGCGAAAGCTGAAAAAAGGAAACTATTGACGCCACACGGGCATATGCCCGGCTATGTGGCTGGCTGTGTACGAGACATGGCCGTGTGAATGTCGTAGGTGTGGCATGTACGAGACATGATCGTGTGACAGTATGAGTATGGCCGTGTGGGCCACACGGATTAGGCCAGATTGGGCATGTGGGTCCATAAGGGCATGCCAGATGGGCATGTGGGTTTTGGGCCAGGTCATATGGCCCACACGAGCAAGACCAATTTAGACGTGTGGTCCGACATGGACATGTGAGCCCAAAATTTTGAAATTTTCCTTAGGGTTGCTCGGGTAGTTCTGATCGACTGTGGGCCTATCGTAGGGTCGGTAAGGGCTAATCAAACTTTTTTTCATGTGATCTGATATTCTAATAGTCTGATCTGAGTAGAAAATTGATATGCATGTCTGACCATACTGTTTAAGTATATATGTTATTTGTATACGAGCATGTTAAGCATGTTAACTCTATTATTTCTGTATCCGTATTCTATATCTGTGTTTAGGGTGGGATTTGCATATGTGGAGGAAGTGATTTGTACGGCGACCTTTCGCCTATTATCTAATAACTTGGCTGCATATTATCTGTTATGTGTCACATTGACACTATATGGTGTGTAGGGTTGGGTAGGTGTTTTTAACCCCACATGGTGTGATGGGATGAACGGAGATGGTGTATAGAGGATGGGGATAAGATTCTGTATATTTGTTCTGTACATATGATTCTGATATCTGTATTTGTTAAGGAATTAGGTCCGTTTCTATTTTTGTCTGCATTTGAGATTCTCTAAAAGTTACATGACTATATTTGTTGGGTTACATACTGAGTTTACGAAAACTCACATCTGTTTGTCTGTACTGTTCAGGTAATCCATAGACTTAGGCGGGTCGGTACGACGGAAGCTCAGCGGTGACCACTCGACAGAGAACTATTTTTATATAGTATTATAAGTTTAATTTTAAAATCTAGTTTTTCTTGATAGTTTGTAATTTTTGGGACTCTTTGGACTGTATGGTTTTAACTTTTGGATTTGGATTTTGTTTTGCTTTCTTTTCCGCTACATTGACAAAAACACTTTATGCAAACAAATGGTTTTGGAAACACGAGCTTGGTTTTGAATAAAATGATTTTCAAACTTCTGCTGCAAATTCTTGATAACTTAAAATGGTTTCAAATAAGATTATAAACTCAATTTTTTTCCGGATATTAAGACTTCTATTTGTAAACTAATAAAATTATACATTTTAAACTTAAAAGATATAATTTAAAACCCTTCATCGTAACACACTCAGATTAGGCCATAACGTTTAAGCCGGGTTAGGAGTGTTACATTTAGTAGTATCAGAGTCAGGTTACAAAACTCGGGCTATAAATTTTGGGTTCCAAAATTGTGTTTTGAAAAAGAACTGGTTTTTAAATAATTTGGATAATTTTGAGTGGGTATGTGGTACACCGAGTCTCCGGCGCCAATCCTGTAAGTATTTCTGAATTTAAATAGAACTTTCTAAAAACACTGTATTTAGTACTTTCTAAAATTGTACTGAGTTAGTTAGAGACTAAAACCTTGAAATACTTCTGAACTTTTGTTAATTTAAGCAAAAAATATATGCTAATAAACACTGGAACTGATGCATAAAATTTTATAATGTAGATAAACCTAAAAATATGATGAGCACTTGTGGAACTCGCGGTCATGGTATTCGTGGGCCCGACGGGTGCCATAAGGGGGCTTGAGTTGAGCCTTTCTCTTTAGACAGTATGTCGAATTTAGATACGAGTGAGAAACTAGTTTCACCTGCTACTGAGACTGGGTCTCAAAACCGATCGGCTTGGGAAGACGCACTGTCCCAAACCATGTTAAAAGTTTTGAAAAGGGTCGTTGGACCCCATTCTAGATCTAAGGGTCATAGGTCGGTAACTAAACGACTCCGGTCCAATGGAGCTGAACTATTTAGGGGCGTAACTAAAGTCGCCACTACTGTGGCCGAGTATTGGTTAGAGGCCACCTAAAGGATAATGAAGGACATCGACTGCATTCCTAAATAGAAATTGAAGGGTACAGTTTCTTTGTTTCGTGATAAGGCATATCATTTGTGGTTGTCGGTTGAGGAGGGTACTCAACTGGATCGTCTGAACTGGGATTATTTTAAAACTGCCTTACAAGGGAAGTACGTGGAGGTGAGCTATGTGGATGCTCATAGGCGTGAGTTTATGAATCTCATGCAAGGTGATAAATCTATGGTCGATTATGAGGCCGAGTTTCTGAGATTAAACCGCTACGCTCGAGGCATGGTGGCATCCGAGTATAAGAAATGTACCTGTTTTGAGGACGGTTTGAGGGATAGTTTGAGGGTTCTGATTGTTCTGTAGAGGAAGCGTGAATTCGTTGTTCATATGGATAAGGCGAAGATTGCCGAGAAGGTTAAGCACATGGAGCACCAGAATAGAGACCGAGAGAGAGGCAAGAATAAGAGGGATTTGGAGCCCTCTAGTTCTGTTCAGAGGCCTAAAAAATAGGCCAGACCTGATGGGCCTGTTAGAGTGGGAGTTCCTATTAGGATTCAGCCTTGTGGTGATTGTGGTAGGCGTCATCTGGGTGAGTGTTGGAGGAGATTAGGGGCTTGTCTGCGGTGTGGGTCATTAGAGCACTGGATTAGAGAGCGTTCACATCATTACGCTCAGATGCAAACTTCGAGATCGACTTTTGTTCAGCTTTAGAGGGCAGTACAGCAGCCACCTAAGGACCGTAGACCGATTAGGGGTGGTAATGGTATAAGTCGAGGACAGAGAGCACAGGGCAAATGTGCTAATCAAACTGAGGCAAAGCAACCTGCACTGGTTTATGCTGCTCGACGCCGAGAGGACAGAGACACCCTTGATGTGATCATGGGTACGTTCTTTATTTTTTTTGCTCCATATACTACTTTGATAAACATAAGTTCTACATATTCCTGTGTAGCTAGTTCTGTTTCTAAGAACTTGGGGATTCCTTTTGAGTGTACTTCTAGTGAGATTATTGTACTAAGTCCGTTGGGGTAATCTGTTCGGGTTAGTAGACTATATAGAAATGCTTCATTAGAAGTACAAAGGGATGTGTTTTCGGCAAATTTGATGGAGCTACCGTTTAGGGAGTTTGACTTAATTTTGGGTATGGACTGGTTAGTTGAGCACCGAGTTAGTTTAGACTGGACGACTAATACGGTTGTTTTGAGGACTAAGGATGATAAGGAGGTGGTTGTGATTGGTGAGCGTTGAGATTACCTGGCTAATTTAATCTCCGCTCTCATGGCTGAAAAATTGGTTCGGAAAGGGTGTGAGACGTATTTGGCCTACATCAGTGTTTCAGTTTGTAGGGACTCTTCTGTAGGGGATATAAGAATAGTGAGGGAATTTTTAGATTTTTTTCCTGAGGGGTTAACTTGTTTACCTCTGAATCGGGAAGTTGAGTTTGGTATTGAGCTTCTATAGGGTACAGCTCCGATGTCCATCACTTTATACCGTATGGCACCGAAAGATTTTACAGAGCTTAAGGTTCAACTTCAAGAGCTTCTGAATCATGGTTTCATCCGCCCTAGTGTGTCTCCGTGGGGGGCGTCAGTTCTGTTTGTAAAGAAAAAGGATGGTACCATGAGGCTGTGCATCAATTACCGATAATTGAATAAGTTGACTATGAAGAATAAGTACCTAGTTCCAAGGATCGACGACCTGTTTGGTCAGTTCCATAGGGCTTCGATATTCTTAAAAATAAATCTCCGTTTTGGGTATCATCAGCTCAAGGTTAATGAAGCTAATATTCATAAGACGATATTTAGGACTTGTTATGGGCATTACGAGTTCTTAGTTATGCCCTTTGGTTTAATGAATGCTCCGACTGCATTCATGGATCTGATGAACAGGGTTTTTTAGCAATATCTGGATCAATTCGTCGTAGCCTTCATCAACGATATTCTAGTGTACTCTAAAACTGAGGATGAGCATGATGAGTATATTAAAGTAGCGCTTTAGATACTTTGAGAGAAACAGCTCTACACTAAGTTGAGAAAGTGTGAGTTCTGGTTGCGAGAGGTAACTTTTCTAGTGCACATGGTTTCTGCTAAGAGGATACGAGTTGATCCTAGAAAGATTGAGGTTGTGCTTGATTGGAAACAGCCTAGGAATGTCTCAAAGATCTGTAATTTTCTAGGTCTTGCAGGTTATTATCAGAGGTTTGTGAGGGGTTCTTACTTATTGTAGCTTATCTGACTAAGCTTCTAAGCAAGAATGTTCCTTTTGTCTGGACTAATGAGCAACAATCGAGTTTTGAGAAGCTCAAGTATATTTTGACTTAGGCTCTTGTTTTGATACAGCCTGAATCTGGTAAGGAGTTTGTGGTGTATAGTGATGCATCGCACGTTGGTTTGGTCTGTGTACTGATGTAAGATGGTAAGGTTGTGGCTTACGCGTCCCGTCAACTTAAGTCACATGAGGGGAATTATCCGACGCACGATCTCGAGTTAGCTACCGTGGTGTTTTTTTTGAAGATCTGGGGGCATTATCTGTATGGTGAGAGATGTATCATCTATACCTATCACAAAAGCCTCAAGTACCTCCTCACTCAAAAAGAGTTGAATCTTAGGCAGCGTCAATGGATATGCATGTCTGATCGTACTGTTTAAGTATGTATGTCATCTGTATACGAGCATGTTAAGCATGTTAAATCTATTATTTCTGTATCCGTATTCTGTATCTGTGTTTAGGGTGGGATTTGCATATATGGAGGAAGTGATCTGTACGACGACCTTTCACCTATTATCTGGCAGCTTGGCTGCATATTATCTGTTATGTGTAGCATCGCCACTATATGGTGTGTAGGGTTAGGTAGGTGTTTTTAACCCCATACAGTGTGATGGGATGGACGGAGATGGTGTGTAGAGGATAGGGGTAGGATTCTGGATATCTGGTCTGTATATGTTAAGGACTTAGGTCCGATTCTATTTCTGTCTGAGATTCTGTAAATGTTGCATGACTATATCAGTTAGGTTACACACTGAGTTTATGAAAACTCACATCTGTTTGTCAGTACTGTTTAGGTAATCCACAGACTTAAGCGGGTCAGTGCGACGAAAAGTCAACGGTCACCACTCGACAGAGAACTATTTTTATTTAGTATTATCGGTTTAGTTTTAAAATCTGGTTTTTCTTGAAAGTTTGTAATTTTTGGGACTCTATGAACTGTATAGTTTTAACTTTTGGATTTGGATTTTGTTTTGCTTTCTTTTCCACTACATTGACAAAAACACTTTACGCAAACAAATGGTTTTAGAAACACGAGCTTGGTTTTGAATAAAATGATTTTCAAACTTCCGCTGCAAATTCTTGATAACTTAAAATGGTTTCAAATAAGATTATAAACTCAATTTTTTTCCGGATATTAAGACTCCGATTGGTAAACTAATAAAATGATACATTTTAAACTCAAAAGATATAATTTAAAAACCTTCATCGTAACACACCCAGATTCGATCATAACGTCTAGGCCGGGTTATGGGTGTTACAGCTGTAAAATTCATTAACTTAAGTTTTGTATCATATGTGCAATGCTATGTCTATTTGTTATTTTCATATATTACTAAAAAAACCAGTTAATAGATTTAACGACTGTCGTTTGCATTAATACTAAAATTTTGAAATTTGAAAAAATAGCCATTAAAAATGATCCAATTGGTGAACATGGACTAAATCTATAACATTATGCATATTCCAAGACTAATGACATAGTTTAACCAAACAAATTTAATTGTTACCATTGGGTCAAGACTAAATTTTAAATTCTGAAAAGTGTAAGGACTAAAATTGATCAAATTAAAGTACATATATTAAACCCACAATTTACACAAAGTATATGGTCTAATAGCATAATTTGACCTAGTTTTTAAATAAAAGAACTAAGAATTAACATATCTAAGGATTAAACTTGTATTTAATAGAGCTATAAACAAATTCTTTACCACCACACCAACAATAATTCTTAAGTAAACTTAAAAAAAATAATTTTTAACATAAAATGTTTTTCTCACCAAATTTGTTTATCTATACTAAAAATTAAGCTCCTGACCGAGTTGGTGTCGTGAGTCAATTAGAGAGAAACTCAATTACGAAAATTACGGAAATATCATTTCATATTTAAAATGAGTTATATTATTCGAAGGTATTTTAGTTTTTTTTTACTTTAAAAAACCCAATAAAAATATGTAAATATTGAGGTTTAAACCCACATCAATGACATTAATAAAAATTTTAATTTATCACCAACTATTTTTTCGGTAAAAAGAAACGGCATAAAATGATTACATAAACCTGTTAACATTAATTAGGAAATGACACATTACGATCAGCAATCAATAAATCATGTACCAAAACTAGAGGTTCTTCAAATAGCTGTAAAATTGAAAAACCAACTGCAGCACACTTAGCCATCTATAACCCCATTATGTTCCTTTGAGATGTGGTACACTTTTACGTCCCATTTCCTATGTAGGAGCTTATGCAAAAGCCTTAACTCCACCAAGCTACTATTAGCGCCACCAACCGCTAATAATTATTCTACCAATAGAGCATTATCACATTCCACCCCAATCCTCTTGAACCCCTTTTTCCATGCTATAAAAGGCTCGACTTCCACCATCGCTTTAGCTTCAACTTTGAAAACGAATTCCTTACCCATTGACATCAAGTAACCACACAACCATTATACATTTAAGTCTCTAAGTACACCTCCAATAGACTCATGAAATCCATTATTTAACCCCATCTGTATTAAGCTTTATCCAATCTTTCCCCATATGAGACCAATTCAATAAAAGAGCGCATGGATCTAGGATGATCCAATTCACATTCTCTGTACACAATTCCTCACCCACGTATAACATGTATCCACAATGGCTTGGACACAACTATTACTACTAGAAAAAACAAAAGAATTTATGTTTTTCCAAAGAAACCAACATAAAATTGAGAACAAAATTTGCCAATCAATATCAGCATTACCATAACTCTATTTATTCTGTAAATTCCATAAGAACCACTCATTGAACGACAAAGAGAAAAAAATCAGAGACTCCCATCGAAATCACAACAAGCTAAACAACTCTAGAGAAAATACGATCCTGAACTGCATGGATCTTCGTTTTCAAAACACTATTACATCGAGGATAATCACCATCGCTAGTCATATGTCTTTACACTCTTTGAAAATTCGTCAACAATATATTCTTCCACAAAATCCATAAGAACACTTACACCCTCTGATGTGCCATCGCTTTCCAAATTAAACTCCAAACATCAGGAGAAATAATGTCTTTAATATGGACCAACTTCCTATAAGTTTCAGTAGAAGAAAACACATTTCTCTTCATCCACTTCCAAGCTATGTAATCCTAACCTGCTTCAGGTGACGGAGGCATTGTGACTGAAATTTACAAAACAATATGTCTCGGTATAACATCACTAAGACAAATCATGTCTTAACTCCCATTCTCAGATACCATGTCGCAAACTCGCAAAGTGTCATTCGACTGCCCAGTACTTATATAGAAGTCACGGAGAGAACCCACTTGCCTAAGCCACACATCATTCTAAAGGTTCGTTAAACAACCATCTCCAACAGACCAGTAGACATTAGCAATGATTTCTAGCAAAAACTTCATTAAAGACTTCCAAATGAAAGAACATTTACTCTTGGCAATAAAGCATGGAAGTAAGCCTTGTACATTGTATTTACTCCTTATCACTCCAACCCACAAGGAATTTGTATTCGAAAGAAATTTAAAGTAAAGCTTCAATAAGAAAACTTTGTTTTGATATTCAAAATTTCCCAGACCCAATCCTCCAGAATCCAGCGGATGACAACACTTACTCCAAGATAACAATGTAAGTTTCCTTGACCCTAAACTAGCTCCTCAAATGAAGTTACGGGCAATATTCTCAATCTCCTTACACATAGAAATAGGGATATTTCGTACACATAAAATAATTTGGAATAGCTAAGAGAATTGACCTTGCTAGAGTTATAAAACCAGCTAGGAACAATTTCCTCGCTTTGTAATTTTTTCCGTACATTGTTCACAACGAAATCAAAAGTATTCATTGTAACTCTATTATGTAACAATAGTAACCCAAGATAGATACCAAGATCCTCCACCAAGTTAAAACCCATCTCAATACAAATAGTATCTGCAAGGTTATCTAGTGTATTACGAGAAAAGAAAAACACTTGTGATTTACCTTTATTCACTTTTTTACCTAAAAAAATGACAAAAAGTGTTTAAAATACCATTCACAATATTTGCTTGACCCCTACTAGCTTTACAAAATAGCCTTAAGTCATTAGCAAAGAACAAGTAAGATAATGATAGACCTCTTTGTGAAAGAAACAATGACTTCCAAAAGCCTTATTCAACCACCTCTCCAATAAGATGCCCCAATCTCTCCATACACAACACAAAATGATAAGGGATAGAGGATCTCTCTACCTAATTCCCCACATAGGCTAAAATGATTCTGTAACAACACCATTCCAAAAAACCTGAAGAGTCGATGATGAGACACAGTCTAAAATCACGTCAACTAAATATAGGGGAAACCCAAATTTAGTTAATGTGTCCTTTAAAAAATCTCATCTGATTCTATCGTAAGCATTCTCTAAATTGATCTTTAGCACCATCACATATCTAATACCTTTAAAACTCTTCAAAGAATGTACAACATTTTATGCCATAATTATATTATCAGTGATATTCCTGCATGAGATAAAACTTACTTGGTTCTGACAAGTTAGCTTAACCATAAGTGGTCTCAGCCTATTCACTATAGTTTTTGTAATAATCTTGTAAAACATAAACTTATCGATCTAAATTGATGAATCCTTTCCCAGACATTGGACCTTAGGCAGTAGTACCAGCAAGGTTTTGTTTAGATTAGGATCTAATAGCTGATCCCCAACGTCTGCTTGACTAGAGAACATTTCGAAGGCCCAACAATATCCCATTGGGATTGGAAAAACTTCGCTTGAAAACCATCCATCCGAGCATTTTTAGTGGAGCTATATCAAAGACCGCCTGCGAACCTTATTGTCAAAAACCATTAAGAGTAAACTTCTCTCATCGAACTGCAATGAAGGAAATTTACCACGGGATGGAAACATACAGCATTTTGAAAAAATTTACAACATGTTGCTTCAACTCCTCATTATCAAAGTACCAATCACCACTCTCAATGATAAGACCCTCTACCTTTTTCCTTTTTTGCCTAGTCAATGCACGACTATGAAAATAACTCATATTCCTATCACCATTCTTGAGCCAAACTGGTTTCAATTTTTGAAAGCACAATAACTCTTTAAGTTTTAACACTTATTCTATTTCCCGTTAAAGCTCAAGTTCATGAGAGAAAAGTCTTGGAGAATTTCGCCATTTCAACACTCTTTGCACCATTTTCAACTCTAAAATCAACCTCTTTTTACGTACAAAAATGTTACCGTAAACACGTTTATTGCACTTTTGAACAACATCCTGGACATATTCCAAATTTTCATTAACTGTCATCTCATTGTTCTAGTTATCACTAACTAGGCATCTAAAATCTACATAAAGCATCCAACTCGCAAGACAACAAAATGGTATTTCACCGTTACTCACTTTTGGATAGAGCGTAATTAAAATTGGCCTATGATTCGATTTCAGTCTATGAAGGTCCCTAAAAAAATAATTAGGTGTAAGGGAATCCCAACATGAATTAAAAATAGGTCTATCCAATATTTAAGATAAGTCCCCTCGACACCAAGTAAATTGGGCTCCACTAGCTCCCAAGTCTCGCAATTCATTTCTAAACAAAAATCGCAGAACCATTTACACCAAATTCTTAGAACAGAAGCACCATCTGCCTTCTTTGAGCTATCAATAATTGAATTAAAATCTCCAATCAGAATTTAAGGACCAACTAAAGAATTTGCCAAAGAATCTAACAACTTCTATAACTTCATTTTAGCTGCTGACTGAGAACTAGCATAAACAGCTGAACAAATAAAGCTATTAGAACCTTACTTACTGTAAACCCTCAAATGAATCACCTAACAATGAATTTCCAAGATATCCACTAATATATCCTCATTCCAGCATAACCAAATTCCACTAGCAAATCCATTAGCCTCAACCCGAAAAGAATTAGGATAACCAATTTTTTTAATAATACCGTCTACCTTAGCACCGTTAACTTGGGTTTCGAACAAATAGATCAACTCAAAAGAAAAATCTTTCATGTACTCATTCACACTATTATGGAACTTGAGATGCCCAACCCCTTGAAAATTCCAACAAAATATCTTTGTGACCATAAATAAATAAATATAAAAGACAAAAGACAAAGCTCAGAAACGATAAACTATTTTAGCAACTAACCTTATCACTATAGTTATTATCAGCATTGATAATTTTTTCCCTACTCGGGTTATCGTCCTCCATATAAGCACTATTGGGAACCTATTCAAGACCACGAACCAAGCCCTTCATTGTCACATTCAAATCCATCGTGTCATTTGGATGCCTACTCATAACAATATCCGATAGTTTATTATGTTATCTAATCCCAACCTATCTAATATTCGATACACTCATTGAGGGGTCCTACTTGATTCCTCGAAATTAAAAATCCCATTCTCCTTCCCTTTAACCACCTAAGAAATTTGCTTTTCCACCACACGTACTGCCTTATGTTTGTCTTTATCTAAATTAGTAGAAACATTGAAGGAATTGGCCCACATCTATATTTGGTCTCATCTTAGGGCTATTATCAAAAGCCATGTGATCTTTTGTGGCCTTAAGACCCAATTTCCCATTAGTAGGCTTCAAAACCTTAAAACATTTTCTCAGCCCAGATCAAATCATAGATCATTTCCCTTTCAAATTAAAATCCTTAGAAAATCATTTAGGTTTGTTAACCTCCAAATTCCCAATTCCTCCTATCATCGTCTCCTGGTTCAGCTCTTTTCCCAAATGTTCAACAATTTCCCCTATTAATCACTTCGAAACTCTTGCCCTTATCCCTTACAAATGTCGCACCATCTTTCTTTCCCTTAATCATTCTATGAATATCGACCTCATCTCCTCCAAGAGCTGCAAACCGAGAACCACTATAACCGCTGTTGAAATCATCCTTCCTAGCCGCTCCGAAGAAACAACCCTTCCCCTTCTGCCGCCGTTCCACCAACATCTAGGGACCAAAGGGCTATTCCTCCACCTACTGTTAGATCCTAGATTTCTCTGGAACAGATTCGGCCATTACTGTTTCTCCATCTAGCAACGATGTCTCAACCCTCGTTCACAGATCTACTCTATGGTCATAGTACCCGCACCTAAAACAAACATCTAGTAGAGACTCATACTCCATGTGTTTCAATTGCTCATTAATCCTCACCTTCGACACCAAATGCTTCCTCAAATTGACACAAATCGTAAGCCGTGCAAATCGTCCCTGACAAGTATAGCCTGTATGGATGTCAAGTTTCATCACCGTCCCAACTGTTTGACCAATCTCTTTAAGCAGATAACTCAAATAAAACCCATCTGGCAAACCCGACAGACAGATCCACACTACTTGAAAGGTGATCTCATTCTAGGTTGTTGAAAATTTTGATGACCACGGTCGAACGGATAGGTAATTACCAAAGATTACCCACGTCCCCCTAACCAGCACCTTACTATAGTTGTCCTCATCATGGAAACGAACCAAGAAGAAGTCATTCTCTAGATCCATCAACTGTATCGGACTCTTTAGTTTCCATAAGTGAGAAACCTTATTCAATAAGGCATTAAAGCCAATCTTCTTCCCTAACAGTTTTACTATAATTGTTTTAGCCATCTTATGCTCAATATACTTTTGGACACGATCTAAAAATGTTATCGACGGGACTCTCTCTATCACTTCCGTAATGTTACTGTCTATAAATGGAAAGTCTTCTTCCACAAACATATTCTGCGAAGGATTCGATGAGGCTCCTATTAGCGTAGATTTGTACGACGCCTTGGGTAATTCAGAGCCTTGAATCTTTTTCCCATTCCCATCCATTGTCAAATCTTTCGATTCCGGTGACAGATCTGATCTTGTACGAACCTTCTTAGTTGCTCGACTAACACCACTATTCAAACTTGAGAAATTAGCACGCACCGTGAACTCTATCGTAGACAACGTTTCTAACCTTTTCTACAAAAAATATAAAAAATAAAAAATGTACAATTTATTATAATAGTATTTATTAATAATGTTGTTGATTGAGTTGGTGCCACAAGTTAACTCGACACCAACTTAATATTAATGACAATCCGTGATAAACAATTGTCCTCATTTAGTATTCTTAATCTGATGCATTTATGAGTTTAAATTTTGTTTTGATCACAATTTAATTTAATTTATTATATTTTTATTATCGTACATATTTCATGTGTCATTATTAATTATTTTCAACTCATCCATTTTATTATTTATTTTATGTTATTTTCAAATGCACCTCTATGATCCAAATATGTGGTTTCCACACATATACGTGTATAATAGGATCTCTAGTATAGATATGTGTGGTGTCACAAGTCAACTCGATATTTAATTTTTAAAAACAAAATTTTAATACTAAATTTTTGTTTCAGTAATTTGATCTCTTTTTGACGTGCAAAAGAAAAATGACAATACCATGATTGTTATTGAAGTGCATTTAATATTCTTAATGTGATATATTACCTATTTCAATTTTCTTTTACTCACAAGTTAAACTATTTTTTATTTTAATTTCGTACCTATTGCATATGTGTTGTTATAATTATTAGTTTTAAACTTTACATTTCATTATTTATTGTATGTTATTTTTAAACACATATCAATGTTCTAAATCTGTATTTTTCACATGTATGCGCATGTAATAGGATTTCTCATATAGATAATGTTGTTGATTGAGTTGATGTCACAAATTAACTTGAACTTAACTCGGATTGATGACAACAACATAATAAACAATTATAGTACATTTAGTAAGAATTATTATTAATTAATTTCAAACCATACATTTTATTATTTATTAGATATTATTTTTAAAATAACATCTATATTTTAAATACATAGTTTTCACCTATTCCATACAATTTCTAATATATAAAATTAATTTCTTGACATTTCAACATTAATCATAAACCAAATCCAAAACCTTAATAATCATTAACTCATACTACTTAAAAAATAATTAGATGCTGATTTAAGCACTTGCATGGCTTACACTTTGATATCTTTCATTGTTGTAGTTATTATTATCATTTATTTTTACCAAAAGCTTCAGATTCCCTTTCCTTCCTCTCTATTTTACTCTCATATTTAGCACTTAGTTTCATCTTTTGTTAGCCAAAATATCACAAATACAAAGCTGGAGAGGTACATAACATGGCTGCAAATAGGACTTGGGGGTTCTTTTTTATGGTTAAGCTCTTGAGTTTATGTTTGATCTTTAGGCTCACAGGTTCCCAATCACCAACTGCATATTGGAATGCAGCCCATGCAACTTTTTATGGTGACATGAATGGGACTGAAACAATGAGTAAGTTTCAAGCCATTTTTTTTATGTATGTATGTATGTATGTATGTATGTATGCATGTATTCTTATTTCTTGAATTGTCTGACAGTGGGAGCTTGCGGTTATGGTGATCTTATAAAACAAGGTTATGGCCTTGAAACGACTGCCTTAAGTACAGCTCTCTTCAATAACGGTCTGACCTGTGGAGCCTGTTTCGAAATCCGGTGCTATGACTCGGTACAATGGTGTCTAAACGACACCATCATTGTAACTGCTACGAACTTTTGCCCTCCGAACTACAGTAAACCTGAAGGAAACTGGTGCAATCCACCATTGCAACACTTTGATCTATCCCAACCGATGTTTCGCAAGATTGCTGTTTATAGAGCTGGCATTGTTCCTGTCCTGTATAGACGTGTTCCTTGTGTAAAATCCGGTGGTGTTAAGTTCAAAATCAACGGAAACCAGTACTGGATACTGATATTAGTGTACAATGTGGCAGGAGCTGGTGACGTTGTAGACGTTAAGGTCAAGGGTTCGAGTACGAGTTGGATTCAAATGTCGCGGAATTGGGGCCAGAATTGGCAAACTTCGGCTAATCTTATCGGCCAAAGCTTGTCTTTTCAAGTGACTACGAGTGACGGTAAGATGGTGCAGTCTGATGATGTTGTGCCGGCTGATTGGAAATTCGGTGGTGTTTATGAAGGTAAACAGTTTTAAAGTTAAAGCAATTAAAATTGCATGTTCATTAACAAGTGTAATAGAATGAATAACTATGAAGAATATAATCTAGCCTTCCTAAACACTCCGATTCATCTTTCGGTTTTCTTACAACATCTTTGACACAATCAATATGTTCTTTATTAAAGAATAACTACCATACAACTGTTCTAAGTGTTGCAATTTGCAACAGTCTCAGAGACCGACATCTGCAATTCATTTACACCATTAAGCAGACCCTAGGAAGTTCTTGAACCATTTGACGGAGTCCTTGGGGTATCTCTTGAGATTGTCTTTATAGTCGATGAAATATAGACCGAATCTCGAGGAGTACCCGGCTCCCCACTCCCAGTTGTCGAGTAGCGACCACACAAAGTACCCTTTAACATTGCAACCATCTTCCCTGCAATTATTCATCAAAAGTTTGGTATTCATTACACCTCATGACATGATCACAGCATATATATATTTATGTATGTAACGCTAGAACATAGATGGGTGATAAGGGAATGTTATATACTTGATAGCAGCGAGCAGGTTAGTTAAGTAGTCATTGAGGTATTTGATTCTTTTCTCATCGTTGAGAGCATTTTTAATGGATATGAATTGGCTATTCGGGTCATCCATACCTGTAATAACAATAAACCAACAATGAAATGTTTAGATCTTGTTTAAAGGCAATCCAAGAGTGGAACTTGCTATAGCTTAACAGATATGGAAGAACTTTAACCATTTTCTGTAACAATGACCGGAGGGTTTCTGTATTTTTCCTTGACGTAATTCATTAGGCTTCTCATACCACGGGGTACTATGTATAACCATATAGAATTTGCCTGCAATTTGACCAAGTAAAAAACATGGTTAATTAGGCATGAAAGTTGAACAATAAGAACAATGATTGGCAAATACGTCATCCGGTTATCTATCTACTTAGCATGTGCACGATTATACTAACTGGAAAATGGAACAATGGACAGAGATCGGCTTCAGTACCTTGTCTCCTATGGGTTTCCCATGCTTGAAAGCTGCATGCATTTAGAACAAAGGAGCATCCTCGGTTAGTCACTAGTGTATCAACACAATAAACGATTAATCCTTAAGGATGAACTAGAAACAAGATTACAAAGAAGATGTTTACTTACGTAATGTAAAGGCACCGGAGTCCGAAACAGTGTCATTTAGTATACTACCAATCAGATTAGTTTTGTTTTCTCTTGCATAAAAGGTAGTGTAGTGATTAATGCCAACAAAATCCAAAGATCCCTTAAGAAGAGCAGACTCAGCTTTAGTAAACCTCGGCAACCGGCTTCCTACTTGGGTTATCATCGAACTTGGATAATCTCCGAACATCAATGGGTCCAAAAACCTGCAGAAATCAAAGCATTACATCACCCTAGGAAAAGATAACTTGATTGCTATGAGAAGATAGTATGACAGCATACACAATCAGTTCATTTTACGAGTGTAACAAAATCGAACCCCAGTTCTAATTCTATGTGAAAGGATGAAAGGAATTCAAGATGATTGCAGACTTGGAGTTACCAGCCAAGCTGAAAATCTTGGGCTCTTTGAGCTGCTTCAATGTCTTCAGTTGAATTAGTCTCTGGTTCAAACCAAATAACATTAAACGATACCCCAACAGATCCATGTTGCTTTGCCTGCACAGCACGTACTCTTATGTGAACCAAATCTAAAGTCCAAATTTTATCAACTCTGCCTAGTTTCTTTCCGATTTTGACAAAAGTAATCCAATAGTATCCTGAATTTTACCTTGTACTTTTTCCTGTAAATATCCACAGCAGTTGCATGAGAAAGGAGAACATTATGGGCAACGATGTAAGGCTCAGTTCCAGAGTTTCCGGCCTTGCAGAACAGATGAAGAACTATGGAGCAGCGTCCCGGAGCTTGAAGACCTACATCATAACCTTGAACCGTAAATGTATCAGGTTCATTAAAAGTAATCCAGTATTTCACCCTGTCACCAAATAACTTGAAGCATGTCTCAGCATACATCGCAAAGTCCTTTCTGCAAATGAACAAAGTCAACGATATTCATCACTACTCCGTAATCATTTAGATAACAATATGACAATGAGAATTGTATTTTACATAATTTGAGGATCGAGCCATCCATTGTATTTGTCCTCCAATGCTTGAGGAAGATCCCAGTGGTAAAGGGTCACATATGGTTGGATTCCTGCATATGAAACATACATTTCAAATTGTCTCTATATAAGATGATGAAATGCAGCCATATATATCATGCACTGCAGTTCATGTTTAAACAACATTTTGATCTACAGTTTAACCATGTGATGGTAAACCAGAATTCCAAATACCTTCCGCGAGCAAAGCATTAATGAAATTGTCGTAATGATCAACACCGGCCTGGTTTATTTCGCCCGTACCATCTGTTTCAAGCCAAAAATGTTAAAAATATTTCTCACGTTTCATTTTATTAAACAAGTGAAATTGAGGAGACAAATTTTGCTTGAAGAAATGATGATGGTAAATGATGGTGTCAGCAATGTAGAACTTACTAGGGAATATCCGAGACCAGGCTATTGAAAACCTATAAGCATCCATCCCCATGTTTTTCATCAGTTGTATATCTTCCTGTTTTCCAGACAACAAAATTAATCTTGTGCCATTCGTGTTTTAGGAACACGGAAAAAGGAGTATCCAATGAAGAGAACGAATATCGGAATATGATCAGTTACGAAGATCATCACTTACAGGATAACGGTGGTACTGATCCACAGCAACATCCGCATTGCTACCATCAAGTATCTTCCCTGTAACATAACATAAGGTGAAATGCTTAATGATCCTATATACATAAATGCATGCTTGTTTACATACATACATACATACGTACGTACGTACACTGAGTTGTAAAAGAATCATGGCATGGCAAATTACACTAAGAAAAGACATTACCAAAAGTATGCGAGAATGTGTCCCAAATAGTTGGTCCCCTTCCATCCTCCTTCACTGCTCCTTCATACTGGAAAAAAAAATATTTTCAGCACTAAGTAAAGACATTTCATACGCACAACAGAAGAACCTTGATTTGGATGACAAACTGTCGTGTTGAGACATAAATTAATTTAGAACAGCAAATACTTTGTCGTTTTGTCTTCACTTTTCCTGGAAATTCTCCTATTTGGTTTGTCATTTTCCATTAAAGTTTATAACTACAAAAGAATGATCATGATTTGCTGCTAATTTTTTTTTTTCCCTTTTCATATAAGAAAAGAATTTACTCAAAGTCAAAATCATGACTTTATTATGACTTTTAAAGTGACACATGAATTTGCCACCTCCACGTATTTAATTCCTTTTTCCAGCTTCTCCTTATTTGAGATTCGACTTTTTAGGGAAAAAGTGCAATTTTAAATTGTATTATTTAAATCAGTTTCTGTTTAGGATATGAATATTTTCCATACATGTCTACACTTAATTTTCTTCATATATTTAAAAATACATATATAATTTCATATCTATTTCAAATATAAATATCAAAATAAAATATTTAAAAAAAAAAAAAAGGTCAGAAACAAATATATTTGACATAATTTTGACCAACTTTGCAAAAAACCATTATTTTAATTTATTATTTTTGTTGGCGTGATATTCATATGTATGGTATAGAATATTATTATAATTTTTATTGTTAAATAAAATTTATGCTCATTTAATAATTTATATATCTTTTGAAATTTCCGAATTATATATATTTTAAATGAATGATTAAAATGTGTTTTTCTATCAAGTGAGAGGGTGAAGTCATTATGCCAATATACTTCCATTATAAAATTTTAAAATGTCTTTTCTACGCCATTCTTTTTTGAGTTTGCACTACAGTTAATTATAATTTATAAAGAAGACAAGAGAGACAGAGAGAAATATTGAGGGAAATTTAAATTAAATAAAAAATGGCTAGAATCCAAAATTAAATAAAGTAGACCGAAACAATAGTAAAAAAAAAAAAAAAAGTGGTTTCTTAAAAAAAATCTAAAAACTCTCTATTAGATTAGATTGAAATGTGAAATTTAATTTTATCCTTCTAATTATATAATAATATTATTAATTAATTGATAACAAATTCACGGGACACCCTGTAATATTTATTCCAAAAAAAAAAAGAAAAGGCAGTTAAGAGTATTATCAAATTGGTCCTAGTAATAATATTATAAACATAGGGGTGAAGCTGGTAAATGAAAAAAATTGTAATTCTGATCTCTGTTAAATCCTTTCAGTCTCATCCTTCAATTTAGCATTCACGAGTAACCATTATCAACCTCACAAACCTTTTTTCCATTTAATATATAAAATACTAATAAAAAAATCGAATCTTCATCAAAGTTGAATGTTCAAGTTTCATCATTTTCAATTCCTTATTATCGAAGGCTGTGATTTATTCCAAAAAATAAAAAGATGATAATAATATACAAAAGAAAATAAATTGAAAGACTGAAACTTTCATGGATAGTTTACTGGAAAAAAACTGAAAAAAAAAAAAAAACAACCTGGAAAGCAGAAGAGGCAGTCCCAAAAATGAAGCCCTTTGGAAAACTGGCTTTGCTAATATTCTGAGAAAACCCAGCCTGGATTCCCAAAGCTAGTAACAATGTAATAATGGGCAAAGCACTGCCCTTCAGCACCATGCCTTTAATTCAACTATTACAGAAAATTGATATGAGAGAGAGAGAGATATGGAGAAAGATTTGGGTTTGGGTTAATGATTATTTATAAAGGAAAGATAAGTGATAAAAGGAAATGTGAACAGAAAATAAGAAAAGGGGTTGTTAAGTAAAAAAGACAGCAAGAAATGGAATAATTAAGATGATGGTAATGGTAATGGTGGTGGTGGTGGGCGGGACGCAGCTAATGAGCCAAAGTTCAAAGTCTTAAAGTTCACACGTTATTTGTTCGAATGGGATTAGTGGGCGAGTTTTTTTGGAGGGTTATACCTTCGTTTCTTTCTTTTGCAGTTTTTGTCTATAAATACGTGCGATTGGGTGTTTGTTTGGTTTTATAGTTTGGCAGACCATATATGCATGTCCCCCACTTTTAATTTTAATGATTTTACATCATTTTCGCTAGATATGCCTGCAACCTTATCTTTAAATTTAAAAAATAAAAAACCCCCAAAAAAAAACATGTCTTTCGACTTTTTTATTCAAATTATATTTCACATTTGGATTATGGATAATATATAGTAGAATTTAAAAATTTTACGAGAAATATTGAGTTGATGACAAATGTATATAAAGTATAGTAAAAATATATAAAAAAAAATGAAACACATAACAAATTTATAATATTATTTTTAGAGTTTAGGTACATTGTCATTATACCAAATATTTATCTTTTGGATCACACGTAAACTTAGTTAAGAAATAAATAAAAATTATTATTTTTATAAAATAAGTCAAAGTAT
This sequence comes from Gossypium anomalum, assembly GCA_025698475.1. Taxonomy (NCBI): domain Eukaryota; kingdom Viridiplantae; phylum Streptophyta; class Magnoliopsida; order Malvales; family Malvaceae; genus Gossypium; species Gossypium anomalum. The sequence continues at coordinate 22,203,381 of CM046968.1, forward strand.
TATTAACATTTTTTTTATCAAACCAAAGCATTCGTTTAGGACTAATTTATATATATGCATTTTTTTTAATTATGAGTTTAGATCTTCTTTTTTTATATTTATGAAAATAGGTCAGTGAAAACATGTCCTATAAGATTTGTTTTCTGGCAACGGTAACATCTCCCAATGCTCACAATTCTAATGGCTACATCACCCAACAACCATATTTTTTTCTTATATAAACCTTTTTAAACTTCATTCTTTTCCATTTAAACCTATTCTTTCAATTCTCAATTCTCTCAATAATTTTATTCTAAATCTTTCTCTCAATTCTATTCTCTTCGATTTTATTTTATTCCTTTTTAATTTGTAAAATGGCAAATCAATTTATTCGTTTGGATAACAAGCATATTTCCGACGTTCATTTACAAATGGTAAGAAAATATTGTTAAATTATTATGTTGTTAACATTATTTTTTTTTTATGTTTATATACTCAGGTCAAAGATCGAGTTTTGGAGACATACATATACAATTTAAGTGTGAGTGCACCAGTTGACATTCATGGAAACCTGCGAGATGAGAGATTCTTGTGTGTGTGACCACTTCGACCGCCATAGGTGGGCGAGAATCAATACTAAAACAACAATCAAATCCAAATAATTACATGCAGTGTCTGCAAGTATGACAGTTTAGTTGTAATATAATTTGTATAACGGGGTACAGGAGTACTCTAAGGATCAAACCCACAGGAGTCAATGATTGAGCGAATTCTAACTACAAACATGAAAATAAAGAGTTTAAACAACTACTCACTAGATAACATAGTACGACAGGCCATGAAATTGAGAGTATTTAAATTAATTAACTAGCTAATTAACAAAAAGATTAAATCGTAAAACATGCAAAGTAACAACAGACCATATGCATGTTCCCCACTATTAGTTTTAATGATTTCACATATTTTTTGCCAGATATGTCTGGAACCTTATCGTTAAATAAAAAAAAAAAAAATCTAAAAGATGCTTAGTTAACATGTTTTTGACATTCGTTTCAACCCCCAAAAAAAAAAAAAATTGTCTTTGTACTTCAAAAGGAAAAAAACATGTTTTTGACTTTTTTATTCGATTTATATTTGACTTTTGGATTATGGATAATATTTGGTAGAATTTAAAAATTTCACCAGAAATATCGATTGATGATAAATGTATATAAAATATATTAAAAATATTTAAAAAAAAGAAATATATAAAAAAATATGAAACACATGATAAATTTATAACATTATTTTTAGAGTTCAAGTACATCGTCACTGTACCAAATACTCACCTTTTGGATCAAACATCAATTTAGTTAAAAAATAGATAAAAATTTATTATTATTATAAAATAAGTTGAAGTATTATCACGATATTTTTTTATCATACCAAAGCACATTTAGGACTAATTTATATATATGCCCTTTTTTTTCATTTATTAATTCAGACTTTTTTTATATTTATGAGAATAAGTCAATGAAAACATGCCCTATTAGATGCGTTTTCAGGCAACAGTAACATTCCCCCCCCCCAGTGGTCACAATTCCAATGGCTACATCCCCCAACAACCATATTTTTTCCTATATAAACCTCTCTAAACTTCATTCTTTTCCATTCAAACGTATTCTCTCAATTTTCAATTCTCTCAATAATTTCGTTCTAAATTTTTCTCTAAATCATATTCTCTTCGATTTTATTTTATTCTTTTTCATTTGTAAAATGGTTGTTAGCTCTAGTTTTACAAGTATTTTGATATAACAAAAAGTATATTAAAAATCCCCTACTTAAATTTGAAAAAAATTGTTAATAACTCCTTCAAATTATTTTCAAAGTGCTGGACAAAATAAACTTTTAAAGAAGCCTTGAATTAACTTCATTTTTTAACTAGATTTTGAAGTTTGAAGGAATTCTACCAATACTTAGGTGGACAAGTATCGGTAAAACTCAAGATGAAAAGACTTTGAAAAAGCTACAGAATTCTATCGGTAGAACTAAGAGTTCTATTGATACAACTCAGGATCCTATCGGTAAAACGCACTCCAGTAAGCAAGGTATTTTGGCTTGGGACTTCTATCGATGTCCTGGTCCGATCTACCGATACAACCAAAATGCTACTAATACCTTTAGGACTTCTACTAAAACAATTCAAGTCAATAGCCAAAGTTCAACATCCCCTACACTTCTATCGATACTTTGATAGATTCTACTGATACCAAATAAAACCCTCAGAGCTATACCGATATAAGAGGACTTATACTGATGAACGAGCCCAACGGTCATATTTTGTAAAGACTTCTACCGATACAAGTTTCCTTCTACCGGTACAACGATGCTATAGACTACATTTAATGCTGATTTTTATCGCTGCAACAACTCCGTTTTGTTTATAACGGCTACAAATGTCCACAAGGTTGTTAGAGAACTTAAATAAAAGGTCAAGGCTCCCCATTGAAGTAAACAAAGCCAAGAAACAAGTGCATAACTTCCAAGAACTCAATTTTTTAGCCTTTCTCAATCTTATACAAAATATTTCTTGTACACACTTGTGGGTTAAGTTTTCTATCATTATTTCAAGTGTTGTAACCTTGTGTGAGAGTGCTTAATTATTGATTATTTACCTTTTAGAGGTATTGATAAACCATAAAAGTAACATTCTTAATTACATTTTTGGATGATTTATTATATGAATTAGTGAATTTGATGCTCCTAATCTTTTAAATTCATGTTTCTATACTTAGGTGAGCATAGGGGAGCGAAACGAGCAAAAAATGAGCCAAAATTGGGCAAAAAGAGCTGTTTCCAAGATCCATATGGGTTGGCCGCACGTTCATGTGAGCCACACGGGCTAGCCATACGCCCATGTGCCAGTCTGTGTCGATTTCACACCCTGCTTCCCTGTTACGCCAAAAAACCCAATTTTTAGGGTTTCTGAGCATTCTAAAGTCTATAAATACATACTAGAAGAGGACCTAAAAGAGCACGTAGAAGAGAACACAAAAATTACTCAAAGAACGCCGACGGACTCAACTCAGAAGTAGGATCTCTTTCAAGAATGAAGATCTCCATTCAATTTCTTTAGAAGTTTTTAGGTTTCTTTATGTTTTGTTGTTTTCCTATTTTTGAGATGTTTTCCTTTCGAAGTATGAACTAAATTCCTTAAATACCTAGGGAATATGAAACCTATGACAGATCTTATTATTTGATTTTTTTAAATTGAGTGATAAATATTTGTTCTTGATCTCAATTATGTTTACTTACCTTCATGTTTAATATTTTCAGGATATTAATTCATGATTGATGTGCTTATTCAGTGGAGCAAAAGTCATTGTTTAAGAGTAGATCTGGCATAATTGAGTGGAGTTGCATGCAATCCTAGAAATAGGACAACATAAATCTACCGGATTAGAGTCAAATCTAATATAGGAATCCATAAATCGAGTTAATGTGACGATAAGGGTTTTAATTAGAAATAGATTTTTAATTAGTCAACCTAGAGTCAGTTATTTTTACTCTTGAAAGAGATATTAATATAATTTAGGGATATCTACGGATCAAGTCAAATGAATAAATCGTTTAATTCAAATTTAGAATAATAAGTGAAGTCTAGGTGGATTCTTTCCTGGTATTGTCTCTCTCATAAGTTTTCTTCGATTATTTTCCCAATTCGCTCTCTGTCACTTAGTAATTAGTTTAGTTTAATTTTAGATTAATGACAACTCTTCAATTTATAGGCTAGATAATAAAAAGATAGTCATTACTAGTACTTTTAGTCCTTGTGGATACGATATTCCCGACTCACCGTAGCTATACTACCATTCGATAGGTGCGCTTACTTTTGTCGTATTTTAGTTAGTTCATGACGTCATCAGGTATCATCTTATTCATCATTATTTTTCTCTCATTTGTGAAGTGTTACTTAAGGTTTTGGGTAGAAAACCTTAAGGGGAAGTGGTTTTATCTTACCATTGAAAAGATAGGGATTTGTAAGGTTGAATCTTGTCCTTAAAGGTTTAAATCTAGTGGATTTTGGAAATCCTTAGTTGAGGAAAGCTAAGGTAGCAGATGTAGGCAATTGAGGCTGGACCACTATAAATACTTGAGTCGTTTTATTTTTTTCCTTTCCTGAAAACATTTTAATACACCAATTCATTCCCTCTTGATGTATTTCGATCTCAATAATTGGTATCGGAGCTAGAACTCTAGAGACGATTTTACCACCAAGAGAGAAGATATTCAATATATTAAGATGGAAGCCATAAGTCAAGAAATTTGCTTCATGGCATTGGAGAAAAATTCCACCATGAGGCCTCATTTATTAAATGGCACCAACTACTCATATTGGAGAACAAGAATTTACCCCTCTCTTGGTTTATTTCGATCTTAACAATTGGTATCAAAGTTAGAACTCTAGAGACGATTTTACCACCAAGAGAGAAGATCCTCAAGATATTAAGATGGAAGCCATAATTCAAGAAATTTGCTTCATGGCATTGGAGCAAAATTTCACCATATTGGGAGAAAGGCATTCCACCATGAGGCCTTCTTTATTCAATGGCACCAACTACTCATATTGGAGAACAAGAATAAAGGCTATTCATCCAAGATAACGACTATGAAGTTTGGAGGATAATTTCAAATATGTCATCCCTTCCAATAAAAAGGGTCAAAAATGTTATTGTCCCAAAAGAAGAGAGTGAATGGGATGATAATGATATCAAGAAGGTGCAGTTAAATGCAAAAGCTATGCACACTCAATTTTGTGCTCTTGGTCCGAATGAGTATAATAGAGTTTCCTTATGTAACAATGCAAAAGAAATATGAGGCAAGCTTGAAGTCACCCATGAAGGGACAAGTAGAGTTAAGGATTCCAAGATAAGCCTTCCCAACAAAGAGATGGTGAAGAAGATGTTGAATAGTCTTCCAACGTCTTGGAAAGCTAAAGTGACGATAATAGAAGAATCAAATGATCTCAATTCAATCTCCCTTGACGAGCTCATCGGTTCCTTATTGACATATGAAATGAAGATCAACCATAATGTACAAAAAAAAAATCAAAGAAGCTCTAAAGAAAGTGGGAGTTGCCTTCAAATCAACAACTTGTGGTAATGATGAAGACTCTAGTAATAATGAGGAGGAGGAGGAGATGGTTATGTTTGTAAAGAAATTAAAAAAATTCATCAAGTTCAACAAAGCCAAAAGATTCCCAAGAAGAGACACCATCAATGATGAACCAAACAAGAAGGAAAAAGATCAAATCGTTTATTATGAGTGCAAAAAGTCTGGTCACATTAAATTTGATTACCTACAATTGAAGAAGAAAGGGGCATTAAAACAAAAGAAGAAAGCCATGATGACAACTTGGAGCGATAACGATTCATCTGATAGTGATGAGGACAATGGAGTTGTCAACCTATGTCTTATAGCTATTGAAGAACCAAAGATAATCCTAAGTTCTAGTGAATTAAATGAATAAACATTTGAAGAATTACAAGATGCCTTTGATGAATTAGGTATAGATTTTGAGACTATGAACTCCAAATATAAGAAAATGATTTCAAAATTAAAGGAGGAAATTAAGTATCTAATCATAGCTAAAGAGGAAATAGAAAAGAATTTAATGATATGCAAGTTCAAATTGATGATTTGATTTTAAAGAATAAGAACTTGCATAATTCCTTTTCTATGTTTCACATAGGGAAACAAAAACTAAATGATATGTTTAGATCTCAAATAGCCTTCTTTGCAAGAGTGGCTTAGGTTTTGTAAATTTACAAAGAGAAAGAAAATTTAAATATTTCTTTGAAAAACCAAGCTATATTTATGATGCTTCACTCTCATGCACATATTATCATAAAAAGGGACATGATAGACAAGTATGTTCTTTAAGGAAGCTCACATCTAGGAGCAAACTCACTAAGAGCGTGTGGATTCCAAAAGAATTAAACACATCTCAAAATGAGGCTACTTTAAAGAAGTGGATTCCTGAGGGGATAAAAATTGTTAAGACTAATGCTAATGAACTGAAGAAATTTTGGGTACCAAAATCCAAAGTTTAACTTTATGTTTGTAGGAGGAAGAACATTACTTCAAGGCAAGCAACTCTAAGAAGAACTCATGGTACCTTGATAGTGGATGCTCTAGACACATGACCGGTGACAAAATCCATTTCATGGAACTAATGCCTAATAATGGAGGAAAAGTCACATTTGGTGATAACTCCAAAGGGTTTATTGAAAGTATTGGTTCTATAGGTATAAATTCTTCCACCCTCGTTAAAATTGTGCTTTATGTCAATGGTATTAAGCATAACCTCCTTAGCATTAGTGAAATTTGTGACCAGGGATTCAAAGTAATATTTGAGTCTAATGGGTGCAAAGTTGTAGATATTGTAAATAATAGGATTCTTTTTATAGGACATAAGGTAGCTAATATTTTTATGGTGAATCTTGATGACATATCTTCCTCTAATATTTTCTTTATGACTCATAATGAAAATGTATGTTAGCTATGGCATAGAAGATTAGGACATGCAAGCATGAGTATTATTTCAAAGCTTATTAAAAATAAACTTGTTGTTGGCATGCCTAACTTTCCTATTGACTTTGATAAAGTATGTGATGCATGTGCTAAAAGTAAACATAGGAGAATATTTTTTAAATCTAAAAATATAGTTTTTACATCTAGAGTAGTCCAACTTATTCATATTGACCTTTTTGGACCCACTAGAACTATAAGCTTAGGAGGTAAACAATATGGATTTGTTATTATTTATGACTATTCTAGATATACATGGATTTTCTTTTTGTTTTCAAAAGATGAAGATTTAGAAAAATTTATTACTTTTTGTAAAATGATTCAAAACCAAGTGGGATATTCAATTTCAAATGTAAGAAGTGATCATGGAAAAGAATTTGAAAACCTTGGCTTTGATAATTTTTGCGATGAACATAGTATTAGTCACAATTTTTTGGCACCTAGAACCCCTCAACAAAATAGAGTTGTTGAGAGGAAAAATAAGACCTTAGAGGAAATGGCTAGAACCATGTTATGTGAAAATAATTTGCCAAGATATTTTTGGTCGGAAGCCATAAACACTTCTTGATATATTATAAATAGAGCTATGGTTAGGCCTATTTTGAAGAAAAACTCTTTATGAACTCTTTAAAGGAAGAAAACCTAACATAAGTCACTTTCATCCTTTTGGTTGTAAATGTTTTGTTTGAATAATGGAAAAGAAAATTTAGGAAAATTTGATGCCAAAAGTGATGAAGGTATTTTTCTTGAATATTCCACAAATTCTAAAGCTTATAGAATTTTTAACAAGAGAACTCTTATTGTAGAAGAATCTATACATGTTATTTTTTATGAATCTAACTCTCCTTCTAGAAAGGAATCTATTGATTTTGATGGTGTAGAAATATATCAAGTTAACCAAAATCAAGCATCACATGAAGATCAAAGCGTAAGTGAGTTGGTTCAAGAACTCAAAATTGATGAACTCCAAGAACCATCTCACGTTGAAAGAGAATCTAGCCACCCAAAAGAGCTTTCATATGTTAAGGATGGACACATCATTGGTGATCCATCTAAAGTGGTAATTACTAGATCTTCAATTAGAAATAGTTGTAATTATGTTGTTTTCATTTCTTGCATAGAACCTAAAAACATTGATGATGCTTTAAATGATGAGCTTTGGATAATGGATATGTAAAAAAAAATAAATCAATTTGAAAGAAATCAAGTATGGAATTTAGTTGATAGACCTAGTGATCATCCAACTATAAGAACTAAATGGGTCTTTAGAAATAAACTTGATGAAAATGGTAACATTGTTAGAAACAAGGCTGGATTAGTTGCAAAAGGATTAAACCCAAGAGGAAGGTATAGACTATGATGAAACTTATGCACCGGTAGCTAGGTTAGAAGCCATTAGGATGTTATTAGGTTTTGCATGTTCAAACAATTTCAAACTTTTTCAAATGGATGTCAAAAGTGCAATTTTAAATGGTTTCATAAATGAAGAAATTTATGTTGAATAACCTCATGGTTTTGAAAATCCAAATTTTCAAAATCATGTTTTCAAATTGTCCAAAGCTCTATATGGTTTGAAGTAAGCTCTTAAAGCTTGGTATGAAAGGCTTTCCAAATTTTTAATTGAAAATGGTTTTAGAAGAGGCAAAGTAGACACCACATTGTTCATAAAAACTAAAGAGAGAGACATTTTAGTAGTACAAATTTATGTTGATGATATTATATTTGGTGCTACTAATAAACTTTTTTGTCAAGAATTTTCTAAGATTATGCAATGTGAATTTGAGATGAGCATGATGGGTGAGCTCACCTTCTTTTTAGGGCACCAAATCAAGCTAACTAAAAATGACATATTCATTAATCAAGCCAAATACATCAAGGAAATGCTCAAGAAGTTTAAAATGGAGGACTTGAAGCCTCAATCAACACCAATGAACACTTCAACAAAGCTTGATAAAGATTAATGAGGTAAATGTGTTGACACTAAACTTTATAGATCTATGATAGGGTTATTATTTTATCTTACCGCAAGTAGATCAGATATAATGTTTAGTGTTTGTTTATGCTCTAGATTTAAATCATCCCCTAAAGAGTCACATTTACAAGAAATTAAGAGAATCTTTAGGTAAGAAATTAAGAGAATCTTTAGGTACCTTAAGGACACTCCAAATCTAAGACTTTGGTATCCCAAAGATTCATCATTTAGTTTACATGCTTACTCTGATGTGGAATTTGGAAGATGCAAGTTAGATTGAAAAAGCACTTCTGGAACATGTCAATTCTTAGGAAACATGCTTGTTTCTTGGTTCTCTAAGAAACAAAATAGTGTATCTTTGTCCACAACCGAAGAGGAATATGTCGTCATATGTAGTTGTGCTCAAATTCTTTGGATGAAGCAACAATTAGTTGACTATGGTATTGATATGGATCACATTCCTATAAGGTGTGATAACACTACTGCTATTTGCTTAATCAAAAATCCTATCCAGCACTCTAGAACAAAGCACATAGAGATAATACACCATTTTATTAGAGATCATGTACAAAGAGGTGACATAGTTCTAGAGTTTGTAAATACTTTGCATTAACTAGCCAATATTTTTACAAAGCCTTTAGATAAAGAGAGATTTTGGACAATTAGGGGAGAGTTAGGAATAATGAACATGCCTTCATAAGCTTCTTGTATAATCTTTTTTACATTCTTGGACACTTGTGTTATTTTATGCATGCTTTGTGTACATTACTTGATTATACTTTTAAACTTGTAAATTCTTTATTTCTCTTTATTCTTGCATGCTTGAAATATTGTTAATATGTAATATAATTAAGTTAGATAGTATTTTAAATCATAGATCAAAATTTGAGTATGTTAATAAATGTATTTTTCACCTTTTGATTGTCTTCAAGCATGTTTTTACTTGATTTTCTTGTAGATGTTTGTTTAAACATGGTATTATATGATTTTACATATGTTATCTATTTATTTTTGTACCTTTTTCATGTATTTTTCTTTTCTTTTCTTTTCTTAATTCTATCTACTTGTTTACATGCTTCGTTTTTCTTTTGTTTCTATTTCTTAGTCTTATGTCTCCAAATGTTTAAGTATTGTGCGCTTACTCCCTTAGTTTATCAAGCATGTATTCTTTTTGATATTACAAAAAAAGGGGAGAAAATTGCAAAATTTACATAATATAATTTTCAACTAAATCTTAAAGTCAAATTTTTTAAGTTGAAAATTTAAATGAAATGACGTCTAATTTTTTTTTTCAAAAAGGGAGCTTATTTTGAAAATAATGTTTAAGATGGGGAGAGTTAGCAATTTTTTTCAAAATGCTTTTGTTGTATCAAAAAGGGAGAGATTGTTAGCTCTAGTTTTTCAAGTATTTTGATATAACACAAAGTATATTAAAACTTCCCTACTTAAATTTGTAAAAATTGTTTATAAGTCCTAAAAATTATTTTCAAAGTGTTAGACAAAATAAAATTTTAAAAAAGTCTTGAATTAACTTCATTTTTAACGAGTTTTTGAAGTCTAAAAGACTTCTACCGATACTTAGATGGACAAGTATCGGTAAAACTCAAGATGAAAAGTCCTTGAAAAAGCTATAGAATTCTACCAGTAGAACTAGGATTTCTACTGATACAACTCTGGGTTCTATCGATGCAATCCAGGCTTCTATCAGTAGAACGCACTCCAGTAAGCAATGTAGTTTTGGCTTGGGACTTTTATCGATACCTTGGTCCTATCTACCGAAACAACCAAAGTGTTACTGATACCTTTAAGACTTCTACCAAAACAATTCAAGTTAGTAGCCGAAGTTTAGCATCCCCTACACTCCTATCGATACTTTGATGGATTTTACCGATACCAAATGAAACCCTAAGAGTTATACTGATACAAGAGGACTTATACTGATACTATTTTTTTTAATTAGTATTTGATAATTGGAATAAGGGTTTTGTATAAGGTTTTCTTTCTTAAATGTGGTTTGCATATAGTGCCCAATTGTCTTTAATTTTTTTTATCTAATTGATAAACATTATGCTTCTTTGTCTTTAAAGCATCATTAATGCTACTTACAAAAGCTTTGCTTCATTTGAATTATGTTTTTAATGAAAGATACTAAGCTACGCTTAATTGGATTGATGCTACTTTGAGTTCTATCTTTAACTAAAAGAATTGATGAATTTGTTTATCATAAATAAAGTATTAACGATGGAAGTAAGTTTCTGATAATAAACCTCATTGTTGTGTTATATATGCAAAGCTCTAAAAATTTATACACATAATAAAAACATTATTGAATTATTGATAGAAGAGATTATCTAATTTTGTAGTGTGACGTAACAAATTATTATAGAGGACATGAGGTATAGACATAGAAATTCAGATAATATAAAGTTGTTTGTTATTTTCTGATAGACTACCCGTCGATAAAGATGTGTTCATACTGAAAAATGAAAAACGGATGTGTACGGGCCCAAATTTGCCCGGGCCCGATATAACAAAACTATTACAGCCCAAATCCTAAACCCATCTAAGCCTAAACACTGGTGGCCCAATTGGCCCAATGTTTAAACCAAGTTTTAGCCAAGCCTAACCCTAGCAGCAGTGTGCGCCGCTCCTCACGTGCCTGGTCGGCACGTCCGACGCTCGAGCTTAGCCACTCTCTGACCTGTCCCATCGCCTACACCTACAGAGACCTGCAAAAGAAGGCAAAAAGAAGACACAAAAACAGAAACAAAGCAGAGAAATGGCAGCAAGCAAGTAGAAGCAACACAAAAATAGGAGTGTAATCGGTTATAAAGGGAGAAGAAAATCAATTGAAGAAAAAAAACGATTGGTATTTTGACGGTTTTTGTTTCTTTATTTTTGAATACAAAAAAGAGATTTGAAATACGAAAAAGAACCAGAAATAAAAGGTGATTTCAAAATCTTTCCATCTATTGATTTTATTGTTTCCTTTGATTTGTTTTGAGATTTTAGCATAAAAAAATGAGAAAATAATACCAGATCCGACGCCGATGAGAGTCCAAATATCTCAGAAGCAGGGAGATATGGACGAGGATCGAACGGTGTTAAGTTCTTTCTCATTCTTTGAATTTTGCTTGTTTTTTAAGAATAGAGTAAGATTTGAAGCCTTTTTTTTTTTAAATAAGAAAAAGCGAAAGAACAAACTTACTAGATCTCCATAGTTACGGCCTCCGGCGACAAAATCCGGTCACTATTCGTGCGCCGTCGGCCACCAAGCATGGAGGTGGTTTGGCGGCTGTGAGCTAAATGAAACCCTAGCAGAGTGCTCCCCCCTTTTATTAAAAATTGGCTGCATTTGAAGAAAATAAAAAAAAAGGGGTTTTAAGTTACTTGTAAAAAGGAAGCCTGCATTTCAATCCGTTTAACAGGCCTAATATGGGCCTTTTAATTGAAAATGGGGGAATTCGCATTAGGTCCTTTCCATTTGCGCAAGCATTCAATCATGCCTCATTTATTTCATTTTTTTTTAATTTGGCTTTGAAACTTATGTATATTAGCAATTTGGTCCCATTTCTTTTTTATTTTATTATTTTTGCCCCGAATTTCTGTCTAGAGTTCAAATTAGCCCCTTTTCGTCCTTTTCTTTTATATTTTATTTTATTATTTAACATTATGGTATTATAATTATATTTTATTTTCTTGCATATTATTTGCTATTATTATTACCTTCATTGCATTATTATTGCTATTGCTATTTTTTGTTGTTTATATTTTTATTTATATTATTATTAGTATCATTGTTATTCCTTACTTTATTATTATTATTATTATTTTATCATTTTTTATGTATTTATCTACATTATTATTATTATTATTATTATTATTATTATTATTATTATTATTATTATTGCATTTATTTTTGAACATATCATGCATTTTAAATTATTACCAATTTTAAATATTATATATATATATATATATATATATCATTTCTTTTAATCATCCTATGTAGTATTTATTTTGAGGTTCTTGTACGTATCTTGATATTTTAGATTATTACATGTATACATATATATATTTTATTTTAAACATTTTTCTATGTATTATCTTACATTAAATGTTTCTATTCACATCATTCTTTCTAAATATTTCGTATGTCATTTGAGTTAAACCCTATTTTAAATTTCTATATATTATTTAGTTACACTATAAAAAAACTATTTTAGATCCCTTTATTATGTATCGCAAACCTTTTATCATTTTTAAGACTATATAGAAACTTATCTTAAACCTTTTATATATATTATTTTGGATTTATATATATATATATATATATATATATATATATGTTTAAATTATTTTTGAACAATATTTATTTTAAATTTCTTTTTTACACACTATTCATTTTGAGCTCTTTTGTAAGTTATTTTAAAGTGTCCTTTTATTTTTTTTTTGTGTATTATTTATCTTGATCCATTTAACATATTGTTTATTTGAAGTTTGCTATATATATATATATATGTATATTATTTTATTTTATGCCAAAAATATTAAATATGTTAATTATTATAAATTTTTTTATATTCTTTACTTTAAATTGCCTTTTCATTTTAAAATTGTTTTGTGTATTATTTATTTAAAAATGTTTTATGTCCCCCTTTAGAACTCAATTTATTTATTTTAAATATTTTATTTATTATTCATTATAAGTTACTTCCTCATATTATTACTTATTTCATACTTATATATACATATATATATATATATATATATATATATATATATATATATATGTGTGTGTACGCATCATTTGATCTAAAATTTTTGTAAATAAATATATTACCTTTTCTTAAGTTATTTTATATATTTTAAAGATTCATTTTTCACTTTGTTTACTCTTAAAACTTAGTTATTATCATGTTGAATAGTTTTTATGGTTTATTCGTTTTAATTTGCCTTATACTATTTATTTTTTAGATTGTCATATATGTTATTTTTTTTTTTTTATTGTTCCTTGATTGCTAATGTTAATATTTAAATAATGCATGTTGAGTGCTTATTGTCATTGTGTGTACCTTAATTCGTCCACTCGCATCTTTATATTTGTCGTACATTTGTGATATTATTCTTGTATTATTATTACATGCTCTGTACTCTCTTTTGTTTTATTTCATTTAAATCATATCGCGCATCGACCTCGAATGTATTTGTCCAAACATGGACTGTTTTAATCTAAACAAATAATACACGTCGTTTAAGTATTGTACTTGCTATGGTTTAAAAACAAAATTTTCTAAATAAGGCAATGTTTTGCGTTTTGGGATATTGAAGAATTGTGCCCTAACTTACGGGGTTTCAGTTTTCTCGTTGATTCTAAATAGCCGAACATCCTTTTGAGTTCTAAAACACACGGAATTCCAATTAAAATTAAAACTTGCGTTCGGGAGTTTATGGTATCGTGTCCTAACTTACGGGATGTGATACTCCGATATCTCGAGACAAGGAAATCTTTAGCAAACGTCTTGATTAAATTCAAGCATTTTTGAAATCGACGTTAATAAAAAGGATCGTATTTTAACTTCGTTCCCGATTTTTAACTTTCGACATTAGGACACTAATTAATCAATTCGGTACCAATTTTTGAGCGTGTCGAGGGTGCTAGTCCTTCCTCGCACGTAACCGACTCCCGAACTTGTTCTCTTGAGTTTCGTGGACCAAAAACACTGTTTTAATAAACTAAATGTTCTATTAAAGCAAAGGTGGTCCGATCACACCTAATAAAGATCGGTGGCGACTCCCGTTTTAATTTTCGTTTTCAAACAAAGTCGATTCCCCGTTTCTAAAAAAATGGTTTCGACAGGATGCTTACCCTATGTCTAAGAAAGAATTATTTAGGAAATCGTTTCGTGCCGGTGGTACACTCACGAAAGGCCTATGCTTCATTAGCCAAGGCAGGAAGTTTGGAAGGAGTCAAACAGACGTTAAAATCATCTATTCTACTCACAGGTACGAGTTGAGGAGAAGAATAACAAAATCTATGCATTAGGAATGATCTAAAATTTTTAAAAATATATTTATCTTCGAAATCACAACCAATCAAAGTAAGGTCAAGAAGCCATCATGTTCCTTCCACGTTGTTTATTTGTCGATTCCACAGTTCATGCAAATTGCTATGTCAGCATGAAAACGAAAGCTTTTAGTATATACTACATAAATATATATAGGTGTATCTATCTATCTATCTATCTATCTATATATATTATTTCGAAATTATTAACGTAAAACGTATATACCTTTCTGTTTTTTCTCTTATTGTTATTGTTTTGCTTCTAATCATCTTATAAGCAAAGCTTGCTTAAACTTCAAAGTAACGTAAACATGCAAAAGAACAAGTTAATCAACATCATATAAAGCCTGGTCGTTATGCTAAATGCAAATCTAAACAATTTTTTAATGGCATGTTCATTGTTTTTTTAAGCCGAAAACATCCGAAGATATAATATTATTCTTGTAATTATCAACTTGGCATATAATTTATTTTCTTATAGATTATATTGTCATCACTTTCTCATAATCCATATCATTACAAGAAAAAGTAAACATCATTCACATGAAATATATTTAAAGGATCATATTATATATTCGTGTTTGGAATCGTGTCGGACATGTATTGTTTTTTCTGTTTACCACAGCTCATCCCTCGAACCTCATTGTGGCTTATGGGAAAAACACACCTGACCACTAAGGACAAGGGAGAGCTAGTGGACATATATTATTTTTTATGACTAAGGAGATTCTAGGAAGCTCTTGAAATATGTAACTGAGTTGTTAAGGTATCTGGTGAGATTTTCAGTACGGTCCACAAAATATTGACCAAATCTCGAAGAGAATCCAGCAGTCCATTCCCAGTTATCCAGCATAGACCATACAAAATACCCTTTTAACATTGCAACCATCTTCACTGCATCTTAATGTTAGTAACCCACATCAAATATAGGTGTCAGGATACAGGTACTTCAAAAAAAATGAAAAGTCCGGGTAACATATGGTACACGTAAAGGGCATAGTTAACGTCCTAGACAGCGGCAAAGAGGTTAGTTAAGTACTCAGTGTGATACATGATTCTTAACCAATCCTTGAGAGCATCTTCAATTGGGGTTATGTTATTTGTATCATCCACTCCTATAATAAAATCACAAAAGAATAGCAATTTAGCTCTTCATGGTATGGTAATGGCTGAATAAAAATGGATTATTGAAGAACTAATAACACCCTGTGTATATGACATTTGCTGTGAGAATGATTAGAGGGTTTTCATACTTCTCCTTGATGTATTTCATTACACTTCTTATACCATAAGGTACGATGTATAACCATTCAGAATTTGCCTGCAATGCAGAAACGATATCGGATCGATTGAACCAAATAGATTAACAAGTATGAAGAATAGTATCGTAATCGGTTGCTCCCGAAATGATAGACGAAAGTTCGACTTGTATACCCTTCCTCCTATTTGCTTTCCATCTTTGAAAGCTGCATGCATTCAGCTAAATGGCTTATGATATCTTCATTCTTGTAATTAACTATGCAATACAACTACAGTTCGGAAATGTTAATGTGTTCTTAAGGAACGCAGTTTACTTACGTATAGCAAAGGCATTGGCATCTGATATACAGTCATTAAGGTAATCGAAATCCGAATTAGTTGCATTTCCCCTTGCATATTATGTAGTAAAATGATTGATGCCAACAAAATCTCCTACATTGGTTCTCACTGAGCTCGGATAATCTCCGACGAACAATGGGTCAAGAAACCAGCCAAGCTGAAAATCTTGGGCTCTTTGAGCTGCTTCAGTGTTTGCTGTTGCATTGTCTGTGGTTCATACCACTTAGCATCCAGTGGTATCCCAATTAATCCGTTTTGTTTATCTTGCATACAGACAATTTCCCTTAGATGTTATTTTATTTTGTAGATAATGTGAAGTTACCAATGTTGCCTGCATAGACACGGTCCGAAGCAAACCGAACAGCTGTTTCATGTTTGAATTAGACAAAAACCAACCTGAAAGTAACCCCAATTTCTTACCTTGTAGTTTCTATAAATATCTGCGGCTGTTGCATGAGACTGGATGGCATATTGGGCAACTATGTAGGGCTCAGTTGTTGGGTCTCCAACCTTGCTCAACACCGACGAGCGGTGCCCCGGTGCATGGTTTCCCTTATAATAGCCTTGTATGGCGAACGTATGAGGTTCGTTAAATGTGATCCAGTGCTTCACCCTGTCACCAAATTTCTCAAAACATGTCTCAGTGAACAAAGCAAAGTCCTTCCTGAAAATGTATACAGTCATGTTCATTACTCCTAAAGATTCAGAACATGAATATATAGATGATCTGCAACGATCAATTCGTGTGTAAGAAGGTTCTTTACCTAATGTGGCCGTCAAGCCATCCACCGTACTTGTCCTCCAATGCTTGAGGGAGATCCTAATGGAAAAGGGTCACGTATGGTTTAATTCCTGCATCGTAACAGACAATATAAAATGCTTTCTATATTAATTATAGCATTGATGAGATTATTGTAATGATCAACACCTGCTTGATTGATTTCTCCTGTACCAGCTGTTCCAAGACAAAAAACAGAAATTGTTGCCAAATTTTCACCACTTTTTTTGATCTCTTACATGATAAAAGCTATGAGTGGAAGTGAAATTGGCAAGCTCACTAGGGAATATCCTAGACCAAGCTGCTGAAATCCTATAAGCATCCACCCCCATTTCTTTCAACAGTTGCATATCTTCCTGTTTTCCGGTCAACGAAATCAATCTCGTGTCATTCGTGTTTTAGGGATGTGAAAAACCATCGAAAAAAGAAGTATCCGATGAAGAAATCGAATATCGGAATATGAACGGTTGTGATGATCATCACTTACAGTATAGCGGTGGTACTGATCCAGGGCAACATCAGCATTGCTATCATCTGCTATATTCCCTGTAACATAACATAAGGTTAAATGCTTAATGATCCTATATGCATGCATGAATGCATACATACATACATATACTGCATTATTCAAGAATCATGGTATGACAAATTACACTAAAAAAAACCAATACCAGAAGTATGTAGGAATGCGTCCCAAATAGTTGGTCCCCTTCCATCCTCTCTCACTGCTCCATACTGGAAAAATAAAACAAAATTAATAAAAAAAAAAAAATCATATTTTCAACACTAAGTTAAGACTTTTCATATGCACAGTACTTTGATTTGGATGACAATCTGTCATGTTGAGACATAAATTATTAAAACAGCAAACATTTTCCAATTTCCATCAAAGTTTATAATCGCAAAGAAGAATCATAATTTGCTGCTATTTTATTCCTTTTCATACAAGAAAAGAATTTACTCAACATCATAATAATGACTTTTAAGGTGATACATGAATTGGCCCACCTGCACATATATAATTTCTTTTTCCAGCTCCTCCTTATTGGAGATTTACTTTGGGGAAAAAAAGGTGAAATTTTATATCAATTAAATTGGTATAACAGGATATTATTCTTTTAATAGTTTAATATCATATTAACAATTTCATATTAAATTTTAAGATTTTTATTTTGATTTAATTTTTTTATGACGAAAATATTGATGTGTCATTAAATTATTTTAAAAAAGGGATATAGATGACGTGGCGTTATTGTTTCGTATAATCATTTCCCTTGTCAAATATGTATACACAATTTTTTAATATATTTTAAAAGATTAAAATATGTTGCAAGTTTCCGTGCTCTCCGCAAATTTAGAATTTAGTCTTGTACTTTTATTTCCATGAATTTAATTTTTTTTACTTTTTAAATTTTAAAATTCAGGTCTAGTTGTTAATACTATTATTTTTTAAAAAAATTGTTAGTGTGGTATATTAACAGTTATGAAATAGACTTAAATTTTAAAATATAAAAAGTAAAAAGGCTAAATTCCTAAAAATAAAAATATAAAAACTTAATTCTAAATTTACAAAAAAAAAAAATACATGTTTTAATTATTTTAAAAATGTTATATCTATTTCAAATATATATTAGATATAAATATTGAAAAACCGATTTTTTAGCAAAATAAACAGTCAGAAACAAATTTATTTTAATATACTAATATTATAAATTTTTTCAATGTCTTTTTTTCTTTAAGAAGATTTAAAAGCAAAGTCAAGGGAAGACAGTTATTATTTCTCTTTGATAAACTATCAAAATAGTCATTTTTTTATCTTAAATTACATTTTAGTCATTTATGTTATTGTTTTGTAACATTTTAGTCATTGAGTCGTTAATTACCATCAACGGTGTAACAGTAAGCTGATGGGACACGTTAAATCATCACTTCAAACAAAAAATTTAAGTTAATTTATACAATCGGTCCCTATATTTTTTTATTTTGAGCAAATTAAATTTTTTTCTTTTTATGTTCTTTTAATTTGTTTTTCATTCTTTTTTGCTTCTCCCTCATTTTCCTCCCTTCTCCATTTCTTTTAACGTAACTTTTCTATGTTTTTCATTTATTAAAATTAGTCCCTATACTTTTATCTTTTTTTGAACAATTTACCTTTTTCAAGTAAAGCGAGCTTGGGGACTAATTTTAACAAATGAAAAACATAGAAAAACTATGTTAAAATAAATGAAGAAAGAAGAAAAATAGAGGGAGAAGCAGAAGAGAGTGAAAAAAAAAAAAAGTTAAAAGAACATAAAAAAAATTAAATTGCTCAAAATGAAAAAAATATAAAGACTAATTAGAGAAGTTAACCTAAAATTTTTGCTTGAAATAATTATTTAACATATTATCACATCAGCTTACCATTACACCATTAACAAAAATTAACGGCTCAGTGACTAAAATGTTACAACACAATAACATAAGTAATTAAAATATATCATGAGAGAAACAAAAGTGACTATTTTGATAGTTTACCATTTCCCTTCTATCAGAGGCTGTGATTAATTTTCAATAATAAACCAATGTGTTTAACTCAAGAGAAAAAAAAAAACAGCCTGGAAAGCAGAAGAGGATGCCCCCAAAACGAAGCCCTTTAAGTACTGGCTCTGTTAATATTCTAGGAAAACCTAGCCTGGAATCCCAAGGCTAATAATAATGTAATAATGGGACGAATTGGGTTTAGTATTACTTATAAGGAAAGATCAAAAAATGGAAACATGAAAAAAAATATGGGTTGGGTTGTCAAGGAAAAAAGCAAAAAAAAAAAAAAAAAAAAAGGAAATTGTTGTAACTAGCGCTAGATGATACAATGACGGTAGTTCACATCATGAGAAGCATAAAAAGCTGTTAGAGTGAGAGTAGTTCGCATTGTAGATGATGTGTAGAGCTATTGGAACAAGATTTTAGAGGTGTAGAGGTTATATTTTAACAAAGTGTAGGCACTACGTGGGTTGTTTGTCCTTCTCTCGTGCCTCGATGTTGATAAGGGGTGTTTATAGAAAAAGGCTAGCTGGGCATGAGTCCCAGCCATTGAGTCTCCTACTCCATAAATGCAACGAGTAAAGTGACAGATGTTAGTTAAGAGCATTGTTTGAATTGATTTGAAGGTATTGAATGAGATACTTAACAAATTGGGAGGAAATGAATTAATGATTGATGAGTACTATCAAGAACTCTTCCTCATATATATTCTTTGAATTGTATAGACCCATTGATGGTCACTAAACTAACTAAAAATTCGACTAAGGCAAGCGCACTTATCGAATAGTAGTATAGTTGTGGTGAGACCAAAAATATCGTATCCACAAGGACTAAAAGTACTAGTAATTACTATCTTTTTATTATCTAGCCTAAGAATTAAAGGGATGTTTTTAAACTAAGATTAACTATTTAATTAACTAAGAACATGACAGAGGTAAAAGTTGGAAAATACTGTTGGAAAACCGATGGAGAAAACAATACCCAAGGAAAAATTCACCTAGACTTCATTTATTACTTCTGAATTAGACGATTTATTCACTTGACTTAATTCGTAGAAATCCCTGATTTATGTTAATATCTCTCTCAAGATTAAAAACAACTGACTCTAGATTGATTAATTGAAATATCTTTCTAATTAAAACCCCCTATTGTCGCCTTAACTCAATCTATGAATTCCCTTATTAGATTTGACTCTAATCCGCCAGATTTACGTCGTCCTATGTTTAGGATTGCATTCAACTCCACTTAATTATGCTAAATCTACTCTTAAACATGGACTTTTGCTCCACTGAATAAGCACATAAGACTTGAATTAATATCCTGAAATATTAAAGCAAGAATTAAGAACACACAATTAAGAATAAGAACAAGTATTTATCATATAATTCAAATAGTAATAAGATCTATCTTAGGTTTAATCTCCCTTAGGTATTTAGGGAGTTTAGTTCATAATGATGAGGGAAAACATCTCAAAATTGGGAAAACAACAAAACATAAAGAAACCCAAAGAACTTCTAAGGAAATTGAATGGAGATCTTTAGTCTTGAAGTAGATCCTGCTTCCGACCTGATTCCGATGGTTGTCTTCGAGTATTCTCTGCCTTCTACTCTCCGTGTCCCCTTTGATCCTCTTCTAGGGTGTTTATATAGACTTTGGAATGCTTTAAAACCCTGAAAATTAGCCTTTTTCGAGTAGAATTAGACTTGAGCTTGACAGGGACACGCCCGTGTGAAGATGCTCAAGCCGTGTATAATTCTGACTTGGTTTGTAGTTGACACGGCCATGACACACAGGCATTTGGCCTACCCGTGTGTCTTACACGGGCATGTGCATTACGCGTGTGGAAGTGTCTAGGCCGTGTAAAGCACTAAAATATACCCATTTTGTCCGTTTTTGGCCTTTTTCTTGCACTTTTCGCTTTCCTATGCTCATCTGGATATAAAACATAAAATTAAAGGATTAAGAGCATCAAATCCATTAAATCTTATGATAAATCATCCAAAAATATGTCAAGCCTGGGGTAAAAATATGTATATATTATGATTTATCAAATATCCCCACACTTAAGCATTTGCTTGTCCTCAAGCAAAATCTTCAACTCACAATTAAAATAAATTCTTCTCAACTTATAATTATCATCAAAAAATGTTTCGAAGTAATTCACAAGTAATCATACATTGAGAATTCAATTAAAAGAATATTAAAGTTTCAAACAATCCAATTTGAGCAATTTAATCATAAGACCATAGGTATCCCCCTTTATCTAAGTAATTACCTTTAGTTCCAAATCAATAAGGGTTGACATCCTCACTAAAGATTCACTCAAATCACTCAAAGTGTTTAAGGTTTAATAATTAAGCACTCAATAGTCAAACATGAGAAGTTATTACCATAAGCTTACATGAAAATTGTAATGCCCCGTACCCGAGACCGTCGCCGGAGTCGAACACGAGGTGTTAACAGACTTAATTCATTACTTTAAACAGCTCAAACAATTTATTTTTAAAATTTTCAGTCAAGCTAGCAATCTGCGTCACAGTCGCTTAAAAATTCATATCTCGATTTCCGAAACTCAAAATCCAATTCCGTAAATTTTCCCTGAAACTAGACTCATATATCTATTTACTAATTTTTTTATAGAATTTTTGGTCAAGCAAATTAGTACAGTTTATTAGTTAAAGTCTCCCCTATTTCAGGGTTCGACTGCTCTGACCTCTGCCATAGAAATAATTCTGATATGGCCTCAAGAATAACCCTTTTCATTTCCATCCCAATATCAACATTGACAAGGATAATTTTGATAGATCCCAATGCTCAGCTTTAACCTCTTTAACAACTCAGATTTTATGTAACATCGAATGCTCTAAACTATCACATTACCTCACCGTCTTGAAACACATCACAATTCATACAACAATTACATTATCAAAAGTCGTGAAGTCTTTGCTCAATGTAGACTAGTCTAGTTCAGGCGCTTGGGTTACACAATATTCTCATCTATCCGAACTCACAAACATCTAATAAACTTTTCAGCTTTCATAAGATGAAAACCTTATCATTCGTAGTGGCTTTAACTAATATCCAACTCTTTCTAATAAATATACACTTCTCGTTCGGACTATTTACTCTTTTATCAAGACAAAAATGAAATTCTATTATCGACTTGAGAAAAATAATCCCGACATAATTGTCACATGAAATCTTTCAAATAAATAATTTACCATACCGATCAAAACTCGCGCTTTTATCACCTATGCCTTTACGATGTCAAATCCTTACACGTAAATTAGAAAAAATCCCAATACTAAAATCACCACATTACCAAGATCAAATTAGAAGTATAGTCATATTTGACATGATTATCACGAGCTGAAGAACGCACTTCGAACATGAGTCGTAATTGACAAATTATGGAACAAAGATAACAAGAAAACCGAATAAAGAAATCCAAGATAGAGAAACCTGAAATAAAGAAATCCGTAATAAAAAGATCCGGGATAAAGAAACCCAAGATACGATACTATGCCTGAGAATCGAAAACCAAACACATAGAGAAAATATAGAATACCCCCGATAATTCTTCAAAGAAAGAAAGTCCAAAAGAAAACATCATTTAATCCCACTGAAATCAAATATAACAAGATCAATATATCTTCCCATACATATATATTAGATGAAGCATCAAGTAGAAGAAACAGAATTATAATATCATATGTATTCTCTCATCAATTCTTATCGAGATTTAAATGAAATAGAATATCCGATGAAATAGAGCAATATAAATTATAAACCATCAGGACTACCAATGCTTTCATCCAACACTGTAATTAGAAGACATTCCCATATAACAAGAATTTCTTCGTAAGATCAATAGCCATAGAAATATTTCTAGAACGGGTAAACACATAGAACATCTCAAAAGAGATCAAAACTGTCCAGGTCATAATCACACACTCGAGATAGTTCACATTTCAAATATCATTTCCTAACTAGTTTTACCGTCACACAAATTTCATATTAAACCATTCACTAAAGAAGGCCAATTCTGAACAAATTTCGATTTACACTTTTCTCAACCTTGCACCTGAGTAATTCGATTTACCAAAGAGAATTCCTTCTCTAATTGCGACAGTGCATAACTCCAATAATCTTTACGTCAATCCGATACTTTACTGGCTCTAACTTTACTTATCAGCTCATTTTCAATCTTTGATCATACTTATAGTTATTCTATCACTGAACTCTTTGGGTTCTCAACCGGAAACTTATTCAATACAAATCTCATGAAATTCCATTATAAGTACCACTTCGGTAAGGGGGAGGGGTTGTAGGACCTCTGACTCGACTTTCTTATACATACACATATGACACAACTTCCATCATCATAGCAACATCGTCAAAATCATGTCATTCATTCAGGCAATGCAACATTCATGTTGGCTTACACAAATTTTCCTACTGTCCTGTTTAGACAATATACTTATGTATACATTCTATGTTTTCTAGATAGCTTTACTTATCCTTTCATTTAATTAAATTAATTCGTACTCACGACATCATATAGGGCCAAACAAACATAGATATTTGCATCACAATCACAACTTTCATTTCGTGCATCATGTACATGTCATTACAATCATATAATTCAGTCCAACAATTTAACATAGATAAGTTCATTTCATTATAATCCTTTATCTCATAAAAATTATATATCATTAGCATTCATCAACATTCGACGTCCAAATCAAGACAAGGACATTTTCATTCATATCATAATATTATGACTTTTATTCATACCTCTACTACTTTCTATTTATTCCGTTCATCTTATCAAGTAAGCCATATACACTACATCATATGAGCATTAAGCAAATATGGATATTTATTACATATGTATCATAAACTTTTATTCATACTTTTCTGAACCGAGACTTATCATAATCATAATTTTACTCAAATATCTTCACATAACATTGAACATGGTCGGCGCTTCGGTTGGAGAGTACCGCTCTAAATAAAACGGTACTCATATGCGCTCGGAAGACATCACACTATCACGCATCGCTGGCATGTATAGCTAAATTTTTACGCATGCTAAGTTATTCCGAGAACCGACTAAACCTGCTCTGATACCACCAAATGTAATGCCCCGTACCTGAGACCATCGCCAGAGTCGAACACGAGGTGTTAACAGACTTAATTCATTACTTTAAACAGCTCAAATAATTTATTTTTAAAATTTTCAGTCAAGCTAGCAATCTGCGTCACAGTCGCTTAAAAATTCATATCTCGAGTTCTGAAACTCAAAATCCAATTCTGTAAATTTTTCCTGAAACTAGACTCATATATCTATTTATTAATTTTTTTATAGAAATTTTGGTCAAGCAAATTAGTACAGTTAATTAGTTAAAGTCTCCCCTGTTTCAGGGTTCAACTGCTCTAACCTCTGTGTATTATGAATTAGATATCTCCCTGTACAGAGTTTCAATGACTATGTCGTTTATTTCTAATAAAACTAGACTCAATAAGGAATCTGTAAATATAAATCATGACTTCTAATTATCTTTGAAAAATTTATGGTGAATTTCCAAAGTCAGATCAGGGGATCCAGAAATTGCTCTAGCCCTGTTTCACAAAAATTTAAACATCTCATAAAATATAATTCATATACCTGTTTTGTTCCATCCATATGAAAATAGACTCATCAAGCTTCAATTCTGTAACTTATTCATTATTTAATTCCATTTCTACTATTTTTAATGATTTTTCAAATTCACATCACTACTGCTATTTGAATCTATTTTATGGTAAATTTTACCCATTTCATGGTTCCCATGGATTAGCTAACAATTTAGCATACATAACACCAAATATGATCATGATTAGTCATTCCAATGGCTAATCATTACCAAGCATTTCCATACCACTCAATAACCATATCATAAGACCATATATACAAAATGATTATAATGCTATACATGCCATACTCAAAATATACAAGCCATTATGCCAAGATGGTATACGGATAGTGTGAGCGTGCCTCTGACCGTTTCCGATTTCCGAGCTGGCTTGTCAACACTACAAGGAATGAAAAGGAGGGAGTAAGCACAAATGCTTAGTAAGTTCACATGCAAATAGCAAGTAACACAACTATATAAGCAAACATAAACATCATTTACATGATCATCACCGAGACATTCATATCACATTTTCATTTATCATCTTACCATATTGTTGTTATATCGAGTTTTCAACTTTGAGGGTTAAGTACATACCTGCTCAAAGTATCCATTTCACAACACTTACCAATACATCCCTTTCATCTCGAGTATTCCTCCATTTGAGTAGAATTTTACCCGTTGAACACATCGGAATATAATTCGGATACACGAAAAGTTTGCACATAAGTGCCACATATGTAGCCAAGCTACCATGTAACCCGCCCATAAGTGAACTCGGACTCAACTCAACAAGCTCCAAACGTTCGCATCCATAAGTGAACTCGACTCAACTCAACGAGCTCGGATGCCTAGTTACATCTCTCGAACTCGGACTCAACTCAACGAGTTCGGACATTCGCATCTATAAGTGAATTCGAACTCAACTCAATGAGTTCGGATGCCTAAATATCCTGTGACATGTCACTTGTATCCTAATCCATTCCTAAGGTTCAACGGGACCTTTTTCCTAATCATGTGTCTCAACCATCTTCTACGGAATACCGATACCGATACTCGATAGTATTTCACATTTTCCAAGTATATCACATAATTTGACATATTATCAAACAATTATCACGAGTATAATATTTCATAATAATTATCATATCATTTAAATAACATAAAAACATTTAAAATAATAACTATGTTACCAACATTTACATATGAACTTACCTCGTATGCAAAAATGGCTACTTTTACCATTTCATCCACAACTTGGTATTTTCCCCATTTTAGCCCAAATTTCAGTTTTCCTTGCTCTATCATTTAAAATATAGTCTAATTAGGACTCACATTATTCAAATTGACCCAAAATCATATTTTGTAAAAATTACAATTTTGCCCCTAAACTTTTGCATATTTACACTTTTTCCCCAAAGCTCGTAAATTAAACTTCAACATATTTTCTTATGTTTTATGACATGCTGAACATTTTTCCCTTCTATGACAACATCAAATTCTCACTCTAACACATAGTTATGAACAATAATAATTTTTACCGATTAAGCCGTTTTACTCATTTTTACTTAAAATCGCTTAGCAAAAGTTGTTTAACATAATTTCAGCCTGCATATTCTACCATAAGACATCAAAATAAACACATTTCAACTATGGGTATTTTTCCAAATATGAACCCTAGCTTAAATTATTGCTAGAATAAACTTAATCAAGTTACAGGGATTCTAAAAACGTAAAAATCATTAAAAACGAGGCTAGAACGAACTTACAATCGAGCTTGGAAGCTTGAAAAACCCTAGCCATGGTTTCTCCTTGCTATATTCGGCCATGGGGTTGAAGATGAGCAAAATTGGCTTTTAATTTTGTATTTTAATTCATTTTACCCCTAAATGACCAAAATGCCCTTACTACTAAACTTTCCAAAAATTCCATCCATGTCCAATTTTTGTCCATAGACTTAGAAATTGGTAAAATTGCTATTTAATACCTCCTAATTAATATTTCAAAACAATTTCATACTAGAAACTTCTAGAATACAAGTTTTGCAAATTATTCGATTTAGTACCTAATTTCAATTTAAGCACTTTATGCATAAAATTTCTTCACGAAATTTTCACACAATCATGCAATCATATCATAGACGTCAAAATAATCATAAAATAATTATTTCTATCTTGGATTTTGTGGTCATGAAACCACTATTTTGACTAGGCCCAAAATCAGGATATTATAAAAATCATATCTCCACCACTATAAATGAGATGATACACAAATAAAAAGGTTTTTAACAAGGTTGTAATGGGGCTTGGGTTAAAGGTGTGGATAAAGGCTGAAAAAGAGGGTTAGAATCAAGATAAATTACCAAACTTAGAAAAATAAAGTTAATTGCTGAATTACAAACAAGTGCCAGAATTCAAACTATCCAAAACTAATGAAATGAGCTTTTTCTCAAAATAGTAACTTTAACTTATCCAAGATCTTTATAACAATATATAATTATATAAATATACAGGGGTTTTTTTTTTAAGAATAAGAACAATAATAGGAAGTATGTAATAAGAAATAATTCAGCAACTGAAATGCGAAAATAGTTAGGTAACTAATCAAATCAATTCTTGATAAAAAGAGAGTCAATAAAAAAAAATAGGAAATTCTTAACGAATCAAAAAGGGTTAAGTTGTGGGTTAACATTTAATGGGAAAATATCAAGAAATGGTGTTTTCGGCTCAGAGGGGTTCACTAAAGGTTAAATATGTGGGTAGGCTTTTTATGGAGTGAGTGGGTTAAAACCTAAGTGCCTTCATCATCTCAGTATATCAATTCAAAGGTGTGGCCTCGACATGTATAATCAATACAAGTTCTAGAATAACAAATCAGTATTGACTCATTCATAACCATCAATAAAAGTGAGCAAGAAATATATATGCTCTAAAAGGCTCAAAATCTGACAAAAATTATGGGTTTTTTTATGTCAATCCTGTAGATTTAGAACTTCTAGATAATACCTCATTTTAGGGAAACAACCTAACAATTTTAATTCTCAAAAATTCAACTTATCATGTTTGATTCTCTATTGTCCTAATGTTTAAATAATCAATGCACAATTAATTATGTTTTAATCCAAAACATGTCAATAAAAATCATAAATCAATCAAAATTCATTCTAATAGTAATATGAGAAAATTATTTGAGAATAAGGTATACTTCAGGGATTTTCTGATAATCATATAAATAACCTCCCCACACTTAAGATGTACATTGTCCTCAATGTACAAAGATAAATAATAACAATATAAGCATAATATCATAAAAGAGAAGGAGAGGCGAAACTGCCCTGAGTTTGGATGTAATCCTTGGAATAGCAAAAGCGGATTTATAGACATTGAAATGTAGTGCATGCTTAACTAGGCAGAGGTTAAGGTGGGGTAGAATACTCCAGTGGTGGTAGAGGTTGGGTTCCACAACCACAGTGCCAAGTGAAGAGGTTATCGTGGTGGTCGGTGTCGTGGTGGCTATGGTCGTGGTCGAGTAAGACATGGCAAGCATGGATTATCTTTCCCCAGAGGATTGTTTGTATATTCTTGAGTAGCACCAATCGATTAAACCTTTTGAAACTGCGATATCACTAGTAATGTTTTAGGGAGTTATATCGATGGGGTTGTCATGGTTACTCATAAAGGAACAGCCATATAAATAAAGGGTTTAAGATATACTAATAAAAGTCTTTTAGAACATGAAAAATAAAAATAAGAATAAAAAAAAAAGAACAGAAAAATAAAGTGAAAATAAATGGACTCAAAAGTCCTCATCGACAGCTGGATTGTGAGGTGGTGGTGTTGGAGGCGATATGTGGAAATGTTGCAAATTTATTGCAGAGTCACCTTTATACTGTCGAATCGCTGAGCGGAGCTATTGAACTGCTGAGTGCAATATTGCTCGAATCGAGTTAGGTGGTCAAAAATTTCTGTCAATGAAGCAGCCGCATGAACTGGTCTATGGCTCGGCAGTGGCTGAGAAGGTGGGTTTTCATGAAATGAAGGGATATCGTCAGTTATATCTTCGAGATCATCCTGATTGGTGGCTAACGCAAGTCAGAATTAAGGAAGATCGAACCCACGATGACGCTCTATCATCCTCATGTAGAGCATACTTGAAATGCCCTGTGGGGACATCTGACCGATGAGTGTGAGTGATGAGGATTGCGCCAATGTGTTCAGGAGCCCAAAGTGTCGAGCTAGACGAGTCACGTAAGGGCCGATGTAGATGGCTCCTTTTCTGTGTCGTTCGGTCTGATGGTGAAAGGTGAGTGCTATGAAGTATATGAGATCGAATACATGTCCTTGCCTCATGCTCCATAAGAAGTATACGTCGTGAGTATTAACGACGTAGTACTCTCTCGTCGCCCTATTAAGGTGTGGGCTAAAATGGCGTGGAGATATCGTAATGCAGGAGAGAGAGCCGATGCCTTGGAGTGGTTGGGATCATAGATTCCCGTTGCAGGATTGAAGGCTGCCCAGCATAAGGAATGTGCGTAACGAATATGACGGTGGAGATGGGGAAAGTTGTCGGCCTCCATAAATTCTTTTGTATAAAGTCTCAAGGTAACTCTGAATTCTGGGACACTCAATTAACGCACTAGACTGCCGAGACTGAACTAGACTATACTTGGGTCATCGTACTTTAACATAACCGTCTGCAAATGAAATGTCAAACAAAGTTCCAAAGTGAACTCCAGGTATGTCGGTTCAATAATGTCGAAGAAACGGTCCCAAAAAGCGGTAGCAAGGAGGGCCCGAATTTAGTCAACAAGATGGACTTGTTCCAATGCAGCCCAGTCAATGCACCGACCCATGCCTAGAGGTCGGGCACATAGAATCTGAAACATCTCCTTCTGAGGTCCTGGTGGGAACTGTAGAAAGGGATGGCGTATTTCAGTGGTCACACTTGAGGATGTCGCTCCTGGACCCTTTCGCTTTTTAAAAGCGGGGACTGCGACTTTGGTCTTTCCTCGTGGATTTGTCATAATGAGTCTGCAAGATAAAATATTTCGATATTAGCAAAATAGAAACAAACATAACATCCAAAGAACGCATCGAGAAGGTTAAAAGTAAATTATGTTACATTTATTCCTATATGCACTAATGTTTACAAATGTAAGAATTCACAAGCTGTGAATCAGAACACAGTGTATACCAAACGAATTCAAACCATCTAATGTATCTAATGGTGAGGAATAAGTAAAAGAATCCTATCATATTTAACTACTAACAAAACTGAAAACTATCGAGAGAACCTATTATGTAGAATTAGTGAATGAAATCAAGAATCAAAATAATAAAAGAAATTTTAAGTTATCCTATGCTATGGTTAAAATGAATGCAATAACAATAGTCATAAATTTCCAATAAAAATGAATGCTAAAAACTAAAGTTAACAAAACAATAATCAAAATTAAAAGAATAAAATGGGGCATAGAAGGGTCGAATAACATGGGAACCATCGGTTGGTGGTGGTTGAAGGGTTGGCCGTGCGATGGTGCGTAGTGGTCGGTGTAAGGGGCAGACGCTGTGGGGGCTACGGGTGGGCAGTGGAGAAGAAGAGAGGGTTGTGGGCTGCGGGGCTGAGCAAGGATGGAGAAAGGGAAAGGAAAAAAAGAAATAAATAAAAGAAGGAAAGGGGAGTAGGGGTGTTGGTCACCGGCAGCTCGTCGAAGAATGGTGGCCGGAGTGGAGAAGATGAATAATAAAAAAAGGTTGATGAATAGTGAAAGGGGGTGTGATGGGTGAATAGTAGGGTTTAAGTAAGAAAGAGATTGATTTTAGGGTTAGGGATTCGATTAAAAGGGGGGCCACGATCGTGCAGGCCTCGTTTTGGACCACAAGGTCGTGGCCCACGCCCTTGTGCTTCACTCTAAGCCCGTGTTTTTCATGAAATTTTAAGTCAGCATCGCACACGACCTTTGGGCACGCCCGTGTATCTAGGTTGTGTGGCACACACGGCTACATCGTACGGTCATGTACTCTTTCGTTTGCTTCTCCCATGCCCGTTTAAGTTCTAACACGCCCGTGTCTTAATTTATGCTTGTGTTCTGATGTTTTAAGTCAATGTCACACACGATCTTTGGACACGCCCATGTATCCAGGCTATGTGACGTACCCGGCCGCATCACACGGCCGTGTATTCTTTTGTTCGCTTCTCCCACGCTCGTTTGAGTTCCAACACGCCCGTGTCTTATAGTCAAGATTGCACACGGCTTTTGGGCACAGCCGTGGGATCTGCTCGTGTCCCATTCTGACTTGTTAAAGTTTTCAAAGTGTGTGCTTAGGTTCCCACATGGCCTCAGGCACACCTGTGTTTTATCTCACGCGCTCGTGTGTTAGAACACACGGCCGTATGCCTTGCCCGTGGAGCTCCTTGTCGTATTTAGAATTTGAAAGTTTAGCTCCAGTTTTCACACGGCCTAGGACACGCCCGTGTGTCCAGGCCGTGTTTGCCACTGTTGAATACCAACACTAAGGCTTTAAGAGTTTACACGGCTCAAGGCATGCCTATGTTTCCAACTCGTGGTGAGCACACGGCCTAGGACACACCCGTATGTTAGGCCGTGTATGTCAAAAAATGCCTGCATTTAAACTATGAAAAATGAAAGAAAAATAAACTTATTTAGTGGGGTTAGTGCTCGGGTTGCCTCCCGAGAAGCGCTTATTTAAAGTCTAAGCCCCACTTTACCTTGATGGCATATTTAGGCAGGTTCGTAGAGCTGTAGCTCCTCTCTATTATCTTTAAAATCCTCACCGTTATAAAGTTTAAGATGATGTTCATTTACCTTGAAAGTGCCATGGGTTGGATGACTTACCTCTACTGTGCCATATGGAAAAATGGTTTGGACTACGAATAGACCTGACCATCGTGATTTTAGCTTCCCAAGAAACAATTTGAGCCTTGAGTTGTATAGCAGGACAAGATCTCTAGCTTCAAATTACTTGTGTTATTTTAAGAGAGCATCGTGGCGGCACTTCGTTTCTTCCTTGTATAATCGCGAATTTTCATATGCATTAGCTTGCCAGTCATTTAGCTCATTCAACTGCATCAACCTTTTCTCACCTGCAAAGTTTAGATCAAGTTTAGAAATTTTATAGCGTAGAATGCCTTATGTTCTAGTTCAAACGGTAGATGACAACTTTTCTCATCAACAAGTCTGTAAGGAGATGTTCCTATGGGGGTCTTAAAAGCAGTTCTATAGGCCCATAAAGCATCATCTACTTTTATTGCCCAATCCTTCCTATTTGACTTATAGTCTTTTCTAGGATACGTTTAAGCTATCGGTTTGCTATTTCAACTTGTCCACTAGCTTGAGGATGGTAAGGGGTAGCTATCATATTATGCACTTCATATTTCTTAAGGGTTTTATCAAATTGAGCATTACAAAAATAAGTACCCCTATCACTGATAATTGTTCTAGGTGTTCCAAATCGCGAGAAGAGTTTCTTAAGGAACCTGACTACCACTCTAGCATTATTAGTAGGCAAAGCCTGAGCTTCCACCCATTTCGACACATAATCAACTGCTACTACGATGTATTTATTGCCATATGAACTAGGGAATGGGCCCATAAAATCGATATCCCAAATATCAAATATTTCACAAGAGAGCGTATATGTTTGAGGCATTTCATCACATTTGGAGATATCACCTGTTCGTTGGTATTTATCACAAGAAGTAACATACCTGTTAGCGTCTTTGAATAGTGTGGGCCAATAAAAACCTAATTCGAGCACTTTATGTGTGGTCCTAGCCCCACTGTAATGTCCTTCAGTCGGTCTTGAATGGCAATGTTCCAGGATTTTAATTGCTTCTGACTTTGTAACGCATCTTCTAATGACTTGATCTACATATATACGGAAAAGAAAAGGATCTTCCCAAAATTAATTTTTAACATCAGTAAAGAATCGCTTCTTTTGCTAATGTGTCAACCCTTTTGGTGTAACGTTAGCAGCTAAATGATTTGCAATGTCTGCAAACTAAGGTACCTCAAAGTTATATATAACAAAGAGTTGTTCTTTAGGGAACAAGTCATTTATCTCATATTCATCAAGCTTCTTAAGATGTGGGTTTTCTAATCTAGACAGATGATCTGCTGCAAGATTTTCTGTTCCCTTCTTATTTTAAATTTCTAAATTGAATTCCTGCAACAATAAAATCCATCTTATTAGTCGAGGTTCTGCATCTAATTTAGTGAGGAGATATTGAAGAGCTGAATGGTCAGTGTATACGACAACTTTAGATAATATTAAATATGGTCTAAATTTATCGAATGCAAAAACCACAACCAATAATTCTTTCTCAGTCGTCGTATAGTTTTCTTATGCGACTGTCAATGTCTTGCTAGCATAATAGATCGACTGAAAATTCTTGTCTCTTCACTATCCAAGAACTTCACCTACTGTAAAATCACTCGCATCACACATTAGTTCAAAGGATAAATTCCAATCAGGTGCAACTACAATCAAAGCATTAATTAATTTATCTTTTAGAGTTTTAAATACTTCTAAACATTCCTGATTGAAATCGAAAGGCACATCCTTTTTTAGTAGATTCGTTAAAGGCTTAGCTATTTTAGAAAAATCCTTAATAAATCTTCTATAAAATTCAGCATGTCCTAAAAAGTTTTGAATAACCTTAACTATACTAGGGGGAGGTAATTTCTCAATAGTTTCAATTTTCGCTTTGTCAACCTCAGTTCCTTTACTAGAAATTTTGTGGCCTAGCACAATCCCTTCACGAACCATGAAGTGACATTTTTCCTAATCCAGTACAAGGTTCGTTTTCTCACTTCTCATTAGAACTCGTTTTAAATTTTTAAGGCAAAGGTGGAAAGAGTTACTGAATATCGAGAAGTCGTCCATAAATACCTCCATAATGTCTTCTACGAGTTTATCAAAAAATGGCCAACTTGCATCGCTGAAAAGTAACAGGAGCATTACATAATCCAAAAGGCATTCGTCGATAAGCAAACGTACTGTATAGACATGTAAATATCATTTTATCTTAGTCCTCAGGAGCTATTGGGATTTGGAAGTAACCAGAGAGTCCATCTAGGAAGCAATAATACATATACCTAGATAATCTTTCCAACATCTAGTCAATGAATGGTAAGGGAAAGTGATCTTTTCTCGTGGCATCGTTCAACTTCCTATAGTCAATGCAAACTCTCCATCCCATGACTGTTTGTGTTGGGATCAATTCATTTTTCTCATTAGCCACAACAGTTATGCTTCCTTTCTTAGGAACAACCTGCACAGGACTTACCCAAGAATTGTCAGAAATAGGATAAATAATTCCAGCATCTAGAAGTTTAATTACCTCAGCTTTTACGACTTCTTTCATGTTAGGATTTAGTCATCTTTGAGCTTGAACACACAGTTTATATTCATCCTCCATTAAAATTTTGTGGGTGCAAAAGGAAGGGCTGATTCCTTTAATGTCAGAAATTTTCCAACCTATAGCCCTTTTATGTTCTCTTAATACTTGAAGTAACTCTTCTTTCTCCTTGGGTTGCAAGTTAGAAGCAATAATCACTGGTAATGTAGAATTATCTCCAATGAATGTATATTCCAAGTGATTTGGAAATTGCTTTAGTTCCAATTTAGGAGGTTCTTCGATAGAGGGTTTTTGCTTAAGTTCACTGTTCACCTCAATACCCTCATATGTATCTTGTCTTGGAGAGGGTTCATTATTTTGTATCCTCCCAAACTTAGTGGTAGCGTTATCTTCCCCCTTTCCTTGAACAAGACACAGTTCCAACGTGTCCTTAAGGGTAATTTCTTGAAATGAATCTTGAACAGAATGATAAATAGAATCAATAAAATAACAGGAATCGTCTTGCTCTCTAGAAAATCGCATGTCATCATAGATTTTAAAGGTAATCTCTTCATCACCTACCCTAAGCATAAGTTTACCATCACCCACATCAATAACAACTCTAGCAGTGGCTAAAAATGGGCGACCTAAAATTAAAGGCACATCAACATCCTTATCCATGTCAAGCACAACAAAATCAACATGAAATATGAATTTATCTACTTTTATGAGTACATCTTTAATAATACCCCTAGGATATTTAACAGATCTATCAGCTAGTTGAATAATCATCCTAGTAGGTTTTGGTTCCCCAAGGCCAAGCTGCTTGAACATTTTATGAGGTATTAAATTAATGCTAGCGCCTAAATCAGCTAATGCTTTCTCAACGTTTAAACTACCAATTAAGCAGAGAATAGTAAAACTTCCTGGATCTTTTAGTTTGGTTGGCAGTTTATTTTGGAGTATAGCTGAGCACTCCTCGTTGAGTTCTACAGTAGATAACTCTTCAAACTTCTTTTTATTTGTTAAAATCTCCTTCAAGAATTTTGCATATGTAGGCATCTGCGAAATAGCTTCAACAAAAGGTAAGTTAATATGAAACTGTTTAAAAAGTTCAAGAAATTTACCGAATTGTGCATCCATGTGCATCCATGCGGTCTTTTTTTAACTTTTCTGGATATGAGATCGGTGGTTTATACTCCTTCAATACCGGTTTTTCACTTATTCTGGGTTTTACCTCCTCATCCTCTTTCTTATCAGCTTCTTGTGGCAATTTATTCTCGGATTCAGTTAACACTTTCCTACTCCTTAAGGTAACTACTTTCACGTGCTCTTTTGGGTTGGGTTCGGTGTTACTAGGCAGGCTCCCTTGTGGTCTCTCTGAAATCATCTTAGCCAGCTGTCCTATTTGATTCTCGAGCCCTTGAATCGATGCTTGTTGATTTTTAAGTGCAATTTCGATATTTTGAAAATGGGTTTTCGCCACTGAAATAAACTTCGTCATCATCTCTTTAAGTTTCGGCTTTTTCTCTTGATGGTAAGATTATTGGAAGCCTGGAGGTCTCTGATTTCCTTGGCCTCCCCATGAGAAATTTGGGTGGTTCCTCCAACCTGCATCGTAAGTATTACTGTAAGGATTATTTTGAAGTCGAGGATTATTACCCATATAATTTATTTGCTCGTTTTCCATGTTGAGGCTGAAGGGTAAATATTATGAATTGCACATTGCACCTCTGCTCGTGTCACACTGCATCATAAGATATGCCTGCGTAGAACCATATAAATCGTCAATCTTTTTATTCAACAGTTCTACCTGGTTTGATAGCATGGTGACTGCATCTAAGTTGAAAACGCTGACTGATTTACTAGGCTTTGTCCTCATGACTTGCCACTGATAGTTATTCAGTGACATCTCTTCAATAAATTCATAAGCCTCCTCGGATGTTTTGTTATTTAAGGTTTCGCCGGCGGCTGAATCTATCATATGTCTAGTTGAGGGGTTCAAACCAGTATGGAAAGTTTGAACCTGAAGCCATAAAGGTAACCCATGGTGAGGGCACCTTCTAAATAAATCATTGTATCTTTCCCATGCATCATATAGTGTTTCTAAATCCATCTACACAAAAGAAGAGATATCATTCCTCAATTTAGTCGTTTTAGCTGGCGGAAAATATTTAAGTAAAAATTTTTCGGTCATTTGTTCCCAAGTAGT
This sequence comes from Gossypium anomalum, assembly GCA_025698475.1. Classification (NCBI taxonomy): domain Eukaryota; kingdom Viridiplantae; phylum Streptophyta; class Magnoliopsida; order Malvales; family Malvaceae; genus Gossypium; species Gossypium anomalum. Next base: position 22,240,116 of record CM046968.1, read on the forward strand.
GATTGACCCTCGTGGTAACAAGTTCAACCACTGTTTAACCTTATTCCTTAAGGAAAAGGGAAACAACCGAAGGCGAATGGCATCGTCAGAAACGCCATTGATCTTAAAGGTGTCACAGAATTCTAGAAAATTTGCTAAATGAGTGTTTGGATCTTCGTCCTGCAAACCATCAAACTGAACAAACTGTTGTATCATTTGAATCATGTTAGGTTTCAGTTCAAAATTATTTGCAGCAATAGCAGGTCTAACAATACTCGATTCAGCTCCAGTTAAGTTAGGTTTAGCATAATCATACATAGTACGAGGAGCAAAATTCTGATTTACTGGATTTGCTGCAACCACAGGAGGTAGCGGATTATTCTGATTATCAGTCATCTCCTCGGTTGTAGTATGGATATCGTCCTCTCGCTCTTCCTCTATGTATTGAAGGCTTCACCTTATTTCTCTTTGGTTTCTAAGAGCTATGCGCTCGATCTCACTGTCAAAAAGCAAAGGTCCTGACGGATTTCTCCTAGTCACAAACTATAAAAACCTGCAAGAAGCAAATAAAAGAAAAATTAGTAATAATAAAAAAATAAAGATAAAAATAAATTGCAATAAAGATAAAAATGGCTAAAGTAATAAAAATTAAGTGTTCCTAATATCTCAGTCCCCGGTAACAGCGCCAAAAACTTGATGGTAGCTAAACTGACTAAAAATTCGACTAAGGCAAGCGCACCTATCGAACAGTAGTATAGTTGTGGTGAGACCAAAAATATCGTATCCACAAGGACTAAAAGTACTAGTAATTACTATCTTTTTATTATCTAACCTAAGAATTAAAGGGATGTTTTTAAACTAAGATTAACTATTTAATTAACTAAGAACACGACAGAGGTAAAAGTTGGAAAATACTATTAGAAACCCGATGGAGAAAACAATACCCAAGGAAAAATCCACCTAGACTTTACTTATTACTTCTGAATTAGACGATTTATTCACTTGATTTAATCCGTAAAAATCCCTGATTTATGTTAATATCTCTCTCGAGACTAAAAACAACTAACTCTAGGTTGATTAATTGAAATATCTTTCTAATTAAAACTCTTATTGTCGCCTTAACTCGATCTATGAATTCCCTTATTAAATTTGACTCTAATCCGCCAGATTTACGTCGTCCTATGTTTAGGATTGCATTCAACTCCGCTTAATTATGCTAGATCTACTCTTAAACATGGACTTTTGCTCCACTGAATAAGCACATAAGACTTGAATTAATATCTTGAAATATTAAAGCAAGAATTAAGAACACACAATTAAGAATAAAAACAAGTATTTATCATATAATTCAAATAGTAATAAGATCTGTCTTAGGTTTCATCTCCCTTAGGTATTTAGGGAGTTTAGTTCATAATGATGGCGGGAAACATCTCAAAATTGGAAAAACAACAAAACATAAAGAAACCCAAAAAACTTCTAAGGAAATTGAATGGAGATCTTTAGTCTTAAAGTAGGTCATGCTTCCGAGCTGATTTCGATGACTGTCTTTAAGTATTTTCTACCTTCTACTCTCCGTGCCCCCTTTGATCCTCTTCTAGGGTGTTTATATAGACTTTGGAATGCTTTAAAACCCTGAAAATTAGCCTTTTCCGAGTAGAATTAGACTTGGGCTCGACAGGGACACGGCTGTGTGACACTCCCGTCTGAAGGTGTAACATCCCGAAATAGGGCCTAAACGGAACAGCGGTTACGAAACCAAAAATCTGAGGTAGAAAAATTTATTTTATTATTTTTTTGAGGTCTATGATATGTTTGCATGATTGTGTGAAAAGTTCGTGAAGAAATTCTATGCATAAAGTGCTTAATTTGAAATTAGGGACTAAATTGAATAAATTGCAAAACTTGTGTTCTAGAAGTATTTTGCATAAAATTGAATTAGATTATTAATTAGAGGTCCTTAAAGAGTAATTTTACCAATTTCTAAGTCTATGGACAAAAATTGGACATGGATGGAATTTTTGAAAAGTTTAGTAGTAAGGGCATTTTGGTCATTTAGGGTAAAATGAATTAAAATACAAAATTAAAAGCCAATTTTGCTCATCTTCAACCCCATGGCCGAATATAGCAAGGAGAAACCATGGCTAGGGTTTTTCAAGCTTCCAAGCTCGATTGTAAGTCCGTTTCTACTCGCTTTTTAATGATTTTTACGTTTTTGGAGTCCCAGAGCTCGATTAAGCTTATGCTAGCAATAATTCAACCTAGGGTTCATATTTGGAAAAATACCCATAGGTGAAATTTGTGTATTTTGGTGTTTTATGATAGAATATGAGGTTTTAAATTATGTTAGACAACTTGTACTACTCGGTTTTAAGCAAAATGAGTAAAAGACTTAATCTGTAAAAATACCTAATGGTCATAAGTGCATGTTAGAGTATGAATTTGATGCTGCCATAGAAGGAAAAATGACCAGCATGTCATAAAACATAAGAAAATAGGCTGAAGTTTAATTTACGAGCTTTGGGGCAAAAGTGTAAATATACGAAAGTTTAGGGCAAAATTGTAATTTTGCCAAAAATATGATTTTAGGTAAATTTGAATAATGTGAGTCCTAATTAGACTATATTTTAAATGATAGAGCAAGGAAAACTGAAATTCGGGCTAAAATGGGGAAAATACCAAGTTGTGGGCGAAATGGTAAAAGTAGCTATTTTTGCATACGAGGTAAGTTTACATGAAATAAATGCAATATTCTTTTATTTTACATTATTATTGTCAATTTCCAGCATTTATATACTTATTTTATGAGAATATTTAAAGTCAAATTAAAGGCGAAGTGACAGAGAAAAGCATTAGGATGCCCTGTTTGAACCTTAGGAATGTTAGGATATTGGGGTTGATGAGACAGACAGACAAGACAGAAATGAGCCATGTAAGTCCATATCGATATATGGCTTTGGAGACAGGAATGAGCCATGTAAGCCCATATTAGATATATATATGGCATTGGAGATGAGAATAATTCATGAAAGTCCATGTCAAGACATGGCATTGGCGAGATATTGATAGACAGAAATGACCCCATATCCTTAGTATTCCGAGTGGTTCAATGGGTCATTGTACACGTTAAATTACAGTGAATTATCAGCAAAAGGGAAGGTAGATTATATCTATGAATAGTGAAAGGTCGGTAAGAAAGATGGTAAGTGAGTAAAGAAGAAGGTAGAAAATGAGAAGTAAGGGAAGTTTATAAGGCTAGGTGACATTATGTATAATTATTCATTATGTTGAATGTTGTAATTTATTTGCTTGTAAGCTTACTAAGCCTAGTGCTTACTCTCTTTATTTTCTTTTTCTTATAGTTTTATCAAGCCACTCGGGGATCGAAGGAAACGTCGAGACCCGATCACACTATCGAAGGAATCACATTGGTATAGTTAGACGTTTCGTTTTGTGTATGGCATGTATAGGAACTTGGTTTCTTTTGATATGATATCATCAATAAATGATGTGTAAATACTTGCTAGTGATTAACTAATAGAAGGGCTGATGATATACATGTTTAATAGTATGTATGAATAAGTAGTAACTATCACATGAAAACTATGAAAAATGTGAAAGTAACTTAAAAACGGATTCAAGTATCAGAAATAACATGACTTTGAAAAATCACTAAAAATCTTAGAGACATGTTTTGATGGTGAATAACATATGAAATTAAAACTCATTGTGTCTATTTTCATATGGAATAAGCAAAACAGGTAAAGGTTTTGTATTTTATAAGATATCTGAGTTTTAGTGAAATAGGGCCAGAGCGATTTCTGGATCCCCTATTTCAACTTTAGAAATTCACCATAAATTTTACAAAAATAATTAGGTGGTGTAATTTATATGGTTAGAATCCCTATTGAATCTAGTTTTAATATAAATAAATGGTATAGTCATATGATTTTTTTATAGAGAGAAAAATGGTTCGTATTAAGTAGAGGCCAGTGCAGTCGAATTCTGAAACAAGGGTAACTTTAACTAATAAACTGTACTAATTGGCTAAGTAAAAAATTCTAGAAAAAAATTAGTAGATAGATATATGAGTCTAGTTTTAGGAAAAATTTACGGATCTTAATTTTGACTTTTTAAACTCGAGAAATGAACTTTTAAGCAACCATGACGCAGAAAAACAGTTTATTCCGAAAATTAAAATAAGTGGTTTAGAGTTGTTTAAAAGGTAAGATAAGTTTAGTAACACCTCAAGCTTGACTCCGGTGACGGTTTTGGGCGTGGGGGCATTACATTTATTGGTATCAGAGCAGGTTTAGTCGGTTCTCGGAATAGTTAGTGTGAGTAAAAGTCTAGCTATACATGCCATACTTGTATTTTGATAGTGTGACGACTCCTGACGATTTTTAAATATTTTGTATTGTAATGGATCCCGATTTAGCTGGTGATGATGGTGTAGAAAGTAATGCGCTCTGCTCCGCGAAAGGGTAGCGCCATCCGAAAATAGCCGATGAATAGCTTAATCGTGGAGGAGTGACTCGAGAAGCTCTCTTCCAAGCTTTGAATGATTCGTTTGCCGAGTTCGTTCGTACGAATCCGGCAGTTAGACCTCCACCCCCTCATGATTCTCAGGCTACCCATGTAGCTCAAGCTCCCTAGTCACAATTACAATGATAAGAGAAAAGCCACCAGTTGATAGAATCAGAAACAAAGGGCGAGAAGAGTTCCGAGCAACAAAAGATGATGATGTAGAAAGAGCGAAATTTTGGTTAGAAAATACTATTAGAGTCTTTGATGAATTATCTTGTACACCGAGGAATGTATGAAATGTGTAGTATCATTTCTTAGAGACTCAAATCCTACTACTGGTGGAAGACACTTGTATCAGGTTGTACCAAAGGAGAGGATCACTTGGGATTTCTTTCAGGAGGAATTTCGTAAAAGTACATCAATCGTGGGTTTATTGACCCGTAAGAGAAAGGAATTCTGGAATTGAAACAAGGTAATATGACGGATCGATGAGATTGTGCATAAACTATCAACAACTTAACAAGGTAACGATGAAAGAACAAGTATCCATTGCCTAGAATTGATGATCTGCTTGATCAATTGAAGGAGCTACTATGTTCTCCAAGATAGATTTGAGATCCTGGATACTATCGATTCTATGAGTTAAAGAGTCGATGTCCCGAAGACTACTTTCTGGACTAGGTATGGTCATTATGAGTTCCTTGTGATGCCATTTGGCTTGACTAATGCTCCTGCCATTTTCATGGACTTAATGAACCGAATTTTCAGACCGTACTTGGATAAGTTTGTAGTTGTGTTCATTGATGATATCTTGATTTATTCTCAAGATGAGACCGAGCATGCAGAGCATTTGAGAACAGTTTACAGATTCGAAGATAATCGGTTGTATGCCAAGTTCAAAGAAAAGTGAGTTCTCAGTTACGAGAAGTTGGTTTTCTTGGACATATTGTTTCAGTGAAGGTATTAAGGTTGATCCTAGCAAGATTTCAGCCATTGTTGATTGGAAGCCTCCTAGAAATGTATTAGAAGTTAGAAGTTTTCTTGGTGGTCTTGCCGGATATTATAGGCGATTTGTAGAGGATTTTCCATGATAGCTACCCCACCGACAAGATTGCTGCGAAAGGATATCAAGTTTGAATGGACTGAGAAGTGTCAACAGAGTTTTGACAAGTTAAAAGCATTATTGACTAAAGCTCCTGTTTTAGTACAACTAGAAGCGAGTAAGGAGTTTGTGATTTACAGTGATGCGCCCATGAATGGACTTGGTTGTGTACTTATCTTTGGAGGGAAGGTAATTGCTTATGCCTTTAGACAGCTAAAGCCACATGAGAAGAACTATCCGACACATGATTTAGAGCTAGCTGCCATTATTTTTGCGTTGAAGATTTGGAGACATCATTTGTATGCGGTGAGAAGTGCCACATATTCACCGATCACAAAAGTTTGAAATTGAGGCAAAGAAGATGGCTAGAGTTGATTAAAGATTATGAGCTAGTGATTGATTATCACCCGGATGATGGTTTTATCTTAGCTTTGAGTTGAGAGCTAAATCGATGTTTCTTGAAGAAACTTTTGAAGCTCAAAAAAATGACAATGAGTTGTTAGCCAAAAGAGATCGATGTGAGTTGGATATAGAGTCGATTTTTGGATCGATTCGACGGTTGTTTGATGTTCGAGCAGGGTATGTGTACAGAAGAATGATGAGCTTATTCGAAAGATCTTACAGAAGCACATAGTAGTTCTTTGTCTATTCATCCAGAGTAGTACAAAGATGTATAATGATTTGAAGAAAATGTCTTTGGTGGGTAGGAATAAAAAGAGACATTTGATGTCTGTTTCTAGATGTTTGATCCATCGGCAGTAAAAAGCTCAACATCGAGTTCCTTCAGTTTATTGCAACTGTGCTAGTCCACGAGTGGAAATGGGATCGAGTTACTATAGGTTTTGTGACGGATTGCCGTTTACACCGAGAAAGAAAGATGCAGTATGGGTTGTGATTGATAAGTTAACGAAGTCGGCTCATTTTATCCCATTCGTATGGATTTTTCACTTGACAAGTTGGCTGAGTTGTTGTATATTTCGAGAGATAGTCGACTACACGGGGTACCATTATCGATCATTTCAGATAGAGATCCAAGATTTACTTTACGATTTTGGAAGAAATTACGAAGGCTTTGGGCACAAAGTTGAGTTTTAGTATCTGACTTTCCATCCTCAAACCGACGCAGTCGATCGTGAGAAAGTTATTCAGTACTTGAAGATATGCTTAGATGTTGTGTGTAATCGGAATTTCAAAGCGATTGGGAAAAATATTTACCATTAGTAGAGTTTGCCTACAATAATAGTTATCGATCGAGTTTGAGGATGGCACCTTATGAAGCTTTGTATGGACGTAAATGTTGCACACCTTTGTATTGGACAGAGCTTAAGGAAAATCAGATTCTGAGGGTTGATCTAGTTAAGGAAACAGAAGAAAAGTAAAATCATCGAGATTGCTTGAAAGCGACCTCGCATGGACAAAAGTCATATGCAGATTTGAAGAAAAAGAGATTGAGTATCAAGTTGGTGACAAAGTTTTTTTTGAAAGTATCCACTGTGGAAGAAAGTTCTCGATTTGGCAAGAAAGGCAAACTAAGTCCACGTTTTATTGGACCGTTTGAAGTGATTGAGAGAGTCGGACCATTAGCATATCGGTTAGCTTTGCCGATTGAGTTAGAGAAGATTCATAATGTATTTCACGTGTCTATGCTACGTCATTATCGTTCAGATCCGTCACATGTGATTTCTCGAGAGAGTTGAGATTCAAACCGACATGACTTACGGTGAAGAACCCAGAAAGATTCTAGCTCGAGAGAGGTAAAGCAATTAAGGAACAAAAGTATTGCACTTGTGAAAGTACTATGGAATAGACATGGGGTAGATAAGGCTACATGGGAACTCGAAGAGGCTATGCTAAAAACAGTACCCAAATCTCTTCACGAGTAAGATTTTGGGGACGAAAATCCCTAAAGGGGAGAAATGTAACATCCCGAAATAGGGCCTAAACGGAACAGTGGTTCTGAAACCAAAAATCTGAGGTAGAAAAATTTATTTTATTATTATTTTGAGGTCTATGATATGTTTGCATGATTGTGTGAAAAGTTCGTGAAGAAATTCTATGCATAAAGTGCTTAATTTGAAATTAGGGACTAAATTGAATAAATTGCAAAACTTGTGTTCTAGAAGTATTTTGCATAAAATTGAATTAGATTATTAATTAGAGGTCCTTAAAGAGTAATTTTACCAATTTTTAAGTCTATGGACAAAAATTGGACATGGATGGAATTTTTGAAAAGTTTAGTAGTAAGGGCATTTTGGTCATTTAGGGTAAAATGAATTAAAATACAAAATTAAAAGCCAATTTTGCTCATCTTCAACCCCATGGCCGAATATAGCAAGGAGAAACCATGGCTAGGGTTTTCAAGCTTCCAAGCTCGATTGTAAGTTCGTTCTAGCCTCGCTTTTAATGATTTTTACGTTTTTGGAGTCCCGGTAGCTCGATTAAGCTTATGCTAGCAATAATTCAACCTAGGGTTCATATTTGGAAAAATACCCATAGGTGAAATTTGTGTATTTTGGTGTTTTATGATAGAATATGAGGTTTTAAATTATGTTAGACAACTTGTACTACTCGGTTTTAAGCAAAAATGAGTAAAGGACTTAATCGGTAAAAATACCTAATAGTCATAAGTGCATGTTAGAGTATGAATTTGATGCTGCCATAGAAGGGAAAAATGACCAGCATGTCATAAAACATAAGAAAATAGGCTGAAGTTTAATTTACGAGCTTTGGGGCAAAAGTGTAAATATGCAAAAGTTTAGGGGCAAAGCTGTAATTTTGCCAAAATATGATTTTGGGTCAATTTGAATAATGTGAGTCCTAATTAGACTATATTTTAAATGATAGAGCAAGGAAAACTGAAATTCGGGCTAAAATGGGGAAAATACCAAGTTGTGGACGAAATGGTAAAAGTAGCTATTTTTGCATACGAGGTAAGTTTACAGTAAATAAATGCAATATTCTTTTATTTTACATTATTATTGTCAATTTCCAGCATTTATATACTTATTTTATGAGAATATTTAAAGTCAAATTAAAGGCGAAGTGACAGAGAAAAAGCATTAGGATGCCCCGTTTGAACCTTAGGAATGTTAGGATATTGGGGTTGACAGGACAGGACAGGACAGAAATGAGCCATGTAAGTCCATATCAGATATATGGCTTTGGAGACAGGAATGAGCCATGTAAGCCCATATTAGATATATATATGGCATTGGAGATGTGAATAATTCATGAAAGTCCATGTCGAAGACATGGCATTAGCGAGATATTGATAGACAGGAATGACCCCAAAGATCCTTAGTATTCCGAGTGGTTCAATGGGTCATTGTACACGTTAAATTACAGTGAATTATCAGCAAAAGGGAAGGTAGATTATATCTATGAATAGTGAAAGGTCAGGTAAGAAAGAAGGTAAGTGAGTAAAGAAGAAGGTAGAAAATGAGAAGTAAGGGAAGTTTATAAGGCTAGGTGACATTATGTATAATTATTCATTATGTTGAATGTTGTAATTTATTTGCTTGTAAGTTTACTAAGCCTAGTGCTTACTCTCTTTATTTTCTTTTCTTATAGTTTTTATCAAGCCACTCGGGGATCGGAAGGAAACGTCGGAGACCCGATCACACTATCGAAGGAATCACATTGGTATAGTTAGACGTTTCGCTTTTGTGTATGGCATGTATAGGAACTTGGTTTCTTTTGATATGATATCATCAATGAATGATGTGTAAATACTTGCTAGTGATTAACTAATAGAAGGGCTGATGATATACATGTTTAATAGTATGTATGAATAAGTAGTAACTATCACATGAAAACTACGAAAAATGTGAAAGTAACTTAAAAACGGATTCAAGTATCAGAAATAACATGACTTTGAAAAATCACTAAAAATCTTAGAGACATGTTTTGATGGTGAATAATATATGAAATTAAAACTCATTGTGTCTATTTTCATATGGAATAAGCAAAACAGGTAAAGGTTTTGTATTTTATAAGATATCTGAGTTTTAGTGAAATAGGGCCAGAGCGATTTCTGGATCCCCTGTTTCAACTTTAGAAATTCACCATAAATTTTAAAAAAATAATTAGGTGGTGTAATTTATATGGTTAGAATCCTTATTAAATCTAGTTTTAATAGAAATAAACGGTATAGTCATATGATTTTTGTACAGAGAGAAAAGTGGTTCGTAGTAAGTAGAGGCTAGTGCAGTCAAATTCTGAAACAAGGGTAACTTTAACTAATAAACTGTACTAATTGGCTAAGTCAAAAATTCTAGAAAAAAATTAGTAGATAGATATATAAGTCTAGTTTCAGGAAAAATTTACGGATCTTAATTTTGACTTTTAAAACTCGAGAAATGAACTTTTAAGCAACCATGACGCAGAAAAACAGTTTATTCCGAAAATTAAAATAAGTGGTTTAGAGTTGTTTAAAAGGTAAGATAAGTTTAGTAACACCTCAAGCTTGACTCCGGTGACGGTTTTGGGCGTGGGGGCGTTACAGAAGGTGCTCAAGTTGTGTGTAATTCTGATTTGGTTTGTAGCCGACACGGCCATGACACACGAGCGTGTAGCCTACCCGTGTGTCTCAGATAGGCATGTGGATTACCCGTGTGGAAGTGTCTAGGACGTGTGAAGCACTGAAATAAACTCATCTTGTCCGTTTTTGGCATTTTTCTTGCACTTTTCGCTTTCCTATACTCATTTGGATATAAAAAATGAAATTAAAGGATTAGGAGCATCAAATCCATTAAATCTTATGATAAATCATCTAAAAATATGCTAAGCATGGGGTAAAAATATGTATATATTGTGGTTTATCACCCATCTATTGTGTCAGATGTGTAGGAGAGGCATTCTCCTAACGAGGTCACAAGCCTGGCTTCACCAAGTTCATATAGTCTTTGGCTTGTTTGGTAAGGGGTGCTAAGGTAACGGTATAATAATTGTCACTAGACAAAAGGCAGCTTTGAGTTACTTAGCTTGAGTCAATTTGTTGACAAGGCTCACTAGGGATCCTTGGAGATTACAACTATGTTAGCCTTGCAATGTTTGCCACCATGTCATTATAGGTATGACTTCTTGCTTCGATTGGGAGTGTAGTGCATGAGTGAAGTGGTTGTCGATGAAATGGTTTTTTTTTTTCTCTCGTTGCACATGTTTGAAGCAGATTTTTATGTACCCCTTCATCCTTGGTTTACAAAGACTCTAATTGTACCATGTTGCCCCGGATAGTTGTCTAAGGTATCTTGGCATCTATTTTATATTTCTTGCACTGTAAGAAATGTTAAGAGGAACCTCTTCAAATAATTTTAGGAATTTATTTACTCTTACTTTTAAGGGTTGTTTTAACGTGAGTCAATTTTAATCGTGTGATAGCGATGACTTTAAAGTGTACCAATTTTTCAAAACCAAGGAAATTAAGTTTGGCAAGGTATGGTCTTTGAATAATTTTTGTAAGTTTTTTCTTTAACGAGTGTAGCTCTAATGGTGTAACCCTATCAGTATTGTCTGATTAGCCTTTGAAAGAAGTATTAAGTTAGGTTGATTGTAACACCCCATACCTGAGACCGTTGCCGGAGTCGAACACAAGGTATTAATGGACTTAATTCATTTACTTACACCGTTCATTTTACAATTTTCAGACAAGCTGGTCAATTGCATCACAGTCACTTTAAAAATCATATCTTGAGTTCCAAAACTCAAAAACCAATTCTGTAAATTTTTCCTGAAACTAGACTCATATATCCATCTACAAATTTTTTTCTAGAATTTTTGATCGGGCCAATTAGTACAGTTTATTAGTTAAAGTCTCCCCTATTTCAGGGTTTGACTACTCTAACCTTCATGCATTACAACTTGGATATCTCCCTGTACAAAGCTTCAATACTTATACCGTTTGCTTCTAATGAAACTAGACTCAAAAAGGAATCTATAAATACAGAGCATGACTTCTAATTGTTTCTGGTTAATTTATGGAAAATTTTTAAAGTCAGAACAGGGGATCCAGAAAATGCTCTGGCCCTGTTTCACGAAAACTTAAACATCTCATAAAATACGGCTCATATGGTCGTTTCGTTTCTTTCATATGAAAATAGACTCATCAAGATTCGATTACATAATTTATTCACTATTTAATTTCATTCTTACTATTTTTAGTGATTTTTCAAACTTATATCACTGCTACTGTCAGCATCTATTTTAAGGTAAATTTTACCTATTTCAAAATTTTCCATGATTCAATTAGCAAATTGACTTTCATTAATTTCAAGTATAATCACGATTAACCACGACGTATGTAGCACCAATAGGACCATGATTGGCCATTCCAATGGCTAGTCCTTATCAAACATTTCCACACCACTTAATAACCATATCATAAGACCATAATGTTATACTTCAAAATATACGAGCCATTTTCGCATGGCTATATGAATATACATTACCAAAGAGTACTCAATTCACAACAAGGGTCAGCCCTATACATGCCGTTTTCAAAATTGAACTAAGAGAGTACCAAAAAGTGGCTTAGATAGTGTGGATGACTTCGACTTTGACCCTCCCGAATCCGATAGCTGACGAACAAAATCTATAAAACAGAGAATCAAAGTAACAGAGTAAGCATTTTAATGCTTAGTAAGTTCAAGTAATGAAATTATTTACGATTACAGTATAGCGTTCATATGACTAAATGAATAGTTGCATATACGCATATTCCCAAAATCATACTTACTTCACACATCAACCAGTATATTCATACACAGGGGATCAAACCTAACTAAAGGCCGGAAGTTGTTAATCAATAGAGCAAACACTATCTAAAAAGGAATTAACTTTTCCGATGCATATACAAAACATACCTTATCGTTTGGATTTTTATGAGCGTATTAATTGAAATTATTATAGCAAGATCGCTCATTTCCAAATCCAAGTACCTTCGGAATTTAGCCGGATATAGCAACTCGCACAAATGCCTTCGGGTCTTAGCCCGGATATAGTCACTAGCACAAATGCCTTCGGGACTTAGCCCGGATATAGTCACTAGCACAAATGCTAGTCACTAGCACAAATGCCTTCGGGACTTAGCCCGGATATAGTCACTAGCACAAATGCCTTCGGGTCTTAGCCCGGATATCACAAATGCCTTCGGGACTTAGCCCGGATGTAGTCACTAGCACAAATGCCTTCGGGTCTTAGCCCGGATATCATCCGAATAATCATGCACATATGTCATTAAATCATGACACATCCATATTTCATTTTCATTACTGAAGCTCAAACACAAGACACTTATCAAACCTTACCAATTTCGGCTCGATAGCCACATACAAAGAGTATGATTTTGATTGGCTTTATAACATAATCTCTATACACATTTGGCTACCCGTCATAGGTATAAACTAATCACCTCAATAAATAATTCAAATAGAATCATTATATCACCGTTTATTTGTTATGCTTATATGTCATGACTTAATCAACTCATAAACTAAGTTTCATTGCTCGAACACTTACCTCGGATGTTGTCGAACGATTTCAACGGCTATTCGATCACTTTTTCCTTTCCCCTATCCAACTTTGATCCTCTAAGCTCTTGAGCTAAATCAAACAATTTATTTCCCAATCAAACACAATCATACGGCATTCATATACAATTTAGAACCAATTCATTTGAATCAATTTACCACTTAAGTCTATCACCATCTCGCTTTCAAATTTGTGTTCTTGGTAAGTCACATTAAACTACTACGAATATAACTTTAATACATATTTATTTTCGAATGTCTCAATGACACAAGGTGTATACATAAGGCACTAACATACATATAAGTATATATATTTTAGTCGATTACTTAAGTTATGCACAACCACGTATTTATATAAACTCTCATATTCATTATTATGAATATTGCCGAATACTTAACACAACTAAGCTAAGAATTTACCCAATATCATCTTAATTAATTTCTACTTATACATCAAAATTTCCAATACAAAGTATTTAGCACCTATGCACTTAAACCGGATTTGCAAACACCCATAGACCATGCCCGAATGCCATTTAAACACAAGTCAACAAAACCTCATGATTTCAAATCAAACTCTTAGCAAGAATGCACAATGCCGAACCCTTAGATGATTAACATCTAATTTAGACAATTTAGAACACCTAAACGGCACTTGTTCAAAACAACTCCTCCTTTATCAAATACATATTCGGTGAGAACATGGTAACTTATACTACATCAATTTTAAGCATATAAATTACTCAAACACAATCAAATTCACATTCGGTCTTGGTACATAATAAGGTAACCGATTCTTTTCCCTTAGCACCCAATGCTCACATATGATTATTTGTATAGTTCAAACACTCATCTACCATTGTTCATCTAAATTTAACATGAACAACCACCATCACCCTTATTAATAACCATAGCCGAAAGCCCTAATCATTCCCACAATCAAAAATCCAACATGGGTTACTAAAATAACTTGGTATCTCATTCAAGATTAACCAAAATTTCAAGAATTAACATAACTTCTTACCTTAAGGTTAGCTTAAGATGACCGAATGCCTTTCTCCCCTCTTCCTCTTTACATTCGGCCAAGAAGAAAAAGAAATTCAAGCTTTGTTTTCATCACCCTTCATTTCCTTATTTCAATTATTTTTTTCCTTTTTATTTATTTGTGTTATAAAATATAAAGCTACTAATTAATAATTAATACATATTATATTTATATAACCCATCATGGCCGGCCACTACTTATCATAAGTGGAAATTTGACATGCAAACCCATTATTTTTATAACATGAACTAATAGATCCTTATAGATTAACCTATCACATTTCAAAAGTGTCACACATAAGTCCTATTAACTAAATTCACATGCAATCGACTAAATCGAAGCTTAAAACTTTCACACATTCATATTCACATATTTTAGACAATAAATATCATATTCAAATACTTCGGTGACTCGATTTAGCGGTCCCGAAACCACTTTCCGACTAGGGTCAATTTAGGGCTGTCACATTGATTCCTTAGGCGGAACGTTTAGATGGAGCATTAAGCCCAATGAGTTTGGTTTAGATTATTTGCCAAGAAAGAGAATAAAAATGCAAAGTTAGCAGATTTTGTTGCAGAATGCTCTTTTACTGCTCAATCAACTTTCTCATAGTCCATCTCATACCGTTGATCCTGAGCTTTCCATGTGGACCGCTCATCCTTAAAGAGCATTTCAGGGGCAAGCATAATTTTGGTTGATCCACATGGAAGGAGTAGGCAATATGGCTTAACTTTTGAATTCCCCACCTCCAACAATGTCGTTGAGTACGACGCTCTTATGTCCAGCTTGTAGTTGATGCATTAACATCATGTCAACCGGTTGCAGCTATGTGATAGTAGACCAATTGCAGGTATGTGATAGTATATCGAATACATGAGCATTTGTTTTGCACAATTAAAAAACCCATATATTTAAAAGGATAATATTATGCATCCATGTCCAAATCGTGTGAATCATATATTATTTTTTATGATCGAGCAAATGAAAGGAAGTTCTTGAACCATTTAACAGAGTTCTTGGGGTATCTCTTGAGATTATCATTATAGTCCACAAAATATAGACCAAATCTCGACGTGAATCCAGCGACCCATTCCCAATTATCCAGAAGAGACCATACAAAATACCCTTTAACATTACAACCATCTTCCCTGCACCATTATATTAGTTTACTACATCAAACATAGGTGTCGGGATTCGGATACTTGCAAAAAAAAAAAAAAAAAATGAAAATTTCAGGTTAACGAAGGGGCGTAGTGAACGTACTCGATAGCAGCAAGCAGGTTAGTTAAGTAATCAGTATGATACTTGATTCTTTTCTCATCCTTGAGAGCATCTTTAATTGGGGTTAATAAGTTATTTGGATCATCCATTCCTGCAATAAAATCACAAAATGACAATTTAGCTCTTCATGGTAATGGCTGAATAAAAAGGGGTCATGGAAGAACTGAACTAATTACTATATATATTTACCATTTTCTGTGATAATGACTAAAGGGTTTCCGTACGTCTCCTTGATGTATTTCATTACACCTCTCATGCCATAAGGTACAATGTATAACCATATAGAATTTGCCTGCAATGCGGAAACGATATCGGATTTTCTGCTTGATTGAATGAACCAGATAGATTAACAAGTATGAAGAATATGTGTCATAATCGGTTGTTCCCGAAATGATAGACTAAAATTCGACTTGTATACCTTATCTCCTATAGGCTTCCCATCTTTGAAAGCTGCATGCATTAAGAACAGAGCAGCATCTTCAGTTAAATGGCTTATGATATCTTCACTCTTGTAATTAGCTATGCAATACAATTCCAGTTCGGAAACGAGAATTTGTACATAAGGGGTGCAGTTTACTTACGTATAGCAAAGGCATTGGCATCTGAGACACAATCATTAAGCAAATCGAAAATCGAATTAGCTGCATTTTCGCTTGCATAATATGTAGTGTAATGATTGATGCCAACAAAATCCAATGATCCCTTAAGAAGAGCAGACTCAGATTCCGTAAAAGTTGGTAGACGGTTTCCTACTCGGCTTCTCATTGAGCTTGGATAATCTCCGAAGATCAATGGGTCAAGGAACCAGCCAAGCTGAAAATCTTGGGCCCTTTGAGTTGCTTCAATGTTCTCTGTTGCATTTGTCACCGGTTCATACCACTTAACATCCAATGATATCCCAATTGATCCATTTTGTTTCTCCTGCATACAGACAATTGATCTTAAAATGGTACCTTATCCTGTAGGTAATGTGAAACTACCGATGTTTTCTGCATAGACATGGTCCAAAGTGAACCGACCAGCTGTTTCATCTTCAGATTAGACAAAAACCAATCTGAAAGTAACCCAAATTTCTTACCTTGTAGTTTCTCCTGTAACTATCTGCAACTGTTGCATAAGAGAGGAGAACATTGTGGGCAACTATGTAAGGCTCAGTTGTAGAGTTTCCAACCTTGCACAACAGCGACGAGCAGCGCCCTGGTGCTTCGTATCCTGAATAATAGCCTTGCACAGTGAACGTATGAGGTTCGTTAAATATGATCCAGTTTTTCACCCTGTCACCAAATTTCCCAAAGCATGTCTCGGCATACAAAGCAAAATCCTTTCTGCAAATGTATAAACCCATGTCTATTACGCCTAAAGATTAAGAACACGAATATACAGACGATTTTCAATGATCATTCTTTACATAATTCGGCGATCGAGCCATCCAATGTACTTGTCCTCCAATGCTTGAGGGAGATCCCAATGGTAAAGGGTCACGTATGGTTCAATTCCTGCATCACAACACAATAAAAAATGCTTCTATATATATAAACATATATATCAAATTCTTTTTTTGAAGGCATAGGTAAACAATACCTTTAGCAAGTAGAGCATTGATGAGATTATTGTAATGATCAACACCAGCTTGATTGATTTCTCCTGTACCATCTGTTCCAATTTTAAGAAAAAGACAAATTGTTACACATTTTTTCACCATTTTTTTTTAATCTCTTGCAAGATAAAAGCTTTAAGAGCAAGTGAAATTGGGAAGCTCACTAGGGAATATCCTAGACCAAGCTATTGAAAACCTGTAAGCATCCATCCCCATGTCTTTCATCAGTTGTATATCTTCCTGTTTTCATGGAAACAAAATCACATGCTGTTCATATATTGGAGGAAAATGAATCAAATCATTTGATATGAGCAAATTGCTGATGCTGGTTTTGTTGTAGGCTTACAACATAGCGGTGGTACTGATCTACAGCAACATCAGCATTACTTCCATCAATTATTATCCCTGCAATCATGGAATAAACGTTCCTTTTCACTAAAAATCCGAGCTCAAGTGAATCTTGAATACGTAACGGTACATAATTCAGCACGGGTATATTCTATTTTTTTAACTTTTTCATATATTTGCAGGATCATACGTTATATCTGCATATGAATATGGCTAAGGTACATATACCTGAAAATGTATCCCAAATAGTTGGTCCCCTTCCATCCTCCTTCACTGCTCCCTCATACTGGAAAAAATATAATATTTAAAAAAATTGAGTTGTATTATCAGTATTGTTTAACTTGTTTTAATTAATATGGCATGTGATTCAAGCATTCATTTCAACAGCAAATAAATGGAGTTTACGCTAGTAATATCATAAATTCTTTCCATTAAGAAAAAGGGTACATAGAGGCCATTTTAGTATCTTTAATCCTTCCAAAGAAGAAATCATTGACTTGGTTATTTCCAAGGTTTCATATTTCATTGTCAAAATTTCAAGGCTATTCGGTTAAATGGTCTAATTTCTCTTTTAGCCCCTCTCAGATATTCAGTTTAACCTTTTTAGCTCATTTATTAAATGAACAATTTAAGTTATTGTAACACTCTTTTTAGCACTGGCCCTCCAAATTTTTTAACTTTATCCCACCTCAACAAAACCTGCTCTCCAAAGTCTGACATTTGAATCCCAAGTTCTTATCCCTTTTTTGTATGAACCACTAAAGGAACAGTTGATACTATTTATTTTCCAGGAAAACTAGGAGCTGTGGGTATTATTTATCTATTTATTGCTATGTAAACTTCAAAATTAGGTAAAACAAACAATACCCAAATCACATACAGAGTTTGCCTTGAAAAGAATAATTTAAGAAAAGAAATTAAAAGACCAAAACCTGGAATGCAGCAGAAGCAGTTCCAAAAACAAAGCCCTTTGGAAAACTGGCTCTATTGATCTCAGACAAGCCTGCTTGAATTCCAACAACAACTATTGTTATTGCTAAAGCAATGCCTTTCCTCGTATGCATGGTTTTTTTTTTCTTCTAACATAAATTTCTCTTCAACTAGAGGATATCTTTGTATTGATTTTATATTTGCTTTTATATAATATTAGTTTGTGTATCTATATATATGCAAGTATATTGCTTTTTTCTTGTTCTAAGGATGCTTTTTTCCTCTCTGGCATGTTTTGTTTGTATTACCAATGGAAATGGGAATGCCCGACCCTGTTGGTGTTTTCTTGTTTTACCTGCCCAACGTACCAGCCACAAAGTGCGATTGGATAGGGCTTTGTGATTTTGTCCTTTCAGCCATGCCTCCACTCCTAATTTTTGAGCAAAAATCACTTCAGCGTATTGATGTGATATTTGAATTCTATTTCTTTAAAAAAATATGAACACAAAAGACTATACACACAGAAATTAAAGATTTAATTTTGCCCCTTATCGATATGAAAGCTAATTACTTGAGTTGAGACAAGTAGCTTGTTAGGATCAATAATCTTGTCATAAAGGACACTAAAACTCAAAGGTTGCAACTCAATAATTTGGTTGCTAGGCAAACTAGCACGCCAACATGGCCAGATTGTCCACCAATAAACAATCTCAAAGCATTCTCTTGGGCAACCCAAAAATGAGGTATAACCTATTTTCTCTCGATGCACCCTTAACTTGCATTCCTCATTTAAGTATAAGACAGCATTAAGAAGCATAATTTTCGACACTTTTTTATTCATATTAATCTTGAATGAACTCTAAATTTTAAATTTTTAAAATTTTTATCTTAAAAAGTTACATTCAAGCTCATCCCATCACCAAAAAGATATCAACAATTGATGATATTTATGAAACTTTAATAAAAACACAATCCACGTCCTTATTTAAGGAAAGGTCTAGTGTTCTATAAGAAAAAAATATAATCTCACATCATAATTATATATAGCAAGTGTCACACTATGTCCTTTCTCAGTGAGCAAAGCTATGGAAACGATCTTTACTGGTAAAAGGAACACTGCCTCATCATGTAATGGATACATTCTGACAATCTTTGCATCAACAGATATAACATCGAAAACTATTTTTTAGGGTTGGACAAAAATTAGGTAAAAGCCCAAAACCAGCACTGGGTTGACTCACCCAAGCTCCAAAGCATTGAAAGCGGACACCACTTCAAAATCAAGCATGTAGGCCTATGAGTATAAGAGACCCCAAAATCCCATAAACCCCAAAGTTTGTCTTTGAGACGCAAAAAGGAAGGAGGAAAAATAATGGCTGACGACCAAGAAGAGCCACCTCTTGCTATTCGAATTGACCAAACGGTGGAGGAACCTTCCCAATCCGATCAAGAGAAACCTCAAAACGACTACGTTTCAGTTGGGGTAACAGTCATCACTGGCTACCTCGGTGCTGGCAAATCCACTGTAATCAAATCAACTCATCAAAACACTTTTTTGTTTTGATTATCTTTCTTATAGCTGATGAAAGTGTTTTTTTTTTTTTTTTAGCTTGTTAATTATATATTGAATGCCCAACATGGGAAAAGGATTGCTGTGATTTTGAATGAGTTTGGTGAAGAGATTGGAGTTGAAAGGGCTATGATAAACGAAGGAGAAAGTGGTGCCCTTGTTGAAGAATGGGTTGAGCTAGCTAATGGGTGTGTTTGTTGCACTGTTAAACATAGTTTGGTTCAAGCACTGGAACAACTTGTTCAAATGAAGAAAAAGTGAGACTACCCCATTTCACCCTTCTTTTTTGTTCAACTTTTTCAACACTAAACTTGATTATCAACAGTGTTTGGGTTATTTTTTATGTGATGACCGGTGATTTTTTTGTTGTTGATAGACTTGATCATATACTGTTAGAGACCACAGGGTTAGCAAACCCTGCTCCTCTGGCATCCGTTCTTTGGCTGGATGATCAACTGGAATCTTCAGTCAAGCTTGATTCTATAGTTACTGTAAGCGACTAAGTACATTTACGGTCTCGAATATGAATTCAACGACTTCGGATAGATTGTGTGTGTGGCATTTAGACTCCTTGTTGTCCTTTTTCTTTATGGGGTTTTTGTGTTCAATTTGCTGTCATCGTTCTCTTTAATCAATATGCTTATGTGGTTATATGGAAAGTATTTGTATAATTTGCTGAATGTGGATTACTTCTTGAGAATGACATGAAACCGGTGTATCAAACTGAACAACTGGTTTTCATGTTCCTATAGTTTTCGTTAATTTAGTGTATTGAACTGAATAGCAGGCGTTTTTTAGTACATTATGCAAGTAATTTAATAGAAACTTAGTATTTGTTCTGTATTACTTTGAGGTATTTGTCTGTATGTATTTTTCATTCATGTTGCCTATGTACACGTCAATGTTTTGCTTATATATAGTTAGACATTGTGAAGCTTAAGTTATTGATATACATTTTTCTGCGCTGAAAAAAGATGACTAGAAACAACCAACACTATTGCTTCATCATCTTTCTTTTTTGCTGCTTGAATAGGTTGTAGATGCCAAAAACCTGCGGTTTCAGCTAAACAGGCATCGTGACTCTTCCTCATTTCCTGAAGCATTTCTTCAAATAGCATTTGCGGTACTTCTGATCACTCAACTTACATATTACATCCTACAGGAACAACCTTTTCAGCCTTTTTTTACAAATGGCTAGACCATTATGTCATTTATTATCTGATATTCACTGGCTGCTTGCATAGGTGCTCGGTGTTTATCCACTTAAAGTTTTGTCCTGTCTTGTAGGATGTTGTAATTCTTAATAAGGTTGATTTGGTTTCTCAAGAGCAATCTGAAGGTGCTCTAGAGGAGCTGGAAAATGAAATACATAGCATAAACTCCCTTGCCAATATCATTCGTTCTATTCGATGTGAAGTAGACTTGTCTCAGATACTGAACCGGCAAGCATATGATGCTACAGTTAGTCCTACAAAACTCAATCATCATAGTATACATATTCTTAGATCATGCTATCCTCTCTTTTAACTGATACTGCTCTTATTGGTTCCTCCAATTGTTTAGAATGCCACTCATTTAGAAGCCCTCTCAGAAGAAAGCAAATCATTATCTTCCGGAGATCTTCATGATAGCGGTGTGTGCACACTATGCATTAATCAGATGGAGGCTGTCGATCTTCATAAGGTGGCTTCTGGACACAATTTATTAGATTCATTCACTTACAAGTTGATGTAATTTCTCAATTCCAGAGAAGTCTTGTATTTTGTCACAATGATACTGCATTAGATGGATGACTTGCAGCCGTGTTTCATGCTCACAAATGCGATGCTTGATTCTTTAGGTAGTCAACTGAGGCAAGCCTGTAGCTGAATTCATTTATAGTTTTCTTTGCATAAGCCATGACATAATCATTAGAAGTAACAGTTTGTATTGTATTGTATTGGCTTCATTAAGTACGTAAGTCAGGTTATTCAAAAATCCATAGTTATCTTTTTCCACATGAAGAATATATTTGTCATGCATTAGTTTACTTTCTGAATCATTTATTTTCGAATATGCAAGGGACATTTATATTGTTCCATGGTTGCTGGTACTATCTTTTAGGTCCGTTTGTGGATTGAGGAGATTCTCTGGGATAAGAAATATGGCATGGATGTATATCGCTGCAAAGGGGTTTTACGTGTTGGAAACTCTGATCAACTACATACTTTGCAGGTAATGTTACATGCCATTATCGAAAATAGTTTGTTTTTGGCACCAACAATTTGTTTTATGAACCATTACTCGTTGAACATTCTACAGGCTGTAAGAGAGATATACGACATCGTTCCTACTCGCCAATGGAGAAACGAGGAAAAGCAGATGAACCGGATAGTTTTTATCGGTAATATACTCTACTAATGCCGATTTATGAACCAGATTCTGAATTAGTCTCTAAACTTCAAAATGTTCTAATTGAGTCATCAAAGTATTAGTATTGTATCAATCAAGTCCTTCTGTCAGCCTAACTGTCATCTTGTGTTAAATGCCAACTTGAATCTAACTTGGAGCATATTTAAAACATATGTACTTATTGCATGGAAACAATGTGTGAAAAAAATCAGCTTTTGTCATTAAAAAATAATGAGGGCTATTTTTTTAACAGGTTAGATCCAGGGGATAGGTACACACATGTTTAAATTATGACTATTGTCTTTTAAATATGTTCCACTTTAGATCTAGGTTAGCATTTAGCGATTAAACTAACTACTAGGTTGACAGAAAGACCTAATACAAATAATGATAATTTGAGGACTCAATTAGGAAGCTGCGAAGTTTGGGACCAATTTAAAATTTGAGCCATAGTTTGAAGATGTTTAGTAGAATTAACCCTTTTCTTTTTCCAAAAGGACTTATTTGACTAAATTCTTAAAATGGTTTTTGCAGGTCATAATCTGGATGAAAATATACTCATTGATACCTTTAGAGGTTGTATATGAGAATCAACATAGTCTGAGTGACACTCACCATTTGTGAATTCATTTGGTAGAATAAAAGATACCAAATCTACTGTTGTGAGCAATTTTTTATTGATGTGATGTAAGAATAAACATTTTAGGTAGGAGTATAATCTACATTTCAAACTGTTTAATGTGTTTTGATATTTAATTGTATCATCTGCATAAAGAGTCTTTGTAATGCATGTTTCACTCTAGTATTGAATAAGATAAACATATTCATACATGTCCTGAATCTGAATCTTGCAATATAATTGGATTTTTGCAAGAATTTGTGGTTAATAATAAATAAATAAATAAGTCGACTTTATCTGAGTGAGCAGGGGTCATGGTTAAATGATACAATTGCAACTTTAGTCTCTTTCAAATTTTAATAATTTAATTTGATTCTTTTTAACCTTTTGTTAAATGAAAAAAAATTAATTTTTGGGCCTTCTCTATAATTAAAAATTTAATTTGATTCATTTTAATTAGGGGTGAGCATTTGATCGGATCGACTAAAAAATTTCGAGTTAATTGAGTTGATGAGTTTTATTTTATCATTTTAACTTTATTTGATTTTTTTTAATCGAATGAAATTGTTCGAGTTAAAAAATTAAACATGTCAAACTAAAATCTTATTACAATATAATTAATTTTATATTATAACACGTGAATTTGAAATAATATATATTTGAAAATTTTTTCAAAGCAAAATAATAATAAACATACTTTAGAAAATATTAAACTTGAATAATTAATTAACTTATTTAGGTTCCAAAATTATTGATTTGACTCGAACTCGAAACTTAAATTACTTATTCAACTTGACTCGATAACTCGATTCAATTAATTTGAAATTCAAATTTTTTCGATTTTTTTAATCAAATCAAGTTTTGTTCACCCTAATTTTAATACAAATTTTTTTATCTTTGGTTATTCAATATTTTAGGCTTAATTCACAATTTGGTTTCTAAATTATACGTGTAATTTTCTTTTGAAATATTCAAATAAAGTTATTATCTTTTATCCTAATTTTGAATTGTTTTAAATTATTATTTTTCCTTATTCTATTTTAGATGTAATTGTCTATCTTTACCTCTATAAATGGAGGATTTTATCAATAAATCAATGGAGTCATTATATGGTCTCCCATTTCTTCAATAAAAACAACTATCATTTTGTTTTGTTTTATTTTAAAATTTGAAAGTGGTACACCAAAATAGATCGATACCAATACATATTAAATTCGAAAAGAAAAACAATACATTACCTTTATATTATTATACATTACCTTTATAGTATTGGCTATGATAAAAGTACCATAGGGGTCCCTATACTAGAAGTCGGATTACATTTTGCCCTCTCTACTCAAAAATGGACAAATTAGTCTTTATACATTAGGTCAAGGAGCAGATTGGTCCTTCTATTAAAAAGTTCATCAATTTTTGCTATTAAAAGCTAGTTTTTGTACATCAGCATTATTGGAAAATAATGGATATTTTGAAACTTTGAGGCATATTATTTTATTGATAAAATTGAAGGTTTGAATAATAAATTATTGATTTATATTCTATATAATATGTTCAAAATTATTGAGTGATGAATGATAAATTAATGCTAAAATTAAACAATAGTTCTATCTCTTGATGAACAGTTGTATCTTTTGAATAATTGTATCTCTTGCTGAACAGATTCATTGCTTTTGGTTTAATATTGCATCTTTTCATTCATTGTGTCTATTCACTTATATCTATTAACTTTTCAATAGAGCTCTTCATGAATTGGTTTAAATCTCTTCATTCATTTTATCTCGTCTATATAAAGCCAAGATAAGAGACTTCCAAAACACATCATAAAAAAAATCATCAATATCGAAAATTCCTTCTAATTCATTCCTCCTGGTGATAGAGAAAGACAAGATTGTGTTCGATTTATCACTATTGTTGTGTTACTACTGTGATCATTTGTTGATGTATCTTGGGAGACAGACGTCCAACGTTACTCAAAGCACCGAGGAGAGGTTGAATATGTCTTAAGGAAACTGTTCATACAGGCCTCAACAAAATTCTTCTTCTAATTTTCAACTCTGTCTAATTATAGGTATTCTGTTGTGTTACTACTACTACATTGTATTGCATTATTATTATTACTCACATATTAATACTACATACAATATTATATTTTCTTACAGTCTTAAGACAGATGATTTGTTGTAGTTTTAATCTAAGGCATACAGATTACCATCGTAACTTATTTAGGTTGGTTTATACTTCTGTTTCGGGTTTTAATTTATTTACGGATTCTGGTTCTTCATTTAGATTACAGATAAATGTCTCATATGTTAAAAAAACTCATCCAATTCAAAGGCTAAGGCGATTGTCGCTGCTCAGGCTCAAATTGCGAACCAAACATTACTTGTGACTATGAGTCACAATGAAAAGCTTGCGAAATTCACTAGAGAGAATTTTAAAGCATGGCAATAGAAAATGTTGTTCTATTTGACCATGTTGAATATGACAATTTCTGAAGGATGATCCTCCTATTTTTAGAGAGGATAAGGAAGATGCTACTACCGCCTTTAATATTGTCGAAGCATGGAACAACTCTGATTTCCTATGTCGTAACTACATTTGAATAGTTTATCTGATGAACTTTATGAAGTATACAATATCAAGAAAATGGCTAAGGAATTATGAGAATCGTTGGACCATAAATACAAAATTGAAAATGTTGGTGCTAAGAAATTCTTGTTTGCCAAGTTCTTAAACTTTGTAATGGTTGATTCTAAAGTTGTTGTAAATCAGGTGCAGGAATTCCAACTGATCATTCATGGTATTCTCGCAGAAGGAATGGTTATAAGTGAATCCTTTCAAGTGGAAACTATTATTGAAAAACTCCCCCCTACTTGGAATGACTTCTAGAACTATCTTAAGCATAAGAGAAAGAAAATGACAATGGAAGATCTGATTGTCAGACTTCGAATTGAAGAAGAAAATAAAGGTACAACTAAAAGGCTAAACAAAGCAACCGGTCTTAACTTTTCCAAGGCAAACATAATGGAAGTAAAAAAAGACTCCAAGAAAAGAAAACATTCTCAGACTGGGTCTAAACTAGAACCAAAATGTGGTGTCTTCAAGAAGTCAAAATTCCAAGGAAAATGTTTTAATTGTAATAAGATGGGACACAAGTCATCCGATTATAGGCTTCCAAAGAGGGTCAGAACAAACGAGGCCAACACTGTGGAAAATATTTCTAAGGAAGTATCTAATCTTGACCTCTGTGCTGTGATTTTTGAAGTCAACTTGGTTTATTCAAATCCAAGAGAATGGTGGCTTAATATTGGTGCTGCACGTCATATTTGTTGTAATAAGGACTCTTTTGTTAAGTTGGTTTCTTGTGAGAAAGGGAAGAAGCTCTCTATGGCCAACACTGCAACTTCCAAGATCAAGGGGAAAGGCATTATAATTTTGAAGATGACTTCTGGCAAAGAGTTGAAACTTCCAAATGTGTTGTATGTGCCTGACATACGCAAGAATCTTGTCTTTAAGACCCTCCTAAGTATGCATGGCTTTATGATGGTATTTAAATCCCAAAAGTTAGTTTTGTCAAAATGGGGAATGTTTGTGGGAAAGGGATATGTATTAAATGAAATATGGAAACTCAATGCTATCTCTGTAAAAGCTAATACTATGAATAAGAATGATGCTTCTTTTTCTTTTTATATGTTTGAGTCATTTGATTTATGGTATGGTCGGCTCGGACATGTTAATTCCGATACTTTATGTAGATTAATTAATTGAGAGTACATTCCTTCATTTCACATTAATTATAATCATAAATGTGAAACGTGTGTTGAGGCAAAACTAACAAGGTCTTCATTTGAAAGAAATATTGAACGACTTGATCTAATACATAGTGATATTTGTGACTTAAAGTTTATTCAAACTAGAGGAGGGAATAAATATTTTATTACCTTTATTAATGATAGCACAAAATATTGCTCTGTATATTTGCTTAAAAGCAGGCTATAGATAAATTTGTTATCTATAAGCAGGAAGTTGAAACCCAACTTAATAAAAGAATTAAGAGGGTGAGAAGTGACCGTGGTGGTGAATATATTGAATCATTTGGTAAATTTTGTGCACAACATAGTATTATTCATGAAATGACACCACCATACTCTCTTCAATCCAAAGGAGTAGTAGAGCGGAAAAATCGAACCCTAAAGGAAATGATGAACGCAATGCTAGAAAGTTCTGGATTGTCACAGAACATGTGGGGGAAGTTGTTTTATCAACGAATTACCATTTAAATAAGGTGCCCCACAAGAAAAAGAACAAGACATCATATGAGTTATAGAAGGGTTGGAAACCTTCCTACAACTACTTGAAAGTCTGGGGGTGTCTTGCAAAGGTAATGGTTCTTTTACCAAAGCAAATGAAAATAGATCCTAAAATGGTGGATTGTAATTTCATTAGTTATGCACGTCATAGCAATGCATATCGATTTCTTATGCATGAATCAAAGAATCCTAAAATTCACAAGACGACGACATTAGAATCTAAAAATGCCTTATTCTTTAAAAATATATTCTCTTGTAAGACTAGGGAAGTTTGGTCAAGTTCAACAAAACAAACTTTAAAAACTATTGATAGTCAAGACTTTCAACAAGAGGTTGAAGTCGAGGTAAAACCAAGAAGAAGTAAAAGTACAAGGGTGGAAAAGTCATTTGGATCGGGTTTTCTAACCTATATGCTAGAGACTAAACCTCAAACTTATAATGATGCTATATGCTCATCTGAAAGCACTTTTTGGAAAGATGCTATTCAGAGTGAAATTGATTCCATCATGAAAAATCATACGTGAGAATTAGTGGATCTACCTCAATGAATTAAAACACTAAATTCTAAATGGATTTTCAAACGAAAAATGAAAGCAGATGGAATAATTGATAAGTACAAGGCAACATTGGTTATAAAAGGTTATAGACAAAAGGAAGATATTGATTACTTTGATATATTTTCTCCTGTATTAAAAATAACTTCTATAAGGATGATACTTGCTATTGCCGCTTTGTGAAAACTAGAAGTTTATCAAATGGATGTTAAGAGAGCTTTTCTAAATAGAGATTTTGATGAGGATATTTACATGGAACAACCTGAGGGTCATGTAGCTTCAAGGCAAGAAAGAAAAGTCTGTAGATTGGTGAAGTCTTTGTATGGACTTAAGCAAGCACCAAAGTAGTGGCATAAAAAGTTTGACAGTGTCATGATATTAAATGGATTTAAAATTAATGAGTGTGACAAATGTGTGTATATCAAAACCACTATTGATGGATATGTAATTCTATGATTATATGTTGATGACATACCCATTGTTGGAAGTAACAATGAAATGGTAAAACGTACCAAAAACTTGTTTAATTAAAGATTTGACATGAAAGATATGGGACTTTCTGACATGATTTTAGGCATCCAAATTAAAAGGTCATTTGAAGGTCTCGTATTGACTCAATCACACTACATAAACAAGATTCTTGAGAAATTTGGTAAGGATGATTTTGGTATAGCCAGAACTCCGATGGATATAAGTCAACATCTGTCTAAAAACAAAGTTGAAAGTGTTGACCAAGTGGAATATGCAAGAGTCATAGGCAGTCTAATGTACCTTATGAGTTGCACTAGACCTGATATTGCTTTCACTATATGCAGTTTAAGCAAATTCACAAGCAATCTAGGGGAGAATCACTAGAAAGCGATTGTGAGAGTACTAAGATATCTCAGATATACTCGAAACTACGAATTATATTATTTCAGAGATCATGCAGTGTTAGAAGGATTCTCTGATGCCAGTTGGATATATAATATTTAAGATACCAAATGCACAAATGGTTATATTTTTACATTAGGAGGAGGAGTTGTGTCATGAAAATCTTCAACGCAAACGATTATAACCAGATCCACAATGGAATCTGAGTTTGTAGCTCTAGATAAATCTGGAGAAGAAACAGAATGGTTACAAAACTTTTTAGAGGGTATTCATGAATGGCCAAAGCTTATGCCCACAATATGTATATATTGTGATAGCCAAGCAACAATTGGTAGATCACAGAACGTAATGTATAATGGTAAGTCGAGACACATGCGTCGTCGACACAATACTATTACACAACTGATCTCAATTAGAGTTATCTTTATTGATTTTGTAAGATCAAAAACTAACATTGCGGATTCGCTAACCAAATGGTTAAATCGAGATCAAGTTGATAAAACATCAAAATGAATGAGACTAAAGCCCATGAATATTTAGGGCGCCATATGAAAAAAATCCAACCTAGTTGACTGGAGATCCTAAGATTAAGGTTCAATGGGACAACCTACTTGCATAGACCTTGTAAGGTCACTGTAGGGGTTCTTATCTGAAGTTCATTCCTATGATGAAAATAATGATTAAAATGTGGAAAAGGTTAAGCAATGCTTTTAATGACCATTGTATGTTTCGGTGAAACGAACAACATAAATCACCTATATGAGAGTGAAGTGGGGGCGCTTCAAGGAGACTATTGGGGCATAGTTTTCTAAGCTCTTACAAAACCAAGAGAATGTTCACGGCCATACAAACATACCCATGAGAACCAAAATCTTGTCAGAGAGGTATTTGTGTGAGGTATACCATCGTTTACACCAACGATATAACAGTTCAAGGACATCGCGTCTACTAGTCAACTAGTAAAGTAAATATACTTTCACAAGGGAAGGTTCAAGGGTTGATGCCCACCTATCCTATACAAATATCGAACGTAGAATCTATCACCTCTTTGAGTCTCGTTGATCCATCAATTTCATTCATGTGGGGGATTGTTGGAAAATAATTGATATTTTGAAACTTTGAGGCATATTATTTTATTGATAAAATTGAAGGTTTGAATAATAAATTACAGATTTATATTCTATACAATATGTTCAAAATTGTTGAGTGATGAATGATAAATTAATGCTCAAATTAAACAATAGTTTGTCTCTTGATGAACAATTGTATCTTTTGAACAATTGTATCTCTTGGTGAACAGATTCATTGCTTTTGGTTTAATGTTGCATCTTTTCATTCATTGTGTCTATTCAGGAATATTTATTAACTTTTCAACAAAACTCTTCATGAATCGGTCTAAATATCTTCATTCATTTCCTCTTGTCTATATAAAGCCAAGATAGGAGACCTCTAAAACACATCATAAAAAAAAACCATCAATATAAAAGATTTCTTCTAAATTCATTCCTCCTGGCGATAGAGAAAGGCAAGATTATGTTCGATTTATCACTGTTGTTGTGCTACTACCGTGACCGTTTGTTGTTGTATCATGGGAGACAGACATCCAACGTTACTCAAAGCATCAAGGAAAGGTCAAATTTGTCTTAAGGAAACTGTTCATACATCCCTCAACAAAATTCTTCTTCTAATTTTCAACTCTGTCTGATTACAGGTATTCTGTTGTGCTACTGTTACTACATTGTATTACATTATTATTTTTACTGACATATTAATACTACATACAATATTATATTTTCTTACAATTAGATATATGTAGCATGTCAAGTGTCACTATCTAATTATTTTGTCATCCATGCCATTTTTAATAGTATAAATGGATGAAAATTTTAATAGAAATGGTGAATTTGTTTTTTAATCTAATGTAAAGGGACTAATTTATTTATTTATTTAGTGGAGAGGATAAAACATAATCTAACTCTTAGTTCGGAGACATCCATGATACTTTCACCTATTGACTACCGATAAAAAATAATATAACAAAATTATCATAATTAAATTATAATATAACACAAAAATAATATAATCTACGAGAAAAAAAATATAAACATAATTTAAAATTTTAATAACAATCATGACTCAATCAGTTTAAGCGGCTATAATTGGAGAGTTCTAATACAACATTCAATCCCTTGCAATTTAGGTTTTTCCTTTTGGTGATCAAAGTTCCAATTATTGCAATTATGAATGGATGGTTCTCTCTCCCCCATTTTAGGGTGGAGTAATTGCCACACCTAATCACATCATGGGCCTCCTTTGTTTTTCAATACACTTTACCAATTACATGGATGGTTCAAATTTCAATTTGGTTAACTTTTATTTTAATGTTTTTTTGAGTTATTTCTAGATTGATTTCAAGTTTGGTGTATTTGGAGTTTGTATTGTTTCGGGTTTGAGTCAATTTAGAATTAAGTCGAGTTTGAATTTGAGTTGAACGATTTGTATCAAATTTGTTAGTTTATTTGTAGTTCATTGAATGAACTCGATTTAATTAATTCAAGTTCAAATTTAATTTAATTCGAGTTGATTATAGAAAAGTCAACATAAAAAAAAAACACATTCTTAAAATAACTCAAATCTCAAAAGACCAAACTTAAAATGATTCAATTTCAAAATAGTTTGAATAAATAATCTGAAAATGAATATGATCCGGGTTAACTTCATCCAATTAATAGGTTAGTCAAAGAAGTGTTAAAAGACTGGAATCATCCTCAGTTTTTTTTTTTTTTTTTTTTTTTTTTTTTTACTGACGGAAGATGGGGCGCATAAAGGAGAGAACTTGGGTTTTGAGCCCCAAGACATTTGATACATTTACAGGGAATTTATACAGTTGACATTTACCACATATCATTGGATCCCCAGACTAATTTGATGGTTGTTGGTCTGAAATTCCCCTGGATGAGGTGAATTCATGTTCTTCTCGATGGAGGCAAGGCAGTGGGCACAGCTCATATTGTGCTAATGCAACCCTGGATTCTGACACAATCCTTCCATTTGCATAATCAAAAAGAAAAAAAAAGAAGCTTTCGTCCATTGCTGGGTTAGTCTTATATTTTGCATAACGCCGTGTGTGAGCAAGCATTCAAATATGACAATATTCACTGTAAAATCAGAATATTGGATCATAATAGGCTATTCTTTAAAAGTAATTATATGAATAAATCCTGATTTATTTGTTTTTGTCACGTAAAAATTAATGCATTATTCAACACCAAAATTATTCCCTAGAAAACAAACCAAAACTTCACCAACTAAATTTTGTGTCTGTGTGTTTTAAATTGAATTCGTAATTAAGCTACACCAAAACCAATATCTTCGGCCTTGGATTTATATTTTTAATTCACTTCCATTGTCTATCAAATTATTTATTCACTCAATGTATACTTAAAATTTTAATTTTGATTTAATCATACATATTTAGAGAAATAAATAAATCAATTTATTTTTATATTAGATAAATATATTTATTTATGTTATGCAATATATAAATATAAAATTATGTTTGTTAATAATTTACAAGAATTGAATCAAATAAAAAATTTCATGTATAAAATTACACAAAATCAAAGTTCATGTATATAATACACATTAAACTATAGTTCATATATAATTTTGAGATTTATCCCCAAACTTTTCAACAAAAAAGTGTTGAATGAATAAGGTAGGTAGCTAGCTACTTATGATAAAGTAGACAATATTAAGTCGATTTTATTTTATTAAAATTTTGAAATAAATTATCATTTTTTAAAATGAGATATTCAAATTACCATATTTATCTTTCATCCAAAACTACTGCAAATAATATATAATACTAAAATTAAAAATAAATAATCTTTTAAAAATTAATTCGATACTTATATTTACTAATTAACCAAAAAAATTTCTAATAAAAATTCAGAAATTAAAAAAAATTTAGCACTTAAAAATTTCAGTTTATAAAGCACATCCTAAATTACATCAAAAATTAACTAAAGGATTAAATCATTTACTTCAGTATAGTAGAGGGACTACAACTAGAATTAGACTGATTTTAAATCCTCCTTAAATGAAAAATCGCGCTAACCTCGTTTAACTCCCAATTTTTTGACGGCTAAATCAGAATCGTTAATTTTCAGTGGACCCCGCCGAATAAAACATCAGGAGCCGCCCAATCAGTAACAGCATCAACACCACCTGTCATTCTTAGCTTTTCCTTTTTCACCAGGGTAGCGTATATTTCAAAAAGAACCAAACAAGCCCACCATTTAATAAATAAATTAATAAATAAAAGTCGGCAAACATAATAAATCCTAATTAAAATAAATCATCTTCATGTTACTAAATCATTTCTGCTCTCTCTGTTTGTCTTTTTGCCTTCAGATCTATTATTTTATTAACAATTAAAAAAATTGTTTTTTTTTTCTCATTAAAGAAACACTTCTCTCTTTCGCTCAATCACTCTCTTCACCATTTGTCAATTTTCGGAATTTTGAATCTCTCCACAAGTAAGCTCCCACGTAAACCCTAATTGCTTTTTTTTTTTTAATTTTTTTTAATTTTTCGATTTACTTCGATTGGTGTTTAATAATCTTGATCTGTATTGTTTCCATTTTGAGATCTGACTTCCGTTTTACGGGTTCTAAAAACGGAAAGTTTTTGCATTTCCTTTTTTTTGGCCAAGAATAGAAAATTCTGTTGTTAGATTCGATATCGTTTTCATCTTACCAAAATTCATCGTTAAAAGATTTATAATTTCGTTATTTTGAGTTATGATTTTAGTGGATCACTTGCAGCTTGGTGCGATTTGTCACTTGCTGGAGACTGAGGAATTGACATTACTCAAAATTGAGTTCCCGTCGGCTCTATTTCGGTTTGGTTTGGATCAGTGTTGTGTGATTTAGTTATAGAGGTGGAATTGTTGATCCATAATAAGGAATTGAAATTCAGCTTTCTTTTTTTGGTTTTTTTATATATACTGGTTATGGTGGATTTATAGTGAACTTTGGATTTTGTTCTAATTGTTTTGTATCTGTTGATTGTGATGGTTGGGGAAAGATCGGTGCTGGGAGGAGTGTAGAGTAGGTGGTTTCAATGCTTGTTGGGCTTATCCAGATTCGCGGTGACATATATAGAAGTTTGTACGTAATGATAGGTTATGTTTTTCACAGTTCTTGGAGACTTAAGCTAAAGGGGTTGATTGTTTAGTGGCTTTCCAATCTTTAAAGTTTAAAGTTTTGGACATGAGAAGCCCCTTGCTCAATAAACTATCTGTTATTTTCGGTCCTAGACCGCCTGTCAGTTGGTTGTTATTATGCTTTGTCAGTGTGCTTGCGCTGATTGCAGTCTTTGGATCATCGTCTTCCAATTCATTTGACTCTGTAACTTCCACTCCCGTACCTGAGATCTTTACAAACTATAGAAGGCTAAAGGAGCAAGCAGCAGTTGATTATTTTGAGTTAAGAACTATCTTGTCAGGATCTAGTCGGCAAAGGGAGCTTGGCCTTTGTGGCAAAGAAAGAGAAAATTATGTACCTTGTTACAATGTAACTGCAAATTTGATATCAGGGTTTAAAGATGGAGAGGAGTTTGATCGACGTTGTGAAGTGCCAAGGCAAGTAAGCTGGTGTTTAGTTCGCCCTCCCAAAGATTATAAGATTCCACTCCGTTGGCCTGCTGGTAGGGATGTGATATGGAGTGGAAATATCAAGATAACAAAAGACCAATTCCTTTCGTCTGGAGGCGTGACAAAAAGGTATTTATTAAATGCTTTTAGATGCTTTGTGAAAGTAGCAAGTGTGAGGCTTATCTCCTTTAGTACAAACTTTACCTTTTAGAATTAATCAGTGTCTGGTTCTGGTAGCAGCTTATGTTCTTTATGTGATCAATAACAGTTTTAATTTATCTTCATAATTATTTAAAAAATTGTCTAGAATCATGTTGCTAGAAGAGAATCAAATTGCTTTCCACCCTGAAGATGGCTTAATCTTTGATGGTGTCAAAGATTATTCTCGTCAGATTGCAGAGATGTTGGGACTGGGAAGCGACTCTGAATTGTTTCAAGCCGGAGTAAGTCTTTTATCACTTTATCATGATATTCTTACGGCTTTTTGCATTTTGGGATACCTTGAGCTTTGAAAGGTTGGTATTTTAGGAATATCTTTTTTCCCAAATATTTTAGCTTGTTCTGTTTAAAAATATGAGAAGATATTGTATGGTCTTCAAGAGGAGGTAAAACTATCTGCGCTATATGGTATTTAATCTCCTACTTTGATTGCAGGTACGCACTGTACTTGATATTGGTTGTGGATTTGGAAGTTTTGGAGCTCATTTAGTTTCACTGAAGTTAATGACTCTTTGTATTGCTGCATATGAGGCAACGGGAAGCCAAGTTCAGCTAGCTCTTGAGAGAGGTCTTCCCGCAATGATTGGAAACTTCATATCAAGGCAACTGCCATATCCATCATTATCATTTGACATGGTTCATTGTGCTCAGTGCGGTATTGTTTGGGACAAGAAAGGTACTTTCAGAGTTTAATAATTGGCTTGCTTTCTGTTATTTATTGATACTCTTCTGTTTCACTTTCCAAATTATTTGGGAAAATGTAGCTATACCACTATTTCATTCCTCATATTTTTAGTGATAATCTACATTTAATGTTTCAGTATAGAGTTGTTTGGTGCATTGTAAATAATGCTTTCTGTTAAGCTTAATAACACCGCTAGCCATAAAATGTATTTGACAACTGAAACTTCAACTGCTATTCTTGGATGAAAAAGGCTATTTAGGGCCAAAAAGGAAAAAGAGAAAGTTAATGCATGTAGCTTGAATTATCTGAAGTTTTAACCTTAGATATATGTATGATCTTAATCCATTATATATGTATCAATATTTAATAAATAGGCAAGTATTTTCCCTATTATAAAATTACGTAAGCTTTGCTTTCTAACTATGGCATTATAAAACAGAGGGGATTTTCCTTATAGAGATAGATCGGTTACTCAAGCCTGGAGGTTATTTTGTTTTAACCTCACCAACAAGTAAGCCACAAGGAAGTTCAACAAGTATGAAGAAAAGAAACATGTTAACACCACTGGAACAATATACTGAAAAAATTTGTTGGAGTCTTATTGCTCAGCAGGATGATACTTTCATCTGGCA
This sequence comes from Gossypium anomalum, assembly GCA_025698475.1. Taxonomy (NCBI): domain Eukaryota; kingdom Viridiplantae; phylum Streptophyta; class Magnoliopsida; order Malvales; family Malvaceae; genus Gossypium; species Gossypium anomalum. Next base: position 22,275,960 of record CM046968.1, read on the forward strand.
GAAAACAGTCGATGCTCATTGCTATTCTTCTAAGTGAGTATACACTGATATTTTTCACTCTTCTGTTGGTAACTCTTAGATCAACTGATTTATGGAACAGGCTTTGTTTTTAGGTTATCTTACCCTTTAACTTTGAATTAGTTGTATCTGGTTCTCTTAACTTATAACAGTCAAACCTGCTCTGATGTTTTTTGAACTTTCATTTTCTTGAATATAGCAAGAAGAGTGATGTACCTCTTTGCAAAGAAGGATATGATGCACCCTATTATCAGGCCTTGGTACCATGTATTACTGGAACTTCCAGCAAACGCTGGATTCCTATTCAGAACAGGTCCTCTAGCTCAGTTTTGAGCTCAGCGGAGCTTGAAGTTCATGGAAAGTATTGTTCCTGCTCATTTTTCCTTCCTGCTCATGCTTTTTGAGAAAACAAAGATTCCATTCCGCTGCAACATGTAATACATAGGATATTGATGTAGGTTAATCTTGTGCAGGAGTTCGTCCAGAGGATTTCTTTGAAGACTTGCAAGTTTGGAAATTAGCTTTAAAAAACTATTGGTCTTTGCTTACACCATTAATTTTCTCTGACCATCCCAAGAGGCCAGGAGATGAAGATCCTTTGCCACCATTTAATATGGTACGCAATGTGATGGACATGAATGCTCATTATGGGGGTTTGAATGCTGCATTTCTGGAGGAAAGTAAATCGGTGTGGGTGATGAATGTTGTGCCTGTTAGGGCACACAATACGCTTCCTCTCATTCTTGACCGGGGTTTTCTTGGTGTTTTGCACGACTGGTCAGTTTTTTACAACTTCATGAAAGCATTTTGTTTAAGTTGATAGCTATGTTCTGGTTTTGGAGTGTAAGTTTTAACATCTTTGTTTGGTTATGGTCTTCACAAACTTTTACCTTTTAGGAGAGATTTTTCTTTTTGTGTTACCTGATTAAGATAATGTTAAAACTTTTGGATCCCAAATTCTGTTAAAAACTAAAATAGTTTCCTTTAGTTCAGATTCTTTGTTAAAATTGAATATCATTGTTGCCTATAAATTTTCTGTATCTACTGAAACCTTCAGTTGTTGAACTATTATTTGGCTTATTTGCTCAAATTAAGTTGGGAAGTGTATTAGATTGCTAATAGTAAAATTTAATTCGGAATTTGAATGTACGGTTCTCTTTGAGCTCCTTCAAAAGTTTTTTTTGGCTGTCATTCCTTTGAATGCTGAAAGGGAATTTTTATCTCATGTATCTGGTGCTGTGCAGGTGTGAACCCTTCCCAACATATCCTCGAACGTATGATTTGCTTCATGCAAATGGGCTCCTCTCACATCTCACTTCAGAGAGGTGTGGCTTGATGGAGTTATTTATAGAGATGGATCGAATTCTTCGTCCGGAGGTACTCAAATTTTCTGGGTTTGTGCTTGAAATTCAGTGCAGTGTCCCGTTCTTTCCTCTTTCTATTTTTCTGTGTGACTTTCCTCCGACACCTCTCAACTGTTTGTTATATTGTTTGAAGACTTGATTTTGTTATGTTTGTTTTTTATGCTCAATACCCTAATCCTCCTCAATAAGCCCTGTCTAAAAAGAATTTGATATTTTAATCAATGCCCTACATTACCATTTCAATTGTCCCAGCCTATAATTTGTTGTATTAATTAATGGTTTCTGAAATAGTTTTTAGCTTCTTGAGCAACGGTATACTAGAAGTTATTGAAATTCATAATCTTAGCTTTTGTTTTTTGCAGGGCTGGGTTGTGCTCTCTGATAAATTAGGAGTTATAGAGTTGGCACGTGCACATGCTACACAAATACGATGGGATGCAAGGGTGATCGACCTTCAGAATGGTAGTGACGAGCGCCTACTTGTTTGTCAGAAACCTTTTGTGAAGAAATGATTGCTTTAGCGCCAAAAGGTCTCAGGACCACAGATCTGTAAACTTTTCTTGATCTGGTAATCCTCTAATTAATCCACCGCAAAACCCTTTTTCACTCACACATGCATGCATGCATGCATAGTCAGTGTAAAATGTCAAACATATTAGTGATCCTCTTATTAATTGATATCTCATGACACTGGAACTATGTTGGCTTTGGTTTCCAGATCACAGAGTAAGTGGTATGTTTTAATAATTAGGTTTACACTAACCGGATTTTATGGGTACAAAGCCTTTCAAGTTTTTGATGGTATCATATCATGCACCAAGCTTGTAAGCATTTGACTGGTCCAATGGTGTTATACATATTACACTATTGAAAGAAAATCGAAACCTCCTATAAAACCTAGGCATCAGCACTTATCATTTTTCAAAAGATTATAGTTAGGTATTATGTTCTAGAACTGATGATGCAGCTATTGTGGCAGAGGATGAACTATCGGTGGCATCACAATGTTAGATATGCTCCAGAGTTTCGACAGGTTCGATATTAATGACTTGAGAAGGAGCATGGTGGAGGATTGTAGAATAGATTAGAAACGAGGTTTGCTGCTAAAGTAGCTGCCTTTCGTTTTCTTCGTCAAGGTATTTGTAGCAATTCATTCATCCACATTTTTTCCCACTTGGTCTTACTTTTGAGTTTGTTGATTTCTTTATTATTTGATATTGGACTCCTCCTTGTATTGAACCATCAAAATTCATTGCTGTGCAATGGCCATGAAATGTGATAATTACAAATAGATCAAACAATCTTTCTTTCTAATGGGTTTTTGAGGTTTCTTTTTACTTTACATTCGTTTCTTCTGTGTTTGTTAGTGTGCTTGTAAGATTTTGGTTAGGTCTAAATCAGATCACGCAAATGACGAAAACTTTCATGGATATGCTCGAGCCAGAGCTGTCAATATGCCCAGGTCTGTTAGTTTTGGATTGGGTCAATTTGGATTTTAAAAGTTTTGGATGATTTCAAGTTAAGATTATTTCATGTTCGGATTATTTTAGGTTCAGGTCACTTTAGATTTGGATTGTTACGGACTTGAGTTATTTTGAGTTAGTTTCATATTATGTCTGGGTCATTCACGTTTGCCTGTTGGGTTTCTCAGTTTGTCATTTTGGTTTGAGGCCCTTTTTGATATTTGTTCAGGTCATTTTTTATTTAAGTCAGTATTAAATCAAGTCGCTTCTGAGTTTGATGTTGTGTGGGTCTGAATCGACTCTTTATGGTTGATTGGGTTGAATCTAGATCAGATTTGGCTAAAGTCAATCATTTTATTAGATTTAATTATAGGTCCAGCTCTGAGTCATATTTTCTCATTTGGCAAATCTCAGTTTTCTATTAAAAAATGCTTTTATGATCCGTGGAGTAATAGTAGCCAAAAATGGGTCAAGCTCTCTTCCACCAAATTATCATATTTTATTTTCCAAGTTTAATCCTCAAATCCCCAATTAGCTAAAACCCTAAAAGAGAGATCTAAATCGAACTGTAATGAAAGAAAATTGATCTAAAATATGAAATTTAACTTGTACCATGGTTCTCATTTTTAATTGATTTCTAAGCTTTAAAATGTTTTAATCATATCTTTAAAATTTGAAAATTACATTAAACAGTTAATTTTACTTTTAAGTGATACATTAAAATTTAATTTAAAAATTAAAAAATAAAGAAAAATAAATCCTTAGAAAAGAAGAGAAGTTTAAAACAACAAGGAAAACTTTGTGACATAAAGTAAAAACTTAAAATGTAACAAAGCAAAAGAAAACTAAAACCTAAAGTGAAACCAGAAACGAGAGGAGTTAAAGCCTTGTAAAACCTCTGGAAAAACATAAAAATTATAAGATTCAAAAATACCAAAACAAAACTTTTGCCTTTTAACCTTTCTTTTCATCTTTAATTTCAAAATTATGTTAAATAGGATTTAATGTGTCACTTCGATGAAATTAATAATTTTAATAATAAAATGATCTAATTTATATAATCTCAAAAATTATTTTAAAGTTCAAAAATTAATTTAAAATGAGATTCATAACTTAGATTTTACTCAGTTGTCCTCTAAACTTAAAAACCTTAGTCTTGGAAAATGCATTTTTTTCTGGTAAAAAAAATTATTCATACATGAAATCAATATAAAAGGAGATTATGGAGTCTCACAAGGAAGACAAGAATAAAGCAAAAAACAAGAAGACATGATCTGAAGAGCCTCCAAGTCGCGTTCTATTGCTACTCAAAAGTCGCTTATCATCCAGAAAAGAACATCTTGTCTTGATGCCAAACCTTATTATAGGCTTCAGCCATTAGTATCTCCCTCCGAATGTGTTGAGATATGAATTGATTTTTTCCCCCAAAGATTTAATGGATTGATCGAAAATGACAGAGTATAAACTCAAATAAAGCTTTTGGTGCATCAACAATTGATTTCTTTTCAAGAGATTAAACAAATTAATTGAAAATAACATACGATATCAATACAGTACATCAGGAAGCTCAAACAAAACGAAATCGACAACATCAAGTAGCTTTGGAGGCTACTTCATGCGAGTCAAGTTCTCATGGCATATGGGCCAACAAACAACAAAAGATGTTTGTGGTGAAAGTGTTAGACTACTACTCTATCGTCATTTGGTATGTTTATTTCTTTTTTCTTTCTGCACATTTCTACATGTTTTAAGTAAAATCGAGTCGTTAATTTATGTATTTAGGTGCTTACTTCGTATAAGTGTGTTTTTAAGTAAATTTTATGTTATTTCATGTTTTTGATAGATTTTTTATATCTAAATAAGTTTGTGTGAATATATAAGATCAATTGGGAGTCAAGATGCACTTTAAGGGTGGAATTGTAGTTGCGGTCATGACCACAAGTGATGGAAGTTACAACATTGAAGATAGACGCATGAGGAGCTAACACAGGCATCTCACCGCGGCGTGGAAACACTTGACCCTGTGACGTTGCAACCTCATGTCGTGACGAAGAATAGCTGACACCGCGACGATTACAATGGACACTGACCTGCATTTTAAGGACATTTTGTGATCATTCTTCAATTTTAAGCCCTAAATATTATAATGATATTAATGACATTTTAGTCTTGTAACTGTTTTCGATATAAACCAATTTTAATACTCAATTGAAAGGGATTAATAGAATATAGAGTAGACTGTAGATGATATTTTTCTTTCCTAGGAATAGATTATAGTAGAATTTTCTTTTCCATTTCTTTTAGTAGTTAGATCTTGATTTTATTTTTTGATGTGGAGTTTTTTTCCTATTTCGATTTTAAAATTTGTCTATCCAAGTAGACTCAAGATTTTCTCTTATCCCGATTTATCAATGAGTATTTCTCTCCTTATTCTTATTTTTATTTTTATATTTCATTTATCAAATGCTTGATAGAATGTTTGTATGAAAATTGAAATGAATCATGTGCTATTATGATAATCTTGCACAAACTAATTGATTGTTTGATTAAGTGTATACTTCTATTTGATTGAATATTTTATTCAATTTTGCCAAACTTCTTAAAATACTAGAATTGACGACTCTATTAAAATATTTAGACAAATGAGATTGATAAGGAAAGTTGTTGGGTAAGAATTTTGTAAAGTTAAGCTTGTGCTGAGCGATGAGACCGAGATGGTACTCCTATTCAAGAGCAGTAAACAACTTGATTGAGATAGTGTATTAGCTTAATCGGTACTTGATAAATTGATTTATCTTAAGTTAATGAGTTTGCATTGTTTAAACAAGAAATAGAAAGTCTTTAATTTCTAATAAAATGTCTAGGATTATTTTTATCTTAATTCTATTTCTAGTTGCTCTATGAATTTGTGTCTAAATTAGATTAGTATTTGCTTTGAAATAATTAATTTGATAACAACATTTATTAATTTTGACAACCCCTTAGGTTCAGTCCTTAAAATACTCCGTGTGTTTCGTTATAACACATATAAATATTACAACTGACCTATCACATTTGTAGTAGAAGTTGCTTGCTTTTTGTTTTTTCCTCTTATTAATTCTATGTATTTTGTGCTTATTTCTCTAGATGGTGTTCATACACTATATCGCAGTCAACTATTTTTATTTCTTTTCTTAAATCTCAATGAATGAAGCATAAGGCGAAAATCGACCGAATCGTCTCTACTACAAAACCAAGAATGACTGCCAGAATTGAACACTCAAAACAAAACAAAACTCAGATAACTCTACGATAAATCTACATTCACTAAATCTTCATGAAGCTAATTAAAAGTCACATGTCATAGGGAGGGGCGTAGCTTGTGGCATGTAACACCCCGAAAATTTCTACAGTAAGATATTATCCTTGATATAGTAAAATAAGGAAATAAAGTGACAAGAAGAGGAAAATTGAGTTATGTCATTGGGAAGTATATTATGACATATTAATTCAAGAAAGGACTAAATTGTAAAAGTGAGAAAAGTTTTGTTGACCAAGAGTAAATACTCAAAATTTAAGGGGTTAAAGTGTAAATATGAAAAAGTTGAAGGACCAATAGTGCAAATATTTTAGGGGTGGAATAATCTAGAAACTAGGGAAAATGGATAAATTAGGACCAAATCGAATAGGTGAAGAATTATGAGGGACTAAATCATAATTTTCCCAAATTAAGTGATGACTCAATGATGGAATTTTAAAAGATTATGAAGGGCAAAATGGTCAATTAAATAAGAGAGAGAATTCTAGAATGTAATGATTATGTTGATGATATTTTAAATTAATTAATTAAATAAATATTATTTTATTAATATTTTAATAAGATATTTATTATTATTTTATTATTTTATTTAGTATATATATATGTGTGTGTGTGGAAAAAAAAAACACACACACACACACACACAAACACACACCATCCATCTTTTCCATGCAAACCAACGTGAGAAGAATAGAGAAAGAAAGAAAGTTTTATTTTCTTTACAATTTGGTCATTTCACTAAAAATTTACCATTTTCTCCTAAAAATCAAAAAAATTTCCATAGCCATGAAGAGAGAAAGATCACAAGGAGACCATGGGGAGCTAGAATATTAAGTTAGATTCAAGAAATAGAAGCTGGAGGAGAGAGAAAATTAAGTTGAAGATTGAAATCAATGGAACAAGGTAAGAACATCAAGATTTCAATATATTTTTAAGATTAATATTATTGAAAAAGCATGGAATTGATGTTAATGTAGAGTTTTCTTATATATATGGTCTTATATTCTTGATATGTTAGTGAAGAGAAAATAAGAGAAAGTAATGAGAAATACTGTAGAGAAAGAAAATAAGGGTGTTATAAACATGATAAATAAACATCTTGCACTAAAACAGCTTTGGACAGCAGCAGTAGGCTAACTTTGAAAAATCACCATAAATTTTGAAAATCGAATTAGAGTATGAAAAAAATATGGAATTAAAGATTATCGAGTCTAGTTTCTTATAGAAGAAACGTGTAGGCAATGGAATTCTGAATCATGAGATATAATAAATTTTGTGAGACAAGGTCAGAATGACTTCGGGTTCTCCTATTCTGACTTTGGAAAATCATCAAAAATTGGAGAAAAATAATTAGGTTATTAAAGTTATATGTTTAAAATCCTGAATGAGTCTATTTTCAATAGAAACAAACAAGAATATCATCTGAATTCTGTATAATGAGATAATTAATTTTTAGTAAAGAAGGGTCGGAACTGTTAGACAGCAGAATAAGGGTGACTTTAAAGAATAAACTGTACTTATTGGCTAAACCAAAAATTCTAAACATTTTATGGTAAGAAGATACGTAAGTCTAGTTTCATGAAAATTAGCGGATATTAATTTTAAGTTCTGTAGCTCAAGATAAAAATAATTTAGTGACTATGACGCAAATGGACAGTTTTGAATATACATATAAGTAAATAGTGAAATTATTGATAATGTTACTTGTAGCATGTTATATAAATTAAGGATGTGGAATGGAGAGGAGGAGGAGGAAAATATGTATGAATATTCAGCTAGCATGGCTAATTTGCATGTTTTAGGCTCAGGGACTAAATTGAATAAAAGTAAAATTTTTATGGTCAATTTTGTAAAAATATTAGAAATGACCAATTTGCATGAAATGGATTATTTTATTATTTAAAATTAAAAAAATTGAATGAAATTATTAATTTAGCTCAAGATCAGGGAAAAACATGCTTTAAGGATTAAATTGAAAAATGTTGAAATTGTGGAAAATTCTGATATTTTATAGAATTCATGGGTTGTTATCAATTTGTATGAGAATAACAGCTGGAAATAAGGATTAAATTGCAAGAATTTTATTTTATTTTATTTTTTTAGCCTAAGGATGAAATCGTCATTAATTAAGAGTTTAGGGGTAAAATGGTAATTTTGTTTAGAGCATTAATTGAATGTATTACAACATGAAATAAATGAAAATAACGATCAAATTTCTTTATAAAAATCCGGATGACTCGAATACGAGACTTGAACGTGGAAAAAAAAAGATATCGGATTAATGAAATTATAAACATGAACAAGCAACGAGGTAAGTTAGTGTAACTTGAATTGTATTTTTAAATGCATGAAATATCGATTAATGAATTACCTGATTTATGTTTATGAAGAAATGGCAAGAGAATGATATTTATCATGACATGTAAATAGGTGATTATCTTTGATACGTTGACACAAGGAAATTAATTAAATTGAGACGAGTAATAAATTCAAGTAAAACATATCGAGAAAAATAAGTACGTTAACGGACGATATGTTTGACTTTAATTGGTTCTAAATATGACCGTTAGATGAAGTGAAATATCTGATAAATAAATTGGTAACTTCGGTAATGCTCCATAACTCTATTCCGGTGACGGATTCGGGTTAGGGGCGTTACATTTAGTGGTATCAGAGCTAAGGTTTAGTCGATTCTCGGACCGAATGTAGTACATGTGAAGTCTATAAATACATTACATAACTTGTGATAGTATGATATCTTCTGACTCTGATGAGATTTGTTTTACTTAAAGATAGAGATGTTTCCCAACCGAGCTAATTCCGATAATGTTGAAAGCGATACTCAAGTATATGAGTAAAAGATGATTATGATGAGTCCGAACTCATAAAGGTATGAATAAATATTATATTTAAATTTATAGGTATAGTAAGTAAAAATTTTAAGGTAAGTATCAATATTAAATTGAATGAAATTGAGATAAATATTGATAGTATGTTGCTGGAAAGTGAATTTTGAAGTGAATTGTTATTGAATTGAAATTGAAATTGAAATTAAAATGTAAATTGATCGGAAAAGTGAAAAAATAGAATACATGAGAAGTTAATATTGGAATGGATTTAATTCGATGATATGGAAATGAATGGATTTGAAATATGAAAAGTGATTGGAATTGAATCAAATTGAATTGAATGTGATTATTTGAAATGTATATTGATTGAAAAGAAATTAGTGATTTTAAATTTGATTGGACAATAAAAAAAAATATGAATTGAATAAAAATAAATTAAATTATGAATATGTGTAAATATGTGAATTGTGTATTGATTGAAAAGTGGTTGGAATTAAATCGAAGTATGATTATATGTGAATATCTGAAATATGTATTGGTATTAAATTGTATACGATTAGAAAGTGGAAAAGTGAATTTGAATTGAATTGAATTGAATTGAATTGAATTGAATGGAATGGAATTATGATTAATTGAAATGTGTACTGGTTGGATATTGAAATATGAGAAATTGTGATTAAATTGAAAGCTAAATTTGAGATAGAAAAAAATGATTTGAATACCCTATTAACTAGTTAGACTGAGTCGGATATAGTTGGCATGCCATAGGATTTGGAAGTGTTCAGGCACTGAGTGCCATACTGGTGTGTTTGGTTGGAATCCGCATATCCGCCAAAGTCCGAGTCTTGTTAATTGGGGTAAATATGAATATTAAGTAAAATTGAAATAAGAATTAAATTCCCTATTAACTTGTCGGGCTAGTCGGATATAATTGGCATGCCATAGGATTGGAAGAGTACGGGATTTATTAGCTTTACCGACCAGGCACTTTATGTACCGTATTTTAGGCACTTATGTGTCAAGCATCGTTACACGCTATCGCCATCATTACCAATTTGGCACTTTGTGTGTCGAATATTGCTACTGTTACCGTTACCAATTCGACACTTTGTGTGTCGAATATTGTTACTGTTACATGTTACCGATTCGGCACTTTGTGTGTCGGATATTGTTACCGCATCATTATCGCATATTTCTATTTGAATTTGTTCAGAGGTACTTCGCACTTTACTATTACTTATTATCGCTCCGCATTTGTTCGGCGAGGTACTCGTGTACCGCATCGCTATTGTTATCATCATCGCTCCAACCAACAAATGATGAGGCACTATGTGCCGTACTGGTGTGTTTGGGTTGGAATCCGTGTATCCGTCAAAGTCCGAATTGTTAATAGGGTGAATAACTGAAATGAGAAAATTACATAAATTTGATTGATCGTACTATTAAAAAAATATGAGAAAGAAATTATGAGTTGAATTCTCAATTGAATTGAAATGTGAGATTTGGAGCTTGAACTTAAGGTTCATGAATTTGCTAAAATATCGAATTATTGATATTGAAATCAGTTGAATAAATGAAATGACAAAATCGAATGAATTTGATCGGTTGAACTATTGAAAGTATGAAAAAAAAAAGTGGAATTAAGAATTGAAATGTGAATTGAAATTGAGATATGAGATTGAAAGCTTGAACCAAAGGTTCATGAATTGATTAGAGATAATATAGATGATATATGATGCTATTTGATTAAAGACTATTGTCGAGATATGAAATTAAAGCATAATTAACACATATGACTTATACTGTTACATGTTTGATGCTTATTATTTATTATAGTTTTATATGGTAATACCATTGAGTATAAACATACTCAACGTACGGTTGTATTAATACAATTCAAATTATTTATTATTAAATGTTAAATTTAAACTATGTGCATGGTAAGTGAAGTATGAGGTAAGTGTTATTGTTGAATTGAATGGAAATTGAATTGAGTAATGGAAAAATATTAGTATTGAATTGTATATTGATGAGAAAATGAAATTAAATTGAGTTATGAATGAATTGAAAGTGAAATTGGAATTGGATAGTGATATATGAAGTACATGATAAGAGTTATTAGTAAATTACGAATAACTAGTGAATTTTGAAATATATTACATGTATTAAAGATAGAGAATATATAAATATACGGATTATTGGTAAAATGATTAAATTGTAAAGTATTTAAATGTATGAAATTCAATTTTAATGCTCAAGTAGACAGAATTTAGAACTACTAGAATATTAGTGGCATGCCATTAAGGAACTCTAGCGCGCTCTTTGATTATTAGTACATTAGTGCTCTTCGTTTAGCACATTTGTGCTATCTGTATAACACTTTAGTGCTCTCTGTTTAATAGTGCATAATAATGCACCTCTATATCAGTTCCGTATATTTCAAGTGTTCTGTTTAGTCTAGTGGGCCTCTGTCAAAAAGGTAAACAATTTTCGTTTCAAGGTAAAGGATTATCTCTGAGTAAAAATGTTGATTATGATGAAACAAAACTTGTAAAGATACGAATAAATGTTTTATAGTACTTGAGAATGATAAATGCTATGTTATATGAGTAAATACATGAAAATTAAATTATGAGGTTATACGATTTCTACCTCCTTACTAGTACATTTATATGCAATGAAATTTATGAGATTTATATTGATTAAGTTCAAAACTGTGAAAACAAAAAAGTTCAATAGTTGAGCAATTGATAATGCAGTCAAAACTGAGAATGAGTTAATAAGTGAAGATAGGTTCTGAATAGAGATATTAGATTTTTTCTGAAAACTACTTGGAATATACAGTACCACTACTAAAGAAAGAAGTTATTTATAGGAAAATTGATTTATTCAGATATGGTATTTATAGAATGGTTAACTGGAAATTTCTTCTGAATTAGTTTCTTGAGTGAACTGAATGATATGAAATTATTGATGACTATACTAGTCAATGGATTGATGAATTAATTGCAAAAATATTTGAATATAGCTATTATAATTGGGTATATTACGGTAGATTTTTGGGATTTTATATGGTTGTCTTATATGTACTGATATTTTCAGAGGTATATACAACTGTTCATGTTTGGATGCTATAACCATTATATGAAAAGATTGGATAAATATACTAACAGATAGAAATTTTCGTAAGTCTGATTGATTCAAAAGTGATATTACTCTATGTTTCTTTGGTTTTCCAAGCCAATATATGTGATAGAACACTTGATACTAAGATTCATATGATATTATCTTCTAATTTCTGTTGGTGGAAGCTCTGAAAGGCAAATGTGAAATATTGAATTAAAAATAAATTGTGAAATAAAATGATAGAGAATGGATATAAATGATAAACTAGGTAAATATGTGCAGAAAGAAACTATAGAGTTATAAAAATAATGAAGTCCATGATCAAAAGAAAACAAGGAAATTTCGAGGACGAAATTCTTTTAAGGGGGAGAGAAATGTAACACCCCGAAAATTTCTACAGTAAGATATTATCCTTGATATAGTAAAATAAGAAAATAAAGTGACAAGAAGAGGAAAATTGAGTTATGTCATTGGTAAGTATATTATGACATATTAATTCAAGAAAGGACTAAATTGTAAAAGTGAGAAAAGTTTTGTTGCCCAAGAGTAAATACTTAAAATTTAAGGGGTTAAAGTTTAAATATGAAAAAGTTGAAGGACCAATAGTGCAAATATTTTAGGGGTGGAATAATCTAGAAACTAGGAAAAATGGATGAATTAGGACCAAATCGAATAGGTGAAGAATTATGAGGGACTAAATCATAATTTTTCTAAATTAAGTGATGACTCGATGAAATTTTAAAAGATTATAAAGGGAAAAATGGTCAATTAAATAAGAGAGAGAATTATAGAATGTAATGATTATGTTGATGATATTTTAAATTAATTAATTAGATAAATATTATTTTATTAATATTTTAATAAGATATTTATGATTATTTTATTATTTTATTTAGTGTATATATATGTGTGTGTGTAGAAAAAAAACACACACACACACACACCATCCATCTTTCCTATGCAAACCAACGTGAGAAGAAGAGAGAAAGAAAGAAAGTTTTATTTTCTTTACAATTTGGTCCTTTCACTAAAAATTTACCATTTTCTCCTAAAAATCAAAAAAATTTCCATAGCCATCAAGAGAGAAAGATCACAAGAAGACCATGGGGAGCTAGAATATTAAGTTAGATTCAAGAAATAGAAGCTGGAGGAGAGAGAAAATCAAGTTAAAAATTGAAATCAATGGAACAAAGTAAGAACATCAAGATTTCAATAAATTTTTAAGATTAATATTATTGAAAAATCATGGAATTGATGTTAATGTAGAGTTTTCTTATATATATGGTCTTATATTCTTGATATGTTAGTGAAGAGAAAATAAGAGAAAGTAATGAGAAATAGTGTAGAGAAAGAAAATAAGGGTGTTATAAACATGGTAAATAAACATCTTGCACTAAAACAGCTTTGGATAGCAGCAGTAGGCTAACTTTGAAAAATCACCATAATTTTTCAAAATCGAATTAGAGTATGAAAAAAATATGGAATTAAATATTATCGAGTCTAATTTCTTATAGAAGAAACGGTGTAGGCAATGGAATTCTGAATCATGAGATATAATAAATTTTGTGAGACAAGATCAGAATGATTTCGGGTTCTCCTATTCTGACTTTGGAAAATCATAAAAAATTGGAGAAAAATAATTAGGTTCTTAAAGTTATATGTTTAAAATCCTAAATTAGTCTATTTTCAATAGAAACAAACAAGAACATCATCCAAATTCTGTACAATGAAATAATTAATTTTTAGTAAAGAAGGGTCGGAACTGTTAGACAGCAGAATAATGGTGACTTTAAAGAATAAACTGTACTTATTGGCTAAACCAAAAGTTCTAAACATTTTATGGTAAGAATATACGTAAGTCTAGTTTCATGAAAAATTAGCGGATATTAATTTTGAGTTCTGTAGCTCAAGATAAAAATAATTTAGTGACTATGATGCAAATGGACAGTTTTGAATATACATATAAGTAAATAGTGAAATTATTGATAATGTTACTTGTAGCATGTTATATAAATTAAGGATGTGGAATGGAGAGGAGGAGGAGGAAAATATGTATAAATATTCAGCTAGCATGGTTAATTTGCATGTTTTAGGCTCAGGGACTAAATTGAATAAAAGTAAAATTTTTATGGGCAATTTTGTAAAAATACTAGAAATGACCAATTTGCATGAAATGGATTATTTTATTATTTAAAATTAAAAAATTTAATGAAATTATTAATTTAGGTTAAGATCAGGGAAAAACATGTTTTAAGGATAAAATTGAAAAATGTTAAAATTATAGAAAATTCTGATATTTTATAGAATTCATGGGTTGTTATCAATTTGTATGAGAATAACAGCTGGAAATAAGGATTAAATTGTAAGAATTTTATTTTATTTTATTTTTTTAGCCTAAGGATGAAATCGTCATTAATTAAAAGTTTAGGGGTAAAATGGTAATTTTGTTTAGAGCATTAATTGAATGTATTACAACATGAAATAAATGAAAACGACGATCAAATTTCTTTATAAAGATCCGGATGACTCGAATACGAGACTTGAACGTGGAAAAGAAAAGATATCGGATTAATGAAATTATAAACATGAACAAGCAACGAGGTAAGTTAGTGTAACTTGAATTGTATTTTTAAATGCATGAAATATCGATATAATGAATTACCTGATTTATGTTTATGAAGAAATGGCAAGAGAATGATATTTATCATGACATGTAAATAGGTGATTATCTTTGATACGTTGACACAAGGAAATTAATTAAATTGAGACGAGTAATAAATTCAAGTAAAACATATCGAGAAAAATAAGTACGTTAACGGACAATATGTTTGATTTTAATTGGTCTAAATATGATCGTTAGATGAAGTGAAATATCTGATAAATAAATCGGTAACTCCGGTAATGCTTCGTAACTCTATTCCGGTGACGGATTCGGGTTAGGGGCGTTACATGGCATGCAAAACACTTGACTCCCTTGTTTAAGAAAAATTACATACTGTGATGATGTTTGTCATTACCAACTCGTTACCCACTTACCTGATTGGGACCGACCCGATCCTCTTTATTTTAGTAGTGATCGCCTGCATAGTTAGCTTAAATGAGTTCGCACGTGGTGGGTTCACATCATCGTGCAAGCGAACCCACACTCAAGGGACACATGTTAACCTTAGAATAGGGTACATGTTGGCATGCATGAGGGTCCACCTGGAACGTCATATCCAGAAACCGTATCATATAAATAGGAAAATTAGCCTCCTTGAGGGAAAGACTCACAAAAATACTCAACACATTCTCATCCTCTCTTAAAAAACAATTAAATCACTTTAATTCCTTAGTTAAATGAAATTTTTTATAATCTATCTTGATTTATAATATAATATGTCTAACTTCACCTTGGTTGTAATTGAAAGCTTCATGAAGCAAAAGAAAATGGAAGAGAACCAATTGACATAAGATAAGAAGAAGAGCCAAAGTGGTTTTGGAAATTCTATTTCTTCGCTTGAGAGATAACAATAAGTCGATTTCAATTCAGTTGACCATTTTAATTAACTTAATAATATTTAATATTTTCTTAATTATTTTAAATATATTTATATTTTATAATATATAAATCAGTTAAGTTAATTAAATAATTTATATTTTCATTGTTTCAAATATATATGTTAGAATTAAGTGACCCTAATTCTTATTTAAATAAAATACGATGGAAAATAAAATAAAAGTAAAATCCATATAGAACTAGACTTCTTTTATTTTATTTTAGAATAAGGTTTTTTAAACCTTATTAAACTCCATCTATTTTATATTTACTAGGATAAGGTGTTTCAATCTTACTAGAATATGGCTTTACAAGCCTATAAATAGACATAGTCTATTCCTTTTGTATTGATTCAAATTTTCGACATAGTGAATTTTCTTCTCCTCCGCATCGTGGTTTTTCCTGAAAGGGTTTCCACGTGAAATTTTGTGTTCTTTATTTTTTATTTTATTTTATTTTTTCACACTTGGTATCCAAGCTTCCGGTTGTTCATCTCGATCACGGTAATGGCGTCTTTGAAATATGAAATTCCGTTGTTGGATCGCAACACCGCATTTGCGTTGTGGCGATTAAGATGCAAGCGCTTCTTGCGCAGATGGATCTCGAGGATGCCCCGCTAGGATAGATAAGATGCCTTCGACATTAACAGATGAAGAGAAGAAGCGTAAGGATCGAAGGCATTAACACAATTGCATCCGCATTTGTCCAATGAAATTTTGGCAGATGTGATGAAAGAGAAGACTCGCCACGATTATGGAAGAGGCTAGAACAAATATGTATGTCGAAAACTCTAACAAGCAAGTTGCATATGAAGCAACATCTTTTATGCTCATCGCTTGGAGGAAGGTGCGTCTCAGACACGAACACTTAACAAAGATTTAAAGAAATTCTCTCAAACTTGGAGGCCATGGAGGTTCAGTGATGATAAGGAAGATCTAGGGTTGATTCTACTTTGTTCGTTGCCTCCGCCTTATTCAACCTTTAGAGACACGATTTTATATAGCCGCGAGTCTCTCACAGCTGATGAGGTTTATGATTCTTTAACCTCGTATGATAAGATGAAACATCTTGTGGTTAAACTCGACTCTCGGGGAGAGGGTCTCATTGTTCGTGGGAGACAAGATCGAATATCGATGATGATCGTGGTAGGACACAGAAAGAAATCATCGTGGTAAATCTAAGGGTAGATCAAGTCTTCAAATAGAGGTAAAACTTGTAACTTCCGTGAAGAAGAAAGGCACATTAAATCTGAGTGCTATAAGCTACAAAATAAGATTAAAAGGAGGTCATGAATCAAAGGAAAACAACCGAAAAATTCTCGTGAAGTCGATGTTGTAGAAGACTACAATGATGGTGAACTTCTAGTCGCTTCACAATGATTCTAAAGTAAGTAAGGAGTGGATACTTGATTCAGCCGCACCTTCCATATGAGTCCCAATCGGGATTGGTTTACAACTTACGAAACAAAGGTCTCAAGGTGTTGTTTTGATGGGAAATAATGCTTCGTGTAAGATCGCAGTGTTGGAACAATTAAAGTTAAGATGTTTGATGGAGTTGTCGTAACACTTAGTGACGTATTTCGTATGTTCCGAATTGAAAAGAAATTTAATTTCATTGAGTACTCTTGATTCAAAAGGGCACAGATATACACAAACTTGAAAGTGGGGTTTTAAAGATTTCCAAAGGGTCCCTTGTTGTGATGAAAGGGCAAAGAAAAACCGCCAAGTTATATGTTTTACAGTGGTTCTATCATTCTCGTGATGCAAATTGCCGCTTCTCTTCCTTGTCGATGATGATATTAGTAAACTTTGGCATATGCGCCTAGGGCATATGAGTGAGAATGGCATGGTAGAATTGAGCAAAGAGGACTTCTTGATAGGCAAGGAATTTGCAAACCGAATTTCGTGAGCACCGTGTTTTTGGGAAGCAAAAGAGAGTTCGATTCACTAGAGGAATCCATAACACGAATGAAACGTTGGAGTATATTCATTCGATCCGTGGGGACCATCCAGAGTGCCTTCGAGAGGTGGAGCTAATTATATGCTAACCTTTATTGATGATTTTTCTAGAAAAGTTTGGGCGTTCTTCCCGGCGCGAGTAAAAGCGATGTGTTTTCCGGGATTTAAGTCTTGGAAAATTATGATTGAAAAACAGACGGAAAACAGATAAAATACCTCCGCATGCATAAATGGCTTAGAGTTCTGCTCATGAGTTTAATAGATTGTGCAAGTCGGCGGGATCGTGAGACACTTGACGCTTCATCATACTCCACAAAGAAACGGCGTTGTAACTAATGAACAGAACGATCATGGAGAAGGTTCGATGTATGTTGTCAAATGCCAACTTACCGGGTCATTTTGGGCGTAAGCGACTTTCATCGCATGTTTTTTGATCAACCGATCTCCATCCGCTGCCATTGAGAAAAAGACTCCACAAGAGGTATGGTCCGTAATCCTGCTAATTATTCCGATTTAAAGATCTTTGGGTGTCCTCGCGATGTTCATGTTAATAATGGAAAATTGGAACCGAGATCCATTAAATGTGTTTTTCTTGGTTATAAAGTCGGGTGTAAAAGGGTATAAGTTATGGTGTCCTCAAAAATAGGAAAGTTGTGATTAGCAGAGATGTTGTTTTTGATGAAACTGCTATGCTTCCTAACTTATCTCTTAAAGACTCTTCCAATAAAGAAAATCAAAAGCAGGTGGAGCATCAGATTAATACAGAGTCGACTCCTCAAGTCAGTACAAAAATTGAGAATAGAGTTGCTTCTTCGCCTCAATACTCTATTGCCAAAAATGTAACTAAAAGAGAAATTAAACCTCCAAAGAAGTATGCCGAGAGGTCGATCTAGTTGCTTATGCTTTAAATGTGGCTGAAGATATAGATGCGAATCAAGAGCCATCAAATTATTCTGAGGCGATTAGCTGTGAAGACTCAGAAAAATGGATGTTTGCTATGCAAGAGGAGATGGAATCACTCCACAAAAACAAAACATGGGATCTTGTGAAACTTCCTAAAGGTAAGAAGACTGTTCGTTGTAAATGGGTGTTTAAAAAGAAAGAAGGGACTCAGGAGTTGAAAAACCTAAATATAAAGCAAGGCTTGTTGCAAAGGGTTACGATTAAGTTCCAGAGTGGACTTCACGAGATGTGTTCTCCCAGCTTGTGAAGCATAGTTCGATTCGAGCTTTGCTTGGTATTGTGGCCATGCATGATTTAGAGCTTGAGCAGCTTAGATGTAAAACTGCATTTTTGCATGGAGAACTTGAGGAAGATATTTACATGCAACAACTGTGAGGGTTTTACAAAGTCTCGAAAAAGAGGGATTATGTTTGCTTGCTTGAAAAGTCCCTTTACGGTTTGAAACAATCACCAAGGCAAAGGTACAAGAGGTTTGATTCCTTTATGACTTCTCACGATTTCAAAAGAAGTAGTTTTGACAAATTGTGTTTACTTTAAGAAAAACAATAATGGTTCTTTTGTGTATCTACTTTTTACGTTGATGATATGTTGATAGCAAAGAAAAGACAAAGGAGAGATAAGAAAGGTCAAAGCCCAACTAAGTGAAGAATTTGAGATGAAAGATTTGGGACCAGCAGAAGAAGATACTTGGTATGGAGATTCTTAGAGATAGAAAAACAAGTAAATTGTACCTAAGTCGTAAGGGGTACATTGAGAAACTTCTTTGCGTGTTCAATATGCGGAGTGCTAAGCCTTAGTACTCCTTTTAGCAATTATTTTAGACTTTCACTCGGCTTTGTCTCCACAATCGATGATGAGATTGAGTACATGTCACATGTTCCATACTCTAGTGCAAAGGATCTCTCATGTATGCTATGGTTTGTTCATGTCCAGATTTATCATATGCAATGCAAAGCTTAGCGATATAGGCTTAATCCCAAAGAAAGAACACCGGAAAGCGATTCAAAGGATTTTAAGATACTTACGAGGTACTATCGATGTTTGCTTACGCTTTTGGAAGAATCAAGATGGAGTTATTGGGTATGTTGATGCTGGTTTTGCTGGAGACCTTGATAGAAGAAGATCTCTCACAGTTACGCTCTTTACAATCGGAGGTTGTGCAATAAGTTGGAAAGCCACTTTGCAAACTACAATCGCTTTGTCTACCACTCAAGCCGAGTACATGGCGATTATCGAGGCTTGTAAAGAAGCTATTTGGTTGAAGGGACTCTTTAGTGAACTAAATGAAGACCTTCAAATCAAAGACATATTTTGTGATAAATGAGTGCCATCTTTCTTACAAAAGATCAAATGTTTCATGAGAGAACAAAACACATTGATGTTCTGGTATCATTTTGTTCGTGATATTATTGCTCGTGGTGATATTGTTGTGAGCAAAATGAGTACTCATGAAAATCCTGCAGATATGATGACCAAGTCACTTCCTATAACCAAGTTTGAGCATTGCTTAGACTTGGTTGGTGTTCATTGTTGAAGTTAAACCCTTAAGGGGTTTTATGGAAGAGGTGAAGAACTTGTTCATGATAAAGAACTTGTTCATTGAGAATTTGGGTCAAGGTGGAGATTGTTAGAATTAAGTGACCCTAATTTTATTTAAATAAAATATACGATGGAAAATAAAATAAAAGTAAAATCCATATAGAACTAGACTTCTTTTATTTTATTTTAGAATAAGGTTTTTTAAACCTTATTAAACTCCATCTATTTTATATTTACTAGGATAAGGTGTTTCAATCCTACTAGAATATGGCTTTACAAGCCTATAAATAGACATAGTCTATTCCTTTTGTATTGATTCAAATTTTCGACATAGTGAATTTTCTTCTCCTCTGCCCGTGGTTTTTTCCCGAAAGGGTTTCCACGTAAAATTTTGTGTTCTTTATTTTTTATTTTATTTTATTTTTTTCACAATATATTTTACAATATATTTTAAATAAATCGGTCAATTGACTTAATCGACCGAATTGATCAGTGTTAATTCAATTCGCTTAGATCAATTATATATCATATAAATCGGTCGATTCAATTATTGTATATGATTATAGGTTAAGTTAAAAAAATCGATCGAATTAATATGATTTGGTGTGTACAATTAACCTTCATTAAGAATTGAACACTTGGCTGACTAGAATGAAAGTATCCTAAAAATTAGGTGACGGAATTATAAAAACTTTTAGATAACTAAAATAAAAAGTGATTTACCCATGATAAGAAAAAATGTCTAAACATGATTGTTGAATGTGTCAAAGTGATTGGCGCTTCAATTTTATTAGGGGAAGGGAAAAAAAATTAGGTGACGAAATTATAAGAAGTTTTTAGATGACTAAAATGAAAACAATCTAAAAGTTGAGTGACCAACGGGGGTGATTTACCCATAAAAGAAAAAAAAAGTCCAAAACGTGGTTGGAGCTTCAATTTTGTTAGGGAAAGGAAAACACTCTAAAATGTCAGTGTTCATTGGAGTTGCAGGGAATCGAACCGTGTACCTCTCCCATGCAAAGCGAGCACTTTACCATTTGAGCTACAACCCCAGTTGCCTTTAAAGTGTAAAATTTAGTTTTCAAATAATATTTTAAATACTTGGATTACATTTTAGGCAGGAACGTCCATTGGGTGGATTGGAAAGAAAGAGAAGGAAGAAATTCTAAAAATTATATATTCATGTTGTATTATATTTAATTTCCAAGTAATATTTAATATTTTTGTATCAATTTATTTTATGTTTATAAATTTGTTAATGTGATTCAATTTATAAAAAAGTTTGTGTCTAAAATTTAATACATAGCTATAGATTATACATTTAAAAGTTTAGACAATAATATATGTTGATTCACTATTATATTTAGGATTCATGTTCCACCAACTAGATAAAAAAAAAAGTAAATTTATTTTTGTTGATTGAGTCTTAACTCGATTGGCATTAGTATTATTATCAGTGCAGGAGGATATGGGTTCGAGTACATTGAAGCGTATTATCTTCCTATTTAAGGGTTAAGGAGGAACAATAAGTAGTTCTAGACATTATATAAAAAAATAAGAACTTATTGAGATTAATGTTCAAAAACTTATATTTAATTTTAATTATAATATATGTATTTAAATATTAGTTTGCATGAAAGTTGATTTAGAATGCGTATTCAATTCTCTTGAATTTTTCTTTAATTTTAAATAATATATTTAAACTTTTTTATGAAAATATATTTAAACAAGTTAATTTAGACAAATTTGTATTATTTAAATTATTTAAACAAGTTAATTTTTAATAATATTTTTGTTTTATTAATTTATCACATATTTTACATAATATATCATAATTTATTTAAATAAAATATTTAAATAATAATTTTTTAATATAATTAAAATTAAAAATTTTTATAATTAATTCTTCAAACCAGTTTCTTCTTTAATTTTAATATCTCTAATTTCAATATCAAATTTCCATTAATAATATCATATAAAAATCTTATTATTAAAATTTTGTTAATAAAATTTAGTTTTTAAAAAATAAATAATCATTTAAAAATAAATATTAAGTAATAATATCTTAATTAAATTAAAAGTAATTAATAATAAAACAAAAAAATATAAGAGATAAATATACAATTTTTAAGAAAGAATTGAATAAGTCTATAATAATCAACGGATGGCACGGTCTCACTTTGAAAACCTCTCCCTAAACTTGCTCCTCCATTAACTTTCTCCTATAAGAAATCATCATCTTCTTTCCTTTCCCTCATTCCCCAATTTCTTTTTTCTTTTTTTACTTCCCTTTTGAAGTACACTTTCTTTTTTGAATTTCTATTTCAACAATGTCTTCTTCAGAAAAGGAGAAAGAAACTCATATTTATCTAGCTAAACTCGCTGAACAAGCCGAACGTTATGAAGGTAATGGAAATATTATTATTAATAATAACGATAAGTTTTCAAATAGAGATGGAAAATTTTGAGTATTTCTATAAATTTAGTAGAATTTTGCTTTGCAGTGTGCTGAAAAAGTGTTATTTTAAAATTTTAAAATTATTTTCAAGTTTGAGTTAATTTTCATTTATTTCGAGTTTAAATTTTGAATCATTTTAGATTTTAATAAATTTTATTTAAATCATTTTCAAGGAATTTTCACTTTAATATTTTATTTTAGTTAAATCAAGTTTGATGTTAGATCATTTTATTAGATCCTGATAAAAAAATCTAATAATTTATGGATAAATTATTATAATATTAAATTAAAAATTTATTAGTAAAAAGCAAAGAGTAGTGAATATAATGACATCTATAGTATGGTATGAGTAAACTTTAGTTCGGCTCGTAAATACAAAACTTAAGTTGTATGTTTAAGTAAACATTACAAATAATAAAGCCTATAAAATAAAATAAAATAAAATCTAGAAGTTTAGTATTTTGGTTTTTTCAGTAGAAAGTAAAAGTTAGTATTATTAAACTTAAGGCAACAAAAGAGAAACATAGGAGAAAAATCTTAACTAGAGTTCACCTTAATCAAGATGGGTTTAGGATATTTGAAAGGAGATTATAACAACCCCTTTCTGTCTAAGAGAGATATGAAAAATAAATTTCATTTGAATGTTACTTGAATATTTATATCCTAAAAAATATAGAGAGTAAATTTTATTTAAAAATTACTGAATCTCTCTCGTTTAAATGTTTTTATTTATGTTTATGATAAGCCTGAGGCAATCATTCCTATTGTTATTGTTGAGGCTAATGCACCTCCACATTGTGTTTTAATCTAGTTCATGTTTTCTAAAAAGAAAAGAAACTCAAGGCAATATATACTTGTTACAAGTCACTACTAAGTAGATCACTTTAACCTCTCTTTTATGCTACAAATAGCGTGAGGGCTAGCCCCTATTTATAGGCAACCCCAATCATCCACATGGACCGTTAGGATCATTTCTAGTCTAAAAATCTTGTTCTAAGCAGTTTAAGACCCTATGTGGCTTATTTAAACAGACAACTCAAGACGCTTCTAGACCCTTCGCAGGGTCCATAAGGCCTCCTCCCACACCATGCGGGCTTACTAGGTGGCTTGTCTCAAGTATCCCTCTTCAGTTGCACACTCTCGGCAGTTATGTGCGGGCCATGATACTGACACATGCTCATTTTCAACATCCATACAAACAAGAGCATAGAGATGGATAAAGCAATCTCTACTATTGCCCTCCTCCATAGTCATCCCTTAATTTAAGTTGTATTTAAGATTGGATCAGCAAGTTTGATTTTTTTGTTCTTTTGTCTCGTGCTTTTGGTTTTGGATGTGAGATAGAAATGGTGGAGAGTATGAAAAAAGTGGCGAAACTTGATTGCGAGCTGACGGTGGAAGAAAGGAACCTACTGTCGGTGGGATACAAAAACGTGATCGGGGCACGAAGAGCCTCATGGCGGATCATGTCTTCCATTGAACAAAAGGAGGAATCCAAAGGGAACGAAGAGAACGTGAAGCTGATCAAAGGGTACCGTCGAAAAGTAGAAGAAGAGCTTTCCAACATTTGCACTGACATTTTGAGCATCATTGATAAGCATCTCATCCCTTCTTCTTCCTCTGGTGAAGCCACTGTTTTTTACTACAAGATGTATGTTTTCCTTTTTCACTTTTCATTTTAAATCTTTCACTCCGCTTCCTCATTGCCATTGATACTACATATTCCATACACTTTTACTCTTGGTATAAGTCTCAAAGTCTTGTCTAAGTTCATATATATATATATATACACACTAATAATTTGATTCTGATTATAGTTATTTGTGAATCTAAACTTCTTGGATAAAAAGTTCAATACAGTTTTTATATATATTAAAGCAATGGGATTCAGGAAAGGTGATTACTACCGGTATGTTGCTGAGTTCAAGACAGATCAGGAGAGGAAAGAAGCTGCTGAGCAGTCTTTGAAAGGTTATGAGGTAACTTAATGTTTAGTTGTTTACCCTTTTATCATATAAAAATATCCATAATTTTGGTTTATTGGTTAAATTCTGGTTTTAATCCCTCTATTTTACTCCAATTTGAGATTCAATCCTTTTATTTTAATTTGGTATAAATTCATCTCTTTGCTTAATCATTTAATGATTTCAGTTAAAATACTAAAGTAGATATTTGTTAATAACACTCATTTATGCATAACCATGATGAGTTGGAAATGTGTTTTTAAGAAAAAAAGGGTAATACTAATATTTTAACCCGAACTAGATTATGTTAAAATAAAATATAAGGATTAAATCTCAAGTTTGAGCATAGTAAAAGGGTTGAACAACAATTTGACCTTGATTATAATGTTCTTCATTTCTGCAGACTGAGCTTTTTTTTTTTTTTTTTTTTTATATTTTTACTAAAAAGGCTGCTTCTGCTGCTGCGAACACTGATCTTCCTTCAACCCATCCAATTCGTCTGGGCCTTGCCCTTAACTTCTCTGTGTTTTATTATGAGATAATGAATTCACCTGAGAGGTATATATTAAGTCTCTGTCTGTGTGTCTATATTTAGTATCGGTGATATGTTTGGTTATAAATTGGGAACGTGCAGGGCATGTCATTTGGCTAAGCAAGCATTTGATGAAGCCATTTCGGAGTTGGACACTTTGAGTGAGGAATCATACAAAGATAGCACCCTAATTATGCAGCTTCTGAGAGACAACCTCACCCTCTGGACCTCTGATTTGCCTGAAGATGGAGGTATTGTCTTGTTTTCAACTGAAAATAGCTTCCTTGTCCTCCCACATCAACTTCATTTAGGATCCTTCAAACTTGAATATACCTGTATATGAAACACACAAGTTGGAGTAAACATTATTGAAATAGCAGTGACATAGGACATAGTATTTGATCTTTTCCATGCTGTCCCATTCAAACATGAAGCCTTTTGGTTACATTGGTATGTTTGGGAAGCGTTGTCTTGAAACATCTAAGGACTATGAATTTTGATGCAGGTGAAGACACCGTAAAAGGTGATGATACTAAATCTGTGGCCAAATCTGAGGCAAAAGCCGAGGTATAAGGGCTTATCACTTGCCACCATTTCTTCTTTTTATTATGATTTCATCATATTATGGTTTTCATCCCTCTAAACACGGTCATTTTACTTTAATAATCTCATTTTAACTATTCCACTTAAAATCCCAAATTTGAGCATAGTGTAAGGATCAAAACCATAATTTGACAATTATTATTGCTTACATTCCTCACTAAATTGGGTTTTGCAGAAACATTGATAAAGAAAATCTGGGAGCCAGAATTGGGGGGTTGGGGGGGCGCAGTTCAATGTTTAAAATTTTCTAGTACTCTTTGTCTAAATTGGCTTCTTATAACTGTTCTTACAAGAGGATTGGATCAACCAGTTTAGCCCTTTGACAATGCTAAACGATCATTTGCAGTACAACCAAAAACCAGATGATGAAATCGATCACTTGAAATTTTATTTTTGTTTTAATTTAATATTCTCTAATATGAATTACTTGTTGAAATTATGGATAATTTTGTTATTTTTTTTTTTTGCTTTATATTGTATTGATTTCCCCTTTCCTTTTTTTGACTATATTTTGTGTCATATTATAAGCTTCTATTTTCAAGTACTTAGGTTGATGAATTGAATGTGAGTTTATGAAATAAATGGCAGCCTGCTGATTTTGAGATTACCCAAATTTGATTTATTGTTTTTCTCTGAATTTGGAAAGTTGAAAATGGTTTTAACATGATTTT
Organism: Gossypium anomalum; assembly: GCA_025698475.1. Taxonomy (NCBI): domain Eukaryota; kingdom Viridiplantae; phylum Streptophyta; class Magnoliopsida; order Malvales; family Malvaceae; genus Gossypium; species Gossypium anomalum. Next base: position 22,302,304 of record CM046968.1, read on the forward strand.
GAGAATGGTTTTATTTAGGGGTAAGAAAGGTTTATTGATTATGTATTGTGAGAGATAATATTAATTGAATAATAAAATTTTGTGTACAGAATATAAATGTAGGGGTGAGCATTCGATCGAATCGAATCGAATCGAATAAAAAATTTTCGAGTTAATCGAGTTTTCGAATCTTATTTTATCATCCTAATTTTATTTGAAATTTTCTCGAATCGAGTCGAGTGAGATGGAATTCGAATCGAATCGAATCGAATATATTTGTTCGAGTTAAATTTTATAAAATAATTTTGGGTCCTTGTAACCACTGTCACCCATCGTAATAAAATTTTTCTACCTTAATCAAAATTTTTATTAACTTTCATCACCTCATAATTTATTTATTAATCTTTTATATACGGGTTAGCTTCTTTGTTTGCTTAGTTGTTTCAATTATCTTCAAATTCTTGTCACTATGTATTTTGGAATTAAAAATATATTAAATGTAAAAATGTGTTTTTTAATAAAAGTTATTTTAAAGATAAAATGTGAAATTGATACTAATATAAAATTTTAATATGAATATTTAATGGCATAATTAATAATTCAATTTTAATATAAATATTTAATACGACTAAACAATTCAATCATATAAATAATATAAAATGTGAAATTTAATTTAATAATATAAATAATAGATATAAATAAAATTATTACTATTTATGTTTAGTGATTTTTTTGGATAATGTTGATTTTTATTTGAGAGTGAAAGGTGAGAAGTAAAAGTTTAGGAGAAAATAAAAGTTTTGGGAATAAAAGTTTGAGGGGAAGTAAATAGGTGGAGTAAAATTTTGGAGGAAAATATTAAAAAAATTGGGGGTGGATTTGGGGTAGATGGGAGGTGGGATGGGAAGGAAGTAAAAATTTTAGAGGGAAAGTGGGAGGGAGTAAAATTTTAGGGGAAAATAAAAGTTTTGAGGTTTTTGGGAGTAAAATTTTGAAAAAAGTAAATGGGAGAGTAAAATTTTGGTGGGAAATGGATTTTGGGTAGATTGGGGGGTTTGGGATGGAAGGGGAGTAAAAGTTTTGGGGGAAGTGGGAAGGAGTAAAAGTTTTGAGGAAAAGTAAAAAGGTTTGGGAGTTTGGGGTAAAAATGTAAAATATTATAGTCCGATATTCGAATTATTCGAATTATTCAGTTATTCGAATTTGAAAACTCAACTCGATTCGAACTCGAAATTGAAAAAAATTCGAGTTGACTCGAATAACTCGATTATCTTTCGAATAACTCGATTCGTTTAACTCGAAATTCGAATTTTTTTCGATTTTTTCGAGTCGAATCGAGTTTTGCTCACCCTATATAAATGTTATAAAAGGTATACTCTTTATTTAATAATTTTATTGAGCTAAATTTCAAATTTAATGCCACTATGAGCATAATTTACTTTTAAAAAACCTTTAAATATTAAAATTTCGCATTTTTATTAATGTTGTAAATAAGAGGGAAAAAATGTATTAAAACATATAAAATTAGCACCAATACTAAATATCTATCAGTTTAATTACTCATGTCCTACATTTTAAGATTTATTAAGTTTATTTTTTTAAATATATATATAATTTATTAAAGGACATAAATATATTTAGGGATATTTTGATTCATGAAATGTAAAATTATTAAAATAAAATTTTGTTGTATGGCAGATTATCTAAAACCTTTTTTATTAATGAATTTTTTTTTCCTTTTTTTTGGAAATATAAGATGTGATAAATGGAGAAGGAAAAGGGAAATGGGAGAAATTAAAGGCAAAGCTAACTGGGTTTACCCAATATAGACAACTTCTCCATCAATATAAGGAGATACATTAAAAGATAAAACAGAAATGGAAGAAGCAGGGATATTATCTCAAGAGATGCATATAAAAAAGCTGCCTGGCCTTATTCGCACTTCATTGACTCAATATCAAGCTCACTTTTCAAAGCGATACAATCGTTTATAACCGACCTAACTCAGAACGGAACCATGGGGCTGATCAACGCATTGTACACCACCATGCTCTCCAGCTCCAGAACAACCCCACGGATATTAAATTGCGGCCGAAATGTAACGGAAATGGAAGCTATCGCGATATCGGCGCAACGCATCAAAAAAATTGCATCACAATCGTTGCGGTTAAAATCCGTTATGTAATGCCGCAATAGTTATTAAAAAGCAGCGCAACGCCACATTAGCACCGCAACAGGTCATTTAGAGCTTTGTTTGCTTAATTGCAAAAGTTATAACATCTAATAATCAAATTTAAAGCTTCTATAAACTAATGTTGGAGTTTTTCAATGTTTAGGCTATAACGGGATAATTATAATAGGCAACCACTAAGATAATCAATGGCTAAATATACTTGTCTGTGGGTCAAAAGAATAAGAGAATCAAAATGAAAACAATATTGAATCTTGAGAATTTTAAAGTAAGAACCGGAAAGAATCATTAGCAGTATGATAGTAGCAAGCATGAAACTTGTAGACATTGTGAGAGACTTGAAAACTAAGTTCCCCTAATAAGATACAATAAAGCAATTAAAATGATTAGCTTTCTTATTCTTGAAAATTAAATAAAACTCATAAAATGTATAAATATAATTTGTTAAAAGTAGACAGATCTAGATCATGTTTCACGTAAGCTACACAATTTTTTTTTGTTTAACCGAGATTTTTAGTTTTGAATTTTTTCAAATTTTTATATAAATTATTATATTGAAGAGTTATGCCTATTTGTACAATTATTTTGGCGGGAACTAAGCATGTGGGTATTGAGTTTTCTTTTGAATTTTTACAAAACAAAGTTGTCTAAAACTATCTGAAATTAAATGAAATGACACTATCACATGCTTTGTGTAAGCATAGGAACTAATGTATATATATATATATATATATATATTCCTTTCCCCCTAAAATTCAGTTGAAAGCTTTAAAGCAAAAATTGTAAAGGGTTCAAATTCTTTTTACATTACTAGTCTACTACAGAATAACATTTTCGGGTGAAAGAGCAGAAGTATTGAATTTCAAATCCTCTCAACTATTTTCTTCATCATTTCAAGAACTGTTTCTTCTGTTTTCTATTTCAAGAGTTGTGTTCTTGAGTTAATAGTGAGGAATCGACATCATCTCAACTCATTTATAAAGCAAGAAATACAAGTTATGTAATTATTATTTTTAAAATATTATTATTTTGTTTATTACTTAGTTTAAATAATATATTTGTCTTACTAATTGAATTTAGAGTTGCTATGTAATTATTATTTTTACATATTTAATTAATAATTAGTTATATTTATATTGAATTTTATTTGAATTTTTGTAAATATTTTGTAGTGTTAATAATAAGTTTTATATTTTAGTGAATCTTTTGTATTATTAATTATAGGTCTTATAATTTTTTTCCATTTTTTTATTTTTAAGTCTTAATAGCAGTGTTTCTGCTGTTAAAGTTTTAAATCTTATTATTTTTGTTTCATTTTTGTAGTTTTAAGTCTTGTTATTTTTGTTTCATTTTTTAGTTTTAAACCTTATTATTTTTGTTTCATTTTGGTGAATATTTTTTATTGTTAGTTTTAAGTCCTACAATTTTTGTTTCATTTTTATGAATCTTTTACTAGTTGGTTTGAACTCAAATAATGATTAATAATAATTTTCATGCAGATATAAGAAAAAATGCCACGTTCAAGAAATAAAGAAGATGCTACTCCTAGTGATGATTATGGTTGGAGGTGGGAAGAACCTGTTGAAGATAATCATAATAATGTCAAATGTAGATTTTGTGGAAGAATTATTAAAGGAGGAATAACACTGTTGAAAGAGCATTTGGCTGCAAAAAAAAAAAAAAAAAAGGAATGTAGTACCTTGTCCACATGTCTTGGCAGAAGTTAGAAGAACCATTGCACAACAGCTTCAAGAATATCATAGTGAAAAAGCTGCAAAGCAAAGGAGGACAGAAGAATTAGAGGAAAGAATAAGATTAGGAGACCATGTAGACTATGGTGATAGTGGTGATGATGATGATGAAGAGTTAACTATCACAAGACGTGAGAGTATGAGACCTCAAGTTGAATTGGAAGAAAGGCAATGTCAAAGAGTAAGAATCTGTCAAGATCCAGTTTTTGAAATTGAAGGAGGTAGTAATTCTGAAACTCAATGAATTAGACAATCATTTAGTGTTCGTAATTCTGAAAGAAGTGGGAGGGAACATCAATGGACTAATCTTGACTCTTCTAGAGCTAGATTAGCAAACATGGATCCTGTTGTTGAAAGATCAAAAAGTTCGAAGCAATCAAAACTTAATTCGAGCTTTCTTAAAAGTGCAAAAGCTAAGCTAGGGAAAGCAATGTCCAAGTTGATATTGCATGAAGCTTTACCTGCAATTCTTGCTGAGTCACCATTTCTCCAACTTGTTCTTCAAGTTGCAGCAAAAGTTGGAAAATTGGTTAGGGGTCCTTCAACTTATGAGGTGACAAGAGTGTACTTGGAAGATGAGTATAAATAGATACAAGAATCAGTAAATAGCTTTAGGCCTATATGGGAAGAAAGATGGGTGACCATTATGTGTGATGGGTAGAAAGGGACAACTAATCAACATATAATCAATTTCTTGATTTATAGCACAAGATGTACTGTTTTTAAAAAATCTATTGATGCTAGCAGTGTTACCTCCCATATTGCTGAGTATTATTTTGGTTTAATGGACAAAATGGTCGATGAAATCGGTGAAGAATTTGTTGTTCAGGTTGTTATAGACAATAAAGCAGCTATCAAAGCCGGCAATCATATGTTGATGCAAAAGAAAAGGCACTTGTATTGGTCTGCATGTTTTGCTCAATGCTTGGATCCTATTTTGGAAGAAATTGGTTATAGAGAAAGTGTGAAAAAGTCTTAAATGAGGAAAAAAAAGATAACTTCTTTCATATACATCATAATTGGACAATTGATTATATGAAAAAAAATATACCAAGGGTGCAGAACTCTTATGACTTGGGATCACTAGATTTGCTACCAATTTTATTGCTTTGGAGAGATTGTTAGAAGCAAACAAACACTAAAGGAAATGGTGACTTCTTCAGCATGGAAAAGGTCCACATATGCAAGAAAACCAACTGCACTAAAAATGATGGAAGTCATTAACTCAAGTGAGTTCTAGAAAAAGGTTGTTGATGTCTTAAAGATCCAAGAATTGTTGGTTAAAGTGTTAAAAATGTGTGATGGCGATGAAAAACCAACTATGGGTTTTATTTATAAAGCTATGGATCAAGCAAAGTTGGCAATTCAAAGAGATTGTCGTTATTACCATAAATATTGAGATATCATTGATAAGAGATGGAGTAATCAACTTAATAATGATTTGCATTTTTCTGGTACGTCGTAAAACTTTTAAAAATTTTAATTTGTAAATTGTTTTATTTAGATATTTACTGTATTATTTATTATACAGGATATTTCTTAAATCTACAATTTTTGTATAGAGGCAATTCCACAAACTATGTGCTTTGTGAAACCATGAATCGAGTTAGAAATATTATACAAAAGCTAGAGCTTAACATGAGTAATCAAGTTTTGGCAATGAATCAGGTATATGTTTATATACTAAATTTGTAAAGGAACCTATAAATTCTTATATTTTAATTATTAATTTATTTATTTTTAGTTGTTGCTATATCGAGATAAAGTGGATTCTTTTGGAACACCATTAGCTCAAGCTGTAATTCTGAGGACTAATCCTAGTAAAAAAGAATTTTACCTTAATAGTTTTGTAGATAATAAAAATATATTTATAGATATTTTACGAATTGCATCTTATTATTTATGTTTTTTGGGTAACTGAATGGTGGATTAATTATGGAGGTTGTGCGCCTCAACTTCAATGCATTGTTGTTAGAGTTTTGAGTCAAACAACTTCATCTTCAAATTGTGAGCGCAATTGGAGTATATTTAGTTTGATCCACACAAACAAGAAAAACAGGCTTAAGCATAAAAAACTTCAAAAATTAGTTTATCTCCATTATAATATGAAGTTCAAGCTAAGGCACATGAAAATAAAAAAGTGTAAAAGAGTTAGAAATGGGATTTAATCCAATCAATTTTGAAGAGGAGGATCCATTAAATGCATGGATTGGAAAAAGAGAGGATTCAACGCTTGATAGTGAACCCAATTTTTCATGGTTGCATGAAGAGTTACTTAATGAACCTGATGAAGAAAATGCTGATGAAGAAACTCAATGCGACAATATGGATGACATTTCACCTACTCAATCTGTTAGAATTAAGTGACCCGAATCCTTATTTAAATAAAATACAGTGGTAAAATAAAATAAAAGAAGAATCCATATAGAATTACACTTCTTTTATTTTATTTTAGAATAAGGTTTTTTAAACCTTATTAAATTCCATCTATTTGATATTGATTAGAATAAGGTGTTTCGGTCTTACTAGAATATGGCTTTACAAGCCTATAAATAGACATAGTCTATTCCTTTTGTAATTATTCAAATTTGACATAGTGAATTTTCTTCTCCTCTACTCGTGGTTTTTTCCCGAAAGGGTTTCCACGTAAAAATTTGTGTGTTCTTTAATTTTATTTTATTTTATTTTTTCACAAATTGATATCTAAGCTTCCGGGTTGTTCATATCGATCACGGTAATGACGTCTTTGAAGTATGAAATTCCACTATTGGATCGCAACACCAGATTTGCGTTGTGGCAGATTAAGATGCAAGCAGTTCTTGCGCAGATGGATCTGGAGGATGCCTTGCTAGGGATAGATAAGATGCCTTCGACTTTAACAGATGAAGAAAAGAAACGTAAAGATCGAAAGGCGTTAACACAATTACATCTGTATTTGTCCAACGAAATTTTGCAGGATGTGATGAAAGAGAAGACCACCGCTGCATTATGGAAGAGGCTAGAATAAATATGTATGTCTAAAACTCTAACAAGCAAGTTGCATATGAAGTAGCGTCTTTATGCTCATCGTTTAGAGGAAGGTACGCCTGTACACGAACACTTAACAGTGTTTAAAGAAATTCTCTCAAACTTGGAGGCCATGGAGGTTCAGTATGATAAGGAAGATCTAGGGTTGATTTTACTTTGTTCGTTGCCCCCGTCTTATTCAACCTTTAGAGACACGATTTCATATAGCCACGAGTTTCTCACAGTTGATGAGGTTTATGATTCTTTGACCTCATATGATAAGATGAAGCATCTTGTGGTTAAACTCGACTCTCAAGGAGAGAGTCTTATTGCTCGTAGGAGACAAGATCGGAATGCTGATAATGATCGTGGAAGGACACAGGAACAGAATCCTCGCGGTAAATCTAAAGGTAGATCGAAGTCTTCAAACAGAGGTAAAACTTGTAACTTCAACAAGAAGAAAGGGCACATTAAATCTGAGTGCTATAAGCTACAGAACAAGATTAAAAAGGAGGCTGCGAATCAAAAGGGAAAACAACCAGAGAATTCTGGTGAAGCTGATGTTGTAGAAGACTACAGCAATGGAACTTCTAGTCGCTTCTGTCAATGATTTTAAAGTAAGCGAAGAGTGGATACTTGATTCAGGCTGAACCTTTCACATGAGTCCCAATCGGGATTGGTTTACAACTTACGAAACAGTGTCTGAAGGTGTTGTTTTGATGGGAAATAATGCTTCGTGTAAAATCAAAGGTGTTGGAACAATTAAAGTTAAGATGTTTGATGGAGTTGTCAGAACACTTAGTGACGTGTGACATGTTCCAGAATTGAAGAGAAATTTAATTTTGTTGAGTACTCTTGATTCAAAAGGGTACAGATACACAGCTGAAAGTAGGGTTTTAAAGATTTCCAAAGGTTCTCTTGTTGTGATGAAAGGGCAAAAAAAGACTTTCAAGTTATATGTTTTGCGTGGTTCTCATCATTCTTGGTGATGCAAATTGCCGTTTCCTCTTCCTTGTCAGATGATGATATTACTAAACTTTGGCATATGCGCCTAGGGCATATGAGTGAGAATGACATGGTAGAATTGAGCAAAAGAGGACTTCTTGATTGGCAATGAATTTGCAAACTAAATTTCTGTGAGCACTGTGTTTTTGGGAAGCAAAAGAGAGTTTGATTCACCAGAGGAATCCATAGCACGAAGGGAACATTAGAGTATTTTCATTTTGATCTGTGGGGGCCATCCAGAGTGCCTTCGAGAGGTGGAGCTAATTATATGCTAACCTTTATTGATGATTTTTCCAGAAAAGTTTGGGCGTTCTTCCTGAAGCAGAAAAGTGATGTGTTTTCTGTATTTAAGTCTTGGAAAATTATGATTGAAAAACAGACGAGAAAATAAATAAAATACCTTCACACAGACAATGGCTTAGAGTTTTGTTCTGATGAGTTTAATAGATTGTGCAAGTTAGAAGGGATCGTGAGACACTTGACAGTTCGTCATACTTCACAGCAAAACGGCGTTGCAGAACGAATGAACAAAATGATCATGGAGAAAGTTCGATGTATGTTGTCAAATGTCAACTTACCGAAGTCATTTGGGCGTACGGCCTCTCATCGCATTTTTTGATCAACCGATCTCCATCCGTTGCCATTGAGAAAAAGACTCCACAAGAGGTATGGTCTGATAATCCTGCTAATTATTCTGATTTAAAGATTTTTGGGTGTCCTGCGTATGCTCATGTTGATAATGGAAAATTGGAACCGGGATCCATTAAATGTGTTTTTGTTGGTTATAAAGCTGGCGTAAAAGGGTATAAGTTATGGTGTCCTGAAAATAAAAAAGTTGTGATTAGCAGAAATGTTGTTTTTGAAGAAACTGCTATGCTACCTAACTTATCTCTTAAAGACTCTTCCAATAAAGAAAATTAAAAGCAGATGGAGCATCAGATTAATACAGAGTCGACTCTTCAAGCCAGTACAAAAATTAAGAATAAAGTTGCTTCTTCACCGCAATACTCTATTGCCAAAAACAGAACTAGAAGAGAAATTAAACCTCCAAAGAAGTATGCCGAGGCTTATCTAGTTGCTCATGCTTTAAATGTGGCTGAAGATATAGATACAAACCGAGAGTCATCTAATTATTCTGAGGCAATTAGCTGTGAAGACTCAGAAAAGTGGATGTTTGCTATGCAAGAGGAGATAGAATCACTTCACAAAAACAGAACATGGGATCTTGTGAAACTTCCTAAAGGTAAAAAGGTTGTTCGTTGTAAATAGGTATTTAAAAAGAAAGAAGAGACTCCAGGAGTTGAAAAACCCAGATATAAAACAAGGTTTGTTGCAAAGTGTTATAGTCAAATTCCAGGAGTAGACTTCACAGATGTGTTCTCCCTAGTTGTGAAGCATAGTTCGATTCGAGCTTTGCTTGGTATTGTGGCCATGCATGATTTGGAGCTTGAGCAGTTAGATGTAAAAACTGTATTTTTGCATGGAGAACTTGAGGAGGACATTTACATGCAACAACCAGAGGGTTTTACAGTCTTAAAAAAAGAGGACTATGTTTGCTTGATGAAAAAGTCCCTTTACGGTTTGAAACAGTCACCAAGACAGTGGTACAAGAGGTTTGATTCCTTTATGACTTCTCATGATTTCAAAAGAAGTAGTTTTGATAGTTGTATTTACTTTAAGAAAAAAAAGTGATGGTTCTTTTGTGTATCTACTTCTTTATGTTGATGACATGTTGATAGCAGCAAAAGATAAATGAGAGATAAGAAAGGTCAAAGCCCAACTAAGTGAAGAATTTGAAATGAAAGATTTAGGACTAGCAAAGAAGATACTTGGTATGGAGATTCTCAGAGATAGAAAAACAAGTAAATTGTACCTAAGTCAAAAGGGGTACATTGAGAAAGTTCTTTGCAGGTTCAATATGCAGAGTGCTAAGCTTGTTAGTACTCCTTTTGCAGCCCATTTTAGACTTTCATCGGCTTTGTCTCCACAATCAGATGATGAGATTGAGTACATGTCACATGTTCTATACTCTAGTGCAGTGGGATCTCTCATGTATGCTATGGTTTGTTCACGTCCAGATTTATCATATGTAGTTAGTGCAGTTAGTAGATATATGACGAATACTGGTAAAGAACACTGGAAAGCAGTTCAGTGGATTTTAAGATACTTACAAGGTACTACTGATGTTTACTTACAGTTTGGAAGAACTGAAGATGGAGTCATTGGGTATGTTGATGCTGATTTTGCTGGAGACCTTGATAGAAGAAGATCTCTCACAGGTTATGTCTTTACAATCTGAGGTTGTGCAATTAGTTGGAAAGCCACTTTACAAACTACAGTCGCTTTGTATACCACTGAAGCTGAGTACATGGCGATTACTGAGGCTTGTAAAGAAGCTATTTGGTTGAAGGGACTCTTTAGTAAACTCAATGAAGACCTTCAAATCAACACAGTATTTTGTAACAGTCAGAGTGCCATCTTTCTTACAAAAGATCAAATGTTTCATGAGAGAACAAAACACATTGATGTTCAATATCATTTTTTTCGTGATATTATTGCTCGTGGTGATATTGTTGTAAGTAAAATTAGTACTCATGAAAATCCTGCAGATATGATGACTAAGTCACTTCCTACAACCAAGTTTGAGCATTGCTCAAACTTGGTTGGTGTTCATTGTTGAAGTTAAACCCTTAAGGGGTTTTATGGAAGAGGTAGAGAACTTGTTCGTTGAGAGTTCGAGATAAAGAACTTATTTATTGAGAATTCGTGTCAAGGTGGAGATTGTTAGAATTAAGTGACCTGAATTCTTATTTAAATAAAATACAGTGGTAAAATAAAATAAAAGAAGAATCCATATAGAATTACACTTTTTTTATTTTATTTTGGAATAAGGTTTTTTAAACCTTATTAAATTCCATCTATTTGATATTGATTAGAATAAGGTGTTTCAGTCTTACTAGAATATGGCTTTACAAGCCTATAAATAGACATAGTCTATTCCTCTTGTAATTATTCAAATTCGACATAGTGAATTTTCTTCTCCTCTGCCCGTGGTTTTTTCCTAAAAGGGTTTCCACGTAAAAATCTGTGTGTTCTTTAATTTAATTTAATTTTATTTTTTTACACAATCTAATGAGGAAAGTGTTCAACTATCAACATCAAGTGGTGGTGATGGTGATGATCTTGGTGGAAATAATAAAGATGCATGTAACGCCCCCACGCCCAAAATCGTCACCGGAGTCAAGCTTGAGGTGTTACTAAACTTATCTTACCTTTTAAACAACTCTAAACCACTTATTTTAATTTTCGGAATAAACTGTTTTTCTGCGTCATAGTTGCTTAAAAGTTCATTTCTCGAGTTTCAAAAGTCAAAATTAAGATCCGTAAATTTTTTCGAAACTAGACTCATATATCTATCTACTAATTTTTTTCTAAAATTTTTGACTTAGCCAATTAGTACAGTTTATTAGTTAAAGTTACCCTTGTTTCAAAATTCGACTGCACTGGCCTCTACTTACTACGAACCACTTTTCTCTCTGTACAAAAATCATATGACTATAACGTTTATTTCTATTAAAACTAGATTCAATAAGGATTCTAACCATATAAATTACACCACCTAATTATTTTTGTAAAATTTATGGTGAATTTCTAAAGTTTAAATAGGGGATCCAAAAATTGCTCTGGCCCTATTTCACTAAAACTTAGATATCTTATAAAATACAAAACCTTTACCTGTTTTGCTTATTCCATATGAAAATAGACACAATGAGTTTTAATTTCATATATTATTCACCATCAAAACATGTCTCTAAGATTTTTAGTGATTTTTCAAAGTCATGTTATTTCGATACTTGAATCCGTTTTTAAGTTACTTTCACATTTTTCATAGTTTTCATGTGATAGTTACTACTTATTCATACATACTATTAAACATGTATATCATCAGCCCTTCTATTAGTTAATCACTAGCAAGTATTTACACATCATTCATTGATGATATCATATCAAAAGAAACCAAGTTCCTATACATGCCATACACAAAACGCAAACGTCTAACTATACCAATGTGATTCCTTCGATAGTGTGATCGGTCTCCGACGCGTTTCCTTCCGATCCCCGAGTGGCTTGATAAAAACTATAAGAAAAAGAAAATAAAGAGAGTAAGCACTAGGCTTAGTAAGCTTACAAGCAAATAAATTACAACATTCAACATAATGAATAATTATACATAATGTCACCTAGCCTTATAAACTTCCTTTACTTCTCATTTTCCACCTTTTCTTTACTCACTTACCTTCTTTCTTACCGACCTTTCACTATTCATAGATATAATCTACCTTCCCTTTTGCTGATAATTCACTGTAATTTAACGTGTACAATGACCCATTGAACCACTCGGAATACTAAGGATACCGGGGTCATTCCCGCATCTATCAATATCTCGCTAATGCCATGTCTTCGACATGGACTTTCATGAATTATTCCTGTCTCCAATGCCATATATATATCTAATATGGGCTTACATGGCTCATTCCTGTCTCCAAAGCCATATATCTGATATGGACTTACATGGCTCATTTCGTCTCCGCATCTGTCCATCAACCCCAATATCCTAACATTCCTAAGGTTCAAACGGCATCCTAATGCTTTTTCTCTGTCATAAACCGCTTTTAATTTGACTTTAAATATTCTCATAAAATAAGTATATAAATGCTGAAAATTGACAATAATAATGTAAAATAAAATAATATTGCATTTATTTCTCAGTAAACTTACCTCGTATGAAAAAATAACTACTTTTACCATTTCGTCCACAACTTGGTATTTTCCCCATTTTAGCCCGAATTTCAGTTTTCCTTGATCTATCATTTAAAATATAGTCTAATTAGGACTCACATTATTCAAATTGACCCAAAATCATATTTTGGCAAAATTACGATTTGCCCCTAAACTTTCGTGATATTTACACTTTTGCCCCAAAGCTCGTAAATTAAACTTCAGCCTATTTTCTTATGTTTTATGACATGCTGGTCATTTTTCCCTTCTATGGCAGCATCAAATTCATACTCTAACATGCACTTATGACTATTAGGTATTTTTACCGATTAAGTCCTTTTACTCATTTTTGCTTAAAACCGAGTAGTACAAGTTGTCTAACATAATTTAAAACCTCATATTCTATCATAAAACACCAACATACACAAAATTCACCTATGGGTATTTTTCCAAATATGAACCCTAGGTTGAATTATTGCTAGCATAAGCTTAATCGAGCTACCGGACTCCAAAAACGTAAAAATCATTAAAAACGAGGCTAGAACGGACTTACAATCGAGCTTGGAAGCTTGAAAAACCCTAGCCATGGTTTCTCCTTGCTATATTCGGCCATGGGGTTGAAGATGAGCAAAATTGGCTTTTAATTTTGTATTTTAATTCATTTTACCCCTAAATGACCAAAATGCCCTTACTACTAAACTTTTCAAAAATTCCATCCATGTCCAATTTTTGTCCATAGACTTAGAAATTGGTAAAATTACTCTTTAAGGACCTCTAATTAATAATCTAATTCAATTTTATGCAAAATACTTCTAGAACACAAGTTTTGCAATTTATTCAATTTAGTCCCTAATTTCAAATTAAGCACTTTATGCATAGAATTTATTTACGAACTTTTCACACAATCATGCAAACATATCATAGACCTCAAAATAATAATAAAATAAATTTTTCTACCTCAGATTTTTGGTTTCAGTAACCACTGCTGTTCATTAGGCCCTATTTCGGGATGTTACATTTCTCCCCCCCTTTAGGGATTTTCGTCCCCGAAAATCTTACCTGTGAAGAGATTTGGGTACTGTTTTCGCATAGCCTCTTCGAGTTCCCATGTAGCCTTATCTACCCCATGTCTATTCCATAGTACTTTTACAAGTGCAATACTTTTGTTCCTTAATTGCTTTACCTCTCGAGCTAGAATCTTTCTTAGGTTCTTCACCGTAAGTCATGTCCATCAATCTCAACCTCTCCGTCTGAGAAATCACATGTGACGGATCTGAACGATAATGACGTAGCATAGACACATGAAATACATTATGAATCTTCTCTAACTCAATCGGCAAAGCTAACCGATATGCTAATGGTCCGACTCTCTCAATCACTTCAAACGGTCCAATAAAACGTGGACTTAGTGAGAACTTTCTTCCACAGGGATACTTTCAAAAAAACTTTGTCACCAACTTGATACTCAATCTCTTTTTCTTCAAATCTGCATGCGACTTTTGTGCATGCAGAATTTGCTTTCAAGCAATCTCGATGATTTTACTTTCTCTTGCTTTCCTTAACTAGATCAACCTCAGTAATCGATTTTCCTTAAGCTCTATCCAATACAAAGGTGTGCAACATTTACGTCCATACAAAGCTTCATAAGGTGCCATCTTCAAACTCGATTGATAACTATTATTGTAGGCAAACTCTACTAATGGTAAATATTTTCCCAATCGCCTTGAAATTCCAATTACACAACATCTAAGCATATCTTCAAGTACAGAATAACTTTCTCTCGATCGATGATCGGTTTGAGGATGGAAAGTCAGACTAAAACTCAACTTTGTGCCCAAAGCCTTCTGTAATTTCTTCCAAAATCGTGAAGTAAATCTTGGATCTCTGCAAAATGATCGATAATGGTACCCCGTGTAGTCTGACTATCTCTGAAATATACAACTCGGCCAACTTGTAAAGTGAAAAATCCATACGAACTGGGATAAAATGAGCCGACTTCGTTAACTTATCAATCACAACCCATATCGCATCTTTCTTTCTGCAAACGGCAATCCTGTCACAAAATCTATAGTAACTCGATCCCATTTCCACTCGTGGACTAGCACAGTACAAATAAACCTCAAGGAACCTGATGTTCACCTTTACTGTTTGTGGATCAAACATCTAGAAATGACTCAAATGTCCTTTTATTCCTACCCACCAGTACATTTTCTTCAAATCATTATACATCTTTGTACTACCTGGATGAATAGACAAAGAACTACTATGTGCTTCCTGTAAGATCTTTCGAATAAGCTCATCATTCTTTGGTACACATACCCTGTCTCGGAACATCAAACAACCGTCAGAACTGATCTGAAAATCTAACTCTATATCCAACTCACACTGATCTCTTTTGGCTAACAACTCACTGTCATTTTTTTTTTGAGCTTCAAAAATTTCTTCAAGAAACATCGATTTAGCTCTCAACTCAGCTAAGATAAAGCCATTATTTGATAAGGCTAGACTAGTGTTAAAAGCTCTTAATGCAAATAAAGATTTCCTACTCAAAACATTAGCAACAACGTTTGCCTTACCTGGGTGATAATCAATCACTAGCTCATAATCTTTAATTAACTCTAGCCATCTTCTTTGCCTCAATTTCAAACTTTTGTGATCAGTGAATATGTGGCACTTCTCACCGCATACAAATGATGTCTCCAAATCTTCAACGCAAAAATAATGACAACATAGCTCTAAATCATGTATCGGATAGTTCTTCTCATGTGGCTTTAGCTGTCTAAAGGCATAAGCAATTACCTTCCCTTCCCGCATAAGTACACAACCAAGTCCATTCATGGGCGCATCACTCATAAATCACAAACTCCTTACTGGTTCTAGTTGTACTAAAACAGGAGCTTTAGTCAATAATGCTTTTAACTTGTCAAAACTCATTGACACTTCTCGATCCATTCAAACTTGATATCCTTTCGCAGCAATCTTGTCAATGGGTAGCTATCATGGAAAATCCTCTACAAATCGCCTATAATATCCGGCAAGACCAAGAAAACTTCTAACTTCTAATACATTTCTAGGAGGCTTCCAATCAACAATGGCTGAAATCTTGCTAGGATCAACCTTAATACCTTCACTTAAACAATATGTCCAAGAAAACCAACTTCTCGTAACTGAACTCACTTTTGCTGAACTTGGCATACAATCGATTATCTTTCGAATCAGAAAAAGCGTTCTCAAATGCTCTGCATGCTCGGTCTCATCATGAGAATAAATCAAGATATCATCAATGAACACAACTACAAACTTATCCAAATGCGGTCTGAAAATTCGGTTCATTAAGTCCATGAAAATGGCAGGAGCATTAGTCAAGCCAAATGGCATCACAAGGAACTCATAATGACCATACCTAGTCCGGAAAGCAGTCTTCAGGACATCTGACTCTTTAACTCGCAACTGATAGTATCCGGATCTCAAATCTATCTTGGAGAACATAGTAGCTCCCTTCAATTGATCAAACAGATCATCAATTCTAGGCAATGGATACTTGTTCTTTACTGTTACCTTGTTAAGTTGCTAATAGTTTATGCACAATCTCATCGATCTGTCATATTACCTTGTTTCAATTCCAGGAATTCCTTTCTCTTCTGGTCAATAAACCCCTGATTGATGTACTTTTTATGAAATTCCTCCTGAAAGAAATCCCAAGTGATCCTCTACTTTGGTACAACTAATACAAGTGTCTTCCACCAGTAGTAGGCTGAGTCTCTAAGAAGTGATACTACACATTTCATACATTCCTCGGGTGTACAAGATAATTCATCAAAGACTCTAATAGTATTTTCTAACCAAAATTCTGCTCTTTCTACATCATCATCTTTTGTTGCTCGGAACTCTTACGCCCTTTTGTTTCTGATTCTATCAATCGGTGGCTTTTCTCTTATCATTGTAATCGTGTGTCGGGAAGCTTGAGCTACATGGGTAGCTCGAGAATCATGAGAGGTGGAGGTCTAATCGCCGGATTCGTGCAAACGAACTCGACAAAACGAATCATTCAAAGCTTGGAAGAGAGCTTCTCGAGTCACTCCCCACGATTAAGCATTCGGCTATTTTCGGATGGCGCTACCCCTTCGCGGGAGCAGCGCATTACTTTCTACACCATCATCACCAGCTCGCTTGGGATCCATTACAATAAAACAAAATATTTAAAAATCGTCGAGTCGTCACACTATCAAAATACAAGTATGGCATGTATAGCTAGACTTTTACTCACACTAACTATTCCGAGAACCGACTAAACCTGCTCTCGATACCAATAAATGTAACGCCCCACGCCCAAAACCGTCACCGAGTCAAGCTTGAGGTGTTACTAAACTTATCTTACCTTTTAAACAACTCTAAACCACTTATTTTAATTTTCGGAGTAAACTGTTTTCCTGCGTCATGGTTGCTTAAAAGTTCATTTCTCGAGTTTCAAAAGTCAAAATTAAGATCTATAAATTTTTCCTGAAACTAGACTCATATATCTATCTACTAATTTTTTTCTAGAATTTTTTACTTAGCCAATTAGTACAGTTTATTAGTTAAAGTTACCCTTGTTTCAGAATTCGACTGCACTGGCCTCTACTTAATACGAACCACTTTTCTCTCTGTAAAAAAATCATATGACTATACCGTTTATTTATATTAAAACTAGATTCAATAAGGATTCTAACCATATAAATTAAACCACCTAATTATTTTTTTAAAATTTATGGTGAATTTCTAAAGTTGAAACAGGGGATCCAGAAATCGCTCTGGCCCTATTTCACTAAAACTCAGATATCTTATAAAATACAAAACCTTTACCTGTTTTGCTTATTCCATATGAAAATAGACACAATGAGTTTTAATTTCATATATTATTCACCATCAAAACATGTCTCTAAGATTTTTAGTGATTTTTCAAAGTCATGTTATTTCTGATACTTGAATCCGTTTTTAAGTTACTTTCACATTTTTCATAGTTTTCATGTGATAGTTACTACTTATTCATACATACTATTAAACATGTATATCATCAGCCCTTCTATTAGTTAATCACTAGCAAGTATTTACACATCATTCATTGATGATATCATATCAAAAGAAACCAAGTTCCTATACATGCCATACACAAAACGAAACGTCTAACTATACCAATGTGATTCCTTCGATAGTGTGATCAGGTCTCCGACGTTTCCTTCGATCCCCGAGTGGCTTGATAAAAACTATAAGAAAAAGAAAATAAAGAGAGTAAGCACTAGGCTTAGTAAGCTTACAAGCAAATAAATTACAACATTCAACATAATGAATAATTATACATAATGTCACCTAGCCTTATAAACTTCCTTTACTTCTCATTTTCCACCTTCTTCTTTACTCACTTACCTTCTTTCTTACCTGACCTTTCACTATTCATAGATATAATCTACCTTCCCTTTTGCTGATAATTCACTGTAATTTAACGTGTACAATGACCCATTGAACCACTCGGAATACTAAGGATACTGGGGTCATTCCCCGCTCTATCAATATCTCACCCAATGCCATGTCTTCGACATGGACTTTCATGAATTATTCCTGTCTCCAATGCCATATATATATCTAATATGGGCTTACATGGCTCATTCCTGTCTCCAAAGCCATATATCTGATATGGACTTACATGGCTCATTTCTGTCCTGTCCTGTCCTGTCAACCCCAATATCCTAACATTCCTAAGGTTCAAACAGGGCATCCTAATGCTTTTTCTCTGTCACTTGGCCTTTAATTTGACTTTAAATATTCTCATAAAATAAGTATATAAATGCTGGAAATTGACAATAATAATGTAAAATAAAATAATATTGCATTTATTTCATCAGAAACTTACCTCGTATGCAAAAATAGCTACTTTTACCATTTCGTCCACAACTTGGTATTTTCCGCATTTTAGCCCGAATTTTAGTTTTCCTTGCTCTATCATTTAAAATATAGTCTAATTAGGACTCACATTATTCAAATTGACCCAAAATCATATTTTGGCAAAATTACAGATTTGCCCCTAAACTTTTGCATATTTACACTTTTTCCCCAAAGCTCGTAAATTAAACTTCAGCCTATTTTCTTATGTTTTATGACATGCTGGTCATTTTCCCTTCTATGGCAGCATCAAATTCATACTCTAACATGCACTTATGACTATTAGGTATTTTTACCGATTAAGTCCTTTTACTCATTTTGCTTAAAACCGAGTAGTACAAGTTGTCTAACATAATTTAAAACCTCATATTCTATCATAAAACACCAAAATACACAAATTTCACCTATGGGTATTTTTCCAAATATGAACCCTAGGTTGAATTATTGCTAGCATAAGCTTAATCGAGCTCTCTGGGACTCCAAAACGTAAAAATCATTAAAAACGAGGCTAGAAACGGACTTACAATCGAGCTTGGAAGCTTGAAAAACCCTAGCCATGGTTTCTCCTTGCTATATTCGGCCATGGGGTTGAAGATGAGCAAAATTGGCTTTTAATTTTATATTTTAATTCATTTTACCCCTAAATGACCAAAATGCCCTTACTACTAAACTTTTCAAAAATTCCATCCATGTCCAATTTTTGTCCATAGACTTAGAAATTGGTAAAATTACTCTTTAAGGACCTCTAATTAATAATCTAATTCAATTTTATGCAAAATACTTCTAGAACACAAGTTTTGCAATTTATTCAATTTAGTCCCTAATTTCAAATTAAGCACTTTATGCATAGAATTTATTCACGAACTTTTCACACAATCATGCAAACATATCATAGACCTCAAAATAATAATAAAATAAATTTTTCTACCTCAGATTTTTGGTTTCGTAACCACTGTTCCGTTTAGGCCCTATTTCGGGATGTTACAATGCATGCCAAACAGAACCTGAGCACATGTATTTTGACACATTTTATGGAGGCCAAGGTATGACTAGATATCCTTATGCTACTGATCCAGGTTTGTATGAAACAAATGCATCTATTAGTTCACAACATAGAAGAGTTAGAGATGATAGAACTCATGCGAGGATGAGAGAGCACTTTCATGATTCATTTACAAGCTCATCATCATGTATTTTAGCTACAAATGAGAATGAAATTAATTAATCATCATCTTAGAGTTATCATTCCTACCAACCACATGCATTTTATTCACCTTACTTTGGACATAATTCAAGCTATGGATCTTTTGGTTATCATTTACCTCATCACATGTTTCCTACCAATGATGCATTACATGGTTCTATCCCTCCATATTTTGCATACAATGTGATGCCTTTTTCACATGGAATGGGAGGTGATCCAAACCAAGGAAGTGAAAATAGAGATGATTTAGATCCTCCACATCATTCAGTATGGTGGTGAATTATATAACAAATGGGGTTTTTATATTTGTATGTTTATATTTTTCCTTGTTAAGTTGATGTAAAATTAACTTTTCATGTCAAAATATGAGATAATTTATATGTTAATTATTAAAATTATGGTTTCTATTATTCATGGTTTAGTGTGATAATATTTGTATGGTTCATATTTGTTTTCAATGAATTTTTATTTATAAAATTATATTTTTATTTTTATAAATTAAATAAACCACATAAAAGAGTATCATTAATGTTAGAATAATAAAATATGGTTATAAAATGTATAAATATAATATTTTTGAAACATTGTGATTTTTGAAAAAAAATCACATCCGCAACAACTATTTTGCATTACGTAGCGTCTGCAACATTCGCAACCGCAACGGACTCCGCAATCGCAATTTAATACTATACGGCCTATTCAGCTGTAAAGATTTTATCCATCATATGCCTCGGCTACATAAGCTTCAAAAATACTAGCCTTGTGACTTGAGAGTGCCTCTATAACATCACCACCATCATCCTACAATACAACAGCAAAAGTAGAAGCCCCTTTCCGCCTGAAAAACTGTTGCATCAGTATTGCATTTATAACAGCCACGTGACGGAGCTGACCAAGTGGTAGCAGAGACTAGAAGGTGAGATGGTTGGTTAGGTTGTTGTTGAAGAACAGCTCGAGAATCAACCTAATTCTACAAGAAGCTGATTAGCCGTAACATCCCACCATACCAAAGAAACCAGTTTCGTTTGAACCACTAAAACCATAAATATGTGAACAACCAGGGTCATACTTTGCTTTCAAACAATCCTTGATAAAACTTGAAATAGTAGTAGTACCGACTGTAACCCTTAAGTATTCCCACACCTCCATCGCTTTAAAACAAAGATAAATTACATCAATAGTCACTCAGCTTTGATCTCAATAACAAAATAATCACTCAACTTTCAAAAAATAACAAACCAATCCAAATAACTATTTTCTGTTCTAGACGTAACAAAAAGTTGACTTGTCATTTAACTGGCCACATTGGCATTCTAGCTATCGTTTAAATGACCCTAATTTAAGAACCCTAGTTAGGAAATAGACTGTTTTGTTCCTCCAAGGTGGAGCCACCACCTAGTTTGCTACTGTCCTTTTGAATCTTTCTGCCCTCGGCGACTCCATTGAATCTTTGTCCTTTTTTTTTTCCTTTCTCTTCTCCTCTTTTCTTTTTTTTTTCTTAACTCTAGTTGCTGCTATTCATGGCCTTCTCTGACCAACCGTCATCACCAAATGGCTCCTCTTTTCCTCTTCTCAAATATCAATTCAGATTTTCCAATAAGCTTTTAGAATTTCGAGATTAAGACCTCAAAGCTTTGAACAAGGCTTCAATGGATCTTTATCGACCACCATGGATCACCATCATATTTCAACCACAACTCTTCTTTCCAACCATGGCTCTTGACCACTCGAATCATTGAACTGGTGGCTCAAGTTCTTCTCTTTCATTCTTTTCCTTTTTTAGTTTTTTTTACTTTTCTTTTTGATGTAGGCCAATTTGGGATTCTTGTTCTTTTTTTGCTGGTTTGATTTTGGATGCTTGCTATTTAGTATTTTTGTTTTTGGTTGGGATTTTACGGGTCTAGAATGTTTAGGGGTTGGGATTTGATGGTTGTGGTAGTGGTGTCTTAGAAAATGAGTGACAATGAGTGATGATGGTATGGTGATTAAATGATAGTGGGCTTGTGAAGGTTGCCAATGTCGAGGGTTGTGGCGAGGGAGTTGAGAGGGATAAAGAAAAATGGTGAAAAACCCCATTTTTCTCTTTTTGTTTTTGCTGTTTAATGGTGGCGTGTGAGAGGGATGATAGGAAAATGTCCAACATGGCCAGTCACCTATCTCATTAAGCCTGTAATGGAAAATGTTAATGGGTGACTGATTTGTCATTTTTTTGGTAATGTTAATGACCGATTTGTTATTTTTTAAAAGTTGAGTGGCTAAATTGAAAGTTGAGTAGCTGTTTTGTCATTTAGGTCAAAGTTGAGTGCCTGTTAGTGTAATTTGTCCTTAAAACAATAGAGCAATACATGATCAATGGTCTTGGGTTCACCACACCAACCACACCAAATATCAACGTTCAGACTCCTAGTTGCACTATTGGTGCATAAGTCTCATTCACATAATAAGATAACCATTGTCATTGGTATAAAATAAAAAAAAATATTGAAAGAATTAAAAATAAAAATAAATAACTTTATTTTTTAAAATAAATATTAATTTATAATTATTAAAAAGAAATAAATATAAAAATATCAAATTTGAAACTCAAAACCCTAAGCCTGAAATCTAAATTTGAAAAATTGGTTCCTGAAACTTGAGACAGAAATAAAATAATCATAATTAATAATTAATTATGTTTAAATAAAGTTAGTAGTATTTATTTTCAAGTCCTTCAATATTTTTTATTTTACATTAGTGGTGATTTGTCATCTTATTATTAAATAATGGTGATGAAACCTATACACACACGGTTAGATCTGCTCATGGGCAGGGCCACCTGGCCCAACCCGAAGGCTCGTCTAAAAAGTGGAAGGGTTTGGGTAAAAATATAGGCTCGAAAAATGGGCTTGGGCAAAAAAGTAAGGCCTGTTTTAAAAATAGGCCGGGCTTCGAGTAAGACATTTTGGCCCGAGCCTGGCCCAAATTCACTAAATGCTAAAAAAAATATTTTTTTTGTTATTTTAAAGATATTTTCTTGTTATTTTCTCTCTATTTTGCTACAATTTCATTATTATATTGCTACTATTTTGTTGTTATTGTTTGGATATTGTATAACACTTGTTTTCGTAACAGCCCGTTTTTGAGTCAAATCAGAATAGTGGTTTAAGGTCCACAAATCCGCGGTTAAAATATTTATTTTATTATTTTATTAAATTTTAAAGCATGATAGAATTATTGCGTGAAAGTTTCGTAAAGAAATTTTGCTATTTGAATGCTTGATTCGGTAAAAAGGACTAAATCACGTAAAACATAAAAGTTGTATTCTACTTGTTAAAGGTGTTTAATTGTTATGATTTAGTAAATTAAAGGTCCTTATAATGTTATTAGTCCATGATTAGTGTTAGTGGACAATTATGACCATTCATTATATGTTTATACATGTTTATAATAAAGGGTACTTTGGTAAATTAGAAATTAAGTTATAATTTAATTAAACAAAACCAATTCATTTCATTCATCTTTGTTATGAACTGAAAATAGAAAAGAAAATAAGGGTTTGAAGCTTCCATGATTTCGGCACACTCCTAGCTTGATTAAGGTACGGTTTTAGCTCTGTTTTTGATGATTTCTATGTTTTTGTGATCATTGCTTTGAATTCTAGCTAACCCGTACCTTAGATTTTGAAACTGTTAAAGATTTAACATGTTTCCATTGTTGAATACTTGAGTAATTTGATGGTTGATGATGGATTTTGATTAATTGTTTATAGTTAAACTAGTTTTGTAAAGTGATTTTTGATAAAAATGTAAAAAAGGGTTAATTTGTGAAAATGTAAAATGTGGTGGTTAAAAGTGTGAAATAATGAAAGATATGGGCTGCTAGGAGTCCCTATAAAATTCAGCTAAGCATGGGTAATACTAAATTGAATGAATTTGCAATTTTATGTGAAAAGGACTAAATTGTAAATAATATAAAAGTATAGGGGTAATGTGTAAATTTGTTAAAATATGAATTATGGGCTATATTGAATAGATTGAATACTGAATGTATTGAATTTGATAATATATAGATCAAGATAAGCCGAGATCAAGTTTAGATCGAGAAAAAGGAAAATTTGATGATTAGTCGATAATTTCTATCTGAGCAACTCGAGGTAAGTTCGTATAATTAGAATCAGACTTTTAAATACGTGTAATTATTTGAAATGAATGTGTATAATTGAGTATTTGATACATTTGGATTGTAAATGCCTTATCGATATAGTTTATTTGTTACCGAGCCCCGTTTGAATCGTAAGAATTCGTAGGATACGAGTGACATGTCACTAGGGTTACCGTTTCGGTTGAGATCCTACATGTGTTGCAAACTCACCGCAGCTCGTATGAGCTTACCGATATATCAGCTCGTTAGAGCTTCATCGTCTCTCACTCATATGAGCTTCTTTGTTCACCAGTCGCCAGCTTCTTGTTTTCACTCAATAGAGTTACTGTTCATTAGCTCAGGAGGATCTTATTGATCATGGCTCGAAAGAGCAAAAATGATAATAAATTGAAGGATTATTGATGTATATCACCCTAGTATCCTTTGAAGTTCTAATAGCTTCAACGGACATAAATACTGTTTTTATGGATAAGCTACTTTTTGCAAACGGATTTTTGTTTATATGATTGAGAATGAAATGTTACTAATGTTGTACATGATGAATTTGGTATAATGCAATGTATTGAGTATTGAATTGAAATAATGGATGGTTACATGTACTTATATGGCTAACTTGTTGATGAGTGTTTGTGTTTAGGCTGTAATGACCCAAAATTTACGGATACCGGAAAAGCGAGTTATAGGGCCTCCGTCTTAGTGAACCAAGTTTGTAAATATTTATTAGAAATATTTGTGAGGCTAGTTGTGTGTATAATTAGGTTTTAATTAAGTGAATTTAGCTTAATTAAGAGAAATTAGGAAAAAGGGCTAAATTGAATAAGGGGTAAAAGTAGAATTATAGATTAATAAAAAGAAAGGGGGACCCAAATGGAAAATATACCATTCACCATAAATGAGGCAGCAAATGTTGATAAAAATCCAAGTTTTTTATTGTTTAATTATTATTAAATTATAATGTATATAATTATTTTATTATATGGTAATTTATATTAGTTATAAATTAAAAATATTATATTATATGAATAAATAAAAAATTTGCCAAATGGATGGTGATGATATTGTATAATTGTAAAAAGAATATATAAGTACATTTGGAATACTTATATTTAATTAGTAAATATATATTTATTATTTATTATTGCTAAGTAAAATATATTTATTAGATAAATAATTAAATTGTGAGATTTTTGTATAATAAACAAATTGGATAGTGACAATTGTAATAATGTAAATATATACATTTGTATTATATTTTTTTATTTACTTGAAAATTAAGTAAAAGATAGTTATAAATTAAATAATTACATTATGAGATTTTTCTGTATGATAAACAAATTAAGTGGTGACAAATGTAATGTAGATATGTGTTATTAAAAGATATTTATTATAATTATTATCATTATTAACTAATATATATATATATATATATATATATATATATATATATATATGAAATAAAGAAAGAAAGAAAAAGAAAGAATAGCAGAAGCCATTCGAAAACAAGAAGAAAGAAAAGGGAAAGAAAAGAAAAAGGAGAAAACTAGGGTTTGAAGCTTTAAAGTTTTAATAGGTAAGTCAGTTAAGTCATTTTTACTTAATTTTGATGTTTTAGAAGCTTTAGAACAAGGTTTTGATGAATTTAAGTTTGATACTTTGAAAGTTCATAGGTTTATAAGTATTGTTCATGTTGAACAAAAAGATGAAATAAGGATTTAATTGAATGAATTTCAAGTTAGATTTGGTAAGGGATTGAATTGTAAAGAAGCTATAAGTTTTGTGTTTAAAGGACTAAATTGAAAGAAATTTTAAATTATAATTTTATTATGAACATTAGACAGTTAAGTGAAATATGAAAGGAAATTGAATAGAAATGAAGTATGAATTGAATTATAAAAATAAATGAGTTAATTAGGATTAAATTAGAATTAGGGTATAAATTGAATATAAATTCAATCATTTATTATAAATTAGTGCTGTAATTAATAGGTGTAAATTATTATTATTATTTTCGTAGTTAGCAAAGAATCCAAGGCATCGGCACCGAAAGGAAAGGAAAAGTTATCGAGGAGTAATCGAACAAATCCGAGTTTGTATTACTATAATTCAAATCTATTTATTATTAATTGTTATATTTTAATTAAAATGCATGGCAAGTAAAATTAGGTAAGCAATTGAAATGATGATATTGATTTGAACGAAATTGATTCAAAAATGTTTATGGCTATTGAAATTGAATGTGAACAAATTGGAAATTAAAAGTGATTTGAATTAAGTAATTGAATTATGAATTATGTGAATTATGATTGGAAACTAAAAGTGATTTGAATTGAATCAAATTGAATTGAATGAAGAAAATATGTGAATTGTGTATTGATTGAAAAGTGGTTTGAATTGAATCGAAATATGATTATATGTGATTATCTGAAATATGTATTGGTATTGAATTGTTTATTGATTAGAAAGTGGAAAAGTGAATTTGAATTAAATGAGAATTGAATTGAATGGTGAATGTGTGTGTATAATTGAACTGTGTATTGGTTTGAATGTGAAATTGTAATTGAAAAGTGATCTTAAATTGGAAATGAAAGTGAATTGAGAATTAAAATACCCTATTAACTAGTCGGGTTGAGTTGGATATAATTGGCATGCCATAGGATTTGGAAGAGTACGGGATATATCGGCTTTGCCGATCACGCACTTTATGTGTCATATATCAGGTACTTTATGTGTCGTATTTTAGGCACCTCGTGTGTCGTTTCAGGCACTTATGTGTCCTATACTGATTAGGTACTATGTACTGTTTTAGGCACAATGTGCTGTACTGGTATGTTTGGGTTGGAATCCATGTATCTGTCAAAGTTCGGGTTTGTTAATAGGGTGAATAACTGAAATGGGAAAATTAAATAAATTTGATTGATCGTACTATTAAAAAAATGAGAAAGAAATTATGAGTTGAATTGTGAATGGAATTAAGATGTGAGATTTGAAGTATGAACTTAAGGTTCATGAATTTGCTAAAATATCGAATTATTAATATTGAACTCAGTTGAATAAATGAAATGAGAAAATCAAATGAATTGATCGATTGAACTATTGGAAGTATGAGAAAGTGAAATTATGAATTGAAATGTAAATTGAAATTGAGTTATCGAAATAAGAAGTGAAAATAGAATGAATTGGAATGAAATAGTGTATAAGTTAGTTGAATATAATCTTATGAATTAATTATAATTATTTTTATTGAAAAATGTTGGTTTAAATAATTTTTGAAAGACTAATGTTGTAAGGTTTTAAATATGGAATAGAATAAGTTATTGAATTAGGATATAGAAATGAAATATATGAAATAATGATTTTATGAAATGGTTATTGATGAAATACAAGAAATGGATACTGATATAATAAGAAGATATATAAATTAAAATAAAGAAAAGCTATTTAAGATATATATTATTAGAATAAATTAAAAGTTTAAATGCATGAATGATTTATTGAAGGTAAAATAGTGGTAAGATTTAATGTGTATATATATTGTTTTTACCTTAAGTATTTGAATTATAGTAATACCATTGGGTGTATACTCAGCGTACAGTTTGTTTTCGTGCATAGATTAAGTATCGAAATTTTGAAGAGTTGTATTTGAGATTATGAGTCTTCATCTCATCACATCTTCAAGCAACAAGAGGGTACGTTTTAAAATTTTGAATAAAATGGCATGTACTTAGGAAAAATTAAGTATGTCCCAAGTAGTAGTGATGGATTTAAATATTTTTATTTAAATTTATTATTTGTCCGTTTTTATGTTCAAATATAATAGTAATTAGCCAAGAATTACTTTGGCACCAAATGTAATATTCCTATATCAGGTTCCTTGAGTCGAACATGGTATAGGGGTGTTACATAGGCATTTGGAAATTGAGTTGAGTATAGTTTATTTATTGCCTTAACTGTATAAATGGTAAGTTTAATTATGAATTATACGGGCCTACTAAGCTATAAAGCTTACTCTGTTTTTTTTTCTATATTTTATAGAGGTTTGTTAGCTCGTTCGTTTCGGACAAGTCGAAGTTACACAAAACACTATCCAATCACCGATTGGTACTTTTGAACTTGTGGATAATTATAATTATGGCATGTATAGGCTAGTTTTAAAGATGACAAATATGGTTACTTGAGATCATGGTGTTGGTACATTTTGTGTATAGGTTAAGTCATGTGATTTGGATAAACTTGATGCTATATTTTGGTATGTTTTGGTAAATAGTTGTTGGAATAAAGATATGCAAATGTCTTTTGGTATATGGTAGATTCATGAATGGAAAATGTATGATATCAGTTAAGCATTGAATACTATGATAATTGGTATAATTTGTGTATGAAATGTATAGAAAGACTGCCTGTTAGAGTTATGAAATGTTGTCATTTATGTTTGTGAAAATAGGGTGGCAAAATAGCTTTGCAAATAGCCTATATTTGTCCACGTGGGTAGAGACACGGGCGTGTGTCTCAGCCGTGTGTGACACACGGTTTTGCTACACGGCCGTGTGTCTCCTGGTGCTGAAATTGAATTGGAGTCAATATGCTCCATACGTTCTTACACATGGGCGTATGACTGGACGTGGGGTATGAGTCAGCGAGTTACACGGCCTAGACACACGGACGTGTGATCGGTCGTGTTAATAAGTCAGTATATCACACGGCCTGACACATGGGTTTGTCTTCGGCCATGTGATGCAAGTTAGTATGTATGCCCTGTTTCTACACTGTCTAAGACACGGGCGTGTCTACTAGCCGTGTGAGGCATATGGCCTGTTCACACGGGCATGTGACCCTTGAAAGGTTGAAATTTTTCTAAGTTTCCAAAATTTTCATATGTTATCGGTTTAGTCCCGAACCACTTTTAAAGTATATTTAAGGCTTCTTAAGCCTTATAAGGGACAATGTGATTGTGTTATAAAGTATTAGAATATGAATGTATAAATGTATGAGATATGGATATTAAATGATGTGAATTGATCAGTAATACCTCGTAACCCTAATCTAGCAACGGACACGGGTTAGGGTTGTTACATTTATTAGTATCAGAGCTATGGTTTAGTCGATTCTAAGACTAACATAGCTTATGTGAGTCTAGCTATACATGCCATATTTAAAACTGTGATAGTGTGATGACTCTTGATGTTTTCAAATGTGTTTTTATATAGTAATGGATCTTGAACAAGTCAGAGCGGGTGATGTTGAGTAACGTAGCGCCAGACTTTTCGCTCGAGGACAGAAGACTTTACGAATCTAGACCCGTAACGAGTAGTCACGGGGGTGAGGCTAAAGAAGCCTTCTTTCAGATATTGAACGAGTGGTTTACACAGTACATTCGTATGAACCCTGCTGTTTAGCAATCTTCACCCCTACCTATTCCTCAGCCGATCCCTGTAGTTCCTTAAGGTATGGATCCCCTGCGATTGAATAAGCCACCTGTTGATAAGATACGGAAACACGAGGCTGAGGAATTCAGATCCACTATTAATGATGACCCTGAGAGAGCCGAGTTTTGGCTTGAAAACATGATTCGGGTATTCGACGAATTATCTTGCACACTTGAAGAATGTTTAAAGTGTGTTGTATCACTGTTAAGAGACACTGCGTATCAGTGGTGGAATACCTTGATATCCATAGTTCTGCAAGAAAGAGTTACTTGAGATTTCTTTCAAGTTGAATTTAGAAAGAAATACATCAGCCAAAGGTTCATTGATCAGAAAAGAAAAGAATTTCTTGAATTAAAATAGGGTCATATTTCGGTAACTGAATATGAAAGAGAGCTTGTACGACTCAGCAAATATGCTCGTGAATGTGTTTCTTCTGAAGCTATAATGTGTAAAAGATTCAAGGATGGATTGAATGAAGAAATTAGACTGTTGGTTGGAATTCTTGAGTTGAAAGAGTTTGTTGTTCTGTTTGACAGAGCTTGTAAAGCCAAAAAGCTTTGCAAAGAGAAAAGAAAAGCCGATTTTGAGCTAGAGATTTTAGAAAAAGATTTGCGGGCAAATCACATTAGTCAGCATCAAAGAAATCTAGAAAATATCATCCTCGTTCTGTTACTTCCGCGGGGATTTCGATTAGAGACAGAGATGCGAGACATTTTAGCTCTAAATCTCAGGCGACATCTGTTGCCAGTGTGGGAAGTGTTAGAAATGCTGGACTTGAATGTAAACACTGTAATAAGCGACATTATGGTGAATGTAAATTAGTGAGCGAAGCTTGTTTGAAATGTGAATCTCTTGATCATTATTTCCAGGACTGTCCAGAAAAGTTTACAACTGAAAGAGATCAGCCGGTGAAAGTAAGTAACACGACTACTAGAGGGAGACCGCCCCGAAACACTGAAAATACGAGTGAGAATGTGTATTGGCTATAGACAGCTGAATAAAGTGGCTATAAAGAACAAATACCCTCTATTGCGAATTGACGATTTATTTGATCAGTTGAAAGGGGCCACAGTATTTTCAAAGATCGATTTGAGATCGGGTTATTATCAGTTGCGAGTTAAGGAGTCGGGTGTGCCGAAAATTGCGTTCAGAACGAGGTATAGACATTACGAATTCCTGGTTATGCCTTTCGGATTAACTAATGTACCTGCAGTTTTTATGGACTTAATGAATCGGATGTTCAGACCGTATTTAGACAAATTTGTTGTTGTATTCATTGACGACATTTTGATTTATTAGCGAGATGAATTTGAACATATTGAGCATTTTAGAGTTGTGTTACAAACTCTACGTGATAAACAATTATTTGCAAAGTTCAGTAAATGTGAGTTTTGGCTCCGTGAGGTTGGATTTTTTAGGCATATTGTTTCAGCTGACAGTATTAGAGTTGACCCGAGTAAGATTTCTGCTATTGTTGATTGGAAACCTTCGAGAAACGTGTCTGAAGTTCGTAATTTTTTGGGCTTAGCAGGCTATTACCAAAGATAAATATGTCTTAAATGTCACTTTAGCAAGGAAATATAAGAAAATGTAGTACTGAGAATCCCTCTTCTATTTTAGAATTTTGATACTATTGGAAATGATAGATTACTGGCTCAAAATGATATTTGAAATCCAAACATTAAAATCTTATGCTAAAATTTAACATTGCCCAAAAAATGTTACTTTACTTCAACGAAATACACCCTAATAATAAAATCTGTTGTTTTGAAAATTTATTATTTTAAAAAAAAATTCCAATTAAATTGATATGAGATTTATAAATAGTAATTGGATTAGACTCGGGACTTCATGAATTGGATTTTAAAAAATAGAAAATTGTTTACTTATACGTGTTCCTACATTACTTATAAACCTCTAAACCTAAACTAATTAAATTAGAATATTATACATGCTTCAATGCTCTAATCACTATTTTCGTAATGCTATCAACTCAACAAAAATTCAATTAACTATTTTTTTAGTACAATAAAAATATATGACAATAAATCATATTTTTATGTAGAGTATAAAAGAAAATAGTGAGAAGAAACAAATGTAAAATTTTAAACACTTTTTTTATTATTTAAATTTTACATCTTCATAAAGAGGGAAAAAAAACACTAGCATATCTTTTATAAATATAGATATATAACTTTTAATTACAAATTAGGTTTTCCATCAATTATCTATTTATTTATTTTTATCACTTTCACTGGTGATACATGCAATTAAGAATATTAGTATAAGTCTAAATTTTAGAAAAATATTTTACCCAAAAAAGAGAAATCATAAAGTAATAATAAGCTGAGATAAAAAAAAAAAAAAAAAAACAATAAGGTGTCAAAAGATGATAGAGCCAAACTAATTACATCCCATCAAAATTGCAACCTAATTTTTACAATAATATTGTGCAAATTGATAAAGGAACATTTTCACAGTTAGAAATCATCAGATCTCAAGTAAAAAAACCAAGTCTATTGCAAATATCAGGATGCCCCCCCAAATTCCCCCAAAATTGATTTAGGGTTCTTCCTTGACAAAATAGCTTTGTGGCAAGCAAAAATCTTCCTCATGGTTTAGGATATCAATCTCTTCATCATCTGGTTTCTGATATTTACAAAAGAGAGAAATTAGCTTAACAAAATTATCTTTTGACATCACCAAAAGCAATAGCACTTTTTATTAAGGGTTTTAGGGCTAATTTTCTTTTTTTTATTTTATCAAAAAGACTTTGTACCATCAATAAACATTAACTAGCATCCCAGTTTTTCAGGAGGTACTTTCCTCCTATAATTTACTTGGACTTGATGGTGAGCATCGGACATGGGTATGTGCCAACATGAGTAAACTCGATTTCTTTTTCTAAGTTTTCTATATATTTGGAGGATCATATATGTGCGTATCAATATTTCAATATACATCAGAAATAGATGTCAAACAGGGGTACTTAGAAGAAAATGAAGAGTATAAGTAACAATGACTTCCTCATCTAAGATACAAGACAGCTACCAATTCTTATGTTGAGACCAAGACAGTAATCAATGCACAAAACTCATCTTCAAAGGAATACCAAATTAACTGATGGACATGAAAATTAATTATAGGACAAGCAAGTTACCAGCACTTCCAAGTTGTAGAAACGATCTAGCAACTGCAGAACCTCGTCTGGAGAAAAATGCCGGTCCAGGCTGTGACAAAATTTGGCAAAACGATAAGTAAAAATGAAAGAAACAAAAAAGACAGAACAGTATTGAAAGAGGGGATCAGTTTGGAGCAGCAAGAACAGGAGGCAGAACAAACCTTTTCCTCAGGAATTCCATCAGACCATAGAGGACAAAGTGGCGATGCACGCCTGCAGAGAAGCAAATTAGATTCGAAGTTATGCATTAATGTAGATTGTTAAAGACCAAAATGAATCCTAGTTATTTTACCATAAAAATGTGCATTAACTGCTAAATGCACCAAATAATTTATCACATATAAGTTATTTGAACAACTGAAGTAGCTCTAGGGTTTGAAAGCTTAACATTGGCCTATAAACAATATACATGAAGCACCATTTGTTTTTGAAGTTACAATTTACAAGTATATCAATAGTTTCCATCGAAATCAATCATTACAAGCACTGAACTGAACAATTAAGTCAACATTCAAACTAACTTGCGCATACATGATTTATACATGAGGGACTTGAACTTGGAATCTAAAAGTTCCTAATGCCTCAACCTTGCCATTAAGCCAATGTCTCATTGACATGAAAAACACCATTAGGTTCTAAAACTACCAGATCAAATACAGAATCAAGTCAACTACAGAAATAAAAAGCTGACCTTTTTACTGCAATTACCAACTAAACACATATTCATTAAAGGTTTTTGCTGAAAATATTGCTTAACCATTTTTCACCACAGCAATAAGAAAATCAAAGGAATCAACATTTGAATTGATCACATCACTAGCATGTTAAAAAGTAATTCACAAACTGAATCATAAATACAAATTTCCAATAAAACTTTACAATTAGAATCCAGAAAAAGAAAATTCATTTCATTTTTTTTTCCAGATAACTCCTAAGAATCAATATTTAAACTGAAATATAAAAGAACTTCTCCCTATAATAAAACAATTAACAAATTTAAAAAAGAAGAAGAAGAAGAAGAAGCGATGAACGTGCCTCGTAATTTGACGGGAGGATAAATTTCAAGTGCTTCCAATAGCCTGAGCTCCAATTCCACCTCCTGTTGCTCCTAATAAATCAACAGATAAATATAAAATTTAAATAAAAATCAACAAAAAAAAAGTGATTACTAATTGCATAAAACGTTTAATAAAAAAAATTGCATAAAACGGAGAAAAAACTAAACGGCGAGAGAAACCTTAGGAAGAGAAGAGGCGGAGGACGGCGGAGCTTTGCAAGGAGAATGTACGGAAACGCCATCTTGTTCCTCTTCTTTTTCTCTTCCACCCTCCATCCCCCCTTTAATTACTTTTCTGCAGTCGTAAAAACAAAACACTAGTAGGTGAAATTACTTGTACTATCTTTCAGATTAAACTTCAAAATTTGAACTAATAATATTTTTTCCCCTTTCTTGGGCTGGATCCGAAATATACTTCCCATTCCAAGTTTTGTTTTTGTTTGTGCCACGATTGGTACGGCCCATTATTTTGGTAGATTTCATGGGGAAATAAGAGACCTTGGGCTTCCTTACCTCTAAATTTGATTCGTCAAAATTTCATCAACACACCTCTGCAATTACTAGTAATAGCAAGTTTTGATGAAAAGTATTAACTATATCAATGCTTCCACTACAATTTTTGAATAAAAAAAATTCTTTACCTTAAATTTTAGTGCTCAATTCTAATTTTGATTATTTGAAAAGTCTTTTTAATAAAAAACTCTTTCAAATATTTTATTTTTATATTTAAAAAATATTAAAAAGTTAACTGAAAATTTTGTATTTAATGAAATAAATGCTTGAAGAATAAAAATATATAAAATAATTTTTTAGAAAATAATAACTTTTATTTAATATTATATTTATTTAACTTATTATTGTTAAATATTAAAATAAGATATAAAAATATTTTCATTAAATTTTGTCTTCAACTTATTCTAAATTAAAATTGAATAGTAAAGTTTAATAAAAACCAAAATTTAGATGTAAAATTAAAGTAAAATGGCAAAATTCGATGCACAATTAAAGCATAGTAGTAAATTTAATTCATAAATATAATGACAAATATCAATAAAAATAAAATTACAGATTAATCCAATAATCTAGGTTTTTTTTTGTTAAGTATATTTGAGGAGTTAATTCTTTATATTTTATTCATATATATGTGTCCAGCAAAAAATGCTTTAGAAAGTAAGATAATGGATAATATTATGATAAATAATTGTGATTAATTTTTTTTTATGCATCTAAAGGTTTGAGATTTCCCTTTTTGGATTTATTGATAAGACACTCAAATTAAAAGGTAACCACATCATATGATTGTGTGAGTTTAGCATAATTATAATGGTGGAAATATGATGTTATAATTGTAATTTCATAGTATTATTCTTTTCATTAACCATGTTTATAATAAAAAATATTCGTTATCTGAAAACATTGCTGAAGAAGAGAAGGCATATTTAGCTGTATGATTAGTTGGTACAGCTTAATTCGCCCAACAAACCAACTTTTCACTATAATCCTATTCCTACCTAAGTAAGGAAAAGTTGGGAATCATTAGTTATAAGACTATCACCACATGCTTTCATTGTCTCTTCGCAATTGCACGTGATTTCATATATTGCAACATCTAAATTTTATTATTAATCTCTATACTATCAATTTAATTCTTATATTTTTTTAAAATTCAAAATGATAATTATTAATTTTATGAAGTTTAATTGTTTTTCAAACTTTAATGCGCATGAACAAAAGTTTGCTCACACTAGCACGCTTTTCATCTCTCTTTCTTTGTTCACAGTGGCAAGTCTTTTGTTCCTTTGTTTTGTCATTTCTTTATTTTTTATGCCACCTTTGCCTTCTGTTATTTTTGCTTTCGGAAATGAAAAAAAAAAAAAAAAAAACCTCGCCAAGTTGAGTATAGAAGATGTTAAAGAAGAGGTTTGGCAATTTTCTGATGGATTTGAGTTGTAGAAAAAGGCTTATGAATTCAGTCTTGTTGGATGTTTTATTACGGCAAGTGTGATACATTTTTCTGCAATGAGAAACACTTCGACAAATCTCTGGCATCCATTGGGGGGAGTTCAAAATTCAGATTTGGGTGAGAAACATTTTTTATTCAAATTCTTTCATGCACTTGATATTGATAGAGTGATCAATGGCGCCATGTGGACATTCAACAACCACCTTTTGGTCTTTTATCATTTAAAGGAGGATGAAGATCTGATGCAAGTTCCGTTGGTTTTCTCGTATTTTTGGGTCCAAATACATGATTTACTCTCTGGTGTATTTTCTAAAAATGTTGCTAGATAGTTCAGAAATTTCATTGGAAGTTTTGTGGAATATGATTCTAAACAGCAAAATTGTAGGTATACAAATTTTATGAGGATTAGAGTTCAAGTAGATGTTCGTGTTCCATTAAAGAGACGAAAGAAAATAAAGATTTCTCAATCGAGTTTCGTTTATGCGAATTTTAAATATGAGAAATTAACATTTTCTGTTTTCTTTGCGGGTGTCTGGGACGTGGTGATAAGTTCTGTCTGGTTAGATTATCGCGTGGACAACAAGAGTTGGAGTTAGGTTGGGATTTGTCGTTGAAAGCACAGTCAATAAGGGAAACTACCATGACCAATTTTTGGCTTTGTGAGGAAGATGATGCAAATTTTTCAAAAGCCAATTTTGGAAAGCATGATTCTAGGAGAAATTTATGGAATATTAGATGGCAGGAATCAACGTACAAAATTAATCCCATATTGGGATTAAATCTGAAAGTAAATTCGAATATTATGGAAAGAAAAGTGGTGGGCTGCTCAAGTGGTTTAGGTAAAGATACTATGGACCACGACTTGGAAAACAACCCATTAGAGGGTCTTGAAGGCAAGAAAAAGGCAAAGATCGAATTTTTCAAGCTCTATAGTTTCTGAATTTCAAATTTGAGGCGGATCGATGATGGGTATAAGAACGCCCTACTCAAAGGACAACGGCGACAGCCAGAGGGCAAGCCGACCAGATGCAATGAAAATTCTTTGTTGGAATGCCCGTGGATTGGGGAATCTGCGGGCTGTTCGTAGAATTCGAAATATGTAGAAAATCTATCATTCCCATATTGTCTTCTTTATGGAGACTAAATTAAATTCGAATGTATGGAGAAAGTTAAGAAACTGTCAATATAAGATTGATGTCCTGGCTAAGGGTACTCATGAAAGATTGAGTATTGGATGGAATGAAGGGTGTTCTATTATGTTGAGGAATTTCTCAAGAAATCACATTGATGTGGAAGTGCAAGAAGTTCCAACTAAGCCCAAATGGAGAATGACGGGTTTTTATGGTGTTTCAGATTCTTGTCATAAAAGTGAATCACAGAATCTATTACAATCGTTAGGACAGGATTAAAATTTTCCATGGATGGTATGGGTGATTTTAATGAGATTATGTATGCTTTTGAAAAAAAAATGAAGGCATTCTTAGGGATGAATGACATATGGAGGAGTTTCAATTGGTTCTTACAAAATGCCAGTTGGAAGATATGGGCTATTCAGGTCCTTTGTTTACGTAGGAAAAGGGTAATTTTCCAAAAAATAATATTCGAGAAAGACTCGACCGTGGAGTGGTAAATGCTGGTGGTGGTTATATTTTTCTAAATTCTCGTTACGCCATATCTCTCATTCTATTTCAGATTATTTCCCTTTATTTATTAATACAGAGAATGATGAAAATGGATAAATTGTATTAGAGGTTTGCATGATGAAAATGGCCAATTTGTTTCAGGAAATTCTAAAATGGCTGCTATTGCTAGTACGCATTTTTCAAAGATTTTTCTACTCAAGGGTTTGGTGACACGAATCACATTCTATTGGGGGTGGAAAATTGTATTTCTCAAAGTCTCCTAGCCAAGTATAGTAGAGAGGAGATTTGGACAGCCTTGAAAGAAATGGATCCAACAAAAGCTTTAGGTGCAAACGACATTAAAACTTTATTTTACCAAAAGTATTGGCACATTGTTGGGCAGAACATTAGATCGTTTTGTTTGGATGTTTTAAATTGAGGTATTTCTCTAGAATCCTTAAATCTCACTCATATTATTTTAATTCAGAAGGTTTCTTGTTCGAATGATCTAAGCAAGTTTTGGCATATTAGTCTTTGCACGATGCTTTATAAGATTATATCTAAAACAATAGTAAATTGATTTAAACAAGTCTTCGACATATGTATTGATGAAGCACAAAGTGCTTTTGTGCTGGGAAGACTCATTACGGACAATATTCTTCTAGCCTATGAAGTATTGCATGTTTTTAAGTGAAAGAGAACGGGTCGAAATGTTTTTTGGCTCTAAAACTTGACATAAGCAAAGCCTATGATAGAGTGAAATGAGATTTTTTAGGAAGTATGATGTTAAAGATAGGATTTGATCATTCATGTGTCACATCCTGAAAATCATGTTAGTAGAAATTAGGTTAATGAACCGAGAATGGTTACGCTCAAATTTTTTTTCAAATAATCTTTTTCTCATTTGATATAAATAAGTATCAAGTATAATGATTTAGTAGTGATGGAGCTGTCCTTAATTATTTGTGTTCGAATCCCTTCCCTCACATTATTTTCTATATGGTGCAATTTTGCTTCAAACATTAGCAAATGTTTGCACGATGTTTTTAAAATAAATGTTGTAGTTTGTGAAAAAAAGTAAGTTGACTTAGTGGTTAAGAGCTTAAATAATTTCCTAAGAACTTTGGGTTCAAGTTTCCACACTCTTCATATTTTATTTAATTTTTTTGGCAACTTTTGCATGGGAAAAATCTTCCATAACTGTCCACTCTTAGATACCATGCAAAGGAATATTATTTCCTCTTTTAACTAGTTAACTTTCCATCTTAAACCTCCATTTTCACTCCCATGGTCCCCTTTTTGCTCCTTTATCCCCTCAACATGCCTATTTTCTTCACCCTTACCTTATGTGACATGCATTGAACCTGGTCAAGGTGAATTACACGTTTTGATGTTTATATTTTTTTCCTTCTTTTCCATTTTTGCCACCCCCTCTTTTGCTCATTTCTTTCCTTTTCATTTTTCTTCCATTTCACCTCCTCAACAAAGCCTTTTTCCTTAATTCTTCCACATTTATTCCATTCATAGTCAATCACACCACCACCTCACCACCACATATCCACCGCTGAACCTTCACTGTCACCACTATCGCCGTGTTGTCGCCATCGACCACCACCATTTTTCACCATTTTCTTCTTTTCTCCCCCTTTCTTTCGTAATCAACCTTTTTATTATTCAACTTCATATCTAGATTTTATTGAAAGGTTTTATTGTTTATCTTTTCTAATCTATCATTTTTATTATTTTATTTTATTTGTTAGTTGAGAATCCTCCTCTTTAATCGAATCACTACAAGGATTATAGAGTCTACTTACCCTCGAGATTACATAAGTATTAGTAAATCCTCTGATTAAAGTATTGGTATTAACATTTTGTAACAGCTCGGTTTAGACCCTAGTCGAAACAGTGGTTTTGGAACCACAAATTCGAGACTAAATTTTTTAAAATATTATTTTATGTGTTTACAGCATGTTAGAATGCATGTGTGAAATTTTTGTGAAATAATATTACCGTTTGGTTGGTTAATTTGATAAAAGGACTTAATCGCGTAAAATGCAAAAGTGACTTGCTAATTGTTTAAGTGCTATATTGTTATGGCTTTTATAATGTAGGGTCCTTGTGTGATAATTTTGCCATTTAATATTGCATGGACGGTAGTGGACAACCATTATATGGTTTTCATATTATTATTTAAAGGTTAAAATGGTAAATGTATAATAAAATGTAATAAAATAAAGTAAAAAGTAAAATGGCCATTATCTTTCATCTTATGGTCGAATGTTGAAGAAAAAGAAGCCGTGGATGAAGCTTTTATATTCGGCACTCTTGAAGCTTAATTCGGGTATGTGTTTTGCTTGATTTTCAATCATTTTTAAGTTTTTGAGATCGTTGCTTCGAATAATAGTAAACCCATGCCTTAATTTTCAGATTTAATGAAGAATTTGAGATTTGCCATTGTTGATAATGTGATGAATTTGTTGTTTGATGACGAAAAATAAATCTTTGTTGATAGATTATTATGTTTAATTAAGTGATTTTTGATAAAAATGTGTATTAAGGATTAAATTGAGAAATTCATAAATTGAGGGGTCAAAATGTGAAATAAATTGAATTAATGGGCTGCTAGGGACCCAAGGTGAATTCAGCCTAACATGGGCATAGTGAAATTTTGAGTATTTTGTTTTGTTTTGAAATAGGGATTAAATTGTAAAAATATGAAATGTTAGGGGCTAAAATGTAAAATGCCCAAATTATGTATTTTTTGAATGAAATTGAATGAATATGTTATTAAACAAGCCAAATTTTTATTGAATTAGATCAAGAAAAGAGGAAATCAAATTTGGATCGGGGAAAGTTGAAAGTTGTCGAATAGTCATTCTGGTCCGTTCGTGTCCGTACAAGGTAAGTTCATAAGTAAATAAATGTTGTTAAATAGAAATGTGTGTGCATTATATGTGCCAAATTGAGTTGTAAATAAATATATATATTGCTGAATTGAATTAAGCTTTGGAGGATCTGTTCCGAGTGTGGATTGATTGAATATGTGAAATTGAGAAAGTTTCGATAATGTGATGATGTCTGAAAATCCCCGTACGAACCATAGGAATAGTTAGGATACATATGTCATGACATAGGATTTTGATATGTGTTATAGTGTAAGACCATGTCTGGGACGTTGGTATCGATTTGTGATTTACATGTAAGACCATGTTTGGGACATTGGCGTCGTATATGATTTCGTGTAAGACCCTATCTGGGACAGTGGCATCGATATTTGATTACATGTAAGACCATGTCTGGGACATTGGCATTGTATGAGCTTATGAGATATCTGAGTATCCTTATTGATTTCGAACGGTTCAACGGGCATTTCGATAAATGAATAACTATGTGAAATAGTATCTGATTCAGGTACGTATGATTTAGTTATGAAATTCAGAAATGAAAGGTGAGTATGTTTCATATGACTATACGTGAAATATATGACAACGAATGATATGAATGTATACAAATGAATGATATGTTATATACGCTCGTTATATGAAATTGTGGTCCTATGTTTCGGACATGAGAATTATGAAACATGAAACATGGCTTTGATGTATGATTGTTTAGTTTGAAAACTTGAACGGATAATGCAATTAAAATGGTCGAGTTGGAGTATGCTTTGTACGTATTATATGATTAGTAAAATAAAGTTGATCTTGGTTGACTATATGATTCATGTATGTAAATTTGGTTTATGTGAATAAGGGAATAATGATGTTTGAGTTTGGAAGTGTTTATAAAGAAGTTGATATAACTTTATGCATGAATTGTAAATGACCATGGTTTGGTTGGCGATGTAATGAATATGTGCGAGCTTGATTTATATGATTGAGCTAATGGTTGTTATTCGAATTTGAAATCATGGTTATATGTTCATTGATAAATAAGATAAGTGGAGTTACTTAATATAGACATATGAATTTACGAGTATGATGAATATATATGTGGTTGAGATTTGCTAAATTCAGCATAATTAAATTGAATTATTAATATCATTGAGATAATTTATTTACTTATGGCTTACTAAGCTTTCTAAGCTTACTCTATGTGTTTTTCCTATGTTTATAGAGTTTCGGAGACTTGCTCGGGTTGAAAGTCATAGGAGATCTTATCACACTATCTGGTTATTACTTCGGTAAATAAAAGCTTTGAGTTTTTGGTTATGTGGCATGTATAGGCTAGTTTCGATATGGTTCATTTTGATTTGTATATATGTAGCCATGCGAAAATGGCTTGTTAATGATGTTAATGTTTGTGTATATTCGACATGGTATAAGCTCATTTTGGGAAGTATGTTTCATGGTATGTATGTATGGTGTCTTGGTGACATGTTTTGGTTGAATAATGATTTAGTTATGGATTTGGTATAACCTTGGTATGAGATTGATATGATAATTTGAGATGTTGATTATGTATGAATGAATGAATTTGTCATGTGATTTTGGTATGTTTTGGTATAGAGAGTGAACATGAAATTGGTTGATGATATTATGGATTGATTGATACATGTTTGGAGTTGAATTTGGCTAAAAATGTTGCATATATGATGCTCGATTTTGTACTTGTACGGAGGACCCAAATGGGTGGCAAATTAGCCTTACAAATGTCCTATAATTGCCTACACGATTGAGCACACGGACGTGTGTCTCAACCGTGTCCTTAAATGTTTAGTTTTGAATCAAGTCAGACTTACACACGGGCCAGACACACGAGCGTGTGACAGGCTGTGTAACCCAAGTCAGTGTTGAACACGGGCTAAGACATTGTCTAAGGCACGGCCGTGTGAGGCACATGGCCTGTTCACATGGGCGTGTGGTACTTGAAACTTTGAAAATTTTCTAAGTATTCAAAATTTTTATATGTTACCAAATTAGTCCCGAATGTATGATTAAAGCTTTGTGTGCTTGTTTTGAATGGTTTATGATAATGAATGCAATAAAAGTATATGAATGATGTGTATTATCCGGTAATGCCTTTTAACCTATTCCAGCGACGGTTACAGGTTAGGGGTGTTACACGTTTAACTAAGGATTCAAGGGTTGATCTCCTCTTTTAGAGTTGGGAAACGAAATTGCTATTATCAGGTCATACAATTTCAAGTGTAGGTCTAAATTGATACAAGTTATATATATAACGTTAAAAATGCCTAAACAAAATATTATTATTTGATTTTTGATTTATGTGAATACTTTAAGTATTCTAAAATGAGAGACTAAATTTTTCGAAACGAATTATACTAGTAAGTGATTTCGAACCAACTAATTTTGTGAAAAGTATGTTGTGTGGTTATGATTTTCACTGTTTGAAAAGTATGTTATTCTCATTCTTATGTTATGTGATATTATGTTATAATTGATTTTACATGATAAATGGTGATATTTTGATATCTTGAAATAATACATGAAACACATGTTAAGCATGCCTTACATGATACTATATGATTCAATTTGCATGTTTT
Source organism: Gossypium anomalum (assembly GCA_025698475.1). NCBI lineage: Eukaryota > Viridiplantae > Streptophyta > Magnoliopsida > Malvales > Malvaceae > Gossypium > Gossypium anomalum. Next base: position 22,345,027 of record CM046968.1, read on the forward strand.
AACATGTCTAATGTGATAAATGATATTTTCAAATGAAATATACATATATATGTTCATTGTGGCCATATCACATTCATAAGGTGGGATATTGTAAGGAGGAAGAACTGGTGGCTTCGTCCACAACTTACATGGTAGCTTATCTACAAATATTGGTGGCTTCGTCCACAACTTCATAGTGGTTTATCCACAACCTACATGGTAGCTTGCCTGCGAATATTGGTGGCTTTGTCCACAACCTACATTGCAGCTTGTCTGCAAATATTGATGGCTTTGTCCACAACCTACATGGTGGTTTATGCGCAACCTTTATGGCAGCTTGTTTGTGAATATTGGTGGCTTCATCCACATATTGGAGTGTTTGGATGGATAAGTTCTAGGGAACTCTTTTTGGAGTGTAGCGGTGATGGGTAGGATGTTTTATAAAAAAAATGCATAATTGTTTTCCAAAAATTGCACTACCATGATCATATAATATTGATTATGTTGTACAGTATGTATGTGCTTATTGTTATTTAACTTGTTATAAGACTCACACTGAGCTTTATAGCTCACCCCCCTTTAGTTTTTTTATTTTAAAGATAACCTCAAGGTTAGGATGCGATGATGACATTTGAAAGAGTTTCTCGAAATTATTTTTAAATTAAAGTAATTAAATTTTATTTTGATATTTTGTTATTTTGGGTTTGTAATAAGTTTGATTATTGACTGTGGCATGAGACTTTAATTTGGGAATTTTTCATTTTGATTTGCATGAATTGCATAAATTAGTATTTGATTAATACTATGCATGAAACTTGATTTTTTTTAAAACTTGACAAAATCACTTTTTTTCGCTACGACGATGAAAACGAGTTTTAGACAGATATATGACTTACTTTTTTTTGAGGTTTTAAATTGCCTACTGATGTTTTATCGAATTTACATGAAATATTGATTTTTAGCAAAATATGGTTTTAGCAAAATTGTTCGTTGTAATTTTCATAAAAATGTATCAATATTACATTTTTCACTGCAAATATTAGAAATAAGTTCTTAATAAAAGTAGACTTAATTTCAAAGTTTATAAACAAATGAAATTTCTTAAAACATTTGCTTTTATGAATTTAACATGTTTTTTTTTAAAATAGTGACGAATAGTCAAGTTCTTTAGTTTTGAATAAATGATTTTGTCAAATGATTGAAATTATGAAAGTTCTGAACAACGATCAAACTTTTACAAATAAAATACTGAAGTCATCTATTTCTAAAATTTCTCGATTTCACTAGTTTGAAATGATTTACGCAAATGGTTTAAAAAAGTATGTTTGAAAACTATGAAAGATTATGTTTGAAAACTATGAAAGATTTTCTGGGCCATTTCGGTGGCCAATGTAGCTTTTCGAATTCGGTCATAGCGTCTAGGCCGGGTTTGGGGTGTTACATATGGGTGGACTTCATCATGCACTATATTAGTACTGTGAAATATTCGGTTGTGTTAAATGGTGAGGAAGGGGAGATTATTTCACAATATCGAGGATTGAGGTAGGGTGATCTCTTGAGTCCATATATTTTTTTGATTTGCAACAAAGTTTTATCAGCCTTGCTGAGATTAGCAATAAAGGATGGGCTATTGATGGGGGTAAAAGTTTGTAGAAAGGGTCTACTAATTTCTGATATTCTATTTACTGATGATTGTATCCTATTTGGTGAAGCTACAAAGAGAGGCATTCACTTTTTGAAAGAGATACTTCATGAATATGAAGTGTGTACTAGTCAATGTATAAATTTTGATAAATCTTTGCTCTATTTTAACTTAAATGTCATTGATGAGTTACGTGAGCATGTTTCTTACTTTTTTAATGTTAGATTTTCTACTAATCCAAAAAAGTATTTAGGCCTCCCTAATATGGTGGGAAGGGGAAAAAGCTTGCTTTCCAGGTTTTAAAAGATCTCATGAGTAATAAAATTTAGGTCTGGAGTATTAACATCTCTCACAAGGGGGTAAGGAAATTTTTACCAAGGCGGTTTTGCAGGCAATCCTGACTTACTCTATGTCATGCTTCTTATTGCATAATTCCTTATGTTTAGAGATGGAAGGAATTATTAGCAAATTTGGTGGCCAAATGTAGTATTAAAAATGTATTACAGGGAGTGGATGAGTAATACCATTTTTAGCAAATCAATTTTTCAATGCAGAATCATAACATGCACAATATGGGCTATTTGGATGGCTCAAAATAAACCTATTCATGAAGGAGTCAAACTGTAATGTCTCATTTTTCAATGGTGTCAGAAATAGTGGTTTCGAGACCACAATTTTGATATGTGAGGTTGTGTTTTAGTATTTAATTAATGTTTATGGAGTTACATTAAGGTCATATTAAATTTTAGTGAAGACATTTTAATGTTTACTTAGTTAAATTAAGAAAAATGACTAAATTGTAATAGATGTAAAAGTCTAGTTATAATTGAATTACAGTGATTAAATGGTGTAAATTTTATAGGTGGAATGATTTAATTGGCAATTATGCCATTTTAGTTTAATATGGACGGTTTAGCGATTTAAGTTAGCTAAAATATGTGTTTAATTAAAGGGTAGTATTGTAATTTAACAATTTGAAACTTAAGAAACAAATAAAATAAAACAAACATCTTCTCCTTTAATGGATTGTTCCACCAAAAACTAAAAGCAAAACACCATTGAAAGAGCTTGGGAGGTTCGGCCATAGCTCACCTTGCATGTAAGTTCTTTTTGAGTCCATTTCTTATAATTTTTACGTTTTTGAGATCATTGCAACTAGGTCCAGCTAACCCGAACCTTCGTTTTTGAAACTGTCAAGAATTTTGGATTGTACCATTGATGAATTCTTATGATTTTTATTGTTAGATGATGAAGTTGAAGTGTTATTGTTGGTTTAAATTAGTATACTAAATAATTTGTGATAATTCTGGTTAAAGGATTGAATTAATTAAATATTAGAATTGATAGGGAATTTTTGAGAATTTAGAATAAATATGGGCTGTAAATTGAAGGGTAAAAATTCGGTTGGTATGATAAGTTATAAAATTGTTTTAATTTTGGAATTTCAGGTTTAGGGACTAAATTGTGAGAAATGTAAAAGTTTAGGGAAAATGTGTAAATAATAAAAACTTAAGGGTCTCATGCATTGAATTGAATTTGAAATGTATGTGATTGTAATAAAGTGAATTTAATTACTATATAGATCAAGACCTGAGTCAAAAAGATAATAATCGAGGAAAAGGAAAAATTATGGAGTAGTTCTTACTTTGTAATCAGAAGTGATAGTAGGTAAGCTCATAGTGTTTTGACATGTAAATGTAATTTCTTGTTATTATATTATTCTTTTCTAGTTAATTGTATATATGTATGTGAAATTTCCTTAGTTATTTATATGATATCGGTTATTGCAATTGAGTACATGTGAAAATAAATAATTAATGGTAGCAATTCTTGTGATTGCAAAGTATTGACGATGATACATTGAATTTATAGTATGTGTACGAAAATGATGAAGTGCCTCTGAATGATGATTATATTATTCATAGTGTTTTGACATGTAAATGTAATTTCTTGTTATTATATTATTCTTTTCTAGTTAATTGTATATATGTATGTGAAATTTCCTTAGTTATTTATATGATATCGGTTATTGCAATTGAGTACATATGAAAATAATTAATTAATGGTAGCAATTCTTGTGATTGTAAATTATTGACGATGATACATTAAATTTATAGTATGTGTACGGAAATGATGAAGTGCCTCTGAATGATGATTGTGTATAAAGGTAACAAATTTAAGTACAATGCCTAATTGAACGTAGTAATCGCTTATGGATACGATTAGCATGCCATTAGGGTCAGAATGCGCACTTGTACGGATTGCACTTCGGTGCCTCTGTTTACACTTTGGTGTCTCTGTTACCACTATGGTGCCTCTGATTGCACATTTATGCCTCTGTCTGCACTTCGGTGCCTCTGTTACGCATCTATGATGCCTCTAGTGTGTTGCAATTACCCGAGTATCCAAGTCGAGTTATTTAGTTCATCAGGCTAAATGTTAATTAAATTGAAATTTATTTATATGCTTAAATGTTAATGCATATTCATGGTATTAGTAAGTGAAAAAGGTTATAATGAACTACTTGTTATTATGTGTGGACAAATGAAATGATGAAATGTGGTTTATAGTAATGTAAGTTATTTAAGAAGAGGTTTTCATGATATGTTTAGATATGTGAACAAAAACTAATGTGGTTTGTGAACTTGTATTTGGATATTAGGAATTGTAAATTATCTATTTGAATATATGTATCAAATAAGGTAAGGTAATTTGATGTTTATGCTGTGAGCTTACTAAGCTTCTTTAGCTTACTTATTTCATTTATGTTCTTTTGTAGTTGTAAAGTTTGCGGACTGACCAAACGGATCGACTGAGAGCTCACACTATCCAACCATCTTGGTAGCTTTTGTATTTCGTTTTGGGATGTGGCATGTATATAGGTATTTTGTGGTGAATATGTAAAAGTTATGCTATAATGGTATTTCTAGTGAAATGGTTGATTTTGAATGTGTATGTTTGAAGTGCTTTGGTTGGCGATCCTTAATATTAAGAATTAAGTCATGATGCTTGAATGGTAACTTGACATGGGTATTTGTATTTGGTAAATTTAGATGATGGTTTGAGTATGGTAACTTGACATTTTAGTTTGGTTATTTGAGTGAATGATCTTTAATTGTAGTGCCTTTGAAGGGCATATTGGCTAGGCATAGGATGGATGAGATTTTGGCATGTAATTGGTGTTTTGAATGTGCTTTTGAACCATAGAAATGAGCTAGATATGGCATGTCTTGTAGTGCAAGGAATGGTGTATGCATTTGCTTGAATTAGGGGTTAAAATGGAGCACACAGCCGAGGACAGAGGCTATCACTCGGTTGTGTGCCACGCACGGTCTCCTCACACGATTGTGTGTATTTATTGTTTTTAGGTGCAACATCCACATGGTTTAGCACACGGCCTGTGACACAGTCGTGTGACTCAACTTTGAATACACACATAGTTTGGCATATGGCCTGCAAATACACACATGATTGTGTCAAAAACTGTGTGCCAAACCGTGTACCCTTATTTCAAATATCACACGGGTGGACACACGGCCTGGGACATGGCCGTGTGTCTTGACTTCGAATGTTCACTTGGTCTGGGCCATGTCACACGGCTATGTGACCCCTGTTTGGCAAATTTTCAAGTTTTTCTGAAATTTTTTGTTTTGAAATTTTCAAGTGAGACTACACAAGTTTTCCTGTCATATATCTGAGAATTGGAAGTCATCAACTAGAAGATACTTGTTCAAAGAGTGGGGCCTGAACACTGGAGACCACCGAAAGTCCTCTGGTGAAGATAAATTTCTATACAGCTTTTCAAAAACACACAAAAAAATCTTGCTCATACAATATTATTAGAGATGAAAATGGAGGGGTGTTGGGTTCAAAGATAGTAATAAATGATCACATACCCCTCAGTGTTCGTGGTAAAGGCAGTTGCATGTGTTCAGGCAACTTAGTGGGGCTTAGGTTTTTGAGGTGGAAACTGAAGGTGATGCTCTCTTTTTTATAAAAAAACTCACTTCAGAAAAGGAGGATAGATTGTAGATAAGTGCATACATTAGGAGTGCTAGATTCATATGCACAGTCTATTGACAGTGTAGTTTTTGACATGTACCGGGAGAAGCAAATAGAGTAGCTATATTCTTGCAAATGAAGGTATCAGAATGGAAGAAAATTCTTACCTGGTGTAAGGGGTTCTTGAAATCGGCATGGATGCAGTTGAGAAGGACTAATGGTGGGTGAACAAGCCAAATTAGGGAAGGAATTCAATGGTTATGTTTAGAATCCCTAACAGTTTTATTTTACAAGGGGTTTGTTTATGTTTTCAATAAGCTGATTGTTTTTGTTGTCTCAAGTGTTGGTTTTGAGATGGATAACAACTCATTATACAACTGGGAAACATAGTTGGTGGTTTAGGAGTGTTTTCGACTGTAACATTCCTAACCCTTATCCGTCATCTAAATAGGGTTACGAAGCATTATTAGACTTTACGGAGTAATTACAAATATTTCATTACCTTTATTATACAAATCAAGAATAAGTCATATAACACTCATATTGTCCCTTAGATGGGTCCTTGAGACCCAAAATACACATTAGAAATGAAACGGGACTAAACCGAACACTAAGAAATTTTTTTTTAGAATTTTAAAATTTTTCTTAAGAGCAGGGGACACACGCCCGTGTGGCCAACCATGTGGCTCACATGGCCAAGAGACACACTCGTGTCTTAGGCCGCGTGGGCAATCGATGTAAGGTACATGGCTGTGTTCTAGCTTGTGTCCAATTTAGGGTAGCTACTGACTTGGGTTACACGGCCAACCACACGCCTGTGTGCTAGGTCGTGTGTGCAGTGCAGGGTTCACATGGCCAAGCCACACGTCTGTGTATTAGACTATGTGTCAAAACCTAGGCATTCTATTTTGAAATTTTAAGGCGTAGGGGACACACGACTAGACTACATGCCCATGTGCTGAGACACATGCCCGTGTCTCTGTCCGTATGGACGAAAACAAGCCATTTTAAGGCCACTTTTCTCACCCTATTATTATTCACTTGCAAACAACATTGAAACACACTAATATATATCGACCAAGCAACCAATTCAAGCCAAAACATTTATTTAACATAATATGTTAACACAAAAATCAATTGTGTAACACCTCTAACCCGTACCTGCCGCCGGAACAGGATTTCGGAGTATTACCAGAACATTCAGAACATTTTTCCATTTAACTACGTAAATTACTATTCATTTACCGAGATTATCCATAATATCCCTTGATCGGGCCTTCGAGGTCTAATACGAGCATTAAAATTGAATCAAGAGTTAATCGGGACCTCTAAGAATCTTTCGTGAAATTACAAAATTTTTCCAAGGTGCAGGGCTTACACGCTCGTGTGACCTTAGGACACGCCCGTGTTGGAGGCCGTGTTTGACCCCATGTAACTCTCTGACTTGCACACACGGTCATGCCACACGCCCGTGTGCTAGGCTGTGTGATTAATTAATTCAATTCGAAATTAGGTGCAGGTTTCACATGGCCAAGACACACGCCCGTGTTCTAGGCCGTATGGCACACATAGCAAGGAACACACAGCTGAGACACATGCCCGTGTCTTTGCTGTGTGCCCAATTCTGAGCATTCTGTTTCTCAAAATTAAGGTGCAGGGGACACACGGCCTAACCACATGCCCATGTTACCAGGCCGTGTGTCACACACGGTCTAGACACACGCCCGTGTGGACAAAATGAAGCCATTTCTAGCTTCATTTCTCACCTAAAATTTCACCCAAGACCTGCACTTGAAACACACATCCAATACCAACCAATTCAAGCATTCAAATTGGGAAATTTCCATCATTCAACAAGGCATACCATCACATGCATTGGTGGTTATAAACTTACCTTGGATTAATTTAGGCAATAACAACCTTTGATAACATATTCATAACGTAACACATGTGTATATGTATATCATAACCTACTTAACCATACCAAAACAAACCATTACTAGCCATTCCAATAGCTAGGTTACAAAACATCATTTTTAAGTCACTATTGACCAAGTTGTCCTATACATGCCATTATACCCAAAATGATTTCACTAAATATACCCAAAATGCTAATTGATAGTGTGATGATGCTCCAATGATCTTCCAATCTTCACAAGCTAGCGAGCACTATAAAATAAGGAAAAATAAAGTGGAGTAAGCATTACATGCTTAGTAAGTTTGTATAACGGAAACTAAACTTACCAATCTTGCTTATTAAATCTAAGCATACAATGTTATGTTCCATCCATTTGGCTAAATAACCTAATCACATACATTCAATCAAACATCATATCAAGATTTTCATGCCATGTCAAGAGTTTTATGTCCGTTAAATTATTGAATTTCAATGGATGCTCAAGTAGTACACTCGAAGTGTACGTTTCAATAATCCGTCAATTTCTTATTCAAGGGTGCCCCTTAGGGAACTTAACCAAGAAACACTCTCTCGAGCCACTTATCTTATAATAGTATTACTAGTCCAGGCTAAATCCTTTATATAACATATGCTCAGAGGAGTTCGATTAGGATTACCAGTCCAGGCTAAATCCTAATCATAACGTATGCTCGAGAAGCATTATATTGGGATTACCCATCCGGGCTAAATCCTTTCTATAATAAGGTTAATAGGATTACTCGTTCAAGCTAAATCCCCTTCACAACAAATGCAGGACCTTATTAGTTTCGGGAAAGCTCATATAATCTTTGGAATTCACATTCAATCGAGACTTAACCCTTTATCACCATTTCAAGCATGTATCAATTTTCCATCATAGCATACAAATAAAGCTAATTAATATAAATAACATTACATACAAACGCAACATTCAATTAACATAATTACATGCCCGATTAAGTCACACGAACTTACCTTGACACTTGTTCGCGTAAAAGTCTACTAATCCGAAATCTTTTCTTTTCCTTGATCTAACCTCGAATTAGTGTTGTCTGGGTTTATATAAATGAATTTAAACATCAATTTCACATATTTCATATTTAAATGGACTCAATTTACGTCCTAGGAAAAATTACCATTTTGCCCCTAACTTTTCCATAAATTCTGATTTTGTCCTTAGGCCCGGAAAATGAAACTTGTGCAAATTACTCCATATTCCAAGCCTAACCAAAGCCTCATTAAAAATTTTCCAGCACATGTATTTATAAAATTTCAAAATTTTTCATCAAATTTTACAACTTTTTATTTTAGTCCCTAAATCATATTTCCATCAAAAATCATTTTGTAAAAGTTGTTTATCTATTAATAATCTTTCATTTTCTACAATAAATTTCTAATTTCCAGCATATACATCTATGAACCATTTTCACACCTTGATAACTTTTCAAATTAATCCCTCAAATAGAGAGATTAAGCTATCCCAGTTTCAAAAATACCAAAATTACTAAAAACAGGACAAGAGAACTTACCCAATTAGGCCTTGAAAGTTTCTTTTCTCTCTCCTAAGGTTTCCACGTGTTTTAGGTTGAAGATGATGAAAAATAAGATGATACAATTTCTTTTCATCTTTTAATTAATTAGGTATTTTACTATTTCCAATTTAGTCCTTGCCCTTTTTCTATAATTCCATGAATGAGTCTTAATGGCCTAATTACCGTATAAGGACCTCTAGTTTCGAATTCCATAGCTATTTGATCCTTATAGCTATTAGAATTCAACTTTCACATTTTATGCGATTTAGTCCTTCTCATAATTAAGCACCAAATCGATAAAATTTTCATTTCAAAATTTTCACATGACATGCCTATTATAATACGGGCAATATAATGAAATAAAAATAAACTTTATTTTCGGATAGGATTTGTGGTCCCAAAACCACTGTTCTGATTTCACTGAAAAATGGGCTGTTACAACTCCACCCCTTTTAGTGATTTTCGTCCTCAAAAATCTTTCCAGTAAAAAGATTTGGGTATTGCTTCCTCATAGTTTCCTCCGGCTCCCAGGTAGCCTCTTCTATGCCATGTCGTTGCCAAGGAACTTTTACTAATGCTAGCTTTTTACTTATTAACTCTTTTGTTTCCCGAGTTTAAGATCTTGATTGGTTCTTCACCATATGTCATATCAGGCTAAATCTCTACTTCTGCCGGAGGGATAACATGTGAAGGATCGGATCGATACCATCGCAACATAGGCATATGAAAAACTTTATGAATCCAATCAAGCTCTGGTGGTAAAGCTAACCGATATGCAACTGATCCAATTATTTCTATAATCTCATATGGTCCAATAAACTGTGGACTCAGTTTTCCTTTGCATCCTTCTTCCTAGGTGACACTTTCAAGAATACTTTGTCACCGACTTGAAACTCTATTTCTTTTCATTTCAAATCAGGGTAGGACTTTTGAGGATCAGAGGCTGCTTTCAAGCTATTTCGAATTACCTTCACTTTTTCATCGGTCTCTCGGACCAAGTCAACTCGTGTAACTTTTTCTCACTGAATCTTGTCCAATACAATAGAGTTCTACATTTGCGTCCTTACAAGGCTTCATACGGTGCCTTTTTAATACTATACTGATAACTGTTATTATAAGCAAATTCAACCAAAGGCAAATACCTTTCCTAGTTACCTTCAAACTCAAGTACACAACACTAAAGCATATCTTCCAAGATCTGTATTACCCGTTCAGATTGACCATCTGTCTGGGGATGAAATGCAGTACTAAAGTGTAATTGAGTTCCCAGAGCTTCTTACAATTTTCTCCAGAATCGAGATGTAAACCGAAGTTCTCTATCTAAAATAATGGAGACAGGTACTCCAAGTAATCTGACAATCTTAGAAGCATATAATTCAGCTAGTCTATCCAAGGAATAATCCATACGTACCAGAATAAAGTGTGCAGACTTTGTCAACCAATCAACAATTACCCAAATGGCATCTTTCTTCCTTGGAGACAGGGGTAATCCCGTTACAAAGTCCATGGTAATTCTTTTCCATTTCCATTCTGGTATTGTGACTGACTGTAATAGTCTAGAAGACAACTGATGTTCAGCTTTTACTTGCTGACATATTAAACACTTAGATATGAACTCAGAAATATCTCGTTTCATTCCTGGCCACCAATACATCGTTTTCAAATCATTATACATTTTATTACTACCAGGATGTATAGACAAGTTACCATTATGAGCTTCATTCAAAATTTTCTGTACTAGTTCTGAACTTTTTGGTACACATATTCTGCCTCTGAATAACAAACAACCATCAGCCCTGATTTGAAATTCTGAGTCAGGAGATGACTCACTTTATACCCGTTTTGCTTACAACTTACTATCATTTTTCTGAGCTTCAGAGATCTATTGCAAAAATGTTGGTCTAACTCTCAACTTAGCTATAATTGATCCATCATCAGATAACGATAATCGGGTATTCATTGCTCGTAGAGTATACAAGGATTTTCTACTCAAAGCATCTACCATTACATTGGCTTTTCTCGAATGGTAGTTAATAACAAGATCATAATCTTTCAATAACTCAAGCCATCTGAACTGTCTCGAATTTAAATCCTTCTGTGACATCAAATATTTCAGACTTTTATGATTAGAGAATATGTGACATTTTCCCCCAAACAATTAATGCCGCCAGATTTTCAATGTAAACACTATGGTTGCCAATTCAAGATCGTGCGTCGGGTAGTTCTTTTCATGTGGCTTCAGCTGTCTTGAAGCATAGGCTACCACTTTACCATCTTGTATCACCGTAAACTATAAATTTCTTACTCGATTAAGGCTGGACTAACACAAGTGCTTCTATAAATAAAGCCTTTAATCTGTCAAAGCTCTGCTGACATTTATCAGTCCACTCAAATTTCACATCTTTCTGCAACAAACGAGTCATCGGAGAACCTATCATTGAAAAAACTTTTACAAATCTCCGATAATAACCAGCTAGTCCCAGAAAACTTCGGACTTCAGACACATTCTTCGGTGGCTTCCAATTAATAATGGCTAAAATTTTATTTAGGTCTACCCTGACACTTTCAGCAGACACAATATGACCAAGGAAACTAACTTCCCGTAGCCAAAATTCACATTTAGTAAATTTGTCGTACAATTGTTTCTCTCGCAGGGCTTGCAACACTATTCTCAAATGTTCAGCATGTTCATTTTCATCTCGAGAGTAAACCAAGAAATCATCTATAAAAACCACCACAAACTTGTCTAAATACGGGCTGAAAATTCTGTTCATCAAATCCATAAACACTGCAGGTGTATTTGTCAAGCCGAATGGCATTACAAGAAACTCATAGTGTCCATACTTGGTCCTAAAAGCTATCTTTGGATGCTCAAGTAGTACACTCGAAGTGTACGATTCAATAATTCGTCAATTACTTATTCAAGGGTACCCCTTAGGGCACTTAACCAAGAAACACTCTCTCGAGCCACTTATCTTATAATAGTATTACCAGTCCAGACTAAATCCTAATCATAACGCATGCTCGAGAGGTATTATATCTGCATTATCCGTCCGGGCTAAATCCTTTTTATAACAAGGTCAATGGGATTACTCGTCCGAGCTAAATCCCCTCCGCAACAAACGCATGACCTTATTACTTTTGGGAAAGCGCATATAATCATCGGAATTCACATTCAATCGGGACTTAACCCTTTATCACCATTTCAAGCATGTATCAATTTTCCATCATAGCATACAAATAAAACACATTAACATAAATCACATTACATACAAACACAACATTCAATTAACATAATTACATGCCCGATTAAGTTACACAAACTTACCTCGACACTTGTTCGCGTAAAAGTCTACTAATCCAAAATCTTTTCTTTTCCTCTATCTAACCTCGAATTAGTGTTGTCCAGATCTATATAAATGAATTTAACCATCAATTTCACATATTTCATATTTAAATGGACTCAATATACGTCTTAGGTAAAATTACCATTTTGCCCCTAACTTTTTCATAAATTTTGATTTTGTCCCTAGGCTCGGAGAATGAAACTTGTGCAAATTACTCCCTATTCCAAGCCTAACCAAATCCCCATTACAAATTTTCCAAAACATGTATTCATAAAATTTCAGAATTTTTCATCAAATTTTACAACTTTTCATTTTAGTCCCTAAATCATGTTTCCATAAAAAATCACTTTGTAAAAGTTATTTATCTATCAATAATCTTTCATTTTCTACCATAATTTCTAATTTCTAGCATATACATCCATGACCCATTTTCATACCTTGATAAATTTTCAAATTAATCCCTCAAGTAGAGAGATTAAGTTATCCCAGTTTCAAAAATACCAAAATTACTAAAAATGAGACAAGAGAACTTACCCAATTAGGCCTTGAAAGTTTCTTTTCTCTCTCCTAGGGTTTCCATGTGTTTTAGGTTGAAGATGATGAAAAATAAGATGATATAATTTCTTTTCATCTTTTAATTAATTAGGTATTTTTCTATTTCCAATTTAGTCCTTGCTCTTTTTCTATAATTCCATGGATGAGTCACCAAGAAGAATCTACATACTTTTTTTAATGGTCTAATTATCATATAAGGACCTCTAGTTTTGGATTCCATAGCTATTTGATCCTTATAGCTACTAGAATTCAACTTTCGTATTTTATGCGATTTAGTCCTTCTCACAATTAAATACCTAATGGATAAAATTTTCATTTCAAAATTTTCACATGACGTGCGTATTACAATACGAACCATAAATGAAATAAAAATAAACTTTATTTTCGGATAGAATTTGTGGTCCCGAAACCACTGTTCCGATTTCACTAAAAAATGGGATGTTACAAATTGTCTAAATTTGTCAAACTAATTTCATTCATTGATTTACCAAAACCTACTCCTAATTATATACTCACACACACACACACACACACACACACACACACACACACACACACACACACACATATATAATTGTCATTCATAATTATACTTCAAGTTTAGGCCTTTTCAATCCATCCTTATACATGCTATATAAACCATAAAATGTACAACAAAATCTATCGGAGTAAGCTGGATAGTGTGACCCGATGTGTTGATCCAATCCTTTGAAACTTCTTGAAAAACTACAAAGAATATTCAACAACACAAGTAAGCTTAATAAAGCTTAGTAAGTTTGTTGGCTTAAAACATAAATCTTATCGAACATACTATAAGAATTCATTTAAGTAATTCAATCATTACATATTTCTGGCCAACCACAACTTTGATCGATGGATTCACTTATATGAGCTCAATATCAATAATAACCTAAATTCTTCCACATTAATTCCATGTAGCACTTGCCGCTTTTTGTCAATTAAGAACGACTTACAGATTTGAGTACATTGTGAACAAAAGCTCGAAGGTTGCACAAAAGCATATAAGTGCTAAACTGAAACCCATAAGGGTTGAACGAAAGCTCATAAGAGCTAAACAGAAACCCATGAGGGTTAAACTGAAGCTCAAAAGAGCTAAACGGAAACCTATTAGGGTTAAACGAAAACTCATATAAGTTAACTAAAACTCATGAGAGCTAAATAGAAAGAAAACACGAAAGTTCGCAACAAATGCTGAACCTCAATTTACTTGAGTAATTTTCCGTCAATTCCTCTTTTGCACTGAACGATCGTACTCAATCTTGCGTTCCGTTCACTTCGAATATTTGATTCAATTTCATAATTCTTACAATCGTTTTATTTTCAACAAATAATATGAATAAATACATATTAACATTCATCAATTTAACAAATAACATTAAAAATTTAACCATACAAACTTACCTGGACTAAATTGTAGAATTCGTAGTAATTTGGGAACTATTCTTCTAATTTCTCTTTTACTCGTTAATCTACAGACTCTTGATATAAAATATAAAATTATTCATCCATTAGCAGATATTTTCAGACTCACTCCATTTTACAATTTATACCCTTTAATTTTTGAAATTACACATTTACACTAACTTTTACAATTTTTACAATTTAGTCCCTCATCAATAAACCCATCAATTGAGCTAATTTTTCTTAATTAACACTTTATCTAATTATTTTAGGCTACCATCTAGCCTTTAATTTTTAGAATTTCAACACCAAACCCTAATTCTCAACCCTTTTCATAATTTAGTCCTAAAATCATTATCTATCAAAATTACTTAATAAAATCATTATATAACAAAATTAAAGCTTCAAATCCATGATAATTCATCATATAATTCCAACACTCATCAATGGTAACTTTCAAAATCATCCATAGAATAAAAAACTAATGAAATAAGTAGTTGGACCTAATTGTAAAATTCTTAAAAACACAAAACTTACAAGAAAAGAGCAAGAATTGAACTCACATGATGCAAAAATATGAAAACCCAGCTTAGAGGAACCCTTCAATGGCGTTTTTGGCTGAAAATTTAAGAAGAATTGTCTAGATTTCTCTTAAACTTCATTTTTATCTACTTTAATTCTATTTATTTCCATTTTGCCCCTTAATCATCTAATTTCTTTTTTTTTTCTGCTTATGCCGTTTCAGCCTATACAATTTAGGCTCAATTGCCCTTTAAGTCCTCCCATATTTATCACTTGAGTAATTTAATCATTTTAGCAAGTTTTGCACATTTTTCAATTTAGTCATTTTTATTTAATCAACTATTAAAACGTTAAAATTTTCTAATGAAACTTTAATACAAGCTCAATGACACTCCATAAATATTTCTAAAAATATTTGCGGCTTGGTTTATGAAATCGAGGTCTCAATACCTTGTTTTTGAGACTAATTAACCTAATAATTCTTTTAAATCACAATTTCACTAATTCAATAATATTTCTAAAATCACACCTGACTCATAATTATTAAATAATAATAAAAATTTTAAACTCACTCGTCGGATTTAGTGATCTCGAATAACTATTTCCGACACCACTGAAAATTAGGCTGTTACATCAACTCCCTACTTTTGTTTATTTATTTTTTGTTGTGAACTGTTTTTTAATTATTTTAATAAAATCCAACTATTATCTTCAAAAAAAGAACTTAATGCTCCAAATAATTATCACTTGTATAATATTATGTCAACTTATTATTTTCATACAATGCTCACAAAAAAATCAATTAATAATTTTAATGATTGTCATTTGAGTCATGATTGAAATTTTAAAATTTAAAAAAGCATGGAGCCTAAAAAATGTTTAAATTAGAAAATATGAATTAAATTCATGACTTAGGCATAATATAAAACTAATAGAAAAATTTAACCAAATAAATTTAATTACTACAATTTCATAAGATTGAAATTTTAAAATTTAAAAAATTTAAAAAACAAGTGTCACTAATTGAAGTAAAATTGCAATTTATCTATTATACATAATCTAATAGAAGATTTTAACTTGTAAATAACAATGTCCAAATTGTTTGGTACCATTGATCATGAATTTGACCTGTAAAAGCATTAATATATCTGGCTTTTCTTGTTAGCATGAGTGACTCTAGGATGTTCATCCAAATTCTTTTCTTATGACCCCAAATACGGATATTTTAAATAGATGAATCAGTCATGCCATGATTTTATTGGTATGATTAATTCGATTAATTTAATTAAATTATTTTATTGGTATTGAATCAATTAGTTTTTTCTTTGACATTTCAAAATTTTCCATAATAAAAGTACTTAAATTTGTTTAAAAACACACTTTTTTTCTAAATTAAACATTTTGTAATAGCAACATGGCACATTGTCCCTCCTGTCACAAAGGGCAAATCTTGTCGATGAACTTTGGCATTGGTACAAAAACCAGCTGGCCATGTATATGCTGCAAGGAACAAAAACAAAAACAAAAAACCCAAATTTAACCCAATTAGTTAGCAATAATAGTGTTACTTTTAGAAGGCAATATTTAACAAATCCCTTATGTATAAAAATAAAAACCCCATGAGAGAGAAGAAAGACGGCATCTTTTGGGTATAGGCTGAAAAGTGTGTAACAAGGAGGTGGTCCAATTATTCTTTGTTTATAAGGGTAAGGAATTTCAACACCCCAATCAACACCTTTAGAGACCCCATCACAATAAAAAATCAACCACTCAAATTTTCAAACTAATACTTCCTTCCATTTCCTTTTCCCACCTAACCTTGTTTTTTTTCTCTCTTATATAATACTAATGGTACATATATTAACTTAAGATTTAGTTCATTACTTCATATAATCTTTTCTTGGTTTAATTTTTTTTTTTTTTAGATTCCGATTAAATTTGGAATCAAGTCGAATAAGATTTTTAATAGTAGACTAGTTATTACAATGTTACTTTTTTTTTTCTTTCACAAAATTTGAACTCAAGTTTTGCACAAGAAAAATTGAGCTCCTTATCACTAGACCCAACAAGTAAACTTTTAATAAAATTTAAACTTGAATTTAAGCATTGACAACCCATTTTCTACCATCTGAAAAAAAAAAAAAAAATCCAACTAGCTCTATTCGGTATGAAGAATAATTTTTTTTTTCCTTTTTACACATATCTTAAGAAAATTTTTTATGGCCTGATATAAAGTACTACATGATTAACTATTTTGGGTGTTTATTTTAGCTATTCTAACTTTCATCTAATTTAGGTGAATGATATTTTTTCTTTGAATTATAGTGAATGATGATATTAGTGTTCAAGTCTTAGGATCTTTATGGATCCCGATTCCCATGGGTGGTATGATGGGTAAGATCTTCACAATTTTTTTAAAGAAGATTTTTCCCTAATCTCATCCCACCTCTAATGAAGAAGCCTTTGGCAATTTCACATGTTCCAAATAATGCATTGACATTGTTGGTGCATAAGCTGCAATGTATCACAGTACATGAGAATTGATGTTGGCACTTTCTATACCACACCTATAGCTAGATTGTAATATTTGATTGAAAGTCTTTTTTTTTATTACGAATATATTTGGCTTTTATTCAAATTTTATTAAGTTAAATCGATAATAAAATTTATTGATAATACTTAATAGAGGTGTTAATAGATTGGGTCAGGTTTGGTTAGATTCAAATATGATATTAGTATATTTTATACTTGTTCAAGCTCGGTTTGATCCGAAATATGGTCCTAAAATTTTGCCTAAGTCCATCGAGCCATTTTAAGCTCACAAATTTACTTTTTGAAAATTTAAAAAATATATATTATTTTTAATTAAATATTCAATAATTTTATTTTTTTCATTTATTAAAATTTTATATATAGACATCTTTTGCATTTTTAAAATATTTACATTATAATATTATATATTATTATTGATTTAATTTTCATGTGTTATAAATTACATAATAAATAAAAATAACATAATATAATATATTATAAATATTGAAAATGAGCCAGACCGGGCTAGGCTCAGGCCTTAAATGTTTGAGCTCCAGCCCAACCCATATTTTATATGAGTCTAATTTTTTTTGTCTAAACTCATTTTTTTAGCTTGATATTTTTTATCCAAACCCTTCCAAAATTTAAGTAGGGGACTTTGGGTTTGGACAAGAAACTTGGCCATGAACAAGTTTAGTCAAAAATATTTTGGCCATTTAGTCCTCAAATTAGATAAGTGAATATTTGAGATTAATAAAATTATTCTAGTGATAAATTTCTAGCTAATAATATGAAAATAAGGTGAGATAAGAATAAACAAACATTATTGACTAAGTGGTACTTAAAGATTATAGCTTGATGAAACTAGGGGTACTTGGTTTGCAAACTGAAATTGTGGCTAAAATGATGCTTGGAAGTGTGGCCACAGTTTCAACTACAAAACTAAAAGTGTATAAAATATAAAGATAAAAACCAAGATTATTTACAGAGTTCAATTTCATTCTATGCTTGTGGGGTCTTGCCTAGAGGAACGATCCACTATCTTTCTCACAACACAACTAATAATTAAGTCCTAACATTGGTCTACCACTCACAAATTTAGCGGTTTTACAATTGTACAAAGACTAGATCACTCTCTCACTAAGCTTCTCCCTCAAAAGCTTAGTTGTGCAACATAAGAAACTCTCTTGATTGCTTACAGAAATAATGCACACATAAACAGTCCCTTGAATAAATTTGTGCTTTATCAAGCTCTTAATCTCTCAGTTACTCTCTATCCAATTTAACCTAGACAAAACTTAAGTTTATATACTACTCAAATTTTGTTTACATAAGAGTTATAATCTAATCACTTCTTTACAAAGAAGGTTAAAAAATAACATAATATATTACTTCCATAAGAGTTTCGATTTAATCCAATGCCTTCAAAGATAAAAAGTGACTTTACTTGTTCCGCCAATAGCCAAGCTTAATCCGTAAGAAATCAATCTTCAAGTCTTCAATTTCAACTATAATTTGGGCTTTACTCATCCAAATACCTTCAGAAGAATTAACCCAATGCTTTTGTTCTGAAAATTTGCCAGCTTTTCAAATAGGCAAGAATGGTAATGAAATAGTGCCTGAAGTTGTAGCCAATATTTCAACCAAAAAAATGACTACAAAATCTTTCTTGCCATCAAATGAGTCAACAATCTCCCCTTTTGGTGATTTTTGAACAAAGCATATATAGGGAAAATTGTTGGAAAAAATCCGCTTTATAAACGGTTTTTTTGTACAATGAAAAATTAAAATTTTGAAAAATGACTTACTTTGTGATATTTATAGCAATAAGCCTTAGACCAAAATCATACTTGTGTTTTCGAATAAGCAGATCCTTTATGTTTTTCGATTTTCAACCAAACAATCTTCTTCGATATTCTCGTACCACAATCTACTTTGAGTGTAGGCTTGAACCAATTGAACCAAAACACAAAACTATAAAAAAATTTATTTTCTTTTTGTGGTGAAAATAAAAGTTCTCTCTTCTTTAATAGAAATTGGTAGAATTGTTATTCTGGAAAAATATATTTAATAGTTGAGAACAAATTCTATTTATTTTTTGGTAGAGTAATAATATCTCAAAGTTGTCTTAATAGCTCTACTGGTGCCATCTATTTATAGGAAGAGAAAGTAGAATCCTTATTGAATTGTAATGGTTTATTTCAAATAGAAAAAAACCTCCCACATAGAATAGGAGTAGGAGTAGGAGTAGGGTGGGTAGCATCCCCTGTAACACCCCTAACCCGTGTCTATCGTCGGACTAGGGTTAAGAGGCATTATCGAACATATTGGAACATTTCGCAATCAAAAGTCATGCATCATCATATCATCGTCAAACATCAACATTAAGTCCCTTCCTTAAGTCAATGAGACCATAAACATGTATTAGGAAGAGGTCGGGACTAAACCGAACACATACAAAATTTTTCCAAAACTTAACAATATTTTTAAGTTATAAAGGTCACATGCCCGTGTGAACAGGCCGTGTGCCTCACACGGCATTAGACATTCTCGTGTGTCTAGGCCGTGGCGAAACAAGGCATACATACTGACTTATCCACACGGCCACAAGACACGCCTGTGTGTCTAACCTGTGGTCGAAACTGACTTGGCCACACGGCCTGGCACACACCCATGTGTGCGCGACCGTGTGGTCTGCCCATGTGTGCGCGACCGTGTGGTCTTCCCAGGCTCATTTCGAAATGGCCCTCGAGCAACACGGTAGAGACACATGCCCGTGTCCCTACTCATGTGGGCAAAAATAGGCCATTTGCAAGGCCAATATGCCACCCATTTGGGTCCTCCCTACAATTCCAAAATCAAGCATCATATATGCAACATTTTTAGCCAAATTCAACTCCAAATATGTATCAATCATGCCATTTCTTTATCAACAAATTCCATTGTCAATTCACTAACCAAAACATCCCAAATCTATACTAAAATCATACCAATACATATGTTTCAATACTTCAAATTTACACCATTCAATCTCATGTTCAAAACTTACCACTTTCTCAAATAAACATATACCAGTACTTACGAAAATGACCAATTTCTATAGCCATTCAAAACACATCATATATATTATATTGCATCACATATATCATACCAAGAACTCATTCATATGCACAACCATAATCAAGCCAAATCACATGGCTGGATATATATATCACCAAACATATTCACATACTTCTAGCCTATACATGCCACATAACCAAATCTCAAAACATTAATTACCAAAATGATAACTTGATAGTGTGATGACGTCTCCATCGACTTCCAACCAAAGCAGATCTTCAAAAAATCTATAAACATAGGAAAATACACGGAGTAAGCTTTGAAAGCTTAGTAAGTCATAAGCAATTAAATCATTTCAATGATATTTATAAACCAATATCACTAAACCAAAAATTTACAAATCTCAATCACATATACCTTCATTGTAGTCGTAAATTCATATAATCACATTAAATAATTCACTTAACTTATTTATTAATGAACATATACCCATGCTTTCAAACTCGACTAACAACCGTTAGCTCATTCATATAAATCAAGCTCACACATATACATTTCATTGCCGACCAAACCATGGTCATTTATTACAAATCATACATAAATTTATATCAACTTCTTTATAAACACTTCCAAACTTGAACATTCATAATTTTCTTATTCACATAAACCAAATTCACATACATGAATCATATAGCCAACTCAACCATTTTGATTTCATTATCAGTTTAAGTTTTCGAACCAAGCAATCATACATCAAAGCCATGTTTCATGTTTCGTAAATCTCATATTCGAAACATAAGACCACAATTTCATATAACGAGTATATATAACACATCATATTACTCACCCTTATTCAAAGCCATATCTTACTTCCATTCCACATCTTTAATCTTTTAAGTAGCATTAATAATGCTATCCAATCCAACTCATTTCATCATTCATTTACATAAATTTTCATCTACTTAATACTTAACATCATCAACCACATAGGTTCCGTACATACCTGTACCATTACGTTCTTATCTATCAAATTTGTCACTTCAATGCTTGAAACACTAATTCATTCGATCGTCCTTGAACATTCAATGAACTCGCACACTTAGTGCCAATTAATTAGCCAAAGCTATGATTGTATTGCACATTTAGTGCCATTACATTAAACCAAACTTATATCGGTATCGCACACATAGTACCCTTTTCTCAGCCAATGCTGTTATAATCTTGCACACTCAGTGCCATTTTAATAGCCGTGGCTATTTCATTTATCGCACACTTAGTGCCTCAAATTCAATTTACATTTTACATATTTCAACTTCACAATTATATTTCTTTACAAATCAATTCGGCACATATATTTCAATTTAACAACATTTATTTACTTATGAACTTACCTCGTACTAACAAGGACGGACCAAAACGACTATTTGATAATTTTTGACTTTCCCCGATCCAAAATTGATTTCCTCATTTCTTGATCTAATTCAATACAAATTCAACTTATTTAAGCATATATTCAATCAAATTCATCCAAAAACACATAAATGGGATAATTACACTTTTGCCCCTAACATTTCACATTTTTTACAATTTAGTCCCTATTTCACAAAACACAAAATATTCAAAATTTGACCACACCCATGCTTGGCCGAGTTTCAATAAGGTCCCTAGTAGTCCATTTATTTCATTTATTTCACATTTTGACCCCTCAATTTACAAAATTTACAAATACTCAAATTCATCAAAAATCCCAATACAAAATATATTTGTCTATAATCAAGCTTTCATATTCATCAACCAACATTAAAAAACTCACAATTTCATCAATGGCATAACTCAAAATCATCAAAAAAATCATAAATTGAGACATGGGCTTGATAAAACACGAAGCAACGATCTCAAAAACATAAAAATTATCAAAAACCGAACAAAATCCATACCTTAATTTAATCTCCAAAGTGCCGAACCCTTAAACAAAGAAAATGTCTTTTTTTCTCACTTACATTCGGCTATATGGATGAACAATCCACTAACTTTATGATTTGTTTTATTTATTTACAAATTAATAAACCATTTACAAAATTATCCTTTGTAATTTAGTTAAGAAACCATATAATGGTTGCCCTTAACCGTCCATACCACTATTAAAAGGCCTAATTTCATTTTAAGGCCTCCATACTAAAAAGAACATAGCAATATAGCACATTAACAATTAGCATGCCACTTTTACATTTTACGCGATTAAGTCCTTTTATCAAATCGGGCACTCAAAGATAAAATTATATCACAGAATTTTCACAGATATTAATTCACATATTATAAGCATGAAAAATAATATTAAAATATTTTTCTGACTCGAATTTGTGGTCTCGAAACCACTATTCCGACTAGGGTCTAAATTGGGCTGTTACATCCCCTAGTATTCATACTAGGGTTGCCACCCCTTCATATTCCATAACAGATTTTGGGCCTCTCTCACATCAAGTCCAATTACGAGTACTTCTCAAAATTTTCAATCTAGTACTTTATAATTCGATACAACCCGATTATGTTTTTCTATTTCCCAATACAAACTTCAATATTAAATAAATTTCTCATCCCAATTTAAACCCCGATAAAGTTATGATGATCCTACCCTTAGTAAAAGTTTTGAGAAAATATGTTTAATATTTCACCACTCAACATGTTCACTATGAGCGAATGGTTTATTTTCACTTTTGGGCTTTAAAATAGCTCAAAATCATTAATTCATTCTTCGTATCATTTCTGAGTAATCCTTGTACATTTGCAAATGTATTATTTCTCATTTTCATTTTCATTTCCATTTCCATTTTGGAGAAAACAAAATTCATTTCTAAATGATTTCATTTCTCCATTTTGAAGAAAACCATAATCATTTCTGAATGTTTCCCATTTCTCTATTTCTATCTATTCCGTTTGTTTCAGTTCAAACGCGCAATTCATTTCTGGTTTCAATGAGCTAGCGGAGGGGCCAATTGGACATATTCAATTAGGGCTCAAATGATGTATAATTAAGTTTCAAAATTTTTCCTATTAATTATAAACTCTTTTAGTCATGAAGTCATTCCATTATATTATCATGATTGAGCTCTCCCTAACAACATACCATTACTAAAGTAACTACTCAATGCTCGTCTAATAACCTTGTTATAAGTGTGTTACCTTAATAGCATATCTTTAACCTCTTTGGGATAATATTCTTTCTCCCTATATGATCCTATTTTATATCATAGTGACCATTATATCTTTTTTCATGAAAAGTTAATTACTATTAAATAGTAATCAAGTCATTAATCACAAAGATGAACAACCCATGACCACTTTTATTTTTCGTCAACCATGTAATGCCAATGAGAGGATATCATTTGCCTTGTCTCGGGCTATGAATTCAATTTTCGTGAATGACACTACGTACTACATAAGTCGTACACCGAATGCACGAACTTTCAGTTTCTTATCTATTCAAACTTGGGGTTTTACTTACACCAAAGTGTACGAGTCACGCATACATAGTTTGCCATCCACTCAGGATTTAAGTATGCCACACTATGAACGTCACAAGTGAATAAATCCATAAAAATATTTAAAATCTATTCTATTTGGGTCTAGTTCAATGTCTCTATCTTCTGGGAGTCGTTTGTTCCGATGCCCTAGACAAGGCATCTCCCTAGTTGGACTTGATAGATGACATATTAGTCTTTCAATCGGTTTGCTCATTTTTTATTAGATTAAAAACATGTTTAGCTTCTTCTACTAATACAACCTATCTTTTCGTATTACAATCCGACGATGTAATACTGCTTAGTATCAGTTTGAACATTGGATAACCAATAAGCAACATTTGCTTTTATTTAGTTTTGCGTGAAAAAATCATATGAGGATAATCATACAAAGTATATTAATATAATTAATGAATTTGTTTTATTAACCAATCTGTTTGAAAATTACATGTGTACTTAGATAAAAATACTACACTTAGAGCACCGAATTCAACAAAAGTAAAATAATCAAAATTACATCTTCTCCCCCTAAGTAACTCTCCCTTAATCAAACACTCTTATCTTCATCATAAAAAAAAAGATTTATCCTTTGATGTATGTATGAATACAATAAAAAAATAGCATAAGCTTGTTGATAACATGATCCACAACATATAAGGGTAGGAGTAAAAGATTATTAGACTAAGTGAACATTGGAGCTAAAGAATCATCATACCAAATTAGAATTGGAACCCTAAGTTTTTGGTCATTATTGCAAAAAATATGATGTGGTTAATGTTGCAAAAAAAAAATTATACTACTAGCAGTATTGATAAGCCATAAAAGTAACATATTTTAATCCCATTCTTGATGCGTTTTTGGATGATTTGTTATGTCAATTAGTGAATTTGATGCTCCTAATCCTTTAATTTCATGTTTCTATACTTAGGTGAGCATAGGGGATCAAAAGGAGCGTAAAACGAGACAAAATCAAACAAAACGAGCTATTTTTAGGAACCACACAGGTTGAGCACACGCCCGTATGAGCCACACGGGCTGACCACATGCCCATGTACCAGCCCGTGTCGATTTTGAACCCTGTTTTCTTTTTATGTGAAAAAAGCTAATTTTTATGGGTTTTGAGCATTCTAAATTCTATAAATACATACGAGAAGCGGACTGAAGAATTTACTCGAAGAGCGCCAACAGATTCAACTCAGAAGCAGGATCTCATTCAAGATTGAAGATCTCTATTCAATTTCTCTAGATGTTTTTGGGTTTCTTTATGTTTTGTTGTTTTCCTAATTTTGAGATGTTTTCCTTCCAAAGTATGAACTAAATTCCATAGATACCTAGGAAAGATGAAACCTATGATAGATCTTATTATTTGATTTTCTAAATTATATGATAAATACTTGATTCTTGTTCTCAATTATGTATGCTTATTTCTTGCTTTAATATTTTCAGGATATTAATTCAAATGTGATGTGCTTATTTTAATGGAGCAAAAATCCCTTTTTAAGAGTAGATCTAGCATAATTGGGTAGAGTTGCATGCAATCCTAGAAATATGAGGATATAAATCTATCGGATTAGAGTAAAATCTAATAAGGGAATCCATAGATCGAGTTAATGCAACAATAGGGGTTTTAATTAGAAAGAGATTTCAATTAATCAACCTAGAGTTAGTTGTTCTTACTCTCGAAAGAGATATTAACATAGTTTAGGGATTTCTACAGATCAAGGCACAAATGAATAAATTGTCTAATTCAGATTCAGAATAATAAGTGAAGTATAGTTGGATTCTTTCCTGGGTATTGTCTCTCTCTCTTTGGTTATATTCAAGTATTTTCGCATTCTATTCTCTGTCGCGTTCTTAATAATTAGTTTAATTAAATTTAGATTAAAAACGTCCCCTTTAATTTATAGGCTAGATAATAAAATGATAGTAATTACTAGTACTTTTAGTCCTCATGGATACGATATTCTTGACTCACCATAGTTATACTACTATTCGATAGGTGCTCTTGCCTTTTTCATGAGTTTAGTTAGTTTAGTGACTCATCAAATATACCACAAATCTCCCACTTTTTATTCAAGGATTACAAAGGTATTATTGGAGTTGTTTGGAAAAAATGTCCAACTTCATAGCCAATGGCTAGTTATTGCGAGCTTTAAGGTCCTTAATTTGCCTTCATTGGTAGCAATCTTATTAGAAACAACTTAAGGAGCCTTTGATCAACAACAGCTGAGGTGCTTGAGGAATCAAGAACTGTACATGTGTCTGTGCCAATAGTTTCAATCATTATTGTTTCTTTAGTAGTTTCTATTTCCTTTTTCACATTCCTAAAGTCCAAGGGAGCATGTATGCCTTCTAACCACTTATGGCAGAACTTCAGCTCAAGAGGCAACTTTTTATATTTCTCAATTAGACTTAACAATCTTGTCATTTTGCAAATATAAAATTTGAAACATGAGAGATAAATAAGGGAGATCGAGCTTATTGTACACCTTCTCAGCATGTCGACATATTTTAGTGAAGACTAAGTCTCCAATATTGAATTGAATCCCAACTCCTACCTTCTTCAATAGGGTGGCCATCTTATTTGTCACATTGTACCTCTAGAAGTTGAAAAGTCAATTCCTCATGGCTATAGCAAACATAGGAGCATATGTTGGGTCTAAGATAGATGAGTGTAGTTTAAAACCAATAGGCCATATAAGATGGACTCCATTTGTGATTTGACCAGCAATGGTGTCCTTTGATTTCACTAATTTTACATCATGGGTGTTGGGGTAATATAGCAAGTGCCTGATATGTGTAGGTTTGAACTTATACTATTTTCTTCGAACATAAACCCTGTGATGTAACTAGCTGGTGGAGTCATTTTTACTTTGCAACAAGTTGGCATAGAAATCCAACACTATTTACTTGACATAAGGCTTAATAAATTGAAAATATATGAGAAAATAATTTTTCTCCAGGATGATGCCAATAGCATTTTCACCAAAGCTTTCCTAATTAATGTTTGACGATATTTTTCTTGGTCAAGGAAACATATCATTTGACACATGTAGTGGTGATGTACACCCTGCCATAGGTTTGCAACAACTCATCTTTATACTGTTTTCTTTCTTTCTCAGAAAGCTTTTGAGGATCTACATCTTTCAAACTTTTAGCAAGCTGCTTTGGAGAAAGAGGCACATTAGGCCCTTTTATTCTTGCCATCCCGCCAAGCATCAATTTCTTAATGGGCACATGATTATTAAAATCAACCTAAGAAAGCTTTAATCAACTTAACCTCTTCCTTTTAGGGATTGGGAGAGACATTTTCCTTTCTTTTCTCCTCAACAGTGAACTTCACCTTTGAATTGACCATGTAACAACCCGTTCTTAGTGGTGTCAGAAACAATGGTTTTGGGACCACAATTTTGACTAATGAAAAGTAAATGTTATTTATTTAATATTTATGAGGTTATTAGCGTGTCATATTAAATTTTGGTCCGATAATTTTTATGTTTGAATAGTTAATTAAGGAAAAATGACTAAATCGTAAAAACTACAAAAATTAATTATTATTTATTTTTATTAGCTCAAATGCTTAATTTATAATTTTTAAGGCCGTAAAAGGTAATTAGACCATAATAGATTATTATGGACGGTTAATGCTATTTGTATATAATTATTTTATGTTAAGTTATGTTAAATAATATTAAATTTTAAGTAATAAAATATAGAAAAGAAAGAAGCATTAACATCTTCATCATCTTTCTTTCTAAAACCCGAGCTCTTTTTTATTGCATGTGAGTATATTTGAAGTCTGTTTTCATGAATTTTATGTTTTTGAGATCATTGTAGCTTAATCTAGCTATTATAGATTTGAAAAGTTACCATTGATGAATCTGAAGTTTTTAGATGTTAAATGGTTGAGTTTGAAGCTTTGATATGAAATAAGATTGTTCTGTAAAGTTATTTTGGTTAGTTTTGAGTTTAGGGACTTAAATGATAATATGTTGAAATTGGCATGAATTTTCTATAAATTTAGTTGCTTGGGAACTGATAAGGGATGATATTGAATTCGAATTTAAGGTATTAGGCTTAATTGTGAAAAAAATGTAAGTTTCAGTTTTATAGACTGAATTGAATAAAAGATAAAAGTTTAGGGAAATATTATAAAATCTTAATAAGGTTCATATGCATATTTTTAGACAAAATAAGGTATTTGGAATTGATAATTGAGTTAAATTATTATATAGATCAAGAAACAAATCAACCGATTGATAATCGCAAAAAAGGATAAAATGTTGAATAGTCCTTGGTGTTGTGTTTGTTGTTGTTTTGTTAGGTAAGTTCGTATTAGGTTCATTTGATTATATATTTAATTATGTTTGTGTTATATATATGTTCTGGTTTAATTTATTTAAATTAAATATTGAAAGTGGGATTGAAGGACCGAATTGTAAAGTATGGTAGTTGTATGTGATTAGAATGAATTGAGATACGATATGGAATGACAATTGGTACATGTTGTTATATGAGATTATGTTAAATGATAGAAAGATTGTGGGAGTTGAATGAAGGCTCGTGTGAACTTAGTGAATGATTAGGATACAAATGACATGTCATTAGGGATTATAAGGCACTATGTGCTGGTGTTTATACTTTATCAGGCTATGTTATATCAGGCACGATGTGCCGGTGGTTATACCATACCGATGGTTGAGATCTAGCATTTATTGTGGATTCTCCACAGCTTTTGTGAGCAACATCGAGTAATGGATAATGTCCCTATTTACGGCTTAAGTGAGCAAAGTTATCCTAAGTATTTGAAGTTAATTTACTATAGTTCTTTGGGAAAAAGAAAGATATGGAAATGAATTGAAATGAAAGCTTATAGCATAAGGTATTATTTATGAAATGAGTATGAATGTATGCGTATTATTCTATCTTTATATCTTGATGTTCATTACATGATCATGACTAACCAATTTAGTATGACATGATTGTGTAAGGTGACTATGGAATGCTATGTTATTTGCATTATTTTCAAACATTAAGATATATAACTGGCAGGTATGTTGTGTTTAGATTTATACGAACTTACTGAGCTTTAAGTAAGTTTACCTTGTTACTTATGGTGGCATGATTTGGTATTTATGTTTTGGTCATTTTGATGAACTTTGTTGAGGAAATCTTGGCATTTAGAATGATGAACATATGTGGTTGTTAAGTATGAATATTGTGGCATGAATGATGATGAATGGTTGGGTATAAATTGTTGAATTGAGGTGCCAATTTTGGCATATTGGTTAGGCACTTAGGATGAATGATTTAAGTTATGTTTTGGCATGGTTTTGGTGTATTTGAATAGGTTAAGGAATGGTTTGTGGCATGGTTGTAGTATAATTGAATGTTTGGAGCTGTAACTTGCCTTATATGGTATCTTTTTGGAACACAGTCTAGCACATGACCGTGTGCCACACACAGGCATGTGGCATGATGGCATGATCTGTATGATTTGAATGTTGATTGGTGTACATAGCCTCAGTAAGTTACACGATCTGGATACACAACTATGTGAATCCAGGTTACATAGACTCAGCCTGTTACACGGTCTTGTGACTTTTGTTAGTTATTTTGCATTTAGGTCCATACGACTTTAGTTTGTTAAATGTCTTGGTGACACGGCTGTGTGACTCTACTATACACAGCTTCAGTTTGTTGCATGGCTTAGGTATACGACCATGTAACTAGCTATACACGGCCTCAGCCTGTCACATTGCCTTGCCACACGGATGTGTGACCCATGTTTTGCCTTTTTACCTATTTTTTTTAAAAGTTTCAAATTAGTCCTGAATTGATTCTAACTTGGTTTAAGAGCTTCACAAGCTTGATTGAGACTCAATTTTGGTTTTTAAAATATTATACTTATATTATTGAATGCTTTGTTGTTTGATAAAATAATTAAGTTGAATTTATAAGTGATAATTGTTAGTAAGTGAAGTAACATCATATAGCTTGGGTCTGACAACCAGACCAAATATAAGGTGTTACAGACCATCAATATTATGGTTCTTTGTCTAATCACCTGAGTTTGTATTCCTATGCCTGTAATTTTGGTTACACTTGTGGTACTACATCTTTCTCAGCCTCAACTTCAATGCCTGCCTCATTCACGATCTCTCTTTGCTTCTCACCAGCCTTTAGATAGGTTCAGTGATGTTTGTAACAAACTCCCCAACCACAAAAGAGAGATTGACATCAGTTTCAATTTGGAGAGAAATAGTAGCCTCCACGTGGAATTCTAATCGAGATGTGGAAGAATTAAGAGCAGTAGGGTTCTTGAGTGCATGATCAGTCTCAACAAGAACTTAGGCAATAACCTTTGTTGGCTCAAAAGCTTCTTCATGATTTGTTCTTGCTTGGTCCTCCTAGTTCTTTTTAGCACCATTGGCCTTCTCTTGGATGACCTCAGATGGTTCATCAACCCTTAATCTAGTCTTGCGAGGAGATGAAACTTGTGCAGCATCATCATGCAAAATTGTGCATGAGACAGTGCCCACAGTTTGTGGCACTATTTAAGAACCTTCATAGATTTTAGGAGCATAAACTTCAGGGTCGGTAATGGCTCCCTTGGAGTTATAAACTTCTTGTATTTGTGTTTCTTTAGGTAAGGGAGAGGATTTATCAATGTTAGCCATGATAGTTTTCTATTAGAGTTCTTCGAACATGAATAGGTGAAGAGAGCAAGAAAATAAAGAAGGAAAGGATTTCAATTAGGGCTTGGTTAATTTAGAGAATAGATATAAGTATTTTCCTCTAATGCAGTATCTATTTATAGGCTTCAATTTTATTTTTGCACAACCCCCTTTAAACTTTTCCCTCTAAAAATTTTGGAAAGAAATATTTTCCCAAATATTTGCCTCTAAAAGTAATAAAAATACCACCAAAATTAAAAATCAAAATTTTCGATCAAATCAGCTTTAATTGGCAATTCGAACATGTGTTATGGTTTCCTTCCCAACATAACAACCACATTCTAAACGAGACAAACCCAATTTGAATTTCTCAACTCTTCAAACCTTGAAGCATCCAATGGTTTGGTGAACAAGTCAGCCAATTGATTTTAAGTTTTCACATAATTCAGCTCAACCTTCCTTTCTTCAATGAGTTCTCTATTAAGTAGTGGCATATGTCAATATGCTTGGTCCTTGAGTGATAAACAAGATTCTTTGAAATGTTAATAGCACTTATGTTGTCATAGAAATAGCGGCTATAAAAGTTTCCATATCATAGTCTGCAAGCATTTGCTTCATCTAAAGAAGTTGTGCATAGTATCTCCTACTTGATATATACTCTGCCTCAACTATGGAAAGTGAGATGGAGTTTTGCTTATTGCTATTCTAGGAAACTTAGTTTGAACTAAGGTAAATGCATCCACCAAACCAATCTACATCATTGTATCCTACCAAGGACATAAAACTATCTTTAGATAACCCAATGTCACAATCTAGAGTGTCGCTTATGTACTTGATCATCCTCTTGGTAGCTTTGACATGTAATTCCTTTGGATTGGATTGGTGTAATGTTCCGCTTTTTAGGGTTAATCGTAATAAGGTTTTTGGGGGCCACTAAACTGATGAGTAGGTTTGTAAATATTATATTTAATATTTATGAGTTAATTGTGAGTTTAAAAAAGGTTTTTGATATTGTGATTTTTGTTTTATAAGCAAATTATTAAGCTCAAGTGGTATGACCCTAAGGTCAAGTGGGTTTAGAAAATGAGGTATCGAGACCTCGTTTCTATAAATCGAGTCAGAAATATTTTTATAAATATTTACTGAGTGGCAATAAGATGATATTAAAGTTTCAGTTGAAAAATTTTATTGTTTTGATAGTTAATTAAGCAAAAAGGACTAAATCGCGCAAAGCGTAAAAGTTGTGTTCTATAAGTTAAAGATATTAAATAGCTATGGAATCAAATAGTGGGAGTCCTTAAGTGGTAATTATTCCATAATTGTTGATAGTGGAATTCCATGGCTTGGTATAATGGAAATTATTAATGTATATTAAGGTTAAATATGGTATTTGGTAATTATAATAAAATAAAATAAAACAAAAGCCAAATTACATGCTATCATCTTCATCAATAGCCGAATGTGAGAAAGAAAATAATGTTCTCAAAGCTTTGAAGGTTCGCCATGGTTGTTCATGCATGTAAGTCCATGTCGCCTCGGTTTTTAATAATTTTTACGCTTTTGAGATCGTTGTTTCGTAATCTAGCCGGCCCGCACTTAATTTTAAAATTGTTAAAGTATTTGGATGATGCCATTATTGAATGTTTGAGTATCTTGTTGTTTGATGATGAGTAATAAATCTTTGATGTTTGATTTTCATGTTTGATTAAGTGATTTTTGATAAAAATGTGTATTAAGGACTAAATTTAGAAATTTGTAAATTGAGGGGTCAAAACATAAAATAAATAAAAGAAATGGGTTGCTAGAGACCTAAGGTAAATTCTGCCTAACATGGGTTTGATGAAATTTTGAGTAATTTGTGTTATTTTGAAATAGGGATTAAATTGTAAAATGTGAAATGTTAGGGGATAAAATGCAAAATGCCCAAATTATGTGTCTTTAGATAAAATTTAATGAAATGTTGAATAAGTGAGTTAATTTTGATATTAATTAGATTGGCAAAAGTAGAATTCGGATTTGGATCGGGGAAAATCAAAGTGGTCGATTAGTCGTCTCTGCTCCGATTATCGCCTTCCGAGGTAAGTCCTTAAGTAATTATATTTGATTTGCTGCGCGCTTAAGATTATATAATATGATAAGTAATTATTTGAAGTTTATAAGTTCGATTTGCAATAAGTTTATAAGTATATGTGAAAGTGTGTAATATGTGTATACAATTTTATTGTACTTGTTTGTATAAAGTCGAATGTGAATTGAATGGTATATATGTGGTGACAGAATAGCTATTATGAAACAAAGTCAAAGAATGGGATATTTGTATAATAGATGAATTGTGACTATTGTTCCTACTTGATTGAGGTTGTGTGTGAAATAATTTGTGAATATGGCATATAGCCGAATGGTTATTAAAAGTGAAACTAGGATAATGAAAAGATTATGTGTTCCTTGTGTATGATTATTGAACCGAAAGTTAAAGGGTAGGTGTACATTTTGTGCTTATATTCGAATGAAGCAATTAAATTGCTAATGTGATATGTTATGTGAAATGTGTTAACATGTGAATAAATATGCAAGACATCGAAATGTATCCGCTAAAGTCCCGCAGCTTCGTGGCTGAAATGTATCCGCCAAAGTCCATGCAGCTTCAGGCTGGAAATGTATAAGGGCCAAAGTCCCGCGAGCTTCCGTGGCCGAAATGTATCTCGCCAAAGTCCCGCAGCTTCGTGCTGAAATGTATAAGGGCCAAAGTCCCGCAGCTTCGTGGCCGAAATGTATCCGGTTAAAGCCCTGCAGTCTTTGTCGTAATATAATTTGGGTTTTATACCTAGTAGGCCAAGTGCCGATGAATTTGATAAAAGTATACAATTACAAGATCCTACACTAAGTTGACAAATTGAAAGTGCATTACATATTAAGTTGGCCAGTATGTATCATGTACTGTATGCGATTTTGATTTGAATTAAATTATAAATATATAAAGTGATGCATCTGTGAATAAATGTTATGACTATAAATGTGATTGTGATATATTCGGTAAATGTGTGAAGTTATGTGAAGTGATTCTATGTTTATATTCAAATATAAACACTTGGTCCTTGTGGAAAGGTTTGTGGAAGTATATGATTTTATTTTTAGGTGATTACGATCATGGAAAATTAAATGTGAATATGATATTGTATTTCATTCGTTTCAATTGAACTAAAGCTGATAGTGAATCATTTTAATGCCTATGTTATATGAGTTCGATCTTGAATGACATGATATACATGTTTAGATAATTTGAATGCAAGGAATGTGTGAAAGAGCAAATTTGTAATAAATCTGCTTGGGACAGCAACTGTAGCATGATTTTGGAAAATCACCATAAATTGTGGAAATTGAATTAGAAGCTGAATAAATTATGAATTTAAAGCTTAATGAGTCTAGTTTCTTATAAAAGAAACCGTGTAAGCAAAAGAATTTTAGATAATGAGATATTTGAAGTGGCGTGAGACAGAGTCAAAATAACTTTGAAATCCCCTGTTCTGTCTTTAGAAAATCATTGTAAATTGTAAAATGATGATTATAAGATAAAATTTATATTCTTAGACTCCTTAATGAGTCTAGTTTCAAATTAACTAAACGATAACATATTTAGAATTCTGTATAATGAGAAAATTGATTTTTAGTGAAGAGTGGTCAGAATAGTCAAACAGTGAAACAGGGGAAACTTAAATAAAAATCTGGTATTGATTGGTCAAACAAAAAATTCTGAAAATTTTATGGATGGAATATATATGAGTCTATTTTCAGGAAAAATTAACGACACTTGATTTGGAGTTTCTTATCTCAAGTTATAAATAATTTAGTGACTATTGCTCAGGAAGACAGCTTGTAGTGAATTTGTGATTTTGTTGCAAACATGGTTAAAACTAGTTAATGAGATGCTTTTCGAGTTCTTATGATCTTATTTGTGATTTCAATTCAAGTGAGGTGAATTTGATAAATATGCATTATGTTCATGGATACTTGGCCGAAATGGCAATTACCTAGGAATGATTTCTTGAAAATTTGAAATAATCGATCTATAAGTAAATTAATTATTTGCATTGCTTAAAACTTACTAAGCATTGAAGCTTACTCCGTGTTCTCTTTTCCATTCCTTATAGGTTTATCCTTTAGTTCGAGTTGGAAGAGCCGGAGATATCATCACACAATCGAGTCATTATGTGAGTTGAGAAGATGGTATATCATCATGGTTTAAGGCATGTATAGGATAGACTATAGGTAGAATGATATTTTGACTTTGTATACATTATAGCCATGCGAAGATGGCTCGCTTATTTTGTTTAGAGAAGCCTTATAATTGAACTAATGTGTTGAAATGTTTTAATTATAACTTGATAGTAGTTAATTTGTTATTAGATATTCGGTTGTGTTTTGATAGTTAGTCATTTTGGAAATTTATAAGAGCTCTTATGAAAAATCAATGAGACAGGTTGCATTGTTGATAATTTATGTCTGGTAAATATCTTTGACCTTATAGAAGTTTTGTTCAGTCAAGTAATACCTCATAACCTTATTCCGGCAACGGATGCGGGTTAGGAGTGTTAAAATTGGATTGGAATCAAGCTCACACATTCACAGTGAAGTTAATGTTAGGCCTGCTTGCTATCAAATACCATAAGCTTTCAATCATACTTCAAAATGTGTTTGGTTCTATAGGCATTCCTTCTGCATCCAAATTGAGTTTCACATTAGTTGACATAGGTGTCGTAGAAGCCTTTGCAGATTTTAATATAAACCTTTTAAAAAGGTTCTTGTCTTACTTTTCTTAGGATAGAAATCATCATTGAGTTGCTTAATTTGGAAACCAAGAAATAATGACAATTCCTTAACAAAGCTCATTTTGAATTCACTTTTTACCACATTTACAAATTCATCCTTTACAGTGACAATGTGGCCTCAGTGTTTCTTAATGAACAAGGCTTTATCCATCGGTCCTCTTTGATATCCTAGAAGAAATTGTTTTAATATTTCGTACCAAGCCCTAGGTTTCTATTTTAGGCCATAAAGAGCCTTCCTCAGCCTGTGTACATAATTTGGATGTAATGAGTTTTCAAAGCCCTTTGGTTGAGCAGAATAGACTTTCTCCTTTAGGTAGCCATTTCAAAAGACATTATTTGTGTACCTTTGATACAATTTGATGTTCAAATGTGTGACTATAACTAGAAGTAACTTTACAACCTCCAATCTAGCAACGGTGCAAAAGGTCTCATCGAAACTATACATTCAAGCTTTGTATACCCCTGAGCTACCAGCCTTACCTTGTTCCTTGTGATGCAACCATTCTCATTTGTTTTATTCTTGAAGATCCATTTTGTACCAATCACATTACCATGGACTGGTTTGGGAACCAACTCCTAGACTTGGTTTCTTTCGAACTGTTAAAGCTCTTTCTGCATTGCATGGATCCAATCAGCATCCTTTAAGGCCTATTCTATTTTTTTGGGCTCAATTTTGAGAAGTATAACAGACCAACTTAATCATCTCTCTATAGTTAGGCCTCAATTTCAATCTAGTTCAAACACCACTTCGAAGGTCACAAATAACATCCTCTATTGAATGGTTCTTTCTTACTCTTGCTGAAGGTTGAACAACTTTATTGGCATATGTAAAATCACTAATATCATCAACTTATATGACTTCATGGATTTTTGAGTCCGATTTCTCGATCACCTTTTTCGTGTAAGAAATAGTAAGCACAATTTTAGTCACTTTTTGTGTCAAACATTCCTCTTTATTATTGTCAATCTTTTGAGTTGTTCATCTTGTTGTTGGAAAAAATCCAGTTCGAAAATGATTTTCTTGCACAACTAAAAATAAAAATTTTGAAAGTCGAGTTGATTTGTGATATTTATAGCAATAAAATCTCAAACATAACAATACACATAGTACTATGATATGTATTATGCCACTTAACAGTATGTCATTTCGCAACCACATTAAACATCAGAAAACATACTAGCAAGCATCCATGTATTTTCATAACCTTATGCATACATAGCATAGTCGTACATCATGATCACACACAACCATGGATGTAACACCCCTTACTCGTATTCCACGTCGGAACAGGGTACGAGGCATTACCGGATTCACATAACCAGCAATCGTACAATCCCAACCCATAAATTTGCGTCCAAATTAAAACCATTTGTAATAAATCATAAAGTCCCTAATACGAGCCTATGAGGCCCAAAACATGCTTTGGAAGTGGTTCGGGACTAAACCGAGAACTTTAGAAATTTTTTATAGAACTTAGAAAATTTTCCACTATACAGGGGTCACACGCCCGTGTGGGCAGGCCGTGTGGTCACACACTCCCTTGTCCTGACCTCGTGTAACTCTTTGACTTGTAACTCATGAACAAATTGAGATCACACAGACAAGTCACACATTCGTGTGCTAGGCCGTGTGGTTAATTAATTTAATTCAAATTAGGTACAGGTTTCACACGATTGAGACACATGCCTGTGTCTTTGCCCGTGTGCCTAATTCTGAGCATTTTGTTTCTCAAAATTAAGGTGCAAGGGACACACACGCCCATGTGTCTACCCATGTGGACAAAATAAAGCCATTTCCTAGCTTCATTTCCCACCGAAAATCATCTAAAAACCTGCACATTAAACATTCAACCAATTCCAACCATTTTTAGCATTCAAATTTGGCAATTTCATTATTCATCAAGGCATACCATTTCATGCATACATGGTTACAAACTCACCTTAGCTTAACTTAGGTATTAACAACATTTGATCACATGAACTTAGCATAACACATATGTATATATATATATATATATATATCACAACAGCTTACTAAATCATACCCAAAATGAACCATCACTAGCCATTCCAATAGCTAGGTTACAAAATAACATTTCAAGCCACCATTGGCCAAGTTGTCATATACATGCCATTCTACCAAAATGATTCTACTATATATACCCAAGATAGCTAGCTGATAGTGTGGCAATGCTCCAATGATCTCCCAACCCTCACGAGCTTTCGGGCACTATAGGACAGGGGAAAAATAAAAGGGGTAAGCATTATATGCTTAGTAAGTTCGTATATCAGAAATTAAACTTACCAATCTTGATTATTAAATCTAAACATACAATATCATGTTTCCATCCATTTGGTTAAATTTGCCTAAGCACATACATTCAATCAAACATGTTAGTCACCGAAATATTCATATAAATCATGTAAAACCCCAAACCCAGCCTAGACGTTATGGCCAAATCTGGCGGAGTCACATGAGAGTGCTATTAGAAAACCTTAGCAAGTTAAAAATCGTACAGTTCATTATCTTTACTTAAATCGTGAAACCACTAATCCGATTATTAGGTGAACACATTTCATTATCGTGGAAGTGAAAAACATCATTAATTCATAAATTAATAACTTAATAATTTGAATCCCAAAATAACTTAAAAATAGTTCAAGTCCGAAGACATTTTAATCCCAAAAATAAATATTTAAAATAAATCAGACGAAATAGAATGTTACTCAAAAATCCATAAATGTCCAACAGTGGTCACCACGGGCCCTCCGTCGCACCGATCCATCTACTGTTGAGGATTACCTGACAGACAAATAAACAAAGGGGTGAGTTTTCGCAAACTCAGTGTGTACATCCCCACAAACAACATGCATCCAAACAGATAACAACCTACAGATATTCGACCTTAGCCCTATAGATATCGCATGCATAACAGATCAGATATCATAAATCATGCCCACCAGCCCTGCACACCATCTTCGTCCAGCCCAACACACCATGTGGGATGAAATCAACCCACCCAGCCCTATACACCAAGTATGGAGATATAATCAACCCATCCAACCCTACACACCAAAAGGTACTGTATACCATTACGTAACAGATAAGTGCAGCGTAGTTGCCAGATATCAGGCTAATCGCCTTTCAGACTTCCTTCTCTTCACAATAATCCCAATCCAATGCAATGTAACGTAAATATCATGGCATGCTTATATGCAGATATTAGAGCATATCAATATCATGGCAACTGGATAAACAAAATCAGGCAGATACACATGCTTATAATAACATGCTTTTGCATACAATTCAATAACCAATCAGAGTATGGGGTCTAAGTAACGCTTACCGCCCTACAACCAGGTCACTGTCGCCTTAGGCGACTCATGCAACCTTACAGAGCATTTCACATTAAATTGAGCTCACACGCCCGTGTGCCCTGCCCGTGTAGGTCACACGGCCCAAATTGGCCTTGCCCGTATGGATCACACGGCCTGGCCTAGATTCCCATACACCTGTGTGGGCCCACAAGCCCGTGTGGCCCACACGGCCCATTTGCCTGAGCCCATGCCTCGCACATAGCCTACAAGCCATCACACACCCGTGTCTGTCGTGCTCGTGTTGCACGCGCATGACCTGGCTCGTCTGTCACACGCCCGTGTCTCGCGACGCAGGCTATCACATGGGCAGACCAAACGCCTATGTGGTGTCGACAGACCACTTTTTGGCTTTCGCCGAAACTTATTTTCTGCATAATCGGAGTACACACCTAGTTCATTTTCGCTGCTAATCCAACCAAGAGCACTCCAAAGCCTAAGATTGACAAAACTGAGCCCAAATCAGTCATTTAGATCAATTTCTTAAGAATAGACAAATCCCGAAATACGAGATCTACTTACCTTCGATGAAGAATAATGTTTCTTTACTGTTTAAAACCCCAATTAATGATCCACGGATCCTTGAACACTCCCTAAATAGCAGCAAAAATCTCTCTTAACAAACTCCCACATAAAACACTTAACTTAATTAAAACAATACTTACCAAATTGATGAAACCACTATCAAAGCACCAAGCCAAACAAGAGGACAGAAAAATGAAGGAAAGGAGAGGGAAAAGTATGATTTTCGGTAGCAAAGGAGATTTTGGAAAACGGCAGAGACAACTTTTGTCAAAAGGGAGAAAATAAAAGAAAACCCTAGGTTTTCCCTAAAGCCCAAACACGGAATTTTACTAAAGCCCAATGCTTACAGGAACTTGCAGCAAAATAATCCCATCGCTACTACAGGGAATCGAACCCCTGTCCCTAAGCATAATCCATTGCCACTTAACAACTAGACCAACAGACCTATTCTGTTAAGTTTTCACCAACAATTCCATATAGGCCCGCTGACCCTAAGTCGGGTTTTATTCAAATAAAACCCAAAATTTACCCCAAGTTAACGCTTAAACTTGAAACCTCCCAAACACACCCCAGAGCATATAATCACTTATCCCAACATATAATTAAGCCAAAATAACACGAATCACAAATTTAGACATTTCCAAGCCCAATAATCACAAAAGCTAAAAATCAAGGATTTGGGCCGTTACAAATCAAGTAACATAGATGAGCTCATCAAGCAATAT
The DNA here is from genome assembly GCA_025698475.1 of Gossypium anomalum. Classification (NCBI taxonomy): domain Eukaryota; kingdom Viridiplantae; phylum Streptophyta; class Magnoliopsida; order Malvales; family Malvaceae; genus Gossypium; species Gossypium anomalum. The sequence continues at coordinate 22,385,202 of CM046968.1, forward strand.
TCTATCTAGTCATTACTATTTCATCTCAAGGTTTTCATGCCAAGTCAAGAGATATGTGTCCTTTGAATCATTAAATTCCAATGAATGCTCAAATAGTACACTCAAAGTGTACAATTCAACAATTTATCAATTTCTTATTCAAGGGTACCCATTAGGGCACTTAGCCAAGAAACACTCTCTCGAGCCACATATCATTTAACAGGATTACCAGTCCAGGCTAAATCTTTTATATAACGTATGCTCAGGGGAGCTCAATTAGGATTACTAATCTAGGCTAAACCCTAATCATAACGTATGCTCGAGAGGTATTAAATATGGATTACCCATCCGGGCTAAGTCTTTTCTATAACAAGGTCAATAGGATTACCCGTCTAAGCTAAACCTCATCCGCAACAAATGCAGGACCTTATTCGTTTTGGGAAAGCGCATATATTCATCGGAATTCAACATTTAATCGAGACTAACCCCTTTATCATCATTTCATGCACATATAAAATTTCCATCATAACATACATATAAGGCACATTATATAAATCCCATTACATACAATATAACATTCAATTAACATAATTGCATACCCAATTAAGTTACACGAACTTACCTCGACACTTGTTCGCGTAAAAGTCTACTAATCTAAAATCTTTTCTTTTCCTTAATCTAGCCTTGAGTTTGTGTTTTTCAAATCTATATAAATGGATTTTATCATCAATTTCATACATTTCATACTTAAACGAACTCAATTTACGTCTTAGACAAAATTACCATTTTGCCCCTAACTTTTCCAAAAATTTTATTTTTGTCCCTAGGTTCGGAAAATGAAACTTGTGCAAATTACTCCCTATCCCAAGCCTAACCAAAGCCCCATTACAAATTTTCTAGCACATGTATTCATAAAATTTCATAATTTTTCATCAAATTTTGCAACTTTTCATTTTAGTACCTAAATCATGTTTTCATCAAAAATCACTTTGTAAAAGTTATTTATCTATCAATAATCTTTCATTTTCTACCATATATTTCTAATTTATAGCATAATACATCCATGAACCATTTTCATACCTTGATAAATTTTCAAATTAATCCCTCAAATAGAGAGATTAAACTATCCCGGTTTCAAAAATACCAAAATTACTAAAAACGGGACAAGAGAACTTACCCAATTAGACCTTGAAAGTTTATTTTCTCTCTCCTAGGGTTTCCATATGTTTTAGGCTGAAGATGATGAAAATAAGATGATTTATTTCTTTTCATCTTTTAATTAATTAAGTATTTTGGTATTTCCAATTTAGTCTTTGCCCTTTTTCCATAATTCCATTGATGAGTCACCAAGAAAAATCTACATACTTTTCTTAATGGTCTAATTACTATATAAGGACCTTAAGTTTTGAATTGCATATCTATTTGATCCTTATAGCTACTACAATTCAACTTTCGCATTTTTATGCGATTTAGTCCTTCTCATAATTAAACACTTAATCGATAAAATTTTTATATCAAAATTTTCACACGTCATTTCTAGCATATTACAGGCCATATGATAAAATAAAATAAAATATATTTTGGGTCAGATTTGTTGTCCCAAAACCAGTTTCCGATTTCACTGAAAAATGTGTTGTTACAATGGAATTCGTGTAGAACTCGCAGTAATCATACGAGCAGAACATTCTAGTATAACAACCCAAACGACATGCAAATCTCACCTGAAATCCTTTGTCCTTGCCAGCTTAGCTTGTCCGAACGCCGGAGCCTCCTCTATCCTGGTAGCTAAGCATGAAAACATATATACCAATTTAAATCGAAGGTTTTCAACTTAAAACAAAAGGTCCAGTAGTTTGCAGTAGCTTTTCAATGATTTTAGAAATTCTCACTTTCACAAGACGTGGAGATAGAAAAGCTTACTCGATCTTCGAATTTCTTAATTCCTGGTCTCAATCCTCACGATCACTACTGCATGCAGGATTCTCTTGAACTTTCTCTTCTTTAGAGCAACTGAAGAGGACGATGCAGATCAAAAGAAAATTATAGGTAGAATTGAGTAGGATTCTTTTTATGAATTTTCCTTCTTCACACACACATATATACCCCAAGGTGGCACGGTCTCCATAACCCCAAATAACTGTCAATCTCCCATCATTTTGTGTTCCACTAAAGAACCATCCGGTTCCATCTTAATTGAACCAAAATTAGATCCCAATTAATTATCATCCAAACACCAAAAATTTTTAAGTTTTATAGTAGATCCTACCGACTCACTATTTAATTCAATTAACCCCTCTTTCTTTCAAGATTCTGAACTTTAATGAGAACCAGGTGTGATATTAGCTGTAACAGCTCGTTTTTCAGTGGTGACAAAACAATGGTTTTGGGACAACAAATTATTTTATCGTGTTGACCCATAAATATTATTTATAGAATATTTATAGAGTCATTATATTCGTATTAAAACTTGGTTAAGAGATTTTAACGTTTAGATAGTTAATTTAAGAAAAATGACTAAATTGAAAAAGGTACAAAACTTAGTGATAATCGTATTTAAGTGATTAAATAGCTTAATTACTAAATTAGGGTGGACCTATGTAGCAATTAGTCCTTAGTTATTAATGTTGGACGACATTATGAATGAAAATCATAAAATAATACATGTTTTAATGGCAAAATGGTAAAAAACATAAAATTAAAACAAAATTAAATGAAGGAAAAAATTTTCTTCTTCATTTCTTCATATTGATGCTGAAACACCATTGAAGAGAGCTCCAAGATTCAGTTTCATCTTTCCTTGTGCATGTGAGCTCAATTCTCATATATTTCTTGTAATTTTTATGTTTTTGAGATTGTTGCAACTAGGTCCAACTAACTCAGCTTCGTTTATGAATCTGTTAAAAAATTTAAAAATTTCCATTACTGAATATTAAATGCTTTTTTATGACAACTGTGTTTGAAGCTTTGATTGAGGTCTTTGGTTATTTTGCGAATTGATTTTTATTAGATTTTGATTTAACAAATAAATTGTTAAAATGCCAAAATTTCAAGGTTTAATGGTGAATAAGAGGTGTTTTGTAGACTGTTTTGTGCCTTGAATATTCGGCTATAAATTTTGACTTGGGAAAATGGTTAATTTGATGATTTTTGAGTTAAGGACTAAATTGTAAAAGTTGTAAAAGTTGAGTAATTTTAAAAAATAAAAGGTTATAAAATGTAGAATAAATTGGAATATGAATTGTAAGCTAATAATTCATAAATTTTATATTTTAGATCAAGACCCTATTGATTTACGTGGAAAAGAAAGTATTACGGAATAGTACCTGAACTTCTACAGCTATTACAAGTCAGTCCAAGTAGGTTCGTACGATTTATAATTTAATATCTATATGAATTGTTTGATGATATAATATGATATAATGGATATTAATTGTTTTATTGATGACGTAAATTTGTTTGAGAAATGTTATTGGATTTCGATATTTGGATCGAATGAACGCGAGATAGAGTACAATTGAATGATAGCATTTGTTATGAACTCTCGTGTTATACTATCTTGTTTTGGCATGTTATCAGTTGGATTAGCTCATATGAGCATTTGGCGTGTTATCGGTTGGATTAAATCTTTTAAGCATTTGGTGTATTATCGGTTGGATTAGCTTCTATGAGCGTTTGGCATGTTTTGGTTGGATTACTTGTGTACTCGTATCTGTAAGTCATTCATCAAATCGTAAATTATTGTATTGTAACTTATATAATGAGTTGGAATGGTTTGACATGTAAATGATAACTAAAATTTATTCTATTGCGGATATATATTCCCCGAGACTATTGTTGAGCTTGGATTTGAACTAAGCAATTCACCAGTTGACTTTGTGGATGGTAGAAACACTTATAGTTGAGTTATTATTGATTGAATTGTTGTATTTACTTCGGTAAGATTTATTATTTCTGTACAACGAACTTACTAAGCTTCAATGAGCTTACTTGTGTTAATTTCTGTTCTTGTTGATACTTTTGAAGGTTGGACGATTGAATCAGCACTCAAGTCACACTATCCATCCATTTTCTGTAGATTTTGAACTTTTTTTGGATTATATGGCATGTAATAGGCTTGTTTTCTCATTAATTTTATTTTGCTATGCATATATATAGATTAAACCTAAATGCAAGTAGATAATATGAGTATCTTTACAACAATTATAATATTTACTTGACCAATATTTAGTTAATGACTTGTTATGAATTATGAATGATGGAATGTGTTTTTGACATTAACTAGTAGTGAATGTATGACTAAATGATCTTTCTTAAAATGTTGTGATTTGAGGCGCCTATGATAGGCATATTGGTTGGGTGTTAAGTTTTGTGAATTGACATGTTTTGGTTGATGATTCATATTGTTGTATAATTGTGTATACTTGTGGTACCAAAAAGGGTACTATAACAACCCATTTTCAGTGAAATTGGAATAGTGGTTTCGGGACCACAAATCTGATCTGAAAATAAAATTTATTTTTATTTTATTACATGATCCGTAATATGATAGAAATGTCATGTGAAAATTTTGATAAGAAAATTTTATGGATTATGTGCTTAATTACTAGAAGGACTAAATCGCATAAAATACAAAAGTTGAATTCTAGTAGCTACAAGGATTAAATAGCTATGGAATTCAAAACTGGATGTGACAACCCTAATTTGACCCTAGTCAAAAAGTGGTTTTGGGACCACAAAACCGAGTCATAAAAATAATTAACCGTCATATTCTATGTTTATTATATGTGAATATGCATGTGTGAAAGTTTCATACTTTAATTTTGTCATTTGTATGCGAAATTTATTAGTTGGGACTTATGGGAGACAATTGTGAAATGTGATAGGCAAATGTAAAAGTGGTCTATTAATGCATGTTATAAAATGCTTGGACTTGCATGTCAAATGTCCCTTTTTGTTTATAGTGGCCGGCCATGATGATGATTTTATATTAAAAATAGTTATTAATATTTACTTATAATGGCTTTATAATTTTATATTATTAATGAATAAATAAAAGAAAATGGGTGATGAAAATAAAGCTTCATTTTTGTTATTCTTGACCGAATTGTAAGAGAGGAAAGGGGAGAAAGCTCCATTCGGTTACCTTAGGCTTGAATCAAGGTAAGACTTCTAATTAATTCTTAAAATTTTTGTTAATTTTAAGTTAGTTACCAAGTTCTTTATTCAACCCATATTAAAATTTTGATTTTTGGGAAGGATTTGAGCATTCGGCCATGGGAGAAATTGAAAGGGATAGATTGTTGTTCTCATATTTTAATGAAGTTTGAGCTAGTTAATACTTAGTTGTTAGTATTTATATGTGAAATGGATGAATTTGGACTTGTTTAGTTACTTGAACAAATGTTTGGTATTTAAATGTTAAAATGTGAGCAAATGCCGTTTGGGTGATAGAAATGAATGAATTAGAGGGTTGGCATTGTATATGAATTTTTAAGGGTATATTTTTGAATAATGTGAGTAGTGTTATGCATAGGTTTCGGCTTTGATAGTATTTATATAAGTATAATTAGTTCATTTTGATAATATTGTGTAAAGTGATAAGTAAAAATACTATGATGACAAAAGTTTAATAACATTCGGCTAAGGACTATAAGTGTTAGTTAATTCGGTATAAAAGTATAGGTGTTAATTACTTTGTATTTGAAGTTATGAAGAATAGGTAGTGGTCAATTAAAGTAATGAAGGTTAAAATTTTAAGTTTGGTTAAATTGGACATTCGGCATTACTTATGACATTGGATAAGAGTGTATGAAAGTAAGCTTGAGTAGTTAGGGCTAAATGGGTCATATAATGATCTTAAATGGATTGTATGCATATAAGAGTGTAGGTATTTGTGTGTGCAGCATTGAAGACAAATGGAAATTGGTATTGTGGTAAATGTTGATAAGATGACATTCGGAGTTAGCTATATGTTTTGGAACTATACTGTAATTTGAAAATAAAAGTATATAATATTAAAGCATGCATTATATATATATGCATCTGTATATGCGGTTGTGCATAATTAGGAGTAAATGATTAAATGATGATAGTCATATTTAGGTACGAATATATATATGTCTTATGCATGTACCATGTACTTATAGTGACAATCGGATGTATGGTTGAATTCATGCATATGAAAGCATGATAAGTTATGTGAATCTTTGTTTGTGTATGCGAATTAGATATTGATTAAATAAGTATGAAATCAATTCTTGACATATTTTATAAAATATAATATGTATTGGAGTTTTATATGATTGTCAAATGTGACTACTAAGAAGTAAAGTTGAGTAAGTAATTTAAATAAATCTATTTGTTTTAATTAAGCTCAAGAGCAAAGAGGGTCTAAATCAGATAGGGGAAAGGAGAAAGCAGTCGAGTAGATTATCTACAACTGTTCAAAATATCTGAGGTAAGTTTTGAGTAGTCTCCTCTAGTATATATAATTGATGATGCCTTATAAGAGTATAATAGGTGAATTGTGATCTTTGGTTTGCACTTGAATAAAGCTGTTTATTAAATAATGCGTGTATATGACTTATAGTTTGATGGTCACTTTGAGTTTAAGCTTGAATGGTGAAATGAATGTGTGATATTAGGTATAACTTTTGAGCCGAAATGTGAATGATGATGTGCATATTGAGCTTATGTCCGAACATATTAAATGACTACTAAAGTGATAGGTTGAATGAAGTGTGTTAAAATATGATTAAGTATACATGGTATTTGAAATATATCCGGACATGAAGTCCGCAGGCTATATGCTGGGAATTTATCCGGACATGAGGTCCGCAGGGTATGTGCTAGAAATATATCCAGACTTGAAGTCCGCAGGCTATGTGCTGGAAATATATCCGGACTTGAAGTTCGTAGGCTACATACTGGAATGGTATCCGGGTTAAAGGCCCGTGAACTTGTGTTATAAATGTGTTTCGAGTGCTAAGACTTGATCGGATTGAGGCCAGTAAGTTAAGTAAGACTATGATAATGAATGTCCGTGGTAACCATCATCGAGTAAGTAACATATATACTTTGCATGTTAAGGTACGTATTATGTGCTCATATGTGAATTGATTTCAAAATGATTTATTAGTATCAAAGAACGATGTATGTATATATATATATATATATGTGTGGATGAATTCGGTATTTGAGGATAAGACAATGACATACTCGGTTAATGTAAGTCATTATAGGAAAATATGTGACTAAAAGTAATTGTATAAGCCATGTAGATAATGAAACATGTGCTAGAAATCTTCTTGTGTATACATAAATACATACTCGACCAATAGGATTTATAACTAGTGTACTTGTGTATATTCGGCCAAGTGAATTAAAATTGGAATACGAGGTTTGTTTACTTAATGTTCATTTTAAATGACAAGCTTTTGTAGTATGAAATGCTTAAAACTTACTAAGCCTTGAAAGCTTACTCTGTTTCTTATTTCTCTGTTTTATAGATTGTTGATTTTGGCCACCGACTCGGGGATCGTCAGCGGATCATCATACTATCGACCTTTTGGTATAGTTATATTTTGGACTTGATATGGCATGCATAGGTTAGACCGGTGTTAGTTATGTTTTGTAATTGTAAATAGTTCGGCCATGTGAAAATGGTATATATATATATAACTTAAAGATCAGTATGTTTTCAGCTCGATTTCTGTTTTAGTTGATAGATTATGTGAATGAAATTAAATGTTTAGCTCTGTAATACCTCATAGCCTAAACCGGTGATCGGACTCGGGCTAGGGGTGTTACATTTTATTGGTATCAGAGCTACGGTTTAGTCGATTCTAGGACTAACGTAGAGTGTTTGAGTCTAGCTATACATGCCATATAGTATTAATACGATAGTATGATGAATTCTGACAATTAAAAATGTGTTTTCGTATAGTAATGGATCGCGATCCCAATTAAGCGGTAGCTGATGATTTTGAGAGTGTAGCGCCTGCTCCCGCGCATGGGACAGCGCCGATGGACTCTCAACCTATCACCAGCAATCAGAACGATGAGGCTAGACAGGCTTTTTATAGTGTGATGAATGATTGGTTCAACCAATACATCTGAACTAATACGGCTGCTCCACAACCCCCACTCCCGAATAATACACCCCTTGCACATATGATACCTCCGGTAATTGATCAGACGAGGTTAAATAAGCTCCCTGTAGATAGAATTAGAAAGCATGGGGCTACTGAATTTAAAGCTACAGAAAGTGATGAGGCCGAGCAAGCTGAGTTTTGGTTGGACAATACTATCCGAGTATTCGATAAACTATCTTGCACACCTGATGAATGCCTGAAATGTGCCATATCTCTGCTACATAATTCTGCCTATTATTGGTGGAATACATTGGTTTCAAGTAGCCCAAAGAACGGTGACGGGAATTCTTCCAGATCGAGTTTCAAAAAAGTATATCACTCGTGTTCATTGATCGTAAACGAAAAGAATTTCTTGAACTTAATCGTGGTTCCATGTCGCGCATCGATTATGAACGGAAGTTTGTCAGACTTAGTAGATATGCTCAGGAATGTGTATCTTCTGAGGCTATTATGTGTAAACGTTTCGAGGATGGGCTGAATGAATATATAAAAATGTTTGTTGGCATTCTTGAAATACGAGAGTTCGTAGTACTTGTCGAACGAGCTTGCAAAGCTGAAGAACTTAGTAAAGAGAAAAGAAAAGCTAATGTCGAAGTTGGAGAATTTCATAAAAGATCTTCAGGAAAGTCATTTCCGCAATCATAGAAGAAATTTCGAGATGATTCGGGCCGATCAAAGAACACTTCAGGTTTTTCCAGACGAGATCGCGATCGACCCCCTGTGAGTACACGAGCCACTTCAGTTGCCAGTGTTGGAAATGATCGAAGGGATAGGATTGAGTGCAAGTATTGTGGAAAATGGCATTTAGGGAGCTGTAGATTTCATGACCTCTCCCGTTATAAATGCGGATCAGCCGACCATTTTATCAAAGATTGCCCGAGATTATCCAAACAAAATGTCAACCAGAGTGGGAAATTGAGTACTACTACAGCACCAGGTAGACCACCTAGGAATACAGGGAACGCTAGCGGCAATCAGAGAGGGTCTAAAGATGCTATAACTAGATCCGAGGCTCGTGCTCCTGCTAGAGCTTATGCTATACGTGCACGCGAGGATGCTTCTTCGCCGACGTTATTACCGGTACTTTCACTCTCTTTGATACTGATGTGATTGCTTTGATTGACCCTGGTTCTACTCATTCATATGTATGTGAGACTTTAGCATCCAGTAAGACTTTACCTGTTGAGTCTATTGAATTCGTTATTCGAGTGTCGAATCCCTTGGGTCGATATGTGCTTGTTGATAAGGTGTGTAAGAAATGCCCCCTAATAATCCAAGGTTTCTATTTTTCGGCCGACTTGATGCTTTTACCGTTTAATGAATTTGATGTTATTCTTGGTATGGATTGGTTTACCATACATAATGCAGTTGTGAATTGGAAAAGTAAAACCATTGATTTGAGATGTGCAAATAATGAGATAATCCGAGTTGAGTCTACTAATTTGAGTGGATTGTCAGTAATAATATCCTCGATGTTGGCTCAAAATTTTGTGAGAAAGGGGTGTGAAGCATATCTTGCGTACGTACTTGATGACAAAGAGTTAGAAAAGAAAATTGAATCAGTGCCAGTGGTTTGTGAGTATTCAGATGTTTTTCCTGAAGAGTTATCAGGATTACCACCTGTTCGAGAGGTAGAATTCGGCATCAAACTTGTACCTGGGACTAGACCAATTTCAATAGCTCTGTACCGTATGGCACCAATGAAATTGAAAAAATTGAAAACTCAGTTGCAAGAGTTGACGGATAGAGGGTTTGCTCGATCGAGTTTCTCACCTTGGGGTGCACCAGTATTATTTGTGAAAAAGAAGGACAGAACCATGAGATTGTGCATCGACTATCGTCAGTTGAATAAAGTGACAATAAAGAATAAATATTCGTTATCGCGTATTGATGATTTGTTTGATCACCAAGGAGCCTCAGTGTTTTCAAAGATAGATTTGAGATCTGGTTATTATCGGGCCATGCAGTTCGAGACTCGATATACCTAAAATCGCTTTTAGAACGAGATACGGTCACTATGAGTTCTTAGTGATGCCGCTTGGGCTCACTAATGCCCTCGCAGATTTATGGACTTGATGAATTGGAATATTCAGACCGTATTTAGACCAGTTTGTAGTTGTGTTTATCGACGACATTTTGGTCTATTCGCGAGATGAAACTAAACATGCCGAGCACCTGAGATTAGTGTTGTAGATTTTACGGGATAAGCAGTTATATGCTAAGTTCAGTAATGTGAGTTTTGGTTGAAAGAAGTTAGCTTTTGGGACATGTGGTATCCGATCGGAATTCGAGTTGATCCGAGCAAAATTTCTACAGATTTGACCGAAGCCTCCGAAGAAATGTTACCAAGTTCTGAGCTTTTGGGACTTGCCTTACACTATGCACGATTTTGTAAAGGGTTTCTTGATGATAGCCACACCAATGACGAAACTACTTCAAAAATATGTTAAGTTTGAATGGTCAAAAAATGTCAGAAAAGTTTCGATGAATTGAAAACTTATTTGATTGAAGCTCCAGTGCTAGTGCAACCCGAATCTGGTAAAGAGTTTGTCATTTATAGTGATGCATCCTCACTTGGGTTGGGTTGTGTGTTGATGCAAGAAGGTCGAGTAGTAGCTTACGCGTCAAGGCAATTAAAGCCGCATAAAAGAAACTATCCGACCCATGATCTCGAATTAGCTGCCATCGTATTCACTTTGAAAATATGGCGACACTACTTGTTTGGAGAGAGGTGTTATGTATATTCGGATCACAAAAGCCTCAAATATTTGATGACCCAAAGAGATTTGAATCTACGACAAAGACGCTGGCTTGAGTTGTTGAAAGATTATGCGCTTGTCATCGACTATCACCCGGGAAAGGCTAACGTTGTTGCCGATGCTTTAAGTCACAAATCACTGTTTGCTTTACGAGCGATAAATGTACACCTGTCCGTTTCATCCGACAATGTGTTAGTAGCAGAATTAAAGGCCAAACCATTATTGATTCATCAAATACGTGAAGCTCAGAAAGTCGATGATGAATTGGTTGCTAAACGAACCGAATGTGTCTCAAATGTAGAATCAGAGTTTCAAATTGACGACAATGATTGTTTGAAGTTCAGAAGTCGATTGTGTATTCCAAGAAATTCGAAACTTATTTCGGTGATTTTGAGTGAGGCTCATAGTAGCCGAATGTCAATCCACTCGGGAAGTACGAAAATGTACAATGATCTAAAACGTCAGTTTTGGTGGCCTGGTATGAAACGAGACATTTCTGATTTTGTTTCGAAGTGTTTGATATGTCAACAAGTGAAAGCAGAACATCAAGTGCCTTCGGGATTACTTCAGCTGATCATGATACCCGAATGGAAATGGGATCGAATCACGATGGATTTTGTATCTGGGTTACCATTATGGTCAAGTAAGAAAGATGCTATTTGGGTTGTTGTTGATAGACTGACAAAGTCGGCTCATTTTATTCCCGTACGTACGGATTATTCACTAGACAAACTAGCTGAATTGTATGTTTCTCAGATTGTAGGGTTACACAGGGTACTTATTTCTATTGTGTTGGATAGAGATCCAAGATTCACATCGCGATTTTGGAAGAAATTGCAAGAAGCTTTGGGTACCAAGTTGCATTTTAGCACCGCTTTTCATCCCCAGACTGATGGTCAACCCGAGCGGATAATTCAGATACTCGAGGATATGTTAAGATGTTGCATCCTTGAGTTTAGTGGTTCATAGGAACGGTATTTGTCTTTGATTGAATTCGCTTACAATAATAGTTTTCAATCAAGCATTAAGATGGCACCTTACGAGGCTTTGTATGGTCGTAAATGCCGTACACCGTTGTTTTGGACCGAGCTTAGTGAAAATGAAATCGTCGGGGTTGATTTGATTAAAGATGCTGAGCAGAAAGTAAAAGTGATCCGTGAAATTCTGAAAGCAGCTTCGGATCGTCAGAAGTAGTATGCGGATTTAAAACGAAAAGACATCGAATATCAGGTTGGAGACAAAGTGATTCTTAAAGTTTCACCTTGGAAAATGGTGCTCAGATTTGGTCGTAAAGGTAAATTGAGTCCAAGGTTCATCGGGCCATACGAAATATCCGAACGAGTTGGGCCAGTCGCATACAGATTGATTTTACCCCCTGAGCTTGAAAATATTCACAACGTTTTTCATGTCTCAATGCTTCGACGTTATAAATCCGATCCATCGCACATAATTAATCCCTCTGAGGTTGAGATTCAATCTGATCTGAGTTACGAAGAAGAACCGGTTCGTATTTTAGCTCGTGAGGCAAAAGAACTATGAAATAAAAAAATCTCATTAGTAAAGGTATTGTGGCTTAAGCATGGGGTTGAAGAAGCTACTTGGGAACTTGAAGACACTATGAAGGATCGATATCCTAACTTATTCAATGGTAAGATTTTCGGGGACGAAAATTCCTTATGTGGGGGAGAGTTGTGACAGCCCTAATTTGACCCTAGTCAAAAAGTGGTTTCGGGACCACAAAACTGAGTCATAAAAATAATTAACCGTCATATTCTATGTTTATTATATGTGAATATACATGTTTGAAAGTTTCATACTTTAATTTTTTTCATTTGTATGTGAAATTTATTAGTTAGGACTTATGTGAGACAATTGTGAAATGTGATAGGCAAATGTAAAAGTGGTCTATTAATGCATGTTATAAAATGCTTGGACTTGCATGTCGAATGTCCCTTTTTGTTTATAGTGGCCGGCCATGATGATGATTTTATATTAAAAATAGATATTAATATTTACTTATAATGGCTTTATAATTTTATATTATTAATGAATAAATAAAAGAAAATGGGTGATGAAAACAAAGCTTCATCTTTGTTATTCTTGGCCGAATTGTAAGAGAGGAAAGGGGAGAAAGCTCCATTCGGTTACCTTAGGCTTGAATCAAGGTAAGACTTCTAATTAATTCTTAAAATTTTGTTAATCTTAAGTTAGTTACCAAGTTCTTTATTCAACCCATATTAAAATTTTGATTTTTGGGAAGGATTTGAGCATTCGGCCATGGGAGAAATTGAAGGGGATAGATTGTTGTTCTCATATTTTATGAAGTTTGAGCTAGTTAATACTTAGTTGTTAGTATTTATATGTGAAATGGATGAATTTGGACTTGTTTAGTTACTTGAACAAATGTTTGGTATTTAAATGTTAAAATGTGAGCAAATGTCGTTTGGGTGATAGAAATGAACGAATTAGAGGTTTGGCATTGTATATGAATTTTTAAGGGTATAATTTTGAATAATGTGAGTAGTGTTATGCATAGGTTTTGGCTTTGATAGTATTTATATAAGTATAATTAGTTCATTTTGATAATATTGTGTAAAGTGATAAGTAAAAATACTATGATGACAAAAGTTTAATAACATTCGGCTAAGGACTATAAGTGTTAGTTAATTCGGTATAAAAGTATAGGTGTTAATTACTTTGTATTTGAAGTTGTGAAGAATAGGTAGTGGTCAATTAAAGTAATGAAGGTTAAAATTTTAAGTTTGGTTAAATTGGACATTCGGCATTACTTATGACATTGGATAAGAGTGTATGAAACTAAGCTTGAGTAGTTAGGGCTAAATGGGTCATATAATGATCTTAAATGGATTGTATGCATATGAGAGTGTAGGTATTTGTGTGTGCAGCATTGAAGATAAATGGAAATTGGTATTGTGGTAAATGTTGATAAGATGACATTCGAGTTAGCTATATGTTTTGGAACTATACTCAGAATTTGAAAATAAAAGTATATAATATTAAAGCATGCATTATATATATATATGCATGTGTATATGCAGTTGTGCATAATTAGGAGTAAATGATTAAATGATGATAGTCATATATAGGTATAAATATATATATATATATATATATATGTCTTATGCATGTACCCTGTACTTATAATGACAATCGGATGTATGGTTGAATTCATGCATATGAAAGCATGATAAGTTATGTGAATCTTTGTTTGTGTATGCGAATTAGATATTGATTAAATAAGTATGAAATTGATTCATGACATATTTTATAAAATATAATATGCATTGGAGTTTTATATGATTGTCAAATGTGACTACTAAGAAGTAAAGTTGAGTAAGTAATTTAAATAAATCTATTTGTTTTAATTAAGCTCAAGAGCAAAGAGGGTCTAAATCAGATAGGGGAAAAGAGAAAGCAGTCGAGTAGATTATCCGCAACTGTTCAAAATATCCGAGGTAAGTTTTGAGTAGTCTCCTCTAGTATATATAATTGATGATGCCTTATAAGAGTATAATAGGTGAATTGCGATCTTTGGTTTGCACTTGAATAAAGTTGTTTATTAAATAATACGTGTATATGACTTATAGTTTGATGGTCACTTTGAGTTTAAGCTTGAATGGTGAAATGAATGTGTGATATTAGGTATAACTTTTGAGCCGAAATGTGAATGATGATGTGCATATTGAGCTTATATCCGAACATATTAAATGACTACTAAAGTGATAGGTTGAATAAAGTGTGTTAAAATATGATTAAGTATGCATGGTATTTGAAATATATCCTGACATGAAGTCCGCAGCTATATGTCGGGAATATATCCGACATGAGAGGTCTCGGCAGTTATATGTCTTTGAAATATATCCGCACTTGAAGTTCGCAGGCTAGAAATATATCCAGACTTGAAGTCCGCAGGCTATGTGCTGGAAATATATCCGGACATGAAGTTCGCAGGCTACGTGCTGGAATGGTATCCGGGTTAAAGACCCGTGAACTTGTGTTATAAATGTGTTTCGAGTGCTAAGACTTAACCGGACCGAGGCCAGTAAGTTAAGTAAGACTACGATAATGAATGTCCGTGGTAACCATCGTCGAGTAAGTAACATATATACTTTGCATGTTAAGGTAAGTATTATGTGCTCATATGTGAATTGATTTCAAAATGATTTATTAGTATCAAAGAACGATGTATGTATATATATATATATATGTGTGTGGATGAATTTGGTATTTGAGGATAAGACAATGACATACTCGGTCAATGTAAGTCATTATAGGAAAATATGTGACTAAAAGTAATTGTATAAGCCATGTAGATAATGAAACATGTGCTAGAAATCTTCTTGTGTATACATAAATACATACTCGCCAATAGGATTTATAACTAGTGTACTTGTGTATATTCTACCAAGTGAATTAAAATTGGAATACGAGGTTTGTTTACTTAATGTTCATTTTAAATGACAAGCTTTTTGCAAAGATGAAATGCTTAAAACTTACTAAGCCTCAAAGCTTACTCGCTTTCTTATTTCTCTGCTTTATAGATTGTTGATTTTGGCCACCGACTGTGTGGATCGCAATGATCATCATACTATCGACCTTTTGGTATAGTTATATTTTGGACTTGATATGGCATGCATAGGTTAGACCGTGTTAGTTATGTTTTGTAATTGTAAATAGTTCGCCATGTGAAAATGGTATATATATAACTTAAATATCAGTATGTTTTTAGCTCGATTTCTGTTTTAGTTGATAGATTATGTGAATGAAATTAAATGTTTAGCTCTGTAATACCTCATAGCCTAAACCGGTGATCGGACTCGGGCTAAGGGTGTTACACTGGAGGCCCTTATATGGTAATTAGACCATTAAAGAAAAGTATGTAGATATTGTGGTGACTCATCCATGGAAATTTAGAAAAAGGGCAAGGACTAAATTAGAATTTGAAATAATTTAACTAATTAAAAGATGAAAAGAAAATATCATCTTATTTTCTCATCATCTTCCCTAAAAATACATGGAAACCCTAGGAGAGAGAGGATAAACTTTCATGGCTTAATTGGGTAAGTTTTCTTGTTCCGTTTTTAGTAATTTTGATATTTTTGGAACCGGGATAGCTTAATCTATCTATTTGGGGGATCAATTTGAGAAGTTATCAAGGAATGGAAATTAGGTCATGGATGAATATGCTGAAAATTTAAAATTTATGGTAGAAATTGAAAGGTTGTTGCTAGATAAACAACTTTTACAAAGTGATTTTTGATAAAAACATGATTTAGGGACTAAAATGTAAAGTTGTGAAAATTGATGAAAAAATTCTAAAATTTATAGAAAATGTGTTGTAAATTATATATTGAAATTTTAGTTAGGCTTGGATTAGGGAGTAAATTGCATAAATTTCATTTTCCGAGCCTAGGGACGAAATTTGAATTTATGAAAAGTTAGGGGCAAAATGGTAATTTTACCTAGGATGTAAATTGAGTCCAAATGAATATGAAATGTGTGAAATTGATGATTAATGTTATTTATATAGATCTGGACAACACAAATTCGAGGTTAGGTCGAGGAAAAGAAAAGGTTTCGAATTAGTAGTTTTATATGCGAACCAGTGTCGAGGTAAGTTCGTGTAACTTAATCAACCATGTAGATATGTTAAATTGAATATTGTGTTTGTATGGAATGTAAATTATATTGATGTGAATTGTTTGAATGCTATAATGAAGAATTGAATACATGTTTGAAAAGGTGAAAAATGTTTAAGCTCTGTTTGAATATTGAATTCCGATGAATATATGTGCTTTCCCGAAATGAATGAGGTCCTGCATTTGTTGCTGACGTGATTTAGCTCAGACGAGTAATGCTATTGATCTCATCATAGAAGGATTTAGCTTGGATGGGTATACTGATATAATCGCTCTCGAGCACATGTTACAATTAGGATTTAGCCTGGACTGGTAATCCTAATTGAGCTCTTCTGAGTGTACGTTACATAAAAAATTTAGCCTGAACTGGTAATCCTGTAACATGGTATGTGGCTCGAGTGTGTGTTCTTTGAGTAGACACCCTAAAGGGGTACTCTTGAATAATAATTGACGGGTTATTTAATCGTACAACTTGAGTGTACTGCTTGAGTATCCATCGAAATTTCAATGATTCAACGGAAAAAAACTCTTGGCTTGATGAGAGAATTATGTGATGAAATGATAATGTATTGAAATAATATTGCATGATGAGCTCATCTATGTTTGCTTTATTGATGTGAAAAATTTGTGACTAACATGTTTGATTGAATGCATGTGTTTAGGCAATTTGATGCTTACTCTGTTTTATTTTCCCCCATTTTGTAGTGCTCGGAAGCTCACAAAGGTTGGAGATCATTGGAGCATTATCACACTATCTACTAGCTTATTTTCGGTATATATAGTAAAATCATTTTGGTATAATGGCATGTATAGGCTAACTTGGCCATAGATGGCTTAAATATGTGGTTTGTAATCTAGCCATTGGAATGGATAATCATGGTTGTTTTTAATATACTTGTAATGTCATACTCTGGAAGCTATATACATGTTAAATGGTTGTTCAAATTATGTCTATCATATGAAATATACCAAGGTAAGATTATAAACATGTATACATGTAATGATATGCCATGTTGAATGATAGAGTTTGCTTAATTTGAATGCTTGAAATGGTTGGTATTTGGATGTGAGTTTAAGTGCAGGTCGTTGGTGTGATTTTGGGTGACAAATGAAGCTAGAAATGGCTTCATTTTGTCCACACGGGCAGACACAAGGGCGCGTGTCTAGACCGTGTGTGACACACGGCCTGGTACATGGGTGTGTGGTTAGGCTATGTGTCCCCTGCACCTTAACAGCATGTTTGGTTAGCTGTAATGCTAAGCTATTACAGTTGAATTCTATGGGCCCATCCCTATTCCATTGTTTGATTGGCTGTAATGGGCTATTACAGCCCTATTCCATACAAATTTTATTCAGTGTAAAACTGCCGCTTACAATTCAAAGACTTCCCCACTAATACCAATTCAAATGTGAAAATTTTAGGTTAGAGTTCAACTTTACCCTTCCATTTCTTTCTCACGTCTAGACCTTTCTTAATCCATTTCTTTCTCACGACTGGAGCTTTCTTCTTTTTTTCATTCTTCTTCCCATTTCCTTCCAACCTCTTCCTAAGTTCCAACGAAGGATTTTTCAATTAGGTATTCTATCTAATGGCAGTTTATAGTTGGTGATCTATTTGAGTTCCTGTTCCTTTTCTTCTCTTTTGTCTGTGTTTTTTTTTATCAATTGACTTTAAAGAATGTGTGTATTTGGATGACAGGGAAGGTCTACCACTGTGGGACTCATCGGCGATCCATTTCTCAACAAAGAAAACCCATAAACCCTAAAAATACAAAAACCCCAAACCCAGAAAAAAAGCTTAAAATCCACCATGGAAATGCTTAACCGCTAAAGCAAAAGGTCCCCTCATAAAATCTCCTCTTCTTTTTGTTCTTTCGAATCTCCTTTGAAACGTGGCATTGCTTCGATTTATGGGTTTATTTCTGATTCATTCAACTTGCTTTTAGTTGAACCAGTATTGGATGATGGCGAATTATTATTCCAAGCTTTTTTACTCATTCGTAGCTTCAGCTCTGATCATCTTTTCTATTCAAATTTATGGGTGTTGTTTTTAATGGCTGGTGGATCAAGATCCGGTAATAGTTAATAGTATTTCAGTTTTTTTTCCTCCTTTTTGATTGAAGAAATTTGGGAACTTAAGCTTATGGTTTACATTTTTCTTATTTTCTATTTTCACTTCAATATAAAAACTGAAACTTTACTTTTAAAAAATGGAGTTTTTGGATTTCAAAACTTGGAGTTTGCAATTTTCTTCATGGTCAGTTTTGATTTATTGTCTAAGGTAACATGCTGAAAGTCAATGATTTGTTATTGATTTTCTACTTTTCTTGGACGCAAGAACTGAGAGTTGCTTGATTGATTTTCTGCAATTTACCAACACTACAGTAGTTGAAACTTGGGATCGATTTATTTTTTAATCTGGTATTTTAAGTTATCATCCGTTCGATGCCTTTTTTGAATCCTTAAGTAATCATTTGTATAAATTTCGACATATTAAGAATGAGCAGTATGGTATAGTGTGTGGTCTTTGTAATTGCTAATCCTATCTGGATGTATCTTTATCTCTTTCTGTTCTTGTGTTAACAATTCTTTTCTTAGTCTGAAATGTAACCTTTTTTTGCAATCACTAGTTGGAGTTTGGAATTCAGTAGTACAGATAGGGCACATTTCTGGACAATTTCACTGGTCACCTCTATTGCCTTCTACAAGAAGGTGAAAGATTATTTTAAAGCCTTCACTATCTTTTTGAAAATATTGAAATAAAATGTATTTTTAAGAGGATTATAGAACTAAGCAATGAGTTTGTAGACATAACTTTTGCTTTAAGAAGGGATCATTATCCATAAAGAGTTTCTCTAATGCATCTTTTGGAAATTGCCTTCTTTTTTAAGTAGTCACTGGAAGCTGTTGCTTATAAAATCTTTGGATTTATAGTTTTTCATCAAGTATTACAGTAATATTCTCAGATGACCATACTATGAGCTATAACATCAATGAATAGTAGGCTTCAGAATGTCTTGCTTATCGATTTCTAGAAGTTTAGTTTCTCATCAATCTTGCGGTTCTTGTTTATTGTTGACATCTGCACTCTGTTTAATATGATTCACTTTTAGACATCCATCCATTAAGGTTTCTTTTTATTGATTTTTTTAATGTTGGATTATGTATATTATGTATGTCACCTTAGAAGCAAGATTTTTAATAATGCAAATGCAAGTTTATGTGGAAATTGTGGTACTGATGATACTTTATCAGCTGTTGTTCCTGGACCTTCAGTCTTGATTATCGATTTTTACAGTCTTGAGGATTATTTAAGTGTAATTTTCAAGACCTAAATCTCTTGGAACTTGTCATTGTCGTGAATGCTGATAAATAATTTTTGAAATTTTATTTTGTTTTTATCATTTATATGAAGGCAATAACTAAGAATAAATTCGGTATGAAATGAATGAGGTTCTTATTCTAAAGTGATAGCTCAATAGAATCTTATGTATTGATTAATAATAGATGTTTCTTCAAAGAATATATAACATTTGAGTTTGGATTTGGTACATAAATTCATATACTCACACCATTTTAATAATAAAATAATGTATTTTTTTTTATCTTTTCATAGTTTCAGTTTTGTTTTAAGGCATTTAGCTAAGTAACTTATATCTGAGAAATGGTTGATTCCTTAACTTATTTTTTGGGCAAGGGTTTTGAGTTCCTTGATCTTGGAATAATAATTAGCATATAATATCAACTCCATCTCTTTAAATGGTAATAAAACTTCATTTGTTTTTCTTTATATGTCTGTGTTTCTAGTTTTATTGGATTTGCCATGTCAAGCAATTTTTCTTTTTCTTTTTGTTTGTGTGTATGTGTATGTATTCTCTTTAGTTTTGAAGGATGGACCTAATAATTGTACAAAAGGACAATCTAAACTCTACTACTGTTGATTTTTTGTTAGATTAGAGTGAATTAGATATTAAAGACGGGTTTGCTAACAAGTCCCCTTAAGAAACTCTTTAAACTTAGTTAATATTCTATTTATGGTCATAACATTGTATTGAATGTAGTAGTTGATAACATATCATTTTTAGTTGGAACCATTATGTGTTAAATATGTAGTGGTATATTATGATTTCAACAAGGGGCATGTGGTTTAATAAGGTTGTGTTTTCTTTGGCAGAATTGACTTCAAGATAAAGACCATAGAGCTTGATAGAAAAAGGATCAAGTTGCAAATATTGCTAGGCAAGAGAGGTTTCGTACAATAATTATTGTGTTTTTTTTTGGGTATTGTTTTGCATAAATCTGTTATTTATTATTGGGAGGAATAATGCAACTTTTTAAATATAAACTATCAAATAATATTGCTAGTAAAGATAGTTTGAAAGAAGATTGATAAGCAAGATCTTTGGCATTATATAAAAGATTTGTTTTACCATTTATGAGGATTGATGTAAGTAATGAGAATCCCTAAGATATTTCATCAAGATGATGAGATAGATGTAAAGGCCAAGGGAAAATATAAAATAAATTGCAGTTTGCACCTTAAAAGAAAAGGAAAGAACTATTTTTGCATATATGCCTTCATATCACTTACTCATGCTGAGTTGTCTATACATATCAATCTTTTGTTTTTTCCTCACTTAACATTCCTACATTTTATCTCATACTAAATAAATAATGGGTTAGTATTTGATATACTAATAATATGTTTTTTTTATTATTCCACAAACAATTTTAAAAAATTGCCACGCATCTCTTTTTTTAACAATTTATTATACTTTTTTAAGACACTTGTTAATCTCCTGACCCTACTTAATGAAATTTAAAACCCCCCGTAAATAAAATGAAAAGCTTATTTAAATACAAAACAAAAGATTATAAATTTATTAAAATGTATTTTTATTAAAAATTGTGAATTGAGTTATACATATATATATATATGTGAAACAGTTATATATATATTTATTAGTACTTTATTATTTCATATCTTTGTTATGGAATATTATTTATAAAATATCTAAAAAATAATGATCTTATTTCATGATTCAAAATTTTACATACTCATGTACTTTATCTTATTACTCATATCATTATTATAAAATTTTCAATTCCATAAATATACATAGAGAATATTGCTTATAAATCTCAAATGACTACATGTAAAATATTTATAACGATTCAATGACTACATGTAAAATGTTATAAGTGATTTAACAATTAGAAGTGAAGGACTATAAGTATTGAGTTATGTTTCTTAGTTATTAAAAGTTGTGCCTCTTAAACTTATTTGAATAATTATATCTATTGTTAAAAAATGTGAGTATCCAAATAAACATTTATTTGGATAATTGTATTTATATAAATAAACATGAAATTCTTTGTAAATAAGATCGAATTTCAGTTGCAACAAACTTTGAAACTTTGAAAATGATATTATTATTATACACTACTAAATGCTTGATAAATTATTTACTTATACATAAGCAAATATATTTTTAAACAGACTTATCCTATTTATTAATATGTATTGTTCATTTTTTCTTTGACAGTTTCTTATTGCATCCTCTTCTTATTTGGTTTGTTTGATTGCTTCCTCCACCCAGAGTTGAGCATATTGTATTCACTGAATCACTGTAAGTTCTTTGGAAATTAAATTCTTTGATTTTTTTTACTATTATTGAAATTAGTATTGGAGAAATGTGACCCTTTTACTATGATTTGAAGATATGTAACACTTTAATATCTTGCAGTATTGGCTAGTCTGCCTTTAATAGTACAAAGTGAGAGGCATAAAAGAATTGATCTTGCTATTACAATATGGTTGCAAATGTGTACAGTTGCGAGTTGGTTCTTAGTTGCATTGGGTGCCATCCATAGCCTTTTAATAGTACAAAGTGAGAAGCATAAAAGAATTGATCTTGATATTACAATATGGTTGCAAATGTGTACAGTTGCGAGTTGGTTCGTAGTTGCATTAAGTGCCATCCATAGCCTTCATACTTATAGACCAAGGATTAGATCCTATATTTTAGATTTTTATGCAAAACGAGATTATGTGAAAAGACTTGTATATGCTAGTGGCGAGATCTGTATTGAACAAGTTAGGATGAATAGAACTACCTTTTTTAAACTATGTGAGATGTTACAAAATTTAGGGGAATTGAAGTCATTAAGGAACATGCTTGTTGATGAGCAAGTGGTAATGTTTTTACATAACATTTCTCATCATCTTAAAAATCGAGTTATCAAGCATCACTTTAATAGGTCTGGGGAAACCATTAGCAGATCATTTCACAATGTTTTAAATGTTGTCATATGCTTAAAATATGTGTTATTTAAAAAGGCAGAGCCAATTACATCTAATTCTACAAACCCAAGGTGGAAATGGTTCAAGGTATTGGAGTGAGTTCTATATATAGCTCATACATAATTTAATCCATTTTGATTTAAATATAGTATCCTAACCCGAGGTTTTATACATGTGATGTAGAATTGCTTAAGTGCTTTAGATGGAACCCAAATCAAGATTAGGGTTCCAACAGTTGATAAACCTAGATATTGAACGCGAAAAGATGACATAGCAACAAATATGTTAGGTGTTTGTACACCTAATATGCAATTTGTTTATGTTCTTCCTGGTTGGGAAGGTTCTATTGCTGATGGACTAGTACTTCGAGATACCATTAGTAGGAGACATGGACTAAAAGTTCCTCATGGTAAAGTGCAAAATTAGAGGAATTTGAAATAATTTTTAAGATCATACTTTTTTGGGAAATTAACCACGATAAATAGTTTCTTTTTATGGGTTGTTATTATCTAGTTGATGCTGGATACACAAATTGTGAGGGATTTCTTGCGCTGTTTAGAGGACAAAGATATCATTTGAATGAGTGGCATTAGGGTTACCAGCCAAGTACTCTAAAAGAATTTTTCAATATGAAACATGCTTCAACGCCTATTGTTATTGAAAGATGTTTGGGGTTACTAAAACTTAGATGGGGAATACTTAAGAGTCCATCATTCTATCCTGTGAAGGTGCACAATAGAATCATTATTGCATGTTGTTTGCTCCATAATTTTATTCGAATCTATATGAGTCTTGATCCTATTGAAGCGGAGTTGGGAGAAGGATTACCTAGTAATGTGATAAATGACGATGAACCGAATATTGTAAATATTCATCCATCGGATACATGGGCTACTTGGAGGATGGAACTAGGCAACCATATGTTTGATGAATGGAAAGCATCTAGAAATTAGTTAGGTTTAGGGTAAAAATAGTAAACGTTAAGTTGTTTATGTTATTTCATGTATCTAGTTTATGAGACTTTGGTGGTGTTTGAATTGTTTTTTTGTATTGTACTAGATAATTTATTTTCTTTTGATTCATCATGTGTTATACTTTTATAAAGTGTTGACCTTTTGATGCATAATATTGAATTTAATTTTAATTTGCATTTTTTCTTAAGATAGTTATGTCAGGTTTTTCACAATCAAGTGTTTCTTCCCAAAATTCTCAAGGAACCAAAAAGAAATGGGTTCCAGAAGAAGATGCTGCGTTGGTTGCTTTTATGGTCGACTTGCACAATGTTGGAACCTTTAATACAGATACGAGATTCAAAGCCGGCTATTTAAATGAGTTGGAAAAAATGTTAGAAAAATTTTTACCGAATGCCATGTTGAAGGCTAAACCTAATCTTGAATCAAGGATTAGGAAATTGAAAAGGGATTGGTCAATCGTTTATGATATGCTTAATGGAAAAAACAATAGCGGCTTTGGTTGGGATGAGCATAGGCAGCTTGTTGCTGAAGATGCGGTGTGGAACTCATATATAAATGTAAGAATTATTTTAAGTCTTTATTATCTTATTTTTACCAAACTTATATCTAATATGAATTTCTCATTTTTATAGAGTCATAAAGAAGCTGCTCAATTCAGACATCGGAGTTTCCCTTATTATGACCAACTTACTACCATCTACGCAAAAGATCGAGCCATTGGGAAAAATGCTCAAACAACCGCTGATATTATTGAAGAAATAGATGTTGAGGATGTAGCTGATACAAACACTCATGAAGAAAGAAATTATTTCCATGGATGCGAAGTTGATGTTTCTTGGGATGACATGGATCTTTCAGCTACACAACTGCAACCAGCTAGAAACCAAGGTGATTCCACATTATCAAAGAAGAAAAAAAAGAATTCTGATGCAAGTGATTCTTCTACTTCATTTAATGATGCTACCACTTTGTTGACGGAAAACATACGGACTACTGGCCTTGAAATCAGTAAGAGTATTGCCTCCGAAGTGCTAATTCAACAAAAGTCAGAAATGACCATCCAAGAAAGTGCTCTGAAATTATATCCAACATTATGTAAAGTAGAAGATTTAACTAAGGATGAGCGCTATGGTGCATTGAGCAAAATCCAGATCATCCAACACAAATGCTCATTTTGTTTAGTTTACCTTCTGCTGTGCGGTTGGAATGGATCAGAAGATTTCTTGCTGACCATTAAAAATCATGGTTGTGTTGATGATATTTTGGTAACTTTTTGTGTTTGTAATATTTGGATGGTATAATGACATGATAGAATGTCATTACAATGTTGTAACTTTTTGAGGTTGTAAAATTTTATAACATATGGATTATGACATATAAACTAATGAAATCATGTAACTTTTTGTTAATATATGAATATTATGTTTGGATGTGAAATGTAATTCTCAAGTTATTTATTACTTCTAATATTTTGTTTTTTATTGTAGAATAATTAAATTATTTGTTTCACTAATGATATTTTAGCACATTAAATATGTATTGCAGTTTAAATATAATAAAGTAGATTACATATTATTTTTATAGTATTATATATTATGGTTTTTTAATTCATATAATAATTATATTAAGAATTTTATTAAATTATATATCATTTTATTAAATTATATTTAATAATAATTATGTTAAAATATGGTTAAATTATTTATTAAATTTATTAAATTATTTTTAATAATAATCTTATTAAAATTTAATAAGAATAACAATAATCATCTACGTAAAAAAATTCTGCTAAGGGTATTCTGGTCATTTTAGTGTTTTTCCTTATGCTATTACATCATTCCATTCAACCAAACACAAGAATACTATTATAGTTCTATTCCATTCCATTCAACCAAAAAGTTGAATTACTGATTACAGCTCTATTCCATTACAACTCTATTCAATTACAGCCTTATTCCATTACAGCCAACCAAACGTACCCTAAATTTGAGAAAATAAAATGCTCAGAATTGAGCACACGGGTAGAGACACGGGCGTGTGTCTCAGCCGTATGTGCTACACGGCCTAGAACTCTGGCGTGTGTCTTGGTCGTGTGAAACCAGCACCTAATTTCAAAGAAAATTAATTAACCACATGGCCTAGCACACTGTCGTGTGGCATGGCCGTGTGCACAAGTCAGAGAGTTACATGGGGTCGAACACGGGCGCAGCACGGGCGTGTCCCAGGGTCACACGGGCGTGTCCCTTGGACCACATGGGGTGTGAGCCCTGTAACTTAGAAAATTTTTGAAATGTCGCGAAAATTTCTTAGAGTTTTCGATTAAGTCCCGATTTGATCTTAATGTTCATATTGGGCCTCGAGGGTCTATTGAAAGGACGATATGAATAATCCCGGTCAATGAATAGTAAAAATGTTTTGAAAGTTCTGGTAATGCTCCATAACCCAGTTCTGGAGCCGGATAGGGGTTAAAGAGTGTTACAGGTACACTGGTTAGGCGCTTAGGATGGTTGAAATAGCATGATTTGAGCTTTTTTAATATCATCTTGAATAGGTTTAAAGGCTGGTAAATGTGTTAGTGTCTAAGAAATCATGAAATGGTATACTTGACATTTAAGGTTCAATTAGGGGCACACGGCTTGGGTCACGCCAGTGTCACTTGGCCGTATGCCACACATGGCCTACGATGCGACTATGTGTATTAAGTTAGTATGTTACATGGCCTAGGACACAGTCGTTTGTCACAAGTCAGAGAGTTACACGGTCTGGCACACTGCCTACGACACGGCTGTGTGGCCCAACTCAGTGAGTTACACGGGCAGGGACAAGGGCCGAGACACGATCGTCTGTCCCTATTTTAAAAGTTACACAGACTGAGGCATTCCACACGACCGTGTGTTCCCTACTTTTGAAAGTTTTCAACTTTTTCTTAAAACTTTTGTTTTGTTTCAAATTAATCTTGAATTGCTTCTAACATATATTTAGGGCATCGAAGGCTCGATATAGGGACAAAACGCATGTAACTGGTTGGATTTTTATTAAGGTTAATCTATTTAATGTTTTGATGTTAAATGCTTTTCAGTTGATCAGTAATACTCTGTAACCCTAATCTGGCAACGGAGATGGGTTAAAGGTGTTACAGTAGCAATATCTTAAAGTTCTACTAATAGCTCTACCAATGCCATCTATTTATAGGGAGAGGAGGTGAAATACTTCAATTATAAAAGTTTATTTCAACTAGAAAAATGAACTCCTAGTCTATCTAGGAGTATATGGAGTGGCAATCCTAGTTAATATTACTAGAGTTTGTCGTCCTCTTCATTAACATGAGGGACTTTTGGGCCTCTCCCATATCGGGTCCAATTACAAGTACTTTCTAGGTTTTTAACTCAATACTTTATAATTCAATCTGTAACACCCCTAACCCGTACCCGTCGGTGGAACAGGGTTTTAGAGCATTACCAGAACATTCAAGACATTTTTTTCCATTTAACTTTGTAAATTTCTATTCATTTACTGAGATCATCCATAACGTCCCTTGATCTGGCCTTCGAGGCCCAATACAAGTATTAGAATCGAATTGGGACTTAATCGGGACTTCTATGAAATTTTTGCGAAATTACAAAATTTTTCCAAGGTACAAGGCTCACAAGCACATGTGGTACAAGCGGCACGCCCGTCTGACCCTGGGACACGCTCGTGCTAGAGGACGTGTTCAACCCCGTGTAACTCCTTGACTTGTGCACATGGCCATGCCACACGCCCGTGTTCTAGGCTGTGTGGTTATTTAATTCAATTCGAATTAGGTGCAGGTTTCACACGACTAAGACACACGCCTATGTTCTAGGCTGTGTGGTACACACGGCTGAGACACACGTTCGTGTCTCTGCTCGTGTGCCCAATTCTGAGCATCCTGTTTCTCAAAATTAGGTGCAGGGGACACAGGGCCTAACCACATACCCATGTTACCAGGTTGTGTGTCACACACAGTCCAGACACACGCCTGTGTGTCTGCCCGTGTGGGCAAAATTAAGTCATTCCTAGCTCCATTTTTCACCCAAGTTTTCACCCAAGACCTGCACTTGAGATACACAACCAATACCAACCAATTCAAGTATTTAAAGTAGACAATTTCATCATTTAACAAGGCATACCACTACATGCAATAATGATTATAACTTTACCTTGGATTAACTGAGGCAATAGCAACCTTTGATAACATATTCATAACATATCACATATGAATATAACATCATAATTACTTAATCATACCAAAATAAGCCATTACTAGCCATCCTAATGGCTAGGTTACAAAATAACATTTTCAAGCCACTATTAGCCAAGTTTCTCTATACATGCCATTATACCAAAATGCTCGAGAGGTATTATATCGGGATTACCCATTCGGGATAAATCCTTTTTATAACAATGTCATTGGGATTACTCGTCCGAGCTAAATCTCGTTCGCAACAAATGCAGGACCCTACTTGTTTCGGGAAAGTGCACACATTCATCGGAATTCAACATCCAACCGGGACTAACCCTTTATCACCATTTCAAGCTTATTTTCATTTTTCATCATAGCATACAAGTGAAGCACATCAACATAAATCACATTACATACAACTAGAGGTGTGCATGGGCCGGGCGGCCCGGCCGAAAAATGGGAGGGTTTGGGAAAAAATATAGGCCCGAAAAATGGGCTTGGACAAAAAATGAGGCCCGTTTTGAAAACGGGTCGGGCCTCGGGTAAGATTTTTTTGGCTTGGGCCCAGCCCGGCCCGACTCAATTTTAATATTAAATTTTTTTAAAATTTTTTTATTTTTAATTTTAAGTAACTTTAGTACTTTTACTTTACACTTTGTGTTGTTTTTAATGTTATTTTGATATTGTAAAACTTTTGTTGTTAATATAATTTGGTTTTAAATTTAGTTCTAATTTGTTTCAAATTTTCAATTTTAATATAATTACTTTTTATTATATTTTTAATTTATATATTATTTTAAGAATTATTTTAGTCTCATTATTTATTTTTTATGTTTTAATATTTACTTTTATGTTTTTAAATATATTTGATTTATTATATTTTAAAGTTTTTATTTAATAAAAAAAGAAAAAAAATTAATGTGGTCGTAAGTAGCGGTAGGGCTCTCTACCTACCTTTTTTTCTCGGGCCGAGCTTGGACAAATTTCTAGGCCCATATTTCGGGCCGGGCCGGGCCCGGGCCTTGAAAGCGGGCCGAAATTTTTTTATGGGCCTGGCCCGACCCATGCACACCTCTACATACAACACAATAATTAATTAACATAATTACATGTCCGATTAAGTTACACGAACTTACCTTGACACTTGTTTGCGTAAAAGTCTACTAATCCGAAATCTTTTCTTTTCCTTGATCTAACCTCGAATTAGTGTTTTTCGGATCTATATAAATGAATTTAATCATTAATTTCATACATTTCATACTTAGACGGACTCAATTTACGTCATAGGTAAAATTATCATTTTGCCCCT
Organism: Gossypium anomalum; assembly: GCA_025698475.1. Classification (NCBI taxonomy): domain Eukaryota; kingdom Viridiplantae; phylum Streptophyta; class Magnoliopsida; order Malvales; family Malvaceae; genus Gossypium; species Gossypium anomalum. The sequence continues at coordinate 22,414,544 of CM046968.1, forward strand.
AATATTTGGTCCCTAAGCCCGGAAAATGAAACTTGTACAAATTACTCCGTACTCCAAGCCTAACCAAAGCCCCATTATATATTTTCCAGCACATGTATTCATAAAATTTTAGAATTTTTCATCAAATTTTAAAACTTTTCATTTTAGTCCCTAAATCATGTTTTCATCAAAATTTACTTTGTAAGAGTTATTTATCTATAAATAATCTTTCATTTTCTACCATAAATTTCTAATTTCCAGCATAACACATTCATGACCCATTTTCATACATTGATAACTTTTCAAATTATTCTCTCAAATAGAGAGATTAAGCTATCCCAGTTTCAAAAATACCAAAATTACTAAAAATAGGACACGAAAACTTACACAATTAGGCCTTGAAAGCTTCTTTTCTCTGTCTTGGGGTTTCCATGTATTTTTAAGGTTGAAGATGACAAAATAAGATGATATAATTCTTTTCATCTTTTAATTAATTAATATTTTCCTATTTCCAGTTTAGTCCTTGCCCTTTTTCTATAATTCCATGGATGAGTCACCATAAAAATCTACATAATTTTATTAATGGTCTAATTACCATATAAGGACCTTAAGTTTTCAATTCCATAGCTATTTGATCCTTATAGCTACTAGAATTCAACTTTTACATTTTATGCGATTTAGTCATTCTCGTAATTAAACACTTAATCGATAAAATTTTAATATCAAAATTTTCACCCGTCATTTCTATCATATTATGGGCCATATGATAAAATAAAAATAAAATATATTTTGGGTAAGATTTGTGGTCCCGAAACCACTGGTCTAATTTCACTGAAAAATGGGTTATTACAACTCTCCCATCTCTAGGGATTTCCGTCCTCGAAAATCTTACCAAAAAATAGGTTTGGGTACTGCTTTCTCATAGCTTTCTCGGGTTCCCATGAAGCTTCTTCGACCCATGTCTTTGCCACAAAACTTTCACTAGGGCTATACTTTTATTTATCAACTGTTTAACTTCCCGAGCCAAAATCTTGATCGATTTTGCACCATAAGTCATATCAGGTCGAATCTCAATCTCTGTCGGTGAAATCACATGTGAGGGATCAAAATGATATTGTCACAACACTGACACATGAATCACATAATGAATCCTTTCTAACTCTGTCAGTAATGCTAACCGATATGCCACTGGCCCTATTCTTTCAGTAACCTCATACGACCCAATGAAACATAGACTTAACTTGCCTTTACAGCTAAATCTCATAATCTTCTTCCACGGAGATACTTTAAGAAATACTTTATCTCCAATCTGAAATTCAATCTCTTTTCTTTTCAAATCTGCGTACGACTTTTGTCGATTTGAAGTGGCTTTCAAACAGTCACGAATTACCTTTACTTTTTCTTCAGTTTCTCTAACCAAGTCAACCCCATGAATCTGTTTCTCACTAAGTTCTATCTAATACAACGGAGTTTGACATTTGTGGCCATACAATGCTTCATACGGTGCCATCTTTATACTTGACTGAAAGCTGTTGCTATAAGCAAATTCGACCAATGGTAGATATTTCTCTCAACTACCTTCAAACTCTAAAACGCAACAGTGAAGCATATCTTCGAGAATCTGAATCATCCTTTCAGATTGACCGTCGGTTTGTGGATGAAGCGATACTAAAGTTCAAATTTGTACCCAAAGCTTCTTACAACTTCTTCTAAAATCGTGAAGTAAATCTCGTATTTCCATCTGATATAATAGAAATAGGCACTCCGTGAAATCTAACAATTTCAGCTATGTACAATTCAGCTAGCTTATCAAGTGAATAGTCAGTACGTACCGGAATAAAATGAGTCGATTTCGTTAATCTATCAACAACAACCCAGACGACATCTTTCTTTTTTAGAGTCAAAGGAAAACCCGTTACGAAGTTCATCGTAACCCTATCCTATTTCCACTCGGGTACCATCACTAGCTGAAGTAAACCCGAAGGTACTTGGTGTTCAGCTTTTACTTGTTGATAAATCAAACATCTCAAAACAAACTCTGAAATATCTCGTTTCATACCTGACCACCAATACAATTTCTTCAAATCATTATACATTTTCGTACTACCTTGATGAATTGATAAACAACCACTATGTGCCTCATGCAAAATTTTCTGAATAAGTTCATCATTTTTCGGCACACATACTCTATCTCGGAACATCTAACAATCATCTGAACCAATCCGAAAGTCTGAATCACAGCCTGATTCACACTGAGCTCTTTTAGCTTGCAATTCACTATCATTTTTCTGAGCTTCACAAATTTGCTGAAGAAATATTGGTCTAACTCTCAACTTCGCCAAAATTGAACCGTCATTAGAATATGAAAGTCGTGTGTTCATTGCTCACAAAGCATACAGGGATTTTTTGCTCAAAGCATCTGCCACTACATTGGCCTTCCCCGAATGGTAGTCAATAACAAGATCGTAATCTTTTAGCAATTCTAGCCATCTGCACTGTCTCAAATTCAAATCTTGTTATGACATCAAATATTTCAGAGTTTTATGATCAAGGAATATGTGGCATTTTTCACCAAACAAGTAATGCAAGATGCTTTAGCTATGGCTTTAGCTATCGTGAATATGGCTTCCAATTCAAGATCATGTGTCGAGTAATTCTTTTCATGTGGCTTTAGCTGTCGTGAAGCATAGGCCACTACCTTACCATCTTGCATCAAAACACAGCCTAAACCATTCAATGATCCATTACTGTAAATTGTAAATTCCTTACCCAACTCAGGCTGGACTAACACAAGTGCTTCTGTCAATAAAGCCTTTAATCTGTCAAAGCTCTACTGACATTTATCGAACAATAAAAATTTTACATCTTTCTGTATCAAATGAGTCATCGGAGAAGCTAACATTGAAAAACTTTTTACAAATTTCTGATAATAACGGGCTAGTCCCAGAAAACTTCTGTAATAACCCGATTTTGGGTCTAGTCAGAACAATGGTTTCGAGACAATGAATCCAATGTAGAAAATTTTATTTTTATTATATTTTTATGGTCTACAATTTTATGGAATGATTTTGTGAAAATTTTGTTCAAAAATTTTGGTGTTTGGGCACTCAATTTAGCCAAAAGGACTAAATTGTAAAAAGTACAAAATGTGAGTTTTATAGGTTAAAGGTGTCTAATTGTTATGAAATTTTAAATTGGAGGTCCTTAAATGGTAACTAGACCATTGGTTAAGTTGGTGGACAAAAATGGACATGGTTAGTATGTTTCTAAAGTTTTTCATTAAGGGCATTTTAGTAATTTGGTAATTTAATGAATTAAAAAGCCAAATTAAAAGCCAATTTTTGTCCATCATCCTCCCATGGCCGAATTTTACAAGAAGAAACCATGGCTAGGGTTTTTCAAGCTTCCAAGCTCGATTGTAAGTCCGTTCTAGCCCCATTTTTAATGATTTTTATATTTTTAAAATCCTTGTAACATGATGTATCTATTTCTACCACTAATTTAAGAAATAATCAAAGTCTAAAATTTTACCCATGATGGATATTTGTGTATTTTGATGTTTAATGGTAGAAAATGCATGTTAGTTGTTTGATAAACGACTTTTGCTAAGTCATTTTCGATGAAAATGCCTAAAAAGGATTTATTTGTAAAAAGTTGTAAAATGGGTGTTAAAATGCAAAAAAAAAAAAGAAAAATATGGAGTTCTATAAGCATGTATAAGGTTCGGGTAGGCATGGGTATTGAAGAAATTGAGTACATTTCATTTTACGAGCCTAGGTACTAAAATGTAAAAATGTGAAACTTTAAGGGCAAAAATGTAATTTTTCTCTAATGTGATTTTGGGCTGATTTGAATAGTATAATGATTAAATAAGTTAAATGTGATAATATAGATCAAGAAAAATGAGGTTCAGAAATAGAACGGGGGAAAAACAAGTATTTGACGGTTAGGCCCTTTTCATCATTTTTATGCCGAGGTAAGTTTGTACGTAAGTAATGTATTATTTTAATCATGTTTAAATGCTTTATTATTGTATGAATTGTGATTGACCTTTGGATCTATTCGATAAAGTTTCGACAAGCGTGAAATCCTGGTTGAACCTTAGAAATAAATAGGATACAAATGTCATGACATTAGGGTTACTGAGATTACATGTAAGACCATATCTGGGATATGGCATTGATATGAGACTTCGTGTAAGACCATAGCTGGGCTATTGGCATCGGTACGAGATCACATGTAAGACCATATCTGGGATATGGCATTGGTACGGTACTATGTGTACGAGATTCCTGAGTATCCTTTAGTATTCCAAGTGGTTCAACGGGAAATTCAACCGGTATGTTAAAGAAGAGAAAAAGTATGTAAGTATTACGAATTGGTACAGGTATGTACGTAAAGTCTATATGCATTGACTTTATGAAATTGTGAGTTCATGATTTCCACGAGAATAATTTTGTGAAAACCTTGTGATTTTTGGCCTATACTTGTGACGTATGAAATTCATGATAAATTTGGTTGAGGATCATGTGATTGGCTTCAGGGCCAAATTAAGTTATGATATAGCATGTTTTATTCACACAAATTGTGATTTATCGGATATGATAAAAAGGAATAATTGGCATAATTGCCTATTAAAATGACTATGGAAGTATGGGAAGATATGAGCCTTAACAATTGAAAGATGTTAATATTTATGCTTGAAAATTGAATACTCATAATTAATGTGTATGTTTATTATGAGGTTTGAAATGATTGATTGATTGTGGTAATCGATTATAATGGAGAGATTACGGTTGTTAGGCTGACATGTTAAATTATGCTTGCAAATTGATATACCAAGCAATGTGATTGAATAATTTATAACTATGAGGTTTATAGCAATTTATACTATTTTGTTTTGTGTTTATATTGTAGACTTGGTAAATGATTGGTAAGGGTTGCTTATTATGTTCATACGGGCTTATTAAGCTATATAGTTTACCCCCTTCCTTTCCCATGTTTATAGTGTCGTCAAGCTAGCTCGGGTTGGAGATCGCCGGAGATCCTATCACACTATCAATCTATCATTTTGGGTATTGATGAATTCAAGTATTTTGAGTTATGGCATGTATAGTGACTTGGTCATTTATTTATATGCGTCATATGATTTTAGCCAATGTAATGACTTGTAATTGTCAAAGGCTTGTTTTGCTTTTTGGCCTTGTAAGTTGGCTTATAGTGGCAACATGGTTGTAAGCCTAAGAATATTCATATATGTGTCAATGTCTATGGTGATATGATCATGGTATGCTTGGTGAATATGAAATATTTGGAAATGTGATTTATGACATGATTGCGTAATAATTGGAATTGTGACCTATTGATGAGATGAGGAATTTGAGTATAACTTGGTAACTGATAGTAATTGAATGAAGCCTAATGAATGTGAGATTTGTATGTTTGATTTAGGGCTTAATAAATGTAGTGAATATGTTAGATAAAGATATAAAGTTGATATGTTTTAACCATGAATGTGGATGTTTTGGTTGCCTAAGTATGTATTGTTTTGTGCCTTTGAATTGGGGTAAGTGTATGTATGAATAAGGGTGGCAAATGCCTTGGTAAATAGTCTTATTATGGTCCACATGAGTAGACACACGGGTGTGTGTCTAGGCCGTGTGCGACACACGGCCAACCCCATGGGCGTGTGATCTGGCTGTGTGTCCCCTGCACCTAAATTGTTGCAAAATAGAATGCTCAATATTGAACACACGGGCATGAAACATGGCCATGTATCTCGGGACACGGGCATGTGTCTTAGTCGTTTGACTTCAATTTTTTCTTGGGTGACAAACAGAGAGTTACACGGGCTAGGGACATGGGCGTGTGTGACCACATGGCCTGCCCACACGGGCGTGCCCCAAGCCACATGGGCGTGTGACCCCTGTTTTAGCAAAAATTCTCTAAGTGTCGTAAAATTTTCTAAAGTTCTCGGTTTAGTCCCGAACCACTTCCAACACATGTTTTGGGCCTCGTAGGCTCATTTTTGGGACAATGTGATTGATTGTTAAAAAATTTTTAGTTTGGTGCCAAATTTTACAACTCAGGATGTATGTTTACTAGTGTTTACGTCCGGTAATGCCTTATATCTTGTTCCGGCATCGAGGACGGGTAAAGGCTGTTACACTTCGGACTTCAGACACATTGTTCGGTGGTATCCAATTTACAATGGCTGGAATTTTATTCAGGTCTACCCTGACACCTTCAGCAGACACAATATGCCTAAGGAAAGTAACTTCTCGTAGCAAAAATTCACAGTTACTAAATTTGGAGTACAATTGTTTTTGTCCTAGGGTTTGCAACACTATTCTCAAATGTTCAGCATGTTCACTTTCATCTCGAGAGTAAACCAAAATATCATCTATAAATACCACCAAAAACCTGTCCAAATACAGGCTGAAAATTCTGTTCATCAAATTCATAAACACTGCTGGTGCATTTGTCAAGCCAAATGGCATTACAAAAAACTCATAGTGTCTATACCTGGTTCTAAAAGCTGTCTTTAGCACATCCGATTCCTTTACCCGTAGTTGATAATAACCAGAACGGAGATCAATCTTTGAAAATACAGTAGCACACTTTAACTGGTCAAACAAGTCATCGATCCGAGGTAATGGATACTTGTTCTTTATTGTAACTTTGTTGAGTTATCTGTAATCAATACACAACCTCAATGACCCATCCTTCTTCTTTACAAATAAAACTGGCGCACCCCAAGGTAAGTAACTAGGTCGAGCAAAACCTCTGTCAATCAATTCTTGCTATGGATACCGGTGTCGTTCCCAGAACAAGATCTATAGAGAATTCTACCTCTCTATCCAGTGGTAAACTAGGAAATTCTTCTAGGAATACATCAGGAAATTCACTTACTACCGGTACTAACTGAATCTTTGACTCAGATACTTTAGTATCCATCACATACGCAAGATAGGCATCATACCCCTTTCTACCATATTTCTGCGCCGATACTGTTGAAATCGCATTAGGTAATCCATCTAGTTTATCAGATTCAACACGAAGCGATTCACCATTCTGACATTTCGATACAATATATTTCTGCTTGCAATTAACCACGGTATCATATCGGGTTAACCAGTCCATTCCCAAGATCACATCAAATTCATCAAATGGCAAGAACATCAAGTTAGCCGGAAACCAATAACCTTTTACCATCAACAAATAGTTCTTACAAACTTTATCCACCATAACACATTAGCCTAGGGGGTTTGAAACTTTAACCACAAATTCAGTGAATTCAACAGGTAAATTTTTAACAGATACTAGGTTCGTGCATATATATGAATGCGTGGAACCAAGGTCAATCAAAGCAGTAATATCAATATCAAGTAGAGAAAATGTATCAGTAATGACATCTGGTGCAGAAGCATATTCTCTAGCATGAATAGCATATGTCCTCACAGGTGCTCGTGCCTCAGATCTAGCTGTCGTGTCCTTGGTAGTACCTCGACTACTACTAACATTACCAGGGTGACGGGGTGGTCTGCCTCTCGCAACAGGATGCTCAGCTTTGGGTCAAGTGAACCACATCCGAAACAAGCTCCACTTCTAGACTGACATTCCCCATGATAAAATTTGTTACAACGTTTACATTTTGGTTTGGGATTACCGACTACCCACACTAGTCACAGATGGAGTTGAAGACCTCGAGTTAGATTGTTGAGAGCCCCGTTCCCTTCCAGAATATCCCGTGAAAGTGGTCACACGATCATAATACTTCTTTAATTTCTTAGAAGTAAACGATTGTGACTTACTCATAGCTCTTTTTTCAAAAATTTGAGCCTTTCTTTCAGCTTGTTTCTTTTTTTTTTACGTAGTTCCTCAGCTTTGTGTGCTCGGTCGGCTAATGCCGCAAACTCCCTTATTTTGAGAATCCCAATCAATAGCTTGATATCTTCATTTAAGCCCTCTTCAAAATGTTTACACATTTCAGCCTCAGTTAAAACCCATTCTTTAGCATATTTACTCAGTCAAACAAATTCTCGTTCATATTTAGATACAGTCATGCTTCCCTGCATGAGTTCCAAAAATTCTTACTTTTCTGATCCATAAACCTCTAACTAACATATTTCTTTCTAAATTCAGTCCAGAAGAATTCCCAATTAATATTCTCTCTCGGTACAACGAAAGTTATAGTATTCCACTAATGATAAGACGTATCTTTCAGTAAGGATACTACACATTTCAGGCACTCGAAAAGTGTGCAGGATAGTTCATCAAAAACCCAGATAGTGTTTTTTAGCCAAAACTTGAACCTTTCAGGATCGTCATCTGCAGTAGCCCTAAATTCTTTCGCATCATGTGTGTGGATTTTCTCTATCGGAGGCTTACCAATTCTAACAAGTTCAACACCCTGTGGTACCTCAGGAACTGGTTGAGGAGCAAGTGGGGGAGGTCGTTGTACATCAGAGTTTGTTCTCAAGTATTGTGTAAACCATTCACTCATCATTTAAAAGAAGGTTTGTTTTGCCTCATCGCTTCAGCCCTCAGACACAGGCCTTTCACTACCAGGTGCAGAGGCGACTCTTTGTACTGAAGCTGAAGCATTGCTCTCAGCTTCCTCAGATTCAGCTCTAGCTCAGTTGGATGACATTACTATATATAAAAAAACACATTTAAAATGATTAGGAGTCATCACACTATCACAATTTATATAATGGCATGTATAGCTAAACTCGTGTCTGCTACGTCAAATCCAAGAATTGGCTAAATTGTAGCTCTGATACCACTAAATGTAGCACCTCTAACCCGTACCCATCTCCAGAACAAGGTTTTAAAGCATGAACAAAACATTCAGAACACTTTTTTCCATTTAACTTTGTAAATTTCTATTCATTTACCGAGATCATCCATAAAGTCCCTTGATCTGGCCCTCGGGGCCCAATACAAGCATTAGAATCGAATCGAAACTTAATCGAAACCTCTAAGAAATTTTTGCAAAATTATAAAATTTTTCCAAGGTATAGGGCTCACACACCCGTGTGCTCTAAGGGACACACTGGTGTGACCTTGGGACATGCCTATGTCATCCTAAGACACGCCCGTGCTAGAGTCCGTGTTCGACCCCGTGTAACTCTCTGACTTGCACACACAGCCATTCCACACGCCCGTGTGCTAGGCCGTGTGGTTATTTAATTCAATTTAAATTAGGTTCCGATTTCACACGGCCAAGACACATGCCCGTGTTCCAGGCCGTGTGGTATACATGGCTAAGACACAAACCCGTGTCTCTATCCGTGTGCCCAATTCTGAGCATTTTGTTTCTCAAAATTTAGGTGCATGAGACACAGGGCTAACCACATGCCCGTGTGTCTGGCCATGTGGAAAAAAATAAAGTCATTCCTAGCTCCATTTTTCCCCCAAGTTTTCACTTAATACTTGCACTTGAGATACACAACCAATACCAACCAATTCAAGTATTTAAAGTAGGCTATTTCATCATTTAACAAGGTATACCACTACATGCAATAATGATTATAAATTTACCTTGGATTAACTTAGGCAATCACAACCTTTGATAACATATTCATAACATATCACATATGAATATAACATCATAATCTACTTAATCATACCAAAATAAGTCATTACTAGCCATCCCAATGGCTAGGTTACAAAATAACATTTTCAAGCTACTATTGGCCAAGTTTCCCTATACATGCCATTATACCAAAATGATTTCACTAAATATACCGACAATACTAAACGATAGTGTGATGATGCTCCAACGATTTTCTAACCTTCACGAGCTTCCGAGCACTATAAAACAGGGGAAAAATAAAAGGAGTAAGCATTATGCTTAGTAAGTTCGTATAATAGAAACTAAACTTACCAATCTTGTTTATTAAAATACAAGGTTATGTTTCCATCCATTTGGCTAAATGGCCTAATCATATACATTCCATCAAACATGTTAGTCACCAAACTATTCGTATAAATCAAGTAACATAGATAAGCTCATTAAGCAATATTTGTTCAAGTCATTATCGATTTATCTCAAATTTCTTGTGCCATGTTAAGAGTTTTATGCTCCTTGAATTGTTAAATTCCAATGAATGCTCAAGTAGTACACTCAAAGTGTACGATTCAACAATTCGTCAATTCCTTATTCAAGGGTACCCATTAGAGCACTTAACCAAAAAACACACTTTCGACTACGTATCGTATAATAGGATTACCAGTCCAGGCTAAATCCTTTATATAATGTATGCTCAGGGGAGTTCAATTAGGATCACCAGTCTAGGCTAAACCCTAATCATAATGTATGCTCGAAAGGTATTATATTGGGATTACTCGTCCAGGATAAATCCTTTTTATAACAAGGTTATTGGGATTACTCATCCGAGCTAAATCACGTCCGCAACAAATGCAGGACCGTACTTGTTTCAGGAAACTGCACACATTCATCGGAATTCAACATCCAATCGGGACTAACCCTTTATCACCATTTCAAGCTTATTTTTATTTTTCATCATAGCATACAAGTGAAGCACATCAACATAAATCACATTACATACAACACAATAATTAATTAACATAATTAAATGTCTGATTAAGTTACACGAACTTACCTCGACACTTGTTTGCATAAAAGTCTACTAATTCGAAATCTTTTCTTTTCCTCGATCTAACCTCAAACATTGTCCGGAACTATATAAATGAATTTAATCATTTTTTTCATACATTTCATACTTATACGGACTCAATTTACGTACTAGGTAAAATTATTATTTTGCCCCTAACTTTTCCAAAAATTCTGATTTGGTCCCTATGCCCGGAAAATGAAACTTGTACAAATTTCTTTGTAAAAGCTGTTTATCTATCAATAATCTTTCATTTTCTATCATAAATTTCTAATTTCCAGCATAACACATTCATGACCCATTTTCATACCTTGATAACTTTTCAAATTATTCTCTCAAATAGAGAGATTAAGCTATCCCAGTTTCAAAAATACCAAAATTACTAAAAACAGGATAAGGAAACTTACCCAATTAGGCCTTGAAAGCTTCTTTTCTCTACCCTAGGGTTTCCATGTATTTTTAAGGTTGAAGATGACAAAATAAGATGATATAATTCTTTTCATCTTTTAATTAATTAATATTTTGCTATTTTCAGTTTAGTCCTTACCCTTTTTCTATAATTCCATGGATGAGTCACCATAAAAATCTACATAATTTTATTAATGGTCTAATTACCATATAAGGACCATAAGTGTTGAATTCCATAGCTATTTGATCCTTATAGCTAGTAGAATTCAACTTTCGCATTTTATGCGATTTAGTCATTCTCGTAATTAAACACTTAATCAATAAAATTTTCATATCAAAATTTTCACAAGTCATTTCTAACATATTACGGGCCATATGACAAAAAAAATAAAATATATTTTGGGTTGAATTTGTGGTCCTGAAACTACTGTTCCGATTTCACTGAAAAATGGGTTGTTACACAATCTAACCCTATATTTATTTTTCTATTCCCTAAAATAAGCATATCAATATATTTCCAATTAAATAATCTTCTCAACCCAATTCTAATTTCGTTAAAATCATGATAACTTTATCATAAAAGAATCCATGAGAAAATATATTTAATATTTCTTCATTTAATGGTTCACTATGACTAAATGATTTATTTTCGTTTTTAAATATCATTTAATTCAAAAAAACATAAATTCATTTCTAGGTCATTTTCATTTTTATTTTCATGTTGAAGAAAACCACATTCATTTCCAAATGATTTCATTTCTCCATTTTCATTTTCATTTTTATTTTGGAGAAAATTATAATCAATTCCAAATGTTTCCCTTTTCTCCCTTTTTATCATTTCTATTCATTTGATTCAACATGCAATTCATTTCTAGTTTCAATGAGCTAGCGGATGGATCAATTGGACATATGCAATTAAGGCTCAAATGATTAATAATTAAGTTCCATCTTTTTGCCCTTTAATTATAAACTCATTTAGTCATGAGTTATTCAATTATAATATCGTGACTGAGCTCTCCCCAAAGACATACCATAATGAAAGCAACTCGATTAATGCTCGTCCAATGATCTTGTCATAAGTGTGTTACCCTCATAGGATATCCTTAATCTTTTTGGGATAATATTCGTTCTCCCAATATGATCCTATTTTATCTCATGGTAACCATTACGTCTTCCTTCATGAAAAGTCAAAATTCCTATCAAGTAGTAATCAAGTTATTCATCACAAAGACGAATGACCCATGGCCACATTTACTTTTCATCAACCATGTAATATCAATGAGAGGATATTATCTACCCATGTCTCAGGCTATGAATTCCACTGTTGTGAATGACGCTACATACTATAGAAGTCGTACACCCAATACACCAGCTTTTGGTTCTTTATCTATTCGAACTCAAGTTTTTACTTACATCAAAATGTACAAGTCATGCATACATAATCCGTCATCCACTCAGGATTTAGGTATGCCAAACTATGAATGTCACAAGTGAATAAATCCATAAACAAATTCAAAGTCTATTCTTCTTGGGTCTAGTCTGATGTACTGTCAGTCCAGTTAGCCATATCTATGTCTCTATATTCTGAGATTCATTCCCTCTGATACCCAAGACAAAGCATCTCCCCAGTTGGACTTGATAGATGACATATTAGTCTTTCAATCAGTTTGCTCATTTTCGATTAGACTAAGGACATGTTTAAGTTCATCTACTAATATAAGTTGTCTTTTTGTATTACGATTCAATCATGTAATATCGCTTAGTATTAGTTTAAACATTAGACAACCAGCGAGCAATATTTGCTTCTATTTTGCTTTGTGTGCAAAAACCACATGAGGAAAACTATACAAAGTATATTAATGTAATCAATGAATTTGTTTTATTAACCAATCTATCAAAAAAATTACAAGTTTACAAACGAATATACTACACTCAAGGCACCGGATCCAACACTTGCTCCACAAAATTAATTGACTCTATAATCTTTCTGAAATGCTTATTGTAGACCATATATGCCTTGCTTCTGTCTGAGTACCCTAGGAAAACTCCTTTATTACTCTTTGCATAGTCACTTACCTTGGTATTCCATATATCTAAGGATATAACACACACTGTAATATATGTGAAAATATTTAACATTAGGTTTCTTTCCATGTATTAATTCATATGGAGTTAAGCAAGTCTTTGGTCTCAAGTGGACTTTATTGATAAAATAAGCAGCAATATTGTAACAGCCCAATTTAGGGCCTAGTTAGAGTAGTGGTCTCGGGACCACAAATTTGAAGTTAGAGAAATTATTTTATTATTATTTTGGGGATATATCATGTTTATATTAGTGCATGAAAAATTTAGTAAAGTAATTTTAGCGTTTATGAGCTTAATTGTGAAAAAAAACTAAATAGCATAAAGTGCAAAAGTCCTAAATTGATAGTTAAAAGTGTCAAATAGCTAGAGGATAAAAATTTGGGGGTTTTAAAAGGCTAATAGACCCTATTAGAAGAGGTGGCCTACCATAGGGGCAAAAAGATAAGAAAAGTAAAAAATTAGGTGAGTTTTTGGTGACCAATTTGACTAGTTTATATTAAAATAAAGAGAAAAAGGTGTCATCTCTTCTTCTTCATTTCTCCACGGATTTTTCTAGAAACTAATGGGTTTTTGAGAGCTTCAAATATCAACCATTTGTATCTCTTGCAAGTAAGTGATTTCCATGCCCTTTGTTGATGATTTTTGCATTTTTGAGACCCTTGAAGCATGAGCTTTCAAATGAGGGGTCTATTTTGCAAAATGACTAAGAGTTTAGGATTTTTCCATGAATGGATTTGTAATGGTTACTGAGTTTTTATGGAAGAATATGAGTCTTGGTTGTTGAATGAACAACTTTTGTGAAGGAATTTTCATAGAAAACCCTTATAAGACCATTTTGCAAAGTTTGTAAAATAGATGATAAATGTATGAAATAATGAGAATTTGAAGTTGCTATAAGAGTAAAAAGAGTTTAGCTAGGCTTAATATATGAAGAAATTTGATAAAAATTAATTTTCGAGCATAGGAGTAAAATGGTCATTTTGTCAAAGTTCAGGGGCAAATTGGTCATTTTATCGAAGATGTGAATTTTTGATTGCCTAATTGTATTTAGTGACTAAATGAGTGTATTTTGCTAATATAGATCAAGAATTTCCAAATCTGAACCTAGATCGGGGGAAAGGCAAGCAAATCGACTAAACCGACTAATCGTGTACGTTTTGTAAATCGAGGTAAGTTGTATGTAAATAATACAACTACATTGTTAATATATGTGTTTGAATTGTTATTGAATCAACATAGCATGAATTTCTTGATTGTGGAATTGGGAATGTATAATGATAATTGAGATAATAGAATTCCCATTGGAACCTTGGGAAGTAAATCGGATATTCATGCCATGACATTTGGTCACTTGTGTGAGCTAGTCTAAGACCATGTCTGGGACATGGCATCGGCATTGTAATGAGTGCTAGTGTAAGACATGTCTGGGACATGTATCGGCCTCGAGACGTAAGCTAGTGTAAGACATGTCTGGGATATGGCATCGGTACGGATATGCGAGAGCTAGTGTAAGACCATGTCTGGGACATGGCATCAGCCTCGATGATGATAGCCAGTGTAAGACCATGTCTGGGACATGGCATCGGCACCTTACCCTATGTTTGAGGCTCATGGAATATCCAGTAGTGTTCCAAATGGTTCAACGGTGAAAGTTATGATTGTGAGTTAATAAAGGAAGTATAATCGCGTTGTGAGTGGTACAGGTGCCTAATTGGTATGTATGAGAAATGAGCTCAATATAGAATATGTGACTTGTATGGATGGTAATGAGTAATTTTTGCTTATGCCTACCTTGGTGTTATGAGCATGATGATCATTGATGAATTTGTTGTTGTCTATTTATTTATATACAACTTACTAAGCTTTTATGCTTACTCCATTTTCTTTCCATCTTCTTATAATGCCGCCTAACTAGCTCAAGAATCATCGAAAGTCAGAGATATCGATCACACTATCGACTGAAGCATTCGGTATAGTTGGATTTATATTTTTGAATATGGCATGTATAGGGCTTAGACTTTATTATTATTTTGTGACTTTGAGAATTGGCAAAATGTGTTGGCTTGGGTTGGAAACCCTTCATTTTGTATTAAGCCTTGAATGATGGCTAACATTCATTTTGAGTTTATAAAAGATACATTTTCATGGTTGAATGAATGTCTAATATGGCTGATTTGGTTATATGAATTGTGCTTGTTTTGGTATTGATTGGTATTTGTATGAAACTAGGTATGTAAGGGTGGCAATGAGGCTTGGTAAATAGCCTTATATTGTCCACACGGGTAGATACACATGCGTGTGTCTAGGCCGTGTATGACACACGGTCTGCCCCATTGGCGTGTAGTCCAGCCGTGTGTCCCCTGCACGTAAAAATTTCAAGTTAGTATGCATGGTAATAAACACATGGGCAGAGACACAGCTGTGTGTCTCAGCCGTGTAAAGGACAGGGCATAGCACACGGGTATGTGCCTTGGCCGTGTGTCATTTTGAGCATGCTAACGTTAAAAACAGAATGTCCATGTTTTCGCACACGGGCTAGGACTCTAACGTGTCGTGGCCGTGTGAGGGGCACGTGCCATTGACACAGGCATGTGTCTGGCCATGTGAAAACCCCTGTAGGTCTGAATTAGATATTAATTCCACACGAGTAACGGACACGGAGGTGTCCCTTTAGGCATAGGCCGTCTGAGCCACACGGGCCATCAGCACGACCATGTCGAGATGGCCATACGGGAGTGTTGCCTTTCCACACGAGCGTGTGCCCTATTTTGAAGGCAAAATTTTCATAATTAGGTTAAGGATCTGAAATGGTCCCGAATAGTTTCAAATGGTTGATTTGGGGCTCGTAGGCCCATAATAAGAAGCTTAAAGTAGAAATTGAAAACAAAAATTTAATTTGGACCGAGTCTTGACGACTTGAGATTGTTTGTGTGCATGAGATCAAGTTAGGTAATGCCTCGTACTTTGCCCCGTCGTGGGTTATAGGTATGGGGTGTTACAAATATGGACTACTTCAACCCAAAACTTGTGAGCTATTCCCTTACTGTTCAACATAACTTGAGCCATCTCCTGAATGGTTTTATTTTTCCTTTCTACCACACTATTTTTCTAAGGATTCTTGGCAGCAAAAAATTCATAAGCAATGCAACTCATTACAAAACTCAACAAACTCTTGATTTTCAAACTCTTTGGCATGATCACTCTTAATTTTGATAATGGCTCTAATAGTTCTCTCTTTTTCTATCATGAGCCTTTTGCAAAGTTTATATTCTCTAAAGATGTCTGATTTCTCCTTTAAGAATCTCACCCAAGTGTAATGAGAGAATTCATCCACATATACTAGCATGTATCTGTTGCCTCTGATACTCTCAATTTGCATTAGTCCAAAAAGATCCTTGTGAAAAAGCTAAAGTGTGGTTTGAACCTGTGCCAACAATTTATGGGACTCCCTATGTTGCTTCCCTTTAAGGCAATCTCCGTAGACTTTAGGTATATTTCCTTCAAGTTTTGGCAAGCCTCGAATTGTATCATAACGTACAAATCTTTGAAAGCGTTGATAGTGAATGTGTCCCAACTATAACAACTCATTTTTAGTGAAATCAGAACAGTGGTTTTAGGACCACAAATTGGATGAGTAAATTATTATTTTATGATTATTTTAATGTCTATGGGATGTTAGTGTGACAGCCCTAATTTGACCCTAGTCGAAAAGTGGTTTCGGGACCACAAAACCGAGCCTTTTAAATAATTAAAAGTTATATTCTATGTTTATGATGTGAGTAAATGCATATGTGAAAGTTTCATGCATTAATTCGGTCATTTTTATGTGAAATTATTAAAATGGACTTATATGAAACCTTTTGGAATGTGATAGGATAATTTAATAAGGGTCAATTAGTGCATGTATTGAAAAGAGTGGTTTTGCATGTCAATTTTCCCTTTTTACAAGTAGCGGCCGGCCATGAAGTGATGATACCCCACTAAGTTGAATTAAATACAATTTTATATAGTATTTGATAAAATAAAAATTAATAAAAAAAAGGGGTGTTCATCTTTTGTTCTTCCTTGGCCGAAAAACAAAGAAAAAGAAAGGAAAGAAAAATTCTAAGAAGTTCGGCCATGCTTGTAACTAGATTGAGGTATGTTTGATTTTATTCTTTGAAATTCATGTGTTTTGTTTTAGTTGTTAGTTTGAATTCTACCTAGCCCATGGTTCAAATTTTGCTATTTGATGGAGATGATATTCAGCCATAGATGTTGTATTTCTTGGTTGGTGTTTTGATGTTTTTGTGATGAAGCATGAAGATGTTTGATTTTGAGTGTTTAATAAAAAGGGATTGGATGTGAGTTTGTGTGAATTAGCAAATGGTGAGTCTTGGTAACTTCATGAAGTGTTCGGTCATGAGATTGATATGAAGAAATGCTTTAGTTCTTTGTTGAATATGTTAGAAAATAAAAGTTGGCGTTTGATTATTGAGGTTTAAATTTAGATGTTAGATGATTTTGTGTTTATGGTATGAAAATGAAATAAATTGTTAAGTGGGAAGTTAATTAGGAAGTGTAGATATGTAAGGATTCATATGGAGCATTCGGTTATGGTACATTGAAATGAAGAATTGATTATTAAATACTTTGGACTATTTAGTAAATGCCGAATACCATGAGGAGCGAATGAGTAAACTTATTAAATATGCATTAAGAATTGATTTGTTTATAAATTAAATTGAATGAATTGAAATTGAAATTTTAATTAGATCAAGAAACGAGGAGATCGGAAGCGGATAAGGGAAAAGCGAAATTAACTGAATAGCCGAGAAACTTAATCCATCGATAATCGAGGTAAGTTTTAAGCAATTGAGTTGATTGAATTTAATTATAATGTAATTCATGAATTCAATGGAAGTACATAATTATATATGTATAGTTTGGTATAATCGAAAGTGAGTACATATGTATGGGTTGATATAGACGAAGGTGAATATGTATATAAGTATACATTTATTTGATCTAACCGATTGTGGTATAAGTATGTGTATATATATTTCAAAAGGGTAGTAAGCTTGAGATGGGCACTAAGTGTGCGAAGTAAAATTCGTATTGAATACTAAGTGTACAAAGTTGATCATTTGGCACTAAGTGTGCGAATTGAATTTATACCGAGTACTAAGTGTACGAGATCGGTTAATGAGCACTAAGTGTGCGAGTTTATCTTTAAGCATCAAAGACGAAGTTCAATAAATTTTGATATTATAAAATGTTTCCAATTGAGACATAATATATATATGGTTGCTTATGAATTATATGAAAATGTTATGTGTGGAGCGATTATTTGGAATTTAGCATGAATTGTATATTGGAATGGCTTTGTACTTAGAATTGTGGTTATGCATTAACAACGAATTTACTTATTGGTTCGGCATTAAGGTTAGAAGTAATATGCGGGTTTATGATTGTGCAAGTAAGTTTTTATTTGGTGAAAACATGCCTAAAACATGCTTGAAGTTATTATTATTATTAAGGGATTAATTGATAGATGTATTCATTTGCTTTTAACTTACTAAGCTAAACAAAAATAGCTTACATTGTGTGTGGTTGTTTGCTCTTGATTATAGATTTCTTGGTGATCGTCTAGTGCTCGAGGATCGTTGAAGAAGCTCATCATACTATCAGTAACTTTTGGTACTTTTGAAAGTTTAATCTTGGTCTTATGGCATGTATAGGGTAGTTGGTTTTGAGTCAAATTTGAATGGTTTGTAAATTGAGCCATGCGAAAATGGCCAAGATGGTTTATTTGATAATGTCAATTTGAAAAGTGGTTATATTTTTTTTATGACATATGTGTGATATGTTTTCTTTAATGGTTATTTAACTTGCTAATTTAAAAGATATATCTATGCATATGTTTGTTTGGTTTAAATGATTAGAGGAGTTGCAATTAAAATGCTTAAAATTGTCGATGCCATGGCTACTTCTAAACCGAATTTCTTTACATTTATCTACGTTTTATTAATATAGAACTAAAATGAGTTATTAATCACGAATAAATTGAACGATGTTTAATGTTAGTTATCATCTGGAGATACCTCGAAATCCTCTAGCGACGTAATAAGGGGTCAGGGTGTTACAGTTAGTAAGATCGTTTTAAAATTTCGTTAAGAAAGTTTGATGTTTGCATAATTAATTACGTGAAAAGGACTAAATCGTAAAAAGTGACAAAGTAGAGTTTTGTTAGTTAAAAGGGGTTAAATGGTCATGGAAAGGGAAGCTAATGGATTTATATGGTACTTATACCATAAATAATGTTAGTGGATGTGCATGGACAAAATTTTAATGTAATTTTTAATTATTATAAGGTTAATAAGGTAATTTAGTAAATACAGTTCAAATTATTAGGTAAAAGATATCATCTTTCTCATTTTCTTAATGCTTTAACTGAAACCACCATTAGAAGGAGAGCTTGGAGCATTCGATCACTCATGTATCTTGCATGGTATGATTTTTAAGTTCATTTTTAATGATTTATATATTTTTGATGTCGTTTTAGCTTAACATAGCTAGCCTAAGGATCAATTTGTAAAACTATCAAAGATTGAGGGTTATGCCATAAATGTTTTTGTATGGTTCTTGATGTTTAATGATAGATTATGAGTCATTTTTTATAAATAAACAAGTTTTGTAAAGTGATTTTTGATGAAAATTACATTTAGGGACTTGTTTGTAAAACTAATAAAAGTTTAAATTAAATTTATGAAATGATGGTTTGTACGAATTGATATAGGTCCCTAATGAAAATACTAACAGTAGTTTTGCATAATTATGAAATGTGGACTAAATTGAATACTAGGGTTATTAAATGGATTGAATTTGATTGTTTAGATCAAGATAGATCACATACGGACTTAGATCGTGGAAAAGCTAAAGCTTCAGATTAGTTCAATTTGTTTCTAAGCCCTATTTGTCGAGGTAAGTTTGTAGAGTTTTAATATGTAAACAAATTTCTATTTGTGTACTTATATTATGATGCTTTAATTATTATGTTTTTAGAAGATTATTGTCGAATTGCACATACGTGCCCCTGTTTGTACTTTGGTGCCCCTGAATTACACATACGTGCCCCTGTTTGTATTTTAGTACCCTTAAATTACACATACATGCGCCTATTTGTACTTTGGTACCCATGAATGCACTTTTGTACCCCTATTTAGACTCTGATAACTCTAAATCGAATAATATATGAATTGTATTCAATTATTTTTAGATTAAATGATATACTATGTTCTTACTAAGCTCTACAAGCTTATTCGTTCTTGTGGATTGTTATGTAGATCATCGTTGCTGAAATTTTGGACGGATCAAACCTTCAGCTCACACTATCCATCAATGTTGGTAGTTTTTTTTTATAAACTTATATAGTTCAATTTGCGGTTGAAATGTATAAGATGTTTTAAAGTGGTGTTTGATGAATATGTAAATAGTAACTAAATGTGTTTGTGTTTTGGTGTCTTGTATGCATAATAGGTTATAATGCTTGTTTTAGAAAGTACTTTTGATCACTTTTGATAATGGATGAAAATGGTTTGTTAGTATCATATGATGGTTTGTGTCATTGAACTACTTCATGTTGTATGTTTAGTAAGTTTTTGGAACTAGTAGTTGATGAATGGTAAGTGGTAAAATATTGGTTAGTTGATTTAGGACTCTTGAATTGATAATTATATGTATGTTTTGATAGGGTTTTGATGCATTGAATATGTGCACAATTGGCCTAAAGGATCATGCATGAATTGGTTTTCAGAATAGCTTGATTTTAGGCAAATTTTAGGTCCACGCGGGCGTATGACTCAGCCGTATGTGACACACTACCTAGCGACATGGCCATGTGTCTCATGTAGGTTCCTTTGCATGCAAGTCAGTGAGTTACACGGCCTAACACACAGCCTGGAACAGGGCGTGTGAGGCAATTTTGAGAGTTACATGCTTGGCACACGAGCGTGTGACACGGCCATGTGACCCTACTTAGAGAGTTAAATGGGTGAGGACACGGGTTGGGACACAACCATGTGTCCCTAGTTTGAAGGTTACATAGCCTAAGACACAGGTGTGTGTCTCAGTCATGTGAGGCACACGACCTGACAACACGGCTGTGTGACCCATGTATTCAAATTTTTGTAACTTTTTCTTAGACTTTCCTAATGTTTTCAATTTAGTCCCGAATTGTTTCTAAGGTATTTCTAGGGCCTCAAGGGCTTGATTTAGGGATGGAATGTATATGTATGATTGATTTATAACATGTTTATGATAGTGAATGAAATTTATGCTTAAACGTTTCGTTTGTACGGTAATGCTCCGTAACCCTAATCCGGCGATTGATACGGGTTAGAGGTGTTACACCTTTAGATTAAACATTTTTTTTTGTTACACCTTAACAGTAGTTGAACTTTATAACAATTTTTAAAAGTCATGGCACCCTCTATGATTTCTTCATTATGCCTTGAAGTTACCACAAACTTGTCCTTTTTGAAGTTCACAAGCATCCCATGATCACAAAGCTGGTTAGTGCTGACTAGTTTAGCTTTTAAACCATTAACGTATAACATATTTTTAAGATGAGGGATCCCATTAACTACAAGTGTCCCTTGCCACAAATCTCTTCCTTTTTCCCATTTCCAAAAGTAACACTGCCCTCATAGCTTTCAACTAAATTATTTAAGCATGAGAAGTTACCAATCATATGGTGAAAGCAGTCATTGTCAAAGTAACATACATTATCAATTGAATCTTTGAGTGACTAGTGACATTGTTGATCTTTTCTTCTCCATACAAGTTTTTCTTTCTTTCTTACTATAATAGCCCGATTTTCAGTAGTACTGAAAAATATGGTTTTGGAACCCCATTTTCATAAATCGAGTCTGTAAATATTAATTATTAATATTTACGAGATTAATGTAGTAATATATTAAATTTTGGTTTAGTAATTTTATTGAATTGATGATTAATTAGGGTATAAGGATTAAATCGTAAAAGTTAAATCACTATAGACTTTTATATCGTTATAGGATCAAAGTTGCAAATAAACCATTTTGTGTTATGAGTTGATAGATGATGGTGGAAGTTTCCACTATCTTTAGTTAATGATGATTAGTTTATAGTTAATTAAGGATTTATTAAATTAAACTTGATTAGTTCCGATGGTGTTGGGAAATACGGTTTCGAGACCCCATTTTAATAAACTAAGAAATATTTGCAGAGTTATCATATAGGTTGATTGAATTTTGGATTAGTAATTTAGTTGAAATTGTGTTCAATTAGAGTCTTGGGACTAAATTATAAAGTCCAATCATTATATATTTTTAATTAGAAAATAGTTGGGGACCTAAATTGTAATTAACCAAAGGTTTAAAGTGGAAATTAAACCATATTATTGTACACGCTAGTGGATGGTAAAAATTATGACTTGATTAAAATAAAATTTTTTTAATTAAATTAAAGTAAATAAATTTAATATTATATATATTATTAGACATAGTGGAGGAAGGGATGAACATATCATCTTCCTCCTCACTTACTCGAAACAAAAAGAAAGAAAAGAAGGTTTAATGCCATTTAGGGGTTTTGGAAGCTTTAAACTTAAATTCAAGTAAGTCCTTAGTTATTTTATTGTAATTTTTATGTTTTTGAGATCATGAGAGCTTAATCTAGGTAGCCCATGTTTCGATTTGTAAAATTGTTAAAATTTTGAAAGTTTCAATAGTTGAGAATTGAAAGTTTTAGGTATTAAATTAATAGATTTTAAGCTTAGATATGAAAAACGACTAAATTGTGAAGTTAACTGATAGTTTTGTATATTAAGGACCAGACTAAATAAATTATAAAATTAGCTATAGAAATAAAAATGGAGTTCTTTAATGGATTATAGTGAAATTGGGTTTCAAATTAGAGTTCTAAACTGAAAGTGATGTTAGTATCAGTTTTAGGGACTAAATTGAATCAATTAAAAAATTTATATAAAATGACAATTTACTGTGAACTTGGTTGGATATTGGTGATATAGCATGTTTATGTAAATCCATGGCTAATGTCAATTCGGATTCCTTAAGAGAGAAAGGAAAAGTTAAAGCCAATGATGAATAGCTTAAAGTTCTTGGTTTGTACTTCTATAATTAAATTCACTTTAATTGTTGCATATTTCTATTGTTTTATATGGTAAGAAATGGAGGTAAGTTATGAGAAATTAATTGAATTGGATTAGTATGAATATGTCTGAGTATCAAGATAAAGGACTAAATTGAATAGAATTAGAAACAGTGTAATTTGTTGAAAGTATGAAATTAACTTGAAATTGGGTTGAATTATGTTATATTACATGATGAATTGATGATGTAATGAGAATGATGGGGGTGTGAATTGAATTATGTGATGATATTGCAAAACTGGTTACTTTATTAAATGTACTGGTCTGTACTTTAGTTTAGTCGATGATACATTGTGGTGTCAGTTTGAGATGCAAATTGACTAATCCAATTATCTGTCTTGAAAATCTGAGTCAGGTTAATAGGATTATATTAATGTGTTTTGTGATTAAATGCAAACAAAATGTTGTAATCATATAATAGAATATGTGAATCGAACGAAACTAAGTCTTAGGGTAGAAATAGATTCAAATGAGTAAAGAGACTTCAGGAATGAATGAATTAGGTGATATTAAAAGTGGTAAAATTGAAAATGCGAATGATAAGGGAATGTTTTTATATTGGTATGTATAAAAGGTTGTTATTATAAGTATAATGAATTGTTTGTATAGATTGTATTGTAGAGGAATGAATTGGTATTAAATTTGTAAACTTAACATGTTTATATTGAAGGTGTAAAGTTTGGTAATTTCAAGTTATAAGTATATGATAGATATATGCATATAGTTATACATGTTTAATTAGTGTAGATTTGTTAATGCTAATATTATATACTTAGAAATACCACTGAGTTTATTACTCAACGTATGGTTTTGTTTTCTATTGGCAAGGTAGGTTAAATAGAAGATTCCGAGTATCATCTTCAACATCCAAATAGAATCCCGAACTCAACGAAGTTGGTGAATTTGTTTAATTAGTTAAATAAAATGTACCTAATAGAGTTTTTTTTTGTATTTTGCTATATTTGGAAGGTTTTAATTGAAGGTTGGTAAATGTGTATAAACAGTTAAAACTTTGTTGATAATGGTATGTTTGGGTAATGGATGGTATGCATATAAGGTATATGAAGTGATACTTTTGGAATTTGATTTGGAATGAATCATGTGAATAGGTGGTTAATGTTGATTTTGATGTTTGTAATGATTATAACCTTGTACACACAAAGTTGATATGTATGGTATGCAGTTGAAATGTTTATAGGTGTTATGAACTTGTGAATTGGGTATGGTATGAATGAATTAAATAAAATGCATTAGATAAAGTTGATGGTTTTAATTGTATATAGACATGGATTCATAGGTTTGAATGAATTGATTGGTTTTTGATTGCTTGGTATAAGTTGATTGAGTTGTAAATGTTAAGGCTATAGGTTAGAATGGTTAATGTTTTGGGGATGCTTGTTTGGTGTTAAAATCTTGTTTATAATAGCTAAATGTTATGTGTGTTTGAATATGTGAAATTAAATGGGAAAATTTTGCAGGTTTGGAAGTGTATAGTTTTGCCAAAAATTAAGATCTCCTAATCTGTCTTTGGTATCGCAATACCAAACCCTAGATATCGTGATACCCACTTTTGAAATCTTGCAATTTGGTCATCGAGTTCGGAAGTTTGGCTACTGTCTTCAATAGCATGATACCAAGCCCTGGATATTGCAATACGAACCTGATGAAATTTGAAGTTTGGATACTATCTTTGGTATTGTGATAACAAGCTTTGTATATTGCGATACCCAAATTTGAAATTTTTTAGTATAGTCCAATTTGACCCGGGATAGAATTGAGTTTTCGTAAGCTCGTATAAGACTCGGTAATGATTGTACATCGTATTGAATATATGTTTTGACTATATTTAATTATTAAATATTATAAACTGACTTTGATTAATCGTACTTGTTTCAGCAACAAATGTGACATATCATGATCTCAGACCCAACGATCGGGTCAGGTTTAAAGGTGTTACCCTCACAGTGCCAGAAGCAGTGGGCACAATTTATGGAACTATTTTATTCCATCGAAGGTCTTGGAGCATTTTGAAGCAATGGGACTTAATATGTCTAGAAAGACTACAGTAGTGACAAGTGATCCTTTCTGGTAGATGAAGTTGATTTCTTCTAGAGTTTAGGCTCCTCTAAAACTTTTACTTGTTTAGAGCATTCTCCAAGATAATGATTACTCCCTAATTTGACAAACACTCTATGAATTTCTACAAATAGTCTTCCCTTTACCAATGAATTTAACCCTCATCTCTTCTGATCCCTTTTTTCTAGCTGTTATCATCAATTCAATTTTCAGTACTACAATTGAATTGTTTGAGAGTCCTCCTTGCATCTTCCAATTCTTCTTCCAGCTTTTTAACCGTTTTTTATTACTTATTGAGCTTCATTAGCTTTGC
The DNA here is from genome assembly GCA_025698475.1 of Gossypium anomalum. Classification (NCBI taxonomy): domain Eukaryota; kingdom Viridiplantae; phylum Streptophyta; class Magnoliopsida; order Malvales; family Malvaceae; genus Gossypium; species Gossypium anomalum. Next base: position 22,440,240 of record CM046968.1, read on the forward strand.
ATCTACTTGTCCTTTGAGCATAGATACTTCCTCATTCATAAAACCATTCTCAATTGAATGCTTTGAATTAACTTCACTAAGAAGATTTCATTTTTTTCAACATGAGATTGTAAGCTTTCAACAATTCCTCATATGTCTCTTCTTTATTGCACTAAATTGAACCATTATAAAAAACATCTAATTCGCCCATCTTTGATGTGAAGGCAACAAAATTACTCACTTATTCCTCATCAAATTCTAATCTTGAGCTGGTTTCCTCATCACTCTAGGTCACACATATAAACTTACCATTCTTCTTAAGAGTATTTACACATTCTACTTGAATATTCCCAAAGCCGTAACACTTATGGCATTAAATTTTTTGTTTCTTTTCCTTAACAGGTTCACTTAACCTAGTTCTGCCTTTGAATTTTCCCTTATAAATGATCTTAGATGAATTTGATCTTTTATTATTTCCAAATTGTTTTTGGTCATCTTATTGAACCCATGAATAAGCAAAGCCCAATGTTCTTATATCTATTATAACAGTGTTTTGTTCAATGGTCATAGTTTTTGTTAATGAAAATACAGTGTTCTTCTCGAATTTCAATTTGCCCTTCTTGGCCTCTTCCAAGTTATCTTAAAAGTTTGAAGAGATCCAATCAACTCATCAATCCTCATGGAATCAATATCCTTGGCCTCCTCGATGGTTGTTACTTTGATGTTGAACCTCTTAGGTAGAAACCTAAATACCTGTCTCACAAGCTTGGAGTTTGAGTACTCACTTCCTAAGGCAAAAGTCTTGTTTGCTAAGTCATAGAGTTTTGCATAAAACTCTCCAATAGTCTCAAATTTTCACATCCTCAAATTCTTAAATTTGATTTTCAAAATCTGAAACTTGGATTGTTTCACTATATTTTTTTTCCTTCATGAGCTATTTCTAGTATTTCTCAAGCCACCTTAGCTTCAGTACATTTGGAAATCCTCCTGAGCATCTACTCCACAAAAGATGGCATAAAGTGCTTTGGAGTTTGCATTAGTACCCCTTTTTCTTTAGTGGTCCAAGTTGCCTTACGCTTGGGAGTTTTTACTCCTTCAACTTCAGTAAAAGGATGAGTCCACCTAGTTGAAATTGCCCTCCATGCTCATTCATCATTAAACTTAATAAAAGCTTTCATCTTGGCTTTCCAATAAGCATAATTAGCTCCATCAAGCATGGGGGCTTGATACTGAAGACCTTTCCATTGCAAGCAAGTATTTTAACTAGGATAATCACTATTTGTGTTAATGATAAGGAATTGAAGCGAAAGGAAGCGGATCAGGATTGAATTCAAGTTGTTCAACTCAAGAATGAAAGATTTGGGTATGACCTATAAGAAGAAATAAACAAATTTAGAAATAAAAGAAAACAAAAAACTAAATAAGAAATTTAAAAACTAAGAATAAATATTCAAAATAATAAATAAATAAATGGATGAAATTTAAAAGTGGAAGATGGAACGAGTAAACTGATGGATATGATGGATAGAAGGATAAACATCCAATTGAACCCTTTGAGATATAAATCCCAACAAACTAAATTAATGGCTCTAATCAACCCTCCAAGAAATAGTCCTTGGCAAATTGAAGGGTGAAAAATGGATTCCCATGACTCCTTGAAGAAAATCGAGAAGAAAACTACTTCTAAAAATCACAAGAAAGAAATCTTGCACAAAGAAACTAACTCCTAGAGTTGAAAACTTTATTAATGAAAACAAATTGTCTTTGATCAAATCTTGGTTTGATTTGCTTGGCCTTTGACATTGTTATTGGGCCTTGAGGTAGTGTAGCCCATTACATCCATGTGTCTGAAACTGGGCCTTGAGACTTGTATCATTTCCCCTTTCCTCAAGAAGATTCGTCCTCGAATATTTAACTGCAAAAAAAAAGAAAAGAGATTAGAATTAATAACAATAAAATGAAAAAGAAAACTTACCTAAGCTTTCTCGTGCGCCAAAAGTATCTCCAAAATCAAAAACATTATTTTGATCTTTCAAATAAGCTCCGATCATGTACGTCTCCTTTAAAAATAATGTATCAACACTAAACAAAGAAATGTTAGGCACATGAGTATTTAAGTAAAAAAATAACTTGTAACGTTCTTTGAATATGCATGGTCATCCATAAGAATTTCCAATGATGAGTTATGCATTTTACATAACAATAAAAATCAAGAAGGTTAAGATTATTATGTAAAAATTCATCGTTAAAGATCAAGATAGAATTTTTTTTTTCTTTTTTGCAAGAGAAAATTTACAAAATGTTTTAATAAACCTATTTAATGCAACTTAAAATTAATTGATGTTTTAAACCAAAGTTTATTGAACCTTGACTAATGAGAAAACATGTCATAAGGAAACTTAAAATCAGTAGCATACTTATCAAAAACATTCAAGGTATGCCTACATGTTTCAATTTTCAATATATCCTAATTTTTCTTACCTTGTAACACTTGTGGAGAATTGTCAATGCTCAACTTACCTCTTTCCCACAAGTAAAATTGTCTATTGATGGTAGAGTAACGTAATTGGAAGTCCGTCAATGGATCCTTGAAATCTTATAACAAAGAAATATAACTAAACAAAATCAAGTTATGGTTAGTTAAAACATAATCATTCCTCACTTTTGCATGGATATTTTCTTGTTTTTATTTTCTTTTCCCATTTGAGAACTCACCAAAGGTGGACCATAAAGTAGAATTTTAACACTCAAGGTCTCTTTTCTCTTTGTCTTTTCAATTCTTTCTTTCCCTTTAATCATCTTACATAATTTCATCATTTTCAATTGGTCGTTATATGTAGCTTTGGGCTCCAAAAGGGCTAAAGTGTATCTTTTTTCTTTAAACACAAAGGAGTAACGGTTCAATTTGTCATGTTGTACCATATCACGATCTTATTGCCGTAGTCTTCTAAGAAGAAAATGGGCAACATGCATGGGAACTACATCACACCAAACCTTATTAGAATAATTCCCAATTTTGAATTTAATTAAGGACTATTTAACTACCTTAACTTCCGAACTTTCGTCAAGCTATTGTAAGTTGTAGGAACCCATTTTTGCCCGGGCCCGTGAAATGAAATAAACAAAAATTTATAAATCAAATTAAATAAATAAAGCGTCCCTGTTAATGTCCAATTTACAATAAATAGGCCTAAAGGCCTAATAACCCAAAACTCGGTTACATTTTACAGCCCAATTAGTCTAAACCAAAATGCCCATTAACCCAATACCCTTTTTTTCACTTGTGACCTAAGAAACTACCCGGTTACACCCATTAAACCTCCTAACCCAACAAATAAACATGGCCCAAAAGGCCCAAACCATTAACAGAATCAGAGGACCTAGGGTTTTCTGAAACCCCAGGCGCCGTAAGCACCCCGACACTAGGCCTCATCTCGGGCCGCAATCGACGTGCCAATCCCTCGTCACCGGGTCTTCACTCGCCTGCAAAGGAAAGAAACAGTAGAGACAATACAAATATAGTAAGAAATAAAATAAAATATTGTAAATATTATTTTATGTTGATTTTCAGTGGCTATAAAAGCCCGAATCGAAACGATGTAAGGGGGGACGTTTTCTTACATGCACATATAAAATAAAATCAGGAAAACACAGAGGTGATTTACATCTACAAACCCTGTTTAATCTTTGCTTTAGTTTTGATAATTTCTTCTTGGTCTTTCTATGCTAACAGTGAAATACACTATCGAAAATCATTTTTTTTTTATCGAAAGGAAACCCAACGTTTTTGTTTCTTTTGATTTTTTTTATACAAACTATCATCAAAAAGGGAAAAAAGAATAGATTACCTACGATTTGACTCGAAAAGGAGTGTTTTTGGCTTTCAGGCCACCGTGTGTGGCCGCGCTGATGGTGGCGCATGGGGCGCGTGCGGCGGATGCTCGTGGGGCCGATGGTCGGATGTTAAACCGGAAAAGAGGAGGTTTCAGAGGATTTTCAGAAGTTTTTTTTTTAAAGGACTAAGCTCAAATGTTTTTTAATAAAAAATAACTTGTATAATGATATGAAAACGATGTCGTTTTTACTTAATTCAATAAGTACCAAAACGACGTCGTTTAGGGCTGGATCTGCATGTTGACCCATGACCCGGGAAGGATCCGCGTGTTTTTTGTTTAAAGGGCTAATTGCCCAATTGTTCCTTCCGCATTTTTAGCATTTATAATTTCGTTCAATTCAAATTTTATTTTATTTTAATTTTGCCCTGACCTTTTATTTTTGTTTCAATTTAGTCCTAGCTGCTATTATAAAGCATATTTCGGGAACGACGTCGTTTTGGGATTAGGGTCAAATTTCCCAGTGAGTCCCTCAACTTTTAGTGCGTGTTTCAATTGGGTCCAAAATTCATTTTATTATTTTAAAATTAACCTAGAGTTTTATTTAAATTCAATTTTAATCCTTTTATATATATATATATATATATATATATATATATATATATATATATTTTTATTTTTATTTTATATATTTTGTATATTATTTATTTTACTTTAAACCTTATTTATATGTAAAAAATATTTATTTTATGTATTATTTATTATATTATTTATATTTTATTGTATATTATTTATTATATTATGTATAATTTTAAAATTTGTAAATTATTATTAAATATTACATTTTTATATATCATTATTAAATATTTAGTATATAATATTCTAAAATTTACTATAAAATTTTGTTCCTATTTAACATATTATTTTTATAAATATATATTAAGTTATTATATCATATAGTATATTTATATATATATTAACCATTTTTAAAAAAAAAAAATCCTCCTTTATTATTTATATATTGTTTTAAATATTTTATTTTTTTAATACCTCATTTATTTTTAATTGTATTTAGTTTTTATCTTTCTTTCTTTTTTTTACTTATTTTTTTATATGTTCATAATTTGTTTATTTATTTTTGCATCTTTTTTATATTTATTTAGTATTGTTTTAGTATGTTAATTTTATCTCATAAATTATTTGTTATTTTTATGTTATTTATTGTTTTTATATATTTGCATGAAAATTGATTATTTATGTTGTTATTTTAAGTTATATTTGCATGAAATATTATTGTATATATATTATGTAATTTATATTGTTATATTCATTGTTTTCTATGTTGTATTTTGCATGAAATGTTAATGTATGTATATTTATGTTATTTATGATTATATCTGCATGAAATGTTAATGTATATTATGTAATTTATGTCGTTATTTATCATTTTTTATATTATATTTGCATGAAATGTTGAAGTATGTATCATGTAGTTTATATTATTTGGTATTGATATCTTATAATATGTTAAATGCATCATTGTTTTAAAAAATTTATATTTCATTTAATCCTAAAGAATTTTAAAAATGAGGCAATGTTTTTTGTATTTAGGAATTCGGGAAGTAGTACCCTAACATGCTGGGTTGCGATTTCCCCGTTTGTCCAAATGTTTAAAATATTCTTCTAAATAGATTATGTAAATCACGAGATGATTTCAGGTACGAAAGTTTAAGAATATCGTGTCCAATCAAGCTGGATGTGATGTTTGTACTCTTTTGGAGCAAATGAATCTAGATTTTCAACTCAAATTATTCCGATTTTTAAAAAAGGATCCTATTTAAAAATTCTTTCAAACTTTTGACATTAAGATAGAAAACTATTCAATTTGGTACTAATTTTGGGTGTTGCGAGGGTACTAATCCTTCTTCGTATGTAACAGACTCCCGAACCTATTTTCTCACATTTTCGTAGACCAAAATTTTTTATATGGTGATCCAATCACACCTAAAAAGGTTGGTGGCGACTCCCATTTTCAAAATCTCCCTAAAAAAGGGTTTCAACATAAGTGATATGGCTTAGGATGATTTTGACAAGGTAAAGATAAATTATCCACTAAAAAGCTACTCACCATATTGGCACAACTACCACTATCAATAATAAAATAACACAACTTTCCTTGAATCAGGCACTTCGAGTGGAAGATGTTCGACTTAAGAAGCGAAAGGAAGCGGATCAGGATCGAATTCAAGTTGTTCGACTCAAGAAGGAAAGATTGGGATCTGATCTGAAAGAAGATATAAGCAAATTTAGAAATTAAATAAAACAAAACACTAAATAGGAAATTTAAGAACTAAGAATAAATATTTAAAATAATAAATAAATAAATAGACGAAATTTTAAAGTGAAAGATGGAAAGAGTAAACCGATAGATATGATGGATAGAAGGATAAACATCTAATTGAACCCTTTGAGATATAAATCCCAACAAACTCAATTAATGACTCTAATCGATCCTCCAAGAAATAGTCCTTAGCAAATTGAAGGGTGAAGAATGGATTCCTATGACTCATTGAAGAAAATCGAAAAGAAAACTACTTCTAAAAATTATAATAAAGAAATATTGCACAAAGAAGCTAACTCCTAGAGTTGAAAACTTTATTAATGAAAACAAATTGTCTTTGATTGACCCTTAGTTTGATTTTCTTGGCCTTGGGCATTGTTATTAGGCCTTGAGGTAGTGTTATTAGTCTAAAATTGGGCCTAAAGATTCACATTAGTTAAGTGTGAGGCTCTAATACTAATTGATGAAGAAAAGGGGTACTTGCTTTGCAAACTGAAACCATGGCTCAAATGATGCTTGGAACTGTAACCACAGTTTTAACCATGAAACTCAAAGTGCACAAAATATAAAAATGAACACTAAGATTGTTTCCTTAGTTCGACTTCAATCTACATCTATGGTCATTTCTCAAAGCAATGATCTATTTTCTCATAGTACAACCAATTATTTAAACACTAGTCTAATACTCACCAATTTGATGACCTCACTGTTGTACAAAGACTAGATGACTTACCCACTAAACTTCACCCTCAAAAGCCTAGTTGTGCAACACAAGAGACTTTTTTTATTGCTTATAGAAATAATGCACATATAAACAATTCCTTTCTTGAACAAATATGTGATTTTTCAAGCTCTTAATCTCTCGTTTACTCTATCCAATTTAACTTAGACAAAACTTCAGTTTATATACTACTCAAGTTTTATTTACACAAGAGTTATAATCTAACCACTTCTCTATAAAGAAGGTTAAAAATAAACATAAGATATTACTTTTATAATTTTCGATATAATCTAATATTGGCCTTCAAAGATAAAAAAGTGACTTTACTTGTTTCACATGTAACCAAACTTAATTCGTAAGAAACCAATATTCAAGTCTTCAATTTCAACTTAAGTGACTTTACTTGAAAGAAAGAGTTATATTCACATATTCAAGGAACATTCACCTTACAGTTTACTATTTGGAGTTGTGCCTTTTGTAGGAAGAAAATGCTTGTTTGATGCTAATACTAGGTGGAAATTACAAGGCCTACAACAATTGCATCCAACAACAAAAGTTGTTGCAATTTCTTATGAGACTCAATGAAACTTATGTTGCAGTAATAACTTAGATCTTGCTAAGACAACCACTGCCTCTTGTGAATGAGACCTATACATTGCTATTATAAGAAGAAAGAATGAGGTGTTACAATGTTGATACATCTTTCACTAAACTAATTGAATCTATAACCCTTTATTCCTCCAATTCGTAATGGAAAAAGAAATTTAATGGCACATATGATCACTTCTATTTGAAAAACCATAAGAAAGAAAAAAAAATTTGCTTGATTAGGTTTCCACTTAATTGCATATCTACAAAAAAAGCGCTTGGAAACAACAAATAATGTGGCCATGACAAATTCAGTAAAAGAAGAAAGAACCTCATAACATGCAATTGTGTCAGTTGTTATTTTGTAATCCATCTCAGTCCCAACTCTAAATGACTCAGTTTTGTGGCATGCACGTTTAGGACATGAACATTTTTCTAAAATGCGTCAAATTTTTTCCATTAATTGTAGCAAGTTCAGTAAGGGTCATGTTATGAAATATATGGTTTATCCATTAGCAAAATAGTAAAAGTTGCCTTTTCCTATTAATAATTCAAGATACAATACTATCTTTCAATTGTTACATCTTAGTTCATACCATATCGAGACCTATAATGATTTTGAATACTTTCTTATCGTTATTGATGACCACACTAAAGTTACTTGGGTCCTTTTGCTTTTTGAATCAAAAGTAACATACTTATCCAAATAAAAAGTTTCATTTCCTTGATTAATTATCAATTTGAAGCTTCTAGCCAAACCAGATGTAGTGGTAATGATTTAGATTTTTTAGCCAAGTATGTGGTACCTTCTTTTCTTCGCTAGGCATGCTAGAACATTTTCAAAATATATATATAGTGTTCCAATAGTTACAAATGAAAAGTTATAAGTAACCAAGAGTTATCACATTTCACAATGATGAATTATGTCTCTTAAATTCAAAAATTATATCACTTTATTATTAACAATGAATCATGATTATTCAAGGATACATCTATTGAATAATTATGTTTATTGTTAAAAGATGTGACTATCCATTTAGATAGTTGTGTTCCTATGAAGAGATATGAGAACTCATATAAATAGGAGTCAAATTTCATTTGTTTAACACACCTAAAAAAAAACATAGAAACAAAGTTTCTTTCTATTCTCCCACCATTTTTTTTTATATTTCTAGATTGTTCTAGAAAGAATTACTATAGACATTCTTTATAGAAATTGATATTCTTGTATGCTCTGCTCAATGCTCAGTGGACTGTTTCCGCTAGTGCAAAATATCGACAGTCATTGGGCTTCTTTGTATCCTCAAGGTTTATTTGCCAGTAACTCTTTTGCACATCATAATATAGATAGGGGTGAATAAAACCTTAAAGAAAGTGGCATTGATACACGCCTTAAAGTCTTCATTAATTTCTTATAAGTTTATTTGTATTCCAATGCACTAACAAGCCATAATCCATTTAGGCTTCTAAATGGATATAAGTAGTATAACGCCGCTTCTAAAACCATATTTGTAAGTAGAGATATCGCAGTTCATGAAAATGTATTTCCATTTAGGCTTAAATCTGAAAATCCTACCCACCTTCCAATTTCAACAGCGAACTCGCTTTGAAACTAATTTCTTACAACTCTCTTTTAAGTCCACACTTCTGTCTTTGCACTAGCTTATTGAGTCTCACATTGATCATGTTCAGCTATTTGAAGATGAAAATTTTGTTGAGTAGAGTGATAAATGAAGATGAAAATTTTGAAGAGCTATTTAGAGATATTTGACACAAATAAGACCATGTATAACTTTTGCAGTCCAACACTCGAGTCCTAAAAAGAGTTGATTATGAAGCTGCATTGAGGATAATTTGATGTATGAAGAAAAGTCTATTTTTTTGTTTATTCAAATAGTAGCTTGAAACTCACAACATATTGCTGTCCAGATTGGGGAGCTTATCCCATAACCAGAAAATCATTGTTGTGTCAAACTTGGAGATTTCCTAATCGGTGTCATGATCATCGTCGAAGTTGAGTATAGAAGTATGGTCACTGCTGCAACGAAGTAGTAATCTTGTCTATCTTGTGAAATGAAAAAGGATATTTGGAACCCTTAATTAACGTGGAGCAGAGGTGTCGATTGGTATAATGTGAGGTTAGATGTCTTTTTATTCCCATTTCATTACTAAAAATAGTATTTCTTGACAGAATTTTATTCTTAAGTAATAATTCTGAATCAAATATATGAAATTTCCACGAAACAAATGCAGGTGATCCTTTTTAGCCTAAATTGCAAATAGCAAAAGTCATGGGTAGAGGTTGATTATAGAACAAATTCTGGCCCAAAAATTAAAACTATTTTAATGCATCAAGTTCACAACTATTGACATCTCACCAAATCTTTAATCCAATTTCTGTAAATCAAATCATGAAACACAACTATTCTATCTATCAATTTCTATATGATAATTTTATAAACCTTCCAATTTTCTTCAAAAAATATTCATACATTATTTAATTTTTTTTCCCAACCACATGATGGGTGTACAATAAAATTATTGTCCTTGATTTAACAAATATTTTAAATCCAAAGTACCTTAAAGATTTCATTATGTTAAAAGCATATTCTAATTACTTATTATTAACACTAATATTCAACTCTACTTTATTCTTTTTCTCCAAAATTTGACTTAATAACGACTTATTTCATTTCATGATGAATTATTCAAAAGAAAATATATGATTTTTTTTTTTTTTTTAAGAACAGCAGCTGCAAGGTAACCTGCCAATATATACCTATATATGAAAAAAAATCCCCAAATGGGGTCATTGATGGAGACCTCTGTGTGTATATATATATTACACTTTCTAGTGGCACCAGGTTTTTTTTTTTTTCTTCTCAAGTTAATTTACTTTTTAATTTTAGATTTCTTTGTTTTATTTTTTAATGGTATTTTAAAAGAATTATTTTATATGGTAACTTATTTAGGATCCATACAGGATTTATCTGAAATTATATTTTAAAAAATATTTTATTATTTATTATTTTGATACAATATTAGGAGGAAATGGAGTTACACGATTTAAACTTATGTCAAATGGTATCTGGTAAAAATTTTAACTACTATTTTATACAAATCAAAACAACTATTATTATTTTTTAAATGGCATATTTAAAAAAATGTTATACACGATAATACAAAAATTAATTTAATATATGTATCCAATCTACTCAATAAAATAATAAAAGTTGATTCTATTAATTATTTTTAATGTTTTGGATTAAATTTATTATTTGATAATTAAAAGGGTTAATATGCATGTTAACGAAAGAGTCAATTGAAATTTGTATTAGATCCTTCCGGGAAAATTTTATAAAGTATATAATTTGTTAGTACCAACATTCACAACATATATGTTTCACGTATACTTAAAAGAAATCATAAATATTGTCAATGTTTCATATCTTCATTCACTTATATAAAATTTTGATGGGTTAAGTGTCGATTGAGTTTTAACTCGATTGACATTGACATTATTATTAGTACAGGAGAACGTAAGTTCAAGTGCACTGAAGCGCATTATCCTCTTATTTAAATATTGGAAAAGAACTATGAATACTCCTAAATATTCTATCAAATAAAAAACACCTGAATGTTTGCTTTTAATATAATCTATATAAATTTTAAAAAGGGTTAAAATTTAAAATAAACTATAATTAATTAAATTTTTTTACCAAATTAATAAATATAAATAATTCAAAAAAAAACTAGACAACTTGTTTCTAAAATTACATTCCTTAATAAATTTGTTTTTAAACTAAATAGTATTTTCAACATTATCTTAAATTTTTTAAAACATATGTTTATTTTAATATTATCTTGAAATTATTTTCTAAATTTATTTAATGTAAAAATTTGTTAAAAAAATAAACATTATAGCATGAAATACATATTAATAAAATGGATATTTTCTATTAATTAATTTATTACCAAACAATTTAATTATAGGATAAAGTAGAATGTAAAAATAATTATAATTATTTATTTATAAAGATTAAGTTTTAACCATAAATGTATCCAAATTTTTAATAAAAATATTAAAGGTAGAATATTTAATATCAACAACATTTAATAATATTATATACTTAAAATATAAATATCTCAATTAATAGCAGGTATCATTTTTGTGCCACTTGTCAAAAAATTAACTAATCTCAAATTATTTATTTTAATTTTTGTGCCAAAATCTTACTCTATACATAATATATATGATGATTTAATTAATTCTTTTATATCCAAGTGTAAATTAGGAAATAATCCTCCTTATAATAATAAGAGAGTGTGACACAATTTATTGTTGAGTTTGAAAAGTACTAATTTGAACCCGTATTGGTTTAATAATTAGGGTGCTCATCGTCTCAGATATGACCTGGGTTAAAGTCACGCTAGTCGCCTTGTTATTAAGGCTTTGCCCTACTCTTATAGTTCAAAAAAAAAAGTACTAATTTGATTTCAAAAGTTGGATAGATTTGGCTTAACTTTGGTTTTTTAAGCCAAACCAAAAGGTTAAAAATTTTAGTTTTTGACTTTTTAAAAGTTAGTTTGACTGTTAAGTTATAAATTTGATATCATTTATATTAACTATAAAAGATAAATATGATCTATATATTTAGATTAAATTTTACAAATAATTTATAAAAAGTATTTAAAATTTATATTTCATAATAAAGACAAATGAAAATAAAGAAATTTTACATTTGAGTCGTTTATATATTTCATATATCATAATATTAAATAATTTGAATATCATTTAAATACATATATTCTACTTTACAATGTTATGTCTTATCTATATATTTTATTTTCTAAAAAAAAAAAGTTTTGACATCAATGCTAAATAATTCAAACTTTTCAAAAGTATTTTTCAACTTCAAATGACAATGTAACACCCCATACTCGGCCTAGATGTTAAGACCAAGTCTGAAGAGTTACATTAAACGTTTTTTAAAAAAAACATATTTTATAAATGCAGTTCGAAACCATCTAACAGATTATAAACAATCAAAAAAATCCAGTCTATAAAATAACAATCTTAGAAAGTCATAACACGAAAAAAATACTGAAAATGCTGATAACATAAAAGATGATAAAGCAGAATGACCGAGCTTCCACTATGCTGACCCGATCAAGATGTGAGTTACCTGTAATTCAATCAACAGACAAAATGGGTTGATAACTTAATGTGTGTAACAGATATAAATTCAAATAGAATCATAAATATAATAGTAAATTCCCAAATTCGTGTTAAAATCAGAATCAGAGGATATTTAGTACAGTCTTAACAGGTCAGACAAAAGGCAGAAAAATTCAAATTTAGATATGTGAAAAAATAAAATAAAATAAAAATAAAGAACACATAGATTTTTACGTAGAAACCCTTTCGGGAAAAAATTACAGGCAGAGGAGAAGAAAATTCACTATGTCGAATTCGAATAATTACAAGAGGTATAGACTATGTCTATTTATAGGCTTGTAAAGCCGTATTCTAGTAAGACTGAAACACCTTATTCTAATCAATATCAAATAGATGGAATTTAATAAGGTTTAAAAAACCTTATTCTAAAATAAAATAAAATAAGTGTAATTTCATATGGATTCTTCTTTTATTTTATTTTACCACTGTATTTTATTAAATAAGGATTCGGGCCACTTAATTCTAACAATCTCCACCTTGACACGAATTCTCAATAAACAAGTTCTTTATCGCGAACTCTCAACGAACAAGTTCTCCACCTCTTCCATAAAACCCCTTAAGGGTTTAACTTCAACACTGAACACCAACCAAGTTTAAACAATGCTCAAACTTGGTTATAGGAAGTGACTTAGTCATCATATCTGCAGGATTTTTATGAGTACTAATTTTGCTCACAACAATATCACCACGAGTAATAATATCACGAACAAAATGATACCGAACATCAATGTGTTTTGTTCTCTCATGAAACATTTGATCTTTTGTAAGAAAGATGGCACTGATCATCACAAAATATCGTGGCTTTGGTTTGAAGGTCTTCATTGAGTTCACTAAAGAGTCCCTTCAACCAAATAGCTTCTTTACAAGCCTCAGTAATCGTCATGTACTCAGCTTCAGTGGTAGACAAAGCGACTGTAGTTTGCAAAGTGGCTTTCCAACTGATTGCACAACCTCCGATTGTAGAGACATAACCTGTGAGAGATCTTCTTCTATCAAGGTCTCCAGCAAAATCAGCATCAACATACCAAATGACTTCATCTTCAGTTCTTCCAAATTGTAAGCAAACATCAATAGTACCTCGTAAGTATCTTAAAATCCACTGAACTACTTTCCAGTGTTCTTTACCGAGATTCGCCATATATCTACTAACTATACTGACTGCATATGATAAATCTAGACATGAACAAACTATAGCATACATAAGAGATCCCACTGCACTAGAGTATGAAACATGTGACATGTACTCAATCTCATCATCTGATTGTAGAGACAAAGCCGATAAAAGTCTAAAATGGGCTGCTAAAGAAGTACTAACAGGCTTAGCACTCTACATATTAAACCTGAAAAGAACTTTCTCAATGTACCCCTTTTGACTTGGGTACAATTTACTTGTTTTTCTATCTCTGAGAATCTCCATACCAAGTATCTTCTTTGCTGCTCCTAAATCTTTTATCTCAAATTCTTCACTTAGTTGGGCTTTGACCTTTCTTACCTCTCCTTTATCTTTTGCTACTATCAACATGTCATCAACATAAAGAAGTAGATACACAAAAGAACCATCACTGTTTTTCTTAAAGTAAACACAGTTATCAAAACTACTTCTTTTGAAATTCTGAGAAGTCATAAAGGAATCAAACCTCTTGTACCACTGTTTTGGTGACTGTTTCAAACCGTAAAGGGACTTTTTCAGCAAGCAAACATAGTCCTCTCTTTCTAAGACTGTAAAATCCTTTGGTTGTTGCATGTAAATGTCCTCCTCAAGTTCTCCATGCAAAAATGTAGTTTTTACATCTAACTGCTCAAGCTTCAAATCATGCATGGCCACAATACCAAGCAAAGCTCGAATCGAACTATGCTTCACAACTGGGGAGAACACTCTGTGAAGTCTACTCCTGAAATTTGACTAAACCCTTTGCAACAAGCCTTGATTTATATCTGGGTTCTTCAACTCCTGGAGTCCCTTCTTTCTTTTTAAATACCCATTTACAACGAACAACCTTTTTACCTTTAGGAAGTTTCACAAGATCCTATGTTCTATTTTTGTGAAATGATTTCATTTCCTCTTGCATAGCAAACATCCACTTTTCTGAGTCTTCACAGCTAATTGCCTCAGAATAATTAGATGGCTCGTGGTTTGCATCTATATCTTCAGCCACATTTAAAGCATAAGCAATTAGATCAACCTCGGCATACTTCTTTGGAGGTTTAATTTCTCTTCTGGTTCTATTTTTGTCAATAGAGTATTGCGGTGAAGAAGCAACTCTATTCTCAATTTCTGTACTGGCTTGAGGAGTAAACTCTGTATTAATCTGATGCTCCACGTGCTTTTGATTTTCTTTATTGGAAGTGTCTTTAAGAGATAAGTTAGGTAGCATCGTAG
This sequence comes from Gossypium anomalum, assembly GCA_025698475.1. Lineage (NCBI taxonomy): Eukaryota > Viridiplantae > Streptophyta > Magnoliopsida > Malvales > Malvaceae > Gossypium > Gossypium anomalum. Next base: position 22,455,321 of record CM046968.1, read on the forward strand.
TTTCATCAAAAACAACATCTCTGCTAATCACAACTTTTCTATTTTCAAGACACCATAACTTATACCCTTTTACGCCAGCTTTATAATCAAGAAAAACACATTTAATGGATCTCGGTTCTAATTTTCCATTATCAACATGAGCAAACACAGGAAACCCAATGATCTTTAAATCAGAATAATTAGCGGGATTACCAGACCATACCTCTTGTGGAGTCTTTTTCTCAATGGCAACGGATGGAGATTGGTTGATCAAAAAACATGCAGTAGAGGCTGCTTCTGCCCAAAATGACTTCGGTAAGTTGGCATTTGACAACATGCATCGAACCTTCTCCATGATTGTTCTGTTCATTCGTTCTGCAACGCCGTTTTGCTGAGCAGTATGACGAACTATCAAGTGTCTCACGATCCCTTCTGACTTGCTCAATCTGTTAAACTCATTAAAACAGAACTCTAAGCCATTGTCTGTGTGGAGGTATTTTATTTGTTTTCCCGTCTATTTTTCAATCATAATTTTCCAAGACTTAAATGCAGAAAACGCATCGCTTTTCTGCTTCAAGAAGAACGCCCAAACTTTTCTGGAAAAATCATCAATAAAGGTTAGCATATAATTAGCTCCACCTCTCGAAGGCACTCTGATGGCCCCTACAGATCGTAATGAATATATTCCAACGCTCCTTCGTGTTATGGATTCCTCTGGTGAATCGAACTCTCTTTTGCTTCCCAAAAACACAGTGCTCACAGAAATTTAGTTTGCAAATTCTTGCCCATCAAGAAGTCCTCTTTTGCTCAATTCCACCATGCCATTCTCACTTATATGCCCTAGGTGCATATGCCAAAGTTTAGTAATATCATCATCTGACAAGGAAGAGGAAGCGACAACTGCATCACCAATAACAGTAAAACCCTGCAAAACATATAACTTGGCAGTCTTTCTTTGCCCTTTTATCACAACAAGGGAACTTTTGGAAATCTTTAAAACCCCACTTTCAGCTGTGTATCTGTACCCTTTTGAATCAAGAGTACTCAACGAAATTAAATTTCTTTTCAATTTGGGAACATGTCGCACGTCACTAAGTGTTCTAACAACTCCACCAAACATCTTAACTTTAATTGTTCCAACACCTGCAATTTACACGAAGCATTATTTTCCATCAAAACAACACCTTCAGACACTGTTTCGTAAGTTGTAAACCAATCCCGATTGGGACTCATGTGGAAGGTGCAGCCTAAATCAAGTATCCACTCTTCGCTTACTTTAGAATCATTAACAGAAGCGACTAGAAGTTCACCATCGCTATAGTCTTCTACAACATTAGCTTCATCAAAATTTTCTGGTTGTTTTCCCTTTTGATTTGCAGTCTCCCTTTTAATTTTGTTCTGTAGCTTATAGCATTCAGATTTAATGTGCCCTTTCTTCTTGCAGAAGTTATAAGTTTTACCTCTGTTTGAAGACTTCGATCTACCCTTAGATTTACCACAAGGATTCCATTCCTGTGTCCTTCCATGATCATTATCAGCATTTCGATCTTGTCTCCCATGAGTAATAAGACTCTCTCCCTGAAAGTCGGGTTTAACCATAAGATGCTTCATCTTATCATACGAGGTCAAAGAATCATAAACCTCATCAACTATGAGAGACTCGCGGCTATATAAAATCGTGTCTTTAAAGGTTGAATAAGATGGGGGCAACGAACAAAGTAGAATCAACCCTAGATCTTCCTTATCATACTGAACCTCCATGGCCTCCAAGTTTGAGAGAATTTCTTTAAACACTATTAAGTGTTCGTGTACAGACGCACCTTCCTCCAAACAATGAGCATAAAGATGCTGCTTTATATGTAACTTGCTTGTTAGATTTTTCGACATACATATTTGTTCTAGCCTCTTCCATAATGCAGCGACGGTCTTCTCTTTCATCACATCCTGCAAAATTTCGTTGGACAAATGCAGATGTAATTGTGTTAATGCCTTTCGTTCATTACGCTTCTTCTCTCCATCTGTTAAAGTCGAAGGCATATTATCTATCCCTAGCAGGGCATCCTCCAAATCCATCTGCGCAAGAACTGCTTGCATCTTAATCTGCCACAATGCAAATGCGGTGTTACATCCAACAAAGAAAAAATTTCATACTTCAAAGACGCCATTACCATGATCGAGATGAACAACCCGGAAGCTCGGATACCAATTTGTGAAAAAATAAAATAAAATAAAATAAAAATAAAGAACACACAGATTTTTACGTGGAAACCCTTTCGGGAAAAAACCACGGGCAGAGGAGAAGAAAATTCACTATGTCGAATTCGAATAATTACAAAAGGTATAGACTATGCCTATTTATAGGCTTGTAAAGCCATATTCTAGTAAAACTGAAACACCTTATTCTAATCAATATCAAATAGATAGAATTTAATAAGGTTTAAAAAAACTTATTCTAAAATAAAATAAAAGAAGTGTAATTCTATATGGATTCTTCTTTTATTTTATTTTACCACTGTATTTTATTTAAATAAGGATTCGGGTCACTTAATTCTAACAATATACAAAGTAAATCAGAAACAGATGCAATTTTCCTACCCCCTATCTGCTACACACCATTTCTGACCAACCCAACATACCATAAAAGGTATTTAATACCCATCCAGCCCTACACACCACATAGTGTCGGTATACATCACTTCTTTCTTTACACAATTCCCACCCAATGCAAAGGCAGATGCAGATTATAGATGTCAAATATCAAAGATATACACACAGTTATCCAGATACAGTTCATAATCAGATAGTACAGATCAATATCATTAATAGTCATCGCATTCAGTATACATTTAGATAATCAATTACTTAATCTCAGATCATTGGATAGTGACTTATACGGCCTAATTAAGATTATATAGACCCTATAGAAGGCCTACGTTCAAGTTGAATGACGCTTACAGCCTAAAGGAAAAGTTTCAGTACTTTGGCCCACACACCCGGGTAGATTTACACAGCCTGGGTGTTTGGCCCGTATGGTCCACATGGCCTGGCACACGCCCTTATGGCCCTTTTTATGTCACACATGGCCTGGCCCACGACCATGTGGCTTAAAACAATGAGTTACACGGTTCAGCACACGTCCACGCGCACGTCATTGTGACTCAAAGCTCTAAATATATCTCACATGGCCTGGACACACACTCGTGTCTCTGGCCCGTGTGACTCTAATTCACAAACAGTGAGTTACACAGCCATATGACGTCGACAGCCATGTTTTTCAGCAACTGAAATTTGTAAAAATATGGGTTTTTTGTTACACACCTAGAAGAGTTTTGATGCACACGCAATAAAAGTGATTCTGAAACCTAGAATCGATAACGAATTACTTAATTCACAACTTTAATCGAGACAAATTAAACAAAATAGCATTCAATTAACTATGTCAAAAACTTTGACGCAAAACTTCCCCAAGACATACTAATTCTTACTAACAAACAAACGGCCACAAACTAAAACTAAATTGTTGGAAGAACACTCCTCTTGACACCTTCACCTAAAAGGAAACAACTAAAGTAATTATCAAGAAATTTGAAGTAACAGACATGAATACTCAATCTTAAAGAGAACAGATGAAATCTCGCGAATTAGAAGTAGACAACAAAAATAAATTACGCAAAACCCCTTCAATTGAATAATAAACAATGTAGAGCCTTCAATTTAATTCGATAGAAAAATCTCAGTGACAAGTAAAAAGAAAAGCAAAAGTGAAAGAAAAAAGAAGAAGCAGAAAAATAATAACCAGAACCGAGAGAAGAAGAATGTAGAAGAAAAAAATTTAAGAAACACTAAATTACTTTAAAAATAAAAATAATTACCACAAAATGCAAAAATACTATTTCAATGCGTACGCAGAAACTCAAACTCATGGCCAGAAATAATAAAAAACTTAACCATTGAACCAGCAGACTCATTCTTGACACAAAATCGCAATGAATTAAACTTAAGTCGAGAAAGCAAGAATTTGGGTTAAACCAAAATAAATAGCAAAATTCAAAAAGAAATACTATAACCCCCAATCTCAAATATGCATGTAGAATACTTAACTACTAAAGCAGATGCTTAATTATTGACAGAATTTAACGACAGACATTCAAAATTTTGAGTCTTTACAATTCTCTCCCCTTAAAAGAAATTCCGGCCTTGAAATTTACTTGACTCAAACAGATGTAGATATTGTTGACAAATTGAATCTTCAGGTTCCTAGTGGCTTCCTCAGTGCTGTGATTTTGCCATAAGACCATAATCATAGGTAAAGTTTTCCTTTGCAAGACTTTAACATCTTGCTTCAAAATCTGAACAGGCTCTTCCTCGAACGTCAGATCAGGTCTCACCTCAATCGCCTCAACAGGGATTATGTGAGAAGGGTCAGACCGATATTGTCTCAATATCAAAATGTGGAACATGTCATGAATCTGTTCTAGCTCATGAGGTAACTCTAGCTGATATGGGATAGGTCCGACACATTTCAGAATACGGTAAGGTCTAGTGAGCCTCTGGCTCAACTTACCCTTACGTTCAAACCGAAGAACCTTTTTTTCACGAAAAAACTTTCAGAAACACTTAATAACCTACAGAATACTGGATATCTTTTCTCTTTAAATTTGTATATGATTTATGTTGGTCAAAAATGGCCTTAAGACAATATTGGATCAAATTAACTGTATTCTTGGTCTCAGAAACTAGCTCGAGACCCAAAACTCGACGCTCACTTAGCTCAGTCCAACACAGAGGGGCACGACACTTATGACCATACAGAGCCTTGTAAGGTGCCATTTGAATACTAGAGTGGAAGCTATTATTATACGTAAACTCAGCCAGCGGCAAATAATTCTCCCAACTATGCCGAAAATCGATCACACAGCTCCATAACATATCCTTCAAAATTTGAATAACCCACTGAGATTGTCCATCGGTCTGAGGATGTTACGCAATACTGAAATCCAATCGGGTTCCCAATGCCTTGTGAAGCGTCTTTCAGAATCGAGAAGTAAAACATAGATCCCTATCTGAGATGATCGACACTGGAACTCCATACAGTCTTACAATTTCAAAAACATACAGCTTAACTAGCTTCTGTAGCGAGTAATTTGTCCTGACAGTAGAAAATAAGTGGACTTGGTCAATCGATCGATGATTACCCAAACTAAATCCTTCTTAGCGGGTGTTAAAGGTAACCCACTAACAAAATTCATCATCACATGCTTCCATTTCCACAGAGGAATCTTAACTGGCTGTAGTAAACCAGAAGGCAATTGATGCTCAGCCTTAACCTTCTGACACATCAGACATTTTATTCCCACTGGGATGCATAGCATAGGGGCTACTATATGCTACTCGTAGAATTGATTGCCTTAAATCTACATCGTTAGGGACACAGATCGAACCCCTGAAACACAAAGCCCCATCGCTGTTCAATCCAAAATCAAAAATTTCATTGATTCAACCTGACGCAAACGTAAAACTAGAGATTATCACTCAACCGTTTAGCTCGAACATGATCAACCCAGGTTAGTTTAACCTGTAACTTAGCTAGTAGACTCCCATTATCAAACAAACTCAGACGAGAAAACATCACTTTCAGATTGATCATCGCTCTACGACTAAGAGCATTGGCCATAACATTAGCCTTATAGAGATGGTTCTCTATCGTGCAGTTATAATCCTTAAGCAACTCAACCCATCTACATTGCCTTAGGTTTCACTCTTTCTAAGTTCGTAGATACTTGAGGCTCCTGTGGTCAGTGTAGATGATACACTTCTCACCATACAGATAGTGCCTCCAAATTTTTAGAGTGAAGGCAACTGGAACCAAATCAAGGTCGTACGTAAGATAGTTTCCCTCTTGCAACTTAAGCTGTCGAGGCGCATAAGCTACAACTTTACCATCTTGTATCAAAACACACCACAAATCAACATGCGAAGCATCGCTGTAAACTACAAACTCCCTACCAGATTCAAGCTGTACCAAAATAAAAGCTTGTGTCAAAACGAATTTGAGTTTCTCGAAGTTCAACTACTACTCATCAGACCACACAAACAGGGTGTTCTTATGTAACAATTTAGTCAGGGGAGATACAATAAAGGAGAACCTCTCAACAAACCTTTGGTAGTAACCAGCCAAGCCCAGGAAACTCTAAAGCTCAGACACATTCTTCTACTATTTCCACTCGATCATAACCCCCGATTTTCTTGGGATCAACCCGAATCCCTTCAATAGTCACAGTATGCCTCAGAAAAGTAACCTCTTGCAACTAGAACTCCCACTTGCTAAACTTAGCATACATCTATTTCTCGTAGAGTACCTACAGAACTATTTAAAGATGCTCATCGTGCTGATTCTTAGTCTTTAAATAAATCAGAATGGCATCAATAAAAACTACTACTACAAACCGATCTAGATATGGCTGAAATACCAGGTTCACCAAATCCATAAATGCAGCCAGAGCATTTGTCAAATCAAAGGGCATGACCAAAAACTCGTAATGGCCATAACGAGTCCTGAAAGTAGTCTTATACACATAAGCTTTCTTAACCTTGAGCTGATGGCAACCAGAACAGAGATCAATTTTAGAGAATACAGACGCCCCACAGGACTAATCGAACAAGTCATCAATCCTCATAAACGGATATTTATTCTTTACCATCAACTTAGTTAGCTAATGATAATCTATACACATTCTCATTGATCTGTCTTTCTTATTAACAAACAGAACTGGTGTTCCCCACAGAGACACACTCGATGTAACAGCCTGTTTTCAGTAAAACTAGAATAGTGGCTTTGAGACCACAAATTCGATGTCAAGAAATTTATTTTATTATTATTTTAAGGTCTGTAACATGATATTAGCATCGTATAAAAATTTCATGAAGAAATTTTATCGTTTGCATGCTTAATTTGATAAAAAGGACTAAATCACGTTAAATGCAAAACTTATGTTCTATTAGAAAAAGGTGTTAAATTGCTATGAGATTTAATCATGCATGGCCTTAAATGGTAATTAAACCATTAATTTAAGTAGTGGACAATTATGGACACCATTAATATGTTTAATAAATGTTATATTAGTAATTTAATAATAAATAAACAAAATAAATAAAACAAAAATCACATTACCTTCTCCATCTTCATCTAGCCGAATGCCTAAGGAAGAAAACCAACTTTTTTTAGCTTCAAACATTCAACCAATCTATATTCTCATGCATGTAAGTATTTTTCATCCCTTTTTTAATGATTTTTATGTTTTTGGAGTCGTTGTAGCTTAATCTAGCTAGCCTGAAGATTAATTTGCAAAATTGTTAAAAGTATAAGGTTTTACCATGAATGTATATTGGTTTTCTTTTAATGTTTGATGGATAAAAATGAATATTTGATGATAGAGCAACTTTTGTAAAGGAATTTTTGATTAATTTGTCATTTAAGTATTTAATTGAAAAATAGAAAAATGTTCATGGTAAAAATGTGAAATAAAATGTTCATGGTAAAAATGTGAAATAAATGAAATATAGGGATTCCTATGGACTAAGTTAATATGGGTGTGGACTAAATTGCACGAATTTACATTTTTATGAGCTAGGGACTAAATTGTAATGAATTTAAAAATTTAGGGACAAAAGCATAATTTTGCCTAAAATATGATTTTTGAATTAAATTGAATAGAATGAAATTGAATGAGCTAAATTTGATTATATAGATCAAGTAAAGCAATGTACGGATTTAGATCGGGGAAAGGAAAAATTATCGGATTAGTTGATCATAAATTCTCGTTTGCAATCAAGGTAAGTTCGTACATTTAATTAAAGTTGTATTATGCTTGATTTACATACTTTTATTTTATATTATAGCATTACGTCTCTATGGAAAAATCCAACTAAGTTTCGGTGACTTTCGGATCCCGTTTGAACCTTAGGTATTTATAGGATACAAATGACATGTCATTAGGGGTTACCGTGTTTCGGGTGCTGGTCTTGTACGTCCTACCGGTGGCTAAGTTTTCGGAATGTGTTACTATTACTTGACAGCTTGTATGAGCAGCATCGTGTAGCTATATCCTGACTGACAGCTTGTGTGAGCAGACCCATTTATGGCTCGAGAGAGAGCATTGATACTAGATATGAGATAGTAGTGGTCTCGACCACATGAAAGTATGAAAAGGTATGAGTTGATGATGTTTGAAATATGCTTAGCCATATGCATTTATGTGATATTCCCGCATATCTGATATTATTCTAGTGGTTTAACGGGTATGAAAAAGGGAAGGTTCGATAAATGCTTCAATAAGTATTGCTATGAAAGTATGAAAAGGTATGAGTTGATGATGTTTGAAATATGCTTAGTCATATGCATTTATGCAATATTCCCGCGTATCCAATATTATTCTAGTGGTTTAACGAGTATGAAAAAGGAAAGGTTCGACAAATGTTTCAATAAGTGTTGCTATGAAAGTATGAAAAGGTACGAGTTGATGATGTTTGAAATATGCTTAGCCATATGCTTGAAAATATGAATGCTTATAAGTAGTGTGTACAAAAGCTATGATGTTTTGAGATGATTCCCTAAGCTATGTGATTGTCTAACTTGAAAGGTTGTTGTTGCTTAGGCTAATGCCAAGTCATGTTAGATTATCTCAAATTATTTTTATGATTATAAATTGAAATGGTAAGCTTTGTTTATAAATTACGAACTTACTAAGCATTATATGATTACTTTATGTTATTTCTTTTGTGTTTCTAGTTAATCAGAAGCTCGTTCAGGTTGGAAGTTGTCAGAGATCCATCACACTATCCATCGGTTATATCAGTATATTTTCACGATTTTGAGTCATGGTTAAAATGGCATGTATCGGCATTTTGTTTAATGATTTTAGCCATTATGTGTGGCTTGTATATGTGTTATTTTGGTTGATGAACTAGTTGGTATGGAATTAAAATTATACGGTTGTTTGTGTGGTTAAGTTAATGGTAAGAAAATGTTGATGGAAATGGTATGGTAGCTTTGAATGTAGTTGGTTTTGGTCTAATTCGTAAGATGCATGATAAGTATGCAAATAGTTATAATGGTACTTATTGTGTATATATTTTGGTGTATGAACAATATGGCAAATGTGGCTTTATGGTTGTCCAATTTGTATGATTTGAACATGAATGAATTTGATAGTTGTTTAGGTAAATTTGATTATAGAAGTTGAGGTGTCATTTTGGCATATTGGTTGTATGGTTAGTTTTATGTTGTTTAAGTTTGAATTGTACATATATTGAGTTTTGGATGCTTAATTATAGGTTTTTTTGGCTTATAAAAGTGTTATGAATTTGGGTGAGAAAAATGGCTTGAAAATGACTTATTTTTTGTCCACACAGGCAGAGACACAGGCATGTGTCTCAGCCGTGTGTGCCACATAGCCAAGCGACATAGCCGTGTGTCCCTTGTAGCTTTCAAAGGGTTATAAGTCAGGCATTACATGGCCTAACACATGGTCTAGCACACGGGCATGTGGCTTTGCTATGTGGCCCAAGTTAATGAGTTATATGGGTACGGACATGGCCGTGTGTCCCTATTTCGAATGCCCACACAACCTAAAACACGGGTGTGTCTCTTGGCCACGTGACCCCTGCAGTTTGAAAATTTTTAAATTTTTTTGAAAAATTTCATATGTTTTTTATTTAGTCCTGATTCGTTTCTAATGTCTTTTTAGGGGCTCGAGGGCTCGTAAAAGGGACCGTATGTATGATTTTAGTTGATGTTGCTATGATTTATGTGATGAATTGTTAATGTTAACTAAATGCTTATTGTATAATGTTATGCTCCGGTAACACTCCGTAGCCCTAATCCAGCAACGGATACGGACTAGGGGTGTTACACTCAATCTAATGAACCTTCGATCGAAAAGTTCCTAAAGTTTGAGCTTTTAGTTCCAAAAGCTCATTAGGTGTCATGCGATAAGGTGCAATGGACACCGAAGCAGTACCTGGTAATAGTTCAATGTCGAACTCAACCTCCATGTCTGGATGTACACCTGGCAACTCCTCAGTAAAGACATCTGGGAAGTCCCTCACAGTACGGATACCTCTAACAGAAAGCTTTGCAGAAATAGAACCAGATACAAAGGCTAGGTATGCTTCGTAACCTTTTCAAACTAGTTTTTTAGATAAAAAGGCGAATATCACATTAGAGAGGTAATTTTGACGCTCACCTATCATAATAATCTCACTATTTTTATCGGTTCTCAAAGTATCCCACTTAGAGGAACAGTTTAAACTGACCCGGTGTTACATGCGTCAATCCATTCCTAGAATTAGATTGAGCTCACTAAACGGCAATTCTATTAGATTTTAGCTGGAAACACAATGCCTTTAATCTCTAACGGAACCTATCTATATATCTTATCAACTCGAACCAACTAACCCAATGGACTAATTACAGAAATCTCTCTAGCAGTACACTCAGCGAAAATACCCAGTTTCACAAATACAGTATTAGATACATATGAATGTGTAAACCCAATATCAATCAGAGCAAAGTATGGAATAGTATGAATAAAGAACGAACTCACTACAACATTAGCATCACCTTTATCCTCACGGTGCCTCATCACGTACACCAGAGTAGGCTGTCGTGCCTCAGTCTGACTTGCACCTCTACCTGGTGCTCACTGACCTTTACCAGAATTGTTTCCACCCATGGCCAAATCACAACCCCTAGGTGGCTGTTGAGCTACTCTTGGAGGCTGAATAGGCCCCAGAGCTGGAGCTTCTGCAGAAGCGAGAACCTGATCAAATCGATGAGGACAATCCTGAATGCGGTGCTCAATTGACCCACATCGAAGGCAAACTCTTAATTTCCTCTATTACTCACCCGGATGGTGCCTCCCACAGTCACCACAGTTCTGAATCTTAGTTGGTGCAGCTGGTGTCTTGGTCCTCGGAGGCCCATCAAACCTTGCCTATTTCTTAGGGAGCTAAACAGATCTAGAGGGACCCGAATCCCTTTTGACCTTACCTTGACCTCTCTCATGGTCTCTCCTCTCGCACTTAGTGTACTTTACCTCTTCCGCTATCTTTGTCTTGTCAACCAAGGCTTCAAACACTTATTCCCTCTGAGGAGCTATCAGAACTTGAAAGTCATATCACAAACCCTCCTCAATCTGCAACTTTTATCATAATCTGTCGATACCAAAGCTCGAGCATACTTGCTCAGTCTCAGAAACTTGGCCTCGTACTCAACCACAAACCTTTCACATTGAACTAGACTTATAAACTTATGCCTACGAGCCTCCACATAGCTCGTTCCCACATACTTACTCTGGAAGGCGTTCTTGAAAATATCCTAATTACTCTATTCGGACTGAGTGCCCTGCTCAATCGTCAGCAACCACTGATAGGCATCATCTCGAAGTAGAGATACAGCACCCCTTAATTTTTGAGCAGGAGTGCAGTCAATTTCATTCATAATGTATTTAATGGCTTCAAACCAGTACTCGGCCACCGTAGGGATGACTCTAGTGACATCCTAAATAACGCAGCACTATTTGACCGGAGTCGTTCAGTAACTGACCCTCAACCCCCAGATCCAGAATAGTTCTTAACGACTATCTCTGACATACGCAACATAGCTTAGGACAATACGTCATACCTGGCTATCGGAGTCTAAAACCCAGCCTCAGCAGTAGGAGTACCAATGGTCTCGCTATTCTCCAGATTGGGTATATTGCTCATAAAGGATGATTTTACTTGAGCTCTTCCTCGATGCCCATGACACCTATAAAAACCACATCCACGACTACCGCACGAACTCATTATCTCACTTATCTACAATACCATAAGTTCACAGATCAGTTCAAAATTCTCATTAGATGTATTATTTTACAATTCATAGTATAGTTTTTATCTGAAACTAACAAATTTAGTTACTACAATATTTTCTAGCTAAATAGTATAACTAAAGCAGAAGTACTTACAGGTTTAGTGCTGGAGATTCTGTCTTTTAAAAAAAATAGTTTTCAGAGTTACTCAGATAAGTTTTTCATTTTAAACCCATTTTAACACAAAATAGGAGCCTAGAAGCATAACCCAAGTGTTGTAAACCTGGCTTTGATACCACTAAATGTAACACCCCATACCTAGTCTACACTTTAAGACCAAGTTTGAAGAGTTACATTAAACATTTTTAAGAAAAATCATCTTTTATAAATGCAGTTTGAAACAGTTCGAAACTGTCTAACAGATTATAAACGATCATAAACCCAGTCGATAAAAAAATAGTCTTAGAAAGTCATAATACGAACTAAATACTGAAAATACTGATAACATAAAGATGATAAAGCAGAATGACCGAGCTTCCACTATACTGACCCGATCAAGACTGCGAGTTACCTGTAATTCAGTCAACAGACAAAATGAGTTGATAACTCAATGTATGTAAGAGATATAAATTCAAACAGAATCATAAATATAACAGTAAATTCCCAAATTTGTGTTCAAAATCAATATCAGAGGATATTTAATACAGTTTTAATAAATCAGACGGAAGGCAGAACAATTCGAATTTAGATAGATAACATATAAAAAATAGATGTATTTTTCCTACCCCATCCGCTACACACCATCTTCAACAAACCCAACACACCATAAAGGGTATTTAATACCCATCCAGCCCTACACACTATATAGTGTCGGTACGACATGTTCAACATGATTGTAGACTAGCTTTCAGATCAGATTGCGATAAAACGCTAGATTCATATATAGATTGTGGCTTAACCACTGAACCAGAACAGATCACTTCCACTTTTACACAATTCCCACCCAATGCAGATGCAGATTATAGATGTCAAATATCAAGGACATACACACAATTATCCAGATACAGTTCATAATCAGATAGCATAGATCAATATCATTAACAATAATTGTATTCAGTATACGTTCAGATAATCAATTACTCAATCTCAGATCATTGGATAGCTACTTATACGGTCTAATTCAGATCATACAGACCCTACAGAAGGCCTATGTTCGAGTCGAACGACACTTACGACCTTAAAGAAAAATTTCAGTACTTTGGCCTACTCGCCCATGTAGATTTACATGGCCTGGCACATGACGTGTAGATCAAAATAGTGAGTTACACGGTCCAACACACGGCTACATGCATGCCTGTGTGACTTAAATCTCTAAATATATCTCACACGGCCTGGACAAACACTCGTGTCTATAGCCCGTGTGACTCTAATTCACAAACAGTGAGTTACATGGCTTGAACATAGGCCCATATCCCTAGCCCATGTGACTCTAATTTATAAACAGTGAGTTACATAGCCTGACAGGCGACCGTGTGACATCGACCGCCATATTTTACGGCAACCAAAAGTTGCAAAAATACGGGTTTTCTGTTTCACACCTAATAGAGTTTCGATGTAGAAGCGATAGAAGTGATCTTAAAACCTAGAAGCAATAGAAGTGATCTCGAAACCTAGAATCAACAACCAATTGCTCAATTCACAACTTTAATCAAGATAAATCACACAAAATAGTGTTCAATTGACTATGTCGAAAACTTCGACGCAAAACTTTCCTAAAACATACTAATGCTTATCGACAAAAAAAGGGCCACAAACTGAAACTAAATCACTGGAGGAACACTCTTCTTAACACCTTCGGCTAAAAGGAAACAACTGAAGTAATTATCAGGAAATTTGAAGTAATAAACATGAATACTCAATCTCAAAGAGAACAGACAAAATCTCACGAATTAGAAGTAGACAACAAGAATAACTTATGTAGAACCCCTTCAATTGAACAATGAACAACGCAGAACCTTCAATTTAATTCGATAGCAAAAGCGCGGCGACAAGTAAAAAGAAAAGCAAAAGCGAAAAAAAGAAGAAGAAGAAAAACAGTAACCAAAACCTAGAGAAGAAGAACGTCGAAAAAAACAAATTTTGAGATAAACTAAATTACTTTTAAAATAAAACTAATTACCACAAAGTGTAAAAATACTATTTCAATACGTACGCAGAAACTCAAAACTCAAGGCCAGAAATAATCAAATGCTTAACCATTGAACCAACAAACTCATTCTTGACACAAAATCACATCGAATTAAACTTAAGTCTAGAAAGAAAGAGTTGGGGTTAAACCAAAATAAATAGCAAAATTCAAAAAAAAAGACTTAAACCCCCGATTTCAAACGTGCAAGTAAAACACTTAACCACTAAAGCACATTGTTAATTATTGACAAAACTTAATGACATACATTCAAAATTTCGGGGTGTTACAAACAAACTGACCCTCAAATCGCAACTATATTGTCTCTAGTGGTGTTCATGGATTGAGCTTAAAATTTTATATTTGCTCAAGCTTGGCTTAACTCGAAATATGAACTTAAAATTTTGCTCAAATTAATTCATATTTGAAATGGCTAACTCAAACCCATCTTATACTCACCCATATATATATATATTTAATTTTTATACTATTTTAGATTTAATATTTAATAGTTATATTTTTTTCATTTATTGAAAATTATGTATATATTGTTTCAATGTGTACATTACAAGGTTATATATTACTTATATATATATATATTAATTAATTTTTAGACATAATGGTGCATCAAACTCTCAATATTTACATATTTTGTCAATTTAATTATTATTATTTTTAGTTAAAATTAACTATTAATCTTTAAAAATATTTAATAAAAATCTTGACTAAAAAAATAATTTTATTATCGAAATTGACATAAAAATCTGTGGAACAGTCCACTTCTAACATAACCAAAATAAAAAATCTTACAATCTCAAATTCAAAATTTTTTTATTTGTTTATTTGACTTGCCATATATGTAATATTGATGATTGAATTAAATTTTTTTATTTTAAAAATACTACATAATCCACTTTAATATAAGGCGTTGACAAAACTTGAAGAGAAAGTAAATAATTGAGATTAAAATAGAGAATAAAATTTAAAATATTTTATTTTTGGTGTCTGAATGTAAGGAGTAGAGCATAATTAGAAAGAAAATTTAGGCATCTATAATCAATGAATATCAACGGCTATAATTGTACACATTATAAAATTAAGATCTGTTTTATATAATTTTAAAAAATAAAATAAAAGGGAAAGAATATGAATAGCACAGAGTGGTGACAGCACATTGATAAATGGATCCCAAAAGTAGGACCCTCTCTTACTCCTCCACTTTCACAGTTCCCTTCTTCCTAACCTAAACCTGTTGATGCGGTTAATCCTTCACCTTCACTTGAGTTTATGACCGTTTGAGAATCTGAAAACAATGCTTCTGTAAATTCAGGGTTTTTTACCAAAAAAATATAAAAAAAATTAAAAAATTCGAAAATAATACACTTACAAAACTAAATACGAAAATGGTATAGTCAGGGTGGTCATGCCACCTTTGACAAAAGTAGCACCACCTACGACACTGCGACGTGAACAAGAATCTCCAACAAGAAAAAAAAACACCAGAAACGAAAAAAATAAAAAATGGGTCATGCTCGGTGCTGTAGAGGTAGCACACTGTTGCCTCTCGGCAGAGGCACCTGATGTTGCCTTCCGGCAGAGGCAGCACTAGTGTATATTTTTTATATTAATTTAATAAATAACCTCATTTTTTTTTCTTTCTTGATTTTTTTATTTTCGTATCTTATTTTTAAAATATATTATATTCGTATTTTATTTCTTCATATTATTTTAGTACATAATGTTTCAAATGTATTATTTAAGTGTTTTTTATATTTTTTTAATAAATAACCCTGATTTTAGCACTTATTTCGTATTTTTTCGTATATTATTTTAAAATATATTATTTTCGTATTTTATTTTTTATATTGTTTTAGCAAAAAAATGTTTCAAATGTATTATGTAAGTGTTTCTTTTATATTAATTTAATAAATAACCCTGATTTTGGCACTTTCTTCGTATTTTTTTATTTTCATATCTTATTTTTTAAAATATATTACATTCGTATTTTATTTCTTCATATTATTTTAGTACATAATGTTTCAAATGTATTATTTAAGTGTTTTTTATATTTTTTTAATAAATAATCCTGATTTTGGCACTTTATTCATATTTTTTCAGATATTATTTTTAAAATATATTATTTTCGTATTTTATTTTTCTTACATAATACATTTGAAACATTTTTTCTAAAACAATATAAAAATAAAATACTTAAAATAATATATTTTAAAAAATAATATACTAAAAAAATACGAATAAAGTGCTAAAATCAGTGGTTATTTATTAAAAAATATAAAAACACTTAAATAATACATTTGAAACATTATGTACTAAAATAATATGAAGAAATAAAATACGAATATAATATATTTTAAAAAATAAGATACTGAAAATAAAAAAATACGAAGAAAGAAAGAAAAAATGAGGTTATTTATTAAATTAATATAAAAATATACACTGTTGCCGCCTCTCTGCCAGAGGCAACACCTTAAGCGCCTCTCTGCACCAACATGACCCATTTTTATTTTTTTCGTTTTCAGTGTTTTTTTTTTTACTGTTGGAGGTTACTGTTCACCGTCATGTCAGGGTAGTGCCGCCTGTCAGAGTGGCATGACCACCCTGACTATACCATTTTCGTATTTAGTTTTGTAGGTGTATTATTTTTGAATTTTTTAATTTTTTTATATTTTTTTTTGGTAAAAAACCCGTAAATTCATATTAATGAATATTTAACACTCAAATACATGACAAAACCCCCTTTTTTTAAAGTCCTGTTTTGCTCAGTTTCCCACAGCAGCACTTAGGGTGTATTTATTTTTAAGGCTTACTATTGTAATAAAAAGAGGCTTATATATCATATCATATACCCACCATACCATTATCACCTGTCAGTCACTACCTCTACCCACCGTCGTACCGTTTTCTTTTCTTTTTTTTTTTTTCTCTTAATATTCTGTCTAGAACTCTCCATTTTCTCTTTTGCTGTCTTTGGTTTCTCTTTATTTTTCCTCTCTAAATCTCTGCATCATCATCGATCATGTCTCTTTTAATCTCCCTACTGCTGTTCTTAGCCATGACTCGCCATTCAAGTAAGTTCTTTGCTTCTTTTTTGGTGTTTTTCCCTTCTTTTTTCAACTTGAGTCACCATAACTCAAGATTTCAGAGATGGGGTTTTTTTTGTTAGTTTGTTAAAAAGTTGACATATTTTTGTGTGTTGTGTATGTGTAGGTGCTACTTATTGCTTATGTAGAGATGGGTTAGGGGATCAAGCTCTTCAAAAGACCCTGGATTATGCTTGTGGAGCTGGAGCTGATTGTTCTGCAATTCTACAAAAAGGTGGTTGCTATAACCCGAACACTGTGAAAGATCACTGCAACTATGCTGTCAATAGTTATTTCCAAAAGAAAGGTCAAGCACAAGGAAGCTGTGATTTTTCAGGCACTGCTACTGTTAGTGCCAATCCTCCTTCAAGTAACTCCCTTAAGCCCTTTCTTTGTTTCTTTAGTTCCTTCCATTTTGAACTTTCCCTAACTTTTCTTTGTGATTTGCAGATATTGCTTCTACTTGCAGCTTTCCCTCTAGGTATGCTTATTAAGATCAAACTTTATGCCAAAGGACTGAAA
This sequence comes from Gossypium anomalum, assembly GCA_025698475.1. Lineage (NCBI taxonomy): Eukaryota > Viridiplantae > Streptophyta > Magnoliopsida > Malvales > Malvaceae > Gossypium > Gossypium anomalum. Next base: position 22,472,960 of record CM046968.1, read on the forward strand.
GTATACTTACAAATCATCTATAAAATGAAATTATTGCTAATGCTAGCGAGGGTGTTAACAAGTACTTCAACAACTACTTGAACCAACCCAGTTTAGCATTAAGATTAAACCTTTCAGCTTATTGAATCACATTTACATCCATGGAAGTTTCCTTTCTGATATATTTCAGTGAACCTTTTTTTAACAAAAAAAAAAAAAAACTTTTTCATAAACTATTCTCTGATGTTATCTTTCTTTGATTTCTTGAAAAAGCATCTTTGTTTAAACATCAAAATGAGCTGCCATGATGTTGAAATTTGTAAAAGTTATTTGTCTTTTTTTTAACTTTACTAATTCCTTCTTGTTGGACATTTTGTCATGTTACCAATTTGCTTTCACAGCAGGATTGATTCCCTTTTAGATCAACCACGGTTTACTTTTTTTTTTTTTTTTTTTTTTAAATTTGCAGTAGCACAGGCATAACCACACCAACTGGGACAACAACCGGGACACCAACCACCACTGGCTCAACCACAGGGACTCCAAGCACAGTGTTTGGTGGTGCAGGGACAACCTTAGGTCCAACAGGGACAACAGCAACCGGCTTCAATGATCAAAGCAATGCTGTGGGTCTTTTCACAAAGAATATAAACTTTTTCTTCACTTTTGCTATTATGACCCTTTGGATTGTAGGGTTATCTTGGATTTGAAGAACTTGAACGTAGGGATTTTGGGGGAGGGGGATTTGATCAGATTTTGGTATTGGCTTAGCAAATATTAACCATTGGTGTCTGTAGTGTGCATGATGGGAGCATCTCTGACGAATCCCCCCACTAGCACTTTTTCTGGTCTTTCTTTTGTTTTTTTTTTTTCTCTTTCTTTGTATATGTAGAGAGGGCACTTTTTTTTTTTAATGGAAATTTGGTTAATAAAAAAATAAGTGTACTTTTTGAATTGATGTATAATGGTGTATGGACCGTCAATATTTTACTGAGATTTGATGTGCAATTAATGCATGACCTTATTGTAGATTACATAAATTAATGAAAATTGTTTTCTATGTTCTGGAGCTCCAGATTGTGACTTGTGAGCTGCCCATATAGCTATCCCCTTCTTTCGGTTTACAGGTACACCGAAAGAATTGAGTATCCATGAAGTATTCTTAATTCTTTTTCTATTTTCTTCATAAAAAACTATACTTGTATTTATGGGTTTTTAGTTTTAATAAATAACAAAATAAAATATTATTTTTCATTTTAGGTGTACCTAAAATTTACTTTTAAAATATGTTTTTACAATTGTTGAGTTTTTCTCTTAATAGTATATGCAAGATTTATTGAGCAATCATTTTGTGAAGACGTGCAAAATATATTGTGCAATCAATTCATGTTGTAGAGACAGTTCAAGCTGTAAAGACAATAGCTTAGGTGTTACAATATTGCTAACAATTTTTTAACAATCTTGTGACATGATGAAACAGGAAGAGACCTATGGGTGTCAACTTTAAGTTGGCCTAAACCCTTTCTCTTTCCTATACATTGTATGGTTTCATTAAAAAAGGAATGTAAAAATTCATTCAAAATTCAACTCCCTTAAAATATTTTCATTTGTAATCCTTTTAGAAACATTCCACCATACGTAAAACATCAATAACTCAACTAATCAGTTAAAGTGTTTTTTTTTCCATCATACATAAATTAGTGGTATGATAAATGGATTAGTTTTCGTTATCAATATTATATATTGGGAAATTAGTTGTTTAAGATGTTTTATGTATGATATAATTTTTTTTTTATGGTTACCATTGAAGTAAGTTAGTGTTAATGTTGTTCAAATCATTGTTATTAAGAATTATTGATATTGTTAGATTGTTTTACTGTGTATGGTTGTTACAACCTAATTTGACGTACGGTGAATAATCGGTTAAGGTTTTAGCTCGGGAAGTAAAAGAACTAAGAAACAAATGGGTGGCACTAATGAAAGTAATGTGGCATCGTCACGGTATAAAAGAGGCGACGTGGGAGTCGAAAGAAACTATGAATTCGTAATACCCTCATTTTTTCTCAAGTAAATTTTGAGGAAGAAATTTCTTAAGGAGTGAAGAGTTGTAACAGCCTGATTTTTAGTGGTGCCGGAAAAGGCAGTTTTGGAACTCCATTTTCATAAAATGAGTTTATAAATATTAAATATAAATATTTACGATGTTGATACAAAAGAATATTAGAGTTCAGTCTAGTAATTTTGTCTATTAATTGCTTAATTGAAGTATAGAGACTAAATTGTAAAAGTCTTATCGCTATAAGTTTTTAGTTGGCCAAAGACTTAGGGACTTAAATAGCAATTAACCAAAGATCCAAAATGGTAAACAAACCGTTTTGTAATATATGTTAGTGTTTTGTGATGGAAGAATCCATTTATTTTGTTTAATGAAAGATTTAGTTGATAAATCTTGATTAATTTAAGTTAATTAATTGATTAAGGAATTAATTAAGGTATAAATAACAAAAATAAGTGAGGATGCTCATCTTTTCTTCTTCTTCAATCGAACCAAGTCTAAAAACCTAAAGAAAAAGTCATTTTTGAAGATCTAGCAATCGGTTGTCAATTGGTAAGCTTTTCTAAGTCCTTTTATTGTAATTTTTATTTTTTTGAGGTCATAATTTGATTTAGCTAGCCTATGTACCAATTTGCACAACTTTTATAGTTTTTGGAAGTTGTCATTGGTGATTTCTTGAATAAATTGGTGTTAAATTGATAGATTTTAAGTTTAGATATGAAAAAGGATTAAATTGAAATGTTTAACTGTTAGTTTTTGTACATAAGGACTAAAGTGACTAAATTGTGAAATTGATGTGAAAGTTCTATAATAATAGATAGTAGAGGGTCCCTAAGGGATGTGACTGAGATCTATTTTCAAACTGAAGCTCAAAATTAAAAGATATTGCTATTTATTGAATAAAATGAAAAACTTAAGGGACATTAAAAAAATAGAATTAAATAGGTTTATGCATATCATGGAATTATATAAAAATATTTGGTATTGATGAATTGTATAAAATAATTGAATAGATCAAGAATTAGGTCAAATCAGAGATAATCGAGAAAAAGACAAAATTGTCGATTTGTCCTTGAAAATTCAATTTGCTTGTTGTTTTGACTAGGTAAGTTCATATGGTATTTATGTGGTTAAAGAATCATACATTTAGTTTGTATAGGTATAATTGTTTGTGAGTTTATTACTGGTAAATTGCCATGAAAGGTGATATTTGAACTAAATTGTAAAGAAATGTCAATTTGTATAATAAATGCTCGTTTGAACTTAGTAAAGGTTAGGATATGATTGCCATGCCAATAAGTTTTGCGCGCGCTTGTACGATATTGGTTACAAATATTACCGAGATCAAGCATTTGTTGCGGACTCGAAGATACATGTGACATAGGTTTAGTCTGGACTGGTAACCTAATGTCATTTTAAAGGTTTAGCTTGGATGGGTAAGCTGACATGTATGTTCTCAGCTTGGAAAAGCAATCGAATGTGTCGTATAAAATTTTAGCCTAGACTGGTAACCTGACATGAATATGCTTAGCTTAGATGAGCAACTGGTGTGATGTCGATACCTAAGTATCCGAGTCCGTTTACTAGAGTTCATCGAGTGATACAGTTCATATGAAATAAGAAATCGAAAATGGGATATAATAACCTTGATGTTCATATATAGAAATGTGGAACTGAACTGAATATTTTATTGGATTAATGTCATGAACATATGTGATTTCATTATACCTTGATTGAATGAAATTGAAAAATTATTGCACAATATAAAATGAATTGGTTTGATAAGTGAATAAGATATTATATGGTTTTATTTCGTGTTAAATCTCACCTCGTTGTTGTTGTGATTTGCCATGTCTAGACTATCTATGTTAAGCTAATAGCTTATTGTGCTTAATTGAAAACTAAGGTAAGCTTTTATTTAATGCCTATGAATTTATTAAGCATTCTATATGCTTACCCTGTTTGTTTTCCTTTTCCCTTGTAGATCGTTACTTTGTAGAACACGTCAAATGGGACCAACACGAAGCTTACCTATCCTATCATCAAATGGGTAGCTTTTTTTATCACTTTGAGTTTTGGGATTGTGGCATGTATATAGGAATTAAATGTTAAGAAAGTGGTCACTATCTTTTGATCATTTGGTATGTTTGATACTTGTGGCAAATATTGAGTTGTTGAAAAGTTGGTATGTACCAAATGGTTTATGAATTAGCTAATGTTTGATGTGGTTTAGGTGATGATTTTAAACTTGAATATGTCATTAGATATGCTAAAAGTTGAGTATTGAAAAAATGGTAAGTTGAATGAATATATGTGCATATATGTTTAAGTGCTTGAAATGGAAATGAAATAACATGATTTTATATGACTTGACTTAGGTAAAGATTGATAATTGAATGGTTTGGTTGGTTTATTTGGAATGATATTGTAATGATTTGAAAGTTAGTGGTGTTAGAAAACATGATTTCGAGACCTCATTTTCGTAGACCGGGATCGTAAATACTTTTATTAAATACTAATGAAGTTATATTGTTGGTGAATTGAAATTTTGATAAATAATTGAATTAGTGATTAATTAAGGTACAGGGATTCAATTGCAAAAGTGGTGAAAGTTTAAATACAAAAGATTTTTATTAATTAGAAATAAAATAGAGACCACTAAGTAATTATATCATCTAGTAATCCATAGTGGCCACTTATAAACTAAGTTATATATTTTTTCATTATAAAATTTTAGCTTAATTGAAACAATAAAACAAAACATAAAAAAATAATGAAATGATAAAAGTAGTGGAAGGAGGCAGAAGGCTTCATCTTCTCCGTCTTCAAAACCATATGCAAGAGAAAGAAAAGAAGAAAGAAATCGGTCCAAGGGTTTCTAACTTTAAAGCTTCAATTGGTTAGTGCAATTTAGTCTTTTTCTTGTAATTTTTATGCTTTTGACATCCCAAGAGCTTAACCTAGCTGACGCATGTGTTATTTTTTGTAACTGTTAAAGTTTTGAAATATAGCCATTGATGACTTTTGAAGCTTTTAGTGTTAAATGGTTGCATGTTAGGTTTGGATGTTTAGTAGGACTAAATTATAAGGTGAAATTTGTTAGTTTTGAACGTAAGGACTAAAATGTAATTATGTAGATATTGATAGGAAATTTTTATAAATATTGTTTCTAGAGAGTTAAATAAAGATGTATTTGAAAATGAATTGAAAAATGAGGTTTAAATGTAAAAGTTATGATCGTTTTGGTTTTAAGGACTAAATTGAATAAACTAAAAAATTTGAGTGATTTTGTAATTAATTGTGAATCGAGCTAGAGTTTGATTTTATATTTCTTTCTGAAATTATTAATCGTAGCTAAAAATGACATAGGCACATCAAAAGGAACGGGGAAAGCTAAAATCAACGATGAGTAGTTTGAGTTTTGGTAAGTGTTTCTATGGTTTAACACTTATTTAATCTTTGTATTTTTATGATATTATATATTGTATACTGCTATGATCAACTATTTGGTGATGAGTGAAACAATTTGGGATATTTACAATTGAATATTGAGACAAGTACAAAAATGAATAAATTTATGATTATGGAGTGGATTATATTGCTATTGGGTACGATTTGAGCAGAAGCATTGTGAATATAGAAATTGAGATATGAAGATGTATTGTGTAACATCCCACTCATCGAACCACAGTATTCGACTATTGTTATTAGAAGTAAGACTTATAGAACATGTTCTGAGTGAATATGGAACTAGATATGACTAAGTGCTCAAAGACAATAGAATGCGCCTTTGGGCGAAGTATTTATTAAGGCGAGCTTGGTGGTCTAGTGGACTCCCTTACAGGGTATATGCCACCCTAGTTGATAGATGTTAAAGTTTATTCCTTAAGTGCTAAGCCTTTAGTTTAAAAATATTGTCGACTTTATTATTATTTTATTTGGAACAATTTAGTTGGCCTAAAGAGTACTAGTTAGTATGGATCAAGGTTTCTAAAATTGAAGTGACATGCATTTAAGATGAGAGAGAATGTTATTAGTCAGGGGTATTGTAGGAAGGGTAGTGAGAGGATAAACTTGCCCACTAAGTTTTCCTTTCGTGTGCATTTGTATAAAACCAGCATTGGCTTCTTGACCAAGTTTTGTGCTTTCTTTGGCAGACTTAATTTTTCTCTCCAAAAACTTTCTTTGCATTTTCTCGGAAAGACTCGAGAACTAAGACTTGTCTGAAGGATTGAGTTCACTGTATTGAACAAACTTCACCAACGTTGGTACCTGGTAAATACCGATGAAACTCAAGTTATTTTCATGATTATTTATAGGGATCTAGAGTTTTATGTTTTAGGGTTAGTTGAAGGGAAACAATGAGGAAACTTTTAGATTCTGGATTTCTTGGTAACTATTTTCTATATTAATAACATTACTTTAGTATAGCAAAAAAAAAGAAAAAAAAGAAAAAGAGAGAGGTTGGATAGTACTAACATGTTGAATATTTCATAACTTCAATCATAGTTGGAATTGAGATTATTCATACTTCAAAAAGTACATGGAAGAAGGAGATCTTGATGATCTTAATTATGGCAAATTCAAATTCAAAAGATGATAAACTCGGTCAAGAACAAATAGCTTATTATAAGGAGAATATGTTAAATATTAAAGATGCAATAACCCACAAATATGCACTAGAACAACTAGATAAAATTACATATGATGCTTATATTTCTCGTTATTGTTGTCAACAACTTTTTTAGATAGCACAATACATATGCTGATTTGATTTTGATTTTTGTTACTTGTTTAGAAATTATCTTAATCATACTAATAATTTTTTATAATAATTAATATTTTTAAAAAATATAAATTATACAACTGTGTAATTATAATTTCTACTATAAAACATGACATAAAAAATTATGATATAAGCCAAACACGTTTAGAAAGTTACAATTCTTTATTATTATAAGAAAGTGTAATTACTATCCAATAATTATGTTCTCATTCAATTGTTTTGTACTGTAGAAATAAATCCAAAGTAAATGATAAAATTAAAGTTAATGCATTCAAATTGTTTTAACCTAAATTCTACAATTATTTATTATTTATTAGTCACGAGTCAAATTACTATTATTATCATATTCAACTTATTACTTCCTTTATGGGAATATTCAACATTATTGCTTAATAGTTAATGTCATTACTTACCATAATTATACAATTGACCTATGACTTAATTTATGGATATTGAAAATATCTATGATACCAAAAATTGTGATAAGCAAATTTTGCGAGTATGGAAAATATTAAAATTGGATTATAAAAATAGGATAATTAGATTGATAAAATTGGCAATATAATTCCACCGAATTTCAAAGGCATAAATGAAGTTTGAAAATTCCGAGACCAATGCGATGGAACCGTAATTTACGAAAATTTACATATGTTACAACAGAATTTAAAGTTACTAAAAATGAAAGAATATCTTGCTATGTATATGATATTAGTTTTTTATATCCTGCAATGCATGGGTTTATATTATAGTTATAAACTAAAATATATTTAATAATTTTAAAATTTTTTAATTGAGTTTTAAAATTTTCTAAAATTTTCATTTAAATAAAGCTTTAAGTCAAAATTTTCTATAATTAAACTACAATGAAAATGTATTTAATTTTTATGCATGTTTAATTAGCAAGTGTAATGTGTTTTAACATATTTTTACCTATTTTTAAAACATTTATATCAGCTTTTATAAATTTTAAAAAATTAAACAATTTATTTTAAAATATTCATGTTAAATCGTTTTAAATTTTAAATATAATATATATAAGCATGAGTTTGGAAACACTTTTGAATCAACAAGAATATCTTCTCTTTTTTCTATCATGTTACTAAATTAAAATTAAAATTAAAATATAATATAATTTAAAATAATTAGTTTTTAAATATAATAATATTGTCTTTATAATAATATATATTTATGAAATATTTTTTATCAAATTCTGAATTAGTGTCTTTGGTATGATAATTCATAAGTTTATTAATAATATAATATTTTATAATATATAAGTTGTTGATAAAGGAAGAGTAAAAATAATATATACGAAAAATATAAATTTTTATATCAAACAAAACTTGAATTTATTTGAAGTTGCTATATGTATAGATTGTTTCAAATTCAAAGTTTTAATTTGAATATAATCCTAAGTATAATATAGAAAAAATATTGGAGATATATTTAAATTAAAATTAAAATTTAGTTCTATAAATAGTATTCAATAGCTAGTCATATTCAATCAAGTTACATCTAAAAAATAAAATTGTTACTAAAAATAATTGAGATTGTCAACATTTATAACTTAGAATTATCTCATAAAGAATGGAGCATTAAAGTAATGGTTCTTCGAAGCGATAATATCGAATCATATTCAAATAATTATGACATCGAAGATAGATGGAAAAATATTTTAATTGATAATAAGTGAATATATTAGAGGAACATTCTTCTGTAATAAGATATTGGATGCACTTATGAAGAAGTATGGGGTAAAACGAGTGGCCAAGGCTTATCCCCTACAAACAAATGATCAAACAGAAATATCAAACCGTGAAAATAAGTCGATTTTCGAGAAAACCGTGAAACTGGATAGGAAGGACTGAGCCTACGACTAAATGATGCATTGTAGGCGTTCTTATAACAGCCCATTTTTCAGTGAAATCGGAACTGTGGTTTCGGGACAACAAATCTGACCCAAAAATAAGGTTTATTTTTATTTTATTATATGGTCCGTATTATAATAGGCATGTCGTGTGAAAATTTTGACACAAAAATTTTATTGATTAAGTGTTTAATTACGAGAAGGACTAAATCGCATAAAATGCGAAAGTTGAATTCTAGTAGCTATAAAGATCAAATAGCTATGGAATTTAAAACTAGAGGTCCTTATATGGTAATTAGACCATTAAGAAAAGTATGTACATTTTTCTTGATGACTCATCCATGGAAATATAGAAAAAGGGCAAGGACTAAATTGAAAATTATAAAATACTTAATTAATTAAAAAGATGATAAAAGAAATCATCTTATTTTATGTCATCTTCAACCTAAAACACATGGAAACACTAGGAGAGAGAAAAGAAACTTTCAAGGCCTAAGTGGGTAAGTTTCCTTGTCCCGTTTTTAGTAATTTTGGTATTTTTGAAACTGGGATAGATTAATCTCTCTATTTGAGGGATTAATTTGAAAAGTTATCAAGGTATGAAAATGGGTCATGGATGTATATGCTAGAAATTAGAAATTTATGGTAGAAACTAAAAGATTATTGATAGATAAACAACTTTTACAAAATCATTTTTGATGAAAACATGATTTAGGGACTAAAATGAAAAGTTGTAAAATTTGATGAAAAATTCTAAAATTTTATGAATACATGTGTTGGAAAATTTGTAGTGGGGCTTTGGTTAGGGTTGGATTAGGGAGTAATTTGCAAAAGTTTCATTTTCCGGGCCTAGGAACAATATCGAAATTTATGGAAAAGTTAAGGGCAAAATGGTAATTTTGCCTAGGATGTAAATTGAATCCATTTAAATATGAAATGTGTGAAATTGATGGTTAAATTCATTTATATAGATCCGAAAAACACTAATTCGAGGTTAGCTCGAGGAAAAGAAAAGGTTTCAGATTAGTAGATTTCTAACGCGAACAAGTGTTGAGGTAAGTTTGTGTAACTTAATCGGGCATGTAATCATGTTAATTGAATGTTGAGTTTGCATGTAATGTGATTTATGTTGATGTGCTTAAATTGTATGCTATGATGGAAAAATGATACATGCTTGAAATGGTGATAAAGGGTTAAGTCTCGATTGAATGTAAATTCTGATGATTATATGCGTTTTCCCGAAACTAATAAGGTCTTGCATTTGTTGCAGACGGGATTTAGCTCAGACTAGTAATCCCATTACCCTATTATAGAAAGGACTTTGCCCGGACAGGTAATCCTGATATAATACCTCTCGAGCATACGTTATGATTAGGGTTTAGCCTGGACTGGTAATCCTAATTGAGTTCCTTTGAGATACATTGTATAAAGGATTTAGTCTGAATGGGTAATCCGGTTATACGATATGTGGATCAAGAAAGTGTTTCTTGGTTAAGTGCCCTAAGGGGTACCCTTGAATAAGGAATTGACGGATTATTGAATCATACACTTCGAGTGTACTACTTGAGCATCCATCGGAATTCAATGATTCAATGGACATATAACTCTTGACATTTCATGAAAATCTTGAGATGAAGTGATAATGACTTGAAAGAATATTGTTTGATGAGCTCATATATGTTATTTGATTGATATGAAGATTTTGGTGACTAACATGTTTGGTTGAATGTATGTGATTAGGCAATTTAGCCAAATGGATGGAAACATAACAGTGTATGCCTAGATTTAATAAACAGGATTGGTAAGTTTAGTTTCCGTTAGCTGAACTTAATAAACATATAATGCTTACTCCGTTTTATTTTCGTTGTTTTATAGTGCTCGGAAGCTCGTGAAGGTTGAAAGATCGTAGGAGCATCGTCACACTATCAACTAGTCATTTTGGGTATACTTAGTAAAATCATTTTGGTATAATGGCATGTATAGGACAACTTGGCCAATAGTGGCTTGAAAATGATGTTTTGTAACCTAGCCATTGGAATGGCTAGTAATGGTTTATTTTAGTATGATTAAATGGGTTATGATGATATATTCATATGTGATATGTTATGTATATGTGATCAAATGATGTTAATGCCTAAGTTATACTAAGGTAAGGTTGTGATCATGTATGCTTGTAGTGATATGCCTTGTGAATGATGAAATTTGCTTAAGTTGAATGCTTGGTCTGGTTGGTATTGGTTGTGCGTTTCAAGTGCAGGTCTTGGGTGAAATTTTGGGTGAGAAATGAAGCTAGAAATGGCTTCATTTTGTCCACACGGGCAGACACTTGGGCGTGTGTCTAGACCGTGTGTGACACACGGCCCGATAACATGGGCATGTGGTTAGGCCGTGTGTCCCTTGCACCTTAATTTTGAGAAACAAAATGCTCAAAATTGGGCACACGGGCAGAGACATGGGTGTTTGTCTTGGCCGTGTGAAACCTGCACCTAATTTCGAATTGAATTAATTAAGCACACGGCCTAGCACATGGGCGTGTGGCATGGCCGTGTGTGCAAGTCAGAGAGTTACATGGGGTCGAACACAGCCTCTAGTACGGGCATGTCCCTTGGACCACACGGGCATTTGAGCCTTGCACCTTGGAAAATTTTTATAATTTCATGAAAAATTCTTAGAGGTCTCGATTAAGTTTCGATTCGATTGTAATGCTCGTATTGGGTCTCAAAGGCCCGATCAAGGGACGTTATGGATGATCTCGGTAAATGAATAGTAATTTACGTAGATTAATGGAAAAATGTTTTGAATATTCTGGTAATGCTCTGAAGCGCTGTTCTGGCGACGGGTACGGGTTAGGGGTGTTACAATACTACATGGCTTACAAAGGACTCATAGGCATGTCACCTTACTGACTCGTATTCAGTAAACCATATCATCTTCCGGTAGAGCTGGAACACAAGGCATATTGGGCTATCAAACAATGCAACATGGAGTTGGATGTCGCAGGTGAATATAAAAAAATACACATTCAAGTGCTCGAAGAAATCCGGCATGATGCATATGAAAATGCCCAAATTTATAAGGACAAAACAAGGGCGTTTCATGAATAGAAGATATCTCCTAAACAATTTTTAGTTGGACAAAAGGTGTTGCTTTACAATCCCACACTAAGGATTTTGCAGGTATACTTTGAACCAAATGGCTAGGTTCTTTTATTATTACTCAATTGTTTCCTCACGGTGCAGTGAAAATTAAGAGCAAGGAGTTTGGAAAATGCTTCAGGGTCAATTGGCAAAGGTTGAAACATTTTTACGAGAACTTCCAAGTGCATGTGGTGAAAGAATTAATTCTCGAGGAGCTAAACGAATAAATTTTTAGGTTGTCGAGCTAATGACGTTAAACAAAAGTAATTTTTGGGAGGCAACCCATATTTATTTCAATTTATTTAATTTTGAATTCAATTTAATTTAGGTTGAAAAGAAGAAGAAGAAAGATTGTTATTTACTCTATTTTAACATGTTGTTTCCTAGGAACGTTGGTGGAAGCTATCATTTTTCATCCAAAAATCGGATTTCAATCATAGCGTAGGCACGCCACGTTCAGTGCTACTATTTTTTTTTGGGTTTTTTTCATAAATTATATAAAATAAATAAATACCAGAATAGGATAGGGGGATTAATATTTACGAGAATAAGCAAATGCAACAATGATATATCGGTGCCACTTGACCAGTCGATGATACCACTTTAATTTGAAAAAAAATTATTTTTTTAGGTGTAGCCTGACCAATCGACGGCACCCGTATTTAACACCAAAAAATACGATTTTTTAAAATGGTATACAAAAAATAAAAAAAATAATAATTTTTTATTGGTGCCACCGATGTGTTAGGCGGCACCCAAATATTTTAAATTTTTTTAGCTAAAATGATAAAAAATAAAAAAATAATTTATTTATTGGTGCAGCCGATGTGTCAGGTGGCACCCAAATATTTTAATTTTTTTTAAAGCTGAAACGGTAAAAAAAACTAGTATAATAAATATTTTTCGAGTGTTGAAACTCAGGCCCATGATTGGGTCATGTCCGTGTCAAGCGTTAGGCACGTCCCGCTTGACAGATTAACGGCACTAACTTGATGGCATGCTGAAGATGTGATTCGAAAAATTTATTATACCAGTTTTTTTAAACCGTTAAAAAATGTTTGATTATTATATTATTATTTATTATAAAAGGGGGTTGGTTTGATCTCCAAGCCCCACACATCCATTGCAATGAGAAAAAAATAATCTGAAGTTCCTCCCCTCGCCAGTTAAGTTTCTTCACTAATTGTTTTAACATTTTAATTTTTTTATATTACAATTTATTTTATTTTCTATGGTTTAATTATTATATTTTTTATTCTTATTTTATTAAGTTATTTTGTTTTGTTTTTTCAGTTTAAAAAAAATGGAGAATCAATTTTTTTGCAGCAATTCATTTTGATGGTGTTATTTTAGAAACAATCGTTGGTTGTATTTTTGAAACTTGTCAAAAAATTGAGATGAGATTCGATAAGAATGTGTCCATCAGAGTGATATGAAAGAGAAGGTCAGTGAAAAAAATTTCTCAGCGTTATGGAAGGAAGATGACGAAACTATTCTACAAATTTCCAGTTTCTTCAAATCCTATCAAATTTACTGAGATGGAACTTCTGGATGATGATGGCGTTGAAATAATGGTCGCATTGTATTGCCCGCTAGGGAGGTTAAACATTGAAGCGATTCAATTATTTGCTGAGTTAGAAGATGCAGAACCCATTGAAAGTGTGACACATTTAAGTCAACAATATGGAGTTGAAGACTTGCGTAGTTGTCTGTGCACGGGTTTGACATCGATCCCAATGTTGGATGTTCAAATCAGTATGGTAGAGGATTATAGATACATCCAGTCATTATTGAAACTGATGCACTTGGTGAAGATTGATCCAATAATAATGATTGTTCTAATCATGATGGTGAAGATTTTAGTGACCCCGATTTAGATGATGTCCCGACGATATCGACTACAAAAGACTGGATGGTGCAAATGATCATGCCCCTTCGGTCAGAAACTTGAGTCATGGAATCATCATACGCAATGATCCCAGGGCCCATATGTCGGTCGTCGATCCTGATGCGGCTCATGTTTTCGAGTTCCCAAGTACTTGGACATCATACCTTGTCACTTGATGTTAGAAGATCTTGAATTGGAAGAGCTGTTCGTGGGTCAAAGATTTACAAGCAAAGATGAGTGTGTCGATGCCATCAAACGCTATAGTTTGAAGGTTTCTATCGACTATAGGGTGGCTGACTCTAAACTGATGATCTATGTTGGTGAATGTTGGAAGTTGGCAGAAGGGTGCAAGTGACGGGTACGAGCTGCATTTATTCAGAGGTCTCAAAAGTAGGAGATACAAAAATATGTTAGGCCCCATACATGTACTTCTGCTCATATGACGTCGGTTCACCGAAAGCTTGACTCAAAACTATCTACAACTGCATATTGTAAATGGTTAAAGATGACCCCACAATTACTGTATCAGTGCTAATTATCGAAATACAAAAATAGTTTCACTGCTGAGTTTCATATTGGAAGACATGGTTGGCTAAACAGATAGTCATGGATAAATTGTACGGAGATTGGGATGCTTCGATAATGAACTCCAAGGGTTGATTGTCGCAATGTGAGAGTACATTCTAGGGACTGTCGCTGAGTTGTAGACATTACCTTATCACTACCAGGGCAACCAACTACATCCGGGAAAAAGAAATTTTCACTATATGTTTTGGACATTCGGTCCATGCATTAGGGCATTTACTTACTGTAAGCTATTTGTGCAGGCAGATGAGACCTGGCTATACGAGAAATATACATAGATCCTTCTCATTGCAGTTGCACAAGATAGAAACCGAGCCTTTGCCATCGTCGAAGGAGAGAACTCAGAGTCGTGGCAATTTTTTATGGAGAACTTGCGGAGATATGTTGTCATTTAAAGGGGCTAGTTTTCGAAATTAGGTGTTCGGATGTTCCGTGAAGATCCGTCTACTGCATCAGGCACATTGTGGTGAACTTCCACAAGGAATTAAAAAATGTGGATTGGCGAAGACAAGTCGTGAATGTGGTTAATTATCTGTCTCATTTTTTATTTCTCATATGTTTATAGTTTTCCAAATGAAACATAACATGTTGTAATGGTTCAAGGTATAAAGTGGAGCCACATTGATTTAGACAAAGATGGGTTGACCTCGAAATTGATATGCAAGGTCAAATGACTACTACATTAAAGTAGTGGTTTTCGAGTATAGAGCCCTAGCAATTGGCTCGAAGTTTTAATAACGGTTCAAGATATGTTCATATGACCACCAATCTGGTCGAGGCCATTAACGTGATATTGAGGCGTACACGACATCTCCCAATTGCATCTATATTCTCAGTTACTTTCTACCAGATGGCCACACTGATGCCGAGAATGGGGCTCAGAAAAGTAAATCAAATGAATGCGGGGTTTGTGTACGTCGAGGATGTTAAGAAGGCAATGGCAGTCAACAGTAGAAAAGTGAGAACCATGAACACTCAATTATATTCTCGACATTATGAAACATTTCGGGTGACAGAGACCGTCGGTTGTTGACCGGGTATCCAGACTAGGTCATACAGAGTTGATCTCCTAAATAGGCGATGCGATTGTGGGATATTCTAGACATTTCATTACCCGTGTGTGCACGTCATTCCAGCATGGGTTTAGGCCTTTATCAATGTCGAATAATATAGTGATGAGGTATACATACTAGAACGCACGTTACGTATTTGGGGAAATGAGTTCCCAACAATGTGGGATGTGTCAACGTGGGAAGATTTCCCGCCGACTTTCGAGTTGGTCTCAGACCATAATCTCCGTAAGAAGCCTAGAGGTCGCCCGCATTGGATAAGAAATGACATGGACATAAGGGAAAGGGTCGACACTAAACATTATGGCGTATGCAGATGAGCAGGTCATAATCGAAGCATATGCCTGTATCAAGGCTACCACCCGGCAGAGCCGTCTCAGCCGAATAGAATGTGATTTATATATTGAATTTTCATTCTTGAATCAACTTAAATTATTTAATTATTTTTTAAATTATGTTTCTATTTTTTTATTGATTCATTCTTGTATCAACTTAAATTATTTACATATATTTGCATTATGTTTCTATTTTTTATTGAATTTTCATTCTTTATCAACTTCAATTATTTAGATGAACATGTAAAATATTTGAATGAACTTTAGCTACTTGATGGTCACGTATATTTGCATGAACTTGTTTCAAACATTTCATTAATATGAGACAAACTTTAGCTTGGAATAAAATATGTCAAATTTTACATAAACGAAACATTACAATAAACCAAATTATTTGAATTAAAACCATCAAAATCTATAGTTTAATGAGGTTGTCCGTGGGGTGTATCACTGCAGTGGCCTTCTTTGACGTTGCGAGTGCTCCCGATGGTCAATGTTCGTCTCATTCGAAACTACAGTGTCATCACCCATAGGCGATCCCCGGGGTGTACTAAGGATACTCGAAAAATCATTTGTCACAAGTGTTTTCTCATAGGGGTGTAGTACTGGGGTGGGGATTATTTAAACATGTCAAACATCATTGGTGAGATCGGCTGCTGATAAGAACTGCAACCGCCCATCTCTAGGTCTATTGCGTAACCTGAGTACTTTGAGGGAAAACTGCAACTCCCCATCTCTGGGTGATAGGAACTACTAGTCGAGTGTGTGTATGACAATGAAAGTGTCGGCTCAGACTGGGGCCAACCCCCATCTCTGAATGATAGGAACTACCAGTTGAGTGTGTGTATGACATCGAAGGTGTAAGATTAAGCTAGGGCTGGGGCTGGGGCTGGGGCTTGGGCTTGGGTGGTAGAGGAGATTGCTGACGAGGATGGGGTTGTAGAGGGTCTCGTCGGTCCATATGTAGAGAGACTAACATCAATCGACCATCGTATAAGTAGGGAAACCCATTCTTTATGTACCACTCCTAGTAGTCCATCGAGGAAGTGAAATCAGGATAACATAACACTAAATAAGGCCTTCTCTCCAACCGGACGTTCCACAACACAATATATGGTTGATGCTCTAATGCCCAATTCTTTGCATGTTTCCCTTTCTTGTCAATTCCATGGATATCTTTTCCCAATTGTATAGGAATTTTCGGAATATGTTGACTACACCCGAATTGACGAAGCACTCGATCCTGGCATACCACTCCCTTGTTTGAAAATTTATAATGGGTGTGCTGGCACACCATACGATTGCATGTACTCTAGCTGACGGAGGAATGACGGAAGCAACATCTAGCGCGATATATGACATCTACATGAACTGCACAATTAAACACATGGTTAGAATACTAATTACAATTTAATTTAATAAAGAAACTTACAAGACATTAATATAGTTTAACTTTTTGAAAATAAATTACCCTATCCCTGACGTATCCCTCGACCATCTATTGGTATATAATGAGTGTTTCTGACTTTTCGATGTTCGGACAACTATACCATCTAAAAATATAAACCAAACTCGTTAGAAAATATTTTCATGAAAAAAATCTTAACCCAAGTTTGTAACATCCCAATTTTGGGCTTAGTCAGAACAGTGATTTCGGGACCACAAATCCGAGGTCATAAAATTTATTTTAGTAAAAAGTTTGTTAAGAAATTTATCGTTTGAATGCGTAATTTCTAAAAAAGGACTAAATCGCATAAATACTAAAATTGTGTTTTATTATCTAAATGTGTTAAATAGCTATAGAACTTAAAAGTTGAGGTCCTTAATGAGTAAATAGGCCATTAGATTGTGAATGGATGTACATGGAGAAGAAAAGTCAAAAAGTCAAAGTTGGTAGGGTTGGTATTTTGATGACAAAAGCTAAATGAATAAAATAAAAACAAATGGTCATCTTTCTTCTCCATTTTTTTCCACCTAAAATCTAAGGAGAAAAACCTCCATGGAAGCTTGAAATTTTCAGCACAATAAACTCTCTGCATGTAAGTCATTTTAGTGTTAGTTTTTGTGGATTTTTATGTTTTTGGAACCCTTGAAACTTAAGCTAGCTAAATAGGGGACTAATTTGCAATATGATTGAAAAGCTAGGGATTTTCCATGATAGCATGATATTTATTTGTGAAGTTTAATGAAATAAAAATGAAACCTTGTTGAGTAATAAACAACTTTTGTTAAGGGACTTTTGATGAAATCATCAAATAGGGGCTAGATGGAGAAATGTGAAATTTATAAGTTAAATGTATGAAATTCTAAAATGTATGAGTTGCTATAGGTTTATATAAGGTTTGGCTAGGCTTGTAAAGGGAGGAAATTACATAAATTTCATTTTACGAGCCTAGAGGCTAAATTGTAATTATATAAAGTTTAGGGGCAAAACTATAATTTTGAAAAAATATGATTTATGGGCTATTTTGAATAATGTGGTAATTAAATAAGTGAAATTTGCTATTATAGATCAATAAAAATGGAGTCCGGGCCTAGACCGGGGAAAGAGCAAGATCTTGGACTAAATCGAATTAATTGACCATATTTTTGTACCAAGGTAAGTTTGTGTGTAATTGATATAGCATTTTATTATGTATTTAGCATTTAATGTTGCATGAATTGTATAATTGTCTTTGTGAATATTATCGATGTTGTTTGACAAAGAATTGAGGTGATGAAAGCCGGTTGAACCTTAGAAATACTTAGGGTACAAATATCATGACATTTGGGTTGGTGAGATCCCGTATAAGACCATATCTGGGATATGGCATCGGTATATGTTATCATGTAAGACCATATCTGAGATATGGCGTTGATATGAGATTTTGTGTAAAACCACGTCTGGGACATGGCATCAAAATGAGATTTCGTATAAGACCATATCTGGGATATGGCATCGATGTGAGATCCCATGTAAGACCATGTCTGGGACATGACATTGGCATCTTATTGTGTGTATGATAATCCCGAGTATCCTTAGTTCTCCAAGTGGTTCAATGGGTAGTCTAAGGATTTGTCAAAGAAATGACGAGGTATGATCATGTTGAAAGAGTACAGGTATGTATGCCAAGCTCGTAGTTATTGAGATTACGAAATGATAAGACTTCGGTAAGATGAGAATGAAGAAATTATGATCTTAAGTTCTATTGTACATTATGTAAATCAAATGAGATAGGATATGGCTACGATGATTATTGAGAATGAGATATTTAAGTTATGTTGTGTATGTGTATGAAAGTGCATACTCTTATTGCTTATTAATTACATGCAAGTTTACTAAGCTTTATGCTTACTCCCTCTCTTTTCCATTTTCTTATAGTATCGCCAAGCTAGCTCGAGGATCAAAGGATGTCGGAGGCACGTCCACACTATCAATTGGATCTTTTGGGTATAGTTAGTTTCAACATTTTGAGTATAGCATGTATAGGGATTTGGTCGTTTTGTTATTTGTCATATTAGTTTAGCCAAGTGTGTTAGGTTTTAATGATTTGATGATTCATTTTGTATATGGCCATGAGATATAGCTTATATTGATTATGGGGATATAAATCCTATTCATATATGCATGCATGTGTTAATGTTACTCATGATGTGATTAAATGTATTCAGCATATCTAAATTGTGGATTTGATCATGGATATTTGATGGTGGTATTATGAGGGAATGGCATAATAATAACTAAGGCATGAATGAGTAAAATAGAAGTATAAATTGATAAGGAATTTCCATGCATGAATCATGTTATGAATGTGTAAGTGCTCATTTCTACCATGTTGGATGCCATGGAGATGTGTATGTGTGCATGTGTTATTGAGGGTGGCAAAAGGCTTGGAAAATAGCCTCAAAGTTTTCCACACGGGTAGACACACGGGCGTGTGTCTAGGCCGTGTGTGACACACGGTCTGCCCTATAGGAGTGTGGTCCGGCCGTGTGTCCCCTGCACCCTTATTAATGCAAAACAAAATGCCTAGTAGTAAACACATGGGCAGAGACACGGCCATGTGTCTCAGCCGTGTAAAGGACACGACCTTAGGACATGGGCGTGTGCCCAGGCCGTGTGAAGTCTGCACCTGGTTTTTGGAATTTAATTCGCCATACGGCCTAGCACACGGGCGTGTGACTTGGCCGTGTGACCCTATTTTGTTGATGATGTCATAGTCAGAGAGTTACACGGGCAGAGGACACTGGCGTGTCCCAGGCCACTCGGGCGTGTGTGACCACACGGCCTACCCATACGGTCGTGTGACTCTCCAAAACAAGAGAACTTTCTAAGTCTTCCAAATATTCTCTAAGTTCTCGATTTAGTCCCGAATCGCTTCCCAAGAATGTTTGGGACCTCATAGGCCCATATAAGGAACGATTTGCATGCTAATGAATGGTTTTAATTTGGACAGAAATTCATGTCTCGGTTTTGTATGATTACATGAGTTTAAGCTCGGTAATGCCTAGTATCCTGTTCCGGCGTTGGATATAGGTAAGGGGTGTTACAAAGTTTAAATTTTATTTGCCTATTCACAAATGGGAACACATGTACTTGGTGACCCACTGATGCCAGAAATGACATCCGGTATAACGCCCAAGATTGTAGTAGTATTAGGCAGCCACTTATATCGACAGTTCTATATTTTGTCACCCGACAAAGCTTACGATATAGCATAGCTAGTACTGTCGAACCCTAACTATATGAACGAGCACTTTGCAAATTACTAAGTAAGGGCAGGTACATCAAGTGGACTATATTATTATTGGAATTCGGCGTAAGTACCCCCAATAAGCTGTAGTATATAGGCCCGAGCAACCTATATCTTTTCCATCTCAATTGTATAATCCGAAAATGTTTCATAATTTGCCTTTAGCAATAAAATTTTTATACCCATAAGTTTATCGGTACCATCACTAGGAAAGCGTCCAAGCAAGTCATAGCAAAGAGTCGTAGGATCTGCTATGCCGCTTGTACCGGTTACTGCATCACTGTCCATGGAGAGCCTTAATTGCATTATGACATCCTCCAATCTGATGGTGCATTCCCCCACACGGTAAATGAAAAGTGTGCGTCTCATAAAATTAGAACATTCTCTTACCAGTAAATGGATCGTCCTAACTGTGTGATCTTCTGCAGTAATTAAAGAACTCATATCGATATCTACAAAAATATTTAAAATTTTCTTATTTGACTTAACAAATAAACAATATAAAAATAATGCTTTATACTAATACTTAAGTGATTAATTTTAACTAAATTTACCTTAAAAATAATATCAACAAATAAAAATGTGAAATATAATATAACTACATATCTAAAAAAAAAAAACTTTTAAGACCATTTTTAAACTATTAATGATAATTATAATAATAACAAAAAAAAATACCTGATTTCTTTTTGGGATTTAGCTAAAGAGAGGGAGGAAAGAAAGAATCATCCAAAAGTTTGTAATATAAAAAAAAAAAATTAAAAATACAAATTAATTAGTAAAAGCATCTACTAATATAACTAGTTATACTAAAAAAACTAACCATATTTTTTATTTAATTTTTGGAGATAATAAATTAAACCCAAACTTCTTAATAAAATATAACCAACTTTAAAAATATTAAACTAGTATTAAAAATATTAATTAAATAAAAAAAGGAAGGGAAATTGAAACTTACCTTTGGTGGTGGTGGGGGAGGGGGGACCTTCAGCTTCAAAATTTTTGTGTGGGGGTTGGGGACCAAACCAATCCCCTTTTATACTTACAAAAATAATATTTTTATTATATTTTTTAAAATTGAAAAGGTAAAAGAAATTGGTATTTTAATTTTTTTCTGGTATTGGACAGGCGGCATCGGCCTGATGGCTTGCCGCGGATGTGACCCATCGGTCATGAGCTCGGGTTCCAATACTTGAAAAAAATTATTATACCAGTTTTTTTTATCGTTTCAGCTTACAATTTTTCTTAAAAAAAAATACTTGGGTGCCAGTTGACACATTAGCAGCACCAATAAAAAATATTATTTATTTTTTCGTATAGTGTTTAAAAAAACTTGTATTTTTGGTGTTAAATACGGGTGTCGCCGATTGGTTAGGCGGCACTGATATTTCACTGTTACATCTGCCTATTCCCGTAAACATTAATCTCCTTATCCTATCTGGTATTTCTTTATTTATTTTATATCATTTATGAAAAAAACCCTATTTTTTTTCCTTTTCTTCACATAACCAACCCAACACCCAACCTAAACCTAGCAAGCCCAAACTACCCCTAAAAAGAGAATCCCAAACTGCCTGAATCTGGGCCAAAAACAAAAAGAAAAATAGAGCCCAAAATAGCCCCTTGTAAACTCAAAATTATATAGGGTTTTTCTATATATTTTTACCACCTTTTTACTTAATAAATATGTTTATCTTAAGCAATTATTATTGTAATAAGTGAATTTTAGTTAATTAGTAATTTTAAACATAAATTTAGAAAGTATGTGAAATTATGCTTAATTACATGATTTTCATGCATATTTTATATTAATTCATGTTAATTCATTAATGTATTTGTTTTTTCCATTATGTAGAAGGTCTATTGGAGGCATGATTTAAATAAAATATGGACATGAACAAGTTATCCATGTGGGCGGCAAGATCATGCAATTTGGGGCATGAGGTTGACTACTTGACCCAATAAAGAAAGTGATGAAATATGGACATGTCTGCTAAGTTTTTGGTCTGAAGGACTGTCCAACAAGGGGAACTAAGAGCCCAAATTCGGCACTTAAAGGTGGCTGCCCAAAATATATTTTGGGATAATTAATTGAAGGTCCTTACAGTTGAAAAATAATCAGAATTCAACCCAACAACTTCTCTATTGAAACCGTCCACTCTATAGGCATTTTTAGCTTGAATTTGAAATTCAAATAGAGAAGACTTGGTCAGCCCTTGTTCCTTGAAGCATGGCAGGCCACATGAGAGAGGGAAGGAAGGAAATTTAAACCTATTTTTAGTAAACTCAAACTCTTGCCTTCACCTATAAATACATTGTCATCCCTTATCCTTCATAACTCATTTCTCTTATCTCATTAGCATTTTATCCACATTTTATTTCCCTTTTCCTTCTTTTGCATAGCTACCCATCTCCTTCCTATCCTTTAGTCACAAAAGCTTTGTTAAAAGAATTCTTTGGCCGGCCACATTAGGAACTCATTAGGAAAAGAAACATCGAGTAGAACGAAGGAGCACATCAGTCAGAATAGATCCGAAAGGCTACTGAACTGAATCAGTCAGAATAGATCTAAAAGGCTACTTAACTGAATATAGTTTACTCTTTCCTCTTATTTTTTATTTTAATTATGTTTGCTTTGAGTTTATTGTTTTTGATATCAACAATGATATTTTAAATCCTATTTGCTAGGATGATTATGTTAATTCAATAAGATCTATTTTATTCATGTTTAACATGTTTAGGCCTCAGTCAATCATGTTTTCAATTAATATAATGATGCATTTCATTCGGATGTGATTGGGTGCACTCAGATTAGCTGAACGATCCTAACCAGATGACGACTAGTAGACACATAATTGAAAAGTGCAATACTCAATTTAGATCTTTAAACTCGACTAAGTTGGGTTCGTAATATCTTTAGTTAGCTCTATTGCCTTGCATAGTTTTTAGGTTTATGTAATTAAACTATTGCAAACGCAAATGTCTCTGTGACCTTACATAAATGATAAGAAACTGTTAGTTAATATGATCAGTAAAATGCATATTTAACTAATTAAAAGACTCTAAAAGGACTTAATTTGGTTTCCAAACTCATGAAAGATCGAGTTGCCGTGGAAGTATTTCCGAACATTGTTAAGCATGATAAAGTAAATTCTATTGATTAATATAATTATCCTAGACCATTTAATGTTGATTTTTTTGTTGCTAAAGCCATTCATTCGTATATTTAGGTAAATTGCATCTAGATTAGAATTACATAGGGATCAATCTTTGCATCTAATTAATTTTATTTAGTTTAATCATCACCATCCAAATTATTGAGTTTTTACATCAAATTGTGAATTTATAATTTTGCAATTAATTGATTAAGCTTATACAGTCCTTATGGAGACGATAACTTATTTTACTTACTTATTACCTGAACGACTGTGTACACTTACGCATATTTCTCGTTACATGTTTTTGGCCCTGTTGCCAGAGACTGTTCATTTTTGTGAAATTATTATTTGCAATTTGGTTTTTATTTTATTTTTATTTCTAAATTTACTAATTAATTATTTTTTTCTTTTTCCCTTTATTATCATTATTATTTTATTCTTTATTCTTAAGTTTTTTGTGATTTTTTTTAGGTCGTCATGAGCATATATTGAATCATCGATTTACTACCTGTAGACCTTGAAATTGAATGGACTTTTAGACAAAGAAGACAAGAAAAATTAGCTCAGAGACAAGACATAAAAATGGACCTTGAAAATCAAAATGATGTTCAAGGGAATAGAGCCGCTAATGCTCGAAATCCAATCCTTATTGCTGATGATAAGGATCGACTCATAATACAGTATGCTGTGCCACTCTTAACGAACTAAAATTAGGAATTAAAAGATTGAAAATCAAGGCACCGCAATTTGAATTTAAGCTTGTGATGTTTCAAATGCTTCAAACAATAGGCTAATTCAATGGAATGCACACAGAAGATCCACATCTTCACCTTTAATTGTTTATGGAGGTGAGCGATTCCTTTAAGATAGCTGGTGTAACTGAAAATGCACTAAGGTTGAAGTTGTTTCCATACTCATTGTGAGATCGAGCACGAGTATGGCTTAATTCATTACCACCAATTCAATTTCTACTTGGAAAGAATTAGTTGAATGCTTTTTGGTAAAATATTTCCCACCTAGCAAAAATGCTAAGTTGAGATCACCACTTTTCAACAATTGGATGACGAATCCTTATACGAGACATGAGAAAGATTCAAGAAGTTACTATGTAGATGCCCTCATCACGGGATTCCACATTACATCCAGTTGGTAGATGTTTTATTGAAGTCTTATAATGAGGCTTAGAAAATCATTGAGAGAATAACCAATAACAACTACCACTGGCCAACAAATCAAGCAACTTTAGGAAGACAACTTGCAGAAGTGCATGAAGTAGATGCCCTTACGTCACTCTCAGTTCAGGTATCTTCTGTCTCTTCAATATTGAAACAGTTTACTACTAATGGTTTAAATCATGTTGCAGCTCAACCACCAATCCACTACCAAGAAGGTGGACCAAACAACACTTACATAAAGCATAGACCGAATCAACCTCTTGGTTTTAATCAACAAGTTTACAACCCACCGCAAGTTGAACTTCAAATAATTTTGAGAACTTGTTGAAGGCATACATTGTTAAAAATGATGCATTGGTTCAAGGCTAAGCGAAAACATTGGAGAATCTGGAAAATCAAGTGGGAAAATTAGCTAATGAGTTTAGAAATGAACCCCAAGGTGCTGTACCAAACAATATAGAAAATCCTCTGTTAGCCAAATCTTCTAATCTTGAGAACTTATTAATAGCATGCATGGTGAATAATGATGCAACTTTGAGAAATTTGGAGAACCAAATTGGGAAACTAGCCAACAAACTTTGAAATAGACTACATGAAGCTTTGCCCAGTGACATGAAAAACCTAAGAAAATCGAACAAGGAGAATTGCAAAGCGGTCAACGAAGTGGAAGTACTTTTGAACCCAATAAGGTTGAGGTTGAAGATGAACCTCCCTAGAAAGAGGAAAAGTCAACCAATAGTTGAAATTCTTGCACCAGATAAGTCAAATTTTGGAAATTCTAAAATGGTAAAAATCTATACTAGTAAATTTTGATAAGCTAACCTCTTCATTAGATGCAAAAATATTACATTGGAAGTGTAACAACCCGTTTTTAGTCAAATCAGAATAGTGGTTTTGGGACCACAAATATGAGGTCAAAGTATTTATTTTATTATTATTTTAATTTTTATAGCATGATTGAATGATTGTGTGAAAGTTTCGTGAAGAAATTTTATCGTTTGGTTGGTTATTTAGGTAAAAAGGACTAGATCTCATAAAGTGTAAAAGTGATGTTCTAATAGCTAAAGGTGTCTAATAGCTATAGAACCTTAAAGTTAAGGTCCTTAAGTAGAAATTAGACCATTATTATGATAGTGGATGGTAATGGCATGGCATAAATGAAATTTTGAATTAACTTAAAGGTTAATTTTGGTATTTGATTATTAAAGGTTATTTTAATTAAAAAAAACACAAAAATTTAAAGCATTCATCTTCTTATGCCGATTTTTGAGGAGGAAGAAAGCCGTTTCTTTAGGTTTCATTCAGCCAAGCTTTCCTAGCTCATTAAGGTATGGTTTTTGTCTTGTTTTTAATGATTTCTACGTTTTTTAGATCATTGCAGCTAGTACTAGCTAGCCCAAGGACTATTTTGCAAAACTGTTAAAGATTTTGAAAGTTACCATTGATGAATATGTATGAGCTTTGATGATTGATGATAGATTTTGAATGGTTGCTGATAGTTAAACAAGTTTTGTTAAGTGATTTTTGGTGAAAATGCAAAATAGGGATTAAATTGTGAAATGTGTAAAGTTAGTGGTTAAAATGTGAAATAAATGAAAAATATGGGCTACTAAGGGAATAATAGTAATTCAGCTAGCATGAATATATTTAGAATTTCATTAATTTGTGAATTCATGAAATAAGGGCTAAATTGTAAAAAATGTAAAATATTAGGGGCAAAAGTGTAAATATGCTTTAAAGTGTGTTTTGGATTAAATTGAATAAATAGATGATTAAATAAGTTAATTTTGAATATATTTAGATCAAGAAAGGAGAAATACAAACTTGAATCGGGGAAAAGATAAAGTACTCGATTAATTGACAATTTCGTCGTTTATACATTCGAGGTAAGTTTGTATGTTATAATTTCATTTCAAATATATTTTGTATGCTTTGGTATAGCATAAATTGTGATTATGGGACTGCAGACAAGTTTGGAAATGATTCGACAGTTGGAATCCCGGTTGAACCTTAGGAATGGTTTATGATACTAGTGATATGTCATTAGGGGATATAGGGAGTTGGCTTCGGGCAATGATATAGCACTTCAGGTGTGAGATAAACCGATTTGGCTTCAGGCCATGCATATTGCCTGATTTGGCTTCGAGCCATGATATCAGTACTTCAAAGATAAGTTACCTTGATTTGGCTGTGGGCCATGGTATAGATACTTATCGCGTGAGATCCTTGAGTATCCGACTTCTATTTTGAATGGTTCAATGGGTAAATGAAAGACGAGAATGTGTATGATATTGATACGAGATAGTACAGGTATGTGCATAAACTAAGTTAACGTTGTATCGAAGAAATGATGATGAAAGTGTATAATTTTGTGAATAAGTATTTGAAAGGTTTGTTAGCTAATGTAAGCTACATATTGGTGCATTCAAATTATTAAATCATGTTTATGTGATTGCATTAAGTTTATTTCATACGACCTTACTAAGCTTTATAGCTTACTTTATTTATTTTTCCTATGTTTTATAGTGTTATCAAAGCTAGCTCGGATTCGGGGACTGTCAGAGATCGCATCATACTATCTACCTATATTTTGGTACCTTTAAACTTTGGTAAATTAGGTATATGGAATGTATAGGGACTTTGATTATTTTGGTATATGTAGCATGATTTTGGCCATTTGTATTAGCTTGTAAATATTAAGTGTTTGGTTTTGTGATAGCCATGTAAGTTGGCTTATTTTGGCAATTATTTGATGTATATATATATATATATATATATATGTTTTTAATGCCTCCTAGTGATGTGGTTCATGCTTGCTTGGTAATGAATTATTTAGTGCAACATTCTAGGTAGCTAATGGTTGATGAATTGTGGACGGTTGTGCTTGCGGTTATAGGCTAAGAAATATTTAGTTGAAGTGGTGCATATTAATGTTTTGGAAATGTGAAATGGCATTATTTGAGTAGGCCAAATTATGGTATTATAAGTATGTTAGTTATTAATATTGAAATGGTACATTTCAGTCTTGGTTGTGGTTGATTTGGATGTCCAATTATGCTATGATTTTGGTGCCATTTTGGTTGTGGAGGTATATGCATATTTGGGTGGCAAATTGGCTTGGTAAATAGCCTACTTTTGTCCACACAGACAGAGACACGGGCGTGTGTCTCAGCCTTGTGTGACACACGGTCAAGTACATGGCCGTGTGTCCCCTGGTGTTGAAATTGAAATCAAGTCAGTATGCTCTACACAGCCTTACAGACGAGCGTGTGACTTGGTCGTGTGGCATAAGTCAGTATACCCTACAGGTTTGGCACAGCTTTGCACACGGCTTGACACACGGGTGTGTATGGCCATTTTTAGGGCACATGGGCTAGCCACATGGGCGTGCGTGTTGGCTATGTGACCCAAGTCACAGAGTCACACGGGGTCGGACACAGGCTGGGACACGACCATGTGCTCCCATTTCGAATGTCTACACGGCCTGTGACACGGGCATGTCTGGTGGCTATGTGAGACACACGGCCTGGCCATACGGGCGTGTGTCTCCTGTTTTGAGAAAAAAATTCAAAGTTCGTGAAAGTTTCATAAGTTATCGGTTTAGTCCCAAACCACTCCTAATGTTTGTTTATGGCCTCATAGGCACGTATTAGGGATGAATTGTTGAGATTGAATGATGATTGTATGTATTGTTTGAATGTGTGAGAAAAGTATGTTTAAATGTATTGTAGTTTCGGTAATTTTTTGTAACCCTATTCTGGCGTTGAATATGGATGATGGGTGTTACAAGAAAGCTGTCTAATCTAAGCCAAAGTTCCACAACCTCCAGAACCTCTATATCCTCAAAAACTCTAGCAACATAAATAGGATACACAATTTAAGAGAAGTTTGGATGTGTTGAAACAAATACTTATCAACATCCTATTGGTAGAAGTTTTGGAGAAAATGCCGAACTATGCGAAAGCTATGAAGGAATTTCTATGTAAAAAGAGAAGGTTTGGGGAATTTGAAACTGTAGCCTTGACTACAGAATGTAGCCTATTTTTTCAGAACAAGTTGCCTCATAAGTTGAAGGATCCAAGAAATTTCATTATACCTTGTAATATTGTAGAATCCTATTGTGGTAAGGCTTTATGCGATTTGGGATTGAGTATCAACTTAATGCTTACATGTAACACCTCTCACCCATATTCAAAGCCAGAATAGGGTTATGGAGAATTACAAACTTATTACATAAATAAACATACATTTCTCACACATTTTTCCATTTCAAATATAAAACATTCACAATCATTCATACTGTCCTTAATATGAGCCTACGAGGCCCAAATCATGCTTTAGAAGTGGTTCGGGACTAAACCGATATCTCAGGAAATTTTTGGAACACTTAGAAAATTTTACAAAATACAGGGGACACATGCCTGTTTCACAAGCCGTGTGGACATTCGAAATTGGAACACATGGCCGTGTCCCAGCCCGTGTCTGACCCCGTGTAACTCTCTGACTTGGGTCACACGGCCAACCACGCGCTCGTGTGACCAGCCTGTGTGCCCTTCGAAATGGCCTCACACGCCCATGTACCAGGCCGTGTGCTAGGCCGTGCCAATCCTGTAGGGTATACTGACTTATGCCACATGGCCAAGTCACACACCCATGTGCTAGGCCTTGTGGAGCATACTGACTTAGTTTCTAATTAAACACCAGGGGACACACGGCCGTGTCACTTGACTGTGTGTCACACACGGTTGAGACACACTGTAACATCTCGAAATAGGGCCTAAATGGAATAGTGGTTGTGAAACCACAAATCTGAGATAGAAAAGTTTATTTTGATTAATGTTTATGATTTACTGAGTGATTAGATGCATGTGTTAGAGTATTAATAAGAAATTTTATAGATTGCATGTTTAATTTGCCTATTAGAGCTTATTTGCAGAAGTTGCTGTAACAGCCCGATTTAGGGCCTAAATGGAATGATGGTTTTAGAACCGCGAATTCGAAGTCAAAAAATTTATTTCGATTAATTTTTAAGGTTTATTTATTGATTAAAATATTGTGTAAAAATATCATTAAGAAATTTTACTGATAAAGTGCTTAATTGGACTTTTAGGACTAAATTGCAAAAGTTGCAAAATATGTGTTCTAATTCATAAGTACTTGATTGAAATGGAGTTTTAAAGAGGAGGTCCTTAAATGTTAATTAGATCATTATATTTCGTTTGGACAAAAATGGGCATGAATAGGACAAAATTTTAAAGAAAGGCCTTAAGGGCATTTTAGTCATTTGGTAATTAAAAGAAATAAAAAGGGAAAATAAAGCCAAAATTGACTCATCTTTCTCATGGAGGTCGAAATTAGCATGGGGAAAGCCATGGCAAGGGTTTTCAAGCTTTCCAAGCTCAATAGTAAGTCCGTTCTAGCCCCGTTTTTCAAGTTCTTTACGTTTATGAAATCCCGGTAACTTGATTAAGCTTATTCTAGCAATAATTTAAGCTAGGGTTCATATTTAGAAAAATACCCATAGGTTAAATTGTTTATTTTGATGTTTTATGGTAGAATATGAAGGCTGAAATTATGTTAAACAACTTTTGCTAAGCGGTTTTAAGCAAAAATGAGTAAAACGGCTTAATCGAAAAAAGTTGTTATTCTTCATAACTATGTGTTAGAGTGAGAATTTGATGTTGCCATAGAAGGGAAAAATAATCAGCATGTCATAAAAAATAATAATAAGGGATGAAGTTTAATTCCCGAGCCTAGGGGCAAAAGTGTAAATATGCAAAAGTTTAGGGGCAAAATTGTAATTTTTCAAAAGTTTGAGTTAAGGACTGTTTTGAATAGTAAATTAATTAAATAAGTAAAATATGATGTTTTAGATCCCGGAAAATGAGATTTGAACCTGGAATGGGAGAAAAATCGAAAATCAGGAAAGTTGGTAAAATGGTCGTTTTAGTCTCGAGGTAAGTTCATATGTATAATAAGCATTAATTTATGCATGTTTCAATGTAAAATTTATATTTATTGTGATTGCCGAGGTGTTGAAAGTGTGTATAATTATGATGATTTAAATGTTCAATATTAATTCGACATGGAAATGAGAAAGTATGTAAGTTTGTATGTAAATAATACATTATCTTTATTACGTTTTTATATTTGAGCATATTTTATGTATTGTAGCTGATTTTTGAATTATAATTGACTATTGGAAGAATAGAATAAAGTATTAGAAAGTGAGATACTTCCCGTTTGAACCTTCGGAATTGAAAGATATAGATGGTATGTAGCTAGGTCGCATGGGTGATACTATGTGTACACCATGTAGACAAGAGAGCTACAAGATAAATGTAGCTAGGTTGCATGTGTGGTTCCAGGTGAAGGACACCATGTAAACAAGAGAGCTAAGAGATAACGTGGCTAGGTCACATGGGTGGTAATAAGTGTTCACCATGTGTACAAGAGAGCCAAAATTATGTGTACAATCGAGCTAGGTCACATGAGTGGTGCTAAGTGAAGGCCACTATGTGTACAAGAGAGCTTCGATTTTAAAGGTGGGCTATGTGCGATACCATCGCGTATCTGCTATTATTCCGAAGCGTTCAACTGGGAAATTGATTAAATGAAATTGTGTATGACTTTGTGATGATAAGTGTAAGTATATATGTGTGTAACTCATGAGCAATATGCTCGATATGTGATTGGAAATTGGAAAGATTGTTATGGGTAAGTGATGAATACAATTGAAGTATGAGAGATCAAAATTGACAATAAAACTGTTCTGGATAGTTGCAGTGACGTGAATCTAAAAATTTTCCAAACATAGTAGAAATTGAATCAGAGACTGAATGAGATATCAAATTAAATATTAATGAGTCTATTTTCATATAACAGAAACAGAGCAAGCAAAGGAATTCTATATTCTGAGATATTTAAGTTTCTGTGAGACTGGTTAAGAATGGCTACGTGATCCCCTGTTTTGAATTTGAAAAATCATTAAAAATTGTACAAAAATAATTATGGGATATAATTTGTATGTTTGAAATCCTTAATGAGTCTAGTTTTAAATAAAACAAACGATAACATAATATGAGTTCTGTACGAAGAGAAAATGTATTTGTAGTGAAGAGTGGTCAGGGAAGTTGAGCACTGAAATAGGGGTAACTTCAATGAATAAACTATACTAATTGGCTAGACCAAAAATTCTGAAAATTTTATGGTAAAAATATACCTGAATCTAGTTTCAAGAAAAATTAACAGTTTGTAATTTGGAGTTCTGTAGCTCTAGAAATAAATAATTTAGCTGCTTGTACTCGCTTGATGAAACTTATTTTGAACCCATTTATAATTGTAATAGTGAAAATATGTGTTTGTGATGGTAATATTCCTGAACATATTGTGACTTTGTTTAATGTATGATAATGTATTGTTTATTAATATTTACATATTTACTTACTAAGCTATAATGCTTACTCCTTACTTTTCTTTTTCCTATAGTGTCACGATGTTAGCTCGAGAGTTGGAGGTCGCTTGAGGTTAAATCACACTATCAAACTATTGATCCATATATAAAGGTTTTAAAGTATTTTTAAGTCTTTGGCATGTATGGGGACTCGTTTAATTGTTATTAAGTTGCTAGGAGTTGGCCTAAAATACTGACCTATGTTATTTGAAGGTCTCTATTATATAAAGTCATTTAATGTAGATAGTCTTGAATATGTTTGAAAAGTTTAAAATTGATGAAATTTTGTGTCTCAGTTTTAAATGATTACAAGTACTCAAGCCCAGTAATACCTCGTACCCTGTTCCGGCGTCAGATACGGGTAAGGGGTGTTACACACACACCCGTGTCTCTACCTGTGTGGACAAAAATAGGCTATTTATCAAGCCATATTTCTCACCCAATCTTTCAATAACCTACACAAACCAAATTTGCATATAACCACAACTTTAAATGGCATTTAAACTCATCTAAACCAAGTTCAATTCATGCTATATCAATACCAACAACTATAAGACACACAAATACCACAATATGCTATTCAATTTCATACCAAATTCACATTATCAAATTATTTAAATAGTCATATTGAATTGTGCACCATTTTTACCTAAAGCCACAAACATACCAATCTCAATTTTGAACCATTTGGTATCCATAATGTCAATTCACAACAAGCATATAAATGACAATTATACACAATACATCAAAAGGCCTTTTTCTCATATATACATACATCACCAAACAGGCCAAAATAAGCCAAACCACATGGCTATACACATAACAAACCATTCATCATATACAAGCCAAATCAAATGGCTAAATCCATTACCAAAATGACCATAACTCCTACATATGCCATATAACCAAATACATAAGTTCAAAAGTACCAAAGTGATAGCTTGATAGCGTGATGAGATTTCTGGCGACTCCTAGATCCGAGCAAGCTTTGATTACACTATAAAAACACAGAAAAGTAAATAAAGTAAGCTATAAAGCTTAGGAAGCTCGTATGGATTAATAAACAAAACTCACAAGTCATTTAGCATTCAAGAAATATGAACATAATATACTACAAAATCATTAAATCATATGGTTAACTTATATTCAATCACATAAGTAATCATAATCTCACAACCTTTATAGGCTTAATGCTCAAATAGTTTCCATACATACATGTACTGATACGTATCTATTTCTCACTGTTTCATATCTTCGATATACCCATTGAACCATTCAGAATAATATTGGATACCCGGGAATCTTGCACCCTAAGTACCAGATACATAGTCGAAGCTATCTCAATCTCATATCTCATATAATGCTCACTCTCAAGCTATCAACAGGTCTGCTCACACAAGCTGACGGTCATGACATAGCTACACGGTGCTGCTCACACAAGCTGACGAGAATCTGTAATACATGCCAGATAACTTAGCCACCGGTAGGACGTATGGACCCGCACCCAAATCACATAACCCCTAATAACATGTCATTCGCACCCTAATCTATTCCTAAGGTTCAACCGGGATTTCACATTACCGAATCTTCGTCGAACATATCCGTAAGGTCGTATTCGTAGATAATTCAATAATTAAGCATTTAAAACACAATTATATTAATGCTTATTAACATACGAACTTACCTCGATTGCAAAAATGGCGAAATAGATTGATTAGTCCAACACTTTGTCTTTCCCCTGATCTAAATTCGAACTTCACTTTTCTTGATCTATATGTAATCAAATTTAACTTATTCAATTATCATTCTATTCAATCCAAAATGCATATTATGGAAACTTTACACTTTTTCCCCTAATATTTAAATTTCTTTACAATTTAGTCCTTAGCTCATAAAAACACAAATTCATGCAATTGGGTCCCTACCCATGCTAGCCGTGTAACAACCCATTTTTGGGTCAAATCAGAATAGTGGTTTCGAGACCACAAATCTGAAGTAGAAATATTTATTTTATTATTTCTTTAAGGTCTACATCATGATAGAATAATTGTGTGAAAATCTTGTTAAGAAATTTTATCAACTGAGTGATCAATTTGACTAGAAGGACTAAATTGCAATAGGTGTAAAATTTGAGTTCTATAAGTTAAAGGTGTCTAATTGCTATGAAATCTTAAATTGGAGGTCCTTAAATGGTTATTAGACCATTATACTTTAGGATGGACACAAATGGACATGGTTAGGTGAAATTTTAAAGTTTTGCATTAAGGGTATTTTGGTAAATTGGTAAATAAAGACAAATTAACTAAATAAAAGTGTCCATCTTCTTCAATTTAGTCCCCCATAGCCGAAATTCTCAGGAAGCCATAGCCAGGGTTTTTGGCCAAGCATTCATGCTCAATTGTAAGTCCGTTCTTGTCTCGTTTTTAATGATTTTTATATTTTTGAGATCGTTGTAACTTGATTTAGCTATTCCAAGGACTAATTTGAAAGAAAGTTAAAGTATAAAATTTTAACCATATTGAATATGTTTGTATTTTGATGTTAGATGTTAGAAAATGTATGTTTGTTGTTATTTAAACAACATTTGTAAAGTGATTTTCGGTAAAAACCTGAAATAGAGATTTTTTTGTAAAAAGTTATAAAATGAGTAGAAAAGTGTGAATAAATGAAAAATGTGGGCTAATATGAGTACTTGTAATATTCGACTAGGCTTCTGTTGTGATGAAATTGAAAGAAATTCTTTTTATGAGCCTAGGGACTAAATCGTAAAATGTTGAAATGTTAGGGACAAAAATGTAATTTTTGCCATAATGTGTTTTTGGACTGAATTGAATAGCTTGATGATTAAATAAGTTAAATGTGGTATTATAGATCAAGAAAAATGAAGTTCGGGTGTAGATCGGGGGGAAAACAAAGTAATTGACGAATAGATCCTTCTTGTCATTTTTGTAACCGAGGTAAGTTTGTATGTAAATGAGCTTTATTATAATTGTATTTTAAATGCTTTAATTTAGTATGATTTGTGTAAATGACCCTATGGACAGGTTCGATGACGTTTTGGCAAGCGAGAAATCCCAATTGAACCTTAGGAGTAGATTAAGGTACAAGTGACATGTCACTAGGGTATTATGTTATGTGATCCGGGTGCTGGTCCTGTACGTCCTACCGATGGCTGAGTATACTGGCATATGTTGCG
The DNA here is from genome assembly GCA_025698475.1 of Gossypium anomalum. Classification (NCBI taxonomy): domain Eukaryota; kingdom Viridiplantae; phylum Streptophyta; class Magnoliopsida; order Malvales; family Malvaceae; genus Gossypium; species Gossypium anomalum. The sequence goes on from CM046968.1 coordinate 22,508,378, forward strand.
GTTACTTGACAACTTGTGTAAGCAGCACTGTGTAGCCACATCTTGACTGACAGCTTGTGTGAGCAGGCCCGTTAATGGCTCGAGAGCGAGCATATATGTGTTATGAGATAGAGGTAGAAAAGGCTACATATGTGGCACCTTGTGTACAAGATTTCTCGAGTATCCGATATTATTATTCCGAGTGGTTCATTAGGTATGTCAAAGATAATAATAAGAATGAAACCATTACGAGTTGGTACAGGTATGTACATAAAGCTTATGATTATTAAATTCGTGAAATGATGATTTCAAGGTAAGTTTGTGATGAAATGAATTATGGCCATGAGATTATGGTAAATTACATTAACTTATATTATGTTACTTGAATTTTAATTGTATGGTAAGATTTGCTTATTTCTTTCATACGAGCTTACTAAGCTATATAGCTTACTCCATTTTACTTTCCATGTTTTATAGTGTCACCAAGCTAGCTCAGATTGGAGATTGTCAGAGATTACATCACACTATCAAACTGTCATTTTGGGCATCGATGATCTTAATATTTTAAGTATATGGCATGTATAGGGACTTGGTCATTTTTTTATATGTGTCATCATGATTTTAGCCAAATGTATTGACTTGTAATTGTCAAAAGCTTGATTTGGTATTTGGCCATGTAAATTGGCTTATTTTGGTTAAATTGGTTTGAAGTTGAAGTATATTCATACATGTGCAAATATCTCCTTTATGATGTGGTCTATATATGATTAGTGAATGGTTGAATGTGACTTAATGGTTTTGTTGTTGAATGGTTGAATTGGCTTATTGGTATGCTAGGAAATCTAAGAATAATTATGCATGATAAAAGTGTTTGTGTTGGTACTTGTGGATGTGAGATTGGTATGATTTGGTTTGATAGAAAAAGATGTTGTAAGTATGTTATGTGTGATAATGAAATGATATGGTCTAATCTTGATTATGAATGTTTTGGTTGCCTAGGTATGCCATGGTTTATGCCATTGAACTTGTGTATGAATAGGTATAAATGAGGGTGAAAAATGGCTTGGTAAATAGCCTTTATTTTGTCCACACATGATACAAACTTGGTTCAGTGTTGATTCGAGTCATTTAGATTGCCCGATCGTGAAATTAAGTAAGGTTTGGATTATTTTCGAAATAAATTGGAAGAGAACACAGATAGACACATGAACGTGTGTCTAGATCGTGTGTGACACACGACCTATCCTATGGGCATGTGTTTTGGCCGTGTGTCCTCTGCACCTTAATTTTGAGAAGCAAAATGCTCAGAATTGAGCACATAGGCAGAGACATGGGCGTGTGTCTTAGCCGTGTGAGGGAAATGACCCCAAACATGGGCTTGTGTCCTGGCCGTGTGAAGTCTATACCTATTTTATGAATATTAAATTAACCACATGGCCTAGCACACGGCCATGTGATGTGGCCGTGTGACCTCAGTTTGTTCATACTTTGCAAAATATAGAGTTACACGGGGGTGTGTGACCACACAACCTGCCCACACAAGCGTGTCCCAAACCATATGGGTGTTTGACGCCTGAACATAGCAAAAAGTTTCTAAGTTTTGTAAAAATTCCCTGAGTTATCGGTTTTGTCCTGAACCATTTCCAAAGCATGTTTTGGGCCTCGTAGGCTTATATTAGGGACTTTATGATTGAATACAAATGGTTTTAATTTGGATGAAAATTTATGACTTGGAATTGTCTGTTTGCTTGCAATGCAAGTCCGGTAATGCCTCATATCCTATTCCGGTGTTGAATACGGGTAAGGGGTGTTACAAGCCGAATTTCATTTAATACCATAGCAGCCTATATTTTTTATTTATTTCATATTTCTGCCACCAAATTTCCATATTTCTCAATTTAATCCCTAATTGAAAATTTTACCAAAAATCACATTACAAATGTTTGTCTAACAACAAACATACATTTTCTATCATCAAACATCAAAATACACCTATATTCATCAATGGAAAAACCTTAAACCTTTAACAATTTTGCAAATTAGTCCCTGGGCTAGCTAGATTAAGCTGTAACGATCTCAAAAACATAGAAATCATTAAAAACGAGACAAAAATCATACCTAATTGCAAGAAATGAAGATGGACGAATGAAGAACCCTAAAAAATTGTTTTTCTACTTCAAATTTGGTGGATGTTGAAGATGAATGAAAAGAATTTGATTTTGTTTTATTAATTTTAACTTTAATTACTAAATTACAAAATTAACCTTAAAAACACTTATTAATTACACCAAATACCAAGCCACTATCATCCACTGTCTCATTGATGGGCTATTTACCACATAAGGACTTCCACTTTAAGGTTCCATAGCTTTTAGACACCTTTAGCTAATAGAACTCAAGTTTTACACTTTACGCGATTTAGTCCTTTTTATCGAATTGAGCATTTAAACGATTAAATTTCTTAACGAAATTTTCACACAATCATACTATCATGCTGTAGACATTAAACTAATAATAAAATAATTATTTTGACTTCAGATTTGTGGTCCCAAAGCCACTATTTTGATTTGACTAAAAACTAGATGTTACATTACATTTGTGTTTAAACAATTAGGTATTGGTAAGGCCAAACTGACTACAATTACACTCCAATTTGTGGGTCAATCTTTGGCATACCCTGAAGGAAAGATCGATAATGTCTTGGTACGTGCTGATAAATTCATATATCCTACTGACTTTATTATCTTAGATTTTAAAGGAAATAAAGGAGTACCAATCATCCGAGGAAGACCTTTCCTCGAAACCGGCAGAATAAGAATCGATGTACAGAAAGGTGAACTCAGCATGCAAGTTCAAGATGAACAAGTAACCTTTAATGTACTCGAGAACCTAAGATCTCCTGATGAGGTTAAAGATTATTTTACTATCTCCATGGAAGATCCATTGATTCCCAATGATCCATTCGAAGGTATTTCATATGAATCCTCACATCGAGATGAGGATGATACATGTTTGAAAGCTAACTTGGAAGAATTCAGTTCAAAATTTCAATTCGAGTCATTAGAGCTATCATCATATAAGTACAAGCAACCCAACCCATTAAGAGAAAAGTCACCTGAGTTGGACTTAATTGTTTTGAAAAGACACTAGAAAGGTATCGAGTGGACTATTGCAAATATTGAAAATGGATATGTCAAGGGATAAAAGAGTTCGATTCAATCTCGAGTATTTGATCCTTGAAAACTTGAATATCAATGGTAAAAAGCAAGGATCATGAATCCCATCTATGAAATTCAGTGGGTGGGACTTGTACCAAAGAAAGAAGGTATAACAGAAAATGAGCTAACTTCGTTAAGGATCATCATGGGTAAGCATATTTGTATGAATGACAGAAAGCCGAGCAAAGTGAAACAAAAAGACCATTTCCTGCTGCTATTTTTGAGCAAATATTGAATATAATTGTTGGGAAACATTACTTTTTCTTTGTAGATGGATACGGTTGGTATGATAAATGGCTGTTCGACATCGCCTTTGTAACACCCTTGATCTGTGCCCGTTATCGGATTAGGATTAAGAGGTATTACCGATCAAACACAACATTTAACTAACATTTCACAACTCAATAAACATTCATTATCGAATAACATTCATTCACATTTACAATGTCCCTTAAATAGGTCTACGTAACCCTAAACATGCTTTAGAGAAGGTTCAGGACTAAAACGATCTCATAAAGAAATTTTTGAAAACTTAAAATTTTTTCTAAGTTATAGAGGTCACAAGCCTGTGTGCCTCACACGGCCTCAGACACGCCCTTGTGTCTAGGTCGTATGAAAATAGGGCATACATACTGACTTACACCATACGACCAAGGACACGCTCGTGTGCCAGGCCGTGTGAAAACTGGAGGGGTTATTGACTTGGGTCACACGGCTGACCACACACCCATGTGCTAGCCCGTGTGTCACATACGGCCAGTAGACACGCCCGTTTTTCTAGGCCGTGCCAAACTTGTAGGGTATACTAACTTAAATTCGAAGAGCTACCCCTGGGGACACACGGCTGTGTAGCATGACTATGTGTCGCACACGGCTGAGACACACGCCCGTGTCTCTGCCCGTGTGGACAAAAATAGGCTATTTGCATATCCATTTTGTAACCCTACTATCATAAGCATAAAAGTATAATTTGCATCAATATTTCAACCCAATTGGTAGCTATATCTTAACAATTCATACACATATCATGCCATTTAGAAACCATCCTCTTAACTACTCAAATCCATAGCAAAACATACCAAATCTATATGCCAAAATCATCAAACTTACATAACTACTAAATGCATTTCCTCATCATCTTAACATCTATTTCATACTTCAAAACATACCATTTCATCATCTCAAAACCAAGCCAATTCACAACATGCCATTTTTCAAACAATATTACACCAATTGACAATTTACTAATTGAGCAACCATATAACCATCATAACAACCATACTAAAAATGCCAAAACATAAGGCAATATATACATCACATATCACTTACCAAGTTCATATATCTAGCCAACTCAAATAGCCAAAATACACACCAACATTTACATAAAAAACAAGCCAAACCTCATGGCTATATCATATCTCAAAACATATCATGTAACAGCCCGGTTTAGACCCTATTTGAAATAGTGGTTTCAGGACCACAAATTTGAGTTAGAAAAATATTTTAATATTATTTTTTTTGTCTACAGCATGTTAATTTATATGTGTGAAAATTTCGTGTGAAAATTTTATCATTTGTGTGCTCGATTTAATAAAAAGGACTTAATCGCGTAAAATGTAAAAGTGACTAACTAATTGTTAAAGTACTACATTGCTATTTGTTTTATAATGTGGAGTCCTTAAGATGTAATTTGACCTTTGGAAACATGCATGGAAAAAAATAGACAACCATTATTAAGTTCGTACATTATTTCATTAAGGTTAGTTTTGTAAATTAATTAAATATGATATTATAATAAAACATAACATAAATGAAAATGGCTTTGTTCATCTTTTGCCTGACCGAATATACTACAGAAAAAAAAAAAGAAAAGGCTTCCAAGGGTTCTGCCTTGATTTTCTTCAATTAAGGTATGATAATTGTTCGGTTTTTGATGATTTTTACGTTTTTGAGATCGTTGCTTCGAATATTAGCTAGCCCATGCTTGAATTTTTGAATTTTATGATGTATTCATGAATTTCCATTGATGATAGCTTGTGATTTTTGTTGTTTGAAGATGGAAAATAAAAATATGTTGTTAGATTTTCATGTTTTATTAAGTGGATTTTAGTAGGCCTATGTGGGATTAAATTGTGAATTTTGTAAATTGAGGGGTCAAAATGTGAAATAAATGAAAGATTTGGGCTTATATGAACTCCATGAAAATTTGGCTAAGCATGAAAAATATGAAATTATGTGTATTTTGTGATTTTATGAATTAGGGACTTAAATGTCAAAATGTAAAAATATAAGGGCTAATTTGTAAAATTCCATAACTATATGTGTTTATGGATTAATTTGAATGAATATGAGATTAATAAGTCAAATTTAAATGTGATTAGATTAAGAAACGAAGAAAATGGGACTAGATCGGGGTAAATCAAAAATCGTTGAATAGCCGTTTATTTTTGTCCGAATCCGTACGAGGTAAGTTCATAAGTAAATAAATGTCGTTAAATTCAGTTGTATATATATTATTTGTGCTGAATTGAATTATTTCTTGTATATATATGTTCAAGCCAAATTTGTATAAACATGGGAGAAATATATACGAGATGGAATTGTTTGGTTTACAATGTCCGAAAGCCCGTACGAATCTTAGGAATAGTTAGGATACATATGTCATGACATAGGATTTCGATATGTGATTTCGTGTAAGACCATATTTGAGACGTTGACATCGATTTGTGATTTACGTGTAAGACCCTGTCTGGGATAGTGGCATCGATATGTGATTACATGTAAGACCACATTTGGGACGTTGGAGTTGTATGAGCTTTTCAACTATCCAAGTATCCTTATTAATTCTGAATGGTTTCACGGGCAATATCAAGTAATGATTGAATATGAAATCGAGCCAAGAGGTCAGGTATGTGCTAAGTTAAATGATTGGGAATATAAGGTAAGTGTGTACTAGTGATATATATATATATATATATATATATATATATATATGAAATATGCATTATAAAAGTGAGAATTATATATGTTTATGGGTATATGTACATTCGGCCACTGATATTAAAATGTTAATGTTTATGAGATATGTTGAGTTTGCAAGCATAATACATATACATTTGGTTAAGGTTTGTTTGGTTTGGTCTAGTTTACTTGAATTATGTATGTCATTAAAATGAATTATTTGTTTATGACTTACTAAGCTATTTAAGCTTATTGTGTGAGTGTTTGATCATTGTTTAATAGATTTTTGAAAGCTGATTACGAGCTCAGGGATCATCAAGGAAATCGTCACACTATCGACTATCATTCGGTACTTTTGAAGTTTGAAACTTTAAACTTATGGCATGTATAGGCTAGTTTAATTATGTTTGGTTTGAATTTGTGTATATATAGCCATGCGAAAGTGGCTTGATTATAATGTTAAAGCTTGGGTATATTTGACAACGATTTAAACTTATTTTGGGAAGTATGTTACTTGGTATATATGTTTATGATGTTTGGTTTTATGATTCAACAATGAGAAATGGTAGGTATGATGTATAATAGGCTTATTAATTAGCTCATTTTGGAAGTATGAAATGTGGTATAATTAGGGTGATGGATGATTGTATATTGACTTTATAGGTTTAGTTGCTAAATGGTAAGTAATGAATATGTTTCATGATTGTTTTGGTTGATTGTTTTGGTACAGATTCAAATGGTAAATGGTGCTTATGATTAGGTATGTTTTGGTTAGTTTTAATGGATAGTTAAAAATGTCAAGTTGATGCTAATATTAATATAGGTATGCATTCATGTATGGTTGTAAATTCGAATACGATATTTAATTCATTTTGATATGCTTATGATATTGATAATGGTGTGACTGAAATAATGATTAGTTAATAGGATGAAATATGAAGTTTAGGTATATTAATATAGATACGAATTAGGTGTACATTGGAATGTTATCTGTGTTCAAATGTTAAGTATGGCTTTTGTTTTTAAGGTAAATTGCGCACTATATATATGCATCATTAGTATGTTCGGCCATGTTGTAATGTACTAAAGTCGCATATGTGATTGCATAATAATTAATGTAATATGATTCAATTAGTTTTATTATGTGCTTGTGCAGAAGTTATCAAATGATATGTTTGATATTCAACTAATGAAATAGATATTGGCATATATTCGATGTATGAAGTGTAATGATATATGATGGAATATGATTTAATTATGAAAATGTCATTAATGTGATGGATATTGGGAATTGAACATTGAAAGTATTAAATATGTGAACATGGCTTTGATGTATACAAGTTTGGTTCGGATTTAGTAATTATGGAGCATGTTCAATTAGGTTTTGATGTATGTTCAAATTGAATTATTTGAAATTTTGAAATGTGCTTATTTGCGATACATGATTAGTAAGGTATGATTATTTATGAATTGGAATTATGATTCATGTATTCGAATTTATAATAAGTGAATTGTGGATATTCGAGTTTGATAAGGTTATAAATGTATCATTATTCTTTGGTGCATGAAAGGTGAGAAATGACTGTGCTAAACTATGTTTTGTACGGTAATGCCTTGTAACCCTAATTCGATGACGGATACGGGTTAGGGGTGTTACATATCATCAACTCACTAGCCTATACATGCCATATACCATATATACAAAGCTTCAAAAGTACCAACAAGATGATCGATAGTGTGACGATGTTCTTCATGATCCCCCTGTCTGAGCTAACTTTGATTTATCTAAAAAAAAACAATGAAAGAACACACAAAATAAGCTTTAAAAGCTTAGTAAGCCATATGCAAATAAAGTCATCATATGAATATTTGTATATCAATTCAAATATGCTAAGCATAGCCAAACACATTCAAGTTCACAAACCTTTCTCATTGTACATATATTCAATATCATAATTGAATTCATCAAATACTTCATTTTCGTTACTCATATGGATCTGTACGTATCTGAGCCATTTAACTCATTCACATATTCTTACTCGACTTGACTTTGCCCGTTGAACCATTCGAAATCATTAAAGATACTCGGAAATCACAATAGCTCGTATAGTGCCATATCCCAAATATGGTCTTACATGATATCACATATTGATGCCACTATCCCAGGCAGGGTCTTATACAAAATCGAATAACGATGCCAGTGTTCCAGACATGGTCTTACACATAATCACAATACAATGCCAATGTCCCAGACATGGTCTTACATGTAATCACATCTTGGTAACCTAATGTCATGACATTCGTATCCTATACTATTCCTAAGGTTCGTACAGGACTTTTAGATATCGTAACTTCATCGATTCTTGCTCGTATTTGCTTATTCGACATTCATAGAAATTCAATGATAATGAAACATATATAATTCATTTCAAAGACATTTATTTGCATATGAACTTACCTCGTATATACACTGAACGGATCGGATAAATTACTCGACAACTTTCGATTTCCCCCGATCTAAATCCGATTTCTTTCATTCTTGATCTATATACATTCAAAATTAACTCATTTATTCATTGATTCATTCAATGTAATCCACAAACACATATTTGTGCATTTTTACACTTTATCCCCTAAAGTTCCATATTTATTCAATTTAGTCCCTATTTCATAAATACACAAAATTCACAAAATTCAATAAAACTCATGTTTGGTCGAATTACCCTAGTGCCCCTAGCAGCCCATATTTTTCATTTATTTCACATTTCAACCTTTCAATTTACAAATTTCACAATTTAATCCTTATTTGACTTTTTTGTCAAAAATCACTTTACAAAACATTAAAATCTATCAACAATTATTCATTTTAATCAACATTCAAAAACATCATGCTATCATCAATGGCAACTCAAAAATTCATCAACAAATTCAAAAATTAGGGTACGGGCTAGCTAGTATTCAAAGCAACGATTTCAAAAACGTAGAAATCATCAAAAACTGAGCTCAAAACATACCTTAACTAAGCCACACAAGTGCCGAACCCTAAAAGACTTTGAAGCTCTCTTTCTTTTCTTTATTTTCGTTGAAGAAAATGGAAAATGATGAATTAAAATAGTTTTGTTTTATTTAAACTTAGCTTAATTCATAGTTTACCATTTTACCCTTAGTTATTAAACCATTTAATCATCAAATATAAGGCCATTAATGTCCATCTCCACTATTAATGGTCTAATATCAACTTAAGGACCTCACATTTAAACAACCATAGCAATTAAACAAATTTAACTAATAGCATGCAACTTTTGCATTTTATGCGATTTAGTCCTTTTATCAAATTTAGCTATTAAACGATAAAATTAGCTCCAAAATTTTCACACATATATAATCGCATGCTTTAAACACAAAAAATAATATTAAAAATAATTTTTCAACCTCATATTTGTGGTTCCAAAACCACTGTTTTGATTTAGCTAAAACCGGGTTGTTACAGCCTTTGTCAGTGACAATCATCAATAACATTGAGGGAGTCCTCTTCACTCTCTCTGTCGTTAATTTATTTTCAGTTTTTTTTTCTCTTTCATTTGAATAAATGAAATTCATCGAAATTATTTTTATTGAATTAGTACTTCAAATTAATTCTGTTTAAAGAGATTGGAACTTAAACAGTTTGTGACCCTCTAACTTTTCCTAAGAATTTAATTTGATGTAATTTTTCGAGAAAAAATTTTCTACGTAGCCCGAAAGAAAATTTTCATTTTCATTTTAATTTTTAATTTTATTTTTTATGTTAAATAAGGAGGTCAATTTGACCCAAATACTAATTAGTTTATTTTATCTTAAACAGTCTAGTTTGTAAATATAGTTTGGGCTCAAGGCCTGAAACAACAAAGAGGAGAAATTCACCCACATTGTCATCCATAAGGGTTCCCTAAAACCCTAATTTTTACCACCACTTTTCCCTCCAACTATACTTGTCGCCCAAGTCACTTAAGTAGCTAAAATTTTGCAACAAGTTTGCCCTAATTCATCACTATATAAACCCCTCTCTACCACCAAATTTTTTACAACCCTTCAAGAAATTAGCTTAAACCCTAGCCATTGATTCTTTTTCCTCTTAGCCATCGGCTTATGTAACACCCCTTATCCGTATTCAATGCCAGAACAGGATATGAGGCATTACCAGACTCATCCAAGTCATAAATTTGCATTCAAATTAAAATCATTTGCATTCAATCACCAAGTCCTTAATACGAGCCTACGAGGTCCAAAACATGCTTTGGAAGTGGTTCGAGACTAAATCGAGCACTTAGGAAATTTTTACAAAACTTTAAAAAATTTTACTATGAATAGGGGTCACACGCCCGTGTAGTTTGGGACACGCCCATGTGGGTTGGCAGTGTTGTCACACACTCTGTGTCCCTAACTCGTGTAACTCTCTATTTTGCGATGCATAAACGAATTGATGTCACACAGCCAAGTCATACGCCCGTGTGCCAGCCCGTGTGGTAAATTATATTTTCATAAAATAAGTGCAAACTTCACACGGTCAGGATACATGTCTGTGCCTGAGGCCGTGTCCCTCACACGGCCAGAGAACATAGCCCATGGTGCAAACTAAGACACACGCCTGTTTGTCTACCCGTGTGGACAAAATAAAGGCTATTTACCAAGCCATTTGTCACCCTCATTTACACCTACACCCACACAAGTTCAAAGGCATAATCCGTGGCAGGTTTAAGCAATCAAAACATCCACAATCAAGGCTAAATCATGTCATTCATTACCAACACTTAACATATTTACTATAGCATATTTTACCAAATCAATTCATACCAAACTCACATTCACAAGTATCAACATGAATACTTCCATCATACATAATTCTACTTAGGTTTCCTAGCACACCAAAAGACCAATCTCATCCATTTCACTACAAGTCGTTTAATCATAATAAACATATAGAAACCCATTACAAAACAGATAAACAAAAAGGCATTAGCACATATACTTATATAAATGGGCTTACAACCATTTTAGCCAAAATAAGCCAATTACATGGCCAAACACCAAATCACCTTAAACAAATATAAGCCATTACATTTGGCCAAATCAAATGACACATATAACAAAATGACCAAGTCCCTATACATGCCATATTCTCAAAATGTTTAAAATCATCGGTACCCAAAATAATAGTTTGATAGTGTGATGCGACTTCCGATGATCTCCAATCCTGAGCTAGCTTGGTGACACTATAAAACATTAAAAATAAAACGGAGTAAGCTATATAGCTTAGTAAGATCGTATGAAGAAATAAGCAACCTTACCATACATTAATCATGCAAGTAATATAATATAAGATAACATAATTTACCATAATCTCATGATCATAATTCACTTCCATCATAACTTACCTTGAAATCGTGATTTCATGATATATATATATATAATCATAAGCTTCGAGTACATACCTGTACCATATCGTAATGAATTTACACTTATTCTCATCATTGACATACCCGTGAACCACTCGGAATAATAATGTACGATACTTGGGAATCTTGCACACTAAGTGCCACATATGTAGCCAATGGTACCTCAATCTCATATCGCATAGTTGCTCTTGAGCTAATCAACGGGCTTGCTCACACAAGCTGTTAGTCAAGACGTAGCTACTCGGTGCTGGTCACACAAGCTGTTAAGTAACCGCAACATATGCTGGTATACTCAGCCACCAGTAAGACGTGTGAGACCAGCACCTGGATCACATAATCACATAACACATGGTAACCCTAGTGACATGTCACTTGTATCCTAATCTATTCCTAAGGTTCAAACGGGTTGAACCGTTGTCGAACTCATCCGTAGAGTTAAACTCATCCACACAATCAATAACACAGTTCATGCAATATTAAAACATTTAAATACAATTATATTAACGATTATTTAACATATGAACTTACCTCGATTACAAAAATGACTATTAGTTCAATTTAGTCCACGACCTTGTTCTTTCCCCAGTCTAAACTCGAACTTCATTTTTCTTGATATTTAATATCAAATTTAACTTATTTAATCACATTATTGAATTTGGCCCAAAAATACACTATGGAAAAAATTAGATTTTTACCCCTGACCTTTTGACATTTTTACAATTAAGTCCCTAGGCTCATAAAAATGAGTTTCATTCAATTTCCTCACAACCCAAGTCTAGCGAAACCTTTTTCACGCTCATGAAATCCCACATTTTTCATTTATTCACATTTTCTACTTATTTTATAGACTTTTACAAATAAGTCCCTATTTGTCGTTTTTACCGAAAATCACTTTAGAAAAGTCATTTAACAAAAAATAAACATGCATTTTCTACCATCAAACATCAAAATACATACATGTTCAATATGGGTAAAATTTTAAACTTCATCTTTCTTTGAAATTAGTCCTTGAAATAGCTAAATCAAGTTACAACGATCTCAAAAATATAAAAATCATTAAAAATAAGACAAGAACGGACTTACAATCAAGCTTGGAAGTTGGCCTACCCTTAGTTATGGCTTCTCCTTGTAAAATTTGGCTAGGGGACTAAATTGAAGAAGAACGGACTTACAATCGATTTCTGTCGATTCGAAGCTGCTTTTAAACAATCACGGATTACTTTCACTTTTTCTTCAATTTCTCTAACCAAATCAACCCTGTGAATCTGTTTCTCGGTCCAGTACAACAGAGTTCAGCATTTGCAGCCATACGATGCTTCATACGGTGCCATCTTTATACTCGACTGATAACTATTGTTATAAACAAGTTTGACCAACGGTAGGTATTTCTCCCAACTACCTTCGAACTCTAAAACTCAACAGTGAAGCATATCTTCAAGAATTTCAATCACTCTCTCAGATTGACCATCGGTTTGTGGATGAAATGTAGTATTAAAATTCAACTTTGTACCCAATACTTTTTGCATTTTTTTCCAAAATCGCGACGTAAACCTTGGATCTCTATCCAAAGTAATAAAAGTAGGTACCCCGTGCAATCTAATAATCTCAGCAATGTACAATTCAGCTAGCTTATCAAGTGAATAATTAGTAGGCACCGGAATAAAATGAGCCGATTTTGTCAATCTATCAACAACGACCCATACGACATCTCTCTTCTTCAGAGTCAAAGGTAACCCCGATACGAAATCCATCGTAACTCTATCCCATTTCCACTCGGGTATAGTCACAGGCTGAAGTAAACCCAAAGGTATTTGATGTTCGATCACTTGTTGACAAATCAAACATCTCGATATGAATTCAGGAATATCTCATTTCATACCCGACCACCAATACAATTTCTTCAAATCATAATACATCTTCGTACTTCCTAGATGAACAGACAGACAACCGCTTTCTGAATCAACTCAGTGTCTTTTGGTACACAAATCCTTCCTTGGAACATCAAACAATCATCGACTCCAATCTGAAAGTCTGAATCACTACTCGGTTCGCACTGAACTCTCTTAGCTTGCAATTCACTGTCACATTTTTGAGCTTCACAAATTTTCTGAAGAAATATCGGTCTAGCTTTTCACTCGGCTAGAATCGATCCATCATTAGACAAAGTCAGTCGTGTATTCATTGCTCTCAAAGCAAACAAAGATTTCCTACTCAAAGCATCGGGGACTACATTTGCCTTTCCTGGATGGTAATCGATCACTAACTCATAGTCTTGCAACAACTCGAGCCATCTCCGTTGTTGCAAATTCAAATTTTTTTGAGTCATCAAATAATTTAAACTCTTGTGATCAGTAAAGATGTGACACTTCTCACTGAATAAATGGTGTCGCCACATTTTTAAAGCAAACACAATGGCAGCCAATTCTAAGTCGTGCGTCAGATAATTCCTTTCGTGCAGTTTCAACTGTCTCGAGGTATAAGCTATCACTTTACCCTCTTGCATTAGAACACAACCAAGACCGTTCAATGATGCGTCACTGTAAATCACAAACTCTTTTCTCGACTCAGGTTGCACTAATACCGGTGTCTTAGTTAACAACACTTTCAATTATTCAAAACTCTTTTGACACTTCTCAGACCACTCGAATTTCACATCTTTTCGTAACAATTTGGTCATAGGTGTCGTAATCATAGAAAATCTCTTAACAAAACACCGATAATAATCGGTTAAGCCCAAAAAGCTTCTAACATCGGATGCATTCCTCGACAGTTTCCAATCAACAATTATCGAAATCTTACTCGGATCAACCCTTACCTTCAGTTGAAACATTATGCCTCAAGAATCTGACTTCTCGGAGCCAAAACTCACTTTTGCTGAACTTAGCAAACAATTTTTTATCTCTCAAAGTCTGCAATACAATCCTTAAATTTTCGGCATGCTCAAACTCATCGGGAATATATTAGGATGCCATCAATAAACACGACTACAAACTTGTCCAAATACGGTCTGAAGATCCGATTCATCAATCCATAAAAACTACCGGAGCATTAGTTAATCCAAATGGCATAACAAGAAATTCATAATGCCCATACCTCGTTTTGAACGCGGCCTTCGGGACATTCGACTCTTTAACTCTCAACTGACAATAGTCTGATCTCAAGTCTATCTTCGAGAACACTGTTGCCCCTTTCAACTAGTCGAACAAATCATTAATTCTCGATAAAGGATATTTTTTATTTATCATAAGCTTATTAAGTTAACGATAGTCAATACAAAGTCTCATGGATTCGTCTTTCTTGATGAATAACACTAGTGCACCCTAGGGCGAAAAACTTGGTCTCACAAAACCCTTATCTATCAACTCTTGCAACTAAAATTTCATTTCTTTCAATTTGGTTGGAGCCATTCTATATGGAGCTATCGATATAGGTGAAGTTCTCGGTACCAAATCAATAGTAAACTCAATCTATCTAATCGGTGGTAATCCAGGCAACTCCTCTAGGAACACATCCGGATATTCACAAACTACCAGCACAAATTCAATCTTCAATTCAGACTCTTTCGTATTCAGTACATATGCAAGATAAGCTTCACAACCTTTTCTTACATACCTCTGAGCTGACATCAATGAAATTACAATAGGCAACTTACCCGACTACTCCGATTGAATCCGAAGAATTTCATTATTTTGACATTTCAATTCAATAATCTTTTATTTACAATTTACTATGACATCATGTAGAGTCAACCAATCCATTCCAACAATTACATCGAACTCATCAAACGGTAAAAACATTAAGTTAGCCGAAAAATAGTGACCTCGAATAATTAAAAGACAACTCTTGCAATTTTTATCAACTAGAACATATTTGCCTAAAGGGTTCAACACTTTAATCACATACTCAGTAGGCTCAACAAGAAAATTCTTACTAGATACCAAATTCATGCAAATATAAGAATGAGTCGATCCAGGGTCAATCAATACAACTACATTAGTATCATAGAGAGAAAATGTACCAGTGATAACATTAGGGGATTACGCATCTTCGTGAGTGTGAATAGCGTAAGTTCTAGCAGGTGCTCTGACCTCTGATCTCGTAGTTAACTTTTTCATCACACCTCTGCTATTGTTCCCACTCTCAGTCTTTTTCGGTGGCCTTTCTCTAGTGGCAGTGTTACTTGGCCTTGCATTCTGAAAATTATCTTTCTCAGCCATTTCAGGGTAATCTCGAATGAAGTGATCTAGGGAGCCACATTTAAGGCAAGCCCAACTATTCATCCTACATTCACTGGGATGTCATCTACCACAGTGTTGACATTCAGATCTATTATACCTAACATTATCAACACTCGCTATTGACGTAGTTTGGGCCTTAGAACCCGAATACTGCTTCCCATGATCTTTTTGAAGCATTAGAACGAGTATAAAAATCCCTCAAATTCTTTGACAAAGATTGAAATGACTTATTTATCGGTCTTTTTCTTGAGCTCTAGCCTCAAACTCAGCCTTTCTCTTTTCTTTGCTCAACTCTTCGACTTTGCAAGCTCGATCGACTAGCACGACAAATTCCTTCAACTCTAAAATTCCAGCTAACAGTCTGATATCCTCATTCGGCCTGTAATAGCCTGGTTTTGTCCTCGAGGACCTATATAAGGGACGATATGCATGTGAATGAAAAGTTTTAAATTTGGACTAAAATCCATGTCTCGATTTTGTACGAGTGCTTGTGCTTATGTCCAGTAATGCCTCGTACCCTATCCTAGTGTCGGATACGGGTAAGGGGTATTACATAGCCCATCTTCGAATCTCTTGCACATGATAACCTCGGTAGAAACACATTCCTGAGCATACTTACTGAGCCTAACAAACTCTTACTCGTATTCAGTTAAAGACATACGGCCCTATTTCAGCTCCAAGAACTCTTTGTGTTTCTAATCAATGAATCGCTGACTGATATATTTCTTTTTGAAATCATCTTGAAAGAATTCCCATGTAACTCTTTCCCTCAGTACCACGAATACAAGAGTATTCCACCACTGATACGCTGTGTCTCTCAAAAGCGATATAGCACATTTCAAGCACTTATCTGGTGTGCAAGAAAGCTCATCAAATACACTGATAGAGTTTTCAAGCCAAAACTCTACTCTCTCGGGATCATTGTCAATATTAGCTCTAAATTCTTCAGACCCTTACTTTCGAATCTTATCAACTGGAGGCTTGTTCAGTCTTACCAATTCCATAACTTGAGGAGCTAAGGGAACCGGTTGCAGGTTAGGTGGGGGTGGAGGATGTTGGGTAGCTAGATTTGTTCGAACAAACTCGGCAAACCACTTATTTATCCTTTAGAAGAAGGCTTCTCTAGCCTCTCCTCCCTAACTCACCATTACGGGTCTACTATCAGATGACGTTGTCCCTTCGACGGGAGCCGGCGCATTACTTTCAACATCATCAGCTACCTCTCGGTTAGGATCTATTTACTAGAGGAAAATATAATTTTAAATTTTCAGGAGTCGTCACACTATCACAAATTAAATATGGCATGTATAGCTAGACTCACACATGCTACGTTAGTCCGAGAATTGACTAAACCATAGCTCTGATACCACTAAATGTAACAACCCTTATCCGTATTCAACGCCAGAATAGGATACGAGGCATTACCGGACTCATATGACAAGCAAACATACAATTTCGAGTCATAAATTTGCATCCAAATTAAAATCATTTGTATACAATTATCAAGTCCCTAATATGAGCCTACGAGGTCCAAAATATGCTTTAGAAGTTGTTCGGGACTAAACCGAACACTTAAGAAATTTTTGCCATGAACAAGGGTCACATGCCCTTGTGGTTTAGGACACGCCCATGTGGGCAGGCCGTGGGGACACACACACCCGTGTCCCTAACCCGTGTAACTTTCTGTTTTGCAATGCATGAACAAATTGATGTCACACGGCCAAGTCACACACCCGTGTGCCAGGCCGTGTGGTAAATTATATTTTAATAAAATAGGTGCAAGCTTCACACGGTCGAGACACACACCAGTGCCTGAGGCCGTGTCTCTCACACGATTGAGACACACGCCCGTGTCTTTGCCCGTGTGCTTAATTTTGAGCATTCTATTTCTCAAAATTAAGGTGTAACAGCCCGATTTAGACCCTATTCGAAATAGTGGTTTTAGGACCACAAATCTAAGTCAAAAAAATATTTAAATATTATTTTTCGTGCTTATAGTATGTGAATTGACATGTGTGAAAGTTTCGTATAAAAATTTGATCGTTTGTGTGCTCGATTTGATAAAAAAGACTTAATCGCGTAAATTGTAAAAGTGGCATTCCATATGTTAAAAGTGCTTAAGTGTTATGGCTTTTATATTCAAAGGTCCTTATGATGATATTAGACCATTTGAATGATGGATGGACATAAATGGGCTTGTATTAAGTGATTTTTATATGGTTTAATAAAGGGTAAAATTGGTATTTAATTATTAATGTTATATTAAATAAAACAAAGTCATTATATGCTTAAATTATCATCACTATCACCGAAAATCAAAAGAAAAGAAAAGATTAAAGTTCATTCAGGGTTCAACTATGGTTGAGCTTGATTGAGGTATGTATTTTACTCGATTTTTGATGATTTCAATGTTTTTGTGATTGTTGCTTAGTACTCTAGCTACCCCATGCTTGGAATGTTGAATTTGATGATTTTGAGATATGCCATGGATGAATCCATGATTTTTGTGTTGTTAATTGATGAAAAATGAAAGATATGTGTTGGGTTAATATATTTTGAATTGAGATTTTGGATGAATTTGATTATTATAGGCTAAATTATGAAAATGAGAATTTAAAGGGTTAAAATGTGAAATAAGTGAAAGTTATGGGCTGTTAGAGACTTCATAAAAATTCAGCTAAGCATGAGAAATATGAAATTATGTGTATTTTGTGATTTTATAAAATAGGGACTAAAATGTCAAAATGTGAAATTTTAGGGGTTAAAATGTAAAATTCTCTAATTATGTGTTTGTGGATTGAAATGAATAAATGTGTGAGTAAGTTAGTGAGATCTGAATTTATATACATCAAGAACGAAAAAAATCGAAATTAGATCGGGGAAAGTCGAAGGTTGTAGAATAATCGATTCGTTTAGTTGTTCCCATTTTTGAGGTAAGTTCATATGTAAATAAACATAGTTCAATTGAATAATATATGTTTGATTGTTGTGGAAATGTATTGAATTGCTATGAGAGCGGAATAATTGAATCTGAGAAAGAATCAACAAAGTTACGGCAACAGAAAGCCCCGTACGAACCATAGGAATAGTATAGGATACATATGTCATGACATAGGATCTCGAGGTGTGGTATCATGTAAGACCACGTCTGGGACGTTAGCATCGATTTGAGATTTACGTGTAAGACCATGTCTGAGACATTGGCATCGTATATGAATTTGTGTAAGATCCTGTCTGGACAGTGGCATCGATATTTGATTACATGTAAGACCACGTCTGGGACGTTGGCATTGTATGAGCTTTACGAGCTATCCAAGTATCCTTATTGTTTCGAATGGTTCAACGGGTATTATTGAGAAATAAATGATCAAGTGAATGTGTATTCGATTCAGGTACGTACGAAGGGTAAATAAAATTTGGCAATGAGAAGTAAGAATGAATATGATCATTTGAGATGTGAGCTATATGAGAAACATGATCTTGCAATTGTGTATTGCCATGATTCTTATATATGAATTGATCTATATTTGTTTATGAGATAAGTTTATTTGTATATGGCTTACTAAGCTTTGGAAAGCTTATTTTGTGTAATTTTCAATTATTTTATAGATTATCGAACTACTGTGAGCTCGGGGATCGTCAAGGATCGTCATCACACTATCAAACGATATTTTGGTACTTTTGAAGTTGTAAATTTTAATGTGTGGCATGTATAGGCTAGTGAGTATATGATATGTTTTGTGTTAAGATTATAGCCATGAGATTTGGCTTACTTTTGGTTGTAAATGTTGGTATGTTTTAGCCATGTAAGTTGGTTTATGATATGTGCTTGAAAAGTTAATAATGTGATGTATTTGATAACTTATGTGTGGCTTGTTTATGTGATGTTATGCTAGATTAATGATTTTGGCCTAATGGTTTGGTAGGTTTTGGTTATGGAATTGAGTAATTGAAATGGTTGTGTATAGGTGGCATGATATGTGTATGTTTTGGTGAATTTGTCTACCTATAAGTGTATGGAAATGGTGTTATTTTGGTTAACTTGTATGCTTGTGGATAGGGTGGCAAAATGGCTTTACAAGTAGCCTATTTTTATCCACACGGGCAGAGACACGAGCGTGTGTCTCAGCTGTGTACGACACACGGTCATGCTGCACTACCGTGTGTCCCCTGGGATAGTCCTACAATTTAAAGTCAGTCTCGAGCACGGCTTAGACACACGGGCGTGTCATGTGGCTGTGTGAGGCATATAGCCATGGCACCTGGGGGTGTGTGGCCATTTCGAAGGGTACACGGGCTAGACACACGGGCTTGTGGTCAGCCGTGTGACCCAAGTCAGTTTCGACCACGGCCAAGGCACAGAGGCGTGTCTCATGCCGTGTGGTATAAGTCAATATGTATGTCCTATTTTCACACGGTCTATGACACGGGCGTGTCTGATATCCGTGTGAGTCACACGGCCTGTTCACACCGGCGTCTGACCTATGATTGCAAAAATTTTTCTAGGTGTCTGAAAACTTTTATAAGTGATCAGTTTAGTCCCGAACCCTTTCTAAAGCATGTTTAAGGTCTCATAGACCTCCTAAAGGGACTATATGTGTATGAATTGTTATGAAAGGATGATATATGATTGATGCTTGTGAATTGATTGTAAAATGTTCTAAAATGTTCGGTAATACCTCTTAACCCTAGTCCGACGACGGGTACGGGTTAGGGGTGTTACATTTGGTTGGTATCAGAGCTATGGTTTAGTCAATTCTAGGACTAATGTAGCGTGTGAGAGTCTAGTTATACAGGCCATATATTTAAAATGCGATAGTGTGATGATTCCTGACAGTTAAAATGTGTTTTTATATAGCAAATGGATCTCAAAAGAGTCGTAGCTGACGATGTTGAAAGTAATGCACCCACTCCTGCTCAAGGGGCAGTGCAATTTGATTCTAGACTTGTTTCAAGTAGCCACGAGGGAGAGGCTAAACAAGCCTTTTACCAAATGATGAATGATTGGTTCACTCAGTATATTAGAACCAATTCGACTGTGCCACGACCTTCACCCCCACCTAAATCTCCTCAAGTCCCTATCATGCCACAAGTTGTGAATCTGATTCAGTCGAGTAAGCCTCTGGTTGTTAAAATTAGACAATATGGGGCTGAAGAGTTTCGTGCTACTACTGATGATTATGCTGAAAGAGCTAAATTCTGGCTCGAGAATACAATCCGAGTATTTGATGAAATGTTATGTATTCCGGACGAATGTCTTAAATGTGCTGTGTCACTTCTGAGAGATACAGCTTATCATTGGTGGAAAACATTGATATTAGTGGTTCCGAAAGAATGAGTCACCTGGGAGTTCTTTCAGATAGAGTTTAGAAAGAAGTACATCAGTCAAAGATTCATAGATCAAAAACGCAAAAAGTTTCTTAAGTTGAAACAGGGCCGTATGTCTGTTACGAATGAGAATTTGTGAGATTGAGCCAGTATGCACGAGAATGTGCTTCGACCAAAGCAATAATGTGTAAAAGGTTTGAAGATGGCTTAAATAAAGACATCCATCTGTTAGTCGGGATTTGGGAAATAAAAGAGTTTGTTGTGCTTGTTGAACAAGCTTGTAAAGCTGAAGAACTCGAGAAAGAGAAAAGAAAAGCTGATTCGAAAGCTAGAGATACAAGAAAAAGATCATTAAGTAAATAATTTTAGTCTAGATCAAATAAATTATGAGATGATTTTAGCTGTTCAAAGGCTAATGTGGGACATTCGAGCAAAGATCGTGCAAGTCACATTCGAGCTTTAGAGCTCTAGCTACTTCGATTGCTAGTGTTGGAATTGTTAAATCTGATCGACCTGAGTGTAGACGTTGTGGAAAAATACATCCGGGAAATTATAGATTGAATGATCGAGCTTGTTTTAAATGTGGATCCTTAGATCACTTTATTCGAGTTTGCCCCGATTCTATTGAACAAGAAATTGTACAGTATCAGAGATCGAGTGGCAGTTCAGCTAGAGGCAGGCCTCCCAGAAACACAAGAAATGCGAGCAATAGCCGAAGAGCTACTAAAGATACAGCTCTTCGATCTGAGGCTAAAGCACCTGCCGGAGCCTACGCCATCCGAACTCGTGAGGAAGCTTCGTCTCCAGATGTGATTACGAGTACATTTACTCTTTAAGATACTTCTGTGTCCAGGATCAATGCATTCGTATATATGCATGAATTTAGTATCTAGTAAGACTTTACCTGTAGAGTCTACTGAATTTGTGATTAGAGAATCAAACCTTTTAGGCAAAAGTGTCCTAGTTGATAAAGTGTGCAAGAATTGTCTGTTAATGATTCAAGATATTTGTTTTCTGGCTGATCTGATGCTATTATCTTTTGATGAATTTGATATTGCATGATGCTATTGTGAACTGCAAAAGGAAAACTATTGATTTAAGAAGTAAGAATGATAAAATAGTTCGAATTGGATCTAGTGATTTGAATGGATTACCTACTGTGATATGTTTGATGAAAGCTCTGAGTATTGTGAAAAAAGATGGTGAAGCTTACTTTGCCTATGTGATTGATTCGAAAGTGTCAGAAAAGAGAGTTAAATCAGTGCCTGTTGTTTGTGAATTCCCTGATGTGTTTCTTGAAGAACTTCCGAGATTACCTTTGATTCAAGAAGTTGAGTTTGGCATTGAGTTAGTGCCGGAGACGACCCCAATCTCAATAGCTCTGTATAGGATGGCTCTGACAAAATTGAAAGAATTGAAGTCTCAGTTATAAGAATTGACAGACAGAGGTTTCACACGACCGAGCTTTTCTCCCTAGGGTGCTTCGGTTCTGCTTGTGAAAAAGAAAGACGGCACGATGAGAATGTGTATTGATTATCGTCAGTTGAGCAAAGTGACTATCAAGAAAAAATATTCTCTACCCAAAATTGATGATTTGTTTGATCAATTGCAAGGTGCTACTATGTTTTCAAAGATAGATCTGAGATCGGGCTATTATCAGTTGAGAGTAAAAGATTCAGACATTTCGAAAATAACTTTTCGAATGAGGTACGGACACTATGAGTTTTTAGTAATGCCTTTCAGATTAACGAATGCTCTTGCAATCTATATGGATTTAATGAATAGAATTTTTAGACCATACCTAGATTAATTTGTTGTTGCTTTTATTGATGATATGTTAATATATTCTCATGATGAATCCGAGCATGCTGAATACCTGAGAATAGTGTTACAAATGATATGTTAATATATTCTCATGATGAATCCGAGCATGCTGAATACCTGAGAATAGTGTTACAGACTCTGCGTGATAAATAGTTATTTGCAAAGTTTAGTAAATGTGAATTCTAGTTATGAGAAGTCAGTTTTCTGGGGCATATTGTGTCAGCATCTGGTATACGAGTCAGTCCGAGCAAAATTTTAGCTATCTTAGATTGGAAGCCTCCGAGAAATCTGTTTGAAGTCAGTAGTTTTCTGGGACTTGCCAGTTATTATCGACAATTTGTAAAAGGCTTTCAATGATTGCTACTCCGTTGACGAGATTGTTACAGAAAGATGTCAAGTTCAAATGGTCCGAAAAGTGTCAGAAAAGCTTTGATCAGTCAAAAGCCTTATTGACTGAAGCTCTAGTGTTAGTACAGCCAGAATAGGGTAAAGAATTTGTGATTTATAGTGATGCTTCATTGAATGGTCTAGGTTGTGTTTTGATGCAGAAAGGCAAAGTCATAGCTTATGCCTCGAGACAGTTAAAGCTGCATGAAAAGAACTATCCGACACACGATCTGGAATTGGCAGCTATTGTGTTCGCATTGAAGATTTGGCACCATTATCTGTTCAGATCATAAAAGTTTGAAATATCTAATGACTCAGAAAGATTTGAATCTGCGATAGAGAAGATGTCTAGAACTGTTAAAAGACTACGAGCTAGTTATTGATTACCATCCGGGAAAAACAAATGTTGTTGCTGATGCTTTGAGTCGAAAATCACTACTTGCGCTACGTGCGATGAATGCTCATTTAGTGCTGTCTGATGATGGTTTCGTTTTAGCCGATTTGAAAGCGAGACCTTTGTTCTTACAACAAATTTATGATGCACAGAAAGTTGATAATGAGGTAATAGAAAAATGAGCCCAGTATGATTTGAATTCTAATTCTTAATTTCGAGTTGATAATGATGATTGTTTGAGATTCAAAGGCCAAATTTGTGTTCCAAGAAATTCAGAGTTAATTCAGATGATTTTGAACGAAGCTTATAGTAGTCGTTTATCTGTGAATCTGGGAAGTACGAAAATGTATAACGATTTGAAGCAACTCTACTGGTGGCATGGTATGAAACGTGATATCTCTGAATTTGTTTCGAAATGTTTAATCTGTCAGCAAGTTAAAGCTGAGCATCAAGTACCGTCTGGGTTACTTCAGCCGATGATAATTCCCGAGTGGGAATGGGACAGAATCACTATAGATTTTGTATCGGGTTTGCCCCTATCTCCTAGTAAGAAAGATGCGGTTTGGGTGGTTGTTGACAGAAAAACTAAATCAGCTTATTTTATTTTGGTACGTATAGATTATTCGCTTGATAAATTTACTGAGTTGTATATTTCTCAGATTGTGAGATTGCACGGAGTACCTATTTCTATTGTTTCGGATAGAGATTCGAGATTTACATCGCGTTTCTAGAAGAAATTACAAGATGCATTAGGTACGAAATTACACTTTAGTACTGCTTTTCATCCACAGACAGATGGTCAATCCGAGCGGATTATTCAAATATTGGAGGATATGTTGAGATGCTGCATTGTTGAGTTTGAAGGTACGTGTGAACGATACCTGCCATTGTTTGAATTTGCGCATAATAATAGTTTTCAATAGAGTATTAAAATGGCACTTTACTAAGCTTTATATGATAGCAAATGCCAAACACCTTTGTATTGGACTGAGCTCAGTGAGAATAAGATTCACGTGGTCGATTTGATTAAAGAGACTGAACAAAAAGTGAAAGTGATTCCTGAAAGTCTGAAAGCAGCGCCAGATCGTCAGAAATCGTATGCAGACTTGAAACGAAAAGATATTGATTTTCAGATCGGGGATCGAGTGTTTTTAAAAGTATCTCCGTGGAAGAAAATACTTCGATTTGGCAAAAAAGGCAAGTTAAGTCCGAGATTCATCGGACCTTATGAGATTATCGAGCATATCAGACCGGTTGCTTATAGATTATTCTTGCCACCTGAGTTAGAAAAGATTCATAATGTATTTCATGTATCGATGCTTCAATGATACAGATCCGATCCCTCACATGTAATCTTCCTGTCTGAGATTGAGATTCCGTTTGATATGACATACGAAGAAGAACCGATCAGAATTTTAGCTCACAAGGTTAAAGAATTGAGAAATAAGAAAATTTAATTAGTGAAAGTCTTATGGCATCGACACGGGATTGAAGAAGCTACGTGGGAGCCTGAGGATGCTGTGAGAAAGTAATATTCGAACCTATTCTTCAGTAAGACTTTCAGGGACGAAAATCCCTAAGAGGGAGAGTTGTAACAGCTCGGTTTAGACCCTAGTCGAAATAGTGATTTTGGGACCACAAATTCAAGTCAAAAAATATTTAAATATTATTTTTCCGTGCTTATAGTATGTGAATTGACATGTGTGACAGTTTCGTATGAAAATTTGATCGTTTGTGTGCTCGATTTGATAAAAAGGACTTAATAGCGTAAATTGTAATAGTGGCATTTCATATGTTAAAAGTGCTTAAGTGTTATGGCTTTTATAATCAAAGGTCCTTATGATGATATTATACCATTTGAATGATGGATGGACATAAATGGGCTTGTATTAATTGATTTTTATATGGTTTAATAAAGGGTAAAATTGGTATTTGATTATTAATTTTATATTAAATAAAACAAAGTCAATATAGGCTTAAATTATCATCACTATCACCGAAAATCAAAAGAAAAGAAAAGATAAAAGTTCATTTAGGGTTCGGCTATGGTTGAGCTTGATTGAGGTATGTATTTTGCTCGGTTTTTGATGATTTCTATGTTTTTATAATTGTTGCTTATTACTCTAGCTAGCCCATGCTTGAATTTTTGAATTTGATGATGATTTTGAGATATGCCATGGATGAATCCATGAGTTTTGTGTTGTTAATTGATGAAAAAAGAAAGATATGTGTTGGGTTAATATGTTTTGTATTGGGATTTTTGATAAATTTGATTATTATGGGCTAAATTGTGAAAATGACAAATTGAAGGGTTAAAATGTGAAATAAGTGAAAGTTATGGGCTGCTAGAGACTATATGAAAATTTGGCTAAGCATGAGAAGTATGAAATTATGTGTATTTTGTGATTTTATGAAATAGGGACTAAAATGTCAAAATGTGAAATTTTAGGGGCTAAAGTGTAAAATAATCTAATTATGTGTGGATTGAAATGAATAAATGTGTGATTAAATTTGTGAAATCTGAATTTATATAGATCAAGAATGAAAGAAATCGAAATTAGATCGGGGAAAGTCGAAGGTTGTAGAATAATCGATTCGTTTAGCTGTTCTCATTTTCGAGGCAAGTTCATATGCAAATAAACGTATTTCAATTGAATAATATATGTTTGATTGTTCTGGAAATGTATTGAATTGATATGAGAGATGAATAATTGAATTCGAGAAAGTATCTACAAAGTTACGACAACCAAAAGCCCCGTACGAACCATAGGAATAGTATAGGATACATATGTCATGACATAGGATTTCGAGGTGCGATATTGTGTAAGACCACATATTGTGTAAGGCCCTAATTTTTGGGATTTTTGAAAAATTTAGCGAATTTTAGGATTTTTGTGTTTTGACTGCTTGTTGTAAGTCTAAGTATGTTAGTGGGCCTTTAGAAGGCCCAAGTTTAAGTTAAAAGCCAGTAGATTTAACTAATTTTAATTTTAAAGGAAAAAGGGGTTCTGGTATTTCAGGCTTTTAAAATTTAATAGGTAAAATAATCCACAAGGAAGCATGTGGCAAGGTGGCATGTGACGCCACTTGGGGGCTTAAAAAGTGGCGTGTGGATGACTAAGGGGAGCTAAGGTTCAAGTCACAAGGTAAGCAGATTGTGGTATTATTTTTATATACAGAAAAGGGATGTAAGGAACTCAAGTGGGACTCTGTTAGGAGGAGTTTGAGCTGTTCAGGGATTGTGTAAGGAGGGGATAAGGGAGAAGATTTAGGAGCTGATTAGGGAGTGCAGTGTTGGCCGAATGGTGGACTCTTGAGGAGCAAGAGTTAGCCGGCCAAGGGTCTCTAGTTTAGGGATTCGGCTAGATCTTTGAAGGGGGAAATTTCGGCATTTGGGATGGGTGGTGCCGTCCTTGGAAACTCCTTTTCCTTCATTTTCACATTTATTTCCTTTGGCTTGCCGAAATAGGTTTGGCTTAGGGTTTCTATTTCCTTTTTGCTAATAACCGAACCTAGAAGCTTCATTGTGCCGTATTCTCCATAGCCGAATACTACTTCTCATCTTACCTTTCCTTTTATTCCATCTTTTCTTTTCCCCATAATAGAACCTATACTCTTCTCTTTTCTTTCTTCTGTTTCTTCGCATAGTTCTTACCTTTTCTTCGTTGCTCCTCAGTGAGCCGAATGTTGCTATAGCCGAACCACATTCTTTTCTTCCTTAAGGGGTGGTTAACGTTTGGACTAAGGGCATTATGCCTATTTCTTTTTGAATGTGTAAGCATTAGCGTGGACAAGGGGGCATACAGTGAAGGGCTTGAGGACTGTTCGGTGGGATCTTTGGATCTAATCCATATTTCGGCAAAAGGTAAGAACACTAGGGTCTGAGGCAAGGTTGGCCGAATATGGTAGGGGGATATGTGCATAGCTTGTTTACGATATTTAGACTGACGTGTTAGTAATCCTATTGTAGGCAGTTCGTGTGAGGATCTTGCCAACGTACCGTTATAAATCAGGTGTGTAACTAACAGCCTCTCATAGACTAGATCGGCAAAAGTCGAAAAGTCGAATTACCGAAAAGCTGATATTTTTGGGAACTTGCGAGTGTACAAATGCTCGTGAGATAGATCGGTTAACGTATATGGCAAACTAATGTGATTAGACTGCAGAGTGCACGATTTCGTGCATTTCGATATTTTGGGCTTAATGGGCCAAAATCGAGTTAATGGGCCAACGGGCCCAATACGGTAAAAATGTTCGGTAAGTACTTCTGTTAGTACGTAAATAGTGGAAGTATGCATGAAAACCCTAAAATAGTTAAATTACTAGAATACCCCTATGCATGGAAAATTACCATTATACCCCTAGGTACAAAATGACCATTATACCCCTAGGGTTAATCTTGATTGAAAAGCATGATGATTTGATTCTGTATGTTGTGTGCCATGATTTGTATATCTGTTGCATGGGGACATGGGTTATATTATGGAGGAAGCGTCCTGGTGGCTATGCCACAATTATTTGATCTAGTGGCTCTACCACATTTATCTGTTCTGGTGGCTCTACCACGATTATCTGTATCTGGTGACACAGTCACATTATCATTTACGCGACCATGCTGCAAATTACGTGGCGCGTAGCGAGCTTGGTGGGTCGAGTAGTCTCCCACAAGGTGTAAGGTTGGACGGGGGTGCATATGGTTGGATTTGGGTTGGGTTTCTGCATAAACATGTAATATCTGTTCTGTTTTGTTATGGGCCTATGGGCCTCATTCTGAAATCTGTTCTGGGCTAAGGCCAACTTAATCTGTTTCTGTGGTTTAAGCTGACATAGACTATGGTTGGGTTATTTTACACACTGAGTTTCCAAACTCATCCCTTATTTTCATCCATGCAGGTAATCCCCAACCATAGTGGGCTTGGAGCTGCGAGGGATTTGGAGTGGCCACACATTCTGCAAAATTTTAGTTTTCTTCTGGTGAATTAGACAGATTTCCTTTTTCTTAAATGTTCTGGGTTTTAAGTTGTAATAAGGCCCCTCTAATTATTATTTTTTTATGGTTTTGATAGGTTTTGCTAGAATAGATATGTTATTATTTTTAACTGTTGAAATTGAGTAAATTTAAGGCATGTTTTTAAAACAGTAATTAATTTCAAAATATCACGATAACAAGCAAAACTTCCGCAACAAAAATGTTTTTCCAAAGTTAATCACTTTTCTTAAAATGGACTTAAACGAATTGGCTTCCTAAGAATATACACAAAGTTAAGGTATGGCAATGGTGGTGTGCATGTCTAGGATTGGATTCGAAGGGAGCTTGGTACTTAAGCGGTCCGTCGAACTCACCTCCTCTTCTCTGGTTTCCTACTTGGTGCACAGCTTCCATTCACTTTAACCTATAATGATTCTAAAACACTAAGTGAGTTTTTCTAGATCTAAAATATAAAATGTTTTTTTTACGCTTCGATGTGGCACGTCAGATCCGGTCATAGCGTCTAGGCTGGGTTTGGGGTGTTACATCTTGGACGTTGGCATCAATTTGAGATTTATGTATAGGACCATGTCTGGGAAGTTGGCATCGTATATGAATTCGTGTAAGACCCTATCTGGGACAATGGCATCGATATTTGATTACATGTAAGACCACGTCTGGGACGTTGGCATTGTACGAGCTTTACGAGCTATCAAAGTATCCTTATTATTTTCGAACGGTTCAACGGGCATTATTGAGAAATAAATGATCAAGTGAATGTGTATCCGATTCAGGTACGTACGAAGGGTAAATAAAATTTGGCAATGAGAAGTAAGAATGAATATGATCATTTGAGATGTGAGCTATATGAGAAATATGATCTTGCAATTGTGTATTGCCATGATTCTTATATATGAATTGGTCTATATTTGTTTATGAGATAAGTTTATTTGTATATGGCATACTAAGCTTTGGAAAGCTTATTTTGTGTGTTTTTCAATTGTTTTATAGATTATCGAACTACTGTGAGCTCGGGGATCGTCAAGGATCGTCGTCACACTATTGAACGATAGTTTGGTACTTTTGAAGTTGTAAATATTAATGTATGGCATGCATAGGCTAGTGAGTATATGATATATTTTGTGTTAAGATTATAGCCATGAGATTTGGCTTACTTTTGGTTGTAAATGTTGGTATGTTTTAGCCATTTTAGTTGGTTTACGATATGTGCTTGAAAAGTTAATAATGTGATGTATTTGATGTCTTATGTGTGGCTTGTTTATGTGATGTTATGCTAGATTAATGATTTTGGCCTAATGGTTTGGTAGGTTTTGGTTATGGAATTGAGTAATTGAAATGGTTGTGTGTAGATGGCATGATATGTGTATGTTTTGGTGAATTTGGCTGCCTATAAGTGTATAGAAATGGTGTTATTTTGGTTAACTTGTATGCTTGTGGATAGGGTGGCAAAATGGCTTTACAAATAGCCTATTTTTGTCCACATGGGGCAGAGACACGGGCGTGTGTCTCAGCTGTGTGTGACACACCGTCATGTTGCACGATCGTGTGTCCCCTGGGATAGTCCTACAATTTAAAGTTAGTCTTGAGCACGACCTAGACAGACATGCGTGTCTAATGGCCGTGTAAGGCACATAGCCTTGGCACCTGGGCGTGTGTGGCCATTTGAAGGGTACACGGGCTAGACACACAGGTGTGTGGTCAGCTGTATGACCCAAGTCAATTTTGACCACGACCGAGACATATGGGCGTGTCTCCGACCATGTGGTACAAGTCAGTATGTATGTCTTGTTTTCACACGGTCTATGACACGGCGTGTCTGGTAACCGTGTGAGTCACACGGCCTGTTCACACAGCCGTGTGACCTATGATTGCAAAAATTTTTCTAAGTGTCTGAAAACTTTTATATGTGATCGGTTTAGTCCTGAACCCTTTCTAAAGCATTTTTAAGGTCTAATAGACCTCCTAAAGGGATTATATGTGTATGAATTGTTATGAAAGGATGATATATGATTGATGTTTGTGAATTGATTGTAGAATGTTCTAAAATGTCCGGTAATACCTTATAACCCTAGTCCGGCAACGGGTACGGGTTAGGGGTGTTACATAAGGTGCAGGGGACACACGACCAGAACACATGCCCATGGGGCAGACCATGTGTCACACACGGCATAGACACACGCCCATGTGTCTACTTGTGTGGACAAAATAAAGGCTATTTACCAAGCCATTTGTCACGCTCATTTACACCTACACTCACACAAGTTCAAAGGCATAATCTATGGCAGGTTTAAGCAACCAAAACATCCACAATCAAGGCTAAATCATATCATTCATTACCAACACTTAACATATTTACTATAGCATATTTTACCAAATCAATTCATACCAAACTCACATTCACAAGTGTCAACATGAATACTTCTATCATGCATAATTCTAACTAGATTTCCTAGCACACCAAAAGACCAATCTCATCCATTTCGTAACAAGTCGTTTAACCATAATAAACATATAGCAACCCATTACAAAACACATAAACAAAAAGGCATTAGCACATATACTTATATAAATGGGCTTACAACCATTTTAGGCAAAATAGGCCAATTACATGGCCAAACACCAAATCACCTTAAAACAAATATAAGCCATTACATTTGGCAAAATCAAATGACACATATAACAAAATGACCAAGTCCCTATACATGCCATATTCTCAAAATGTTTAAAATCATCGGTACCCAAAATAAAAGTTTGATAGTGTGATGCGACTTCCGACGATCTGCAATCTGAACTAGCTTGGTGACACTATAAAACATTGAAAATAAAACGGAGTAAGCTATATAGCTTAGTAAGCTTGTATGAGGAAATAAGAAACCTTACCATACATTAATCATGCAAGTAATATAACATAAGATAACACAATTTACCAGAATGTCATGATCATAATTCACTTCCATCAAAACTTACCTTGAAATTGTCATTTCATGATATATATATATATATAATCATAAGCTTCGAGTACATACCTATACCATATTGTAATGAATTTACACTTATTCTCATCTTCGACATACCCGTGAATCACTCGGAATAATAATGTTGGATACTTGGGAATCTTGCACACTAAGTGCCACATATGTAGCCAATGCTACCTCAATCTCATATTACATAATTACCCACTCTCGAGCTAATCAACGGGCCTGCTCACACAAGCTGTTAGTCAAGACGTAGCTACTTGGTGTTGCTCACACAAGCTGTCAAGTAATCGCAACATATATCAGTATACTCAACCACCGGTAGGACATACGAGACCAACACCCGGATCACATAATCACATAACACATGGTAACCCTAGTGACATGTCACTTGTATCCTAATCTATTCCTAAGGTTCAAACGAGATTTCTTTCTTATCGAACCGTCGTCGGACTTGTCCGTGGAGTTAAACTCGTCCACATAATAAATCATACAGTTCATGCAATATTAAATCATTTAAATACAATTATATTAAAGCTTATTTAACATAAGAACTTACATTGGTTACAAAAATGACTATTAGTTCAATTTAGTCTGCAACCTTGTTCTTTCCCCGTTCTAAACTAGAACTTCATTTTTCTTGATCTGTAATGTCAAATTTAACTTATTTAATCATCAAATTATTCAATTTGGCCCAAAAATACACTACGGCAAAAATTAAAATTTTGCCCCTAACCTTTTGACATTTTTACAATTTAGGCCTTAGGCTCGTAAAAATGAGTTTCATTCAATTTCCTCACAACCCAAGGCTAGCCAAACCTTTTTCATTCTCATGATAGCCCACATTTTTCATTTATTCACATTTTTCTACTCATTTTATACACTTTTACAAATAAGTCCCTATTTGTCTTTTTTGTCGAAAATCACTTTACAAAAGTCATTTAACAAACAACAAACATGCATTTTCTACCATCAAACATCAAAATACATACATGTTCAACATGGGTAAAATTTTAAACTTCATCTTTCTTTCAAATTAGTCCTTGAAATAGCTAAATCAAGTTACAACGATTTAAAAAATATAAAAATCATTAAAAATAGAACAAGAACGGACTTACAATCGAGCTTGGAAGTTGGCCAAACCCTAGTTATGGCTTCTCCTCATACAATTCGGCTAGGGGACTAAATTGAAGAAGATGGACACTGTTATTTGTTAATTTTGTCTTTATTTACCAAATGACTGAAATGCCCTTGATGAAAAACTTTAAAATTTTACCTAACCATGTCCATTTTTGTCCATACTAAAATATAATGGTCTAATTACCATTTATGGACCTCTAATTTAGAATTTCATGACAATTAGACACTTTTAACATAGAGAACTCAAGTTTTACACTTTTGCAATTTAGTCCTTTTAGTCAAATTGGACACTTAATCGATAAAATTTCTTAACGAAATTTTAACACAATTATTCTGTCATGCTGTAGACCTTAAAATAATAATGAAATAAATATTTCTGCTTTGGATTTGTGGTCCCAAAATCACTGTTCTAATTTGACCCAAAAACGGGCTGTTATAGCTTAAATCCCAAAAAATCTATCCAAATTCCTCCCATTGTCACAAAATCCTAGCTTATTGCTACTGCACACCTATCGTCGGTACAAAACACCTTGTTTCATCCATTGCCAAAAATTTGCCTATTTTTCAGGAAAAATCACCATGTCTCACGAAAGAACTAAATCTTCCAAGACCTTTGACGAAAATCCCGTTGTGATTCAAAATAAGAAAGTGAAAGAAAATTTTGGTTACATCTTCAAGAATCAACCTATGATGCCGAAAAAATGTTTCAACTTGGAAAGCAGTGATAAGATGGTTGTGCCTCTGCCGATTTGAAAGAAAATTGATGCCTTCAATTGGAATTACTTTTGCGATGCACGATCATTGCCCGATGAGGAGTTAGTTTGGGAGTTCTATGCCAATTTGACTAAGCCAGATGCTACTGAAGTTCTTGTTTGTAAGAAGAAGGTATCCCTAACTTCTAAGTCCATTAATAATTTTTTTAAATTACCTGATTTTGAAGAAGATGAATACTTTGCCATGATGACAAACATAAATTGAGATTTTCATCAACAAGTTCTTAATGTTGTGACAAATCTGGGATCCCAATGGATTATAAGAAAGTGTAGTAGTCATTCTTGCCGAAGGGAATATCTAAAACCATTGGCTAAGGCATGGTCTTACTTTGTTTGATATAGTTTCATGCCTATCTCACACAGTTCCACCATATTTATGGAGTGAATACTTTTGTTGTATGCAATTATGGCAGAAAGGTCTATTAATTATTGGGAAAATTATTCATAAAAAGATCCATGATTGTGCTAGAAAGAAGACCAGAAGTGCTTATTTCCCATAATTGATAACTTCACTTTGCTTAAGGTCCCAATTTAAAACAAAAGCAATCCTGAAGGGCCTGTATATTGAAGGTTGCATCATAGCCCATGATCTTAAAAGGTTAGTGGAGAATGTCTATGAACTAAACCCACTTGAACTGAGTTAACCAATATAACCGAAAACTAATGTGTTATCGAATAAATCTGAAACTGAGGCTAACTCAATTACTGAGACAGAAGAGGTAAAATCTGAGGAAGAACCGAATGATCCTAAACCAATAAAGGAACTGAAAGTCTCTGAACTAGGAGAGGAGTCGAATGCTGATGAGCCAGTTGAACCAAGTGTTGATCCTGAGTTGACTATTCCTACACCCACTCCTTCAAATACTATGAAGAAATCAGAATTGTCAATTATGATATATATGATGAAATTTATGCATGACCAACAATAGGTTTATTGGAAATATGCAAAGATTAAAGATGATTCTGTAAGAAATACTTTTAAAAATATCTCTAACAGTTTTGTTCCTGAGTCCCCAGATTATATCTTTGAGTCATAGAAGGAAGATAAGAATGTAAGCGAGGATGAAACATCAAAGAAGGAAGACGAGGAGGATAAGTCAAATAAATAAAAGGGGCAATTTCTTGTCTTTAGTTTTTATTTCTTTTTAGGTGTTTATTTTTATTTCCTAGTTAGAATTTTTACTTTCGCATAATAAAATAGCAAGCATGGCTAAAATAAGCTCAATGCCTCTTCAATAGAAAAAAATAAGGTGATGTGGTAATAGGAATGAAGATGTCTAGGATTGGATTGTGGAGAAAGGCTTGATACTTAAGCAGTCTTTATTACTCACCTCTCTTTTCTTGCAACCCTACCTGGTGTTCAGTTTTCATTCATTACTTTTTCTTTATAATGAGGACATTGTTTCCTTTTAAAGGGGGTAAGGCATTTCGCATGAATTTTAAAATATGTTTCAATCTTCTTAATTAAGTATGCTGAAATAAATGAATGTTTAGAAAGAATTCTTGTTAATAAGTATGTTCAAATACAAGCAAGATTTGTGATTTTATCTAAGTTATTCGTATGTTATCTTGAGTGATGGAATGCTTGTGTGATCTTAGTCTTATGTAAGATTTGCCATGAAAATTTGTTTTCTTTAGAAAAAGACATGTTTGAAGGTTTAAGTCTTTAGAATTGACTTAGTAACTTTCTTGAGGTGAACTCTTAGGAGATATAAGAATCTAATATGATATAGGCACTCTTTCTTTGGATCGTTTGAGCCTTTCAAGTCGACCTTATGAATTTAACTTTTAAAACTTAATTTTTGAATGGCTTGTTTATTGCATATTACCTACATTATAAGCCACACTAGCATCTTTTTTTATTTTTATCCTATTCTTTTGCACCTATCTTAACCAAAATTTGTCTTGATGATCAAAGTTGAGGAAAAATACAAAAAGATGTACATGCTCTTCACATTATTCACAAAAAAAAAGGGGTGAATGTAAGTTTGAAGAATAAAAGGCAAAGAAAAGATTGTTCAGAATCTCAAAAATAATGAGCAAAGTTTGTTCATAGTCTAAAAAAACACTAAAGGTTGAGTATGAGCTCGAAATAAGTTTAGGGGTGTTCCAAAGACCCAATTTTATGAAGGTTGTGACATAGAAAGATCCAAGACAAATTTGGGTTAAGATGATTGAACCTCAAAATTCACTTCTCTTTATCCCTACCTTTAGCCTAGCCCCATTACAACCTAATAAAAGACCTATTGATTAGATGATTATATCGACTACATTAGTGGAAAGGAATTACTAAGTTTAACATATGAAGACAATAATTAAACCTTGGGATTGCTATGTTTAGCTGATAAGGAAAGCATATTGATTGGTGAATGTTATGTATGTCTTTGAGAATGCATGCAAACTATGATTCATGTTGACATTATGATGTACGTAATATAAAGTTAGAAATAATATTTGCATTCGAGCTACTTATCAATAAAATGTATTTTTGAGCATTATTTTGTTGATGCATGATTATGTGTGAAAATTGATGCTGTTTTATCATTTTGCAAAATTGCCTTAGCAAAAATTGTGTTGTGCATGAACATTACTCGGGATGAGCAATGATTTAACTTTGGGGGTGTGTAAACTCAAAATTATATAGGGTTTGTATATATATTTTTACCACATTTTTACTTAATAAATGTGTTTATCTTGAGCAATTATTATTGAAATAAGTGAATTTTACTTAATTAGTAAATTTAGACATGAATTTAGAAAGTATGTGAAATTATGCTTAATTACATGATTTTCATGCATATTTAATATTAATTCATGTTACTTTATTGATGTATGTATTTTTCACTATGTAGGAGATCTATTGGAGGCATGATTTAAATAAAACATGGACATGTACAAGTTATCTATAACAACCCATTTTCAGTGAAATAGGAACAGTGGTTTTGGGACCACAAATCTAACTAGTAAATTATTATTTTATTATTATTTTAATGTCTATAGGATGTTAGTAAGGTCGTATTAAAATTTCGTTGAGAAATTTTGATGTTTTCATGATTAATTAAGTGAAAAGGAGTAAATTGTAAAAGGTGCAAAAGTGGAGTTCTATTTGTTAAAAGGGTCAAATGGCTATGAAACTTTAAAGTGAGTTGACATAGATGGTAATTAGACCATTTCTATAGTTAGTGGATATTCAGCAAGGTTTTATTGAAATTTTGATGTTAATTAAGGGTTAAAAAGGTAAATGTGTAATTAAAGGTTAAATTAAATAAAACCAAATAGCATTCATCTTCTTCAAGCTTTGTTTCCACCGAATTTAGAATAAAGAAAATCCATAGTTAGGTTCCTTGGTTCGACAACTACAATTGCTTGCATGTAAGTGATTTTGAGTCGTTTTTAATGATTTTTATGTTTTTGAAGTCGTTTTAGCTTAATCTAGCTTGCCCAGGAATCAATTTGTAAAATTGTTAAAGGTTGAGGGTTATGCCATGAATTTTCTTTTGTTATTCTTGATGTTAAATGGTAGATTATGACTTTTTTTTTGATATATAAACAAGTTTTGTAAAGTGATTTTTCATTAAATTTACATTTAGGGATTGATTTGTAAAAATAGTAAAAGTTCATGTTAAATTTATGAAATAATGATTGGTATGGGTTGGTTTAAGTCCCTAGAGAATTCGGTCAGCTTGAATGGGGGATTAAAATGCTTAGATTTCAATTTATGAGCTTAAGGACTAAATTATGAAAAGTTAAAATATTGGGTGCAAAATGATAATTTTGTATAAATATGAATTGTGGAATAAATTGAATGATAGAGGTATTAAATAGATTGAAATTGTCTATTTAGATCAAGATAGACCACGTACGGATCTAGATCGGGAAAAAGCTAAAACCTCAGATTAGTTCGACTTTGTTTCTACACCTTAGTCATCGAGATAAGTTCGTATGAATAATTATTGTTTTAATGCTATTTCAAATAGTAAGTTAATATGTTATTTATCACATGAATTGATTGATATATAAATCAATCAATGCTATGACGGTTATTGAGTCATGGTTGAACCTTAGGAATTCATAGGATACAAATGACATGTCATTAGGGATTTCATATTTCGGGTGCTGGTCTTGAATGTCCTACCAGTGGCTGAGGTCATGCATTTGTTACGGATACTTCACAGCTTGTGTGAGCAGCATTGTGTAGCTTACATTTTGACCTACAACTCGTGCGAGCTGCATCGAGTAGCTTACATTTCGACCCACAGCTCGTGTGAGCAGGCCCATTTCACAACTCGTGTGAGTAGGCCCATTTCATAGCTTGTATGAGCAATGATGTAAAGGAAATGTTACGGTTATATGTTTAAGCATACTTCATGTGAGCTTTCCTGAGTATCCAATAATATTCTAGATGGTTCAACGAGCAAGAAAAGGGATTGAAATGGTAAGTTTCTAGATGGAATTATACATATGCTCATGAAAAGATGAATGAATCAAATGATGAATGTTCATATGGAAATGACTTATCATATGTTTAATCCAAGTGATTTATGTATAAATGCACTAACTTGTGTATTGATGATGATGCATAGGCTTGTGCCAAGCTTGTGATTTGGATTACATTATGCTAACACTTAATGTTATATAAATGAAATGGTAAGTTATGTTTCATGTTCTACGAACTTACTAAGCATTATGTGCTTACGTTGTTTCTTTTTTATGTTTTATAGATTATTGAAAGCTTGATCGGTTTGGAAGCTCGTAGGAGACCTATCACACTATCCAACATAAATATCAGTAGTTTTTGATGTATTGAAAGCCTACAATGGCATGTATAGGTGGACTTATAATGATGTTTAGTTGAATTTTTAATGGATGATTTGACATGTATAAGTTAGGAATGTTATCTTGGTTTGGTACATTTGATGCCTTGTTTTGTGTCATTATGACTATATCATGTTTCATGTTTTTGAATGGCTCAAATGACATGTTTTGTAAAGGAATAGTAATGGTTAAGTTGTGGTATGTTGGTAAGTTTTGGAACTAGTGATTGATGAATGGTAAGTGGTAAAATATGCATGTTTAGGCAAGTTTTGAAGAATGCATTTGAGGTGCCTTTGAATGGCATATTGGTTAGCTGAATTAGGACTTTTGGAATGGTAATTATATGCAAGTTTATGTATGATTTGATGCCTTGTAGGTGTGCACATATGGTTCAAATATTTATACATGAATTGGTGTTGGGAATGACTTGTTTTGGGTGAATTTTAGGTCCACACAACCTGACTCAGCCGTGTGTGACACTTGACCTGGCGACACGACCGTGTGTCCCCGGTTCCTTTGCATGCAAAGCCTGGCACACGGGCGTCTGACACAACCGTGTGACCCTACTCAGAGAGGTACACGGGTGAAGACGTGGGCTATGACATGGCTGTGTGTTTCAACCGTGTGAGGTACACAGCCGTGTGACCCCTATATCCAAATTTTTGTAACTTTTTCCTAGACTTTCAAAATGTCTTCAATTTAGTCCTGAATCATTTCTAACGTATTTATAAGGCCTCGAGGGCTCGATTTAGGGACGATATGTATATGAACGATTTATAATATGATTATGATAGTGAATGAAATGTATGTTTAAATGTTCCTTTTGTATAGTAATGCTTTGTAACCCTAATCTGGCGACGAATACAGGTTAGGGGTGTTACATTATCAATGTTATTGGCAAGACCATGCAATTTAGGGCACGAGGTTGACTACTTGACCCAATAAAGAAGGTGATGAAAGATGGACATGTCTGCTAAGTTTTTGAACTGAAGAACTGTCCAACAAGGAGAACTAATAGCCCAAATTTAAACCTACTTTTAGTAAACTCAAACCCTTCCGTTCACCTATAAATACCTTTCCATCCTCATTCATACCTCATCCTTCACAACTCATTTCTCTCCTCTCATTAGTATTTTATCCATATTTTATTTCCCTTTTCCTTCCCTTGCATAGCCACCCATCTCCTTCCCATCCTTTAGCCACAAAAGCTTTGTTAAAAGCATTCTTTGGTCGTCCACCTTAGGAACTCCTTAGCAAAAGAAGCATCGAGTAGAACAGAGGAGCACATCAGTCAGAACAGATCTGAAAGGCTGCCGAACTGAATCAGTCAGAATAGGTTCGGAAGGCTACTGAACTAAATATAGTTTACTCTTTCCTCTTGTTATTTATTTTAATTATGTTTGCTTTGAGTTTATTGTTTTTGACATCAACAATGATATTTTAAATCCTATTTTCTAGGATGATTATGTTAATTCAATAAGATCTATTTTATTCATGTTTAACATGTTTAGGCATCAGTCAATCATGTTTTCAATTAATATCATGATGCATTTCATTCATACGTGATTGGGTGCACTCAGATTAGTTGAGCGATCCTTACCAAACGACAACTAGTAGACACGTAATTGAAAAATGCAATGCTCAATTTAGATCCTTAAACTCGACTAAGTTGAGGTTCGTAATATCTTTAGTTAGCTTTATTGCCTTGCATAGTTTTTAGGTTTATGTAATTAAACTATTGCATATGTAAATGTCCCTATGACCTTACATAAATGCTAATAAACCCTTAGTTAATATGATCAGTAAAATGAATATTTAACTAAGTAAAAGACTCAGAAAGGACTTAGTTTGGTTTCCAAACTCATGAAAGATCGAGTTGCCATAGAAGTATTCTCGAACATTGTTAAGCATGATAAAGTAAATTGAATTGATTAATATAATTATCCTAGCCCATTTAATGTTGATTGTTTTTGTTACTAAAGCCATTCATTCATACATTAAGGTAAATTGCATTTAGATTAGAATTTCATAAGGATCAATCTTTGCATCTAATTAATTTTACTTAATTTAATCATCACCATCCAAATCACTGAGTTTTTACATCAAATTGTGAATTTATAATTTTAAAACTAATTGATTAAGCTTGTACAGTCCCTATGGAGATGTAACTTATTTTACTTACTTATTACTTGAACGATTGTGTATACTCGTGCATATTTCTCGTTACACCCCCCAAAAAGAGAAACAAACTCATGAAACACACACCTTCCTCCTCCTCCTCCTCATTTTTTTTCTTCTTCTTCTTCTTAAAATAAAACCCTAAACTCCATTTAAAAAACCTTCCCTTCTTCAGGCTGCCACTACCACGATTGGGTGTCGTTCGCCTACCCTTCTACTCCCTAACCACTACTGCACCTTCACCCAAAAAAATAGTCACTTTTTCAAGCCATCGTCCTTCATCCTTAAATGTTAAAGCACTACACCTACAGCCATAAACCACGCCACGATTCAACCCTACATATCACCATACCTACACCCCGCTTTCAACACCACCGTACTCATAACAAAACCCCTACCGACCAAACGCTGCTGTGAGCTGCCACAACAAACATTGCTAATTGCTTCTCAACTACAAAATTCAAATGCCGATGCCGCCGCAGCTATTGTTTGCACTAGATATCAAGCGACCGAAGGTTTCCCTATTTATCTTAATCGAGGTCGCAACCAATTGTCAGCACCACCCATTATTGACATTGATGAAGAAGATTCATAACCGTCTCCACGGCTACCAATACAAGTTGTTGGATCGAGTCAACACCTTCGTCGAAGGAGCTCAAAATCGGACGAGGTAGAAAATCCACAAATTAGTTCAGATGCTTCTTATAGAGTAAGGTATGGTGCCCTAGATATCTAATTGATTTTTACTTGCTAGCATATACAATAGGACAGTCAGACGGAACCAAAATCTCCAATTACCATGACTTAGAACCTTTGAACCAACACGAGCAACCTTCTATGCGCCGAACGAGGGCAGACACTATACGTACTCGATGGTAACCATCACACTAGCCAAGTGAAAAGCCAATATCAACTGCAAACAACAGTACTAAGGTTAATAGTCTGCTCGAAGAAGAGTGTCAACCACCTAGAAATGATATGCATGGCTAATGAGGGCGTACTTACACAGTATCGCTGGAGGCAAGATTTTGAGGTTTTTGAAATTTTAAAGCCTTAATTTATGTGATGATGTCTTTAGTTATTTTGATACTATTGGTTAGACATTGAACAAGATACAATGAAATTTGACATCGCCCAATCCTGATTTATAAGAGCATCTCTCTCTTTACCCTCGATATACTTAATTTATGTGATGATGTCTTTAGTTATTTTGATACTATTGGTTAGACATCTCATGCGAATATTGAATGTGTTGCATTCTATGAACTTGTATATGAATTTTATACAACCTAGCAATTTCAATGCTGACGCCACTTATTCCGCTCTGACTAACTCTATATTCCGTACTTACAATAATAAGACTTTTAAAGCCTTACCAGTGCATGAATCGACCCTAATATACATTCATAGATTTCTTGCTTCTAGTTATTCGAGTCGTAACAAAACTTCGTCTACCTTAACAAAGAAGAAATTATTATTTTTATGGTGTATGCACTTTGGTTATAGGGTCAATTTAGGATATTGGTTTTTGCATGGTTTCCATGCTATTTTACGAGCTCACCGGCCACTCATTCTCGATCCATATATCACGCATTCAGCCACACAAAATTTTCCATCTAGAATTGATTTCTCATCTCCTAAATGTACATAAGTTATGGATTGTTTAGATGAATATTATCTAGATTCAATAGGGTTGCTTGCCGACACACCTACTGTGTATCATTTTGTTCCCCCAAGTACACGAATTGTTTACAACAATAAAGTTTTTTATCGATGACACAATCCAGCTCCTAAGGAGTAAGAGAAGTAGCTATATTGCAAAGCGGCCACATCCACCATCCTTCACCAAATTAAAATGGGGAGTACACTTAACCCGTATTTTTATTATTGTTTTAAAATTACACATTGAGGCCAATGTGGGCTAAGTAGGGAGGATTCGTAGGACATGCCATGGTATTTCTTGTTTTGCAACCTATTACTTGCCCTTCGTTGCATGTGTTAATTCTTGTACTAAGATTATTCCTTAATTTGTTTTGAATTGAACCTTCAATTCCTATGCTTAGCTAAACAAATGATTGGGTAATTCATGAATAATTATTTATTTCTTAATTTGATTGACAACTGTTTTGTAAAATTGAAAATATTATGGCTAAGTCAGTATTCATGAAAATTGTTAGCTCTTTAAACTTGCTTAATAAAAGTACTCCAGTCTCATTTAAATAATTTTATCTTCTGTAAAAAAAAAAGGTTGAAATAATAAAATATATAGACATACTCCACTGATGGCTTAGTTATGAGTGAAGATTTCAGAAATGTGACCAAATTGAGTAACCGAGATGAGGTGCTTGGGTTGTCATCTCATTTCGCATAAAAAGATTCGAGTTACGAATCGAAACTTACAAATACTTCGCTAATCAAGATGCCATGAGTAAAGAAAAATAATATATTTGGAGATGTGTCAAATTGAGTAATCGGGGTGAGGTGGCTT
Organism: Gossypium anomalum; assembly: GCA_025698475.1. Classification (NCBI taxonomy): domain Eukaryota; kingdom Viridiplantae; phylum Streptophyta; class Magnoliopsida; order Malvales; family Malvaceae; genus Gossypium; species Gossypium anomalum. The sequence goes on from CM046968.1 coordinate 22,551,501, forward strand.
CGTTTTCATCTCATTTTGCATAAAAGGATTCTACTATGTCCCAAACTTGTTAAAAATTTTGATTGAGAACGATCGCCTTGAAATTTTGATTAAGCTTTAATTTAGTGAAGTAGTTGAGCTTTGCATAACAATAGAATTTTATAAACCACTTGTTGGTTAAACATGGCAATTGTTTATTCATGCTTCACTTAAATTGTTTGCATTACGCTTGGTTGTGGAAAGAGACTTGATTTCGAAAAATTTTGTTGAATGATTTCTAGTATGGGAATACACAACATGCTTAAGGACAAGCATAGTCTAAGTAAAGGCCATTTGGTAGCAAGCTAATTTTTTGTGTTTAATGTACTTATTTTTTGTCAAATTTTGAATAGAACGCTACTAAGTTTGTGGTTTCTTGTTTAAATTTTATTAGGATGCAGTTGAAATGTCGAAGTTCAAAAAACAAGCAAATTGGGATCAATTGGAATAAAAAAGCAAGGAAATGGGCCAAATTGAAAAGTTGTAGAATTGGTAGTTGATAAAATTATCAGATTTTGATTTTGTCAAATCCTATAATTAGAAAATTATCTATTTTTTTTGTTGTTTTTAATCATAATTTTAGGAGGAAATCATGCTAAATTAGCTTCTGAGAGGTGTATAAAAAGCCTTGTAATTGTGGCTTGGGAATATACAAACTTGAGACTTGAGTTCAAAACAATTATTGCTTTCTTACGTCTGTAGCTTGCCAAGCATCTTGCCATATCTTTTTTTTTTCCTATTTTGGTGTAGTTGCTCTTTAAGTCCCCTCCATTTTTCACCTATCATAATTACATTAAAACTCATTCTCATAATTGAACAAAGCATGATTACTCTCATGCTCAACTAATCCCTATTTAGCTTTAGACCAGTTATCGTTCTGATCGAGGATTATGGGAGATGAAATTGCACTAAAACCTTACAACATGATATTCATTATCTCTCTGGAATATAGGATACTGACATTCGTCCTTCAATTTTAGCTTAAAGTGCATGTTGGTAGGAAGTTGTTTTGGCGTATAGTTGGGAAAGTGAGTCAGTCATCTGCTGTATTCGAGTTCCCATAAACAAATTGGCATGTCTAGTTGGAAAAAGCTAGTTGGATTTCCTCAAGGGAGATAGAGATCGAATTTAAACAACCCATGTGGTTGATGCCATTAATTCAAGTTGGGCTCTTCTAGATCACAAGGCTACTGAGATCTTAAATTGTTGACGTGTGTTACATGGTTAGATAACTGGTAAGGGTTGGTTTGCAAGTCATACCAAAACCAACTACACAAGGAAGAGTTGGTGGTTGAGGCATCCTTGATAGCTATAACCAATTTATCGTTTGAAAGGAAAAATCCACTTTTAAGGATAAATTCGAGTCCGTAGTGTACCAAGGCTAAGGCTAAGAATTTGCATATTTGATTTACTAATTTAATTTTATTTTGCAAGTATCGTTCTGTTATGATTTCATTCTATTAATTTTTAAATTTTGTATCAACTAAAATCTTTTTTTTTTTAAGTTTAGCACGCGACGAGTCATTGGCACAATAGCTGCCTAACGGCCTCCAGACATACTAACATCCAGAGTTTTAATACTATAGTAAAAGATATATAAATGAGGCGGTATCCAAAAATAAACGGCTCTAATTGTAATATAGTTACAATGGAGTATGTGAGTACCCCGAGGATCGTATCCAAAGGAGGCGAGTGGTAGATAAATTTTAACCTAAACACTAAAAGATCTAATTAGTACTTTAGTTTGGTTGTAGTACGAAGGTAAAATAAAAGGAGTTTTTAGAATAACATAAAGATTCAAGATTCAAGAGATTGAAGAATAGAAATAATCGGATCTGATTATGGGTGATAAGCTCGCTTCGGCAATCCCCATCAATTGTTGCTTTGGGTTCCTCGTCAATCAACTAGTCGTTATCCTAGTAGGATCTTTTGATCTTCTACTCAAATAACGAGTCAAAAATGACTACTTATCTTCCAACCTCACAGTCCAGACCGGTTTGGGTGAATGTGTTCATAGATGGGCCATGCCAATTTTGGGTTAATTCCCACCTTGATGACTTTCTAGGGTTGTCAGGCCTAGGGTTTGTTTTATGTTCTTCTTCTCCCAAACAGCTGATCCGTTGAGTATCCCTGGAAAATAGATAACAAATCATACCTCCACTTGCTAATCCCTTATAGAGGGATTAATTCCTCATGGTCTCAATAGACAATATAAAATCGATATAAGGAGAAAACATGCTAAATAAATCGACAATATAGAGTTTACGAAGTAGCTTGATTGTATTAAGATTGATAGCGAATTTGAAAGGTTTAATTATCTTCACAATTCAAATATCTCAAAATAGAACAATAACAAATGAAAATAAATCTAACCTAAGAAAAGAGAAAAATGAACTGAAATTAAAAGACTAATTTTAGGCTAATTGAATGTTGTCTTTTACATGTGTCAAAGGAGCTTATTTATAGATCTCTGGTGGTTGTCGTCCTTCACCCTAGTTTGATTGTTCAAGCCAAAATGCCCCCTGGCTTGTGCTTAGTTTTATCTAGATTCGATGTCGCGACACACCAGGACTTGTGTCATGACATAGGAGTCAATATACTCCCATTGTGGTATCTTCAGGGGTATGTCGTGATACCATTAGTCTGTGTTGTTCCTTATGTTGTGACATCAGACCTTCTGTGTTGCAATGTAGTGACAGTTATTTATTTGGTATGCCATCTAATGGTCTCCTGCACACTTATAAAATTCATTAGCTCACCCTTAGGCCTCATTCGACCCCTAAGGTTAATAAAAGACTTAATTTGCACATTTTATTAACTTAATGGAAACTTAAGAAAACATAATTAAAACCTAATAAAAATGCTTATCTTCAAGCTCATAAAGTGTAGAAATTAGTTTAATCTGCTACACTGAATTATAACAGATCAGAAGCCCAAACTGAAAAAATCTGACTCAAAAAGAAAAAGAAAAAAAAGAGCCTAAAACTGCCCCAAAAGAAAAAAAAGAGCCTAAAACTGCCCCCCCAAAAAGAGAAATAGACTTATGAAACATACCCCCTCCTCTTTCCCACTTTCTTTTTCTTCTTCATCTTCTCCATTTTTCCTAAAATAAAACCCCTAACTCCATTAAAAAACCTTGCCATACTCACAACCAAAACCCCTATCGACCAATGTTGAGCTTTCAATCATTGAAAAAGAATTAGCTATTGTTTTTTCTTTGGAAAAATTTAGATCATATTTGTGAGATACTAAAATCAATTTTTTTGACCATCCAGCTTTAAAATATTTTATTGGAAAGAAAGAGGCAAAATCGAGGTTGATTAGATGGATTCTGCTTTTACAAGAGTTCGACCTCGAGATAAAAGACAAGAAAGGGAGTGAGAACTTAATAGCGAATCACTTAAGTTCATTGCTTCTCTCAAAAGACGATATGTCTCTGATGTAAGATTTCCCAAACGAGAATCTATTTATGGCACAAACTGTTTACCCATGGTACGCAGATATCGTCAATTACCTCACTACATGTATTATCTCTTCTAACTTATCATGTTCTAAAATAGACAAAATCAAATGATATCCAAGGTACTATATTTGGGATGATCGTTACCTATGGAAACATTGTTCCAATCAGGTAATCTGATGATGTGTCACAGAAATGAAGGTTAAATATATTCTTTCGTACACGCTAAATAGGGATTAGTTGAGCTTTTAACATCATTGTACTCACAACCAAAACCCCTACCTACCATTTACTACCCAACTAAAAACCCCACCAAATGCCGCCATGAGCCGCCGCCACAAACACCGCAGATTGCTTCTCAACTACAAAACCCAAACGCTGACATGACCATAGCAATGGTTCACACTAGAAATCAAGTGATCGATGGTTTCCTTATTTCTCTTAATCGATGTCACAAGCGATTGTCAGCACCACCCATCATCGACATTGATGATGAAGATTCAGAACCATCTCTACTGCCACCAATACAAGTTGTTGGACTGAGTCGACATCGCTGTCGAATGAGCATAACACCAAATGAGGTAGAAAATCATTAATTAGTTCAGATACTTTTGATGAAGTAAGGTATGGCAACCTGAATCTCCAATTAATTTTTTTGTTACTAACATATCTAATAGGATGTTCAGAAAGAACCAACACCTCCAATTACAATGTGGTAGAACCTTAGAATCAACACAAGCAACCTCTTATGTGTCGAGCAAGGGCAACCATCGCATGTGCTCGACGAAAACCATCACACCAATGAAGTGAAGAGCCTGTATCAACTTTAGACAATAGTATTAAGGCTGTTAGTATACCGAGGCCACCAAATAGTCTGCCCAAAGAGGAGTATCAACTATCTAGAGATAATAGGTACAGCCAGTGAGGGCATACATACACGGTACCGCCGGAGGCAAGGCTTCTAGGATTTCTAAATTTTACACCTCTAGGACACCAAACAAGATATGATGAAATTTGACATCACCCAATCTTAGTTTGGAAGAGCATCTCTGTCTTTACCCTCGATATACTTAATTTACATGATGATATATTTAATTATTTCGATGCTATTGGTTGGACATCTTATTCGAATATTAAATGTGTTGCATTCTATGAACTTGTATATGAAGTTTATGCAACATTTAGTTTCGATGTAAGTGCCATTAGGACTGTTGAAACTCAGAACATCGTCTGTTTCTAATTTCTTGATAATAAATTTAGAATGTTAGTTTCAAATTTGAACATAGATATGGTTTCATTGACACTAACGATGTTTAATACGATTCATACCATACTTCTTTACTTGACATACCTAGTGATTTAGACGTCGGTGCTACTTATTTGACTCTGAATAACTCTATATTTCTCAATTACAATTCTAAGACCTCTAAAGCCTTACCAGTGCATGAATCAACCCTAAGATACATTCATATATTTCTTGGTTTTAGTTATTTGGGTCATAACAAAACTTTGTCTACCCTATCAAATATGAAATTATTATTCTTATGGTTTATGTATTATGGTTATAGGTTCAATTTAGGATACTGGTTTGTGTGTGGTTTCCATATTGTTTTACGAGCTCACCAGCCACTCATTCTCACCAATACATCACGTATCTAGCCACACATTTTTTTCATTCAAAATTTATTTCTCATCTCTTACATGACCATATTTCAACTGAAATACGTCTGCATGCGAGTTTCTTCAGCACAAGATCTGATACATATGTCACTTCACCACGTATTGTCATTTGTGTGGCTTAGTTCCACATTTGTGGTGTGTAGGGTTGGATAGGCCTTTCAAGGTCCTATATGGTGTGCATGGTTGGTTGGGCTTCCTATATCTCTTACGTGGTGTGAATGGGGATCAAAATGGTGTTTTACTGGATGGGCGGTTCCATTCTTTATTTGATGCTCACATTCTGGATTAGATTACATATTTGTTTGTCTAAACGTTTGGTTACTTATACTAACTTGTTTTCGTTAAACCAAATAATCTTCTTGATTAAGTAATGTATGTGTTTGGAATTTTGTATTCGCATTTTGTATTACTGATGTAAAGTTTTCATATGTCTGATCGGTGGTTCGAGTATTGTAATTGTGGCATTTTGGATTGTTTCTTCGTCTTTTGCTTCTTACGATTAGTTTTGGACTCACATGTAACACCCCTAACCCGTAACCATCACCGAAATAGGTTAAGAGGCATTACTGGACTAGTAACTCAGTTCAGAACAATCATTTATCAAATATCATCTCATTTTAGTAAATATCATTCATTCACAATCAATATGTACTTAAATCGAACATATAAAGCTTAAATCTTGCATTCGGGACTAAATAAATAACATATTAAAGTTTTGGAAACTTAGAAAAATTTCAACATTTCAAGTGTCACACACCCATGTGAACAGGCCGTGAGCTTCACACGGCTAATAGACACGCCCATGTCACAAGGTTGAGGACATGCCCGTGTGCCAGGCTATGTGAAAACTGGAGAGTATACTGACTTAGGTCACACGGCCAACCACATGCTCGTGTGTGAGACCGTGTGAAGCATACTGATTTCAATTCCATTTCAACACCAGGGGACACACAGCCATGTACTTAACTGTGTGTCACACATGGCTGAGACACATGCCCGTGTCTCTGCCCTTGTGGACAAAAATAGGCTATTTGCAAAGCTATTTTTGCACCCTATTTTCACAACCATACACAAGCATAAATGGCCACATTTCATAACCCGATTGGCAATCATTCCATAACATTTCATATACATAATATATTAATTCAACTTGGTACTCAATTACCTAATTAATATCATGCATAATCCATTTATATGCCAAATACATACCAAGACATCATTTGTACATTTTTATTCCATCAATTCCTTGCCCAAAACATACCATAATTATACACTTATAAACAACCAAAACATGGTACCAAAATAAGCCAAATCACATGGCTTAACTCATTCACAAAACATACCAAAATCATGATATCAAGTAACATAACTAACATCTTTTAAACTAGCCTATACATGCCATATTTACAATATCCACAAGTTCAAAAGTACCAATCGAAAATTGGATAGTGTGATGTGCAACTCCAATTTGTCCGAAATGAGTGAGCTAACGAGCCTCTATAAAACATAGAAAAAGGAACAGAGTAAGCTTTATAGCTTAGTAGGCCCGTATAATTTAGAATTAAACTTACCATTTATACATAATTAAGGAAAATTACTAAAATAAACTTCATACAATTTCCAAATGCCTATCACAAGAATTCATCCATTGTTTAGACATATTAATACATGTAATCATCCATTTTCACAATTCAATAATCAATATAACTAGTATTCAACATTTCATTCTTAATCATAAAACCAATAGTCCATTCAATAATAATTCTCATCCATATAAATAGAATTTATGCTCGTTGAACCTATTAGAACTTCAACGGATACTTGGGTGATAAACATCAGTAATCCTTCAATTCATTATCATTTTTGCTCTTTCCAGCCATGATCGGTAAGCTCCTCTTGAGCTGACAAACAGTAAGCTCTATTGAGCTGAAACGTTAAGCTCTATCGAGCTAAACAATAAGCTCATACGAGCTGAAACGGTAAGCTCCAATGAGCTGAAAACAGTAAGCTCTTACGAGCTGATATATCGGTAAGCTCATACAAGCTGTGGTGAGTCCCCAACAAATGCAGGAGCTCGACCAAAACGATAAACCTAGTGACATGACACTTGTATCCTATGAATTCATACAGTTCAACTGGGGCTCGGTAACCAATAGATTATATCGATAAGGCATTCATATCTCAAGCATATCAATTATACACATTCATTTCAATAATTACAAGTATATAAAAGTTCGATTCTAATTATACGAACTTACCTCGTATCTTCGGATAAAACTATCGGCTATTCGTCCACTTTCCATTTTCTCTGATGTAGTTTCGGTATTTGCTTATCTTGATCTATATAATATCAAATTAACTCATTCAAACTTTCATTCAATTCAATTTAGCCTAAAACATTTATTTTGGCTAAATTACAATTTTATCCCTAGACTTTTGACTACTTTGCAATTTAGTCCTTAACACATAAAAATGAAAAATTACACAATTAGGCCATAACCCATAGTAGCCAAATTTACTATATACTACTAGCAGTTCATATCTTTCATTATTTCACACTTTTAACCACATAATTTTACATTTTCTCAATTGAATCCCTATTTGACATTTTTGTCAAAAAACACTTTACAAAACATGTAAAACTATCATCAAGCTTCCATAATCTATCATTAAACATCAATTTACTCAACTATTCAACAATGGTAACATGTTAAATCCTCAACCATTTAAAAATCTAGGATACAGGCTAGCTAGAATACTAAGCAACGATCTCAAAAACGTAAAAATCATTAAAAATTGAGTCAAAATGACTTACCAATCAAGCTACCATAAGGCTGAACCCTAAAATAATTTCTATGGCTTCTTCTTCCTTAAAATTTTGGCTAACCAAGATGAATATGGAGCCTTTATTTGTTTTTATTTTATTTATCTTATAATAATAACTATTTTACCTATTTACCCTTAATAATAAACATAAAAATCATGCAATTTAAGTCCATTACCGTCCACTCATGTTATTAGTGGGACAATTTCAATCCAAGTACTCATACATTTTAATTCTAAAGCTATTTAATACATTTAAACAATAGAACTCAACTTTTACGCGTTACACGATTTAGTCTTTTTTATCAAATTAAGCATTTAAACGGTAAAATTTCTTTAAGAAACTTTCACATAATAATTCTATCATGCTGTAAAATTTAATAAAATAAAAAATAAATATTTTGAGCTCAAATTTGTGGTCCCAAAACCACTGTTCTGATTTGACCCAAAAACGGGCTGTTACATCACACTGAGCTTGTGTAGCTCACCCTCTTAGTTTTCCCTTTTTCAGGTACTCACAGTTTCTGTAGATGGATTTGGCATGTTGGAGGTCTCAAAGTAATGTGTTTTAAGTCAGGCTAATAAATTGATTCTGCAAATTGGAAACACAAAAATTTATATACTTTTTCATACCCAATTTTACTTAAATTCATGCAAATCCGGTTAAATTCTTGTCGAAAAATAATTAAATATTATAAACTAATTAAATTGTGTTAAAAATATAAACATGGCAAATTTATTTAATTTTATACTTAATTTTGATTAATTTTGACTATTTTTGACAGATTCGCGCAAAGAGCGAAAATTGGCTCGGCTGACACTACTGAAAGCACAAAACCGAGAAGCAATTTGAAGTATTGAGGCACGTTAATTTCCAGCCTAAGATGGTCCAAAAATGTGTATTAATTCATAATTTAATTAATTTTAATTTATTCCCCATTTAATTTGGGTTAAATAAATTATTTTTAATTAATTTTAGAGAAATGGTCCAGTTGAACCGCACCGGTCGAGCCAAATTGGGTGAACCGATCCAGCCACTAAATGGGCAGCCCAGAACCGTCCATATGCTGACCCAAATCAGAATTTTAGCTGATTAAATATGCTTGCAAAAAGGCCCTCAAAAGACTTCTAAATTGCATTCAAACCCCACCTTAATTTATGGCTTTATAGATTTGCCCCAAGCCTAAAATAGCAAAGTTGAGACTCTCAACTTTGCCATGTGTTGGCCGGCCAAGGGAGGCCTCTTTGGCTGCTGGAATTTGCTATTTTTAGCAGCCACAATCAGCTATAAAAGCCACCCCTTGCTGATCATTCAAGGCATCCCCTCACTTCACATCATTCTCTCATTCCCTCTCTCACTTTTCTCTCATTTTTTCCATTCCATTCCCTCTTGTTCAAGTGCCGATTTCTTCTCTTGGGAAAGCGACTCTCATCAGCCATTTGGAGTAGCAATTTAGGTGTTCATAAGCCACCTTGATAGCAGGAGCAACTAGTCAAGCCACGGAGAAACACCGGATTTGCTTCTTGCTCCCTATCTCTTTAAATTTTGTTGTTGTTTTGACCAACATGATTATGAATATTTATGCTATTGAAATGGTTATTTTAATCAATTCAGCTTAAATTGTTAAAATCATGTTTATGCTATTATAAGCCTCGGTAAGATGCTTGATTAAGTAAAATCATGCCTACGTTATTCTTGCGTTACGATTGTGAGGTAACTAATGAATTAATTATTTAAATGGATTGCAATTGTAATTAATTGACATAGTACTTAATTAGTGCATGTTTATTCTTCTAAGGTAGCTGAAGGCTAAATTAGCAATGTATCTGGTGATATTATTGCCTTGCATAACTTGCAAGATTATTGTGATTAAATTGTTTCAAGGTAGGGATACCTTGTTACTTCACATAGTCTTTTATATGCTTATTGGATTTAATTAATCGTTTGAATTGACATAGGGAGATGCAAGAGATTGGTTTAATTTAATGAGTATGTATGTGCAATACCATGTTTGCTTGCTAGAATTTGTTTAGTCGGTTGAATTGATATAGGGATATGTCAAGAGATGAATGGATTTTTGTATGTAAGTTTGTTCATAAGTTAACAAATTATCAGGTTGCTGTAAAATTATTCGTAACAGTATGAACATGAGTATAATAATTCTAAGTTAAAGAATTATAATTAATCCAACACAAGTATATTACATTGATTAAATCTTATTTGAAATCGTGCATTAGAACTACCTTGTCTTAATTTAATTATTTACTTAGTTTTTAAATAGTCGTTGACCATCTTTCAACATCAAAATATTTTTACCTAGCCAAAGTGTTTTACAATTAATTTCATAAATAATTCTTTTTACAGTCCCTATGAGTACGACAACTCGACATTTACTTGTCACTTTATTACTTGTTGCGATTGTGTACACTTGCACATTTTTCCGTTGTTCCAAGTTTTTGGCGCCATTGCCGGGAACTGTTTTAAAAAGCCATTATTTGTGAATTTTTTAGTCTTACATTTTGGTTTATTTTCCTGTTTAATTTTTAACTTAATTAATTTTTCTTTGATAATTTCAGGTGTTTATGAGTATTGACTAGATCATTGACTTACTCCCGATGGACCCTGAGATAGAATGAACCTTTCGACAGTGAAGAAGACAAGCGAATCAGAGAGGACTGAAGGAATGAATTTCGAGAATATGAATCAAGGAAATGGAGCAAGCCTTGCTCAAAATCCTATCCTTATTGCTGACAATAGGGATAGAGCCCTAAGACAATATGTTGTTCCAGTATTTAACGATCTTAATCCGGGCATTAGGAGACCCGAAATTGAGGCACAACAATTTGAGCTGAAGCTAGTTATGTTCTAGATGCTTCAGACTGTGGGCCAATTCAGTGGGATGCCTACTGAAGATCCTCATCTTCATTTAAGACTATTTATGGAGGTGAGCGACTCTTTCAAATTAGCTGGAGTTATCGAAGATGCACTACGATTGAAGCTGTTTCCGTACTCACTAAGGGACAGAGGTCGAGCCTGGATGAATTCATTGCCACCAAACTCAATCTCTACATGGCAAGAGTTAGCCGAAAGATTCCTCATGAAGTATTTCCCGCCTAGCAAGAATGCTAAGTTGAGGAATGAGACCACTGCCTTCCAACAAACGGATGATGAGTCCTTGTATGAGGCATGGGAATGATACAAAAAACTATTACGAAAATGCCCTCATCACGGAATCCCACATTTGCATCCAACTTAAGGCATTTTATAATGGTTTCAATGCTCACACAAAGATGGTAGTGGATGCTTCTGCTAAGGGTGCTCTCCTTTCTGAGTCTTATAATGAGGTTTACGAAATCATCGAGAGGATCGCCAGTAACAATTATCAATGGCCGACCAATCGAGCCGCGTTAGGAAGACGAGTCGCTGGAATACATAAAGGGGATGCTTTCACTTCACTCGCATCTCAGGTATCTTCAATATCTTCAATGCTTAAGAATCTTACCACTAATGGGTCTAATAGTTTTGCAGCCCAACCACCTCACCAATTTGAGAGTATATTGTTTTGTGAATGAGCCATGAAAGGTTATGAGCATATTATTTTATGATAATTAGTTGACGTTTATTTTCATGCAACTTACTAAGCTTTATGTTTACCCTATTTCATTTCCATTTTCTTATAGTGCCACCAAAGTAGCTCGAGGATCATCGCCTACATCGAAGAAGCCAGTCACACTATTCTTGAAGCACTTGGTATAGCTAGTTTTATCATTTTGACTATGGCATGTATAGGAACTAGTCTTTTTGTAATGGTTACTTTGTTTTGGGCCAAACATTTGGCTTATCATAGCTATTGAGTCATTTTGTATAATGCCATGGATGGTGGCTAATATTGGTTATTGATAAATGCAAATGATGATCTACTTTTGGGAATGAGTAAATTGAATGATTTAACTATGTGGTTGTGTGTGAATTGGTTGTTTTGATATGGTATAAGCTAGTGCTATTTAGGGTGGCAAAAATGCTTGGTAGATAGCCTTATTTTTGTTTACATGGATGTATGTCTAGGCTGTGTGTGACATACGGCTAGCCCCATGGGAGTGTTATCTGACCATGTGTCCCCTACACGTTAAATTTGCAAGTTAGTATGCATGGTTGTAAATACACAGGCAAAGACACGGCCGTGTGTCTCAGCCGTGTGGAAGACACGGTCTCTGGCCATGGGCGTGTGCCTTGGTGGTGTGCCCCTAATTGGATGCTGACGTCAAAAATAGAATGTCATGGTTTTTAAACACAGGCTAAGACACGAGCGTGTCATGACCGTGTAGGGGACATGGGCCATGGGCACGGGTGTGTGTCAGGCCGTGTGAAAACCCCTGTAGGTTTGAATTGAAAAATAAATCTACACGGGCAAAGGGACACGGGCGTGTCCCTAGATGCTTAGGTCGTGTGAGCCACACGGGCCATCAGCACGACCATGTTTAGGCTTCACATGGGAGTGTTGCCCTTCCACACGGGCGTGTGCCCTGTTTCAAAGGTCATTTTTCTAACGTTTTTTAAAGGACCCGAGTTGGTCCCGAATGGTTTCCAATGGATGTTTGAGGCCTCGTAGCCCTACATTAAGGAGTTTAGACGAAGTTCGAAAAATTTTTAAATTTGATCAGGTCTTGATGACTAGGAAACGTTGGAATGAATGTGTTTAAGTTTAGTAATGCCTCGTACTCCGTCCCAGCGTAGGGCACAGGTGTGGGGTGTTACACAAAGTTTCCAATTTTGCTTTATTACCTTATTTTATAATATATATATAATATATGTAACACCCCATATCTGACCTGACTGTTGGGTTCGAGTTATAGGATGTTACATTTGTTACCGAACCAATTATGATCAAATTTAGTTAATTTAAATAAATTCACATTTTGACTGCAAGCAATGTAGGAATATGATATAATATACAAACCATTTCGGGTCTTATACAAGCTTATGAAAGATCTATTGCTAACCCGAGGTCGAATTAGGACTAAATTGTAATGTTTTCAAAATCTAGGGTTGACGTCGTGACTTCGGGGTCTCCTTGTTGCGATGCACCATATTGTTTTGGTTTTGTCGTGATGACAAATTCTTGACATCATGACGTGCTGTCTATTTCTAAATGGTACAAATTGATAGCAACCTACAAATGTCAAACCAACTGCAATGACCTGGAAGTCAATTGAGTCAAAAAATGCGATTTCAATACCCTATTTTTGTAAACTAAGATTTAGGTGAATTGAATATTGTATAGGTAATTTTTTTCAAATTAGTGATTAATTAAGGTTCAAGGACTAAATCATAAAGTCTAATCACTATAGATTTTTTTAATTAGAAAATGAAATGATGACGTAAATTGAAATTAAAACAAGGACTAAAATGGAAAATTTACCACCTTAAAAACATTAGTGGACTGTAGGTGGATGAATATAATTTTATAAAATTATAATTTACTTAATATTAATATAAAAGTATAAAATAAAGTTAATATATGTTTATATATATTAGAAATCTGTGGGGGAGAGAGAGAATACATCATCTTCCCCATCAAAATTGTGATAAAAACAAGAAGAAGAAACCTGGACACTTTTGTAGGAGGGTTCCAAGCTTTTAATCAAAAATTGGTTAGTGCAATTTAGTTCATTTATTGAAATTTTCATGTTTTTGAGATTAAGAAAGCTTAATCTAGCTAGCCCATATATCAATTTGTAAAAATGTTAAAGTTTTGAAAGTTCCATAGTTGTGTTAAATTGATAGATTTTAAGCTTAGATATTAAAAAGGACTAAATTGTGAAGTTAATTGATAGTTAATGAATAAATTGTAAAATCAGTTGTAGAAATAAGAAATAATAGGTTCTTAATGGACAATAGTGAAATCATATTTCAAATTGGAGTTTTAAATTGAAAGTTAGGTTTGTTTCGGTTTTAGGGACTAAATTGAATAAAATGAAAATTTTTTGTAAAATGAAAATTGATTGTGAATTTTGTTGATTTTTTATGGTATTTTATTTTTATGTTAATCCGTAGCTAACATCGACCTGGATTCCTCAAGAGGGAAATGGAAAGCTAAAGTTGTCAACGAATAGCTTAATTTTTTTTTATTTCTATAATTAAAATTGCTTAGATTGTTGCATAATTGCATTGTATAACATGGTAAGGTATTGAGGTAAGTTGAGATTGAGTAGTTGGATTGGCATGAAAATGTTTGATTTTAGAGATGGAGGACAAAATTGAATAAGACTAAAAATAGTGTAAATTGATGAAAATGTGAAATTGACTTTGAATTGGGTTGATTCATGATATTATAAATATGAAATTATTATTTGGTTGATTAGTTGGATATAATGAATTCTGATATTTAATTGTATTCGGAATTGAATGATTATTACCCTACTAATTGTTTGGGCAAAGTTGGATATAGTTGGCATGCCATAGGGTAGATTGGGTATGGGTTATTTCGACTACTAGTCGAGGAGTGCTGGACACAGTTTTACTTTGATTATACCAATGAGCTTTGGCCACAATTTATTTACTTTGAAATTGTCCGATGAGGCACTAGGTGCTAAATTGGTTTGATTGGTTGGACCGTGTATCTGATCGAGTCTGAGTCAAGTTAAAAGGGGTATAAATTATAAAGTTGATAATTTTTATATGAATTGAATTGATATTGTGAATTGGTATTATAAATACAAGTTATGATATACGAATTTCGATCGCATGTGAGAGATCATGTGAACTGATTTAACGAGCCTAAGGGTCAATATGGAAAAATGTTATTGAATTGATTCGATTTTGGAAATGAAATGTATTATGTTCAAGTGCATTGAGATGTTGGTATGATACAATTACATAGATTGATTAATTGAAGTAATATATTGATACATTGAATAAGATTTGGCTTAGATGTGCATATATGTTAGTTGATAATTGAAATCAAAATGGAATTGTATGTAATTGGTTTCATTTCATGTTTTATTAATTGAATTGTAGAAATACCACTGAATTTAGTACTCAATGTACTATTTTATTTTTTGTGCGCAGGTTAGGTTAATACGAGATCCTGAGCATCAACTTCAGCATCCAAACAGAATCCCTGACTCAACGAAGTTGGTGAAGTTATTTTGTTAGTTAAATGGCATATACCTAGGGAAGTCCTTTTTATTTTGCTATGGTGGAAGGTTTGAATTGGAAGTTGATAAATGTGTATAAATGATTAAAGTTATGCTGATAATGGCATGTCTTGGTAGTAGATGATATGCACATAAGGTATTGTAGTGATGCTTTTGGAATTTTATTTGGTATGGATCATATATGTGTATGGTTAGTGTTTGAATTGTATTTCTTGGTAGATAGAAATGGTATGTTTGATGAGTTGATCTTTGAGTATAGGGGTTAATGTTAAAGTAAAGAAGTTAATTGATGAGATATTGTCTTGCATGTGGAAGGAGCTTGGTAAGAAATTAGACATTGATGATTTGTTTACTTTTGATTGTGGTATTTGTATATTGAATTAAAAATGTTAAGGTTATGGATTGGAATGAATTAGGTACCAATGCAACGTTTGAAATTTTTATTTGATGTATTGATACCTTTGGAAAAGTATCGATACTTTAACAATTTCTCTTTAGTTTCTAAAACATCGAACCTTAAAATGGTATTGATATAAAAGTAAAGTATCGATATTTTGTAAAAGGTATCGGTATTTTATATAAAGTATCGATACTATTGATTTTCATTCAAATTTTCCAAACATCGAAGCTCAAATTGGTATCGGTACTAGGGAAGAGTATTGATACCTGATCTAAAATTTCAAAAATATTACAATTTCATCCTTTTTAAATCTCGGGTTAAGTTTAGAGCATACGTAGGCTTGTATAAGTCTCAAGAAAGATTGTATATCATGTTTTTGTATTGAAATGCTTATGCTTGCATGAATTGTGTTATGACTTAAATGTTTTGTGTTCATACTTATAACTCGGACTTGGTGATCAGGTCGAGTTACAGGGTGTTACATCAACCAAAGCACAATTCTCATGACTCAATTACAAACCATAGCACCTTATTCACAAATGTACTAATGTCATACTACCATTTCTTCAATGTCATACAACCTATAAGTGAATTTCCTAGTACAATTCATTAAAGCAATTGACATCTATGCATAATCAATTAAGCCATGGATAATTAAAATTTGTATAAAATTTCAAACCTTAAATTATACTCAAATACATATGCAATAATATGACCATTTCGTATACCAATTTCTAACTTCAAATGTACACAAAATCATGTTATTACACCAACAACCAACTCAACTTAGGTACATGCCATACTTAAAATAAAACGGAATTATACAAGCTTTTTTTAGTCAGGGATCACTTCCTATATGTTGGCTCTACTACACGCACTCTCCAGAATCAACTACACTTGCATATAGGGAAAACAAATCTTACATTAAATGAAAATGATCAGTGGTATTTCCATGATTCAAGTTAGTATGAAACAAGATTAAACAATTGCATACATTCAATTCAAGTTCAATTCTTAACTTAATCTCATTCCATTTCATGTCAAAATACTTTCATTTTCATACAAACATGTATATGACCAATCTTACACACCAATTTATTTGGTATGCACACAAGCTTCCCATTTCTCAATAATTTCACATACCATTTGATCAATTCCAGTTATCATCTTTAGTTATATATATAATCATTCATTTATCATCATTAGAATATAAACACATATGTTTCAGTTAATACCAACATTTCAACCATTTCGAGCCTATTGGCTCATTATTACTCAACTGGCCCATAGGGATCGTTTTAATTCATTTCGCATGATCTTTCACAGGCTGTTATATATTAAACTTCACCTCATATACCATTTAGCCAATTAATGTGTTTATAACCCTATTAACCAGATACAGACTCAAAATGGATATGCAGATTCGTCACCTCGAGTTGCTCGACAACGATGACCCTGAACATGTATATATTATCACCCCAAGTTGCCCGACGATAATGGTTTCCACAATCTAAATATCTTGTCACCTTGAATTTCTCGACAACAAGGACTTTATATGTACAATATGTCACACATAGTTTCCTTTAAGTCCAAAAATTAGGAACAATTGGGGGTTAAATTGAAAGAAGATGTAAGTTGGCGGCCTTTACTGAAAAATTAGGAAAAGTCTGTAACTGATTTGGACATGATTGAAATAGAATACAGGTTTGGTTGGATTAAAACCAATCGATTCTTTAGTGGGAGACAAAATGATTAGCAATCAATAGTTTTTATACGGTTGAAGACCGTACATGAAGGACTATAAATAGCTGAGAAGTGAATTTCTAGGTGAATTCCTCTCAATTATATTTCATTCTCTTCTTTTCTTCATCTTCTTCTGTAGTTGCTTCGAAGGAAAGACATTCACGGGAAGCTATGTATGGAACAATGATCATGATGTTTGAGTCAGAAAAAGTAGAGAATCTAGTAAGTTGGTAAGGCTCTGAGTCCTTAGATATACTTAAGATTTAGAAAACGAAGTTAAGGATTTTCAAGAACCTTTGTAGGGGTTCTGCATGTTCTAGAAAACTAATTTTTAATTTTATATTGTTGAGTGTAACTATAACCTTGGTTGTCATAATTAGCTGCCAGCAGAATAGAAGCTCTAGAAATTAGAAAAGCTAAGCTGAGGAGGCAAAGAAGCATCAGGTGAGTTTCTAAACTCCATTTATGGGATGTTGTATGACTGGCATGAATCTAGGCCAAGTTCATAATGAGTTCTATGATCTCTGTTGTTAGAGAGTGTTATGTATTCATATAGTTTAGTAGGTAATTGAGTATCTACAAGTGTGTCGGTATGCGTAAAAAGTTTGAGGTAACACATAGCTAAGTTTGTCTTGCTCCATGTTATTATGTTATTATGCTTATATGTCTATACTTGCATATTTTTAAATTGTGAAGAACAGAGAGAAAGTATTGATAGGATAATTAAAGCTAGGATTTAGGGATGGGAATTTATGTTAAATATCGCCATACAGTGTTGCTGAGTGCAACTCATGATGTGCGAGGCTCCGGGCCTTGTAGAGGGGACATTGCGGTGTTCGAGCATCAAGGTTAGTTTGGTGAAATGGAAGAATGGTCAGATGGATAGGGAAAATAGAAAATTTGGTAAGATTTTTCCATGGAGTGGTCTTGAGTGCAAATTGTGATGTTGGAAGCTCTAGGCCTTATGGGGGAAAGGGATGTTTTGGTGTTCGAGTATCAAGGTGAAATGTGAAATACGTCCTTTGAGGTGACACTGTGATGATCATAATTAGGTTTTGTAGAGCAACACTACGACGGTGGTCAGCAAGCTCTATAGGGCGACACTCGATGATGGTAAGTCTTACGGGGTGACACCTCAAAAGATGTCTAACATGTAAGTCCTAGTTCAACTAGGTCAACCAATATAGTCCTTCAGAAAAATAGACATGAGATAGTCCCCCGGGATAGTAAACTTGGGGACGTCTATCTAGACATTAAATATGGGATATATTATGTAAGACCATGGCTCGGCTATGGCAACATGGTGAGTTAGGTAGGATATTAAACATGTGATAATTCGCTAGGATGTTAAACACATGTAGTTCGCTACGACAATGAATACATGAAGTCACATAAACGAGGGGAATTGCAAGTAATCATAGGCAAAGCCAACCAGTGGATTTGAGGAAAACTGCTAGAAAAGAACAAAAGTAATAAAGAGGGGAAAGGACATCCTAATGGTTAAAAATAGGGCCGATAGGGCGTATGGTGATAACCCAGCTAAGATCCATAAATGTCTTGTAGATAGGTAATGGAAGAGAAGCTATTCATGGGGTAAGGATCCACCATTAAAAACCGCCAAGTAGGGATGAAAGAAGTTCTCTGTGTAAGGGAGAACTTTTTTAGGTTATTGGGAGTTACGTTCTTGATATAAGTTTTGTTGAACCTGTGGTTGGCGCAAGGAGGGTTAATCATATGTCCCCTAGATCGACTAATCGACAAAAAAGGGTTAGCTAAAACCCATTAAAAGAAAAGAGGTACTGAGAAGGTATAACCGAGTGACAAATATGCCTGTCAAGATAATTCCTCTTTAAGGGGAAACTATTGAAAAAATACTAGCCAAAAGGCTAGTTCCGTAGGGAACTAACATATGAAAGAAGCAGTAAACCTAAATGGTCACTCAAAGGACAATTTGTCGAATAACTATAAACCAAAGTGGCCCACAATAGAAAGGTATGCTCCTTAAATACAAGGTATCACAGTTAAGGTGGTTCACAAGGGAGTAACCCAAACAACATTGCATTCCGAATGAAGGTCAAATGAGATCTAGTCCGCCAAAGTGGCATGTGTCCTCATTTAGCCAAACCTACTAGTGGGATGTCAGCAAGACCTACAAGATTAAAGTAAGAAAATAAAGTCTGCCGAGGACTAGTCAAACTTATAATAATCACCAAATGAGGCTTAATGAAAGGTTGTTTAGGATGGTAGGAAAGATGAACTACCTCATAAGTTATAATGGAAAAGAGAATCCATATTGGTAACTGACCACCAAATTATGCAATTAAGAATTAAAAGCTACTAGTAGACAAATATCCTAGACAGGGGATAGATAAAGGAAGAATGTACTTAAGGAAAGAACAAATATCGTGGTTAAGGAGAGACACTTGAGGAACTACCAAAGCTGGTCGATTGACTTTAGGAAAGACTAGTGGTAGATTTCCTGGCAATACATCTGTCAATAGATAAGCTCCAAAAGGAAATTGGAGCCCGTCATTACAGATTAAAGAAGTTGCCTTTAAACGATCAGGGAGTTAAACGTGCTTAGTCTTTTCTCATTTACTACCTTTGCAAGAGAGGGTCTATTTTTGAGTATTGCACAAAAGAAACTCATTAAGTTCTTATAGACTTACATAATATTGACCTGTGGTTGCAAAAATCATTGGTTGATTGAGGATCTTGAGGAATGACCAAACCAGACCGAGATAGATTAAAGAACAATCATTAGTTTAGTGTCATGCACATAGGAGGTACCTTCATAGACTTAGCATAGGGTCAAATATAATCTAATCAACAATTTCCATAGAGTTTGAAATTAGAGATATACATTTTTATTTTAATTTAAGGCTTCTAATGTAGAAATACTTATTATTAAGGAAGTTTCCTGTTTAAAATAGTTAGGTTTAAAATTGGTGGTTAGGACCAATCTGGTCAGTTGACACTCCATACTCGTATTTAACTTTCAGGTTGGGTAAATGTGTTACAAATTTAGTGGTATTAGAGCCTGATTTTGTAATTCCTTTAGAGATAGGAATTGGAAAGAGTACCTCTTATGTGCATGATGTTCAATCTGGCTAAGTCCTTCTAGTCCTTATTTTATTAATTTATTATGTGCTAAAGGTAGATATATTCACCTAAATTGGCGGACAGAAGTGAAAGTAAAAGTAAAAGAATCAAGAAAAAGATATGAAGAAAAGATAAGTAAAGTGATTGAAAGTACAAGTGATGAAGAAACGAAAATTTTATTAAAGAAATGATACAAAGGAAATTAAGCAATTCTATTCGTTAGGTAATATGCCACCTCAATTGAGTTTCCACTTCCTCTTGGCTAGTCGTTATAGAGGAGAAGGAATGACTACACCTGATTCTTGGAAACAAGAAAATCTTTGGATTCCTTTTGTCTCCTCTGATAATCTCTTTATTGGAACTAGAGGAGTGGGAATTTTGAATTCAAGGATAACAGGGGCAAGTTTTCACATACAAGAGGAGTGAAGAGATTTGTATTGGAAGGATCCATAGTAACGGATATACTAAGCTACAGGTTTGAAGCCTGAAAAGGAAGGCCCTTGTGTTAAGATTTAATGGAGATTAGACAGTAAAAAATGAGAAGAAAGGCACGCTTGGATGCTAAACTTGGTATCAATCAGGGGCAAGGTAACTCTCCATGTTACAACTGCACCTTTTTGTTTGGATGCATTACCCACCCACCTCTTATTCGCAAGCCTTTAAAGGCTTGAATTTAAACCTCCAAGATGGAGAGGTGAGAGATGCTGACATGGTTTCCCCACAATGCTACAGTAGGAGTCATAATGAGTGGAGTCACATAGGGTAACAAGGAGGTTGCGGAAAATAAATCACCCAATTTTGAGGCAAAACTTTGCCTTATTCTAAATTTACCAAAGACGCGGGTGTATAACCTCTTGCGATGAAACATCCTCACCAGGGTGAGATGAGGTAGCCATTGGCGTCGCCTAGTTGAAACTTCCCTTGATTCACACTGAGAACAAAAGCAAGGTAGGGAAAATAAATTTTCAAGGGTAAGAAGTAAACCACCATATTGTATCCAATGGGTGTGTCCCTGTAAACTAGGAATTTTTGCCTTACCTATGCCTTCTATTAATAATTTAGTTAGTGAGTAGGTAAAGAAGGCAAAAAATAAATGATTTATTTCGATACTTTAGTGTCAGGAGTATCCGAAGAATTGTACCCAGTAATGCAATTAGCAAAGTTAGTCAAGCAAATGGTTTGTAAAGTTGTGAACTTCTTCTTAGCGTTTTGGTTTATTTATAACCAAAGAAATGTGTGACAAGTAATGGATAATTAAATGAATAGTAATGAACTATTCAAGTCCATCAATTCATGTAAGACACATATTGGCATCGGGAGAAGGAAGAATCCTTCAGTATGCCCAAGATGGAAATATCTGCCAACTAATACGCATTAAAGCAAATCATAAGTCCGTTCAATGATAGCCCTTTCGAGTGGGGTTGAAAGTCATTGTTACTATTGGAGTAGAACTCTAGAATTAGAGTAGTAGCCTTGGTACTCTACTTAGATAGTAGTAAAAGTATTTTGTGGGCAACCTTAGCTAACTCAGAACGGAAAGAAAATTGGTCGGCCAAATAGGAAAAGTTAACACGTGAATAAATTAAGATTGTAGAACTGTCCATCAGGACTAAAATGAAGAAGCTATAAGTCAGGCGATGTTTGCCTTAGAGTGTTGCAAAATTAAGATTGTAAGGAGAATCTATGGATTGGAGCATATCTAACAAAAAAAAGGCCAACTACTCACCAACAAGATAATACTTATATTTCATTAACTGTTGAGGGATCTGTAAGCCAGATAAAGTATGTATAAAGCAAATATACAAAAGGGTAACCAACTTGAAGGTCTCTGTAAGAATGAAAATTGATCACTTCTGTAGAAACCTACGAGGACAAAGTTGGGAAGGGTTTCCCCAAGTTTACCTCCAAGGCTAAGCGTAAAAGGAAATTTTGAACGAAATTTTTTAAAGGGGAAGAGTTGTCACACCCAGTTTCCTTTAAGTTCGAAAATTATGAACAACTAGGGGTTAAATTGAAAGAAGTCGTAAGTTGGAAGCCTCTACTAAAAAATCAAGAAAATTTAGTAACTGGTTTGGACATGATTGAAATACAATACTAGTTAAGTTGGATTAAAACCAACTAGCTCTTTAGTGGGAGACAAAATGGTTAGCGACTGATGGTTTTTATACGGTTGAAGATCGTGCATGAGCTCAAGTGATTTCCTTTCAATTATATTTCATTCTCTTCTCTTCTTCATCTTTTTCTTTAGTTGCTTCGAAGCATAGACATTCATGGGAAGCTCTGGATGGAACGATGATCATAAGGTTTGAGTCGGGAAAAGTAGAGAATCCAATAAGCTAGTAAGGCTCCAATTCCTTGGATATACGTAAGATTTAGAAAATGAAGTTAAGAATTTTCAGGAACCATTTTAGAGGTTCTACATGTTTTGGAAAATCGAGTTTTAAATTGAAAATGTTAAGTTTAACTATGACCTTGGTTGTAATGCTTAGCTACCAAGAGCATGGAAGCTCTGGCAATCGGAAAAGCTAAGATGAGAAGGAAAAGAAGAATTAAGTGAGTTTCTAAACTCCATTTCTAGGATGTTGTATGGCTGGCATGAATCTAGGTCGAGTCCAGAATGAGTTATATGATCTTTGTTGTTTGAGAGTGCTATATATGTACATAGTTGAGTAGGTAATTGAGTATTTACAAGTGTGTTGGTATGCATAAAATAGTTGAAGTAACACATAGATAAGTTTTTTATGCTCCATGGTATTATGTTTTTAGGCTCATATGCCTATGCTTCCGTGCTTTTAAATTGTAAAGTATGAAGAAAGGTTATTCACGGGATAGTTGAAGCTAAGATTTGGGAATGTAAAATTTTATAAGATACTACCATATGGTGTTCCTAAGTGTAACTCGTTATGCTCCAAGCTCTAGCCCTTGTGAAGAGGATACTGCGATGTTCGAACATCAATGTTAGGTTGGAAAAATAGATGAATGGGCGGATGTATAGGGAAAATGGAATTTCCAGTAATATTTCACCATATAGTGTTGTTGAGTGCAAACCGTAATGTACAAAGATCTCGGCCTTGTGGGGGGACACTTTGGTGTTCAAGCATCAAGGTGAAATGTAAAATAGGTACTTCTAAGGGGCAACCGCAATAGTGGGTAAGGTTCTACGGGTGACACCTCAAAAGAGGTCTAACGTGTAAGACGATAGCTCAGCTATGGCAACCAGCAGTATAGTCCATCAAAATAGTAAACACAGGGTAGTTTGCTGGGACAGTAAACAAGGAGACTTCTACTAGACATTAAATATGGGATATATTTTGTAAGACAATGGTTCGACTATGACAACATAGAGACTTCACAAGGATATTAAACATGGGATAGTCTGCCAGGACGATAAACACAGGTAGTCCAATAAGACTATAAATACGAAAAGTCACGTGAACGAGAATAATTGCAAGTAATTATAAGCAATGGCTAACCAATAGACTTGAGGAAAATTGCCAGAAAGGAAAAAAAGTAATAAAAATAGGAAACTTCCACCCAATGGTAAACATGAGAGCCAGTATGGCATATGGTGATAACCCAGCTAAGATCTGTTGGGGAAAAGATGCACCGTAAATACCTTGTAAATAAGAAATAGAAGGGGATCTATTCGTAGATCACGAGTAAGGATCCACCAGGTAAGGTTTAGAGAAGCTTTGCATTTTAAGGGAGA
Source organism: Gossypium anomalum (assembly GCA_025698475.1). Lineage (NCBI taxonomy): Eukaryota > Viridiplantae > Streptophyta > Magnoliopsida > Malvales > Malvaceae > Gossypium > Gossypium anomalum. The sequence goes on from CM046968.1 coordinate 22,575,594, forward strand.
ACCTTAGAAGGTTATTGGGAGCTATTTTCCTACTATAAGGTTTGTTAAACCTATGGTTGGCACGGAGAGGTATAATCGTATGTACCCCAGATCGACTAATTGTCAAAGAGGGGTTAGTTAGAAGCCAATGACAGAAAAGAGGTACTAAGAAGGTATAACCGAGTGACATATATGTCTGTAAAGACTACTCCTCTTTAAGGGGAAACTATTGAGAAAATACCAGCCGAAGGGCTAGTTCTAAAGGGAACCAAAATATGAGAGTAATAGTAAACTCGAATGGTCACTTAGATGACAATTTGTGGAATCAGTATAGTACAAATTTGTCTGTAGCAGAAAGACATGTGACTTAAAAGCAAGGTGTCACTATTAAAGTTATTTACAAGGGAGTAACCCAAACAACTTTGCAACATTAATAAAGGGTAAAATGAGATCTAGTTTGCCAGAGTGGTGTGTGTCCTCATTTAGCAAAACCTACTAGTGGGATGTAAGTAAGACATATAAGATTGAAGTAAGAAAGTAAATTCCACCGAAGACTAGTCAAACTTGCAATGATCGCCAAGGGAGGCATAATAAAAGGGTCCTTAGGATGGTAGGTAGGAGGAACTACCTCATAAGTTATATTGTGAAAGAGAATCCATATTGGTAACCAACCACCAAATTATGTGATTAAGAACTATAAGCTATGAGTAGATGGATATCCTGGACAGAGGAGAAATAGAGGAAGAATGTATGTAAGGAAAGAAAAAAGATCGCGGTTAAGGCAAGACACTTGAGGAACAACCAATGTAACACCCCAAACCTGGCCTAGACGTTATGACCGAATCTGACGTGCCACATCGAAGCGTTAAAAACATTTTATATTATTGATCTAGAAAAACTTACTTAGTGTTTTAAAGGTTAATCTCATTATAGGTTAAAGTGAATACAAGCTGTGCACCAGGTAGGAAACTGGAAAAGAGGAGGTGAGTCCATCGGACTGCTTAAGTACCAAGCTCCTTTCGGATCCAATCCTACACATGCACACTACCATTGCCACACCTTAGCTTTGTGTATGTTTTTAGGAAACTAATTTGACTAAGTCCATTTTAAGAAAAGTGATTAATTTTGGAAAACGTTTTCGTTGCGGAAGTTTTGCTTTGTTGTCGTGATGTTTTAAAACCAACTACTATTTTTGAAAACGTGCCCTAAAGTTACTCAATTTCAACAGTTAAAAATAAAACATATCTATTCTAACAAAACATATCAAAACCATTAAAAACAATTAAAGCGGCCTTATTACAATTAAAAACCCGGACTATAATAGTACATAAAAAGATGTCCAATTCACCAGCAAAAAACTAAAATTTGCAGAATGTTTGGCCATTCCGAATCCCTCACAGCTCTAAGCCCACTATGGTTGGGGATTACCTACGTGGATGGAAACATGGGGTGAGTTTGGAAACTCAGTGTGTAACATAACCCAACCATAGTCTATATCAGCTCAAACCACAGAAATAGATTAAGTTAGCCTTAGCCCAGAACAGATTTCAAAGTGAAGCCCATAGGCCCATAACAGAACAGAACAGATATTACATGTATATGCAGAAACCCAACCCAAATCCAACCATATGCACCCCCGTCTAACCTTACACCTTGTGCAGAGACTACTCGACCCACCCAACCGCTACACGCCATAGAATTTGCAGCATGGCTGCCAGAACAAATAATGTGACAGAGTCACTAGATACAGATATTTGTGGCAGAGCCACCAGAACAGATATTTGTGGTAGAGCCACCAGATCAGATAATTGTGGGATAGCCACCAGGACGCTTCCTCTATAATATAACCCATGTCCCCATGCAACAGATATACAAATCATGGGATACAGAATCAGATCATCATGCACTTCAGTCAAAATTAACCCTAGAGGTATAATGGTTATTTTACACCTAGGGGTATAATGGTAATTTTCCATACTTAGGGGTATTCTAGTAATTTAACTATTTTAGGGTTTTCATGCATATTTTCACCATTTACATACTAACAGAAGCACTTACCGAGCGTTCTTACCGTATTGGGCCCATTGGCCCATTAACCCAATTTTAGCCTATTAAGCCCAAAAATATCGAAATGCACGAAATCGAGCGTACTACAGTTTGATCACTTTAGATTATCGAATATGTTAATCCACCTATCTTACGAGCATTCGCACACTCGCAAGTTCACAAAATACGGATTTTTTGGTATTTCGGCATTTTAGCTTTTGTTGGTCTAGTCTATGAGAGGGTGTCAGTTACACACCTGTTTGGCGACGAAATGCTGAAGAGTTCCACACACATGAGTTGCCTACAGTCAATCACTAATATGTTAACTATGAATCCAATCGCAACTTATATGCAGAACCCCTTACCAAAATTGGCCATTAACACTTCAGGCACTAGAGATCCTACCTTTGCCGAATCTAGCAACTAGATCAAGATCCAAATGCTCGCTTGTCTAAGCCTTTGATCAAAGAACCTCTAGATCACACTAACACCAAAAAAAAACAATTGTCACAACCCTTAGAGCCTTAAGCTCCAATCGACAGCCTCCCTAAGCCTTTAGGGATTTCGGCTTTTTTAAATCCCGAAATAAGAAATAGATTTGAGTACTTACCACTAATTTCATATACATATTAGGATTATTATTTAATTAATCTTAATTTACCCAATTAATCATGTTCTAATTAAAATTAATCACAATTAAACTAAATTAATGGCATCTATCATCATCTTGCACTAACTTCAATTTTAAGATGGTTTATTAACCATTTTATCCCTTTGGATGATTGTTATCTAAGTCCCCAAGCCTTTATCTAATTAAAAATCTAGAATGATTAACATTTTACAATTTAGTCCCTGAGCATTAATTAACCACAATTTCAACTAAATTACTTAACCGAATTTTAATTAATTTATATACTAACTCCATAAATGTCCCTATTTAATATTTATGTACGCTGTTTATGGAAATGGGGCTCCGAAACTGCATTTTTTGACACAGTAGGAAATCAGGTCGTTACACTTCTCCCTTCTTAAGAAATTTCGTCCTCGAAAGAGGTGAGGATACTAGGATTTCATTGTCTCTTTTGGTTCCTAGGTCGTTTCTTCAATGCTATGACTATGCCACATGACTTTCACCAATGGTATGCACTTATTTCTAAACTCTTTCACTTCTCAAGTTAAAATCTCTATTGATTCTTCTTTATACGAAAAATTAGACTGAATCTCAATTGCCTCAATCGATATAATATAAGATGGATCGAACCGATATCATCACATGAAATACTTCATGAATCTTTTACAATTCTAACGATACAGCTAGACAATAAGCATCTAATCTACTCTCTTGATAATCTCATAAAGCCCAATATACTTGGAACTCAACTTTCTCTTGTGAACAGAGCGCAAGATCTTTTTCAATAGAGAAACCTTTAAAAATACCTCATCACCCACAACATACCCAATATACATTTGTTTCATATCAACATAAGATTTTTGATTATCTAAACTCAATTTTAATCTATTCCTTGTCAATTTAACTACATCTTTCGCTTCTTGAATTAATTCTGGCCCGACAACCTCTTTTTTCACTCAATTTTGAATAAACACAAAGTGTTCTACATCATCAGCCATATAATGCTTCATAAAGAGCCATTTGATGTGTAACACCCCTTATCCGTCTCCATGGTGAGATTAGGGTTACAGGATGCTACAATAATTAATAGGACAAGAACATACAATTTCAATTCAAAATCTACTTTTGAAACAATTATAAATAAATAATCTTTTAATATTCATGTTATTCATACAAAACAAGGCTTAAATTGAGCATACAAAGTTCTAGGATCAATTCATGAACAAGTAGGGACAAATTCAAAACATAACATAAAAGCAAGGTAAAAATAGAAAACAGGGGTTACACAACCGTGTGATGCAATATCACACAGTTGTGTCCCTAAACCGTGCAATAGACTGATGCTGTGTATAAAAGGGTTATATGATCGTGTCGTCAGGCTGTGTAACAGACTGTGGTCATGTGTACCTAAAGTCACCAAAATCAAACAGAGCACACAGTCGTGTCACTTACCCATATGTGACACACGACCGTGTGATAGCTCGTGTGAAGCCCATGTGTGCTAAATTGTACCTTGAAATGCAAAACATGCACCAATGGTTTACTTAAGTCCCAAGCATACCAATAACCATTCATTAAATCAACTCAAAACACATCAAAATCATATCAAAATATGACATTTGTCTAGTTCTAAGCAATATGCCATAAGGCACTATCACATACAACATTCAAACCTAAAAATCAATTCCATTTTCTATCAAATCCAAGCTTTCCTAAACAATGTCATGTGAAGTGTCAAATGCCACCATTTCTTTCATCAACTAATATCAATGAACCAAATCACATTCATTAATGCATTAACCAACAAAAGAACCAATGCAAATATCATATTCATGACATTCAAATCCCATATCCAACCATCTTACCATAACATCCAACCAAGCTATCACTAATCATTCTTTCTATAAAAAATTTCCACATATCAACATTTTATCTCATTCTATCATATACCATACACAATTCACATTCAAATTTTCATTTATAGACCATGAACAACTTACCATTTATCAATCAAACATATATACATAACTTGTACAGACACAAAACATATATACTTTCATAAACACATATGTACATATATCAAACACTCCTATTATGTGACAGCCCTAATTTGACCCTAGTCGAAAAGTGGTTACGGAACCACAAAATCGAGTCACAAAATTATTTAAATGCTCTTTTTTATGTTTATTATATATGAAGTATCATGTGTAAAAGTATCATGTCTTAATTTTGTCATTTGGATGTGAAATTATTAAAAAGAGACTTATGTGTGAAACTTTAAAAATGTGATAGGTTAAACTGTAGCGGTCAAATAATGCATGGTTTAAAAAATGTGGACTTGCATGTCAAATTCTCCACTTTTGAGATAGTGGCCGACCATGATGATATTTAATACAAAATATATGTATTTTATATTAGTATTATAGTAACTAAATGGTTTTATAATATAAAATAAAGATAAGTAAAATAGCTAAAGGGTGAAGAAAACAAAGTGCTCAACTTTGTTTCTTCTTAGCTAAATTTAAAGATAGAAAATGGAGCTAAGCTATTCGGCCACCTTTAAGCTTGAATTAAGGTAAGTAATTCATGTTAGTTCTTAAAATTTTAGCATATTTTAAGCTAGTTACTAAGTCCCTTACTTAGCCCATGTCAAAATTTTGAATTTTGTGGTGTTTTGAGCAATTAGCCATCGAAGAATTTGAAGGGATTGGTTGTTGTCTTTATGTTTTAATGAGTAATTGTGGATGGGTGAATTTTGAGCTAGTTAAATGTTCATATCGGTGAATTTAGATAACATTTGAGTAATGTTTGCGTTTTAAAATGATGGAATGGAGATTTAAGCTTGATAAAATTTTGTTAAGAATGAATGAAAGAAATATGTGTATTCGGCTATGGATGATTGGATAATAAATAGGTGTGGATGCTTTGAATGAGATATGCACAATTATAAGTTGAATTTAAGGTTTGTTAAATTTGTTCTTATCATTGCTGAATGAGTTTAATGGTTAAAAAAAATTGTTAAGTGCTTAGTTAATGTGTATTCGGTCATTTAGGAAGAGTATACATTTGATAATGTTTTGATACTTTGAAATGGAATTTAATTATTAAATGAGCTCTAAGCTTGTTGAATTTTGAGATGTGATTAGGAGCAAATTTGACATGAGCATATTTTGCTAATGACATGTTGATAAATGTTGAGTTATGGTACCATGATATTAACTTAGTTATCAAGTTGCCGAATGTGCTTATAAGTAAGTGAAGTTATGTTATAATTGAGCTAAGTGTGGCTAGTAAAGCCTATTTAGTTTTCTTGCTATATTTGACCATAAATATGTTTGAGTGATTTTGATTATAGCTTAATGTTTAGTTAAGTATGATTGATGTTTTTAATTATTGTTTTAGTTGAATAATAAGATAGACATCATCAAATGATACGAATGAATTGGTTTTTGAAATGTATATGGTTGTCGTATGTATGTGTTTGATTGAGAAGTAAATTTGTTTGATTTAGCTCAAGAGCTTAGAGGACCAAAGTTGGATAGGGGAAAGGAGAAAGTAATCGAATAGCCGTTGTAATCATTCAACAACATCGGAGGTAAGTTTTAAGTATTCTAATGTAAATAACAAATGATTATAATCAAATATATTATGTGAATTAGGTATTCCTTGTAAGGTATGGATTTAGCCGAATGTTAAAGATGAAATGATGGTGTATTATATCATGCTCATATGGCCTAATGGCAAGTATAACATGCTGGTAAATATGCAATGTGCTTTTATAATAGAATGATAAGTTTGAAATGAATGTGAGCAAAATGTTATGCATAAGCTATTGAATGCTAAGTGTGAAAATGATATGAAAGAAAAGTGTTTGAGATGTATAATTATATATGTTCAAATGATGCTAGTACCTAATTGATATGATTATGTTATATGGAACTTGTTGATTTGATTATCGTACGGTACTATTCGGGCCTTCGAGCCTAGCAGGCTATAATACCGGTGAGTTAATATTAGGCTTCGAGCCTAGCAGGCGTAATGCCGGTGAATGAGTCCAGACTTAAAGTCTAGAAGGCTTCGTGCTGGTGATGAATTAGGGGTTTAAACCTATTAGGCTAACTGCCGGTGATTTGATATAAATCTAAGATTTAAGACTTCGTGATAAAACGATAATTGAAATCGTATAATACTTAAGTTGGCTAGGTATGTATCTAGTACTTATATGAGCTTGATTGGGATTGAATCCCAAGTATGTAATGTAATGTATAAGTGAATAAGTATTAAGACTATATGTATATGATCCTGATACATTCGGCCAAAATGTGAAGTTATGTGAAAATATTTGATTTACTTATGTTATATGAATTCAGATTCAAGTGAAGTTAATACGCTAAATATACGTTAAATATTTGTATATATATTTGGCCAAATGGCAATATACCTAAGAAATGTCACTTGGGAATTTGATTGATTGATTTATAATTGAATTTAACTGTTGCATTGCTTAAAACTTACTAAGCTTATGGAAGCTTACTCTGTTTGTTATGATTCTTTGTTTTTAGATTGTTGACTCTAGCCATTTGCTCGGGGATTGTCAGCAACTCGTCACACTATCTATCATTTTGGTACTATTACGTTTTGGAATTCGTATGGCATGTATAGAATAGACTTAAGTGAATGATATTTTGAGATGTTGTTGTATATAAGCTATGTTAATATGGTAACTTTTGAATGTCAGTATAAGTTTGAATTTCGATCTTTGATTTTGTTTGGCTATGCATATAATTGCTAATGAACTTATGTAAATGTGAATGTACAAATGTATTGTTTTGGATTGATAGCTCTTCATAACCCACTCCAGCGACGGATACAGGCTATAGGGGTGTTACATTTTGATGGTATCAGAGCTATGGTTTAGTCGATTCTAGGACTAACGTAGCATGCGTGAGTCTAGCTATACATGCCATGAAGTGTTAATACGATAGTGTGATGATTTCTGACAATTGAAATGTGTTTTTCATATAGTAATGAATTCTGATCCCGATTGAGTGGTAGCTGATGATGTAGAGAGCGTAGCGCCTGCTCCTATGCACGGGACAGCGCCGTTGGATCTCAACCAAATGCTAGTAATAAGAATGATGAAGCTAAGCAAGCCTTCTATGCTATGATGAACGATTGGTTTACCCAATATGTTCGAACTAATCCGGTTGTTTCACATCTCCCACCCCTGACTAGTACAACCCCTGTACCTGTGGTACCTCCTATAGTTGACCCGTTGAGGTTGAGCAAGCACCCAGTTGATAGAATTCGAAACCACGGGGCTATTGAGTTTAAGGCTACTGACAGTGATAATGCTGAGTAGGCTGAGTTTTGGCTCGATAATACCATTCGCGTGTTTGATGAGTGCTTAAAATGTGTTATATCTCTGTTACATGATTCTGCCTACTATTGGTGGAATACCTTGATTTCAGTTGTACCGAGAGAACGAGTTACTTGGGAATTCTTTCAAATCGAGTTTCGCAAGAAATATATTAGTCAAAGATTCATCAATCAGAAACGGAAGGAATTTTTCGAGCTCAAACAGGGCTCTATGACAGTTACCGATTACGAGCGAAAGTTTGTCAGACTTAGTAGATATGCTCAAGAATGTGTTTCATCTGAGGCTATCATGTGTAAACACTTTGAGGACGGGTTGAACGAAGACATAAAACTGTTGGTGGGTATTCTGGAAATCAAAGAGTTTGTAGTGCTTGTCGAGTGAGCTTGTAAAGCCGAAGAGCTCAGTAAAGAGAAAAGAAAAGCTGATGATGGAGCTAGAGAGTTCCGTAAAAGATCTTCAGGAAAATCCTTTCATCAGTCATCGAAGAACTTTAGAGATGACTCAGGCCGATCTAAGAATACTTCAGGTTTTTCCAGACGGGACCGTGATCGATCCCCTGTGAGTACGCGAGCGACCTCTGTTGCTAGTGTCGGCAATGATCGTCAGGACAGATCTGAATACAAGCATTGTGGTAAATGGCATTCAGGAAGCTGTAGATTTCATGACCGCTCTTGTTTCAAGTGTGGATCAGCTGATCACTTTATCGAGAGTTGTCAAATTAGCCGAATGAGAATGCTCGATCCGGTAGTGAGAGACCTAGTAACACCAGAACACGAGGTAGACCACCTAGACATGCGGGTAATGCTAGTGGAAATCAAAGAGGGACCAAAGATACTGCTGTACGTTCTGAGGCTCATGCTCCTGCCAGAGCCTATGCTATACGAGCGCACGATGACGCTTCTTCGCAGATGTTATTACCGGTACTTTCACTCTTTTTGATACTGATATTATTGCTTTGATTGACCCCGGTTCTACTCATTCGTATGTGTGTGAAACTTTGGCATCCAAGTAAGACTCTACACCGTTGAGTCTCATCGAGTTTGTGATTCGAGTGTCGAATCCTTTGGGCCGTTATGTGCTAGTTGATAAAGTGTGTAAGAAATGTCCTCTGATGATCAGAGATTCTTGCTTTTCAACTGATCTAATGCTATTACTATTTAACGAGTTTGATATCATTCTCGATATGGATTGGTTAACTGTGCATGATGCGGTAGTGAATTGCAAGCGAAAGACAATTGACTTGAGATGTTCAACTGATGAGATAATCCGAGTTGAGTCTACAAATTTAAATGGATTACCGACAGTAATATCTTCAATGTTAGCTCAGAAATATGTAAAAAAGGGGTGTGAAGCTTATCTTACGTATGTACTGGATAGTAAAGAGTCAGAAAAGAAACTTGAGACAGTACTAGTGATTTGTGAGTTTCCAGATGTATTCCCTGAGGAATTACCTGGATTACCACCTATTCGGGAGGTAGAGTTTGGTATTGAACTAGTACCAGGGACTACACCTATTTCAATAGCTCTGTATCATATGGCACCAACCGAACTAAAAGAATTGAAATCTCAGTTGCAAGATTTGACAGATAGAGGTTCTGCTCGACTGAGTTTTTCTCCCTAGGGTGCACAGTGCTGTTTGTGAAAAAGAAAGACGGAACCATGAGAATGTGCTGTAACGCTCTAATTTTTGGGATTTTCTGGGTTTTTGTGATTTTTTTGGTAAATTTTGAAATTTTGGTGTTCTGAGTATTGGAATTGTGTTTAAATGTGTTAGTGGGCCTTCAGAAGGCCCAAGCCTAAGTTAAACTCGATAAAATATCAAGGTTGGATTTTAAGTGAATAGGAGACCTGGTTAAGTGGGCTTTTAAGAAAAACTTCATAAATTATGACACAAATAAGGCCTTGGTAAAGTGGCAAGGTGGCGCCACTAGGTTCCTAAATAAATGGCGCCTGGGAAGGAATTGGAGGTCCAGGGTTCAAGTTGTAAGGTAGGCATATTGTTACTTTTTAATTTTAGGCAGGTGCTAGGCATGTGATCACTCAATAGAATTTCGGCAAGGGCCTTAGGGAGGTTGGGCCGATTGCTTTAGTTGATATTAGGGTTAGGTTCTTTTTTTTTTCTATTTTGGAGGATTAGGGTTAGCCACCTGAAAGCTTTCATTCATCTTTTCTGAGTTCTCACAAAAGTAAAAAATGCAAGTCCCTTCTCACTGGTGCCGAATTTTCTTCCTCTCTTTTTCCTCCATTTTTTTTCTTTCTTTATGCTTCATCTTCTAGTCGAAACCTTCTGATCACCTTATTCACCTCCTCTGCCGATCCCATCCTCTACTAAACCTTCATAGCCAATCGCCGTTAAAAGCCAAAATCCCGAAAGCTCACTACTTGTGCCGATTTCTCCAAAGCCAAAATCCTTCAGTATTTTTGTTCCTTTTGATCAACATTCATCTTCTCTAAACCTTAGGGGAATGGTTCGAATATGGGTAAGTGAATATTGGAATTAGTTATTGTGGTTTGTGATCTAAGAATTGTGGTAATCAATTGTAGGACATCAAAAGGAATCTCAGTAGCAGTCGTCGCGAAACAGGTGTGTATCGAACACCATCTAATAGTTCCATTCGGCAAAAGCCAAAATGCCGAAATTCTAGCATTTCGTGGGGTTATGAGTGTGCGAGTGCTCACAAGACGTTTAGAAATCATTAGATCTGAAATCGCAAGGTGGTAAGTTAACCGTGTGTGAAATTTCGTGCACTTCGATAATTGGGCCCAATGGGCTTACGGGTCCGTACGGGTAAGATAATTAAAAAAAGGGCAATAAATATGTTTTGTTAGACTGCGGTATCGAAACTGCTTAAACCGGTAAACTGGTCATAATACTTGGATTAAATGGGCTTAAATTGCTAGTGGACACTGTAGGGCCATTAGGGTTAAGGTTGACCTAAATGCATGTCCGATCGTTCTCGCATCGTGCATACCATGTTTTTATTATTATCTGATGCATGGGACTGGGATATTGATGGAGGAAGTACTGAAAGTGGCTTGTCCACGTACTAGAGGCTTTGCCTCATCTTACTGATAATTGAGCGTTAATCTTTGCAACTGTGGAGTGTAGGGCCGGGTGGGTTGAGATATTCCCACATGGAGTGTAGGGTGGGTGCGGGTGGAGTGTAGCGGTTGGCTATAGGTCAAGTTGGGCTTGCATTCACGAATATGTTTGTTCTGCTTCAAATTGGGCACATGGGCCATACTATTATCTCAAAAGGGGCTAAGGCACAGCTTTTCAGATCTTGAAAAGGGCCTCGCCCTACACTCCATCAAGCATCTAATTAGGGCTTAGGCTCAATAGGCTTGAGCTGTCTTGGGCTTTGGATGGGTTCTCCATACACACCGAGTTTTCCAAACTCACCTTTTTCTCTTCCATCCTTGCGGTGAGAGCCCTAGTTGGTGGACTTGGAGTCAAGGGATTCGTGAGTAGCCACGAAGATTAAATTTCTGGATTTTAAATAAGTTTCACATTTATTTTTGATTATTTTTATTTTGGTTAAAGTTGTAATAAGGTAGCTCTTTTTATTATTTTATTTTGGGTTATTAAATTGGCAAATTGTAGGGGCGGGTTTTATAAAAGTTACTTTTTCTCAAAATATCACGATAATCGAGCAAAGCTTTCATGAATGTAAATGTTTTCAAAGGAAATAAATATTTTAAATAGACTTAAACTTAATTTGTTGTTCGTGGACAAGTAATATGGTTAGAGTGTGGCAATGGATGTGTGCATGTCTAGGATTAGATCCAGGAAGAGCTTGGTACTTAAGCGGTCCAATAGACTCACCTCCTCTTTTCTGGCTTCCTACCTGGTGCACAGCTTCCATTCACTTTAACGTATAACAAAAACATTCTTTAAACCCTAAGAAGGATTTTTGGATAAAACATAACTACTTTAGTAACATTTCCATGTGACACGCTGAATTCGGTCATAACGTCTGGGCTGAGTTTGGGGTGCTACATTTAATAGTATCAGAGCCAAGTTTCAACAACTCAGCTGTGGATCGGGTCCAAAAAGGTTTTCAAAACTTTAAGCCCAAAGAGGGTATTCTTGGAAAAATCTGACCTTTGAAAACAAATTTTCCGTTTAAAGGAGATAATCTCCTAACTTGGTTTCTTTAAATTAAATGTTTAAGGAATGGATTCTAAAAAGGCCTAAATCTTTTGAGTTTGTCTAAAAAACTGATAAGGTGGCACACTGAATCCCCGGCACGAAGTCTGTAAGTATTTTTCTGCTCTATATATATACTATACTGTACTAAAAATAGTATTGTAGATAGTACTGAGCCTTAGATAGAGTACTATAGATAAGGTAGTAGTAAGGTGCATGCAAAACCGAGACAATAGAGCTAAATCTGCGATTGCATTGAAAACAACTCTGAAACTTTATCTGATCATAAGATATTCTATAATAAACAGTGGGAACAGTAAACTAATGTCATAAAATTTGTAATTAGATAAATCGATATGAGTACGAGAGCTGCTCGGGGAAGAGGCCATGGTCGAGGCCGAGCTAGTACTCAGGCTGGGTCTTCGTCTTCCGAACAAATACTAGCTGGCGAGGCACGACCACCACCGGTGGATGGAAATGGGCCGTATGATAGGGGCAGCAGGGGACGACGCTCTGTCCCAGGCCATGTTGAGAGTTTTGGAAATGGTGGTCGGAGCTAATATCGGGCCCATAAATAGGGGGTCCATTTCTGAGCGACTCCGGGCCAACAGAGCGGAGGTTTTTAGGGTCGTATCGGGAGTAGCCGCAAATGTGGTTGAGTACTGGCTGGAAGCCACGGAGTGGATTATGGATGACCTGGACTGCTCAGTGGAGCAGAAGTTAAAAGGGTCGGTGTCGTTGCTGCGGGACAAGGCGTATCAATGGTGGATCACTGTGAGAGAGGGTACCCTAGTTGAGAGGGTAACATGGGAGCTGTTCAAGCAGTCCTTCAAGGTGAAATATGTTGGAGCTAGTTACGTGGATGCACGAAGAAAAGAATTCCTGAACCTAACCCAGGGTAATAAGACCGTTGCTGAATATGAGGCAGAGTTTCTACGATTGAGCTGGTACGCTAGTGGCATTGTCTTCACCGAATATGAGTGCAGTGTTCGTTTTGAAGATGGCCTCAAGGATGAGCTAAGGGTGCTCATAGCTCCGCAGAGAGAGCCCGATTTTGCTGCACTGGTAGAGAAGGCTAAGATAGCCAAAGAGGTTAAGCAAGTCGAACGAAAGAACCATGATAGGGATCGAAACCGGTTCAGGAGGGATGCTGGACCAGCTGGTGCTGCAAACCAAAATATTAAGAGAGCTAGGATGGAGGAACCAGTTCGAACAGTTCCGGTGAACATAGTTAGACCACAAGCTTGTGGAGATTGTGGTAGAATACATCTAGGGGAATGCTGGAAGCGTTCTAGGCCTTGTCTTCGTTGTGGGTCAAAGGAGCATAGGATCAGGGATTGTCCTAGGAGGCCACTCGCACTTAAGTGGGTCGAACAAGGGGTCAGGTAACTGGCCCAACCAGTAGCAGGTGGACCACCGCCGCTTGAGAGGTCATGGGCAAGGTTGCGGTGGCAATGGCCGTGGACGTGGGGCGCCTGGCAGGGATATTGTTAATGCTGAGGCTCATCAGCCAACTTTGGTATATGCTGCTCGTCGTCGCGAGGAGGGTGATACACATGATGTCATAACTGGTACGTTTTTTTATCTCAGGCGTACCTTATACTGCTCTGATAGATGTGGGGTCAACTCATTCGTATGTTGCATGTGACATTTCTGGGGCATTGGATGTACACTTTGAGGAGATTGTGAGTGGGGTAACTGTGATAAGTCCTTTAGGTTACTCGGTTAAGGTAGAAAAACTCTTCGGGGAGGTTCCTTTAGAGACTCAAGGTAGGATTTTCTGTGGGGACTTGATGGAGTTACCGTTCAGAGAATTCGATTTGATCCTTCGAATGGATTGGTTGACCAAGCATAGGGCAACTCTGGATTGTGAAACTAAGAGGATGGTGTTAAGGACTGTCGAGGATGAAGAGGTAATGATAAATGGAGAACGAATAGATTACTTGTCCAATGTAGTATCGGCTTCGAGGGCTGAGAAATTGATGCGTAAGGGATGCGAGGCATATTTGGATTTTGTAAGCTAAGCTAAAACTGAGGATCTGACTGTGGAGACCATCAGAACTGTTAGGGAATTCTGGGATGTTTTTTCAGAAGAGCTTCTTGGATTACCTCCGAATCGGGAAGTTGAGATTGTAATCGATTTGCTACCTGGAATAGCCCCAGTATCCATCACACCCTATAGGATGGCACCGAAGGAGCTAGTGGAACTGAAAGCTCAAATCCAAGAGTTGTTGGATAGAGGCTTCATTAGACCTAGTATGTCTCCATGGGGAGTACCGGTCCTGTTCGTGAAGAAAAAGGACAGGACAATGCGCATGTGCATCGATTATTGCCAATTGAACAAACTGATGATAAAGAACAAATACCCACTACTAAGAATTGATGATTTATTTGACTAACTTAGAGGAGCTTCGGTATTTTCCAAGATTGACCTTCGTTCTGGTTACCATCAGCTAAGGGCATAGGAAGTGGATATTCATAAGACAGCATTCAGAACTCGGTATGGTCATTACGAGTTTCTGATTATGCCGTTTGGGTTGACGAACGCACCTGTAGCTTTCATGGATCTGATGAATCGAGTATTCCAACCTTACTTGGACCGATTCGTGGTCGTCTTTATCAATGATATTCTGGTATATTCAGAAACTGAGGAGAAGCATGAGGAGCATCTACGTATTGTGCTACAAGTGCTGAGAGAAAAGTAACTTTATGCGAAGTTTAGTAAGTGTGAATTCTGGTTGCGTGAAGTGACTTTTTTAGGTCATGTGGTTTCTGCTAAAGGAATTAGAATGGATCCTCGGAAAATTGAAGCAGTTCTGGAATAGAAACCACCGAAGTCGATGCTCGATTTAAATTCGGAGGTTTCGGTCCGTAGGCTATTACGTAAGAAGTTTGTAGAGGGATTTTCTCTGATTGCTGCACCATTGACGAAACTGTTAAGGAAAGGAGAAGCATTTGTCTGGACTGAGAAACAGTAAAAAGCTTTTGACCATTTGAAAAAGGTGTTGACTGAAGCGTCGGTGTTGATTCAACCGGAGTCTGGGAAGGACTTCACTGTGTACAGCGATGCGTCGCATGTGGGGTTAGGATGCGTACTGATGCAAGAGGGTAAGGTGGTCGCTTATGCTTCGCGACAGCTTAAGCCTTATGAAGCAAACTACCCTGTGCACGATTTAAAGCTAGTAGCAGTGATCTTTGCGTTGAAAATCTGGAGACATTACTTATATGGAGAAAAGTGTATCATATACATAGACCATAAGAGCCTAAAGTATCTGTTGACTCAGAAGGAGTTAAACCTTAGGCAACGAAGATGGGTAGAGTTGCTTAAGGATTACGACTGTTCGATTGAGTACCACTCAGGTAAGGCTAACGTGGTGGTTGATGCGTTGAGTCGAAGGGTTGTTACTGATTTGAGAGCCTTGTTTGCACGTTTGAGTCTATTCGATGATGGAAGTCTGTTGGCAGAATTGCAAGTGAGGCCTACTTGGACTGAACAGATTAAAGAAAAATAGTCGAAGGATGATTCATTAGTTCTTCAATTTCGGCAAGTTAAGAATGGTGAGAATGAGGATTTTAGACTGAATACTGAGGGAGTTCTGTGCTTTCGTGAAAGATTTGTATTCCGAAGGACCCTGAATTGAGGCAGTTAATTCTAAAAGAGGCTCATGGTGGACCCTGTACCATGCATCCTGGAGGGAATAAGTTATATCGAGACCTGCGAGAGGTGTATTGGTGGCCTGGACTAAAACAAGAGGTGATTGAATTTGTTGGGAAATGTCTGACGTGCCAGAAAGTTAAGGCCGAGCACCAGTTGCCTTCTGGATTACTACAACCAGTGAAAATTCCACTATGGAAGTGGGAGAGAGTAATTATGGACTTTGTGAGTGGGTTACCTTTGACACCCACCAAGAAATATTCTGTGTGGGTAGTTGTGGATAGGTTAACGAAATTTGCCCATTTCATACCTGTTCGTACTGATTACTCACTGTAAAAGTTAGCCAAGTTATATATAGCAGAGATAGTGCGACTGCATGGGGTGCCAGTGTCGATTATTTCTAATCAAGACCCTACTTTTACATCTCGATTCTGGCAAAAGTTGCAGGAGGCGTTGGGTTCCCGATTGGATTTCAGTATTGCTTTTCACCCTCAGACAGATAGACAGTCGGAAAGGGTTATTCAAGTTTTGGAGGATATGTTAAGAGGTTGTATCATCGATTTTCGTGGTAGTTAGGAGGACTACTTGCCGTTGGCGGAGTTTGCATACAACAACAGCTATCAAACAAGTATTCAGATGGCTCCATATGAGGCACTTTGTAACGCTCCCACGCCCGAGACCGTCACCGGAGTCGAGCATGAGGTGTTACTAAGCTTAATTTAACATTTTTAAAACTTTGGATTATTTGTTTCTACATTCACAGCTTTTAAGCTACTTGCGTCACAGTCACAAGAAAAATCATATCTCGAGTTACAAAACTCAAAATCAAGATCCGTAAATTTTCCTTGAATCTAGACTCATATACCTATCTACTAATTTTTTTATAAAATTTTTGGTTGAGCCAATTAGTACAGTTTATTAGTTAAAATTACCCCTGTTTCAGGACTTGACTGGTTTGACCTCTTTTTACTTCGAACCACATTTCTCTCTGTACAAAATTTATATGACTATGAGGTTTGTTTCTACTAAAACTAGACTCAATAAGGATTCTGAGGATATAAAATACACCACCTAATTATATCTTTAAAATTTATAGTGAATTTCTAAAGTTGGAACAGGGGATTTAGAAACTGTTACGACCCTGTTTCACTAAAATTCAAATATCTTTTAACATATAATTCCTTTACCTGTTTCATTTGTTTCATGTGAAACTAGACATAATAATCTTCAATTTGATATATATTCCATCACCAGATTCAATTTCTATGATTTTTAGTAAATTTTCAAACTCGGGTCAGTGTTGCTGCAGTATTCTGTTTATGGCAAATTTCATCCCTTTTATGAGTTTTTATGCACTAAGTATCTTAATAATTTTCCTTAACATCAAACATAATCTAAACTAACCATTTTCATAATTTATCATTGTCAAACATTTTCTCAACCATTCCATCACCATATCATAAGATCATTTGCACAAAATAGGTATATTGCTATACATGCCATACTTAAATTTACAAACCATTTACCAAAAGTCTTCCTGATAGTGTGGATCGAGCCTTCGACCTATCCCGACTCACAAGCTGGCTTGTCCAAAACTACAATGAGTAAGAAGGAGGGAGTAAGCATAAATGCTTAGTAAGTTCATATGCAAATAATAAGTAACATAACAAACAAATCATACCAATCAACATTAGCATGCATCACTAAAACACATATCACATTTCTAATCATTTTTCATCATCTTATTACCTTATCGTGATTGTATCAATACTCAACCCGAGGTTAAATACATACCTGTCCAAAATATCCATTTCACATCACTTACCAATACGTCTCTTTACATCTCGAATGTTCCTCCATTTGAGTAAAACTTTACCCGTTGAACACATCGGAATATAATTCGGATACATGGATAACTTGCACATAATCGCCATATATGCAATCAAGCAATCATGTAACCCGCCCATAAGCGAACTCTCGACTCAACTCAACGAGCTCGGGCGTTCGCATCCATAAGTGAACTCGGACTCAACTCAACGAGCTCGGATGCCTAGTTACATCTCTCGAACTCGGACTCAACTCAACGAGTTCGAACATTCGCATCCATAAGTGAACTCCTGACTCAACTCAACGAGTTCGGATGCTCAACCATCCTAGTGACATGTCACTTGTATCCTAATCTATTCCTAAGATTCAAACGGGATTTTCCTCGAACACATATCCTTGCCATCTTCCGTAAAATACCAAAACCAATACTCTATGTAGCACTTTATATTTAACAAATAATACAAATAATTTGCATTTTATTCAAAATAACCACAAAGCATATATCTCATAATAAAAATCAGCATATCATATAATTAACATCAATAATTTACAAATAACAATTATACTACATTATTTACACATGAACTTACCTTGGTACCAAAATACAAAGATTTTGCAATTTAGTCCACAATCTTTTCTTTTCCTCGATTGAGGTCGATTCCACGTCTTTCTTGATCTAAAATAACACATTTAGCTTATTTAATACTCACATTATCAAATTAATCCTTAACTCAAATTTTGGCAAAATTACAATTTTACCCCTAAACTTTTGCATATTTACATTTTTGCCCCTAGGCTCAGGATTAAACTTTATTCCTTATTCTTATGTTTTACAACATGCTGATCACTTTTCTCTTCTATGGAAACATCAAATTCTCACTCTAACAAGCACTTATGACTATTAGGTATTTTTACCGATTAAGTCCTTTTACTCGTTTTACCTAAAACAGAGTAGCACAAGTTGTCTAACATAATTTAAAACCTCATATTCTATCATAAAACACCAAAATACACAAATTTCACCTATGGGTATTTTTCCAAATATGAACCCTAACTTAAATTATTGCTAGCATAAGCTTTATCGAGCTACAGGGACTCAAAACGTAAAGAACATTAAAAGCAGGGCTTGGAATCACTTACTATGGAGCTTGAAAGCTTGAAACAAACCCTAGCTATGGAGAACCCTTGAAATTTCATCCTAATGAAGAAGATGGACAAAAATTGGCTTTTAATTTTGTTTTAATTCATTTTAATAACTAAATGACCAAAATGCCCTTACTACTAAACTTTCAAAAATTCCTTCCATGTCCTAATTTTGTCCATGAACTTAAAATTGGTCAAATTGCTATTTAAGACCTCTTAATTAATATTTCAATGCAATTTCATACTAAAAACTTCTAGAATGCAAGTTTTGCAACTTATTCGATTTAGTCCCTACTTTCAAATTAAGTATTTTATGCATAGAATTTCTTCACGAAATTTTTACACAACCATGTAATCATATCATAAACCTCAAAATAATTATAAAATAATTATTTCTATCTCTGATTTGTGGTCACGAAACCACTATTCCGATTAGGCCCCTAATTCGGGATATTACAACTCTCCCCTTTACAAAGGATTTTCGTCCTCGAAAATCTTACCAAATAAATGTGATGTGGGTATTGATTTCTCATAGTTTCTTCTGATTCCCATGTAGCTTCTTCTATTCCATGCCTTTGCCACAACACCTTCACAAGTGCAACATTTTTATTCCTTAGTTGTTTGACCTCTCGAGCTAAAATCTTAATCGGTTCTTCTTCGTAGGTCATATCTCGGTTGTAGTTCAATTTACGTCGGTGAAACTACATGTGAAGGATCCAACGATACCGACGTAACATGATACGTGGAACACATCATGAATCTTCTCTAATTCGTGGTAATGCTAGCCGATATGCTACTGGGTCCAACTTTTTCAATTACTTCATACGGCCCAATAAAAAGCGGACTTAATTTGCCCTTCCGTCCAAATCTAAGGACTTTCTTCCACGGAGACACCTTTAAAAAATACTTTATCACCAACTTGAAATTCAATGTCTTTTCGTTTTAGATCTGCATAAGATTTCTCGCTCTATCCAAGCGACTTTTCAAACAATCTCGAATTACTTTCACTTTTTCTTGATTTCTTTTATTAGATCAACTCCATAAATCTGATTTTCCTTGAGTTCACCAATACAAAGGCGTTCGACACTTACGACCATACAATGCTTCATAAGGTGCCATTTTCAAGCTCGTCTGATAACTATTGTTGTAAGCAAATTCTACCAACGGCAAATATCTTTCCCAACTTCCTTGAAATTCCAATACACAACATCCGAGCATGTCTTCAAGAATCGAATTACTCTCTCGATTGTCCATCGGTTTGTGGATGAAAAGCGAGATCGAAATTTAACTTTGTACCTAACGCGTCTTGCAATTTTTGCCAAAACCGCGAGGTAAACCTTGGATCTCTATCTGAAATAATCGACAATGGTATTCCATGTAATCTAACAATTTCTCTAATATACAAAGTCACCCAACTTGTTAAGAGAATAATCCGTGCGTCTTAGGAATAAAATGAGTGACTTAGTTAATCATCAACTATTACCCATATGGCATCTTTCTTTCCTGAGTCAATGGCAATCCTGAAACAAAATCCATAATAATCCGATCCCATTTCCATTCAGGAACCATAATAGGTCAAGTAATCCGAAGGCACTTGGTGTTCACTTTCACTGTTGACAAATTAAGCATTTGGACACAAACTCGATATATCTCTTTTCATTCCATTCCACCAATACATTTTCTTCAAGTCATTATACATTTTCAGTACTACCCGGTGAATCGAGAAATAACCACTATGTGCTTCCTGTAGGATCTTTTGAATCAATTCCTCATTCTTTGGTACACAAATCCGATCTTTAAACATTAAGCACCCATCGAACCAATTCGAAATCGACTCAGATCAACTTCACACTGCTTTCTCTTGGCTTGCAAATCTTGATCATCTTTTTGAGCTTGAAATCTCTTGTAAAAACTTCGGTTTTACTCTCACTCTGCTAGAATCGAACCATCATCCGACACTTTCAACCGAGTGTTCATAATTCTCAAAGCAAACAACAACTTTCTCGCTCAAAGCATCAAGAACTACATTCGCTTTTCCGGATGATAATCAATAACAAGCTCGTAATCTTTCAATAATTCCAACCATCTTCGCTGTCTTAAATTCAAGTCTTTTGTGACATCAGTGCTTAAGACTTTTATGGTGATATATATACTGGCACTTTTCACCATACAAATAATGTCGCCAAATTTTCAAAGCAAACACCACTGCAAACTAATTCCAAATCGTGAGTAGGATAATTCCTCTCATGAGGTTTTAATCGCCTCGAAGCATATGCCACCACTTTTCCTTCTTGCATGAGCACACACCCCAAACCATTTAGAGAAGCATCACTATACACCACAAATTCTTTACTCGATTCAGTTGTACTAACACTCGGTGCCTCTGTTAATAACTTTTCAATTCTTCAAAACTCTGTGACATTCTTCCGTCCATTCAAATTTAACATCCTTTCTGAGTAATCTAGTTATAGGAGCAGCAATTATAGAAAATCCATTTACAAACCGCCGATAATACCCAGTGGCCCCAAGAAACTTCTAACTTCATTTACATTTTTCGGTGGTTTCCAATCAACAATGGCTGAAATTTTACTAGGATCAACCCAGATACCATCACCCAAACAATATGACCCAAAATCCAACTTCCCCGTAGCCAAAATTCACTTTTACTAAACTTAGCATACAACTGCTTATCTCTCAAAGTTTGCAAAACTATCCTCAAATGCTCAAGATGCTCAGTATCATCTTTTGAATAAATTAAAATATCATCTATAAACACCACAACAAATTTGTCCAAGTATGGTGGAATATGCGATTCATTAAATCCATAAACACAAATGAGAGCATTTGTCAACCCAATGGCATAACTAAAAATTCATAATGACCATACCTTGTTCTAAAAGCGCTTTTAGCCACGTCCACTTTCTTTTACCCGCGAGCTGGTAATACCTGATCTCAAGTCAATCTTTGAAAACCATGTCGCTCCTTTTAGCTTGATCAAATAAATCATCAATTCTTGGCAACGGATATTTGTTTTTGATTGTCACCTTGTTTAATCGATAATCAACACACAACCTCATAGAACCATCCTTCTTTTTCACAAATAACACGGGAGCATCCCAAGGTGAAAAACTCGGTCTCACAAAACCTTTATCAGTCAACTATTGCAATCGCAACTTTAATTCCTTCAACTCTGCTGGTGCCATTCTATACTGAGCAATCGAAATCGGAGTCGTTCCGGTATCAAATCAATACCAAATTCTACTTCCCCGATCGAGGCAAACCCGGCAATTCTTCAGAAATACGTCCGCAAATTCACACACAACCTAAGACTCGATTCAACTTTCTTTTCAACTTCTTTTGTATTAATTACATACGCCAAATAAGCTTCATAACCCTTTCTCAAATATCTCTGAAATGACATCAAAGAAATCACACTAGACAATACTTCTGATTTATCTTATTCAACCCGAAAAGTTTCACCGTTTTCACACTTTAATTCTATAACCTTTTCTTTACAATTTACTATAGCATCATGCAATGTCAACCAATCCATACCCAAAATAACATCAAATTCATCAAACGGCAAAGAACATCAAGTTGGCGGAAAGTAATGATCCCGAATCATTAAAGGACATTTCTTACATACTTTATCAACAATCACACATTTGCCTAACTGGATTCGACACTTTAATCATAAATTCGTGTTCTCAACGGTATATTCATACTAGACACCAATTTCATGCACACATTTGAATGAGTAGAACCGGATCAATCAAAGCAATAACATTAACATTATAGAGAGAAAATGTACCGGTAATCACATCGGTGAGGAAGCATCTTCACGCCTTTTAATAGCATAAGTTCTAGCCGGAGCCCTTCCTTCAGGTCTAACTGGTGCATCCCTGGCTACATTCTTACTGCTTGCTTCGCTCCTAGCTTTTCTTGGATATCTTCCTCTCGAATCCGCCCCACTTATTTTTGTATTCTGAAATTTTTCTTTTTCAGCTCTCCCTGGGCAGTCTCTAATAAAATGATCCGGAGAACCACATCGAAAACATTTATTTGCTCTACACGGACCAAAATGATTTCTACCACACAGCTGCACTCGGGTTTAACAAATCTCGAGTTCCCTACACCGTCACTGCCAAGTAGTGCGAGATTTAGGACCCACATTTTGCTTCTTATAATTCCCATATGATTGCCCAGCTGAAGCTTGGGAATGAGGATTCATAGTTCTTGACTTTCCAGGTTGCTGTGAAAATGAACTGCTCATCGGTCTTTTCTTCCAATTTCTAGTCTCAGCCTCTACCTTTTTCTTTTCTTTAAGCAATTCTTCGGCCTTACAAGCTCGATCAACCAATACTACCATTTCTTTTAATTCAAGAATTCCAACAAATACCTTGATGTCTTCGTTGAGCCCGTCTTCAAATCGTCGGCACATCTTGGCCTCTGAGGAACATACTCTCTGGCATACTTACTTAATCGAACAAACTCTCTTTCATATTCTTGTAACCGTCATATTACCTTGCTTCACTCAAGAAATTCTTTACGCTTTTGATCAATAAATCTTTCACTAATATATTTCTTCCGAAACTCTTCTTGAAAGAATTCCCAAGTTATTTTCTCTTTCTGCATTCACCAAAATCAAAGTCTTCCACCAATTATAAGTTGAATCCCTCAACAAAGATATAGCGCATTTCAAACATTCTTCAAGTGTACAAGATAATTCACAAATACCGGATAGAATTTTCAAGCCGAACTCTGCTTTCTCGGCATCATCATCAATATTTGCTTTAAATTCTTCTACCCCTTGCTTGCGAATTCTATCAACCGAGTTCGTGAAATTTCATCGATCCATACCTTGAGTGCCGGGAAGTGCAGGTTGAGGAATTGGGGAGGTGGGGAGGTTGTACATTTGGGTTCGTATGAACGAACTCGGTGTACCATGCACTCATCATTTGGAGAAAGGCTTCCCGACCCCTTTCTCCTCCTCCCGACCAACAATAGGAGGTGGATTTTCATGGCAGTGCGCTCCTTCACTGGGAGGTGGCGCATTACTCTCTACTTCATCCGCCACAATTGGATCGGGATCCATTTACTATAAAAAAAATCATTTAAAAAGGTCAGAAGTCGTCACACTATCACAATTTATACATATGGCATGTATAGCAAAATCCGTACATACAACACGTAGTCCGAGAACCGACTAAACCTGCTCTGATACCACTAAATGTAACGCTCCCACGCCCGAGACTGTCGCCGGAGTCGAGCATGAGGTGTTACTAAGCTTAATTTAACATTTTTAGAACTTTGGATTATTTGTTTCTACATTCACAGCTTTTAAGCTACTTGCGTTACAGTCACAAGAAAAATCATATCTCGAGTTACAAAACTAAAAATCAAGATCCGTAAATTTTCCTTGAATCTAGACTCATATACCTATCTACTAATTTTTTTATAAAATTTTTGGTTGAGCCAATTAGTACAGTTTATTAGTTAAAGTTACCCCTGTTTCAGGACTTGACTGGTTTGACCTCTTTTTACTACGAACCACATTTCTCTCTATACAAAATTTATATGACTATGAGGTTTGTTTCTACTAAAACTAGACTCAATAAGGATTCTGAGGATATAAAATACACCACCTAATTATATCTTTAAAATTTATAGTGAATTTCTAAAGTTGGAACAGGGGATTTAGAAACTGTTACGAACCTGTTTCAATAAAATTCAAATATCTTTTAACATATAATTCCTTTACCTGTTTCATTTGTTTCATGTGAAACTAGACATAATAATCTTCAATTTGATATATATTCCATCACCAGATTCAATTTCTATGATTTTTAGTAAATTTTCAAACTCGGGTCAGTGTTGCTGCAGTATTCTGTTTATGGCAAATTTCATCCCTTTTATGAGTTTTTATGCACTAAGTATCTTAATAATTTTCCTTAACATCAAACATAATCTAAACTAACCATTTTCATAATTTATCATTGTCAAACATTTTCTCAACCATTCCATCACCATATCATAAGATCATTTGCACAAAATAGGTATATTGCTATACATGCCATACTTAAATTTACAAACCATTTACCAAAAGTCTTCCTGATAGTGTGGTGAGCCTTCGACCTATCCCGACTCCTGAGCTGGCTTGTCCAAAACTACAATGAGTAAGAAGGAGGGAGTAAGCATAAATGCTTAGTAAGTTCATATGCAAATAATAAGTAACATAACAAATAGTCATACCAATCAACATTAGCATGCATCACTAAAACACATATCACATTTCTAATCATTTTTCATCATCTTATTACCTTATCGTGATTGTATCAATACTCAACCCGAGGGTTAAATACATACCTGTCCAAAATATCCATTTCACATCACTTACCAATACGTCTCTTTACATCTCGAATGTTCCTCCATTTGAGTAAAACTTTACCCGTTGAACACATCGGAATATAATTCGGATACATGGATAACTTGCACATAACTGCCATATATGCAATCAAGCAATCATGTAACCCGCCCATAAGCGAACTCCGCCCATAAGTGAACTCGGACTCAACTCAACGAGCTCGGATGCCTAGTTACATCTCTCGAACTCGGACTCAACTCAACGAGTTCGAACATTCGCATCCATAAGTGAACTCGGACTCAACTCAACGAGTTCGGATGCTTAACCATCCTAGTGACATGTCACTTGTATCCTAATCTATTCCTAAGATTCAAACGGGATTTTCCTCGAACACATATCCTTGCCATCTTCCGTAAAATACCAAAACCAATACTCTAGTAGCACTTTATATTTAACAAATAATACAAATAATTTGCATTTTATTCGAAAATAACCACAAAGCATATATCTCATAATAAAAATCAGCATATCATATAATTAACATCAATAATTTACAAATAACAATTATACTACATTATTTACACATGAACTTACCTTGGTACCAAAATACAAAGATTTTGCAATTTAGTCCACAATCTTTTCTTTTCCTCGATTGAGGTCGATTCCACGTCTTTCTTGATCTAAAATAACACATTTAGCTTATTTAATACTCACATTATCAAATTAATCCTTAACTCAAATTTTGGAAAAATTACAATTTTACCCCTAAACTTTTGCATATTTACATTTTTGCCCCTAGGCTCGGGATTAAACTTTATTCCTTATTCTTATGTTTTACAACATGCTGATCACTTTTATCTTCTATGGAAACATCAAATTCTCACTCTAACAAGCACTTATGACTATTAGGTATTTTTACCGATTAAGTCCTTTTACTCGTTTTACCTAAAACCGAGTAGCACAAGTTGTCTAACATAATTTAAAACCTCATATTCTATCATAAAAACCAAAATACACAAATTTCACCTATGGGTATTTTTCCAAATATGAACCCTAACTTAAATTATTGCTAGCATAAGCTTTATCGAGCTAATGGGACTCAAAACGTAAAGAACATTAAAACGGGGCTTGGAATCACTTACTATGGAGCTTGAAAGCTTGAAACAAACCCTAGCTATGGAGAACCCTTGAAATTTCGTCCTAATGAAGAAGATGGACAAAATTGGCTTTTAATTTTGTTTTTAATTCATTTTAATAACTAAATGACCAAAATGCCCTTACTACTAAACTTTCCAAAAATTCCTTCCATGTCCTAATTTTGTCCATGAACTTAAAATTGGTCAAATTGCTATTTAAGACCTCTTAATTAATATTTCAATGCAATTTCATACTAAAAACTTCTAGAATGCAAGTTTTGCAACTTATTCGATTTAGTCCCTACTTTCAAATTAAGTATTTTATGCATAGAATTTCTTCACGAAATTTTTACACAATCATGTAATCATATCATAAACCTCAAAATAATTATAAAATAATTATTTCTATCTCAGATTTGTGGTCACGAAACCACTATTCCGATTAGGCCCTAATTCGGGATATTACACACTTTATAGGTGAAGATGTCGTACGCCTACGTGTTGGATAGATTTGGGTGAACGACAAGTGCTTGGACCGGAATTAGTGGCAGATACTGAAAGTAAGGTTAAGTTGATAAGAGGATGATTAAAGGAGGCATCTGATAGGCAGAAGTCGTATGCGGATCTAAAGCGCAAAGAGATTGAGTTCGCGGTTGGGGATATGGTTTTCTTGAAGGTTTCACCTTGGAAGAAGATCTTGAGGTTCGGCAAGAAAGGCAAACTGAGTCCGCGATTTATAGGGCCTTATCGGGTTCTTAAACGGGTAGGGCCAGTAGCATATCAGTTAGAGTTACTGCCGGAGTTGGACAGAATCCATGACGTCTTTCATGTGTCTATGTTGAGACAATATCGATCGGATCCTTCACATGTTGTGCCAGTGGAGGAGATTGAAGTAAAGACTAATTTGACCTTTGAGGAGGAACCCGTGTAAATTTTAGATCGAGAGGTTAAAGTTTTAAGAAGGAAGTCGGTTCCATTGGTAAAAGCACTATGGTGCAATCATGGAAGGGAAGGGGCAACTTGGGAGTCGGAAGAGACTATGCGTCAGCAGTACCCTCAATTATTTGGATCAGGTAATTTTGAGGCTGAAATTTCTTTAAGGGGGGTGGAGCTGTAACGCCCTAATTTTCGGGATTTTTTGGGTTTTTGTGATTTTTTTGGTAAATTTTGAAATTTTGGTGTTCTGAGTATTTGAATTGTGTTTAAATGTGTTAGTGGGCCTTTAGAAGGCCCAAGCCTAAGTTAAACTCGATAAAATATCAAGGTTGGATTTTAAGTGAATAGGAGACTTGGTTAAGTGGGCTTTTAAGAAGAACTTCGTAAATTATGACACAAATAAGGCCTTGGTAAAGTGGCAAGGTGGCGCCACTAGGTTCCTAAATAAATGGCGCTTGGGAAGGAATTGGAGGTCCAGGGTTCAAGTTGTAAGGTAGGCATATTGTTACTTTTTAATTTTAGGCATGTGCTAGGCATGTGATCACTCAATAGAATTTCGGCAAGGGCCTTAGGGAGGTTGGGTCGATTGCTTTACTTGATATTAGGGTTAGGCTCTTTTCTTTTTCTGTCTTGGAGGATTAGGGTTAGCCACCTGAAAGCTTTCATTCATCTTTTCTGAGTTCTCACAAAAGCCGAAAACGCAAGTCCCTTCTCACTGGTGCCGAATTTTCTTCCTCTCTTTTTCCTCCATTTTCTTTCATTCTTTATGCTTCATCTTCTAGCCAAAACTCTGATCACCTTATTCACCTCCTCTGTCGATCCCATCCTCCACTAAACCTTTATAGCTGATCGCCGTTAAAAGCTGAAATCCCGAAAGCTCACTACTTGTGCCGATTTCTCCAAAGCCAAAATCCTTCAGTATTTTTTTTGCTTTTGATCAACATTCATCTTCTCTAAACCTTAGGGGCATGGTTCGAATATGGGTAAGTGAATGTTGGAATTAGTTGTTGTGGTTTGCGATCTAAAAATTGTGGTAATCAATTGTAGGACATCAAAATGGATCTCAGTAGCAGTCATCGCGAAATAGGTGTGTATCGAACACCCTCTCATAGTTCCATTCGGTAAAAGCTGAAATGCCAAAATTCTGGCATTTCGTGGGGTTGTGAGTGTGCAAGTGCTCAAAAGACATTTAGAAATCATTAGATCTGAAATCGTAAAGTGGTAAGTTAGCCGTGTGTGAAATTTCATGCACTTCGGTAATTGGGCCTCGATAGGCTAAAACTGGGCCCAATGGGCTTACGGGTCCATACGGGTAAGATAATTAAAAAAATGAACAATAAATATGTTCTGTTAGACTGCGGTATCGAAACTGCTTAAACCGGTAAATTGGTCATAATACTTGGATTATTAAATTGCTAGTGGACACTGTAGGGCCATTAGGGTTAAGGTTGACCTAAATGCAGGTCTGACTGTTTCCGTTTACTGCATACCATGTTTTTATTATTATCTGATGCATGGGACTGGGATATTGATGGAGGAAGTACTGAAAATGGCTTGTCCACTTACTGGAGGCTTTGCCTCAACTTACTGATAATTGAGCAGCAATGCTGCAACTGTAGAGTGTAGGGCTAGTACGGGTGGAGTGTAGCGGTTGGCTATAGGATGGGTTGGGCTTGCATTCACGAATATGTTTGCTCTGTTCTGAAATTCGGCCTACGGGCCACACTGTTATCTGAAAAGGGGCTAAGGCACAATTTATTGTATTCTGAAAAGGGCCTCGTCCCGGTACCCACTGCTATCTGATTGGGGCTTAGGCTCAATGGGCTTGAGCTGTCTTGGGCTTTGGATGGGTTCTCCATACACACTGAGTTTTCCAAACTCACCCTTTTCTCTTCCATCCTTTCAAGTGAGCCCTAGTTGGTGGACTTGGAGCTGGGCGGGATTCAGAGTGGCACGAAGATTAAATTTCTGGATTTTAAATAAGTTTCGCATTTATTTTTGATTATTTTTATTTTGGTTAAAGTTGTAATAAGGCCGCTCTTTTATTATTTTTATTTTGGGTTATTAAATTGGCTAGCTCTAGGGCGCGTTTTATAAAAGTTACTTTTTCTCAAAATATCACGATAACCGAGCAAAGCTTCCGCAATGTAAATGTTTTCAAAGGAAATAAATATTTTAAATAGACTTAAACTTAATTTGTTGTCCTTGGACAAGTAATATGGTTAGAGTGTGGCAATGGATGTGTGCATGTCTAGGATTGGATCCAGGAAGAGCTTGGTACTTAAGCGGTCCAATAGACTCACCTCCTCTTTTTAAGCTTCCTACAGTGCACGACTTCCATTCACTTTAACTTATAAAAAAACATTCTTTAAACCCTAAGAAGGATTTTTGGATAAAACATAACTACTTTAGTAACATTTCCATGTGACACGCTGAATTCGGTCGTAACGTCTGGGCCGGGTTTGGGGTGTTACATGTGCATTGATTATCGTCAGCTTAATAAGGTAACGATAAAGAATAATTATCCATTACCGCAAATCGACGATTTGTTTGATCAACTGAAAGGAGCCTCAGTATTTTCGAAGATAGACTTGAGATCGAGTTACTATCAGTTGCGAGTTAGAGACTCTGATGTGCCTAAAGCGCTTTTTCGAGCGAGGTGCGGACACTACCGGTTCTTAGTGATGCCGTTTGGACTTACTAATGCCCTGCGATTTTTATGGATCTAATGAATCGATTTTTTGAACGATATTTTGATCGGTTTGTAGTCGTGTTTATAGATGACATCCTGATCTATTCACGAGACGAAACTGAGCATACCGAACACTTGAGGTTGGTATTGCAAATTTTTTGAGAGAAGCAGTTATATGCGAAATTTAGTAAATGCGAATTTTGGTTGAGGGAAGTCAGCTTTTTGGGGCATGTTGTATCCGCATCGGGTATCCGAGTCGATCTGAATAAAATTTTAGCTATACTTGATTGGAAGCCTCCGAGAAATGTATCGGAAGTTCGGAGCTTTTTGGGACTTGCCAGATATTACAGACGGTTTGTAAAAGGCTTCTCGATGATAGCAACACCGATGACTAAGTTGCTACAGAAAAATGTCAAATTTGAATGGACAGAAAAGTGCCAGAAAAGTTTTTATCAATTGAAAACCCTTTTGACCAAAAGCTCGGTGTTAGTTCACCGAATCCAATGAGAGAATTTGTGATCTACAGTGATGCGTCTCTGAATGGTTTGGGCTGTGTGTTGATGCAAGAGGGTAGAGTAGTAGCATACGCTTCGAGACAGTTGAAGCCACACGAGAAAAATTATCCGACTCATGATCTCGAGTTAGCTGCTATCGTTTTCGTTTTGAAATTTTGGTGTCATTACTTATTCGGACAAAAATGTCACGTTTATTCCGATTACAAAAGCCTCAATTTCTTGATGACTCAAAGAGATTTGAATTTGAGACAAAGACATTGGCTAGAATTATTGAAAGATTACGAGCTTGTCATTGATTACCATCTGGGAAAGGCTAACGTGGTTCTTGATGCTTTAAGTCGTAAATCAACTTTTTTGTTTCATGAGCAATGAATATGCACACATGCGTAATGTCTGCGATGATGTGTTAGTAGTGGAGTTAAAAGTAAAACCGTTATTGATGCAACAAATTCGTGAAGCTCAAAAAGTTGATGATGAATTAGTTGCAAAACGAGTACTATGTGTTTCGAAAGAGGGTTCAGAATTTTTAATTGATAGCAATGATTGTTTGAGGTTTAGAAATTGATTATGTGTTTCGAGAAATTCAGAGCTTATTCCGACAATTTTGAATGAAGCTCATAACAGCCAAATGTCAGTTCATCCGGGTAGCACGAAAATGTACAATGATATGAAATGTCAATATTGGTGGCATAGTATGAAACGAGACATCTCTGACTTTGTTTCTAAATGCTTGATATGCCAACAAGTGAAAGCTGAACATCAGGTGCCTTCCCCGAGAGGAAATGGGATAGTGTCACGATGGATTTCGTATCCGGTCTACCGTTGACATTGAGCAAGAAAGATGCAATCTGGGTTATTGTTGACAGATTGACAAAGTCAGCTCACTTTATCCCTGTTCGTACAGACTTTTCACTTGATGAGTTAGTGGAATTGTATATTTCTCAGATTGTAAAATTGTACGGAGTGCCCGTTTCTATTGTTTCAGATAGAGATCCCAGATTTACGTCGCGATTCTAAAAGAAATTGCAAGATGCTTTGGGTACCAAGCTGCATTTTAGCACCGCTTTTCATCCCCAGACAGACGGGCAATCCGAGCGAGTTATTCAGATACTTGAGGATATGTTCAGATGTTGCATCCTTGAGTTTAGTGGCACGTGGGAGCAATACTTGCCTTTGATTGAATTCGCATACAATAACAGTTTTCAATCGAGTACCAAGATGGCACCTTACGAGGCTTTGTACGGTCGTAGATGTCGTACACCTTTGTTTTGGACCGAACTCAATGAGAATAAGATTTACGGAGTTGATTTGATTAAAGAGGCCGAACAGAAAGTAAAAGTGCTTCGTGAAAGTCTGAAAGCAGCATCAGATCGTCAGAAATCGTATGCGGGCTTGAAACGGAAAGATATAGAGTATCAAGTCGGAGACAAAGTGTTTCTTAAAGTTTCACCGTGGAAAAAGGTACTCAGATTTGGCTGTAAAGGCAAATTGAGCCCGAGATTTATCGGACCATACGAAATTACAGAACGGATTAGGCCGGTTGCTTATAGACTATTTTTCCCACCTGAACTTGAAAATATTCACGATGTTTTTCATGTTTTGATGCTCCGTCGGCAGAGATCCGATCCTTCTCGTGTGATTAGTCCATCAGAGATTGAAATTCGGTCTGATTTGAGTTATGAGGTGGAACTGGTTCGTATTTTGGCTCACTAGGTGAAAGAATTGCGGAATAAAATAATTTCGTTAGTGAAAGTGTTGTGGTCAAACACGGGGTTGAAGAAGCTACTGAGAGCTTGAAGACTCCATGAAAGAACGATACCCTAATTTATTTGCTGGTAAGATTTTCGGGAACGAAAATTCCTAAGGGGGGAGAGTTCTGACAGCCCTAATTTGACCCTAGTCGAAAAGTGGTTGCGGAACCACAAAATCGAGTCACAAGATTATTTAAATGCTCTTTTCTATGTTTATTATATGTGAAGTATCATGTGTAAAAGTATCATGTCTTAATTTTGTCATTTGGATGTGAAATTATTAAAAAGGGACTTATGTGTGAAACTTTGAAAATGTGATAGGTTAAATTGTAGCGGTCAAATAATGCATGGTTTAAAAAATGTGGACTTTCATGTCAAATTCTCCACTTTTGAGATAGTGGCCGGCCATGATGATATTTAATACAAAATATATGTATTTTATATTAGTATTATAGTAACTAAATGATTTTATAATATAAAATAAAGATAAGTAAAATAGCTAAAGGGTGAAGAAAACAAAGTGCTCATCTTTGTTTCTTCTTAGCTTAAAGAAAGATAGAAAGGGAGCTAAGCCATTCGGCCACCTTTAAGCTTGAATTAAGGTAAGTAATTCATGTTAGTTCTTGAAATTTTAGCATATTTTAAGCTAGTTACTAAGTCCCTTACTTAGCCCATGTCAAAATTTTGAATTTTGTGGTGTTTTGAGAAATCAGCCATGGAAGAATTTGAAGGGATTGGTTGTTGTCCTTATGTTTTAATGAGTAATTGTGGATAGGTGAAGTTTGAGCTAGTTAAATGTTCGTATAGGTGAATTTAGATAACATTTGAGTAATGTTTGCATTTTAAAATGATGGAATGGAGATTTAAACTTGATAAAATTTTGTTAAGAATGAATGAAAGAAATATGTGTATTCGGCTATAGATGATTGGATAATAAATTGGTGTTGATGCTTTGAATGAGATATGCACAATTATAAGTTGAATTTATGGTTTGTTAAATTTTTTCTTATCATTGCCGAATGAGTTTAATGGTTAAAGAAAATTGTTAAATGCTTAGTTAATGTGTATTCGATCATTTAGGATGAGTATACATTTGATAATGTTTTGATACTTTGAAATGGAATTTAATTATTAAATGAGCTCTAAGCTTGTTGAATTTTGAGATGTGATTAGGAGCAAATTTGACATGAGCATATTTTGCTAATGACATGTTGATAAATGTTGAGTTATGGTACCATGATATTAACTTAGTTATCAAGTTGCCGAATGTGCTTATAAGTAAGTGAAGTTATGTTATAATTGAGCTAAGTGTGGCTAGTAAAGCCTATTTAGTTTTCTTGCTATATTTGACCATAAATATGTTTGAGTGATTTCGATTATAGCTTAATGTTTATTTAAGTATGATTGAAGCTTTTAATTATTGTTTTAGTTGAATAATAAGATAGACATGGACAAATGATACGAATGAATTGGTTTTTGAAATGTATATGGTTGCCGTATGTATGTGTTTGATTGAGAAGTAAATTTGTTAGATTTAGCTCAAGAGCTTAGAGAACCAAAGTTGGATAGGGGAAAGAAGAAAGTAATCGAATAGCCGTTGTAATCGTTCGACAACAACTGAGGTAAGTTTTAAGTAATCAAATGTAAATAACAAATGATTATAATCAAATATATTATGTGAATTAGGTATTCCTTGTAAGGTATGGATTTAGCCAAATGTTAAAGATGAAATGATGGTGTATTATATCATGCTCATATGGCCTAATGGCAAGTATAACATGTTGGTAAATATGCAATGTGCTTTTATAGTTGAATGATAAGTTTGAAATGAATGTGAGCGAAATGTTATGCATAAGCTATCGAATATTAAGTGTGAAAATGAGATGAAAGAAAAGTGTTTGAGATGTATAATTATATATGTTCAAATGATGCTAGTACCTAATTGATATGATTATGTTATATGGAACTTGTTGATTTGATTATCGTACGGTACTATTCAGGCCTTCGATCCTAGCAGGCTATAATGCCGGTTAGTTAATATCAGGCTTCGAGCCTAGCAGGCTATAATGCCGGTGAGTTAATATTAGGCTTCGAGCCTAACAGGCGTAATGCCGATGAATGAGTCCAGACTTAAAGTCTAGCAGACTTTATGCTGGTGATGAATTCGGGTTTTAAACCTAGTAGGCTAATTGCCAGTGATTTGATATAAATCTAAGATTTGAGACTTCGTGATAAAACGACAATTGAAATCGTATAATACCTTAAGTTGGCCAGGTATGTATCTAGTACTTATATGAGCTTGATTGGGATTGAATCCCAAGTATGTAATATAATGTATATGTGGATAAGTATTAAGACTCTATGTATATGATCCTGATACATTCGACAAAATGTGAAGTTATGTGAAAATATTATTTACTTATGTTATATGAATTTAGATTCAAGTGAAGTTAATACGCTAAATATACGTTAAATGTTTGTATATATATTCGACCAAATGGCAATATACCTAAGAAATGTCACTTGGGAATTTGATTGATCGATTTATAATTGAATTTAACTGTTGCATTGCTTAAAACTTACTAAGCTTATGGAAGCTTACTCCGTTTGTTATGATTCTCTGCTTTTAGATCGTTGACTCCAGCCACTTGCTCAGGGATCGTCAACAACTCGTCACACTATCTATCATTTCGGTACTATTACGTTTTGGAATTCGTATGGCATGTATAGAATAGACTTAAGTGAATGATATTTTGAGATGTTGTTGTATATAAGCTATGTTAATATGGTAACTTTTGAATGTCAGTATAAGTTTGAATTTCGATCTTTGATTTTGTTTGGCTATGCATATAATTGCTAATGAACTTATGTAAATGTGAATGTACGAATGTATTGTTTTGGATTGGTAACTCTTCATAACCCACTCCGGCGACGGATATGGGTTATAGGGGTGTTACATATTACATGCCACAAAATTGAATTATAATGGTTTCAAAGCCTACCAAAAGGGTGGTTGGATAGTGTGATCTTCAAGCTGATCCAATCGCCCAATTCCGCAAAATGATATCTACAAAAAAATAGGAAAACGACGCGAATAAGCTTCAATTGAGCTTAGTAAGTTAATAGGTCGAAAATAGTATAACATACCTTATGATCACATTTATAATTTAACAAAATCAAGTCATCACAACCATGTTAACAAGTGAGATCTTTTTTATGAGCCAATTATAAAACTATTCAAACAGTACAAGATCATTCAATACCAAGTCACGATATAAAATTGAAAAACATGAACAATTAGATACACATCATTGTATCATTAAACCGTCAACATTCAGCCCGATGAAATATATAAACAGATACGGATATGTGATTATCCACCCAAAACATGCCAAAATGCTCAACCAAGCTAGTCCAACCAAGAACACACCTGGGCACCAAGTGTCTAGCCCGTAGGCTAACATCCCTCCAAAAGCACGTCTAGGCACCAAGTGCCAAGCTCGCAGGCCTTACATCCACCCTTAGAAACATGCTAGAATCGCTGTAAATATAACTCAGTAATGCGCAACAAATGTTGGACTGGTATATTCAGTGTATAATAACAATTCACATATCATCATTTCATCACTTACCAATCTCGTACAGTGCACAAAATAAATTGGCACGCCAATTGTATCCTATCTTATGTTCATCCGGGCACGACACATATACCAGTATAATAATTCTTATTTCATCCATTTTTCTCACTCTGTACCAATTGTAACTTCCAAACTTACATTCACATTTACAATATACAAAATTTGATAATATTTTATTAAAATACAAAAAAAACAACACCATATGAACTTACTAGGGCCAACCAACAGAGATAGCAATATTAGGGTCAATAATTTTCTCTTTTCCATGAATATTTGTCGGTTCTTCATCTATAGAGTAATTTATTTCACTTTATCACTCACATTTACATTATAACATTTAATTTTATGCATATGACCTCCTACTAATATTTTTTCATAATTTCCCCTTTTTTTTGCAATTTGTTCACTTTAGTCCCTAAAATCAAAACAAACTTATTATAACAGGCCACCTAGCATAATCTTCGTATTTGGTTACTGTTTGGCGTATAGAAGGTAAATTAAGGATATATTTGAGTAAGTAAAGTATTTGTTTTGGCTAAGTATAGGATTCAGTGTAATACGCCATTTGACAAAATCCTAGTTTGATGAGCTCTAAGGTTTGAAGGACTCTTTTGTTAATATTTGCCCAACCCAGATGTTCTAGGTCAACTCGTTAGTTCACAGTATTTTAGATTTGTTTATTATTTTAGTAAAGTGATTTGGTTAGTCAAGTTGAGGTCTAGTTAGAATAGAATTAGACTACTGTAGATGATAATACCTAAATCTTGTTAAGTGCACTTAATCACATGAATCAAGAGAGTTGGTAGAATTATCTGATTTTCCATTAATTCTTGTCTCCATTGCTTAAGTTTATAAGGATAGAGGTGGTCTTTCTGAACACCTTTGTGTCTTCTTATTCTTTCTTGATTTCCTCTGAAAGTCTCTAAAAAAACTTAAGTTTAGAAAACTTCATTGAAGTGAAGGTTTGCAGTATCTAACTAAATTATACGTTAGTACTAGCTCACTGATAATTATTGATGAACCCTTAGGTTATCATTGAAGTCATTTACAGGTTTTTAATATTGCATGCATAGATAACAGAATGGTGTGAGGGAAGGAAACCTCCTGTTTCTAGATTTTGTGCTATCAGTTCTTGCATGCATGTTAAGATTTGATAGATTGATGATTTGATGTGTTCAATTATCTTTCTTTTAGCTCAAGAAGCTAACAAGGGTCCAACGATAAAGGCAAAGGACCTACTTTGTAAACTTGTTCTAGAATTTCTAGTTAGTTCTTTCTTACTTCCATGTGTTGTAAAATTCTTTGTTATATAATTCGTGTAAGGTAAGTAATCCTCCTTTGTAATGTATGAATGGTGTATGTATGGTTAATAGTCATTTAGTGTCATCAATTTGAGTTCAGTATGTCTGTGATATGAAATGAGCACCATCCTTCATGTCTACGCCATTACCATCTACTTCTGATATAAGGAATATGACCTGGTCTATGGTGATGGAGAAGAGGAGATATGTTTTTGTAGCCTCCGGTAAGGTAGCCATATTGTAAATCGGATTGGCAGAGCACGATAAAACATGCTATTCTAGATGAAAATGTTATGAGGAGTTAAGGGGGAGAATGTATGTGAATGAAACTGTATGATATGCTTCTAATTCTAAATTCTGGGTACGTAGCTTGCATGAAGATGGATTGTCTGAGTTGTGTTAAGTTGGCGTATAGTATACGCCCAAGTGATAAGTAAGTTGGCGTATTAAGTCTGTTTATGTTTTGTATACGCCATTGGGAGTACCATGTTTATTGTATGTAAGTCTCTCTAAAATGCTCGATTATGTTGTAAGTAATGAAACGTATGATTTTCTCTTTGGAACTCACTAAGTTCATATGAACTTACTCTGTTACCATTTCCTTATCAGACTTCTTGACTAAAGGAAGACTTTGTTAGAAGAACTATGATAGAGTGTTGCTACTATTGTGAGCTGACTGTTTTGTGTTGTATCATGCATACCTCTTGGGGGTGGCATATAAATATATTTTTGAACTAGTTTGTATGAAGAACTTCTACTTTGACAAGACTTTATCTTTTCGAGATTTCTATTAAGTATAAACGTTTGGATTTGAATTATTGTATTATGTTTAATGAAGTTATTATATTTGAACTTATACGCCAAATGGCTTGAACGTTATTCTAAATTATTAATGATTTCATTCAAACTTTACTATAGTCACATGTATCCTATGTTTATATGTATAACTTTGTAATAATTTTATAAAGCTTCCACCAATTTGTTTTGCTATAAGCTAGTCCCATTTTGAGTAGTGACATATCAAACTTGGATCCTATCATAGGGTCGGGTTTGGCGTATTACACTTATTTTCATAGTTGAACCTTAAACCATAGTGCCAAATTCAATAACATCCCTACACAACCCTCAAGAACTGAAATTTTACAAGAAAACCAAGCCAATTTCAACATTTTATCACTTTAGTCCCTAAACTCAAAACTAATCAAAATCACTTTACAATATAGTCCTGTTTCATCACCAAGCTTCAAACTCAACCATTAACATCTAAAAAGCTTTAAGAACATCAATGGTGACTTTTCAAAACTTTAACAGCATTTCAAGATAGTCCTTAAACTAGTTAGATTAAGCTACAACGGCCTTAAAAACGTAAAAATTACAAGAAACATGCTCAATTTACATACCATGCATAAGAAATAAAGCTTAGTCGATTCTTCTTTAATCAACAATAGAGTTTTCGTGATAAAGAAAGCAAAGTGAAGATAATGATGCTTGTATCTTTTGTTAAAGTTGACATAATTTCTTAATTACCAAATTAACCTTAATTTAAAACTTTAATTTCACTAATTCATAGGTCATAATCCTCTATTACCACTCCTTATGGTCTAATTACCATGTTAATCCTTCCACTTTAACCATGTAAGTATTTTAACTAAATAAAATCCATAACAATTGACTTTCACCATTTTTTACAATTTAATCCTTTTCTTTAATTAACAATTCAAATGTTGAAATTATTAGACCAAAATTTAATACGACACTCTAATAACCTCTTAAATATTAATTAAATAATATTTATGGAATCATGCATCAAAATTGTGGTTTCAATACCACTATTTTTGACACCACTGAAAACTATTGTTATTCACAAATTCCACCAGCAGTAAATAACGTTTCCAGCCATATTCAGGACTAGTAACATAGGCTCATAGCATATCTTCCAACACCTGAATAACTTGTTCTAATTGGCCATCAAATGAGGATGGGAAGCTATGCTAAAATTTAACCTCGTACCTAAGCATTCATGCAACTATTTTTAGAATCTCGAGGTAAAACGAGGGTCTTGCTCAAAGATAATAGACATAGGCACACTGTGGAGTGTAACTATCTCTTGAATATACACTTCATCCAGCTTCGAGAGTGACCAATAAGTTCTAACCGCCAAAAAATGAATAGATTTTGTTAATCAGTCCACTATCACCCAAATCGTATTTCTTTGTTTAGCGAAGTTGGCAGACCAACTACAAAATCCATTCAATTCGTTCTCACCTCCATTTCGGAATAGATATAGGCTGTAACAACCCAGTGGAAACTTGGTGCTCAGCCTTCACCTACTAACATGTCAAACATTTAGCAACATATTCGACAAACTCCCTTTTCATTTTGGGCCACGAACACGATTCTCGTAGGTCACGATACATTTTTGCAACACTAGGATGCATAGCAAAGGAATCATCGTGAGCCTCATGCAAAATCAATTTTTTCAATTTAGCATCATCAAGAACATAGATCTGATTATAGAACCTAAGGGAATCATTCTCATCCACGTTGAAATTTTTAATGATGCCTTATTGAACAAGCTTCGTTTTCTTAGGTAACTTACCATCGACAAACTATACCTCTTTTATTTATTCAAACAACTCATGCTTAATCCTCAACTCAGCCAACAGGCTGCCTTCATCACAAATATTGATATGGGCAAACATTACTCGCAATTCAATTCCTGAAGTATCAGGTAAAACATTTGCTTTCTTAGAATGGTAATTAATTATGCAATCATAATCTTTCAGCACCTCAATCCAATGACATTGTCTTAGATTCAACTCCTTTTGGGAGAGAAGGTATTTGAGACTCTTGTGATCTATATAGATATGACACTTCTCACCATAAGAATAATGCTTTTAGATCCTTAAAGCAAACACCACAGTGGCCATCTCTAAATCATGCATCGAATAATTACATTCATGCATTTTTACCTGTCTAGACATATATGTAATTACTTTACCATCCTATATTAGGAAACTGTTAGAAAAAAACCCTGTTTGAAAACTATTTTCTTGCATGTCGGAAAATTAAAATTTTGAAAACTGACCTGATTTGTGATATTTATAGCAATAAAACCTAACCAAAACACATTCCTTTTTGGCTTAGTAGACGTTTGTTGTTCCTAGCTTTTAACCAAACGATCTTCTCTGCTATTCTCATACCACAAATTTCTTTGAGCCTGGGCTTGAACCAATTGAATCGAAACACAGAACTATAAAAAGTTATCATACTCTTATTTAGGGTAAAAGGGAAAATTTTCTCTTCTTAATAGAAACTCGTAGAATTGTTATTATGGAAAAATATATTTGATAGTTGAGAATAAATTCTCTTTATTTTTCAGCAGAGTAACAATCTCTTCAAGTTGTGTTAATAGCTCTACTAGTGTCATCTATTTAAAGGAAGGGAAGGTAGAACCCTTATTGAGTTGTAGTGGTTTATTTGAAATAGGAAAAACAAACTTCCTACTTAGAGTAGGAGTCAGGTGGACGAAAAACCCTAGTATTCCTACTAGGGTTACCACCCTTTCATGTTATACGAGGGGTTTTGGACCTCTCTCACATCGAGTCCAATTATGAGTACTTCCTAGGCCTTTTGACCCAGTAATCTGTAAAATGATCCAACTCAATTCAGCTTTTCTATTTCCCAAAATAAACTTTAACATTTTATATTAAAAAATTTTCTCATCCCCATTTTACCACCAGTAAAATTTTGAAAATTTTACCCTCAGTAAAATTTTTTACGATTTTACCCTCGGTAAAATTTTTGACGATTTTACCCTCGGTAAAATTTTTGACTATTTTACCCTTAGTAAATTTTTTTATGATTTTATCCTAGTAAAATTTTGAGAAAATATATTCAATATTTCCTAACTCAACATGTTTACTGTGATCGAATGGTTTATTTTCATTTTCAGGCTTCAAAACTGCTCAAAAACATAAACTCATTCTTCCGATCATTTTTAAGTAATCCATATAGAATTGCAAATGGATCATTTCCATTTCCATTTTTGAAAATCTACATTCATTTCCAAATGATTCCATCTTTCCATTTCGGAAAAACCATAGTCATTTTTGAATGTTTTCCATTTATCTTTTCCTATTCATTTTATTCATTTCTATTCATACTCGTAATTCATTCTGTTTATTTTTCTTATTCAACGAGCTAGCAAAGGGACCGATAATAAGGGCTCAAATGATTTATAATTAAGTCCTAGTTTTTCTTCTATTAATTATAAACACATTTAGTTAGAAAGTCATTCCACTATAGTATTGTGACTAAGCTCTCCCCAACTACATGTCATTACAAAAGCAACTACTTAGTGCTCGTCCAATGACCTTGTCATAAGTGTGTTACCCTTATAGGATCTCTTTGATCTCTTTGGGATAAAATCTATTCTCCCAATATGATCCTATTTTATCTCATGGTAACCATTACATCTTTCTTCATGAAAAGTTAATCACTATGAAATAGTGATCAAATCATCCAGCACAATGACGGATGACCTGTGGCCACGTTTACTTTTCATCAACCATGTAATGCTAATGAGAGGATATCATTTACCCATGTTTTGGGCTATGAGTTCTATTGTTTTGAATGATGCTACATACGGTAAAAGTTATACACCTAACGTACTAGCTTTCGACTCCTTATTTATTCGAACTTAGGCTTTTACTTACATCAAAGTGTTTGAGTCACGCATACATAGTCTGTCATCCACTCAAGATTTAGGTATGTCATACTATGAATGTCACAAATGAATAATTCATAAACGGGTTCAGGATCTATTCCGCTTAGGTCCTATCCGATGTACTGTCAGTCCAGTCAATCACATCTATGTCTCTATCTTCTAGGAGTCATCTGCTTCAATGCCCAAGACAATGCATCTCCCCAATTTGACTTGATAGATGACATATTAGTCTTTCAATTGGTTTGCTCATTTTTTTTATTAGATTAAGGACATGTTTAGTTCATCTACTAATACAAGTTATCTTTTCATATTACGACCCAACCACATAATATCGCTTAGTATTAGTTAAACATTAGACAACCAATAAGGAACATTTTTTTCCTTTTTGCTTTGTATGAAAAAAATGATTTGAGGATAATATACAAAGTATTAATGTAATTCATGAATAATTTTACTAATCAATCTATTCAAAAAATTACAAGTGTACTTAGATGAAAATACTACACTTAAGGCACTAGATACAACAGTTAGGTGGGGAATCTCATGTGGAACCAAAGTTAGATGGGAGTAAAGATTTTTATGCTGAGAGTGAGGAAACAAATTCTGAAATTGGTGGGTCCAGTAATACAGACACTTCATTAGACAATGAAAAGATTTTAGGGGTAGAATCTGAGGATTAAGAGGAGAGAAATATCAAGGCTTGGTATAAAAGTTATAAAGCTAACAATTAGAAAGAAATAGTGGCAACAAATAGGGTTAACAATGAATGTGTAAAACATAGGTGAAGGTATTCAAAGAAAGAAGAAATATGGTAGGAGAGAAAAATGATAAGGTATCAAATGAAACTGGTGGGGAAAATATTATGTTGATTCATCATATTTGGGGTCTTATGGAAGTGATTCATAGGGTGAGGTAATCTATAGGAGAAGCTAATATGTATTTTTTTTCCTACTAACTCAATCCCACATTTAAAGATTGGTATAGTGTTTGATGGGTCAGAAGAATTCAAGACTGCTTTAGCAAAGTTTGCATTAAACATGAGGTTTTGATATTGTCTATCTTAGGAATGAAAATGAGAGGACTAGAGCTAGGTTTAGGGGAGATGGGTGCCCTTTTAGGATATATGTTGCTAAAAAAAATAGTGATGGGTTTTACAAGATAAAAACTTTTATAAAAACCCATGAGTGTTCAATAACTTTTAAAAACAAAAGGGTAACTTACAAGTTTTTTGGGAAACATCTCTTAAGTAAAATCAATGTGCTTCTAAAGTTGAAGTTAACTGAGATGCAAAAACCAGCCAAGGAAAAGTTAAAAGTTGATCTGAGTAAGGGTACATGTCGCAAGGCTAGGAGATGGGCATTAGAAGAGATCAATGGAAGGGTAAGATATGAGTTTAAGAGGCTTTGAGACTATGCATATGCACTTAAAAAGGAAGATTCAGATGCAGATATAGAACTAATGGTAGAAAGATAGACTCTTATTGAGGTTCTCAAGTTTATAAGATTTTATGTAGGGTTTAATGTATTGAGGAAAGGGTTTAATGAGTGTTATAGACCTTCTATTATTTTTTTTGGATGGATTTTTAAAAGGAAAATTCAATGGGGAAATTCTGTTGACTTTCGACAGAGATGGCAATGACCAAATCTACCATATTTGTAACATCCCGAAATAGGGCCTAAATGGAACAGTGGTTGTGAAACCATGAATCCAAGATAGAAAAGTTTATTGTGATTAATTTTATGGTTTACCGAGTGATTAGATGCATGTGTTAGAATATCGATAAGAAATTTCAGTGATTGCATGTCCGATTTGCAAAAGTTGACAAATATGAGTTCTAAATGCTAAAGGATTAAATTGAAGAGTATAATTTAAGTAGAGGTCCTTAAATGATAATTATACCATTAGGTTTTCATGGACAAAAATGGACATACATAGATAAAAATAACTAAAGTTTTAATGAAGGGTATTTTTAGTCATTTAGTAATTAAAAGATTAAAAAAGGGAAAAAGATGGCAAAAATGTGCTCATCTTCTTCCTTAGGCCGAATGTCAAGGGATCTCCATAGCTAGGGTTTGTTTCCAAGCTTCCAAGCTCCATAGTAAGTGATTCCAAGCCCTGTTTTTAATGTTCTTTACGTTTTTGGAGTCTCGATAACTTGATTAAGCTTATTCTAGCAATAATTTAACCTAGGGTTTATATTTGGAGAAATACCCATAGGTGAAATGTGGTTATTTTGATGTTTTATGGTAGAATATGAAGCTTGAAATTGTGTTAAACAACTTTTGCTAAGCGATTTAACTTGAAAACGAGTAAAACGACATAATCGGTAAAAATACCTAATGTTCATAAGTACATGTTAGAGTGAGAATTTGATGTTGCCATAGAAGGAAAAAATGATCAGCATGTCATAAAACATAAGAAAATAGGATGAATTTTAATTTCTGAGCCCTGGGGAAAAAGTGTAAATATGTAAAAGTTTAGAGGCAAAAGTGTAATTTTACCAAAGTTTGAGTCAAGGACTGTTTTAATAAATGTGAGTATTAAATAAGCTAAATTTGTTATTATAGATCAAGAAGAATGAAATTCGGAGTTAGACCGGGGAAAGAAAAAAATAGTGGACTAAATCGATATAGTTGATCGTATTTTGTTTCAAGGTAAGTTTGCAGTAAATAAATGCAATATTCTATTATTTTATGTTCATGTTGTTAATTTCCACTATGTGTATATTTATTTTAAGAAATTATTCAAAGAAGACTCAAGCATAAATTGACGGAGAAGTAATTTTAGAAAGTCCCGGTTGAACCTTAGGAATGTGTAGGATACAACTGTCATGACATTAGGGTTTAAGGATACCATGTAAGACCATGCTAAGGCATGGCAATTGGTAAGGTTTCTAAGGCAAGGAAATCAAGTAAGACCATGTCAAGACATG
The DNA here is from genome assembly GCA_025698475.1 of Gossypium anomalum. Lineage (NCBI taxonomy): Eukaryota > Viridiplantae > Streptophyta > Magnoliopsida > Malvales > Malvaceae > Gossypium > Gossypium anomalum. The sequence goes on from CM046968.1 coordinate 22,620,399, forward strand.
GCATTGATAAGTTACTATAAGGCAAAGGTCCCATGTAAGACCATGCCAAGGCATGGCATTGGTGAGTTCATAAGGCAAGGATACCATGTAAGACCATGTCGAGACATGGCAATGGTAAGTTTTAAAAGGATACCACGTAAGACCATGACAAGTCATGGCAATGGTAAGGTACCCGTGTATCCTTAGTATTCCAAGAGGTTCAACAGGAAAATTTAAAGAGAATATCAAGGTAAGGTAAGGTAAGACGAGTTATACTAGAAAGGTAAGACAAGTTCATGTTAGAAGAGCAAAGGTAAGTATGTAATATTCACGTATGATTGATAAGGAAAACGGTAAGTAAAATGTATTACTAAATTTGATTAAGTAAGTAAGTATTTAAGTAAGTGAGTAAGTGAAGAAGTTTAAAATATGTCTATGACAATTAATGAAGTTGCATTAAGTAGTGTCATGCCAAGTAGTAAGATAATTCTTATGAATGTTGTTATTTATTTGCATGCAAACTTACTAAGATTAATGCTTACCCCCTTTAGTTTCCTTCTTTTTATAGTTTTTTCAAGCTAACTTAGGGATCGTAAAGTACATCGGAGGTCCGGGCATACTATCACAAGGATTATTTTGGTATAGCTAGACGTTTCATTTTTAGTATGGCATGTATAGCATCGTAGCCATTTTGTGTGTATGATCTTATGATATGGCTAATGAATGGTATGTAAATTATTGATAGTGATTAGCTATTGGAATGGCAAATCAAGGACATGTTTGGTGTTATGTATGCTAAAATGCTAGTTATTTCATGGAAATCATGAAAAAGGTGAAATTAGCTTTAAAATAGTATCAGACAACAGTAATGATGTAAATTTGAAAAATCACTAAGCATAGTAGAAATGGATTTAGATAGTGAATAATATATAGAATTAAAGCTTATTGAGTCTATTTCTATATGAAAGAAACAAAGTAAATAAAGAAGATGTATTTTATGATATATTTAAAATTTGGTGAGACTAGGTCAAAGTAATTTCTGAATCCCCTGTTCTGACTTTAGAAATTCACTAAAAGTTGTACAAAAATAATTATAAGCTATACTTTATATGTATAAATTACTTATTGAGTCTAATTCTAATATAAATAAACGGCATGGTTATTTGAATTCTGTACATAGATAAAATTAATTCGTAGTGAACAAAGGTTAGAGCAACCAAACACTAAAATAGGGGAACTTTAAATAATAAATTGTACTAATTGGCTAAACGAAAAATTCTGAAATAAATTTAGTAAGAAGATATATGAGTCTAGTTTCATATAAAATTTACGGATTTTAATTTCAAGTTTCGTAACTCGAGTTATGATTTATTTAGTTACTATGATGCAGATGGACAGTTTATTTATGAAAGATGAAATATTTTGTTTTGATTTGTTTAAGTGATCGAAAAATTTTAATTGATTCCGATTTGTTCCTGAACCATTTCAATTTCATGTTTTAGGGTCTCGAGGACCCTTTTTAGGGACATATTGAATGAATGAAACTAAATTAATTTTAAAAGCAAATTTTTATGCCTCGAATTAGTAAGCTAAGTCAGGTAACGCTTCGTGCTCGACTCCAGCGATGATCTCGGGTAAGGGGTGTTACATTTATTGGTATCATAGGAAAGGTTTAGTCGGTTCTCGAAATATTTAATATGAGTAAGAGTCTAGCTATACATGCCATACTTATATGTTGATAGTGTGACGACTCCTGACGATTTTAAAATGTTTCTTTTATAGTTATGGATCCCGAACAAGCTGGTGCAGATGATGTAGAGAGTAATGCACCCGTTCTCACAGAAGGGACGGTGCCACCAGATAATAGTGAAAGGCCTGTTACAGTTAGTTAGGGAGGAGGGGCTCGAGAAGCCTTCTTCCAAGCTATGAATGAATAGTTTGCCGAGTTCGTTCGTACGAATCCGGCTGTTAGACCTCTACCCCCTCATGATCCTCAGACCACCGATGTAGCTCCCCCAGTCATAGGTAGGGTTATAAGAGAAAAGCCACCAGTTGATAAAATCAGAAAATAAGGAGCCGAAGAGTTTCGAGCTACAGAAGATGATGATGCAGAAAAGGCAGAATTTTGGCTTGAGAATACTATCAGAGTCTTTGATGAGTTATCCTGCACACCTGAGGAATGTATGAAATGTGTTGTATCACTTCTTAGAGTTTCGGCCTACCATTGGTGGAAGACACTTGTATCAGTTGTATTGAAAGAGAGAGTCACTTGAGATTTCTTTCAGGAGGAATTCCGTAAAAAGTACATCAGTCAGAGGTTTGTTGACAGAAAAGAAAAGAGTTTCTAGAGTTGAAACAGTGCAATATGACAGTGACTGAATATGAGCATGATTTTGTTAGACTCAGCAATTATGCTCGAGAGTGTGTGTCTACAGAGGCTATTATGTGCAAAAGATTTGACGATGGGCTTAATGATGATATCCAATTTTTGGTTGGTGTCCTAGAAATAAAAGAGTTTGTTGTCCTAGTTGAGAGAGCCTGTCAGGCAGAGGAGCTGTTGAAAAGAAAGGGCAAGGTTGAAATTGAGACGCAAGACACGAAAAAGAGACCAATGAGCAAGTCATTTCAGTCTACATCCAAGAAGCCTAGAGAGTTCTCCACTAGATCAAATTTTTCAGCTAGATATTCTAGCCGAAGCAGAGGCAGAAGATTTATGAGTCCGAAAGCTCAGACCACTTCGATTGTGAGTGTTGGCAGTGTTCAGCCTGATGACCAGAATATCCCCGATGTGGTCGACGTCACCCATGTGACAGTCCTAAATTGACCCTAGTCGGGAAGTGGTTTCGGGACCACAAAACCTAGTTAAAAATTTTGTAAAATATTAATTTCAGTGTTTTTGTTATGTGAATTACCTATTCTGAAAGTTGGGTGGTCTAATTTAGTTAATTGGATGCTAAATTATTTAGTTGGGATTTGATTGTATAAAGGAAAATTTTAGAAGTCTTTTTCTTAAAGTGGCCAATTGTTAACATGGCTAAAATGTGGGGCTTGCATGTCAATTAGACCCCTTTTATTTTAGTGGGCTGGCAATGATGAAGGGAAATTTGTATCTTTGTGCTTTTTATATTAGTAAAATAATGATAATTGGTTTTATAATATGAAATGAATATAAATATTATAATGAACACATGGTGATAAAAAAAAAAAAAGCTATATGTTATTTCTTCTCACCTTTGCCGGGAATAAAGAAAGAAACTAAGGAAAGAAGGCTTTGGATAATCGACCATGGAGGTCTAAAATTCAAGGTAATTTCTTGATTATTTGAGCTTCATCTTGATGAATTGAGTTCCTTGCTTGGTACCCTCCTTGACCCATGTTTCTACTTATTTTATCTTTGAAAGTGATGTCTTGGGAACATTCGGTTATAAGGGGGGAGTTTTGAATGTGAAAGCTGTACTAGAAATGGAATTTGGAGTATTTAATGGACTCCCTGTTGCTAAAATTTACATGAATAGAAATTTCTAAGCTTAAATTGTAAGAATTTGAGTTGTGTGGTTTAAATTGTCAAAGATGCATTTGGCAATTGATTATAATTTGTTAAAGAGTGTAAAGTATTGATAGTTCTAAATGGTACATAGTTAAATGAAGATGGAAGCTTGATAAAATTTTATTTAGAATGAAAGTAGGAGAAATGTGTATTCGGCCATGTTGTGATGAGTTGAATTTGAATGGTTGATGCTTTAGTTTATAAATGGTCATTAGATGAGTTTTAAACTTGTTAAAGTTTGATAATTTGGGGATGTTAAATTGGGGAAAACGTGTAATAAAAATGGGTTGATAATGTTTGTTTGTTAATTGATGTTTGCACCATTGTCGAATGTGCTTAACATTAAGGCATGATTTAGTTAAATGCAAACTAATGGAAGAATGGAATTTAGCTTTGCATTACATGTGTTAAAATGATGGAATTAGTAGGAAATGGGTATGAGCTTGTCAAATTTTTGAAATTAGGACCTTGTGAACTAAATGATATTCGACAATGGTACTTTTTACATGAGGAATTTCGGTGTTAATTGTATTAAATAAGGTTGAGGTAGTTGCGAATGTGTTTATAATTAAGTAAGGTTAATAATAGAGCAATGAGTGGCTAGTAGAATCTAGTTAGTCTTCTTGTTATATTCGCCATGAGTTTGTATAATTGGTTTGTAATAGATTAAATTTGTTTATTCAAGCTCAAGAGCTTAGAGTCTAATTCGGATAAGAGAAAAGCTAGCTAACCGAATAGTCGATCAGAATCGTTCGACAACTTCCGAGGTAAGTTCTTAAGTATTTGAGTTTGATTCCTTTGTAAGTTTTAAGTTTTTAAATGGGATGAATATGAATTAAGTATATACGTTAAGGTCAATGACTTTTCTAAATGATGGCATATATGATATTATGTTTTAAATATGTGAATGAGAACTTTACAGAGTAAATTTGTATAAATCTGCTTGGGACAGCAGCAGTAGTGTGTTTTGGAAAAATTACCATAAATTGTGGGAATTGAGTTAAAGGCTGAATAGATTATGTAATTAAAGCTTGATGCGTCTAGTTTCGTATAAAAGAAATCGTGTAAGTAAAGGGGTTGCCGATAATGAGATTTTTTAAAGTTGTGTGAGACAGAGTCAGAATGGCTCCGAAATTCCCTGTCCAGTATTTGGAAAATCATTATAAATCGTACAAAAATGATTATAAGATAAGATTTATATTCTTAGACTCCTTAATGAGTCTAGTTTCAAAAAAAATAAACGAAAACATATTTTGAATTCTGTACAATGAGAAATTCAATTCTTAGTGAAGAGTAGTCAGAATAGTCAAGCAGTAAAATAGGGGAAACTTTAAGAAAAATCTGGTATTGATTAGCCAAACCAAAAATTCTGAAAATTTTGTGGATAGAAGATATACGAGTCTATTTTCATGGAAAATTAACGGCATATTATTTGGAGTTTCGTAGCTCCAGTTACAAATAATTTAACGACTGTTGCTCAGGAAAACAGCTTGTAGAGAATATGTGATTATGTTGTAAACATTGATAAAACTGGTTTTAGTTGCTCATAAGCTATTGATTAAACCCATACGTGAATTCTAATTTGTGACATTATAAAATGATATATGAGTGTTAGATGGATCTTTGATATTAAAATTGTGAAATTGTAAGTTTATAAGTATTCGATTATGAAATGATAGTATGGCTTGAAATTGAATTATTCATTGGAAAATGATAGATGTAGATTCAGCCAAGACAAAGTGTATACATGAAAGTTTATGTGGTATATGAAGTATATTTGGATAATTGTGATGTGAATATATGAAAATTTATATTTTGATTCAGAATTTTATGTGATGAATGTGAATGTGTATATATGAGATAAGGCCGAATGGCCAATGTGATGAACGGAAAGTGTATATATATATATATATATTGTGACCAAATGACAAACTATGGAAGGAGTGTTTTATTAGATATTTGATGAGGCAAATGAATTACAAGTGTGATAGTCGATGTGAATGCTGTAACATGTGAATAAATATGCATGAAACTTTGTGATGTAAATCCGGGATTTAAGACCCGATGACTATATGTGGTGACTATGTCCGGGTTAAGACCCGCTGACCTCATCTGGAGATTTCATCTGAGCTAAAGGTCTCGCCGATAATCCGAGTAGAGTTTAAAGCTATAAGACTTCACAATAAGAATTACTTATAAATATATTCAATACGAAAGGTTAAACAGGTATGTACTCCGAGTTTATATGTGAGCTTGACTTGAACTAAATCATAAGGTAGTTATGTGATGCATACGTGAGCAATCTATGAGACTATTCCTATGATTATGTGGCATCGGATCAGTGTGAAAGGTTATGTGAAATTATACAATATATCTATGTTACATGAGCTCACTTTTATGTGAAAGTTTATCTGCCTATTGTATATGATGAGATGAGCATATTCGGTAAAGGGATGATATACCCAAAGGAAGAGTGAAATAAAAATACGAACAACCATGTTATAATTTGATTGTTATCTGTTGACACTGCTTAAAACTTACTAAGCATTGTAATGCTTACTCCGTTTACTTTGTTTCCTTTATTTTATAAATCTCATTTGGAAGCTACAGACTCGGGGATCGTCAGCAACTTGTTACACTATCACTATCCACTGCTTGGTACTGTTTTGTTTTGGGTTATTTTATGGCATGTGTAGAATAGACCAGTGGCAGAAGAATATTTTGGTTAATGTATATAAGCCATGCGAAAATGGCATCTATTGAATGTGTACTTATAGAAGTTTAAATTGTATCCCTAGCTGTCTTTAGTATTTATCTAAAGGAATGCTATTTATTTCAAAAAAAAAAATTCAAAATTTTTACTATTCTGATATGAGTTTCAAGTCTGGTAATGCCCCTTTACCTATTCCGGCGACGGATACGGGATAGGGGTGTTACAACCCAGGTCAGTGTTGAGCAACTGAGAAAGGTCGTTTTCGATGTGGTGCACCAGACCATTATATTCAGGAGTGTCCCGAGATGATTAAAAGAGAAGCAATACCGAGTATAAGATCAGACAACGCTCCTGTCAGAGGCAGACCACTGAGAAATCTTGGAGTTGGGGCAGGTAATAGAGGTGCATCTAGAGATTCAGTAGTGAGGCCAAATGTTAGACCACCTGCGAGGACCTATGCCATCCGTGCTCGTGAAGAGGCATTTTCCCCGATGTGATTACGGGTACATTTTCTCTCCATGATACTAGAGTTATTGCTTTGATTGATCCGGGCTCGACCCATTCATATGTTTGCATGAAATTGATGCCTAGTATGAGTATGCCTATAGAATATACAGAATTTGTGATTAAAATATCGAATCCATTAGGCAAGCGTGTATTAGTGGATAAAGTATGTAGAAATTGCCCTTTGATGATTAGAGGTCACTGTTTCCCCGTCGATCTCATGCTATTGTCGTTTGATGAATTTGATGTGATTCTTGGTATGGATTGGTTGACTACACATGATGTGATAGTGAATTGTGGAAAGAAATTAATTGAGTTGAAATGTGAAAATGGTGAAATTCTTTGGGTTAATTCAGAAGAGTTAGATAGTTCAATTGCCATGATTTCTGTTATCTCTGCTCAGAAATGTTTGAGAAAAGGGTATGAAGCTTATCTTGCTTTTGTGTTGAACACTAAAGATCTAGAATTGAAAATTGAATCAGTGCTTATGGTATGTGAGTTTCTCGATGTGTTTCCTAAAGAACTACCAGGTTTGCCTCCTGATAGAGAAGTTGAGTTTGGTATTGAGTTGATTCCAAGTGCCACACCCATTTCTATTGCTCTTTATAGAATGGCCCCGCTGGAATTGAAAGAATTGAAAGCTCAGTTGCAAGAATTAACAGATAAAGGCTTTGCAAGACCCAGTAGTACACCATGGGGTGCACCACTACTATTTGTGAAAAAGAAAGACGGATCGATGAGATTGTGCATAGATTATCGGCAGCTTAACAAGGTAACAGTAAAGAACAAGTATCCACTACCTAGAATTAATGATCTGTTTGATCAATTGAAGGGAGCCACTGTGTTCTTCAAGATAGATTTGAGATCTGGATACTATCAGTTGCGAGTTAAAGAGTCGGATGCCCCAAAGACTGCTTTCCGGACTAGGTCTGGTCATTATGAGTTCCTTGTGATGCCATTTGGCTTAACTAATGCTCCTTCCATTTTCATAGACTTAATGAACCGAATTTTCAGACCGTACTTGGATAAGTTTGTAGTTGTGTTCATTGATGATATCTTGATTTATTCTCATGATGAGACTGAGCATGCAGAGCATTTGAGAACAGTTTTATAGATTCTAAGAGATAATCAGTTGTATGCCAAGTTCAGCAAAAGTGAGTTCTGGTAATGAGAAGTTGGTTTTCTTGGACATATTGTCTCAGGTGAAGGTATCAGGGTTGATCCAAGCAAGATTTCAGCCACTGTTGATTGGAAGCCTCCTAGAAATGTATCAAAAGTCAGAAGTTTTCTTGGTCTTGCCGGATATTATAGACGATTTGTAGAGGGATTTTCCATGATAGCTACCCCGCTGACAAGATTGCTACTAAAGGATGTCAAGTTTGAATGGACTGAGACGTGTCAACAGAGTTTTGACATGTTAAAGGCATTGTTGACTGAAGCTCCTGTTTTAGTACAACCAGAAACAGGTAAGGATTTTGTGATTTACAATGATTCTGTACTTATGTAGGAAGGAAAGGTAATTGTTTATGCCTCTAGACAGCTAAAGCCACATGAGAAGAACTATCCGACACATGATTTAGAGTTAGCTGCCATTGTTTTTGCGTTAAAGATCTAGAGACATCATTTGTACGGTGAGAAGTGCCGAATATTCACTGATCATAAAAGTTTGAAATATTTGATGACTCAAAAAAATTTGGACTTGAGGCAAAGAAGATGGCTAGAGTTGATTAAAGATTATGAGCTAGTGATCGATTATCACCCAGGTAAGGCAACCGTTGTTGCTGATGCTTTGAGTAGGAAATCTTTGTTTGCATTAAGAGCTTTGAACACTAGTCTAGCCTTATCAGTTGATGGTTTTATCTTAGCTGAGTTGAGAGCTAAACCGATGTTTCTTGAAGAAATTTGTGAAGCTTAGAAAAAATGACAGTGAGTTGCTAGCCAAAAGAGCTCAGTGTGAGTCGGATATAGAGTCAGATTTTCAGATCAGTTCTGACGGTTGTTTGATGTTCAAAGACAGGGTATGTGTACCGAAGAATGATGAGCTTATTCGAAAGATCTTACAAGAAGCACATAGTAGTTCTTTGTCTATTCATCCAGGTAGTACAAAGATGTATAATGATTTGAAGAAAATGTACTGGTGGGTAGGAATGAAAAGGGACATTTTAGAGTTTGTTTCTAGATGCTTGATCTGTTAGCAGGTAAAGGCCGAACATTAGGTACCTTCAGGTTTATTGCAGCCTGTGCTAGTCCCTTAGTGGAAATGGGACCGAGTTACAATGGATTTTGTGACAAGATTGCTGTTGACACCGAGAAAGAAAGATGCAATATGGGTTGTGATTAATAAATAAACGAAGTCGGCTCATTTTATCCTAGTTCGTATGGATTATTCACTTGACAAGTTGGCCGAGTTGTATATTTTAGAGATAGTCAGACTACACGGGGTACCATTATCGATCATTTCAGATAAAGATCCGAGATTTACTTCAAGGTTTTGGAAGAAGTTACAGGAAGCTTTAGGCACAAAGTTGAGTTTTAGTACAGCTTTCCATCCTTAGACTGACGGTCAGTCAGAGAGAGTTATTCAGGTACATGAAGATATGCTTAGATGTTGTGTACTGGAATTTCAAGGCAGTTGGGAAAAGTACTTACCATCAGTAGAGTTTGCCTACAATAATAGTTATTAGTCAAGTTTGAAGATGGCACCTTATGAAGTTTTGTATGGACGTAAATGTCGCACACCTTTTTATTAGACAGAGCTTAAGGAAAATCAGATTTACAGGGTTGATCTAGTTAAAGAAACAAAAGAGAAAGTAAAAGTCATCAGAGATTGCTTGAAAGCAGCTTCAGACAGACAGAAGTCGTATGCAGATTTGAAGAGAAAAGAGATTGAGTATCAAGTTGGTGACTAAGTGTTTTTGAAAGTATCCCCGTGGAAGAAAGTTCTTAGATTTGACAAGAAAGGCAAACTAATCCACGTTTTATTGGACCGTTTGAAGTGATTGAGAGAGTCGAACCATTAGCATATCGATTAGCTTTGTCAATTGAGTTAGAAAAGATTCATGATTTATTTCATGTTTCTATGCTACATCGTTATCGTTCAGATCCGTCACATGTGATTTCTCAGACAGAGGTTGAGATTCAGCCAGACATGACTTACGGTGAAGAGCCAGTAAAGATTTTAGCTCGAGAGATAAATTAATTAAGGAACAAAAGTGTTGCACTTGTGAAAGTATTATGGAATAGACATGGGTAGACGAGGCTACATGGGAGCCCGAAGAGGCTATATGAAAACAGTACCCAAATCTCTTCACAGGTAAGATTTTCGGGGACGAAAATCCCTAAAGGGGGGAGAAATGTAACATCTCGAAATAGGGCCTAAATGGAACAGTGATTGCAAAACCATGAATTTGAGATAAAAAAGTTTATTGCGATTAATTTTATGGTTTACCGAGTGATTAGATGCATGTGTTAGAATACCGATAAGAAATTTCAGTGATTGCATGTCTGATTTGCATATTAGGGCTTAATTGCAAAAGTTGACAAATATGAATTCTAAATGCTAAAGGATTGAATTAAAGAGTATAATTGAAGTAGAGGTCCTTAAATGGTATTAGACCATTAGGTTTTCATGGACAAAAATGGACATACATAGATAAAAATAACTAAAGTTTTAATGAAGGGTATTTTAGTCATTTAGTAATTAAAAGATTAAAAAAAGGGAAAAAGATGGCAAAAATGTGCTCATCTTCTTCCTTAGGCCAAATTTCAAGGGTTCTCCATAGCTAGGGTTTGTTTCCAAGCTTCCAATCTCCATAGTAAGTGATTCCAAGCCCCGTTTTTAATGTTCTTTACATTTTTAGAGTCTCGGTAACTTGATTAAGCATATTCTAGCAATAATTTAACCTAGGGTTTATATTTGGAAAAATACCCGTAGGTGAAATGTGTTTATTTTGATGTTTTATGGTAGAATCTGAAGCTTGAAATTGTGTTAAACAACTTTTGCTAAGTGATTTTACGTGAAAACGAGTAAAACGACACAATCAGTAAAAATACCTAATGTTCATAAGTACATGTTAGAGTGAGAATTTGATGTTGCCATAGAAGGAAAAAATGATCAACATGTCATAAAACATAAGAAAATAGGATGAAGTTTAATTTCTGAGCCTTGGGGAAAAAGTGTAAATATGTAAAAGTTTAGGGGAAAAGTGTAATTTTACCAAAGTTTGAGTCAAGGACTGTTTTAATAAATGTGAGTATTAAATAAGCTAAATTTTTTATTATAGATCAAGAAGAACGAAATCCGGAGTTAGACCGGGGAAAGAAAAAGATAGTGGACTAAATCGATATAGTTGATCGTATTTTGTTTCAAGGTAAGTTTGTGGTAAATAAATGCAATATTCTATTATTTCATGTTAATGTTGTTAATTTCCACAATGTGTATATTTATTTTAAGAAATTATTCAAAGAAGACTCAAGCATAAATTGACGAAGAAGTAACTTCAGAAAGTCCCAGTTGAACCTTAGGGATGTGTAGGATACAAATGTCATGACATTAGGGTTTAAGGATACCATGTAAGACCATGCCAAGGCATGGCAATTGGTAAGGTTTCTAAGGCAAGGAAATCATGTAAGACCATGTCAAGCCATGGCATTTATAAGTTACTATAAGGCAAAGGTCCCATGTAAGACCATGCCAAGGCATGGCATTGGTGAGTTCATAAGGCAAGGATACCATGTAAGACCATGTCGAGACATTGCAATGGTAAGTTTTAAGAGGATACCACGTAAGACCATGACAAGTCATGGCAATGGTAAGGTACCCGTGTATCCTTAGTATTCCAAGAGGTTCAACAGGAAAATTTAAAGAGAATATCAAGGTAAGGTAAGGTAAGACGAGTTATACTAGAAAGGTAAGACAAGTTCATGCTAGAAGCGTAAAGGTAAGTATATAATATTTATGTATGCTTAATAAGGAAAAAGGTAAGTAAAATGTATTAATAAATTTGATTAAGTAAGTAAGTATTTAAGTAAGTGAGTAAGTGAAGAAGTTTAAAATATGTCTATGACAATTAATGAAGTTGCATTAATGTTGTTATTTATTTGCATGCAAAATTACTAAGCTTAATGCTTACCCCCTTTATTTTCCTTCTTTTTATAGTTTTTTCAAGCTAACTTGGGGATCATAAAGTACGTCGAAGGTTCAGGCACACTATCACAAGGATTATTTTGGTATAGTTAGACGTTTCAATTTTAGTATGGCATGTATAGCATCGTAGCCATTTTGTGTGTATGATCTTATGATATGGCTAATGAATGGTATGTAAATGCTTTATAATGATTAGCTATTGGAATGGCAAATCAAGGACATTTTTGGTGTTATGTATGCCTAAATGCTAGTTATTTCATGGAAATCATAAAAAAGGTGAAATTAGCTTTAAAACAGTATCAGATAGCAGTAATAACATGAATTTGAAAAATCACTAAAAATAGGATAAATGGATTTAGATCGTGAATGAGATATATAATTAAAGTTTATTGAGTCTATTTTCATATGAAAGAAACAGAGTAAATAATGGAGTTGTATTTTATGAGATATTTAAATTTTGGTGAGATAGGGTCAGAGTGATTTCTGAATCCCCTGTTCTGACTTTAGAAATTCACTAAAAACTGTAAAAAAATAATTAGGAGTTATAATTTATATGTATAGATTCCTTATTGAGTCTAATTTTAATATAACTAAACATCATGGTTATTTGAATTCTGTACATGGATAAAATTAATTCGTAGTGAACAGAGGTTAGTGCAGCCGAACACTGAAACAGGGGAAATTTTAACTAATAAACTGTACTAATTGGCTAGACAAAAAATTCTAAAATAAATTTATAAGAATATATATGAGTCTAGTTTCATATAAAATTTACGGATTTGAATTTCGAGTTTCGTAACTCAAGTTATGATTTATTTAGTGACTATGACGCAGATGGACAATTTATTTATAAAAGATGAAATAAATTGTTTTGATTTGTTTAAGTGATCGAGAAATTTTTATTGATTCCGGTTTGTTCCCGAACCATTTAAATTTCATGTTTTAGGGTCTTGAGGACCTTTTTGAGGGACATATTGAATGAATGAAACTAAATTAATTTTAAAAACAATTTTTTTTGCCCTGAATTAGTAAGCTAAGTCTGATAACGCCTCGTGCTCGACTCCGGCGACGGTCTCGGGTAAGGGGTGTTACACTATTTCGTGGGCTGTTGTGGAGAATAAAAGCAAAAAAAATGGTGTTGGTTTCTTAAAAATCTTATTTCAGATTTACAAATCGGTAATGGTGTTAGATTCACCTTTATGACTGATAAACAAAAGGTATGTTTGAAACCTTACTAAACTAATTCTATCCTAGTATGCTTAATTTATTAAACAATCCATCTAATACCATTTATTTGATTTGTATTTAAGGATTAATGGATATAACTGAGTCATTGCCAAGGGTGGAGCACAGAGTCTGTGCAAGGCATTTATATGCCATATGGAGGAAAGAAAATCCAGGAGGAGACCTACAACAAGCATTTTGGGCAGCATGCAAATCATAAATAACTACTGACTTTGAAGATAACATCAATAAGATTGATCATATTAAACATATCATATTAAACATAGTTCCAACGTAAGTCTAGTCAAGACTGATCTTGAGCAATGGTCAAAGGTATTATTTTCTGGTAGGTCTATATGTGATGCAACTAACAATAATTTTGTTGACTCTTTTAATTCAATAATTGTAGGAGCTAGGTCAATGGCTATCATTTCCATGTTAGAAGAAATCAGGCAATATGTAATGAAGAGGATTGTAAAAAACTTGTCCAATTTTAAAAATTGGAATGATGTATTATGTCCTAAAATATGTGCCAAGTTACATAAGACTATCTAATTGAGTACATAGTCATGTTAAATGGAATGGAGTAAAAAGGTGTGAAGTGGCAAACTTTAGTGATGTTCTAGTTTTCAACTTAACTGAGTGGTCATATAATTATAGGAGATAGGACCTCACTAGCATCCATGTCCACATGTTGTTGCAACAATTTTGTTGAAGAAAGTTGATATTTCTAATTATGTTTATATAGGGTTTAAAAAAAAAAAGAAATGATTGAATAGTTGTATTGCTTTGTATTTCCTGTTGTCCCTAGTGAAAAATATTGGTATAAAATTGATATGGGACAAATTGAACCCCCCAATCCAAAAGAAAATGCCTGGGAGACCCAAAAAGAACAAAGTAAGAGGAAGAGGGAGAGAAGAGTGGGAGTAAAATATCTAGAAGAGGGGAAAGATAAAGTGCCATAATTTTGTGAATTTTGTAGATTACAACTCCACCAGCTCTTGCTCCACCAACTCTTGCTCCACTAGCTTCTACTTAAACAACTACATCAGAAGCATCTACCTAGCTCCAGCAACATCACCTTTATCTATAGCAAGACCAACGTCTTGTTCAGCCACCAATCATGCTAGAACTACATCTTGTGTGGTAAACTTTTTGAAGTCTTTTATTAACTATTGTTCCATAGCATTAGACTAATGTTACAACATCTACTGTAGCAACCACCACGTCATTCAACACAACTAACTCCTTCCACCATGCAAACCTCCTCAACACAACAAATTGTATATGATGATTCTTTTATAGAAAAATATAATGATTTTTCATTCATTCTTAACAATTAATGCAACAAATACATAAACAAAAATCACCATCCATAAGCAAGATAACCCAAAAGCACCATCCATGATACAATTAACATCTTATAAGAAAATATTACTTTGTTACTCCTTGACTTTTTAGTCTTGTAGAATATGATCTTCTCTTCCAAACAAGTTACCTTCAAAGACATTCTTTGCATTTCGTCAATATTGAGCTCATTATTCTCAACTCTTAATCTCTTATTCTCTATTAATAACATCTTATTTTGAAGCATTATTTCATCAATTTTGCATCATTGTTCTTCTCTAGTTGAATTCGTGTTGTCACTGTTCCCTTCAACCCACCGAAAAAAATCACAATCCCCAATCTTCACTCATACAACAAAAAAATAGAATATATATTTTTAATTGAGGTAAAATTTATATATTTACAATTTTGAAGCAAAGTATTTCAAATCCATTTCCAAAACATGTCATTAAAACCATAAAATGCACAAAATCTTCAACTAAAATCACAAAACCCTTTGTTTTTCACACACCCAACAATGATAGTACACAACCCAAAGATTTTCCTTCAACCCAGAATTAAAATTCAAACTTTTACCTCCTTGAAGTTCGCACACTTAAAGAATTTTCTCCCTTTGTTCCGTGGAGTATTCGCATTGCAAACTAGAACCCTTAACTCGCAATGGCAATACAAAACGCTTCTTATTTTAAATTTTCTATTAATTGATGAAGACATTTTCCCTTCTTTGGTTCTTCGACTCTAGCTATGGAAATATGTGTTTTATAAAGATAAACCCTAAGAGAATGTTAATGAAAAGGATGAACAGATGGAAAAGGAAGAAGGTTATGGAAATGTTTAAATGTTAAGAAATCTGGAGAAAGGAAAGAAATTAAATGGAAAACTTTTTAAGAGATTTTTTAAAGGCAAATTTAATTAATGAGATTTTAAAAGGGTCCCGTCAGTTGCCAAATAGGACACCACGTGGCAACACGCGATTGGCCAGCGCTACCACATCATCAAAAAAACTAACAACGTTAAAGGCGGGTACCAATTTAGTTGAAAGAAAAAAAAGTTCGGGTACAAATCTGGGAGAAGTGGACAAGTTAGGTACCAATTTTATATTTAAGCCTTTCATATATTATCAATAAAGCAAATTTAATTATTATTATCGATTGATCTGTTGTTTATTGCATTAATAAAAGTAAATATAATTATAGGTTTAAAATTGATATATTTAAACTTGTCATTAATATAATTATACACCATCACTAAAAATTGCAAATAAATTCTAATTAAAAATGGAAAAAAAATCATATTTAAAACTTAATTATAAAAATGAGACCTACTTTAAATATAACTAAAAAAAGAAACATTTTGAAACCCAATTACTCAATTTTTCCATATATACTCCCATACCTTATTTTATACAGTGTTGATTAATTAAAATATTTTTTAAATTGTAGCATTTTGCTTAAAATTTAAAAAAGATATAATAACATTAATTGTTTGCTTCCTTAGTTTGGATATATAATATTAAAATGATTTAAAAAATAAAAAATAAATTCTAGTTCATAAAAATGTCAAAAATATTACTGCAACATGAAATGGATAAAAAATTTATAATTTAAATAAACAAAGATGATGTTATTTTTATTCCATAAATTCATAAAATTGATTGACTAAAAATATATATGAGAACAGATGTATATTAATATAGTAAATTTATATTGAGACACCATTAATTATAAAATTAAATAGATAATAATATAAATTTATATATTTTATTATTTTAATATTGTAAATTATTAAAAATGAAATAGAGACTCAACAAATTCTGTTTTTACTCAAGATTACACCATTATTTTTTCTTAGCTAAAATATGTATAATAATATATTGTTTGTTTTAAAAAATGTCAATAGTAAGGCACATTCTAATCCTAAGCGAAAACGCCTGTTCAAAGTTTAGAGACAATATTATTACAAGCCTCAAATATAAACTGTAAGATAAACATAAATAATACCAAAAAAATTTTGGTTTATTATATATATATGATTAATATAATTTATTATTAAAAATTAATTAAAAAAGTAGAATCACTTTAAATATAACTAAAAAGAAGTATTTTATAATTCAAAAAACTAACCTAAAACTTAATGTTTACATATATATTTTTTATTCCTTTTTTATGTTATAAATATATATTAAAAATGGGACCCATATAATAATATTTAAAACATAATTTGAAATTTTAAATATAATTAAAATATTAAAAATAGGATTCACTTAATCATATTCAAAACTTAATTTAGAGATGGGACTCAATTTTAATATAATTAAAAATAAGAAATAATTTGAAACTTAAGAAATTAACTCAAAACTTAATGTTTTCATATATGCTTGTGTTCCATTTAGTTTCATTAGCCCATTTGTTTCTGACGTCAACATATTTTTCGAGTTTATTTGTATAGTCTTTAGTGATCAAGCACTAAATATTAATAGTTAATTTTGTTTCCAGAATTGAATTAACTAAAATGCAAATTTCAAAGTGAATCAAAAGATATATATATATATATATATATATATATTTCAATCAAAGTTATTAACAAAAATTGAAATGAAAATTTCAAAATATTAGTATTAACATTTTAAGTTTTATATTACCTTTTCTTTGAGGAAGGTTGTCCTTAAAAATTGGAAAATATTAAATTAAAGACAAAAAGGATTCATTAAACTAAAATTGATAAGTGAAATATTTTTTAATAAAATTTGTATTAAAGGTAAAACATAAGAAATTGGAACAGCATGGTGATTAGAGTTGGATAGATCAAATTGTTGTTGGTCATTTTCCATTGTCCAGAACATGAGCTACCATATTCCCTTGCCTAGGAACGAGACTATACTGACATTGTTGAAATTTTGGGCAACAAGTTTTGCATCTCTGATATACAGACTTACTATGAGTCATCCCCCTTTGTTTTAAGCTTCGTAATCGTAGACAAGGAGTCTCCTTCCAGCATTATATTTGAAAAACCCAAGTCCCGAGCCAAATTAAGCACTTGCAATGCTGCAACAGCCTCAGCTGCAAAAGAGGTAGATATATAATTGTTGGCGAGCGCCCATTATTAGTCCCTCAAAGTTGCAAATAACTATCCCAGAAACTGATCTTTGGTTCTCGCCCTTGTAGCTTGTATCAGAATTTACTTTTATGTACTGAGATGACGGCACCACCCAACGAGTTTGGCTTCGACATTCAAAAATCGTCGTTCCTTTTGGACCCGATTCTAGTCCTGACACTATCCCTTAATAAAGGTGTAAAAGTCAACGACTGATTGTCTCCTTCCTTCATGTAAAAGTTTGTTTCTGTTGGACCAAAGTGCCCAGATTGATACCGAGATTACATTTTGCATTTCCGATAGGGTGAATTTTGTGACACACCCCAGCCACTCCTGCATATCGTTCCTTGAATCATCTGTTGGCCAAATCACCTCTAGTTTACTCCAAAGTTGACTCGCAACACGACAATCCTGCACAACATGTAGCAAATCCTCAAAAGCACATTGACACCTTGGGCAAACAGCGTCTGATATAAGTCATATAATCAGCAAATTAAGTTTACTCGGAACAAAATTCTGTAAAATCTCCATTGTGATTCGCACTTTAGAAGGCACTGTGCATTCCCACATTTTCTTAGCCGCTTCCCATCATTCGAAATCCTAGGGCTCCCATTATACTCACTGTTGCCAATCCCTTGCATTAGGGGCTTATACCCACTCTTAACACTATACTCCCCCGCATCCTCCATGCCTCATACCAAAAGATCCTCATGCAGTGATCTCAAAATAGGAATACAACAAATACGATGCATCTCCTCACTACTAAAAAAGTGACTTAGCACATCCATCTTCCATGTTCGTGACTCCTATCAAGTCAGACACCCAAGACACATCACTTACCATGGTTGATTGCTCTCTGTAGGGCTTATCATGCGGGATCCATCACCATCAGTCATTCCAGATAGAAATGTTGTTGCCCGTAGCAACTTGCCAACGAAGACCGGTTTCCAAAAGACCACGAGCACTCCAAATGCTGCGCCAATTAAGAGAAGGTTCTAAACCTAAATCAACTCTCATAAAATTTGTATTGGGATAATACTTAGCGTTCAATACTCGACTCACCAATGAGCCAGCATTACTAGCAACCCTCCAACCTTGTTTTGCCAATAACGCAACATTAAACTTTGCCAGATCTTTGCACCATACACCCATCGTCTTTAAGAGCGCATAATTTCAATCAAGAGCTCCAATAAATTACTGGAAAATGTCAGTGACCATCGTCGATTGGTGGTACGCTGGTGATAATCACAAAGAAACAAAGCAGAGTAATAGCGCCGATAGTTAAGGCATGAAAAATAGGGGAAACGAAAGTAATCTGAAAGATGCTTTCATTAAGAGATAAAAGGAATATTTTTAAATTACACCCATAACCTATTTATATATCAACATTTTAGTCCCTAACTAATTAACTAAGTAACAACATTTAGTTAATTTTACAAACTAACCAATAACCAACACCAGCCTTTCAACACTCCCCCCAAGTTGGAGGGTGATAAAGATCCTTAACCCCCAACTTGGACATCAAATACTTATGTTGTTGGACTCCAAGTGTCTTTGTCATCACATTTGCAAGCTTTTCATCAGTAGGCACATGTTGTGTCTGAATTAACCATTCTCGTAATTTTTCACTAACAAAATGGAAATCAATTTCAATGTGTTTAGTTCGCTCATGGAATACTGGATTCACTACAATTTGAAGTGCTGCTTCGCTACTAGAAATCAACAAGGCTGAATGAAATTGATCAAAACATATATCTTTTAACAGACCATTGAACCATATTATTTCAGTAACTATTGATGCCATATTCCTATACTTAGCTTCAGCTGATGAACGTGAAACCGTGCTTCGCTTCTTTGACTTCCAAGAAACAAGGGAATTGCCAAGTTTAATACAAAAACCAGTGATTGATCTTCTAGTCATAGGACATGTAGCCCAACCAGAATCACAATAGGCAACAAGTTGCACTTTGTTTTCAGCAGCCAAAAAAACCCCTTGCCCTAGACTCTTCTTTTTGTACCGAACAATTCGAAGTGTTGCTTCATAGTGAGATTTCTTTGGTTTTTCCATAAATTGGCTAAGTGTTGAACCGCATATGATATATCTAGCCGTGTATTTGTTAAGTACAATAATCAACCCATAAGTCTTTGATATGGTGACACATCTATCAGCAATTCATCATTACAGCCTCTTAAATGCGCAAGATCATCATATTCAGCTGTGGTAAACCTCTTATTTTGCTCAAGTGGTGTGTTGGCCAGCTTGGCTTCGCCGAACCCAACATCCGATATCAACTCCAATGCATATTTCCTCTGACTTAAAACGATGCCCTTGTTTGATCGTGCTATCTCAATGCCAAGGAAATACTTCAGTTCTCCCAAATCTTTCATTTTAAAACTCCTATGAAGAACCTTTTTTAACCCATCAATCATCCTAATGTCATTTCTGGTAATCAGCAAGTCATCTACATAAACAAGTAACACAACAATCTTATCACCTTATTTTTTTGTGAACAAAGAATAATCATGTTTGCTCTGAACATATCCACCATGTAAGAGAGCCTCAGTTAGCTTCAAATTCCATTGTCGAGAAGCTTGTTTCAAACCATAAAGGGACTTGAGTAAATGGCAAACCTTATGCTCCCTCTGTTTACGAAAACCCTCCTGAAGGTCCATGTAAACCTTTTAATACAAATTAACCTAAAGAAATGCATTATACATACCCATTTGAAAAAGTGGCTAATCATTCATAGCAGCAACACTAATAATAGTACGAATAGTAACTTGTTTCGCGACTGGAGAAACAGTCTCTTGAAAATCCACTCCTACTTGTTGTTGATAACCTTTACCAGCAACTCGTGCCTTGAACTGCTCAATGGAGCCCTCAGATTTATATTTCACCTTATCAACCCATTTGCAGCCAATGGGAATCTTACCATGAGGCAATGACACCACCTCCCACGTGCCTTTCTCTTTCAAAGCCCGAATTTCTTGTTTTATATCATCAATCCATCTCGAATCCAGAATAGCCTCTTGATAAGTTTAGGGTTCAGTAATAACAGAAATATTAGCAGTAAAAGAACAAGAAGGATATGGTAAATGAGAAGAAGAATAAAATCGAGAAATGGCATACTGACCTGTCTCAAGTGAAGGAGCAGAGGATTGGTTAGAAAGCACATAGTCTTGTATCTATTATGGTTGTTTAGGAAGACACGAAGTGCGACGTAAGGATAGTGTAGGTGATAGAGGAACAACAGGTGAACTGGGGGAAGAAATAGGAAGAACATATGATGAATCAGGTGGTAAAGCTATGATATTAGGGAGATGGGAAAAAGAATTATCAAGGTCAAGAAAAGTGGTACTATTAGATATAGGGAAAAAAGAGAGGAGATTGAACAAGAAATTTAAAAGGAAAAATATTTTTATGAAAAATGACATCCCGATTAACAAAAAATGTTTTTGTATGGAGGTTGAATAAAATATAGCCTTTTTGGACAGTAGAATACCCCATGAAAACAGATGGTATTGCTTTTGGGGAAAATTTATCACGATAATGAGGCGCGGTGGCATAGCAAAGACAACCAAAAACCTTTAATAAAAGAAAGATCAGATAATTTCTTGTAGAAAACCTCAAAAGGACTTTTCCAATCTAAAGAAGAGTCAGTAAACGATTAATAATAAAACAGGCTGCTAAGACACACTCTCCCCAAAATTTGCTAAGCATATAAGATTGAAATTTTAAAGAGCACGCTGCTTCAAGTAAATGTCAATGTTTACGTTCAACCACCCCATTTTGTTGTGGAGTGTAAGTATAAGAACTTTTGTGTATAATTCCCATGGTACGAAAAAATTTAGTACATGCAGTGTTAAAAAAATCACTTCCATTATCACTCCGTATAGTTTGAACAGTAGTAGAAATTTGATTTTTTATCATGAGAAAAAATTGTTTGAGCTGTACTAGAACATCACTCTTTAAACACAAAAGATACACCCAAGTCAAACGAGTAAAATCATCTACAATAGTTAAGAAATATCTATGTCTACTATGGGTTAAAACTCTATATAGACCCCACAAATCTAAATGAATAAGAGAAAATGCTGCCTCAGCCAGAGTTTTACTTATTGCAAATGGCAGTCTAGTTTGTTTTGCTAGAGGACATACAGAACATTGTTGTATAGAAGTACTATTAGAAAAAAATACATAGTTGCAAAGGCATCTTATTCAACCTCAAAATAGAAGCATGACCAATTTGAGAATGCTAGAGTAAAGATGAATCAGTAGTGGTAGTTGTATGAAATGTTATGTTGCCCATGGTTGATGCAGATTTTGGTGACAGAATTGAAGTTGAATTTGGGGATAAATAGTTTGAGAAAGATGAAGGATATACAAACCATCTTGTTTTCTACCAATCCCCTTCATCTTTCCACTTGAGAGATCCTAAAATGTGTAGAAATGGGGATAAAATGAAACGGAACAATGCAAGTCTTTAGTAAGCTTAGAAATTGAAAGCAAATTATAACGAAAATATGGTTTATACAACACATTGACTAATTTAATATCAGGAGAAATAGTGCGAGAACTAGTATGTGTGATTGATGAGGATGAACCAGTAGGTAACAGAACATAAGATGAAGACGATTCACATGAAACAGCAGATTCTAAACAGTAAAAGTTAGATAACATGTGGTTAGCAGTGCTAGTGTCCATCCTTTCACAAGGTAATACCATACCTACCAAACTAGCCTCA
Organism: Gossypium anomalum; assembly: GCA_025698475.1. NCBI lineage: Eukaryota > Viridiplantae > Streptophyta > Magnoliopsida > Malvales > Malvaceae > Gossypium > Gossypium anomalum. Next base: position 22,642,697 of record CM046968.1, read on the forward strand.
GCTAAGCTTGCATCTGGTGTTGCAGAAGACTCTTTATTCAACAAGCTTAATATTTGTTGATATTGAGTTTGTGTGAAGATAGGAGCTTGAGAAGTAGGAGATGGATCAACATTAGCCATCGTATCCACCGTGTCAGTTGCAATCACATTATTCACCACTGAGTTAGTGGAATTGGTAGTCTTCCTTTTTGTGAACTTAAAATCAGGAGGATATCCAATTGACCTGTAACAATTTTCCCTTTTGTGTCTACTGATTTTGCAATGGTCACAGACACAATTAAATCATTTCTTTTGAGCTACATTAGCCGAAAAAAATGATGTTGGCTCGAAAGCAACCGGCCCTGAAGCATGTATTCATTGAGATTCTTCTTGCATCAACATGGAATAGGCCTAATTAATAGTGGGCAGTGGGGTTATTAACAGAATCTTACTATGAATAGCACCATAAGTTTCATTCAGACCCATTAAAAACTGGAACAAACGTTGCTGAACAATATGGTCAGCATTTTACTTTGAGTGTTCACAACAACCACAAGAAGAAAATGCAACAAGCATATCATACTCATCCCACAACAGGTGCATTTTGGTGAAATATAAAGACACTGATGTAGTCCCTTAACAATGAGAAGCAATCTCACGATGCAAAAAGAAAACTCAAAAACCATCAACTTTGTTGAAACATTCACCAAGATCTATCCAAACTGTTGCAGCACTAGAAGCAAAGACTATTCTAGCCGAAAGCTCCTTGCTAACAGTGTTTAAAATCCATGACAACACTAAAGAATTGCATCTATCCCATTGCAAATACAAATCGGCTGGCACTGATTTTTTAGAACAGGAGCAATCAACAAAACCCAATTTATTCTTTGCCAATAGTACTACTTGCATAGCACGACTTCAAACAGTAAAATTCTTAGGCCCAAGAAGTTGATAAGAAACTAATTGTGTACCTGGAGTATCAGAAAGATGCAAATACAATGGATAGTTGAAACTGACAACATAATTCGAAGGAGTCACTATTCTAACCGATCAACAATCAGCAACAACCACACTTGTGCCACAAAAGTTACTGATTGGTAAACAATCAAACAAAAGAAATTTGCAAAAGAGAAAAGTTGCGTCTGTAAAGAAAAATCAAACGGAGAATAGACTCATGACATCCAAAAAAGAAACAACTGGTGGTGGCTCTGATACCATGCTGGAAAATATCAGTGACAGTCGTTAGTTGGTGGTACGTTGGTGATAATCACAAAGAAACAATGCAGAGTAATAGCGTCGACAGTTACAGTATGAAAAAGAGGGGAAATGAGAGTAATCTGAAAGATGCTTTCATTAAGAGATAAAAGGAATATTTTTAAATTACACCTACAACCTATTTATATATCAACATTTTAGCCCCTAACTAATTAAGTAACAACCTTTAGTTAAATTTACAAACTAATCAGTAACCAACACTAGCCTTTCACATAAATTCCTCTTTTATCATAAGATTTTTGCCACCAAAACTTGCTAATTACCGCATTTAACTCTCCAAAAAAAGATTTCAACATCGCATAAAGAGGTATGGCTTGAAGCATCGATTTAGTGAAGGCCACCCTACCTCCTAGAGAAAGCATCTTAGAACTCCAAGTACTCACCTTTTGAACAAGTTGGTCCTTCAAGTTCTGAAACATAGCCCTCTTCCCACAAACCACCATTGTAGGGAGTCCCAAATAACGTTCTGGACCATTCAAACTTCGAATCCTCAAAATATTAAAACCTATATCTCAAAATATTACTACGACCCACCATAGAAGATTTATTGAAATTAAAACATTGTTCGGACACCTCCGAGAATTCGTTAATGATTCTTTTGATAGCCAAAGCTTCTTTGCTAGTGGCATTTCCAAATATGATACTATAAACAGATGGATAATACTAGGCTCATGACGACACAACTTTACACCAAAAACTAACCTTCCTTACTAATCATCTTGAATAGTGTCGAAAAACCCTCAAAATAGATAAAGACTCAACGGGTCACCCTAATGTAAACCTCTCGCCAGAATAATATTCCCCCTCGTTGCCCCATTAATGACAACTGAATAAGAGATTATACTGATTCAATGACTTAAAAAGTATCATGGAAGCCCTTGTACTAAGAGTACCAATGACTTAAAAGTACCACGGAAGCCTTTTTACTAAGAGTTGGATTACATTTTGCCTCCTCTACTCAAAATCTGGGTAAATTAATCCTTATACATTAGATCATAGAGCAAATTGATGTTTCTATTAAAACTTCATCTATTTTTACTATTAAAATTTTATCTTTGTACGTCAAAATGAGGTACACGTTTTCTGGTCATTTTATCAACCACACAATTTTTAATAATAGAAATGGATAAAATTTTTAACAAAAACGACTAGTTTGCTATTTGATTTAACGTACGTGGACTAGTTTTCTCATTTTTTTAGTAAAGAGTGTAACACCCCTAACCCATATCTGACATTAGAATAGGGTTATGGAGCATTACCAAAAATTGAATTATATTTATTGTTCATAGTGAAACTTTCCACTTGAGTCATAGTCACTAAATTATTTATATCTTGAGCTACAGAACTCCAAATTAAGTTCTGCTAATTTTCCCTGAAACTAGACTCACATATCTCCTTACCATAAAATTTTCAGAATTTTTAGTTTAGCCAATAAGTACAGTTTATTCTTCAAAATCACCCCTATTTCTCTGTTAGATAGTTCTGACCCCTCCTCACTAAAGATCAATTATTTCCTTATACAAAATTCAGATAATGTTTACATTTTCTTATTTTGAAAATAGACTCATTAAGGATTTTAATCATATAAATTTAAGCCCCAAATTATTTTTCTTCAATTTATTATGATCTTCCAAAGTCAGAATAGGGGAACCCGAAATCATTCTAAACTTGTCTTACAAAAATTAAAATATCTCATAATATGAAATTCTTTTGATTAAACCGTTTCTTCTATGTAAAACTAGACTCCATAGGATTTAATTCCATATTTTATTCAACCTCTAAGTCGATTTTCACAATTTTTGGTGATTTTTCAAATTTGGACTACTGCTGCTGTCCAAAACTGTTTTAGTGAAAAATGTTGATAACTAAGTTTATAACACATTCACTTCCTTTCAATTAAACCCTATACATGCCATATAAACCTTAAGATGCATAATAAAATTTACCGAAGTAATCTGGATAGTGTGCCCTGATGTGTTGATCCGATCCACCAATTTCACGTCAATCTACAAAGAACATTTAACACACAAGAGTAAGCTTATGAAAGCTTAGTAAGCTCATAGGCATAGAAAAATAAATCTTACCGAACATTACACATAATCATATAACATTTAATTTCACTAAATCCTCCTGTAAATCACAAAATCATTAATAAACTCATTTGATTGATTTCAATGTCACTATTCACCAATTCTTAATCTTTTGGGCCCATTTCTCATTTACTTTCATAGTCAAATTAAGGAATGATTATGGAATTGAGTACTTCGTTATCACAATGCCATAGTAAAACTATGGTCTTGCACATAGTCACATATTACACACTGAAGCCATAGCCCAGCCATGGTCTTACACGGATCACATATCACACTGATGCCATATCTCAGATATGGTCTTATACAGTAGCACATATCACACCGATGCCATATCCAGATATGGTCTTATACGGAAGCACATAATCACATTTCTCCGATGCCATAGCCCAGCTATGGTCTTATACGGAAATCATATGATCACATCACACCGAGGCCATAGCCTAGCTATGATCTTATACGGAAATCACATATCACATGTTGCCATGGTCCAACCATGGTCTTTTCCGTCAATTCGTCTTAGCCATTGAATGAAAGTACTCAAATCCGTTGTTCCACTTAATTTGTACTTTTATTCAAATATCATTTTACAACTATCACAGTTTAATAAGATTCATATGTAATAATATACTATATCATTCGTGAAATTTTCATATCAAAATATTAAATTTAGCCATATGAACTTACCTGGGCAAATTCGCAAAAGTCATACAAGTTTAGGGACTAATCGGCTATTTTCTTTTTTCCACGATTCACTTCGGATTCTTGATCTATAATTGTAAAATCATTCATTTATTAGCATTCATTTGAATTTTACTCTACTTCACAGTTTATACCCTTTAATTCCCAAAATTATACTTTTGCCCCAAATTGTACAATTTTTACAATTTAGTCCCTGCTCAATTAACTCATCAATTGAGCTAATTTTTCTCAATTAACACTTTATTTATTCATTCTAAGCTACTACAAAACCTTTGAAAATCATAATCTCAGCACCAAACCTTAATTCACAACTTTTTCACAATTAAGACCTAAAATCAATTTCTATCAAAATTACTTAATAAAATCATCATATAATAAAATAAGAACTTTCATTCCATAATAATTCACCATAATCATACAGCACTTATTCATGGTAACTTTTAAAGTCACCCATCAAATAAAAAACTAATGAATTAGATAGTTGGACCTAATTGTAAAAGTCACAAAAATATAAAAATTACTAAGAAAAAGTAAAAATTGAACTCACATATGTCAAAATATGAAAAACCAGCAACTTCTAGACCTCCCATGGCGTTTTTGCTAAAGAAAAATGATGATATCTCTAGATTTTTCAATTTTGTCTTTATTTTATATGTTTAATTTATAAAATTTCCAATTTTGCCCTTGTTTCTCCCTGTCTTTTTGCTGATTTTCTTGTCCAAACTGTCCAGCCCATATAATTTGGGTCTAATTGCCTTTTAAATCCCTCCTTATTAGTCACTTAAGCTATTTAATCAGTTTACCAAATTTTGCACTATTTTCAATTTAGTCCTTTTTAATTAATTGACTAACCAAACGTTAAAATTTTCTAACGAAACTTTAATACTAACTTAATAACACTCCGTAAATATTTATAAAAATATTTATGGCTCGGTTTATGAACCTGAGGTCTCGATACCTCCTTTTCAACTCGATTTACCTAATTAATTCTTTTAAATCACAAAATTCACTAATTAAAAAAATAATTCTATAATCACACTTGACTCATAGGTATTAATTTATTAAATTTTCAACTCACTCGTAGGATTTAGTTATCTCGAATCACTGTTTCCGACACCACTGAAAATTAGGCTGTTACAAAGAGAGCAAAATATAATCTGACTCTTAATGTATGGGCCTCCAGATATTTTTACCACCAAAAGGGATTGATAAGTTAATTGAGGTGATGCATATCAAACACATTTTGTTGATGAATGAGAAAATTATTAGAAAACATTGTTAGTTTTATTTATTTATCATGAAATTGTTACTTTTACTTTTAAATTAGCTCAAATCTTGCTTCCAAAGCGTAAAAGCAAATAATGTTGGAAATATATTACTACAAAACAAAACCATTAGTGCTGATAAGAAACTAAATTGAGTGTAAATAAAATAGCAATCACTGTGTCATGGAAGAATAACTGTCTTAGAAGCAAATTCGCCCTGATCAGTATAATCGTGTAGTGGACGCTGTCTCCCAAGGTTAACATAGTACTTCAATATCCGTACACCCGAATAAAGAAGGTGAAGCACAATTGGCATTGCTATTCTTGATAGGAATGGATACCAAAAAAAAAAAAAAACAGTTGGTCGAAAACTTGATCAGAAAATAAACTGGAAGAAAACTGGTAAAATCATACTAAGTTCAATTCTCAAGAAAGATTGGAGGGGTCATAGATGGTCCCGCTTAAAACCCAATCTCCCAGACAAAATTTCCCTCTCATGTAATTTCACAAAACGCCAGAATTTAGAAAACAGAAAGATGAGAGTTGTTTTTCTCTTGTTCTGTTATGTGAAAATTGAGAAAAATGACCTCCTATTTATATAGTTTTTTTAAGGGTAAAATGATAAAATAGCAGTGTTAATTTTCAAAAATAGCAAACAATTTTCCTCAACCAAAAATATTTTGAAAATATTTTCTACAATAGTTAAAAGATGTTTTACAACTGAAAATATTCTTTTAGATTACCAACAAATAAAATTTAGAATGTAAGTTGCAATATTGCTTTTATTCTTTCTTAATATAAATAAAAAGGATGTTGATAATCTTTTTTATTTAATCATATCTATAAATTTATGACTTAAAAATGACTAATTTTAATTTAAAGTCTAAATTATTTTAGTTGTGGATATAATTTTCACCTATTTTTAATATAAAAATAATAATAAAAGTAAAAGGGGTAATTTCCTTGAATTGCATTATCCATTGATTTATATTTCTAGCAAATTCTTGGTCATATTTTTTTTCTTTCTCTTAAGAGAAAATTAAAACTTAAAAGTCAACAAACAAACAAGTCGACTATTTTTTTTTCTTCTTTTTCGTTTTCTTTTTTACTAAAATGCTATTTCTATGCAGCGGACGTGCAATTTCTTAGATTTAGGGTTAGTAGATGCATCTTATTTTAATTTAAGCATAATATCAAATTTAACTTAATATTTATTATTTTATTAATTTATTCTTAATTCTCTTTTTATCACTTTGATCTTTAACCTTTTTTAAATAATAATATTGATTAAACTATTAAAAGTTAATGATATTGAGAGTGACAGCTCAAGTGGTAATCTTCATGAATCTCATAAAAATCCAAAAAGGTATTAATATAAAAAATAATGTCCATAAGGAGTACCACGCAGGTTATCACGTCAATATTGTTAAAATTTTAACAGTTTAATAAGTTTTTCCGTAAGAAATAATTTGATTGAACTTTAAAAGTTGAGGATCAAGTCTTAACTTGAATGGAATAATGGTTAAAACTCTTGTCAAACATCGATTTAACACGGGTTCAAACTGTATTACTCTCATCTCCTAACTCTGATACTATATATAAAAAGACTTGAGGATCAAAGTAAAAAAAGAATTAAAACAAAAATATTAATATATATATATATATATATAAATATTAAGGGTTAAATTTATCATAATAATAAATATATTTGCAAGTTAATTAGGTGAAGAACTTTCCTATAAATTTAATTGAAAATGAATCAAAATTATATCAAATTTGTCGCCGCCATTAATCCAATGCTCTTTAAAGCTTCGAGTCTCAATCTTTGTGCTCAAGATTTCGCAGCTTCCCCTAAAGAAAAAATAGAGAAAACAAAACACTGCTATGTTCAACAGCCATGGATCCTCCGCAAGATAGTGCAGCACCACCGTCTCCCCCGGCTCAAAGCGGCGGTTCTTTCGGAATCCCCGCAATGCTTGTCTTTGCTTCCATAGTAATCATCGCCTCCCCGGTAAGTGCCTTCATTCTTCGTTTTCACACGTAAATGCTAAGGAATTGCAACATAATCTGAACATATATCTAATACGGGTTGGGTTTAGATTGGTATTGAAAAGAAAAATTCAATTACTATACAATATTTTGATTTTTTTTTTCAAAAATTAAATTGCAATCGAAGATAACAGAACCAAATTAAGTTTATTGGCTCGGATCGGTTCAATTTATTAGTTTTTATATTTTCTTTTAAAAAATATTTTTATATAGTAGTTTAATTTTGTTTTCACTGGTTTCAATATTAATTATTTGTTTTTATATTATAAAAAATAAAAATTAATTATAAATAGAATTTGATTTGATTTCCTCCTCACCATCCTAAATATCCTTATCAACAAAATTTATTGATAATTGAGTATGGTTTAGTTTTAATTTTTTTTATTAATACGTTTGCATCATTCTTTGTTAAAACTTAAAACCCTAATTTTAGCACCCAAATTCATGATTGGAGTTTTCAGGCAATGGTGCCATCATGTTGGTATACTAGAAACAGCTTATCCATTTTGCATCAAGTCCCTGAAGGCCATGTTGGTGTTTATTGGAAGGGTGGGGCTCTTCTAAAAACAATAACCGAGCCAGGTTAGTACCTACACTTTAATTTGTCACATTATAATTTCTTTTTTATTAATATGGACCATCAGTCCAAATTATTAACATAACAATTAATTACTATTAATATTAGGAATCTTATTAGATAAAATTATTTGTGACACTAATTTAATTAATAATATTATTTATATATACATAAATATATACAGATTTAGAATATAAATATATTTATAAAAGTTTCAAATAAAAATTAAAAATTATTTTAGTTCAAACGGTAAATGAAAAAGTTTTATATGTATGGTGTTCTAGGTTTAAATCTCATTATGAATTTTTTTTATTGATTTATAAAAATATAAAAGACAATAACTTATTTTTTAAATAAAAATATTTTTTTTGATAATTTTTTAGCTTAGTTAAAATCTGATTGATGGTGGCACTAACTGAGTAATAAATAGTATAGGACGAAAGCAGTTTAAAAATAATTGTGGTTACCGGACCATATTAGGGTTTTTTTTCTAAAACAAAATCGAAATTGAACAACATTTCGAAGATAGCCAAATAGAATTTCACTGGTTGGGATTCATAGGTTATTGAATATTTTCAAAAATATTTTTATATAGTAATTTAAAATTATTTTGCTAATATTTTTATATTATAAAAAAATTCAGTTCTAATAATTATCATTTTAACTTGTGAGCTGCAAACTGAATCCAATACCTTTTAAGTTATAATCAAACAAAATTAAATAACATCAAATTGAACAATAGGATTAGAATCAATTTTCAATTATCTCCAATTATTTACTCAACTCTAATTAAATATATTGAAATAAGAGGATTAAAAAATTAAAATAAGAAACAAAATTTAATCATAATAAACATATATAGTCTATAGTCTAAAGGTTTATTTTATCTTTACCATATGATCAGGTTTCCATTTGAAGATGCCTCTTGTAACCCAGTATGAGCCTGTTCTAGTTACACTTCAGACAGATCAGGTATTTGTTTTGGCCCAAATCATGAAGAAATTATTATTATTTTGGCTTTCATGATTTAACAAAAAAAAAATTATTGCAGGTGAGGAATATTCCATGTGGTACTAAAGGGGGGGTAATGATTAACTTTGAAAAGATAGAGGTAAGGCTTTAAAACTATTTTAAATTACCTTTTTTATTTCATTAACTGTTGTATCAAATAGTAAAGATATAGGTATTCTTCAAATAAGATATCGAATTTAAGAATTACAGATGGAGAAAACAATGTTAGAAGAATTTTACTTCTTTAATTTAGCAGTCCAATCCAAATTTATTTTAAATTTAATTGAAATTCTATCTAATTATTGAATATTAGAATATGTCTTATTCAATTAAATCAGGTTGTGAATAAGCTTAAAAAAGAGTATGTGTATGAGACATTGCTGAACTATGGTGTTAATTACGATAACACGTGGATATATGATAAGATTCATCATGAGATCAATCAATTCTGCAGCTCTCACTCTCTTCAGCAAGTATACATAGATGTTTTTGATCAGGTATATAGGAGAAAGGATGAATATTATATATAAAATTTATTTCACTTATAATATATAATTAATCATAAGTTTTCTTTTTCTTTTAATGTTTTAGATTGATGAAAAGATGAAAGATGCACTTCAATGTGATTGCACAAAGTACGCACCAGGAATTGAAATTCTTAGTGTAAGGGTTACAAAGCCCATTATACCTGAAAGAATTAGAAGAAATTATGAACAAATGGAAGAAGAACGCACCAAGGTATCCATCACTTCCTAATCTTCCATCCCCACATAATTTTAGGTCAAATTGTACCTAATTTTAGGATTTAATATTTTAATACGACACTATTTTTTTATTTTTTTTAGATTTTATGTATTAATCCAAATTACTAAAACCATTAAAGAATTCTGTTAGTGCTTATCTAAATTTTTTTTAAAAAAATGAAAAATTAGTGAAAAATATTTATTTTTGATAATCATAATTTCACTTTTTAAATCATATAGGGAATTTCAAGTTTTGATTTGGACTAAGGAATAACATTAATAATGATAGAATGATTAAATTAAAGTATAGGGATTAGGGACTAAATTCCTAAGTTTACTATAATTTGCAACTAAAATCATAATTTAATTCATAATTTTATGATTTATATATATATATATATATATATATATATATGTATGTATCAATCTATAATGGTATTGGAGTCCAGGTTTTAATTTCAATTGAGAGGCAAAAAGTAGTTGAGAAAGAATCAGAAACCCAGAAAAAAATGGCCATTCATGAAGCTGAAAAAACAGCCACTGTTAGCAACATCCTAAGGGAACAAAAGCTAAAGGAGCAGGAAAATGCCATGGAACTGCAGGAGATTGAGAACCAAATGTTCATTGCTCATCGAAAATGTCTAGCGGATGCTGATTTTTACAGGTAATTAAATCATCTTTCCTACTCTATGTATGTATGTATGTGTGTGTGTGTGTGTGTGTGTTGTCTAACATCTGGGATGGATACTGTTTCTGCCCCTTCCCTTTAGTGCAATGAAAGAAGCTGAAGCAAACAAGATGAAGCTGACCCCTGAATTTCTTGAGCTCAAGTTTATAGAGGCCATCGCTAATAACACCAAAATTTTCTTTGGTCATAAGGTAGTCTTCTCTCTTTTTTAGCTTTATATTGACCCTGCCTCATACATCTACCTATACATATGCTGATGTGCATATGCATATGCATGCTATGCAGGTACCCGATATGGTTTTGGATCAAAGGCTACTAGTGGGTAACTTCCTTGAGAATGTGTCGCAACAGGTGCATGGTGAGAGGCAATGAAATCAGATGATAATGCTTAAATGAAATGGTCAATGTATACTACATACATGCATATATAAATAGAAAGTTTAATCCATTATTACAGGCTACAGTTTTGGCTAATAGCCTTTGGCTGGTATCTAATATATATATATATATATATATATATACTACAGCAATTTGATGTTTCAAAATAAGGAAATATTCTTATGTGGCATACCTAATAATTTGTCATTTTTCATTATATAAAATAATAAAGAATTTAGAATCAATTAATTTAAAAGAACAAAATCTCCATCATGTATTAATTATCTAATAGAGATATCTTTTAATAATGTTATGATTTTTCTTTCTTTTCGTAAAAAAATTATGGAATTTGTAACACTCCATAACCGACTTGATCATCAAGTCCGAGTTACAAGGTGCTACAATCTTTGCCGGAGCAACTATGATCAAATCACAGTTCAAAATATAATTTAATTATTTCAATATAAGTTAAATAGGTATATAACACAATTTTTATTCATTTTCGGGTCTTATACGACCTTACAAAAGCTCTTTTGTTAACCCGAGGTCGAAATAGGAACAGATTGTAAGGGTTTTAAAATTTTGGGTTGACGTTGTGATGCTAGGGGTTCCTTATCACGATGCAACTCTTTGTTTGGTGCTCGTCGTGACCTTGAAGCAATGACTTCACCACATGGACTTTGCTTTGTTTCTCATCTCAACATCAGAGGTTCATTGTCGCGACGTGACTCACTATTTTCACAAAAACCAACTTGGTACAATTTTGGAAAACCTAAAATCATATTTAAACACATTCCATACTACCATATCAATCACATACCAAAGCATTCAAGACAATTTGTGCAAAACTGGTACTTCCAAGTACCATCAAACTACCAATTTCTAACATTAAAACATCCTATACTCGGTCCGGTTGCCAAACCCTAGTAATAGAATGCTACAGACAATTATAAACCATTTACATACAAATTATATCTCAAAATCTCAATTGATTATCATACAATTCACAAACAATCAAATTAACATGTGTTTCAATAAATATCAAATTATTATCGAGTTTACAAAAGTTGAAAATAAACTTGATAACGAATAGGGATCCATTTGGAACTTAAACAAAAAGTTGGGAAAATGTCACATCCTAAAAATCAGGTTAGTAGAATTGGGGTCGGTTAAGCAAGAGTGATCACGCCCTGATTTTTAAAAGTTATCTTTGCACATTAAATAATAAGTATTTAGTCTAGTGGTTAAGTAGCGGTAGAGTGTCCTTGAAGATCTGAATTTGAGTCCTTTCCTTCACACCATTTTCTATTTTGAGCAATTTTGCTTCAAAATCCTAGTGTGTGTTTTGCCTCGTTTAAAAATAAATGTCGTTAATATTTAACAAAGCTTGTTAAGTATTTTTGTGGTTAAGAATCTTGACTAACTCCTAATTAACTCAAGTTCAAGTCTCTACTCAATTATTTTTTTTAATCTTATGCAAAAAGTTGGTCAAGTTTCCATGCAAAAACGTCCAACCTTAATCATGTAACTACAATTTTAATTTGTTTAATAACTCCATATTTTAGAATTTGAAAAGGTGAAACTCTCAAAGTTATTGTGATTAACTCTCCTTAACACTCTTGTCCCTTCTCATGCATGCTTTGTTGGGAGGTTCCACCTTCTGACCGTCCACTCCTCCTTCCCCTCATCCTTTTTTTGTTCTTTTTTGATACAATTTTCTCTTTTTGCTCCTCCCTTTCCTCCACCTTGTGCCGCCCAAAAAGGTTGCTCCTTCTTTATTTTTTCTTATATTTTTTGCTTAATATTTCTACTGAAAAACAAAACACCACCCAACAACCACCATTCAATCACCTTAGCACCCCCACACGACCACACCACCACCACATCACAGCCGTACCACCACCCTTGTGCCACCACCCAAATACTAATTTCTTTATTATTATTTTTCTTCTCTTCTATTCTGATCTCATTTGATTATCACTTAGAGACTTATTTCCTTTCTATTGTTGAAATTTTAGGTTCTTCTTGGAGACTTCTTCGACTTTTGACATCTTTGTCAATATTTAGGTAATAAAGTATCTTCTATTTCTTCTCTTAAATCTTATTTATAATCTCATCTATTCTATTTTCTTTTCGTGGTTATTAATTAAATTTATTTATTCTTTTCACCAAACTAGATCCTCACACCAACTCAAGTCATCAACTTTAGAAGCGTTCTTCTTGGATCATCCTGGAATAAAGGACTAAGTTTTATAAGTTAAGAAGTTAGTGGATGATTTTATTCTTTTATTGGAGATAAGAGAATTTTTAACCACATATACGGTTTCTTTAGGTGTGAATCAAAGTTCTTATTCTTTTGGATTGGAAGTGATTGACTTTAGTAGGATTTACTATTTGAACGACAAAATGTGTGCATTTTATACAAGTTAAATACATAAGGATTTGACTATAGATTTATCGATCTATTTTACAAATGAAAACATAATGTTTTTTTTGTTATTACATGTGAGTGACTATGTGGTTATAAGGTAAGTTATTCACAGTTGAGTTTTTAATGATATGATATGATAAATATTGTTTTGAATTGATAAATTCTTTCTAATCTCATGTTGTGCAAAAACCATGTATATATGTTATTTGTGAAAATATGGATTACCATGAATATTGAAACTTATATGTACATGAAAGCATGGTTATCGTGTCTACTGATTTGCTATAAGATATGTTTTCCATGGTACATTACATGGGGTTGAGATATTTTTAAGGAGGAAGATGTAGCTATAATAATCTACTAATACTGGTGGTTTACCCACAAATGTGTTTTGGTAGCTTGTTTGCAATTTTAGTGGCTTGACCACATTTATTCAATCTGGCAGTTTAAATGTATTTTAATAAGTCATCGTTGTCGAGCAATATGGGGTGGCGGGCTATCGTTGTCAGGCAATCCAGGATGACTTAATTGGTGTCTTTTGGATGGATGAGTTCTGGGAAACTCCTTTCGATGTGTAACGGTGATAAGTAGGATGTTTTAAAGAAATTGCATAATTGTTTTACCAAAATTGTATTGCCATAATCATGTGCATAAAAGTTGGTTAATTTGTATATTATGCATGTGCTTATTGATATTTAATTTTTTATAAAATTCATACCGAGCTTATTAGCTCACCCCTTAGTTTTCATAAACTTTCCAGATAATACATGTCCGTAGGACTTGAATGCAGCATATAAAGGAGTCTCTTGGTTACAATTTTTAATAAAATACATTATACATTGTTCAGGTTTATTTGTTTTGGACATTAGACTTTGGACTGTTTATGGGTTATTTTTACTTTTGATTTATTAATTGCTATGCATGCATAATAGATTAATTTATAAATGTTTTAATTAGAAATTTTAACGGTTTTATCTAATTTAAGATAAATTTATAATTTAAAGCATTTTTAAATATTTTCAAAGTCCAATGTAAAATATTTTTAAGTAATAATCAAAATTGATGTTGCAAATTCTTTAATTTAATGTTTAAGATGATAGCTCGATTTAATTAATGATTTCTTCAAATAAACATATTTTATTAAATGTTTTTCAACAATGCTAAATTATTTTAGAAATAAATTTTAAGTTTTCATAAAAACGATTTAAACATAGTTGTTTTTAATATGAAATTTTTTTCAATGGAATTAATTTGGCTTCCAAAATTTGGCCATAACGTTTAAGCCGGGTTTCGGTGGTTACAGAAAAATCTAAAAGCAGGGGTCATACGGCCGTGTACCCTGACTGTGTGCGAGAGCTAAGCCTGTGTGAGGTGGGTCACACAGCCATGTCATTGGATCGTGTAACAAATTGTGGCCGTGTGCACCAAAATCACCAAAAATCTTACACGACCGTGTATCAAGGCATGTATATCTGAAAAATACCTTCCAAAACAAGCTTTATAATCCTATTGCACTTATGCCACAAGCAACTAAATATACCATATCACAATCAATTCCAAAAGCATTATAATCATGCCAAAACATCATTTACAACAACTATCCTAAGTGCCTAGCCACAATTGACACCTATATACACAATTCAACCAAACCATACCAATATGCCATCAAGGCATCTCAACATGTTCAACTAAGTTTACATCTTCTAACCCTTTAAAGACATAATGAAATGTTCAAATTCAACTATAAAATATGCACCAAACTTACCATTCATTGCAAGATCAAAACAAATGTACCGACCATCATTTTCACATCTATGCATTAACCAAATACACCTAGCATATTATCTTCTCAACCATTAGATCATTATGCATATAAGCCAAACTATTTCAACAAGATAATATTAACATAACCATTTCCAACACATACATATACATTTATATACTTGATCCTCAAAATGCCAACAAATCCAAGATAGACATTGTTTAACCAATGACACATTAGGTACATTCCATGACCCAAAAAAAAAAAAAAAACAAATCACCAACACTTGTGTCCGAGCTTACCGTTGGATGCAAAAATTGACAATCAAATAAAAAAGAACCTAACCTACACACAAGAAACAAAATCGTACGATGAGTATAACTTAATGGTATTTCTATATCAGGACTTTAAATCATAACATAAATAATCTAATGCATAAATCAACAAATGAGAGTTCAAATGCAATTAATATGACTATCTACATGTCAAAAATATATAACTCGTTTCTACAGTCAAATTTTATATTTTCGAATCTATAATTTGATATTCATTATCCATCCTTATTTTAATTTATAATAATAAATTTCTGAATCCCACAACATAATTTCAACAAACAATCATCAAATCACATATGTTCCACCACAACTCATCCCAAATTGAATTCAATTACATGATTATAACAATATATCATATTTTCATATCTATTCAATTTAGTCCTGTAACACCCCTAACCCGTACCCATCACTGGAGGGATTGAGGAGTATTACAAAACAAGCACGAAATTTCATTTAACAATATTCCAATAATTCCTAAGTTCAATTCACATCAAAACATTTAAAGCATTAATCGAATATCAACCACACATACACATTAGCTATATGGAATACATACAATAACTTAACAAGCCATTTTCGCATGGCTATACATATATACATTACCAAAAAGATACTTAATTAATATCAAAAGTCAACCCTATACATGCCATTATCAAAGTTCAATTACAAGAGTACCGAAAGGGCTTAGATAGTGTGGACGACTCTGACTTTGAAACTCCCGAGTTCGATAGCTAACGAACAAAATCTATAAAACAAAGAATTAAAGCAACAGAGTAAGCATTTCGATGCTTAGTAAGATTATAAGTAAGGAAATCATTTGAAACTAAAACATAGCATTCATAAGGCTAAATAAATACATATACACAAAATCACATATTCAATTTACTCCACACTTCTATCAATATAGTTACATGCTCAAAGTCAAACATAACTAAATTTCACTTGAATCAAATTCCATGTAACTCGAGTAAGCTATAGACTTCATACAACCCTAAGAAATGGCCGGGAGAGCACTATTCGATTACATAATCACATCTTATACCGGATCAAATTTTCCAATGTATATACGATACATACCTGATCATCTTAGGGATTGTGAGCACATTAATCGGAATTATTACAGTAGGATCGCACCTTTCCAAACATAAATGCCTTCGGAACTTGGCCCGGTTATATCAACCAGCACGAATGCCTTCGGGACTTAACCCGGTTATAACAACCAGCACGAATGCCTTCGGGACTTAACCCGGTTATGTCAACCAGCACGAATGCCTTCGGGACTTAACCCGGTTATAACAACCAGCACGAATGCCTTCGGGACTTAACCCGGTTATATTCCTCAATTATCATGCATAATATATATATATATATATAAACATCATAATCATTAACATTTGTAACGCCCCGTACCCGAGACCATTGCTGGATTCGAACACGAGGTGTTAACAGACTTAATTCATTACTTAAACCGCTCAAACGATTTTTTTTTTTAAATTTCAGGTCAAGCTAGAAATCTGTGTCACAGTCACTTAAAAATTCATATCTCGAGTTCCAAAACTCAAAATCCAATTCCGTAAATTTTACCTGAAACTAGACTCATATACCTATTTACTAATTTTTTTCTATAATTTTTGGTCAAGCCAATTAGTACAGTTTATTAGTTAAATTCTCCCCTGTTTCAGGGTTCGACTGCTCTGACCTCTGTGTATTACGAATCAGATATCTCTCTGTACAGAATTTCAATGTCTATGACGTTTCTTTCTATTAAAACTAGACTCAACAAGAAATCTGTAAATATAAAGAATGACTTCTAATTATTTTTTTACAATTTATTATGAATTTTTAAATTCAGAACAGGGGCTCTAAAAATCACTCTGGCCCTGTTTCACAAAATTTCAAATATCTCATAAAATATAATTCATATACCTGTTTTGTTCAATCCATATGAAAATAGACTCATAAATCTTCAATTTCATAACCTACTCATCATTTAATTCCATTTCTAATATTTTTAGTGATTTTTCAAATTTACATCACTGCTGCTGCCAGATTCTGTTTTATGGCAAATTTCACTTTACTAAGGATTTTCATGGACTAAATATCATTTTAAACATACATAACATCAAATGTGACTTAGATTGGCCATTCCAATGGCTAATCATTTACAAACCCTTTTCTTGCCAAACCATAGCCATATCATAAGATCATTTACACAAAGTGAGTATTTTGCCATACATGCCACATTCAAAACACACAAGCCATTTTACCAATTTAGGCCTTCGGGTAGTGTCAACGAGTCTTCGACCTATCCCGATTCTCAAGCCGGCTTGTCAAAACTACAATGAAAGAAAAGGAGGGAGTAAGCACAAATGCTTAGTAAGTTCACATGCAAATAGCAAGTAACATAATCACACAATCCCACAAAAACATTATTTGCATAAACAACACCAAGACATTCATGTTTCATTTGTATTTAATATCTTACTACAATTTCATCATACCAAGTTCTCAACCCGAGGGTTTAAGCACATACCTGTCAAATTTTCTCATTACCGCACTTACCAACATGTCACCTTCATTTTAAGCCTTCTTCTTATTCACTTAAGATTCACCCGTTGAACACATCGGAATATAATTCGAATACTCGGATCTCATGAACATAATAGCCATACCCGCAGCTAGACAAACTCAATAGCCTGCGGAACTTATGTAGCCAAGCTACCATGTAACCCGCCCATAAGTGAACTCAGACTCAACTCAACGAGCTCATGCGTTCGCATCCATAAGTGAACTCAGACTCAACTCAACAAGTTCGGATGCCTAGTTACATCTCACGAACTCGGACTCAACTCAACGAGTTCAGAACTCAACCATCCTAGTGACATGTCACTTGTATTCTAATCTATTCCAAAGGTTCAAACGGGCTTTTTCCTCGATCACATATCTTTACCGTCTTCCATGGAATATCGAAACCGATACTCGGTAGCAATTCATATTTAACAAGTAATAAACATAATTTGCATATTACTCAACAATAACCACAAAGCATAATATTTCATAATAATAATCATCATATCATATAAATATCATTAAGTTAATTAAAATGACAATTATGTTACTACATTTACACATGAACTTACCTCGGTACAAAATTATTAGCAATCGAGCCTATTCTTCGTAAACTTTATTTTTCCCTCGATCGCGACTTGAATCTCGTTTCTCTTGATATATAATGCCAAATTAATCTTATTTAATACATACATTCATCAAAATAGAATTTAATACAAACTTTGGTAAAATTACATTTTTGCCCCTAAACTTTTGCATAATTACACTTTTGCCCCTAGGATCAGGAATTAAACTTCATCCCTTATTCTTATGTTTTATGACATGCTGATCATTTTTCCCTTCTATGGTAACATCAAATTCACACTCTAACATGTACTTATGACTATTAGGTATTTTTACTGAGTTAAGCCCTTTTACTCGTTTTAAGCTTAAAACCGAGTAGTACAAGTTGTCTAACATAATTTAAAACCTCATTTTCTATCATAAAACACCAAAATACACAAATTTCACCTATGGGTATTTTTCCAAATATGAACCCTAGGTTGAATTATTGCTAGTATAAGCAATCGAGCTCACAGGGATTCCAAAAGCGTAAAGAACATTAAAAGCGGGGCTTGGAATCACTTACTATGGAGCTTGGAAGCTTGAAACAAACCCTAGCTATGGAGAACCCTTGAAATTTCGGCCTAATGAAGAAGATGGACAAAAATTGGCTTTTAATTTTGTTTTTAATTCATTTTAATAACTAAATGACCAAAATGCCCTTACTACTAAACTTTCCAAAAATTCCATCCTTGTCCAATTTTTGTCCATAGACTTAGAAATTGGTCAAATTTCTATTTAAGACCTCCTCATTAATATTACAAAACAATTTCATACTAAAAACTTCTAGAATGCAAGTTTTACAAATTATTCCATTTAGTCCCTAATTTCAATCTAAGCACTTTAGGCATAGGATTTCATGACGAAATTTTCACACAATCATGCAATCATTTCATAAACATCAAAATAATTATAAAATAATTATCTCTATCTTGGATTTGTGGTCACAAAACCATTATTTCGATTAGGCCCTAATCCGGGATATTACAACTCTCCCCCCTTTAAGGATTTTCGTCGTCGAAAATCTTACCGGTAAACAGGTGTGGGCATTTATTTCTCATGGTTTCCTCAGATTCCCTTGTAGTTTCTTCTACTCCATGCTTTTGCCACAATACTTTCACGAGAGCGACACTTTTATTTTTTAGTTGCTTGACCTCTCAAGCTAAAATCTTAATCGGTTCTTCTTCGTAAGTCATATCCGACCGTAGCTCAATTTCTATCGGTGAAATTATATGTGAAGGATCTAAACGATACCGACGTAGCATAGATACGTGGAATACATCATGCATCTTCTGTAATTCAGATGGCAATGATAACTGATAAGCTACTGGTCCAACTCTCTCAATCACTTCAAACAGTCTAATAAAGCGTGGACTTAATTTGCCTTTCTTGCCGTCGAGAACTTTCTTCCGGGGATACTTTCAAAACACTTTGTCACCAGCTTGATATTCAATCTCTTTTCTCTTCAAATCGCATACGATTTTTATGCATGCGAAAAGTGCTTTCAAGCAATCTCGATGACTTTACTTGCTCTTCTGTTTCCTTAACTAGATCAACCCCAGTAATCGATTTTCCTTAAGCTCTGTCCAATACAATGGTGTGCGACATTTACATCCATACAAAGCTTCATAAGGTGCCATCTTCAGACTCGTCTGATAACTATTATTATAAGCAAATTCTACCAACGGTAAATACCTTTCCCAACTACCTTGAAATTCCAATACGCAACATCCGAGCATGTCTTCAAGAATCTGAATTACTCTCTCGATTGTCCATCGGTTTGTGGATGAAAGGCAGTGCTGAAATTTAACTTTGTACCTAATGCCTCTTGCAACTTTTGCCAAAACCGTGAAGTAAATCTCGGATCTCTATCCGAAATGATTGACAAAGGTATTCCATGAAGTCTAACAATCTCACGGATATACAATTCACCAACTTATTAAGAGAATAATCCATACGTCATGGAATAAAATGAGCCGATTTAGTCGATCATCAACTATTACCCGGATGGCATTTTTCTTCCCGAGTTAACGCAACCCCGATATAAAATCTATAGTAATCCGATCCTATTTCCATTCAGGAACCATGATAGGCTGGAGTAATCCCGAAGGTACTTGGTGTTCAGCTTTCACTTGTTGGCAAACTAAGCACTTTGATACAAACTCGGAAATATCTCTTTTCATTCCACTCCACCAGTACATTTTCTTCAAGTCATTATACATTTTCGTACTGCCCGGGTGAACTGCCAAGCAACCATTATGTGCTTTATGCAAAATCTTTTGAATCAACTCATCATTTTTCGGTACACAAATCCAGTTTTTAAACACCAAGCAACCATCAGAACCGATTCTGAAATCTGATCCCGTATCATCTTCACACTGCTTTCTCTTGGCTTGCAAATCTTGATCATTTTTCTAAGCTTCAGAAATCTCTTGCAAAAACATCGGTCTTGCTCTTAACTCTGCTAGAATCGAACCATCATCTGATACCTTTAACCGAGTGTTCATAGCTCTCAAAGCAAACAGTAACTTTTTGCTCAAAGCATCAGCAACCACATTCGCTTTTCCCAGATGGTAGTCAATAACAAGCTCGTAATCTTTCAATAACTCCAACCATCTTCACTGTCTCAAATTCAAATCTTTTTGTGACATTAAGTATTTAAGACTTTTGTGGTCGGTATATACTCGGCAATTCTTCTCGAAATACGTCCGCAAATTCACACACAACCGGCACTGATTCAACTTTCTTTTCAACTTCTTTTGTATTAATTACATACGCCAAATAAGCTTCATAACCCTTTCTCAAATATCTCTGAGCCGACATTGAAGAAATCATACTAGATAATGCCTCTGATTTGTCTGGTTCAACCCGTAAAATTTTACCACTTTCATACTTTAATTCTATAACCTTTTCTTTGCAATTTATTATAGCATCATGCAATGTCAACCAATCCATACCCAAAATAACATCAAATTCATCAAACGGCAACAACATCAAGTCGGCCGGAAAGTAATGACCCTGAATCATTAAAGGGCATTTTTTGCATACTTTATCAACTATCACACATTTGCCTAACGGATTCGACACTCTAATCATAAATTATGTGTTCTCAACAGGTATATTCATACTAGACACTAGTTTCATGCATACATATGAATGAGTAGAACCGGGATCAATCAAAGCAATAACATTAACATCATAAAGAGAAAATATACCAGTAATCACATCGGGTGATGAAGCATCTTCACGTGCCTTTATAGCATAAGTTCTAATTTGGAGCCCTTGCTTGATTTAGTTAATCTCTCTCGGCTACATTTTTTGCTTGCTTTATTTCCGGCTTTTCTCGAATATCTTCCTCAGTCCAGCACATTGGCTTTTACACTCTGAAATTTTTCTTTCTCAACTCTCTCTGGGCAATCTCTAATAAAATGATCTCGAGAACCACACCGAAAAACATTCATTCGCTCTACATGGGCCAAAATGATTTACGCCACACACGGCACTCGGGATAGCTAACAAATCTCGTATTTCCCACACTAGCTGCGAATAGTCCGAGATTTAGGACCCACATTTTGCTTCTTAAAATTTCCATATGATTGTCCAAATGAAACACCGTGAGCGAGGATTCATATTTCTAGATTTTACGGATTCTTTGTGAGAATGAACCGCTCATCGATCTTTTTTCCAATTTCTAGTCTCGACCTCTACCTTTTTCTTCTCTTTAAGTAGTTCTTCACCTTGCAAGCTCGATCAACCAAGATTACTACCATTTATTTTAATTCAAGAATCCCAACAAATACTTTGATGTCTTCATTGAGTCCGTCTTCAAATCGTCTGCACATTTTAGCTTCAGAGGGAATATACTCTCTAGCATACTTACTCAACGACAAACAAACTCCCTTTCATATTCGATGAATCATGTTCCTGCTTTAATTCAAGAAACTCTTTACGCTTTTGATCAATAAATCTTTCATCGATATATTTCTTCCGAAATTCTTCTTAAAAGAACTCCCAAGTTACTTTCTCTTTAGGTACTCATCAAGTCAATGTCTTCCACCAATGATAAGTGAATCCCTCAACAATGATATAGCACATTTCAAGCATTCTTGGTGTACAAGACAATTCATCAAATACTCGAATAGAATTCTCGAGCCAAAACTCTACTTTCTCGGCATCATCATCAATATTTGCCCTGAATTCTTCGGCCCCTTGTTTACGGATTTTGTCAACTAGAGTTCTGTGAAATTTCATCGGTCTATACCTTGAGGCATCGGGGTACAGGTTGAGAATCGGGGGAGGTGGGGAGGTTGTGCAATCGGGTTAAATGCAACAGAACTCAGATACCTGAGCACTCATCATCCGGAGAAAGGCTTCTCGAGCCATTTCTCCTCCTCCTTGACCGACAAGTAGGGAGGTGGATTTTTAGTTAGCACCGCCCTTCACCCGTAACCGGTGCATTACTCTCTACATCATCACCATAAATCGGATCGGGATCCATTTACTATAAAAAAATCATTTAAAAGGTCGAAGTCGTCACACTATCATAATTTATATATATGGCATGTATAGCAAAAACCAGTACATACAACACATTAGTCAGAGAACCGACTAAACTTGCTCGATACCACCAAATGTAACGCCTTGTACAGAGACCGTCGCTGGATTCGAACACGAGGTGTTAACAGACTTAATTCATTACTTAAACCGCTCAAACGATTTATTTTTTTTTAAATTTTAGGTCAAGCTAGCAATCTGTGTCACAGTCGCTTAAAAATTCATATCTTGAGTTCCAAAACTCAAAATCCAATTACGTAAATTTTACCTGAAACTAGACTCATATACCTATTTACTAATTTTTTTCTATAATTTTTGGTCAAGCCAATTAGTACATTTTATTAGTTAAATTCTCCCCTATTTCAGGGTTCAACTGCTCTAACCTCTGTGTATTTCGAATCAGATATCTCTCTGTACAGAATTTCAATGTCTATGACTTTTCTTTCTATTAAAACTAGACTCAATAAGAAATCTGTAAATATAAATAATGACTTCTAATTATTTTTTTACAATTTATTATGAATTTTTAAAATCAGAATAGGGGATCCAGAAATCACTCTGGCCCTGTTTCACAAAAATTCAAATATCTCATAAAATATAATTCATATACGTGTTTTGTTCAATCCATATGAAAATATACTCATAAATATTCAATTTCATAACTTACTTGTCATTTAATTCCATTTCTAATATGTTTAGTGATTTTTCAAATTTACATCATCACTCTTGCGGATTCTGTTTTATGGCAAATTTCACTTTACTAAGGATTTTCATGGACTAAATATCATTTTAAACATACATAACATCAAATATGACTTAGATTGGCCATTCCAATGGCTAATCATTTACAAACCCTTTTCTTGCCAAACCATAGCCATATCATAAGATCATTTACACAAAGTGAGTATTTTGCCATACATGCCACATTCAAAACACACAAGCCATTTTACCAATTTAGGCCTTCGGGTAGTGTCAACGAGTCTTCGACCTATCCCGATTCTCAAGTCGACTTGTCAAAACTACAATGAAAGAAAAGGAGGGAGTAAGCACAAATGCTTAGTAAGTTCACATGCAAATAGCAAGTAACATAATCACACAATCCCACAAAAACATTATTTGCATAAACAACACCAAGACATTCATGTTTCATTTGTATTTAATATCTTACTACAATTTCATCATACCAAGTTCTCAACCCTAGGGTTTAAGCACATACCTGTCAAATTTTCTCATTACCGTACTTACCAACATGTCACCTTCATTTTAGGCCTTCTTCTTATTCACTTAAGATTCACCCGTTGAGCACATCGGAATATAATTCGAATACGCGGATCTCATGAACATAATAGCCATACCCGTAGCTAGACAAACTCAATAGCCTGCGGAACTTATGTAGCCAAGCTACCATGTAACCCGCCCATAAGTGAACTCGGACTCAACTCAATGAGCTCATGCGTTTGCATCCATAAGTGAACTCGGACTCAACTCAACGAGCTCGGATGCCTAGTTACATCTCACGAACTCGGACTCAACTCAACGAGTTCAGAACTCAACCATCCTAGTGACATGTCACTTGTATTCTAATCTATTCCAAAGGTTCAAACGGGCTTTTTCCTCGATCACATATCTTTACCGTCTTCCATGGAATATCGAAACCGATACTCGGTAGCAATTCATATTTAACAAGTAATAAACATAATTTGCATATTACTCAACAATAACCACAAAGCATAATATTTCATAATAATAATCATCACATCATATAAATATCATTAAGTTAATTAAAATGACAATTATGTTACTACATTTACACATGAACTTACCTCGGTACAAAATTATTAGCAATCGAGCCTATTCTTCGTAAACTTTATTTTTCCCTCGATCGCGACTTGAATCTCGTTTCTCTTGATATATAATGCCAAATTAATCTTATTTAATACATACATTCATCAAAATAGCATTTAATACAAACTTTGGCAAAATTACATTTTGCCCCTAAACTTTTGCATATAATTACACTTTTGCCCCTAGGATCGGAATTAAACTTCATCCCTTGTTCTTATGTTTTATGACATGCTGATCATTTTCCCTTCTATGGTAACATCAAATTCACACTCTAACATGTACTTATGACTATTAGGTATTTTTACCGATTAAGCCCTTTTACTCGTTTTAACTTAAAACCGAGTAGTACAAGTTGTCTAACATAATTTAAAACCTCATTTTCTATCATAAAACACCAAAATACACAAATTTCACCTATGGGTATTTTTCCAAATATGAACCCTAGGTTGAATTATTGCTAGTATAAGCTTAATCGAGCTCTTAGGGATTCCAAAAGCGTAAAGAACATTAAAAAGCGGGGCTTGGAATCACTTACTATGGAGCTTGGAAGCTTGAAACAAACCTAGCTATGGAGAACCCTTGAAATTTCGGCCTAATGAAGAAGATGGACAAAAATTGGCTTTTAATTTTGTTTTTAATTCATTTTAATAACTAAATGACCAAAATGCCCTTACTACTAAACTTTCCAAAAATTCCATCCATGTCCAATTTTTGTCCATAGACTTAGAAATTGGTCAAATTTCTATTTAAGACCTCCTCATTAATATTACAAAACAATTTCATACTAAAAACTTCTAGAATGCAAGTTTTACAAATTATTCGATTTAGTCCCTAATTTCAATCTAAGCACTTTAGGCATAGGATTTCATGACGAAATTTTCACACAATCATGCAATCATATCATAAACATCAAAATAATTATAAAATAATTATCTCTATCTTGGATTTGTGGTCACGAAACCACTATTCCGATTAGGCCCTAATTCGGGATATTACAACATTTCATTTACATTATTCGAACACAAGCACAATATGCTTATCAATCATTACACTTTCGGTTCTCTAGCCGTATACAAATAACACGATTCCGTTTCACTATTCCACATGATTTCTATAACCATTCGGCTACAAGTAAATACACTACTTATTTATTTCAATATGTAATTCAAGTAGAGCCATTAGGTCACAAATTATTTATTATGCTCATATATATATATATATATCATTGCTTTATCAAATCATAAGCTAAGTTCCATTACTCAAAGACTTACCTCGAGTATATTTAGACAGTTACAGATAGACTACTCGATTGCTTTCTCCTTTCCTTTATCTGATTTTGATCGTCTTAGCTCTTGAGCTTAAATTTAAACAAATAAATTTATTTAATTATTTTTCAATTAGGCAATTCAATTTAATACATGTATATCGTACAATTAAAGTACAAATGACCTTATTCACTACTGTTTTAACATCATGCATTTGTTCCACTCATTCAACCGAACATGTTACCAGTTGATCACCTTGCATTTTCGAATTTCATAAACACCACCTAACTTCATATAGTAACACACATCCCAGGTCGACACACAAGTCAAATGCATCATTTAAAATGCCAAACTCTAACTAAGTCTACCATTATAGCATTATCAAATATATATATTTAGTACTAAGTCAAACAAAACATAACATATGGCTAAACAAGCATTCGTGCATGAACCATTAATCAACTTTACCAAATGGACGATATGCTTAAGATACCATATAAAAAAAATATCCAAATTCTTTTCTCATCAATTCGACTAACTAAGTAAATGTTATGACACAATATAAAATAACCTTACGACCACAAAGCAAGCTCAATAATAAGTCACAACCAAATCACATCCCTCGATCATATTTTCTTCACTTAAACCGAATTAGCAAGCACATATAGTCCTTGGCCGAATATCATTTAACACAAGTCATCAAGAATTTTATTATTTATCACCCTAGATATCATTAGCTAAATAGGTTAATTGTACATATATATATACCACCCAAAACTGAACATAACAATTTTACTTATACATAACATTACTCAAATTATTCAAAACCATACTAACAGAATATCATGTACTATGCCGAACCCTTAGAAAAATCAAACACCTAACTTATCCATTTCAAAACACCTAATCGGCCTTTGTTCAAGACCTTAAGCAAAGTCTATGTTTATGGGTATAAGAAATTTAAAGTTTTTAACAAGATCAACTTCTTTCATCAACGATTTCTTCATCAAAACTTAAAGGTAAAATTCAAGTTCCTTATTTACCATAACCGAAAGTTCCATTCAACCATCCAAATTCAAAGTTTTAGTATGGGCTAAGTAAAAAGCATGATGATTAACCTAAAACAAACTAAAATTTCAAAAATCTAACATGATTTACTAACCTTCCTTAGGTTTCAAATGGCCGAATGTTTGCTCCTCTTTTTTCTTCCTTTAGGTACGGCTAAGAAGAACAAAGATGAGACTTTGTTTTCTTCACCATTCTTTCTATTATTATTAATTTCATTTTATTCATCTATGTTATAAAATATAAAACCATTAACTAATAATTAATACATATTTTATATAGAACTTCATCATGGCCGGCCACTACATGTCAAAAATGGATATTTGACATGCAAACCCATCCTTTTTCTAACATGCATTATTAAACCACTTTGAGATTAACCTATCATCTTTCACAATTATCTCACATAAGTCCTATTAAAAAAATTTCATATACAAACAACAAAATTAAAGCATGAAACTTTCACACATGCATTTACACATACAATAAGTATAGAATTTAACAGTTAATTATTTTTATGACTCGATTTTGTGGTCCCGAAACCACTTTCCTGACTAGGGTCAAATTTGGGCTGTCACAACTCTCCCCCTCATAAGAAATTTTCGTCCCCAAAAATCTTACCAGTGAATAAGTTAGGATATCGATCTTTCATAGAGTCTTCAAGTTCCGAAGTAGCTTCTTCAACCCCATGCTTAAGCCACAGTACCTTCACTAATGAGATTTTCTTATTTCGTAGCTCTTTTACTTCATGAGCCAAAATACAAACCGGTTCTTCTTTGTAGCTCAGATCAGATTGAATTTCAACTTCAGATGGATTAATTTTATGCGATGGATCGGATCTATAGCGTTGAAACATCGAAACATGAAAAACGTTGTGAATCTTTTCAAGCTCAGGGGGTAAAATCAATCTATAAGCGACTAGCCCGATTCGTTCGGATATTTCATACGGCCCGATGAACCTCGGACTCAATTTGCCCTTACGGCCAAATCTGAGCACCTTTTTCCAAGGTGAAACTTTAAGAAACACTTTGTCTCTAACTTGATATTCAATGTCTTTTCGTTTTAAATCCGCATACGATTTCTGATGATTCGTAGCTGCTTTCAGACTTTCACGGATCACCTTTACTTTCTGTTCTGCATCTTTAATCAAATCAACCCCGTAGATTTTATTTTTATTAAGCTCGGTCCAAAACAACGGTGTACGGCATTTACGACCACACAAAGCCTCGTAAGGTGCCATCTTAATGCTTGATTGAAAACTATTGTTGTAAGCGAATTCAACCAAAGGTAAATATCGTTCCCATGAACCATTAAACTCAAGGATGCAACATCTCAACATATCCTCGAGTATCTAAATTATCCGCTCGGATTGACCATCAGTCTGGGGATGAAAAGCGATGCTAAAATGCAACTTGGTACCTAATGCTTCTTAAAATTTCTTCCAAAATCGTGATGCGAATCTTGGATCTCTATCCGACACGATAGAATTAGGTACTCCGTATAACCTTACAATCTGAGAAACATACAATTGAGCTAGCTTGTCAAGGGAATAGTCCGTACGCACAGGAATAAAATGAGCCGACTTTGTCAGTCTGTCAATAACAACCTAGATCGCATCTTTCTTGCTTGACGATAGTGGCAACCCAGATACAAAATCCATCGTGACTCGATCCCACTTCCATTCGGGTATCATGATCGACTGAAGTAACCCTGAAGGCACTTGATGTTCCGCTTTCACTTGTTGACATATTAAACACTTTGAAACAAACTCAGAAATGTCTCGTTTCATACCATGCCACCAAAACTGACGTTTCAGGTCGTTGTACATTTTTGTACTACCCGGGTGGATCGATGTTCGACTACTATGACCCTCTATTAAAATCTTCGAAATAAGTTCTGAATTTCTTGGAACACACAATCGACTTCTAAACCTCAAACAATCGTCGTCATCAATTTGAAACTCTGATTCCATATTCGAAACACATTCAGCTCGTTTATCAACCAATTCATCGTAGACTTTCTGGGACTCACGTATTTGATGAATCATTAATGGTTTGGCCTTTAATTCTGCTACTAACACATTATCGGATGAAACAGATGGGTATACATTCGTCGCTCGCAAAGTAAACAGTGATCTACGACTTAAAGTATCTGCAACCATATTAGCCTTTCCCGGGTGATAGTCAATGACAAGCTCATAATCTTTCAACAACTCAAGCCAATGCCTTTGTTACAGATTCAAATCTCTTTGAGTCATCAAATATTTGAGACTTTTGTGATCCAAATATACATGACACCTCTCTCCAAACAGGTAGTGTCACCATATTTTCAAAGCGAATACGATGGCAGCTAATTGGAGATCATGGGTCGGATAGTTTTTCTCATGCGGCTTCAATTGCCTCGACGCGTAAGCTACAACTCGACCTTCTTGCATCAACACACAACCCAGCCCAAGTAAGGATGCATCACCAGAAATGACAAACTCTTTACAGTTCAGTTTGCACTAGTCTTTGCGGAGCTTGATCAAATAAGTTTTCAATTGATCGAAACTTTTCTGACATTTCTCTGACCATTCAAACTTAACATCCTTCTGAAGTAGTTTCATCATTGGTGTGGCTATTATCGGGAAACCCTTTACAAATCGTCTGTAATAACCGACAAGTCCCAAAAAGCTTCTAACTTCTGTAACATTTCTTGGAGGCTTCCAGTTAAGTACGGCCGAAATTTTGCTCGGATCAACTCAAATACCTGATGCGGATACCACATGACCCAAAAAGCTAACTTCTCTCAACGAACTCACATTTACTGAACTTAGCATATAATCGCTTATCCGTAAAAATGCAACACTAATCTCAGGTGCTCAGCATGTTCGGTTTCATTTTGCGAATAGACCAAAATGTCATCGATAAACACAACTACAAACCGATCTAAATACGGTCTGAAGATCTGATTCATCAAGTCCATAAATACTGCAGGGGCATTAGTGAGCCCAAACGGCATCACTAAGAACTCGTAGTGACTGTATCTCGTTCTAAAAGAAGTTTTAGGTATATCTGAGTCTCGAACTCGCAACTGATAATAACCCAATCTCAAATCTATCTTTGAAAATACTGAGGCTCCCTTTAGTTGATCAAACAAATCATCAATACGCGGTAATGGATATTTATTCTTTATTGTCACTTTATTCAACTGACGATAGTCAATGTACAGTTTCATGGTTCTGTCCTTCTTTTTCACAAACAATACTGGTGTACCCCAAGGTGAAAAACTCGGTCGAGCAAAACCTCTATCCGTCAACTCTTGTAACTGGGCTTTCAATTCCTTTAATTCGGTTTGTGCCATACTATACGGAGCTATTGAAATCAGTGTAGTCCCAAGTACAAGTTCAATGCCAAACTCTACCTCCCGAACAGGTGGCAACCCCGATAATTCTTGAGAAAAACATCCGGATATTCACAAACCATGCATCGATTCAAGCTTCCTTCCCGATTCTTTACTATCAAATCGTAAGCAAGATACGCTTCACGCCCCTTTCTCACATATTTTTGACCCAACATCGAGGATATTATTATTGCTGGCAATCTGTTCAGATCAGTAGACTCAACTCGGATAATCTCATTATTTGCACATCTCAAATCAATGGTCTTACTTTTGCAATTCATAATTTGCATCATATCACGGTCAACCAATCCATACCGAGAATAACATCAAATTCATCAAGCGGTAAAAAGCATCAAGTCACCGAAACAGAACCTCGGATTATTAAGGGGCATTTCTTACATACCTTATCGACAAGCACATTTCGACCCAAGGGATTCGACACTCTAATAATGAACTCAGTAGACTCAACCGGTAAAGTCTTACTGGATGCTAAAGTCTCACATACATAAGAATGAGCAGAACTAGGGTCAATCAAAGCAATCACATCAGTATCAAAGAGAGTGAAAGTACTGGTAATAACATCAGGCGAATAAGCATCCTCGTGTGCACGTATAGCATAAGCTCTAGCAGGAGCACGAGCCTCGGATCTGGGGTAGCAACTTTAGACCCTCTATAACCGCCGCTAGCATTCCCCGTATTCCTAGGTGGTCTACCTCGTGCTGCAGTATTACTCGATTTCCCACTCTGATTCATATTTTGTTCGGATAACCTGAGGCAATCTTTGATAAAATGATTAGCTGACCTGCATTTATAACAAGAGCGGCCGTGAAATCTACAACTCCCCGAATGCCATTTATCACAATACTTGCACTCTGTTCTGTCCCGACGATCGTTTCTAACACTGGCAACCGAAGTGGCTCGCGTACTTATTGGGGGTCAATTATGGTCTTGTCTGGAAAAGCCCGAAGTGTCTTTAGATCGACCTGAATCCTCTCTAAATTTCTTCGGTGATGCTAAAAGGGTTTTCCTAAAGATCTATTACGGAACTCTCTTGCTCCCACCTCAGCTTTTCTTTTTTCTCTACTAAGCTCTTCAGCTTTGCAAGCTCGCTCTACACGTATTACAAATTCTCTGATTTTGAGAATGCCAACATACAATTTTATATCTTCATTCAATCCATCTTTGAAACTTTTACACATTATAGCTTCTGAAGAAACACATTCTCAGGCATACTGGCTAAGCCTCACAAATTTTCGTTCATAATCAGTAACCGACATGAAACCTTGTTTAAGTTCAAGAAATTCTTTCCGTTTCTGATCAATGAATCTTTGGCTGATATACTTTTTTCGAAACTCGGTTTGGAAGAACTCCCAAGTCACACGCGCTTTTGGGCTGTAAATCAACGTATTCCACCAATAATGGCGAGAATCACGTAGCAAAGATATAGCACATTTTAAGCATTCATCGGGTGTACAGGACAATTCATCAAACACTCGAATAGTGTTGTCCAACCAAAATTCAGCTTGCTCAGCATCATCACTATCTGTAGCCTTAACCCGTGGCCAGGTGCTTTGGGTTACACATCAGCAGGGGCTTAATTAACCTCATCGATCGATTCTGGGGAGGTATCGTAGGTGCAGGGAGAGTATTATTCGAGAGTGGGGGTTGTGGAACAGCCGTATTAGTCCGAATATATTGATTGAACTAATCATTCATCACACTATAGGAAGCCTGTCTAGCCTCATCGTTCTGATTACTAGCAATAGGTTGAAAGTCCACCGGCATTGTCCTATTCGCGGGAGCAGGCGCTACACTCTCAACATCATCAGCTACCGCTCGATTGGGATCGGGATCCATTACTATCTGACGAAACACATTTTATCTCATCAAAAATCACCACACTATCATATTAACACATAATGGCATGTATAGCTAGACCCACACTTATTACGGTAGTCCTAGAATCGACTAAACCGTAGCTCTGATACCAATAAAATGTAACACCCCTAACCCGTACCCGTCGCCGGAGGGATTGAGGAGTATCACAAAACAAGCACGAAATTTCATTTAACAATATTCCAATAATTCCTAAGTTCAATTCACATCAAAACATTTAAAGAATTAATCGAATATCAATCACACATACACATTAGCTATATGGAATACATACAATAACTTAACAAGCCATTTTCGCATGGCTATACATATATACATTACCAAAAGATACTTAATTAATATCAAAAGTCAACCCTATACATGCCATTATCAAAGTTCAATTACAAGAGTACCGAAAAGGGCTTAGATAGTGTGGACGACTCCGACTTTGAAACTCCCGAGTCCGATAGCTAACGAACAAAATCTATAAAAAAAGAATTAAAGCAACAGAGTAAGCATTTCGATGCTTAGTAAGATTATAAGTAAGGAAATCATTTGAAACTAAAACATAGCATTCATAAGGCTAAATAAATACATATACACAAAATCACATATTCAATTTACTCCACACTTCTATCAATATAGTTACACGCTCAAAGTCAAACATAACTAAATTTCACTTGAATCAAATTCCATGTAACTCGAGTAAGCTATAGACTTCATACAACCCTAAGAAATGGCCGGGAGAGCACTATTCGATTACATAATCACAACTTATACAGGATCAAATTTTCCAATGTATATAGGATACATACCTGATCATCTTAGGGATTGTGAGCACATTAATCAGAATTATTACAACAGGATCGCACCTTTCCAAACATAAGTGCCTTCGGAACTTGGCCCGGTTATACCAACCAGCACGAATGCCTTCGGGACTTAACCCGATTATAACAACCAGCACGAATGCCTTCGGGACTTAACCCGGTTATATCAACCAGCACGAATGCCTTCGGGACTTAACCCGGTTATAACAAGCAGCACGAATGCCTTCGGGACTTAACCCGGTTATATTCCTCAATTATCATGCATAATATATATATATACATCATAATCATTAACATTTCATTTACATTATTCGAACACAAGCACAACATGCTTATCAATCATTACACTTTCGGTTCTATAGCCCTATACAATAACACGATTCCGTTTCTCTATTCCACATGATTTCTATAACCATTCGGCTACAAGTAAATACACTACTTATTTATTTCAATATGTAGTTCAAGTTGAACCATTAGGTCACAAATTATTTATTATGCTCATATATATATATCATTGCTTTATCAAATCATAAGCTAAGTTCCATTACTCAAAGACTTACCTCGAGTATATTTGGACAGTTACAGATAGACTACTCGATTGCTATCTCCTTTCCTTTATCTGATTTTGATCCTCTTAGCTCTTGAGCTTAAATTTAAACAAATAAATTTATTTAATTATTTTTCAATTGGGCAATTCAATTTAATACATGTATATCGTACAATTAAAGTACAAATGACCTTATTCACTACTATTTTAACATCATGCATTTGTTCCACTTGTTCAACCGAACATGTTACTAGTTTATCACCTTGCATTTTCGAATTTCATAAACACCACCTAACTTCATATAGAAACACATATCATCCCAGGTCGACACACAAGTCAAATGCATTATTTAAAATGCCAAAGTCCAACTAAGTCTACCATTATAGCATTATCAAATATATATATTTGGTACTAAGTCAAACAAAACATAACATATGGCTAAACAAGCATTCGTACATGAACCATTAACCAACTTTACCAAATGGACGATATGCTTAAGATACCATATAAAAAAATATCCAAATTCTTTTCTCATCAATTCGACTAACTAAGTAAATGTTATGACACATTATAAAATAACCTTACGACCACAAAGCAAGCTCAATAATAAGTCACAACCTAATCACATCCCTCGATCATATTTTCTTCACTTAAACCGAATTAGCAAGCACATATAGTCCTTGACCGAATATCATTTAACACAAGTCATCAAGAAGTTTATTATTTATCACCCTAGATATCATTAGCTAAATAGGTTAATTGTACATATATATATACCGCCCAAAACCGAACATAATAATTTTACTTATACATAACATTACTCAAATTATTCAAAATCATACTAACAAAATATCATGTACTATGCCAAACCCTTAGAAAAATCAAACACCTAACTTATCCATTTCAAAACACCTAATCGGCCTTTGTTCAAGACCTTAAGCAAAGTCTATGTTCTGCTATTACACATATGGGTATTAGAAATTTAAAGTTTTTAACAAGATCAACTTTTTCATCAACAATTTCTTCATCAAAACTTAAAGGTAAAAATCAAATTCCTTCCTTATCTACCATAGCAAAAGTTCCATTCAACCATCCAAATTCAAAGTTTTAGTATGGGCTAAGTAAAAAGCATGATGATTAACCTAAAACAAACTAAAATTTCAAAAATCTAACATGATTTACTAACCTTCCTAGGTTTCAAATGGTAGAATGTTTGCTCCTCTTTTTCTTCCTTTAGAAGTACGGCTAAGAAGAACAAAGATGAGACTTTGTTTTCTTCACCATTCTTTCTATTATTATTAATTTGATTTTATTCATCTATGTTATAAAATATAAAACCATTAACTAATAATTAATACATATTTTATATAGAACTTCATCATGGCCGGCCACTACATGTCAAAAATGGATATTTGACATGCAAACCCATCCTTTTTCTAACATGCATTATTAAACCACTTTGAGATTAACCTATCATCTTTCACAATTATCTCACATAAGTTCTATTAAAAAAAATTTCACATACAAACGACAAAATTAAAGCATGAAACTTTCACACATGCATTTAAACATACAATAAGTATAGAATTTAACAGTTAATTATTTTTATGACTCGATTTTGTGGTCCCGAAACCACTTTCCCGACTAGGGTCAAATTTGGGCTGTCACAACTCTCCCCCTCATAAGAAATTTTCATCCCTGAAAATCTTACCAGTGAATAAGTTAGGATATCGATCTTTCATAGAGTCTTCAAGTTCCCAAGTAGCTTCTTCAACCCCATGCTTAAGCCACAATACCTTCACTAATGAGATTTTCTTATTTCGTAGCTCTTTTACTTCACGAGCCAAAATACGAACCGGTTCTTCTTCGTAGCTCAGATCAGAATGAATTTCAACTTCAGATGGATTAATTTTATGTGATGGATCGGATCTATAGCGTCGAAGCATCGAAACATGAAAAACGTTGTGAATATTTTCAAGCTCAGGGGGTAAAATCAATCTATAAGCGACCGGCCCGATTCGTTCGGATATTTCATATGGCCCGATGAACCTCGGACTCAATTTGCCCTTACGCCAAATTTGAGCACCTTTTTCTAAGGTGAAACTTCAAGAAACACTTTGTCTCCAACTTGATATTCAATGTCTTTTCGTTTTAAATCCGCATACGATTTCTGACGATCCGTAGCTGCTTTCAGACTTTCACGGATCACCTTTATTTTCTGTTCTGCGTCTTTAATCAAATCAACCTCGTAGGTTTTATTTTCACTAAGCTCGGTCTAAAACAACGGTGTACGACATTTACGACCATACAAAGCCTCGTAAGGTGCCATCTTAATGCTTGATTGAAAACTATTGTTGTAAGCGAATTCAACCAAAGGTAAATATTGTTCCCATGAACCATTAAACTCAAGGATGCAACATCTCAACATATCCTCGAGTATCTGAATTATCCGCTCGGATTGACCATCAGTCTGGGTATGAAAAGCGGTGCTAAAATACAACTTGGTACCCAATGCTTCTTGAAATTTCTTCCAAAATCGTTATGTGAATCTCGGATCTCTATCCGACATGATAGAATTAGGTACTCCGTGTAACCTTAAAATCTGAGAAACATACAATTGAGCTAGCTTGTCAAGGGAATAATCCGTACGTACAGGAATAAATTGAGCCGACTTTGTCAGTCTGTCAATAACAACCCAGATCGCATCTTTCTTGCTTGACGATAGTGGCAACCCAGATACAAAATCCATCGTGACTCGATCCCACATCCATTCGGGTATCATGATCGGCTGAAGTAACCCTGTAGGCACTTGATGTTCCGCTTTCACTTGTTGACATATTAAACACTTCGAAACAAAGTCAGAAATGTCTCGTTTCATACCATGCCACCAAAACTGACATTTCAGGTCGTTGTACATTTTTGTTCTACCCGGGTGGATTGACATTTGACTACTATGAGCCTCTATTAAAATATTTGAAATAAGTTCTGAATTTCTTGGAACACACAATCGACTTCTGAACCTCAAACAATCGTCGTCATCAATTTGAAACTCTGATTCCATATTCGAAACATATTCAGCTCGTTTAGCAACCAATTCATCGTCGACTTTCTGGGACTCACGTATTTGATGAATCATTAATGGTTTGGCCTTTAATTCTGCTACTAACACATTATCGGATGAAATAGATAGGTATACGTTCATCGCTCACAAAGTAAACAACGATTTATGACTTAAAGCATCTGTAACCACATTAGCCTTTCCCGGGTGATAGTCAATGACAAGCTCATAATCTTTCAACAACTCAAGCCAACGCCTTTGTCGCAAATCCAAATCTCTTTGAGTTATCAAATATTTGAGACTTCTATGATCCGAATATACATGACACCTCTCTCCAAACAGGTAGTGTCGCCATATTTTCAAAGCGAATACGATGGCAGCTAATTCGAGATCATGGGTCGGATAGTTTTTCTCATGCGGCTTCAATTGCCTCGACGCGTAAGCTACAACTCGACTTTCTTGCATCAACACAACCTAGCCCAAGTAAGGATACATCACTGCAAATGACAAACTCTTTACCGGATTCAGGCTGCACTAGTACTGGAGCTTCAATCAAATAAGTTTTCAATTGATCGAAACTTTTCTGACATTTCTCTGACCATTCAAACTTAACATCCTTCTGAAGTATTTTCGTCATTGGTGTGGCTATCATCGAGAAACCCTTTACAAATTATGCGTAATAACCACAAAGAAGTCCCAAAAAGCTTGAACTTGTAACATTTCTTGGAGGCTTCGAGTTAAATCTGGCAATGAAATTTTGCTCGGATCAACTCGAATACCGTCACGGATACCACATGACCCAAAAAGCTAACTTCTCTAAACGGAACTCACATTTCTTGAACTTAGCATATAAGCGCTTATCCTGTAAAATCTGCAACACTAATCTCGGTGCTCGGCATGTTCGGTTTCATTTTGCGAATAGACCAAAATGTCATCGATAAACACAACTACAAATCGATCCAAATACGGTCTAAAGATCCGATTCATCAAGTCCATAAATATTGCGGGGGCATTAGTAAGCCCAAAGCGGCATCACTAAGAACTTCGTAGTAGTGTATCTCGTTCTAAAAGCGGTCTTAGGTATATCTCGAGTCTCGAACTCATGGCCCGATAATAACCCGATCTCAAATCTATCTTTGAAAATACTGAGGCTCCCTTTAGTTGATCAAACAAATCATCAATACGGGGTAACGGATATTTATTCTTTATTGTCACTTTATTCAACTGACGATAGTCAATGAACAGTCTCATGGTTCCGTCCTTCTTTTTCACAAACAATACTGGTACACCCCAAGGTGAGAAACTCGGTCGAGTGAAACCTTTATCCGTTAACTCTTGTAACTAAGCTTTCAATTCCTTTAATTCGATTGGTGCCATACGATACAGAGCTATTGAAATCTGTGTAGTCCCAAGTACAAGTTCAATGCCAAACTCTACCTCCCGAACAGGTGGCAACCCCGGTAATTCTTCGAGAAAAACATCCGGATATTCACAAACCACTGGCACTGATTCAAGCTTCCTTCCTGAGTCTTTACTATCAAGTATGTATGCAAGATACGCTTCACGCCTCTTTCTCACATATTTTTGAGCCAACATCGGGGATATTATTATTGCTGGCAATCTGTTCAGATCAGTAGACTCAACTCGGATAATCTCATTATTTGCACATCTCAAATCAATGGTCTTACTTTTGCAATTCACAACTGCATCATGTACGGTCAACCAATCCATACCGAGAATAACATCAAATTCATCAAACGGTAAAAGCATCAAGTCAGCCGGAAAACAGGAACCTCGGATTATTAAGGGGCATTTCTTACATACCTTATCGACAAGCACATTTCGACCCAAGGGATTTGACACTCTAATAATGAACTCTGTAGACTCAACAGGTAAAGTCTTACTGGATGCTAAAGTCTCACATACATAAGAATGAGCAGAACTAGGGTCAATCAAAGCAATCACATCAGTATCAAAGAGAGTGAAAGTACCGGTAATAAAATCAGGCGAATAAGCATCCTCGCGTGCACGTATAGCATAAGCTCTAGCAGGAGCACGAGCCTCGGATCTGGTGGTAGCAACTTTAGACCCTCTATGACCGCCGCTAGCATTCCCCGTATTCCTAGGTGGTCTACCTCGTGCTGCAGTATTACTCGATTTCCCACTCTGATTCATATTTTGTTCGGATAACCTCGGACAATCTTTGATAAAATGATCGGCTGACCCGTATTTATAACAAGAGCGGTCATGAAATCTATAACTCCCCGAATGCCATTTACCACAATACTTGCACTCTGTTACATCCGATGATTGTTTCCAACATCGCAAATAAGTGGCTCGCGTACTTACTGGGGGTCGATTATGGTCTTGTCTGGAAAAGCCCGAAGTGTCTTTAGATCGACATGAATCCTCTCTAAATTTCTTCGGTGATGCTGAAAGGGCTTTCCCGAAGATCTCTCACGGAACTCTCTTGCTCCCACCTCAGCTTTTCTTTTTTCTCTACTAAGCTCTTCAGCCTTGCAAGCTCGCTCTACAAGTATTACAAATTCTCTGATTTCGAGAATGCCAACATAAAATTTTATATCTTGATTCAATCCATGTTCGAAACGTTTACACATTATAGCTTCTAAAGAAACACATTCTCGGGCATACCGACTAAGCTTCATAAATTTTCGTTCATAATCAGTAACCGACATGGAACCTTGTTTAAGTTCAAGAAATTCTTTCCGTTTCTGATCAATGAATCTTTGGCTGATATACTTTTTCTGAAACTCGGTTTGGAAGAACTCCCAAGTCACACGCTCTCTGGGCACAACAGAAATCAAAGTATTCCACCAATAATAGGCAGAATCACGTAGCAAAGATATAGCACATTTTAAGCATTCATCGGGTGTGCAGGACAGCTCATCAAACACTCGGATAGTGTTGTCCAACCAAAGTTTAGCTTGCTCAGCATCATCACTATCTGTAGCCTTAAATTCAATAGCCCCGTGCTTTCAGATTCTATCAACTGGGGGCTTAATTAACCTCGTCTGATTAGTTACCGGAGGTATCATAGGTGCAGGGAGTGTATTATTCGAGAGTGGGGGTTGTGGAATAGCCGTATTAGTTTGAATATATTGATTGAACCAATCATTCATCACATTATAAAAAGCCTGTCTAGCCTCATCGTTCTGATTACTAGCAATAGGTTGAGAGTCCACCGGCGCTGTCCCATGCGCGGGAGCAGGCGCTACACTCTCAACATCATCAGCTACCGCTCGATTGGGATCGGGATCCATTACTATACGAAAACACATTTTTATCTGTCAGAAATCACCACACTATCATATTAACATATAATGGCATGTATAGCTAGACCCACACTTATTACGGTAGTCCTAGAATCGACTAAACCGTAGCTCTGATACCAATAAAATGTAACACCCCTAACCCGTACCCGTCGCCGGAGGGATTGAGGAGTATTACAAAACAAGCACGAAATTTCATTTAACAATATTCCAATAATTCCTAAGTTCAATTCACATCAAAACATTTAAAGCATTAATCAAATATCAACCACACATACACATTAGCTATATGGAATACATACAATAACTTAACAAGCCATTTTCGCATGGCTATACATATATACATTACCAAAAAGATACTTAATTAATATCAAAAGTCAACCCTATACATGCCATTATCAAAGTTAATTACAAGAGTACCGAAAGAGCTTAGATAGTGTGGACGACTCCGACTTTGAAACTCCCGAGTTCGATAGCTAACGAACAAAATCTATAAAACAAAGAATTAAAGCAATAGAGTAAGCATTTCGATGCTTAGTAAGATTATAAGTAAGGAAATCAATTGAAACTAAAACATAGCATTCATAAGGCTAAATAAATACATATACACAAAATCACATATTCAATTTACTCCACACTTCTATCAATATAGTTACACGCTCAAAGTCAAACATAACTAAATTTCACTTGAATTAAATTCCATGTAACTCGAGTAAGCTATAGACTTCATATAACCCTAAGAAATGGCCGGGAGAGCACTATTCGATTACATAATCACAACTTATACCGGATCAAATTTTCCAATGTATATACGATACATACCTGATCATCTTAGGGATTATGAGCACATTAATCGGAATTATTACAACAGGATCGCACCTTTCCAAACATAAATGCCTTCGAAACTTGGCCTGGTTATATCAACCAGCACGAATGCCTTCGGGATTTAACCCAGTTATAACAACCAGCACGAATGCCTTCGGGACTTAACCCGGTTATATCAACTAGCACGAATGCCTTCGGGACTTAACCCGGTTATAACAACCGGCACGAATGCCTTTGGGACTTAACCCGGTTATATTCCTCAATTATCATGCATAATATATATATGTACATCATAATCATTAACATTTCATTTACATTATTCGAACACAAGCACAACATGCTTATCAATCATTACACTTTCGGTTCTATAGCCCTATACAAATAACACGATTTCGTTTCGCTATTCTACATGATTTCTATAACCATTCGGCTACAAGTAAATACACTACTTATTTATTTCAATATGTAATTCAAGTAGAACCATTAGGTCACAAATTATTTATTATGCTCATATATATATATATCATTGCTTTATCAAATCATAAGCTAAGTTCCATTACCCAAAGACTTACCTCGAGTATATTTGGACAGTTACAGATAGACTACTCGATTGCTTTCTCCTTTCCTTTATCTGATTTTGATCCTCTTAGCTCTTGAGCTTAAATTTAAACAAATAAATTTATTTAATTATTTTTCAATTAGGCAATTCAATTTAATACATGTATATCGTACAATTAAAGTACAAATGACCTTATTCACTACTATTTTAACATCATGCATTTGTTCCACTCATTCAACCGAACATGTTTACTAGTTGATCACCTTGCATTTTCGAATTTCATAAACACCACCTAACTTCATATAGTAACACATATCATCCCAGGTCGACACACAAGTCAAATGCATCATTTAAAATGCCAAAGTCCAACTAAGTCTACCATTATAGCATTATCAAATATATATATTTAGTACTAAGTCAAACAAAACATAACATATGGCTAAACAAGCATTCGTATATGAACCATTAACCAACTTTACCAAATGGACGATCTGCTCAAGATACCATATAAAAAAAATATCCAAATTCTTTTCTCATCAATTCGACTAACTAAGTAAATGTTATGACACATTATAAAATAACCTTACGACCACAAAGCAAGCTCAATAATAAGTCACAACCTAATCACATCCCTCGATTATATTTTCTTCACTTAAACTGAATTAGCAAGCACATATAGTCCTTCGCTGAATATCATTTAACACAAGTCATCAAGAATTTTATTATTTATCACCTTAGATATCATTAGCTAAATAGGTTAATTGTACATATATATACCGCCCAAAACCGAACATAATAATTTTACTTATACATAACATTACTCAAATTATTCAAAATCATACTAACAAAATATCATGTACTATGCCGAACCCTTATAAAAAGCAAACACCTAACTTATCCATTTCAAAACACCTAATCGGCCTTTGTTCAAGACCTTAAGCAAAGTCTATGTTCGGCTATTACACATATGGGTATTAGAAATTTAAAGTTTTTAACAAGATCAACTTCTTTCATCAACAATTTCTTCATCAAAACTTAAAGGTAAAAATCAAATTCCTTCCTTATCTACCATAATCGTAAGTTCTATTCAACCATCCAAATTCAAAGTTTTAGTATGGGCTAAGTAAAAAGCATGATGATTAACCTAAAATAAACTAAAATTTCAAAAATCTAACATGATTTACTAACCTTCCTTAGGTTTCAAATGGCCGAATGTTTGCTCCTCTTTTTTCTTCCTTTAGGTACGGCTAAGAAGAACAAAGATGAGACTTTGTTTTCTTCACCATTCTTTCTATTATTATTAATTTGATTTTATTCATCTATGTTATAAAATATAAAACCATTAACTAATAATTAATACATATTTTATATAGAACGTCGTCATGGCCGGCCACTACATGTCAAAAATGGATATTTGACATGCAAATCCATCCTTTTTCTAACATGCATTATTAAACCACTTTGAGATTAGCCTATCATCTTTCACAATTATCTCACATAAGTCCTATTAAAAAAAATTTAACATACAAACGACAAAATTAAAGCATGAAACTTTCACACATGCATTTACACATACAATAAGTACAGAATTTAACAGTTAATTATTTTTATGACTCAATTTTGTGGTCCCGAAACCACTTTCCCGACTAGGGTCAAATTTGGGCTGTCACAAGTCCTTATCACGAAAACTAATTTGAATCAATTTAATTCAGCTCGTTCTATTATTTCCAACTTACCTTATGTTATTACCATGCAATGTAGTTCGTAAATGCAACAACTGAAATGATTCAGGTTATAGAAATGCAAACTGTAAACTCCGAGCTATTTGTCAATAACTGTATCTTTTCATTTCTGTTTTGAGGAATTCGGGTCGACATTAGCTATGGAATAACATAAATACACCAAATCATCAATACAAAACCATTTTCACATTCAATTTCTAATTTATACGAATTTTACATTTTATTTAACTTAGTCCCTAAAATCGAGACTAACATAACTTTCAAATTAAGCCTCAAATTTTTATTTCAATTTCACTTCCACTCTAGGCCTAATTTAAATTTCTATTTTTATTTTCCACCAAATTTTTTTAAATTTATGAAATTTAATCCCTATTGCACAAAATCATTAATTGACTTTATAATTTAGTCTTTTTTCAATACTAAACTTAAAATCTATCAAAATAACACCTCAAACTTCAATTATTCAACAATGGTAACATCCTCAAACTTAAACAGTTCCAAAAATTACAACATGGGTCAACTAGCTTAAGCTTCTAGGATTCCAAAAACATAAAAATTACAAGAAAATAACTAAATTGAACTAACCAAATGGAAGCTTGAAATTCAAAAACCTTAAAGCCGAATGCTGACTCTTCCTTCACCTTTAGAATCGATTTTTTCATAAGAGTTGGATGAATTTTTTTTTTGTTTCCACTAACTTTATTTTTATTATTAATGGTTTTGTTTTATTTATTATTCTACTAAAATTTTATCACATTTCATCAATTATAACTAATACACTACCATCCAATTTTAAACCTAAAATGGTTTAATTGCTATAAAAATCCTTTAGCCTTATTCTAATTAAAGATCCCTTAAGAATTAAACTTTTAGTATTTTTACGATTTAGTCCCTATACCTTAATTTATCACTTATTCGAAAAAATTACCTAACCGAAATTCAATTCACACCTTATATAACTCCACAAATATTTAATAAAAATATTTGCACTTTTAGTTTACTGAAATGAGGTCCTGATACCTCAATTTCTGAAACCACTGAGTTCAAAACCGATACACTCGTACCTTGTCTAACTTTCCAAATAACCAAAATTATTAGACCAAAATTTAGTACAATACTATAATACCCTCATAAATATTAATAAATAATATTTATTGACTCTATCATTGGAAAATAGAATTTCGAAACCACCATTTTCGACACCATTGACTTTTGGGTCGTTACAAACATCAATTAATTAATCTAACTTATACCATTCAAATTTCCAAAAATCAACCAAAACACATATAATATTTCATAGCCTTTAACTCTTAGGCTCCATCAACTTTAGAAAACTTATTCAAACATGATTTTTAAGCATGTACATAAGATCACAACTTGGGAACCTAACCATTTAAGACGTTAAACCTAAATACCCCTAGGTACATGAAAAAAAAAAACCAAAATGAA
This sequence comes from Gossypium anomalum, assembly GCA_025698475.1. Taxonomy (NCBI): domain Eukaryota; kingdom Viridiplantae; phylum Streptophyta; class Magnoliopsida; order Malvales; family Malvaceae; genus Gossypium; species Gossypium anomalum. Next base: position 22,687,434 of record CM046968.1, read on the forward strand.
CCTCCTAATAAAAACATTGTTGGGTCAGAAACAATAGCCTGGATGTTGGCTTCAAGTTTTAGGGCTTTGAAAATCACTTGAACCTGCGCGCAAAGAAAACAAACGTACGCTGAGCAATAGGCCTCAATGGTAACTTTATGATTCAAGAGATTATTAACAAGTATAAAAGCACAACAATAAGTATGTGAACTCTATTTGTAACTTGTATAAGTTTATATATATATAAGTGTGCATATCCCATTAGGTAAGCCAATTTGCTTAACATTTCAACATTATCATCAAAGTTATACTTTTGCTACTCAATTTTCAATTTCATATATAGCAAAGGCATTACTTTAATCAACTTATCATGACCTATTCCGTTACTTACCTTATACTTACCAGTTATTTCATTTTTGAAGTCTACCGACTCGTTCACATTCGTTTCAATGCCTAAGGCTTGATTCCATTTGCTTTACATAATAAGATGCATACTTCTCATTTCAATTTCATATATGAACATATTCAAAATCTCAAACATCATATTAGTTCATTTCGATATAAGTTTCCAAACTTATTATTAATGACCTCTATTAACCTAACTTGAATTTCAATATTGATACACATAATAGACAACCTGTAACTCAATATGGCACTGTACTTAAGAAAAGTTACTAGCATATATAGTGTGTAACAATCCAAAAGTCAGTGGTGTCGAAAACTGTGATTTCGAAACTGTGATTTCCATAAATCGGACTCATAAATATTTTTATTAAATATTTACAAACTTAGTTTAGAATCGAATTGAATTTCAGTTAGGTAATTTCGTTGAATTAATGCTTATTTTAAGTACATGAACTAAATTGTGTAAGTGTTAAAAGTTGAATTATACTTAAAGCATAAGTAAATTATAACCAAGGGACTCATTAGATAATTAATCCATTGGTCTATTTATACTGGACGATATTAAGATAGGATAGATTAAAATGTAACAACCCACTTTCAGTGAAATAGGAATAGTAGTTTCGGGACCACAAATCTGAGTCAGAAAGAAAATTTATTTTAATATTATTGCATGGTTCGTATTATAATAGGATTTTTATATGGAAATTTTGATAATAAAATTTTACCAGTTATGTGTTTAATTATAGAAAGGACCAAATTGCATAAAATGCAAAAGTTGAGTTCTAGTAGCTATAAGTATCAAATGACTATGGAATTCAAAAATTGAGGTCCTTATATGGTAATTAGACCATTAAAGAAAATTTAGTAGATATTTTTTATGAATCATCCATGAAAAATTAGAAAAAGGTAAGGACTAAATTGGAAAGTGAAAAAATTAATGAATGATAAATAATTAAATAGAAATAATATCATTTTATATCATCTTCATCCCCAAAAATTTCATGGAAACCCTAGGAGAGAGAAAGGAAACCAATCAAGCTTAATTAGGTATGTTTTCTTGTCCCGTTTTTAAAAATTGTTTATATTTTTGAGATTGGGATAGTTTAATTTATTTATTTTGGGGACTAATTTGCAAAGTTATCAAAGTAACAAAGTTTTTCCATGGATGAATATGCTAAAAATTTAAAATTTATAGTAGAAAATGGAAGGTTGTTGATAGATAAACAACTTTTACAAAGTGAATTTTGATGAAATTATGATTTAGGGATTAAATTATAAGATGTAAAAGTTATAGAAAAATTCTGAATTTTGTGAAATACATGTGTTGTAAAAGTTATATGAAAATTTTTTCTAGGCTTGGAATAAGGATTAAATTGTATAAATTTCATTTTCTGAGCCTAGGGACGAAATTAGAATTTATGAAAAGTTTAGGGGTAAAATGGTAATTTTGTCTAGGATGTAAATTAAATTCAATTGAATATGAAATGTGATAAATTGATGACTAAATTTATTTATATAGATTCAGACAACTCAAATATGAAGTTAGATCGAGGAAATGAAAAAGTTTCAGATTAGTAGATTTCGTATACGAACAAGTAGCGAGGTAAGTTCGTGTAACTAATTTTGTACATTTATATGCTTGAATTGAATGTGGTGTATGAGAATTATGTAGTTGCCATGCATATGAAAATTGAATACTTATCCGATAATTCTCGATAAATGTTAAGTTCCGTTTGAATAGATAAAATTTGATGGATACAAGTTTTTCCTGAATTGGTTGTGGTCTTGCATATGTTGCGGACACACCATAGCTCGAAATAGTATCCCGTTAATAGTCCTCTCGAGCTTCCCATTATAGTGTTATTGCGAGCTTCCCATTATAGCTCTTCGAAGCGTCCCGATAGGTTGTGATCCTATATTTGTTATGGACACACCTTAGCTCTTATGAGCATCCCTATTAAAAGATCTTTGTGAGCCTACCGACAGTGCTCGCTTGAACTTCTTAATATTGGCTATCTGGAGCTTCCCGTTAAATGGCTATTTGTGAGCTTTCCAATATGGTTCTTTGTGAACTTCCTGATTATGGCTCTTATGAGCTTCCCGTTATATGGCTCGAGTAAGCTTTTCGATAGGCTCTTATTGAGCTTCTCGAAATGGCTCTATGTGAGCTTCCCGTTACAAGGCTTGAGAGTGTGCTTCCTGATTATGTGCCCTAATTGGGTACCCCTGAACACAAATTGACGGATCACTGATTTGTATACTTTGCGTATACTACTTGAGTATCCATCAAAATTTTAATGATTCAATGGATAAATTCCTGAAATGAGATGCTATGAGATTAAATGAATTATACCTCGAATATTCCTAAAATTTCTGAAAATTTGTAACATGATGAGCTCATCTATGTTATTTGATCTACATGTGAAATATGTGACTAACATACTTATTTGAGTGTATGTGACTAGGCAAATTTGTCATACTATTGGGAATCACGTTATTATATGCTTAATTGAATGAATATAATTGGTAAGTTTAATTCTTGTTATACGAACTTACTAAGCATATAAAATGCTTACTCGGTTTTCTTTTCTCTGTTTTATAGTGCTCGGAAGCCCGTAAAGGTTGGAGTCAGTCGAAGCATCATCACACTATCCTCCATCTTGTTTTGGTATAAATAGAAAACTTATTTTAACATAATGACATGTATAGGCTAATTTTGCTAATGTTGGCATGTGAATAGATGTTTGTAATCTAGCCATTAGAATGGCTAGTAAAGCTATGTTTTGGTATGATAATATAAAGTTATATCATGTTTAATATATACATGTATATGGCATGGTTAGATTGAATTAGGGTAAAATATATACTTCATGCTAAAAAGGTAAATTTGACTATATGAATGTATGTATGTAATGTTATACTATGCATATTAATGATAATTGCTTATTTTCATGCTTGGTATTGGTTGGTATATATGTACAAGTGTTGTTGTAGGTTAATGGCAAATTTGGGTGAGAAATAAAGCTAGGAAATGACCTTATTTTGTCAACATGGGTAGACACATGGGCGTATGTCTTAACCGTGTGTGACACACGGCCTCGCACATAGGCATGTGGTTTGGCCATGTGTCCCCTGCATCCTAAAAATTGAGAAACAAAATGCTCAGAATTGGGTGCACAACAGAGACAAGAGCGTGTGTCTCAGCCGTGTGTGATATACGACCTAGAACACGGGTGTGTGTCTTGATCGTGTGAAACATGCACCTAATTTGTGAAAATTAAATTGACCACACGGGCGTGTGGTAAGATGTGTGACACAAGTCAAAGAGTTACACGGGGTCGGACACGGCTTGTGGCACGGGCGTGTCCTATGGTCACACGGGCATGTGCCTTGATCGTACTGGCGTGTGTGCCTTGCATATAAGAATTTTTTTTTAAATTTTGCAAGAACTTCTCTGAGATCCCAATTTAGTCTCGACTTGATTCTAATGTTTAAATTAGGCCTCGAGGGTCCATTCAAGGGACAATATGATTAGTTTTAGTTATGAATAACAAATGACATGAATTACATAAAATTATTCTGTAAACTTTGGTAATGCTCTGTAACCTTGTATCGACGACGGATATGGATTGGGGTGTTACATTTATTGGTATTAGAGCTATAGTTTAGTCGATTCTCGGGCTAACATAGTAAGTATGAGTTTAGCTATACATGCCATTATATAATTTTTGATAGTGTGATATCTCCTGACCATTTTTAAAAGTGTTTTTCATAGAGTAATGTCATCCAACCAAGCTAGAGGTAAATATAAGGAAGCTGAGAGCACTGCTCAAGCTTCCATTCAACGAGCTGTATCTAGTAGTTGTAAAAGGCCCGTATCTGACGGCCGAGGTGAGGAGGCAAAAGAAGCCTTCTTTCAAATGATGAACAAGTGTATAGGCAAAATAAGCCTTCTTTCAAATGATGAACGAGTGTATATCAACTACTCTCCTCTCTTAACCTATAAATAAGATTTCATTTCACCATTCCTAATCATCCCTCATCCCTCATCATTCTCTCTTTTCTCTCAGTGCTCTTTAGCATTTTCCATTCCCCACGCCTAACATCATCTCTTCATAGAGATTTTAGCAATTAATCCTCTTAATGAGCCCTTGGTTGGCCATCTTGGAGAGTCATCAGCAAAGGAGCAAGGCGAAGGAGCGAAGGAGCCTCGTCGTCAGAGTTTTGAGTGACAACCACTTTGATTTTGGTTTAATCTTTCTTTTCTTTGATTTAATCTGAAAATTTTTTCTATGTTTTCTTTATTCTTGTTACAATAATGTTAGCTTAATTTTATTTAAGCTAGGATGATTACTTTGATTAAATAATATTTATTTGATTCATGCTTATAATGTTTGTGCCTCAATCGATCATGTTTTCAATTAAAAAAAAGTCTGTATTTCTTTCATATGTGATTGAAATGTACCTGAATTAGATGAGCGATCCTAACCAGACGACGGCTAGTGGACACATAATTGAAATGTGCATGCTTAATTTAGATCCTAGCCCGATTAAATTGCAGGTTGCATAATAACTCTAACCAAGCTCTGTTATCTGCATAGTTGTTAGATTTATGTGATTAAACTGTTTCAAACCTAACACGTCCCTGTTACCTCGCATGAATGCTAAGAAACCCTTAGTAAATAAGGATCAATAAAATGCATATTTACTAAGTAAAACAAGTTGGGATGGACCTTGGAAATTAGAAGCAAGACCAAGGTAATGGAGCCGATTGTGTACGAAATCACGTCCTTATTGCCGATGATAGGGATCGATGCATTAGATAATATGCTGTACCACTTTTCAATGAGTTAAATCCAGGAATTAGAAGGCCAGATATTGAGGCAACCTAATTTGAATTAAAACCAGTGATGTTTCAAATGCTCCAAGCGGTGGGCCAATTCAGTGGTGTGCCCACGGAAGATCCACATCTCCAGCTTCGATTATTTATAGAGGTGAGTGATTCATTCAAGATAGCCGGTGTGACTGAAGACGCATTGAGGTTGAAGTTATTTTCCTACTCGTTGCAAGATTAAGCACGAGCATGGCTCAATTCATTGCCACCAAGTTCTATATCTACATGGCAAGAATTAGCAGAGAGATTTTGGGTTAAGTATTTCCCGCCTAGCAAAAACTTTAAGTTGAGGAACGTGATCACAACTTTTCAACAATTGGATGACGAGTCTTTGTATGAGGCTTGGAGCGATTCAAGGAGTTACTTCGTAAGTGTACACATTATGAGATTCCTCATTGTATTTAGTTGGAGACATTCTATAATGGTCTCAATACACATACAAGATTGATGGTAGATGCTTTTGCGAATGGTGCAATTTTGTCTAAGTCTTATAATAAGGCTTATGAGATCATCAAGAGGATCGCGAGTAATAACTATCAATGGCCAACAAATTGAACAGCTTCAGAAAGACGTGTAGTCAGAGTTCATGAAGTTGATGCCCTCACTTCGTTATCGGTTCAGATATCATCTATTTCCTTTATGTTAAAACAATTTACCGCTAATAGTGCTAATAATTTTACAGCTTAGTCACCAAGTCTGTTTGAAGTAGTTTCCTATGTGTACTATGGGGAAGGTCATTCTTTTGAGAATTGTCCATCAAATCCCGAGTTAGTGTACTATGCGGGGAACCAACATCAAAATAGGAGTGGAAAAGAACCCAGACCAACTTCTACAATCCTTCATGGCATAATCATCCTAATTTTTCTTGGAGCAACTAAGGAAATGGACCGGACAATAACTTATTGCGGTATAGACCCAACCGATCTCAAGGGTTTAATCAGCAAGCTCCAAAACCACCTCAAGCTGAGGCATCAAATAGTTTGGAGAACTTGTTGAAAGCGTACATGGAAAAGAATGATGCTTTGATCCGAAGCCAAGTACCAATATTGAAAAATTTGGAAATCCAAATGGGTCAGTTAGCTACGGAGCTTTGTGATAGACCACAAGGAACCTTACCGAGCAATGTTGAGAATCCAAGAAATTTGGGTAAAGAACATATCAAGGCAGTGACATTGCAAAGTGGCAAAATTCTGGAACCCCGATTGATTATTGTCAAACATAAGCCCATTGAGAAGAATTAACTAGCTGCTGAAGTCCTACACCAAAAGTGTCAGAATCTACAAAGGCTGACAAGGAAAATCCTAACTTAGTGAATTCAGATACTTTAACATCTTCTTTGGATGTAAATTTACCTATTCAGAAGAGTTATCTGATTCAATCGATAGTTCCATCACCTCCATATTCGCAAAGATTGCAGCAACACAAGTAGAAATAGGAGGTGGAATTCAAGAAGTTTTTGAATGTTCTAAAACAGTTACACATCAATATTCTGTTAGTGGAGGATTTAGAACAAATGCCAAATTATGTGAAGTTTATGAAGGATATATTGTCTAAGAAGAAACGACTGAGTGAGTATGAGGTTGTTGCCTTGACAAAAGAGTGCAGTGCGTTCTTGCAGAACAAACTGCCACCGAAATTGAAAGACCCAGGAAGCTTTACTATACCCTGTAACATTGGTGAATCTTACTATGGTAAAGCTTTGTATGATTTAGGAGTGAGTATCAACTTGATTCCTGAGTCTATTTTCAAAATGCTAGGGATAGGTGAAGTAAGACCTACAATAGTGACGCTTCAGCTAGCAGATCGATCTTTAGCATACATAAGGGAAAGATCGAGGATGTTTTGGTAAGAGTCGATAAATTTATTTTTCCTTCTGATTTCATTGTCTTAGATTTTGAAGCAAATAATAATGTGTCGATCATCTTTTCTAGACCTTTCTTAGCCGCGGGAAGAACGTTAATTGATGTGCAGAAAGGTGAACTCACCATGCGAGTTCAAGACGATCAGGTAACCTTTAACATTCTTAAAGAGATGAAATTTCCCAATCCGATAGAAGAGTGTTCAGTTATGGAAGAGATAGAAACCTTGGTTTCTATGGAAAGAAATTTTGAAGAAGATCCATTGGAGAAAGCCTTAGATCTTAACCCTTTGGAGGATGAAGAAGGTGAAGAAAACATGGCTTTGATAGAAGCTAATCCGAGAAATTTTATTCAATCCACACAGTTTGAACCGTTGGATTTAGAAGTCAGAGAATTTGTGCAACCCAAGTTGTCAATTGAAGAACCACCTAAAGTCAAACTAAAGGTACTTCCTTCCCATTTGAAATACATTTATTTAGGTGACTGTTCCACTTTGCTTGTGATTATTTTAGCAAAACTAACGAATGACCAAGAGGGGAAACTAATTGTTGTTTTAAAGAAATTTAAGAAAGTAATTGGTTGGACCGTAGCTGATATTCGAGGTATAAGCCCTTCTTTTTGCATGCATAAAATTATTTTAGAAGAAGGTGAAAGAGCTCGAATTAATGGGAAAAGGAGGCTCAATCCTATTATGAAAGAAGTTGTGAGAAAGGAAGTGATCAAATGGTTAGATGCAGGAATCATCTATCCTATTTTAGATAGTTCGTGGGTAAGTCCGGTGCAGTGTGTGCAGAACAAAGGTGGAATCACGATTGTTGAAAATGAGCGTAACGAGTTGATTCCAACGAAGACTATTACTGGTTGGAAAATTTGTATTGATTACAGGAAGTTAATAATGCCACTCGGAAGGACCATTTTTCGTTGCCTTTTATGGATTAGATGTTCGATCGACTGGCAGGTAATGAATTCTATTATTTTTTAGATGGCTATTCGAGATATAACCAAATAGTTATTGCTCTGGAGGACCAACATAAAACAACCTTTACTTGTCCATACAATATGTTTGCTTTTAGGTGAATGCCTTTTGGTTTATACAATGCACTTGCAACATTTCAACGATGCATGATGGCAATATTCACTGATATGGTTGAAAATTTTGTTGAGGTTTTCATGGATGATTTTTCTATTTTTGGTAACACTTATGACATTTGTTTGAGTAATTTGGCTAAGGTACTGAAGAGATGCGAAGAGACGAATCTTGTCCCTAACTGGGGATAATGCCATTTTATGGTTAATGAAGGATTGTCTTAGGGCATAAAACCTAAAAAAGAAGAATTGAAGTCGATAAAGCAAAGGTGGACGTAATTGAAAGATTACCAGCCCCAATTAATATGAAAGGAGTTAGAAGTTTCTTAGGCTATGCCAATTTTTACCGAAGGTTTATCAAAGATTTCTTAAAAATTTTTAAACCGTTGTGTTTGTTGTTAGAGAAAGATACAGTGTTTGGTTTCAACCAAGCATGTTTGGAAGCTTTTAAAGATCTAAAAAAATGATTAATCTCAGCCCTAATAATCGTTACACCTGATTGGAGCTCACCTTTTGAGTTTATTTGCGATGCAAGTGATTATGTCGTTGGAGCTGTGATGGGTCAAAAAAGAAACAAAGTGTTTCACCCTATTTACTATGCAAGTAAAACTTTGACGAGAGCCCAACTCAATTATATGATAACTGAAAAGGAACTCTTTGCTATAGTTTTTGCTTTTGACAAATTCCGCTTATATCTTATAGGTACCAAAGTTACAGTATTTATTGACCATACGACCATTAAATACTTGCTTACAAAGAAAGATGCGAAATTGAGGCTAATTCATATGGTACTTTTACTCCAAGAATTTGACCTTGAGATCCAAGACAGAAAAGGTGTCAAAAATCAAATAGCTGATCATCTGCCGAGGTTGGAGCAAGATGAACACTTATTTGAGGTAAGTCGAATTCATGAAACACCTTGGTTTGCTGATTTTTCCAATTATCTTGCATGTGGAATAAATGACATACCAATAAAGAAAAAAATTCCTTCATGATAGTCAGTATTATTTTTGGGAGGTTCCATTTTTGTTTAAACAGTGTGCAGATAATATAATTCGAAAGTGTATAGCTAAAAAAGAGATTGCTAAGATCTTGTATCGTTGCCATTCATCTCCAAGTGGGGGGACACTTTGGTGGTTCACGTACTGCAACAAAGATTTTAGAAGCAGGTTTCTTTTGGCCTATACTATTAAAGATGCTTATGCTTATGTGAAGAACTGTAATAAATGCCAAAGGATCGAAAATATATCAAGGAGGAATGAGATGCCTTTGACAAATATTTTGGAGATTGAATTATTCGACGTATGGGGCATTGACTTCTTAGGCCCGTTTCCTTCTTCGTATACGAACAAATACATCTTAGTTGTTGTGGACTATGTATCCAAGTGGGTTGAAGCTGAAACATACCCTACAAATTATGCTAAGGTAGTCATGTGATTCCTACATAAGCATGTGTTTACACGATTTGGGACACAAAGAGCTATTATTAGTGATGAAGGTTCTCACTTTATGAACAAATGGCTTAAATGGTTGCTTGAAAAATATGATGTGAAGCACAAGGTTGCTACTGCCTATCACCACCAGTCTAATGGGCAAGTTGAAAGAGTGAACTGTGAAATCAAAGGTATCCTTGAAAGGGTGGTACGCCTTAGCAGAAAAGATTGGTCTCGAAGGCTCGATGATGCATTATAGACCTATCAAACAACATTTAAGACACCGTTAGAAATGACTCCTTATTGATTAGTTTTTGGAAAGGCATGTCATTTGCCATTAGAGTTGGAGAATAGAGCTCACTGGGCTTTGAAGCACTTGAACTTTGATCTTAAGCACGCCAGTGAGAGAAAGATGTTACAACTTAATGAGTTGAAAGAGCTGAGGTTGTTTTCCTATGAGAATGCCAAAATGTGTAACGAAAGATCAAAGAGATGGCTTGATAGTCATGTACAACTTTGCGAGTTTAAAGAAGGAGATTGGAACTTAAGCGGGACCTCTGTGACCCCTCTAATCTTTCTTGGGAATTAATTTAATGTAATTTGTTAAGAATAAATTTTCTAATTAAGATTTAAAATTTTTAAGTTTTATTTCTTTTGTTTAAATTTTAAATTTTTATGTTAATAAAGAGGGTCAAATTTGGCCCAAGTACCAATCAGTTCTTTTTCTTAAGTAAGTTTATAAATACAATCTAAGTTTGAGGCTCAAGACAGCAAAAAATAAGGGAAAATTCCATACTTTGCCGCCACTCCTATTACTTGCCGCCCAAGTAACCCTAATGTAGCTAAATTTTCGCTACATGTTACCCTAATTCTTCCCTATATAAACTCCTCTTCATTCTACTATTTTTCATATCCCTCAAAGCAATTTGCTTAACCCTAAAAATGTCTCTTATGTCGCTAGCCTCATATCCCAAAAGAAACCCTAGTTTCTCTTCCCTTTTTGCCAAAATCACCTATTTCTGCCGCAAGAAAATTATCAAAGCACCAACATTGCTGCGCACATTGCTGTTGTCATCGCCGCACACGCCGTTGCTATAGCATGCTGTCATTACCGCTGCACCATCCTTGCCATCGTAAGATTTTTGTCATATCAAGTCCTTACCCACCTTGCTGATTTCTCTTTTCCCCCTTGTGCAGAAACTTTGCCAAATTCTCAAGAAAAGATACCATGTCTCGCAAAAGAACTAGATCTTCAAAGACTCTCTTGAAAACCCGATTTTGATCGATGAAGAAGTGAAAGAGACATTTAATTCAATCTTCATGCATCAACCTATGATGCTAGAAAAAGGTTTTAACTTGAAGAGTCATGATTTGATGGCTTTTCCTATACCAATTAGAAAGAAAATTAATTGTCTCAAGTGGGAACGATTTTGTGATACTCGTTCACTTCCCGATGATGAACTAGTTCGAGAATTCTATGCTAGTTTGACTATGCAAGATGCTACTAAGGTTATCGTTCAAAAGAAAAAGGTACCTCTTACTTCTAAGTCCATCAATGATTTGTTTAACTTACCCGATGTTGAAGAATATGAGTACTACCCTATGATGAACAATATCAATTGGGATTTTCTTCAACAAGTGCTTGATGTTATGACAAATCTAGGATCCTAATGGATTATAAGAAAGTTTAGGAGCCATTCTTACCGAAGGGAATACCTAAAACTAGTAGCAAAGGTATGGTTTTATTTCGTTCGCTACAGTTTTATGCCTATCCCACATAGTTCCACCATCTCGATGGAACAGATGCTCATGTTATATGCAATTTTGACAGAAAAGTCCATTAATGTTGGGAAAATTATTCTCAAAGAGATTCATGACTGTGCTAAAAAGAAGACGAAGTCCTTATTTCCCATCATTAATCACTTCACTTTGCTTATGGGCCCATGTTAAAACACAAGCAAATTTGAAGGGGCAATATGTTCAAGGGTGCATTACAAAATCATGATCTTGAAAGGTTAGTAGAGAAGGTGCATGAGTTGAATCAAGGCGAGCAACAAGAGCCAACTGAGCTAGATACCAAGGAGTCAACAAATGAAACTGGAGCTAAAGCTAATTTAGTTATAGACACTAAAGAAGAATCTGAACAATCCTAAATTGGTTGAAAGATCTACAAACCCTGAACCAAAGGTTGAGCCAGAAGAAGAAACAGTCAAGCTAAGTGTTGAACCTGAATCCACAACTCCAATGCTGACTTCTGCAAGTACTTCAAAGAAATCAGAGTTGTCAATTATGATGGATATATGCAAGTTCATGGACAATCAACAACAAACTTACTGGAAATATGCAAAAATTAGAGATGACTTAATTCAAAATACTTTTAAGAATATCTCTAAAATTTTTGTTCTTGAATTCCCAGATGATATCTTTGAGACATGGACGGAAGATACTGACTATGCAAGCGGAGATGGAGCTGAAGAAGATAAGGGGAATGAGTCAAAAAAATAAAAAGGTGGATTCTTGTCTTGTTATTTATTTAATTATTTTTAGGTCTTTAGGAATTTATTTCTTTCATAATTAGGATTTAATTTCTACAGAATAAAACATAAAAAGCATGAATAAACTTAACACTTCTTTAGAAAGAAAAAGACTAAGTGATGTGGTAATGAGAATGAACATGTCTAAGATTGGTTTTTAGGAAAGACTTGGTATTTAAGCAGTCTTAATGACTCACCTCTCTTTCTTTACAACCCTACCTGATGTTCAGTTTTCATTCACTACTTTGTTCTTGCAATGAGGACATTGCTTTTTTTTAAAGGGGGTAAAGAAAATAAATTGCTTAAATTTTTAAAATTTTCAAGTATGTTTCAATCATTTCTTTCATAAGTATGTTTTAATAAATGAATGTTTAGAGACATTTTTTTTGTTAATGAGATAGTTTGTATGCAAGTATGAATGATGATTCTATTTGAGTGAACATATGTTATCATGAAGAATGGAATGCTTGTATGATCTTAGTCTTAGTAATGTTTTCCATGAAAACTTAATTTCTCTTGAGATTAGACACGCATAAAGGTTTATATCTTTAGAATTGACTTATTAAATTTCTTGAGCTGAAATCCTAGGAGACATAAAAATCTAAAATGATATAGGCACTATTTCTTTGGATCGTTTGAGCCTTTTCGAGCCAACCTTATGATATTAGAACCTTGAAATTGTAGTTTTAAGCTTAAAGGCCTGTTTATTGCAAGGAATCTACATTATAAGCCACATTACCATCTTTTTAAGTTATCCTAATTTTGTGCACCCATCTTAACTAAAGTTGTCTTGGTAATCAACATTTAAGGAAATTTTCAAAAAAATGTATGTGCTCATGCTAAAATAAAAAATAAAAAAAAGACGAAGAAAGAGCGAAGAAAAGTTTGATCAGTCTCCAAAAAGAAAAATGTATGAGCTTGAGTTCAAAATAAGTTTGGGGGTGTTCCAAAGGTTCACTTAAAGAAAAAGGTTGTATTTCGAGAAATCCAAGACAAAGTTAAAGGTTAAGATTTTGAAACCGAAATGTCTCATCTCTTTAAATCCCTACCTTTAACCGAGCCCCATTACAACTTTATAAAAGACCTACTGATTTGATGATTATGATATAAAAGACCTATTGATTTGATGATTATGACACCTACATTAGTGGAGAGGAAATACTAAGTTCAACATATGAAGATTATAAATAAGCCTTATGATTGTTTGCTTGATTGATAAGAAATTATGTTGAATGAAGAATGTTATCTGTGGCTGTGACATACATACAAACTATGATTCATGTTGGCATATTTTGAAACTTAGTGTAAAATTTTAAAAATGTTTGTATATGAATTACTTGTTAATAAAGGAGATCTATGAACATGAAGTTATTAATGCATGATTATTGGACAAAGATTGATACTGCTTACATAGTTAGCAATTTTGTCGTAGCAAGGCATTTTGTTGTGCATAAACATTACTTGGGACGAGCAATGATTTAAGTTTGAGGGTGTGTAAACTGAAAAATATATAGGATTTTTCCTATGCAATTTATCACCTTTTTACTTAAATTTGTTGTTAAAACTAAGTAATTGTTTAATAAATTAATGAAATATGTGAAACTATGAAATTAAGACAAAGAAATTATTAAAATGTGATTTTATGCTTTATTATACAGTTTTCATGCATAAAATGGCTTATTTTATATTGATTTGAACATATTATATTTTTAAAACATAAAATGGGCCATGCATGATTAAATTAAATAATAAAATATAAATTTATATTTAATAATTCATTTTAAAATATTTTATTAATAATTTGGGTTTTAATTAATTAATTATTTTATTCTTTGGTCCTTTAATTTATTGATTTATTTTGGACAAGTCTGATAGCTTTATTGAATTACAAAAACTCTCCAAATTGAAGACCAAGTCAACCCAATTTCAGCTACACATGGTTGTCCACATAAACCACTTTTTTGTTTAATTACACAAGGTCCTAGCAATGTTGAAGAAATTAAAGATTTACCTGAAGATTTACATTTGACCGAGTCTCAGTCCAGAGTTATGGCATATAAATTACTTAAAAATAAAGCAAAATTCAACTCAAAATCCACTAATCAGGGCTGGCCACTCATTGAATGTAACACTCCACACCCGTACCTTTTGTCGGGACGGAATACGAGGCGTTACCTAACTCGGTCGCATACATTCACACGTTTCTTAGTCATCCAAATTTGGTCAAATTTTATAAATTTCCAATCTAAATCAAAAACTCCATAATAAAGGCCTACAAGGCTCCAATCATTTTTTTAAAACCGCTCAGGGAGGCTTCGGGTCTTCCCACGGGCTCTAGAAAATGTTACTAGACATAGGGGCACACGCCAGTGTGGGAGGGGCAACACCCCCCTGTGAATAGTTCTACATGGTCATGTTATTGGCCCATGTGACTCACACGACCTAAGCAATACAAGGACACGCCCATGTCCCTCACCCGTGTGGAATAAAATTCAAGTTCACACCTACAGGGGTTTTCACACGGCTTAACACACGCCCGTGTCCCTGGCCTGTGTCTTTCACACGGCCATGACACACCCGTGTCCTAGCCTGTGTGTAAAAACCTGGACATTCTTTTTCTGTCGTTAGCAATTCTTTAGGATCACACGGCCAAGGCACACGCCTGTGTGCTCGGCCGTGTCCTTCACACGGCTGAGACACACGGCCGTGTCTCTGCCCGTATGTTTATTACCATGCATACTGACATGCAAATTTTATGTGCAGGGGACACACGGTTGGATCAGAAGCCCATGTGGCGGACCTTGTGTCACACATGGCCTAGACACACGCCCGTGTGCCTACACGTGTGTACAAAATAAGGCTATTTACCAAGCCTCTTTGCCACCCTAACTTACATAATCTGCATAAAATCACTCTATACCAAAACATGGGCACATTACATAGCCAAAGTAGCCACATTGGACAACATTTCATTTGCGTAATTTACTCAACCATGAAAATATCATCTTATATTTATATATCAAAATGAGTATTGACCATTATCCATGGCCTTATACAAAATAAAAGGATTTATCCCAAGCCAACACATTTGGCTAATTTCTCAAAAACATAAAACATTAAAGTCTAGCCATATATATGCCATAAAAAAATAAGAAATTTAGATATACTAAGTGCTTTGGATGATAGTGTGATCGTGGCCTCCGACGTTGTTGATCCTCGAGTTATTTAGACAATGCTATAAGAAAATAGTAAAGAGAGAGTAAGCATAAAGCTTAGTAAGAAGTATGCAAATACAAAGCAAAGACTATACCATTCATCTACATGCTCTTGATATATAAAATAGGCATAAACACAACTTACTCATCACAATCCAATACTCATCGTATAACATATATTGAACTCACGTCTCACACATATCAAATAGGTACCTGTATCACTCACCACACAGTTACTCTTATCTATTAATTTTAACCCATAACTCTCACCGTTGAATCATTTGGAACACTACCGGATATTCAATAAGCCTCAACATGGGGTAGGATGCCGATGCCGTGTCCCAGACATGGTCTTACACTAACTTATCTAGTAGCCGATGCATGTCCCAGACATGTCTTACACTGGTTTACATCTCGAAGCTGATGCATGTCCCAGACATGTCTTACACTAGCTCTCGTCTTAGTGTCGATGCCATGTCCCAGACATGGTCTTACACTGGCTCTCATAATGTGGCCGATGCATGTCTCGGACATGTCTTACACTAGCTCACAATAACCTATATGTCATGGCATGAATATCTGATTTATTTCCAATGGTCAACGGGAATTCTACTACCTTAATTATCATCATGCATTCTCATTTCCACAATCAAGTATTTCATGCTAAATTAACTCATCACATAATGACAATGTAGTTGTATTATTTGCATACAACTTACCTTAGATTACAAAATATGGTGTCTAGTCGGTCTAATCAGTTTGCTTGGCCTTCCCCCGGTCTAAGTTTGAATTTTGAATTTCTTGATCTATAATAACAAAAATTTAAAAATTTAATCATTTTATGGATCTAGGCACTCAACAATCTATAATGGGACAAAATGACAATTTTGCCCCTAGACTTTTACAAAATGACCATTTTACCCCTAGGTCCGAAAATTGATTTTTATTGAATTTCCTCCTATCAAAAGCCTAGCTGAACCCTTTTTACTTTATAGCAATCCAAAATTTCCACTATCTCACACATTTATCAATAAATTTTTTAACTTATGCAAAATAGTCCCTATTAAGGTTTTCATGAAAAATCCATTCACAAAAGTTGTTTATTACCTATCTAATACTCATTTTCTTCCATAAAATTTTAGAAAACTACATATATGCTTTCATGGAAAAACTATAAACTCTCCACCATTTTTCAAGATAGCCCTCTCATTTGAAAGCTCATGTTTTAAGGGGTCCAAGAATGTAAAAATCATCAACAAAAAGTATGTAAATCACTTGGAAGAGTAATAAGTTGCTAAGATTTGTGAAGCTCAAAACCCCTAAAACTGGCTGAAAAATCGGTGGTAATGAAGAAAGAATGAAAGAAAAAGATGAGAGCTAGGCTTAGGGCATTATTATATTACACATTATGTCATCAAATTACCTAATGTTGACTTTTCAACATTTTTATCTCCCATGGCCGACTAAGCTAAGATCTAAAGGTATTTTTGCCCTTTAGAGACTCCCAAATTAAGATTCATAACAATTTAACACCCTTAGCTATCAATTCAAGACTTTTACACTTTATACGATTTAGTCTTTTTTCACAATTGGGCTCACAAACGTCAAAATTAACTCACCAATTTTTTCATACATTAATATAAACATGTTATGACTCCAAAATAATAATAATATAATTTTTTTGACTTTAGATTTGTGGTCTTGAGACTACTATTCCGACTAGCCCCAAAATAGGGCTGTTACAATTCTTCCCCCTTAGGGATTTTCGTCCTCAAAAATCTTACCGGTGAATAAGTTTGGGTATTGATCTCTCATAGTCTCCTCGGGTTCCCATGTGGCTTCCTCGACTCCATGTCTATGCCACAAATCTTTCACGAGTGTTATACTATTATTCCTCAACTGTTTGACTTCCTGAGCCAAAATCTTAACCGGCTCTTCGCCATAAGTCATGTCTGGATGAATCTCAACCTCTGTTGGTGCAATCACATGCGAAGGGTCTAATCTATATTGGTGTAGCATGGACACATGAAACATGTCGTGAATCTTTTCCAATTATGGTGGCAAAGACAATCGATAGGCAACCGACCCTACTCTCTTGGTAACCTCATAAAGTCCTATGAAATGAGGACTCAACTTGCCTCTTCTACAAAATATGAGAACTTTTCTACCAAATTTGAGAACTTTTCTCCATGAGGATACTTTCAAAAACACTCGATCACCAACTTGAAATTTGATCTCTTTCAGCTTCAAGTCCAAATAGGATTTCTACCTATCCGAGGTGGCCTTCAAACAGTCATGAATCACTTTAACTTTCTCTCAATCTCCTTGAGTAAATCAACCCCGTAAATCTGACTCTCTCTAAGCTCGATCCAATATAATGGTGCTCGACACTTTCACCCATATAAAGCCTCATAAGGCGTCATCTTTAAACTTGACTGATAGCTATTGTTGTAGGTGAATTCAACCAATGGTAAGTACCTTTCCCAAATACCTTGAAATTTGAGAGCACAACAGCGTAACATGTCTTCTAAAATTTGAATCACTCTTTCCGACTGACCGTCGGTTTGCGGGTGAAATACCGTGCTAAAACTCAACTTTGTTCCCAATGCCTCTTGTAACTTTTTTCCAAAACCTCGAGGTAAATATCGGGTCCCTATTCGAAATAATTGACAAGGGTACCCCGTGTAGTCTCATAATCTCAGAAATGTACAAGTCAGCCAATCTCTCAAGGGAGTAGTGGGTACGCACCGGTATAAAATGTGCCGACTTTGTTAGCCTATCCACAATAACCCAAACAACATCCTTTTTCTTCGGGGTTACCGGCAAACCTATCATGAAATCCATAGTAATCTGATCCTACTTCCACTCGGGGACCGTGATAGGCTAAAGTAGACCTGAAGATACTTGGTGTTCAGCCTTCACTTGCTAACACGCAGGACACTTGGAAACTAACTCTGAAATGTCTCTTTTCATTCCCGACCACCAGTACATTTTCTTTAGGTTGTTGTACATTTTTACACTACCCGGGTGAATGGACAAGCAACTACTATGTACCTCTCATAGAATCTTCTGAATAAGCTCAATGTCCTTGGGTACACAAACTCTATATTTGAACATTATACATCCATAGGTTCCAATACAGAATTCGGATTCATTTTCTGTCTCGCACTGAGCCATCTTAGCTTACAACTCCTTATCACCTTTTTGAGCTTCATGGATCTCTTTTAGAAATGTCGGTCTAGCTCTTAACTCTACTAGAACCGAACCATCGTTAGACACAGTCATCTGAGTATTCATGGCTCTCAATGCGAACAATGACTTTCTACTCAAAGCGTCGGTGACTACATTCACCTTTCCCAGGTGATAGTCAATTATCAGCTCATAATCCGTTATTAGCTCTAGCCATCTTCGTTTTCGTAGATTCAACTCCTTTTGAGTCGTCAAATACTTGAGACTTTTATGATCGGTAAATACTCGGCATTACTCGCCATACAAATGGTGTCTCTAAATTTTTAATGCGAACACGATGGCTGTCTCGAAGCGTAAGCTATAACCTTACCTTCTTGCATAAGCACGCACCCCAAACCATTCAAGGAGGCCTTGCTATAAATCACAAACTCCTTGCCCGACTTCGGTTGCACTAACACTGGAGTTGTGGTCAATAAAGCCTTTAATTTCTCAAAACTCTACAGGCACCTTTCTGTCCATTCAAACTTGACATCCTTTTGTAGCAGCCTTATCATCGGTGTAGCTATCATAGAGAATCCGTTTACAAACCGTCTATAGTATCCAGCCAAACCCAAAAAGCTTCGAACCTCCGACAATTTTACACTAGCTCACAATAACCCATACGTCATGGCATGAATATCTGATTTATTTCCAATGGTTCAAATGGGAGTTCTACTATCTTCATTATCATCATGCATTCTTATTTACACAATTAAGTAATTCATGCTAAATTAACTCATCACATAATGAAAATATAGTTGTATTATTTATATACAACTTACCTTGGATTACAAAATATGGCGTCTAGTTGGTCTAATCAGTTTGCTTGGCCTTCCCCCAGTCTAAGTTTAGATTTTGAGTTTCTTGATCTATAATAACAAAAATTTACAAATTTAATCATTTTATCGATCTAGACACTCAACATTCTATAAGTGGGCAAAATGACCATTTTGCCCCTAAACTTTTGCAAAATGACCATTTTACCCCTAGGTCCGAAAATCAATTTTTATTGAATGTCCTCTTATCAAAAGCCTAGCCGAACCCTTTTTACTCTTATAGCAATCCAAAATTTCCACTATCTTACACATATATCAACAAATTTTTAACTTATGCAAAATAGTCCCTATTAGGGTTTTCATGAGAAATCCCTTCACAAAAGTTGTTTATTACCCATCTAATACTCATATTCTTCCATAAAATTTTAGAAAACTACACCTTATTTCATGGAAAAATTCTAAACTCTCCACTATTTTGCAAGATAGCCCTCTCATTTGAAAGCTCATGCTTCAAGGGGTCC
The DNA here is from genome assembly GCA_025698475.1 of Gossypium anomalum. Taxonomy (NCBI): domain Eukaryota; kingdom Viridiplantae; phylum Streptophyta; class Magnoliopsida; order Malvales; family Malvaceae; genus Gossypium; species Gossypium anomalum. The sequence goes on from CM046968.1 coordinate 22,707,364, forward strand.
AAAAATGTAAAAATCATCAACAAAAAGTATGTAAATCACTTACTTGTAAGAGTAATAAGTTGATAAAATTTTTGAAGCTCAAAACCTTTAACAATGGCTGAAAAATCAATGGTATTGAAGAAAGAATGAAAGAAAAAGATGATAGCTAGGCTTAGGGCATTATTATATTACACATTATGTCACCAAATTACCTAATGTTGACTTTTCAACATTTTCATCTCCCATGGCACGCCACGCTAAGATATAAGGGTCTTTTTGCCCTTTAAAGACCCCCAAATTAAGATTCATAACAATTTAACACCATTAGCTATCAATTTAAGACTTTTGCACTTTATGCGATTTAGTTCTTTTTTGTAATTGGGCTCACAAACGTCAAAATTAACTCACCAAATTTTTCATACGTTAATATAAACATGCTATGACTCCAAAATAATAATAATATAATTTTTTTGACTTCAAATTTGTGGTCCTGAGACTACTATTCCGGCTAGCCCCAAAATAGGGCTGTTACATTGAAGAAGCTTGAAGAGACTAAACCTCTATATTTTTAGCAAACTACTCTCCTCTCTTCACCTATAAATAAGACTTTATTTCACCATATCTAATCATCCCTCATCCCTCACCATTCTCTCTTTTCTCTTAATTCTCTTTAGCATTTTCCATTCCCCAGGCCTAGCATTATCTCTTCATAGAGATTTTAGCAATTAAGCCTCTTAAAGAGCCCTTGGTCGGCCACCTTGGAGAGCCATCAGTAAAGGAGCAAAGCAAATGAGTGAAGGAGCCTCATCGATCAGAGTCTTGGGTGACAGCCACTTTGATTTGGGTTTAATCTTTCTTTGCTTTGATTTAATCTGAAAATGTTTGCTATGTGTTCTTTGTTCTTATTACAACAATGTTAGCTTAATTTTATTTAAGCTAGGATGATTGCTTTGATTAAATAATATTTATTTGATTTATGCTTATAATGTTTATGCCTCAATCGATCATGTTTGCAATTAAAATCAAGTCTATATTTCGTTCATACGTGATTGAAATGCACTTAAATTAGCTGAGCGATCCTCACCAGTTGACGGCTAGTGGACACATAATTGAAATGTGCATGCTTAATTTAGATCCTAACCCGATTAAATTGCAGGTTGCATAAAAACTCTAACCAAGCTCTGTTATCTGCATAGTTGTTAGATTTGTGTGATTAAACTATTTCAAACCTAACATGTCCCTGTTATCTCGCACGAATGCTAAGAAAGCCTTAGTAAATAAAGATCAGTAAAATGCATATTTACTAAGTAAATGATTCTGAAAGGACCTAATGTGGTTTCCAAACTCATGAAAGATCGAGTTGCCATGGAATGTTTTTCTGAATGTTATTAAGCATGTTGATAATAAATTGAGTTTAATTAAAGTAATTGTCCTAGTTTATTTATGTTATAATTATTGCAAATTGTGTTTAATTTTGCTAAAATCTATTTCATTCATATAGTTTGCATATTTAGGATAATTTGCATTAGGGATCATTGCATTTAGTTTAATATATTTAATTTTAATCATCACTTCTCAATCATATTGTGTTTCTATTTACCAAGTTGTTAATATAATTTTACATTTAAGTGATTTAACATAAATACAATCCCTGCGAAGACGATAACTCGATACTTACTCATTATTTGATAATGACTGTGTACACTGACACAAACCTATGCGTTACAACTGCCGATGAGGATCCAAAAAGGGCTGAGTTTTGGTTGGAAAATACCATTAGAGTTTTAGATGAATTATCATGTACACCAGTTGAGTGTTTAAAATGTGCAATATCTTTATTGAAAAACACAGCTTATCATTAGTGGAATACCATAACTTCTGTGGTACCGAGAGAAAATGTTACTTGGGAATTCTTCCAGACAGAATTTAGAAAGAAGTACATCAGTAAAGAATTTTTAGAGCTTAAACAGGGAAACATGATTGTATCTGAATACGAGCGGGAATTTGTTCGATTAAGCAAGTATGTCAGAGAATGGGTCCCGAGTATAGTTAATATATGTAAATGTTTTGAAGAGGGCTTAAATGAAGATATCAAGCTATTGATTGGAATTCTTGAACTAAGGGAATTTGTGGTTTTGGCTGATCAAGCACATAAAACTGAGGAATTAAGTAAAGAAAAGAAGCAAGCAAAGAGAGAAGTTCAGATTTCTGGTAAAAGACTTATGGGAAAATCACAATCATCTGCTTCAAAGAAATCAAAGAAGTACCATGATCGTTCTACCACCTTTACGGGATATTCTGGAAAAGGACAATGCGTTTAATGCTCTAATCCGATATCTCTGTTTCTATTCGTAACAAGTGTAGGAAGTGTTGGATGTCCTAAACCAAGGTGCAAACATTGCAATAAATTGCGTTTCGGTGAATGCCGCATAAGAAGTAGAGCTTGCTTTAGATGTGGTTCTTTTGACCCCTATCTCAGAGACTGCCCAAAAAAGCCTATAAAAGATATTGTTCAGACCTCTAGGCCAAGCAATCCAATCTCGAGAGGCAGACTACCCCGACATCCCGGCAATGTAAGTGGTAGCCGAGGTGTGAAAAAAGATTCAACAGACAAATCTGAAGCCACAACACCGGCAAGGACATATGCTATACGTGTAAGAGAGGATGCCTCTGCACCTGATGTTATTACTGGTATATTTTCTCTTCTTGACATTGATATTACTACTTTGATTGATCCTGGTTCAACATATTCATATATATGCACAAATTTAGTGACTGTTAAAAATTTACCTGTTGAATTTACTGAATTTGTGGTTAAAGTTTCGAACCCACTAGGCCAGTATGGTATGGTTGATAAAGCTTGTAAAAACTTTCCATTGATCATAAAAGGTTATTGTTTCTCGGCTAATTTGGTGTTGTTGCCTTTTGATGGATTTGATGTGATTTTGGGAATGAACTGGCTAACCTAGCATGATACAGATATAAATTGTAAACAAAAATACATTGTGTTGAAATGTTAGAATAGTGAGTTACTTCATGTTGAATCTGATAAATTGGATGGATTATCTAATGTGATTTCAGCTATAACGACTCAGAAATATATTAGTAAGGGATATGATGCTTATTTTTCATATGTGCTAGATACTAAAGTAACTGAGTCAAAAATTCAACCAGTACCAGTTGTTTGTGAGTTTCCTGATATATATCCAAAAGAATTACCCGGATTATTGCCTGTCAGGGAGGTGGAATTTTCTATAGATCTTGTTCCGGGAACAACACTGATATCCATAACACCTTATCGAATGGCTCCTACTGAATTAAAAGAGTTGGAAGCACAGTTGCAAGAACTAACTGACAGAGGCTTTACTCGACCAAGTCATTCACCTTGGGGTGCACCGGTTCTATTTGTAAAGAAGAAAGATGGATCTCTGAGACTGTGTATTAATTATAGATAGCTCAATAAGGTTACAATCAAGAAAAAGTATCCATTGCCTCGTATTGATGACTTGTTTGATCAACTAAAAAGTGCAATTGTATTTTCGAATATTGATCTTCGTTCTGGTTACTATCAGCTACAGGTAAAATATTCTAATGTGCCAAAGACAGCTTTTAGAACCAGGTATGGGCACTATGAGTTTCTTGTAATGCCATTTGGTTTGACAAATGCACCTGCAGTATTTATGGATTTGATGAATAGAATTTTCAGACTGTATCTAGACAGTTTTGTAGTGGTATTTATTGATGACATTCTGGCATATTCTTGAGATAAAAATGAACATGTTGATCATCTGAGAATTTTGTTGCAAACTCTACGTGAAAAATAATTATATGCCAAATTCATTAAATGTGAATTTTGGCTTAAGGAAATTGGTTTCCTTGGACATATAGTATCTGCAGAAGGTATTCGGGTGGATCTGAATAAAATTTTAGCTATTATTAATTGGAAACCACCAAAGAATGTGTCTAAAGTAAGAATTTTTCTGGGACTAGCTGGATATTATCGGAGGTTTGTTAAAGGTTTTTCAATGATAGCTTCTCCGATTACTCGATTATTGCAGAAGGATGTGAAATTTGAGTGGAGTAAAAAATGTCAACAGAGTTTTGATAAATTAAAAGCCTTGTTGACTGAAGCACCTGTGTTAGTTCAACCTAAATCGAGTAAGGAATTTGTAATTTACAGTGATGCATCATTAAATGGTTTAGACTGTGTATTGATGCAAGAAGGTAAAGTGATAGCCTATGCTTCTAGACAGCTAAAGTCACATGAAAATAATTACCTGATACATGATTTTGAATTGGAAGCCATTGTATTTGCATTGAAAATTTGGCGACATTATCTATTTGGTGAAAAATGTCACATATTCACAAATCACAAGAGTTTGAAGTATCTGATAATGCAAAAAGATTTAAAATTGAGGCAGCGCGGGTGGCTTGAACTATTAAAAGATTATGACCTGGTTATTGATTATCATCCAGGAAAAGCTAATGTGGTTGCTGATGCCTTAAGCAGAAAGTCTTTGTTTGCTTTGAGAGCAATGAATACCTGGTTGACTTTGCCAGATGATGGTTGAATTATAGCTGAGTTAAAAACTAAACTGACATTTCTACAATAGATATGTGAAGCTCAGAAAGATGATAGTGAATTACAAGCTAAATGAGAATAGTGTGAGTTGAATCCTGATTCAAAATTTTTGATTTGGTCTGATGGTTGTTTGTTATTCAGAGGCAGAATATGTGTGCCGAAGAATTTAGAACTGGTATAGAAGATTTTGAATGAAGCTCATAATGGTACTATGTTTATTCACCCGGGAAGTAACAAAATGTACATTGATTTGAAAAAGATGTACTAGTGGCCGGGAATGAAATGAAATATTTTTGAATTTTTATCTAAATGCTTGGTATGTCAGCAGATAAAAGCTGAACATCAATTGTCTTTAGGATTGTTATAGCCAGATACAATACTGGGATGGAAATGGGAAAGAGTTACTATGGACTTTGTATCAAGGTTACCTCTGTCTCCAAAGAAGAAAGATGCTATCTGGGTAATCGTTGATCATTTAACAAAGGCTGAACACTTTATTCTGGTACGTATAGATTTCTCTTTGGATAAATTGGTTGAATTATATGTTTCTGAGATTGTTAGACTACATGGAATACCAGTCTCTATTATTTCAAACAGAGATCCTCGATTTACATCTCGATTCTGGAGTAAATTGCAAGAATCTTTGGGTACGCAATTACACTTCAGTACTACATTTCATCCTTAGACTGACGATCAATCTGAACGTGCAATACAAATTTTAAAAGATATGCTTCGATTTTGTGTTTTGGAATTCGAAGGTATTTGGGAAAACTCTTACCTTTAGCTGAATTTGCATATAATAATAGTTATCAATTGAGCATTAAAATGGCACCGTATGAAGCTCTATATGGTTGTAAATGTAAAACTCCGTTGTACTGGACAGAACTCAGTGAGAAAAAGATACAAAAAGTTGACTTGATTCGTGAAACAGAAGAAAAGGTAAAGGTGATTCGAGATAGTTTGAAAGCAGCCTCTGATCGTCAAAAGTATTATGTTGATCTTAAATGAAAAGAAATCGAATTTCAGGTCGGTGATAAGGTATTTTTAAAAGTATCACCTTGGAAGAAAGTTCTTTAGCTTGGTCGTAAAGGAAAATTGAGTCCACGGTTCATCAGGCCATATGAAATTGTTGAAAGAATTGGACCTGTTGCTTATCGGTTTGCCATACCACCGAAACTTAATAGAATTCATAATGTTTTCCATGTGTTCATGTTAAGACGGTATAGATCAGATCATTCACATGTTATTTCACCGACAGAAGTTGAGATTCATCCTGATATGACTTATAGTGAGGAACCGATAAAAATCTTGGCATGTGAAACAAAAGATTTAAAGAATACCAAAAATACCAAATTTATGCTAAAAGGATTAAAGAATATCAACCAATTGAGCTTCTAAAATAGAAAATAAATGGCCGAAAGTCTCCCCCAACCTTTAATAATTCGGTATGCAAAAGAAGAAAGAGAAATTGTTTTTCTTTTTCCTCCCACAACTCTATTTGTTTCTCTATATATTTTATCATTTCTTTATTTTAATTTAAACATAAGTTATTAAATAACTAATAATATATATTTATCATATAATATGTTATTTTAATCATAATTTTCCACTAACTCAATTTATAACAATAATGGTATATTTGTTTACTAAGTCCCCCTCCTTACTCTAGTTTCACCATGTAATTTAATATTAACCATTACTTCTATCATATATTTAATTTATTCCCCATACTTTAATTTAAACACTAATAATTGAAACTATCTAACTATCATTCAGTTTTACTTCTAAGGTAACTCCAAAATTTAAATAGTATAATTTTTTTGAGCCCAATCCACAAAAATAGAGTCTTGATAGCATGTTTCCCGACACCCCTGACGTACGGGTCATCATAGGAATAATGTTGAGAAATGCTAAATTTGAATTGAAATGATGTGATCGAATGATTATTTATGACAAGGGATTAAATTTCATAGTTGTAAAAATAATGTATATTGCTTGTGAAATCATATTCGATATGTAAATAGGACATTTTGTTATGTATGTGAATGGATGATTGAATGGGTGAATTAATAATATGGAATTGGATTCCAAATTGAATTGAGAAAATTGTTACCCTATTAACTGTTTGAGTAGGGTCGATAAGATATGCAAGGCCATAGGATAAGAAGAGTTTAGGGTTTTACGACTATGTGTCGGGGAGTGCTGGGCACATTTATTTTCCAGTTTTATCGACTAGTGCAGGGCACAATTCATTTCTATGGATTAATCCATCAGTTACTAGGTGCCAAACTTTGGTGCGTTGGTTGGATCTGCGTGTTCGAGTCTGAGTCTGAATCTGAGTCATGTTAATTGGGGAAAAATGAAAAGGAAAGATGAAATTGAAAATGACAATGGAGATCAGAATTATAGTATGTGAAATATATAGAATAAATAAGATGTGAACTTTGGATAATTAGATTATGAATTCCTGAAATGACAGTGTGATGATTCATGAAATATTCACATTTGAATTGAATAGTGAAGTTATAATTGATGAATGAAGAATTATATGCTTATTTTCATTTCTCTTATTGCATTTTAATCAAGTAATTGAATGTTTTGTTTTATGTTTAATTATTTGGATTATAGAATCACACTGATTTATACTTAGAGTACGTTGTTGTTCCCGTGTGCAAGTTAGGTACCTAGTAGTTCTATCATTGACTCAGTGTCTAGCAACGATCCCAAACTTAACAATTGGTGAATGGTTTCTTTTTTTTTTCGCATGTACCTAGGTCTTGATTCTAATTTTGGTCATTTTGTATCATGTTAGTCCTTAATGGTATGTAATTATGTATAAGTGGGATGGAAATGGTCAAATTGTTGTTAGCTTGAAAGTTGTTTGCTTTGGTTATGTAACACTCCTAACCTGTCTCCATTGCCAAATTAAGGTTATGGAGGATTACCAAACAACTGGGAAACATTTATCAATATAACATTAAATAAATAAAAGACAATCAAAAACTTATAGAACATGAGCATTTCGTCCCTAAATCGAGCCTTCGAGACCCTAAAAATAGCTTTGAGGCAATTCGAGACTAATTTGAAATAGTTCAAAAGTTTTAAGAAAAAGTTACAAAATGTTGAAAACAAGGGTCACATAGCCGTGTGGCCAGGCAGTGTAACTTTCGAACAAGGACACACGGTCATGTCCCAACCCGTGTCCTCACTAATGTAACTCATTGTAATTACCCACACGCCCATGTGTCAGGCCGTGTAACTCACTGACTTGAACACTAAGAAACTAACAAATGGTACAAGGCCATGCCGCCAAGCTGTGTGTCACACGGCCATGTGACAGCCCGTGGCTCAGGCAACGTGAACCCAAAATTTACCTAAAATTAAGCCATTTCACAACCAATTCACACGTAACAAATCTAACTATTTGAGCATACATCCAAGAGACTTAAACATCATTCACACCCACATAAACATGTCATTTTAGACATCCTAATTCAACTAACCAATATGTCATTCAAAGGCACCACAATTATATAAAACATCAACTATCAAAACATGCCGATGTTGCCTCATTTCATACATGATAATCTAGTTCAAATAAGTACCACAACATACCACAAATAACTATTTCCAAACCATTCTAACCATATCAAGAACCTTATTAAAAGCATATTAAAATAACTAAAATAACATAATTTGGTAAGGTATCAAAGTATACCAAACCAACATATTTATCTATATATACATGTCACTACCCTAAGAGATACAAAAACTACCAACTTAGATAGATAGTGTGGCTAGTTGATTGGTCTTTCCAAAATGTCAGGAATGATTATCTACAAAATAACCCACAAGAATTGGTAAGCTTACAAACTTACTAAGGACATAGTATAACATTTAATTTAAATACAATTAGAAACAGTTCACATGCTATTTACTTTAGAGTTACCAAAGTATAAATAGGGCACGCATGTATTTAGGGGAAACGAAGTACAAATAGGGGCATGTATGTGCATTCAGGGGTACCAAAGTACAATAGGGGCACGTATGTGCATTTAGGGGTACCGAAGTACAAACAGGGGCACGTATGTGCAATCATCAATAATTATATATATAAACATATTAATTAAAGAGAAATATTATAATAGTACAAGTAAAACTTTATTTATGTATTGAAAAACTATGGACTTACCTACTATTCAATTTCGATCAACACGCAGGGACTATTTCGTTATTTTCCCTTTTCCTCGGTTATTGTCTCTCTGATTCAAGTCTTGATCTATATAATAATTAAACACAATATATTAATTTCATGCACATTTCACATTCCATTCAATGCATATGACCCTTAAATTTTCTTTAGTTACACATTTTCCCTAAACTTTTATAACTTTGCAATTTAGTCCTCTAACCCAAAAATCATCAAATTAACCATTTTTTAAAAATCAAATTATAGATAAATATTCTAGCCCTTTAGCACTCCCTATTATATATCAAATTCACCATCAAACCTTGAAATGTTGACATTTTAACAATTTAATCCTTAAATCAAAATTTAACAAAAATCATTTCACAAAACAACCAAATAACACCATCAAAGCTTCAAATACATAATTATCATCACAAAAAATCAAGATTCATCAATGGTAACTTCCAAAATTTTTTACAGATTCAAAAATGAAGGTACGGACTAGATGGACCTAGTTGCAACGATCTCAAAAACATAAAAATTACAAGAAACAAGTTAGAAATTACTTACATGCAAGCAAAGAACATAGTCAAACTTCAAGCTTGATAAAAATGGTGTTTTGAAACCCTAATTTTCAATGGTTCTTCCTCTATGAAGATGATAGCATTTTTATTTTATTTTTGCTTAAGCTTTATTTAACAAATTACAACTTTATCCTTTACATTATCATGCATTTTAATGAATTCACAGTCCAAAGTAGTCCATCTACTTTTACTATGGTCTAATTACCATATGAGTCCTCCCTCATATAATAATTAAACTAGTTGATCATCTTAATGCTATAATTAACAAGTTTTACATGTTTTATAATTTAGTCCTTTTTTTTTCTAAATTAGTTATCTAAACGTTAAAATTTCTTAACCAAATTTTAATATGACGCCTATGAATCCGTAAATATTCATCAAATAGTAATTACGAGCTGACATGATAGAAATTTGTTGTCCTGAAACCACTGTTCCGTCACCATTGAAAAACGGGTTGTTACAACTCTCCTACCTTAGGAAATTTCATCCTCGAAATTATTACCTAAAAATATATTCAGATATTGTAGTTCCATGGATTCTTCAGTTTCCCAGGTAGCCTCCTTAGTACCATGTTGATGCCACAAGACTTTCACCAACGGTATTAATTTATTTTGAAGTTCTTTAACTTTCCAAGCCAACATTTTCACTGGTTCTTTAGAATACCTCAAATTTGGCTGTAATTCAATTTCACTATGAGGAATCATGTGTGAAGGATCAAATCCGTACCATCTTAGCATTGAAACATGGAAAATGTTATGAATTTTCTCAAGTTTAGAAGGTAAGGCTAATCTATAAGCTACGGAACTGATTCTTTCAGTAATCTCATACGGCCCGATAAATCTCGGACTCAACTTTCCTTTCTTTTTGAATCGTAGCACTTTCTTCCACGGATAAAATTATAAAAATACTCGATCTCTGAAATTTCTATATCTTTTCTTTTCAAATCCGTGTACGATTTCTGACGATCAGATGCAACTTCTAAGCAATTTCGAATAATTTGAACCTTGTCTTCAATTTCTCGAATCAAATCAATCCCTACCATTTTGGATTCGCTCAGCTCAAACTAATACAATAGAATTTTACATTTTCTTCAGTATAAAACTTCAAATGGTGCCATTTTAATATTGGATTGATAACTATTATTATAAGCGAACTCAGCTAACGGTAAATATTTTTCCCAGCTACCCTCAAATTCCAGTGTACAACATTGTAGCATGTCTTCCAAAATTTGTATTACTCGTTCTAATTGCCTTCCGTCTGAGGATGAAATGTTGTACTAAAATTGAGTTTAGTGCCTAAAGCCTCGTGAAGTTTACTCCAAAATCTCATTGTAAACCATGGATCACAATAAAAAATAATAGATGTCGGAACTCTGTGCAGTCTCACAATCTCTGACACATATAATTCTGCTAGCCTCCCAAGTGAGTAATCTATTCTAACTGGAATAAAATGGGCCGACTTAGTCAATTTTTCAACAATCACCCAGATCAAACATAACAATCACCCTGAAATTGGTTTGCTTTAGTTATGTAACACCCCTAACCTGTCTCTGACGCCAAATTAGGGTTTGGAGCATTACCAAACAATTGGGAAAATTTTATTAATATAACATTAAATAAATAAACGAAAATATCGAACATGAGCATTTCATCCCCAAATCAGGCCTTCAAGACCTTAAAAATATCTTTGAGGCAATTCTTGACTAATTTGAAACAGTTCGGAAATTTTAAGAAAAGTTGCAAAATGTTGAAAACAGGGGTCACACGATCGTGTGGCCAGGCCGTGTGAAATCACCTCAGGCCATGTAGCTTTCAAACAAGGGACACAAGGCAGTGTCCCAGCCCGTGTCTTCACCTGTGTAACTCACTGGGATGCCCCACACACCCATGTGCCAGGCCGTGTGTTTGGCCGTGTAACTCACTGACTTGAACACTAAGAAACTCACAAATGGCACATGACCATGTCGTTAGGTCGTGTGTGTCACAGGGCCATGTGGTAGCCCATGCCTCAGGCTGTGTGAACAAAAAATTTACCTAAAATTAAGCCATTTCACAACCAATTCACACCTAACCAATCTAACTATTTGAGCATACATCCAAGGGACTTAAACATCATTCTCACCCACATAAACATGTAATTTTAGACATCCTAATTCAACTAACCAATATGTCATTTAAAGGAACCACAATTATATTAAAACATCAGCTATCAAAACATTCCAACATTTCCTTATTTCATACATGATAATCTAGTTCAAATAAGTACCACAACATACCACAAATAACTATTTCCAAACCATTCTAATCATATTAAGAACAACCTTCTTTACAAGCATATTAAAATAACTAAAATGACATAACTTGGTAAGGTATCAAAGTATACCAAACCAACATTTTTATCTATATATACATGCCATCTGTAACAGCTCATTTTTCAATGGTGTCGAAAATAATGGTTCTAGGGCCACTAAACTCGACAAGTTCATAAATATTATTATTTAATATTTACAAGTCAAATGTGGTTTTAAAAGGTTTTTGATTTGATAATTTATGTTATATAAGTGATTTATTAAGTTCAAGTGGTAAGACCCTAAGGTCAAGTGGTTTTAAAAAATGAGGTACCGAGACTTCGTTTCTATAAAAAAAAAATGTAAATATTTTTATAAATATTTACGGAGTTCCATTAAGGTGGTATTAGAGTTTCGTTGAAAAATTTTAACGTTTCAATAGTTAATTAATTAAAAAGGACTAAATCGTAAAAGATGTAAATTTTGATCACTATTTGATTTGAGTGATTAATTGGCTTATTGAATAAAGTAAAAAGGAATTAAATGGTAATTAAACCATTTAAGGAGTTAGTGGACTAATATGGACATGGATTTAATGTTTTAATTAGTTATTAACAAAGGTTAAAATGGTAATTTGATAAATTAATTAAATTAATTAAAACATAAATGAAAGATGAACGGTTATCATCTTCCTTTCTTTTTTGTTTCAATTGAATGTCCATGGAACTTTTAAGCTAGGTTCGGCCATGCTTTGGATGATGCATGTAAGCCCGTTTTAGCCCTGTTTTTAATCATTTTTATGTTTTTGAGATCGTTACGACTTGGTCTAGCTAGCCCGTACCTTCGATTTTGAAACCGTTAAAGATTTTGAAAGTTGTCATTGATGAATCTATGTGATTTTAGTTATTAAATGATGAATTTGAATTGTGGGTTGATATTTAAAAGCATTTTGTTAAATGATTTTGATTAATTTTCCAATTAGTGACTAAATTGTTGAAATAGTAAAAGTACAAGGATTTGATGTTAAAATGTTGCAAATATGGGCTTTATTGGATGCTAAAAATATTTGGTTGTTATGAATTTACAATAAAAATGGTTAATTTGCATGTTTTAGGCTTAGGAACTAAATTGAATAAAAAAGAAAAGTTGAGGGCAATTTTGTAAAAATATCAAAAATGACTAAATTTATAAAATACATTTTTTTACTGTCTAAATTAATAGATTGAATAAAATTATTAATTTAGATCAAGATCAAGTTAAAACTTGAGAAGAATGGAAAATTACCGAAATGCCCCTCTACTTTGTCATTTTTGCAATTTAGCCAAGTTCATATGATCAGTATTTTGTATAATGATAATATGTGATTCTATTGTGATTTGAATCAAAATATATATATATATATATATATATATATATATATATATATATATATATATATGTTATCATGCATTTTATCTTGGAAAGAAAATATGGAAATCCAACGTCGTACGACGACTATTGAGCCTTGTTTGAACCTTAAGAATATACAGGATACAAATGACATGTCATTAGGTTATTGATTGTCACTCGCGATAAGTTTTAAAATTTATAATTGATCATACTCAAACTAACTACTATCACGATGAAGGCAAGCGCACCTATCGAACAGTAGTATAGTTTTATCAAGACCGGATGTCGAACCCAAAGGAACTAAAAGTACTAGTATTAACTTCTTATTATCTAGCCTAAGAATAATGAAGGTTGTTTTAACTAACTAATTAATTAATCTAAGAATGCATGGAAAATAGATTGGGGAAAATACTTTTGGAAAATTGATTGATTTTAGACAACACCCAAGGAAGAATCCACCTAGACTTCTCTTGTTAATTGACTCTAAACCAGACGATTTATTCACTTGACTTGATCCATAGACATCCCTAAGTTATGTTATTATCCTTATTCAAGACTAATAACGTCTAACCCTAGGTTGATTAATTGAAATATCTTTCTAATTAAAACCCCTAGTTTTGCATTAACTCGATCTATGGATTCCCTTATTAGATTTGACTCTAATCCGATAGATTTATGTCATCCTATCTCTAGGATTGCATGCTTTGCTTAATTATGAGTGATCTACTCTTAGACAGGGACTATTTATCCTCTGAATAAGCACATCAATACTTGAATCAATATCCTAGAATATTCAAACAAGAGTTAAAATCATAATTAAGAACAAATCAAGCATTTATCATACAGTTCAGAAAATATTAGCAAGATCTATCTTAGGTTTCATCCCCCTTTGGTATTTAGGGGATTTAGTTCATAACTATAAAAGAAAACATCTCAAAAGAATGATAAAAAAACATAAAGAAAACCCAAAAACCCCTGAAGGAAATTGAAGGGAGATCTTCAGTCTTGGAAGTGAAACCGGCTTCTGAAATGGATCAATCAGCTTCCTTCGAGTAATTCCCTGCTTCCTACTGATCGTAATTTTCCATGATAAGTTTTATAAATTTATAATTAATCGTTCTTGAAACTAACTATTATCACGATGTAGGCAAGTGTACCTATCGAACAGTAGTATAACTTTAGCAAGACTAGATTGTCGAACCCAAAGGACTAAAAGTACTAGTAATGACCGTCTTTTTATTATCTAGCCTAAGAATAAAGGGGTTTATTTTAACTAACTAATTATCTAAACTAAGAAATTGCAGAAAATGGAAATGGGGAATTACTTTTGGGAGAAACGATTGGTTTAGGACAATACCCAAGGAAAAATCCACCTAGACTTTACTTGTTATTCTGGCTCTGAATCGGACGATTTATTCATTTAACTTGTTCTGTAGAGACCCCTAAGTTATGTTATTATCCCTATACAAGACTAATATCGTCTAATCCTTAGGTTGAATAATTGAGATTTTTCTCTAATTAACACCCTAAGGTTGCATTAACTCAATCTATGGATCCCCAAATTAGGTTTCACACTAATCCGGAAAAATCTTGTCACCCTATCTCTAGGCGCGCAATCAACTCCGCTTAATTACGACAAAGTCACTCTTAGCCAGAGACTATTCATCCTCCAACTAGGAGCATTAACTTGAATCGATATCATGAAATACCAAAACAAGAATTAAGAACAAGTCAAATATTTATCATACGATTCAGAAAATAATAACAAGACTTGTCTTAGGTTTTATCCCCCTTAGGTATTTAGGGGTTTTAGTTCATAACTAAATAAGAAAACATCTCAGAATAATAAAGAATACAAAACATAAAGAAAAACCAAAACTCCTGAAGGGAAATTGAGGAGAAATCTTCAGTCTTGATAATGAATTCGGCTTCTGAGATGGATCAATTGGCTTCCTTGGAGTAATTCCTTACTCTCTATTCTCCGTCCCCCCTTTAGTCTTCTTCTAGGGTGTTTAAATAGGCTTTAGAATGCCTAAAAGCCCTCAAACTTGCCCTTTTTTGAATAGAACTTAGCTAAGGCTCGACAGGGACACGCCCGTGTGACACGCCGGTGTGCGATTACTTCAGGCCGTGGTCAAGCCTGTTAGATCAACACGCCTGTGCTGAGATTGACTTGGGCTGTGTTCGAGCCTGTTAGATTGGAACGGGTGTGTGTTCTGCTTGTGTGAGGAAGTCCAGGTCATGTTGTTTTTCCCTGTCAGCCCGTTTTCTCCGTTTTTGGCCCATTTCTCATTCTTTTCGCTCTCCTATGCTCACCTAGTATAAAACATGAAATTAAAGGATTATGAGCATCAAATTCACCAAATCTAAGGATAAATCATTCATAAACGTGTTAAGTAAAGGATAAAAATATGTATAAATTACGATTCATCAAATACCTCCACACTTAAGCGTTTGCTTGTCCTCAAGCAAAATCCTCTATTCATAATTAAGAATTCCTTTTTCTCAACTTATAATTCCTATCTATGACATCTCAAACTAATCCATAAGTAATCATACATTGAGAATTTAACTAAAAGAACATTAAAGCCTTAAAAATTCCAAGTTGAGTATTTAATCACGAAAAACTTAGGCATCTCCCCTCATCTAAGTAGTTACTATTTATTCAAAATCCCACAGAGTTTAACATCCTCACGAAAGATTCACTCAAATCACTCGAAGTGTTTAAGGACAATGAAATTAGCACTCATTAGTCAATATGAAAAATTATTACCATAGGCTTGCATGAAAATCAAATCTCCACCACTATAAATTGATATGATACATCAATCAAAAGGTCTTTAGAAGGTTGTAATGAGGCTTGGTTAGGGGGTGTGGTCACAAGCTGAAAGAAAAGGTTAGAACCGAGATTGAGTTGAAAAATTACTTAGCTAGAAAAATATTTAATCATCAATTGCGTACAACAGAGCTTCTTTTCAGAATAAGGAATTTAAACACTTGAACGTAAAGATAGAAGACTTCTACTACTAATATGTATAATGATATTTTTTGTAACATCCTGATTTTTGGGTTTTTCATAATGTTTGAGAAATTGGTAAAGTTTTTAAAATTTAGTATTTGGTAGTGGAATTCATAATTGGATTATGTAAATGGGCCTAAGGAAGGCCCATGTGTTGGTCAAAACCCGGTAGAATTTTTGAATTTTTAAACTTAAGGAATTAGGGGCTTTGGATAGGTGGCCTTATTTAAAGATGTGGGTAAAATGAAACACAAAAAGAGCCCCTGGCAAAGTGGCTAAGTGACGCCACTAAGGAGCTAAAAAAAAGTGGCGTGTAAGTGGTTGGGGAGAGCCAAGGTTCGATTCTCTAAGCTGGCAATTGTGGTGTTCTTTTTATGTCTTGAGCAGGCAGGAGTTGGAAGTTGAATGGAACTCTGTTGGGGAGAGTTTGAATCAGTCAAGCGCATAGATTAAAGAGTGATAAGGGGAGAGATTTTGGGGATTTGGAGAGAAGTTGAGAGTTAGCCGAATAGTGGGAATTAGAGAGGGGATTTCGGTTGAGGGGTTTTAGGGTAGTATTTTTGGCAATAGGGACTTTATTTATGCCGTTTTCTTCTGTTTCAACATCATAGGCTATTCTTTTCTTCCCTTTCTCTTCTCTAGCTGAAATTATCACCCTTTTTCCTTCCATCTTTTATTCCTTTTCTTTTCCGAAACCAATCTACTATCCCCTTTTTCTCTTCATCACTTTTGCCGAATAGCCATAGGAGCCGAACCTTCTTTTCTCTTCACTTTTTGTATTCGATTTCTGTTTCACTAAACTCTAAACAGTACACAAGGAAGACTGAGGTAAGTATTCATACTCTAACCGAATTAGTTGTATAAATATTCAGAAAAGCTGAAACCCCTATAGTTTAGGGAGGCTGTCGAATTGAGGTATTGGCATTACTGGGCATTTTTCTTTTGATTTTTATGGTTTGTATAGGAAATAGATAGCTTTGGAGGAGCAGCAAGGCTTGGGGTATCGACTTGGATGAGCTTGAATTGTATCGTCGGATCCTGTGAAGGTGAGTGACCGATGGCCATTAGGGGTTCTTTGGCTGAATGTGGTAAGGTGGATTTTGGGTTGATAAGCATGACTTGTACACTAAGAATGCTGCTTATCTAATTGCAGGTCGTCGTGGGAGATTTTTTTAACAAACGTCACAAAATAGGTGTGTAATAACCTCTGTAAGATCTTAGACCAATAATCGCTGAAAAGCTGAAATGCTTAAAATTCAGCAATTTGGGGAACTTGAGATTTTGCATGTGGTTTTTGATACGATAAATATGAAATAATCGGTGTTGGATCGACGGTATAGGTAAGGGCGCAAATTTGTGCGCGATGGCAAGTTGGGCCTCGATGGGCTGGAATTGGGCCCAATGGTAAAATTGATAGAAAGTGGAACTTGGAAAAATTGCTTGTTATCACGGATAGAACCGTTGTAAAATTTGGGTTAAGTGGGCTTAAAGTGGGCTTAAAGGGCTAAATCAGCATTCGTAGGGCCCATAAGGGGTTTTGGGCCCAAAAGCCCGAATTGGATAAAGTGCGTTGAAATCATTATTTAAACACTTGGAAGTATTGATAGTTGTTAATGAACATGGAAAACTCATAATATTTGGTAAATTTATGAAATTACCCTTAGAATATGAAAAATGACTATTTTGCCCCTAGGTAAAAATGACTATAACACCCCTAGGGTTTAATTATTAATGTGATGCATGAGATATTTATATGACATGATATGAGCATGAGATGTTATGTGATGCACATGATATGCTATGATATATTCATTATTATGCATGGGTTGGGTTAATATAAATGGAAGAAATGCAAAAGGGCTTTGCCCCAGTTTACCAAAAAGGGCTTTACCCTAGTTATTAAAAGAGGCTAGGCCTCCAGTTATATGATAAAGCAGCTATGCTGCCAGTGCAGAGTTTGGTTGGGTGGGTTGAGTTATTCCCCACATGCTGCGTTCGCTGGTACGGGTGGAGAGTAGCGGATGGTGGGTTGAGTAGTCTCCCTAAATATGTTGCATACATTTATTGATATTACATGTGATCTTGAAATGGGCCTATAGGCCATACCGTTTACAGTAAAGGCTTCGGCCCAGTGATATGATTAATGTAAAGGCTTGGCCCATGCTTAGATTAACGAAGGGCTTGACCCGGATATGTCGAGATTGAATTTGGGCTTAGGCCTAGTATGCTGATTTTAGTTTGGGCTCTGAAAGGGGCTTGTTGCACACTGAGTTTCCAAACTCACCCTATTTCCTTATCATTGCAGGTGAGCCCTGATGTGGAGACTTGGGGCCGGAGGGGATTCAGAGTGGCCATGGTGATCGCTTTTGAACCTTGCAATAAATAACTAATTTTCTTCCTAGTTTATTTTAACTATTATTACTATTTATTCTTGGGTTGTAATAAGGCCATTTTAACTATTTTTCTGGGGTTATTTTATTTTTAATAATTTTATACTTTTCTGGTAATAATTCAAAATAGGTTAGAACGTGTTTTCAAAATAATATCCGTTTTCAAAATAATGCAATGATTCAATTAATTGGTCTATCTAGAATATACTTAAATAAATTTGACTCGTTTACCAAAGTGTGGCAATGGTTGTGGGCATGTCTAGGATTGGATCTAATCGAGAGCTTGGTACTTAAGCAGCCTTCATGGTTCGCCTCCTCTGGTTCGGATACCTACCTGGTGCACAGCTTCCATTCACTTTGTCAATTTAGCAAAAACTATCTTTTAAAACACTAAGAAGGGCGTAGATAGAGACATGGGTTTTTAAAACTTCAGTGTGACTCGTCGGATTCGGCCATAACGTCTGGGCCAAGTTTGGGGTGTTACATTTAGTGGTATCAGAGCCCAGTTGCAACAACTCGGCTGTGGGTTTCTAAATGGGTTTAAAATAAAGAATTTCAAAAACAAAGGTATCTTAAATCAATTTTTAAGAATTTCTATTTTTTATGGCCAAATACCTATTTTAAGTTTTTAATGGTTTAGAGAAAGAGTGGCACACTGTATCCCCGGCACCAAGTCTGTAAGTATACTTTCTGTTACACTGTGTAATATTGATATGATGCTATAGATAGAACTGAGACCCTACTATGATACTTTAGATAGGGTAGAACTGTAAAACCGTAGGATTGAGACTGTAGTTAGGCTACGACGTTGCGAAAACAAACCCTGAACTGCTATATTTTCATAAGACATCGTGTAATAAACAACTGAAATATTAACTAATGTCATAAAATTTGTAATCAGATAATTCGATATGAGTACAAGAAGAACTCGTGGACGGGGCTACGGATGTAGTCGCAGAAGGGTGCAAGCTGAATCTTCATCCTCGGGGCATAGGCCAGCTGAGGAGGCATTCGTGCCACAAGCAACCGAGACTAGGTCACATGATCAGGCTGCGGGGGACGATGCTTTGTCCCAAGCGATGTTAAGGGTTTTGGAAAGGGTTACTGGAGCTAGCACCGAGACTGTGAATAGGGGATCCATCTCTGAGTGACTCCAGGCTAATGGAACAGAGGTTTTTAGAGGCGTATCTGGAGTAGCCCCAAACGTGGCTGAATATTGGCTAGAGGGAAAAAAGAGGATTATGGACGACCTCGATTGCTCTGTGGAGTAAAAGCTGAAGGGGGCCGTGTCGTTGCTAAGAGACGAGGCATACTAGTGGTGGATCACTGTAAAGGAAAGTACCCCGATCGAACGAGTAACATGGGAACTGTTCAAGACTGCTTTCAAAAGGAGGTATGTTGGAGCTAGTTGTGCGGATGCCTGTCGGAAGGAATTTTTGAATCTGGCTCAGGGTAATAAGACTGTTGCAGAGTATGAGGCAGAATTCCTGAGGCTGAGTCGATATACTAGCGGGATAGTTGCGACCGAATATGAGCGCAGCGTTCGATTTGAGGATGGCCTCCGCGACGAGCTTAGGGTGCTGATAGCTCCACAGAGGGAGCGTGATTTTGCAGTATTAGTGGAAAAGGCTAAGATAGTCAAGGAAGTAAAACGAATTGAGTGATAGAATCATGAGAGGGATCGACCCAGATTTAAGAGGGATGCCAGACCCTCGAGTGCTGCAAATAGAAATGCCAAAAGAGCTAGAATGGAGGAACCAATTGACCAGCACAGGTTAATACTTTTAGACCGCAAGCTTGCAAGGACTGTGGCAGAGCGCACATGGGGGAGTGCTAGAGATGAACTGGGGCATGTTTTTGATGTGGGTCAAAGGAACATAAGTTCAGAGAGTGTCCTCGGAGAGCAGCTCAGGATCAAGTTGCGGAGCAAAGGGGTGTTCAACTGCAGCGAGGAGGACCACTACCGCAGAGAGGCCGTGGGCAAGGTAGAGGTGGCAATGGTAATGGACAAGGACGTGGGGCACCTAGCAGCGGTGCTGGACATGCTAAAGCATGACAGCCGACGTTGGTTTATGCTGCATGGCGTCGAGAGGAGGGTGATGCTCCTGATGTTATAATCGGTACGTTCCTCATTCATAGCACGCCTTACACTGCTTTGATTGATGTGGGTTCCACTCACTCGTATGTTACTTGTAATGTATCTGGGGTGTTGGGTGTAGTTCCTGAGAAGATTGTGAGTGGGGTGTCAGTGGTAAGTCCCTTGGGACACTCGGTTAAGGTAGATAAACTCTTTAAGGGGGTGCCTTTAGAGACACAAGGTAGGATATTTGTGGGAGATTTGATGGAGCTGCCATTTAGGGAATTTGATCTTATTTTAGAAATGGACTGGCTAACTAAACATAGGGCGACGCAGGATTTTGCTGTTAAGAGAATGGTGCTATGAACTACCGAGGAAGAGGAAATAATGGTCATAAGGAAGCAAAGGAACTATTTGTCCAATGTTATCTCGGCTTTAAGGGCTGAGAAGTTGATTCAGAAAGGTTGTGAGACGTTCTTAGCATTTTTGAACCTGAGGGAATGACTGTGGAGTCAGTTAGGACCATCAAAGAATTTCAAGATGTATTTCCGGAGGAACTTCCTGGACTACCTCTGAATAGAGAAGTTGAGTTCAGAATTGACTTATTACCTGGAACAGCTCCAGTGCCCATTGCACCTTATCGGATGGCACCGAAGGAGTTGGTGGAAATGAAGGCTCAGATTCAAGAACTATTGGATAAAGGGTTTATAAGACCAAGTATTTCTCCGTGAGGCGCACCAGTGTTGTTCGTAAAGAAGAAATATGGGACCATGCAGATGTGTATTGATTATCGGCAGTTGAACAAACTGACAATCAAGAACAAGTATCCCTTGCCAAGAATCGACCATCTGTTCGACCAACTGAAAAGAGCTTCGGTATTTTCTAAGATTCACCTTCGGTCAGGATACCATCAGTTGAGAGTTAAAGAAGGGGATATTCATAAGACGGCATTCAGAACTCGATATGGTCATTATGAGTTTTTGGTTATGCCCTTTGGTTTGACTAATGCACCGGCAGCATTCATGGATTTGATGAATCGGGTATTCCAACCGTACTTGGATCGATTCGTAGTCATTTTTATCGATGATATCTTGGTGTACTCGGAAACGAAAGAGAAGCATGATGAGCATCTTCGTATTGTGTTGCAAATGCTAAGGGAAAAGCAACTCTATGCAAAGTTTAGTAAGTGCGAGTTTTGGTTGAGTGAAGTAACTTTCTTGGGGCATGTTGTGTCTGCTGAGGGGATCAAGGTAGACCCTCGAAAGATTGAGGCAATTTTGGAATGGAAGCCATCGAGGTCAGTATCAGAAATCCAAAGTTTTCTGGGGTTGGCAGGTTATTATAGAAGATTTGTGGAAGGATTTTCTGTGTTAGCAGCACCGTTAACAAAACTTATAAGGAAGGGAGCACCGTTTGTTTGGACAAATAAGCAGCAGGAGGCTTTTGAGAAGTTGAAGAAGGTTCTAACTGAGGCACCAGTGTTGATTCAGCCAGAGTCTGGTAAGGATTTCACTGTGTACAGTGATGCGTCACATGTAGGTTTGGGCTGTGTGTTGATACAAGAGGGTAAAGTGGTCACTTATGATTCATGACAGCTTAAGCCTCATGAGGTAAACCATCCTACTCATGACTTGGAGTTGGCAGCGGTGATTTTTGCGCTTAAGATATGAAGGCACTACTTGTATGGGGAGAGATGCATTATCTATACGGATCATAAGAGTCTTAAGTACTTGCTGACTCAAAAGAAGCTAAATCTTAGACAGCGAAGGTGGATAGAGTTGCTAAAAGACTATGACTGTTCGATTGAGGACCATCCAGGTAAGGCAAATGTCGCGGCGGATGCGTTGAGCCATAGGACTGTGGCAGAATTGAAGGCAATGTTCGCTCGTTTAAGCTTGTATGACGATGGAAGCTTATTGGCAGAGTTACAAGTGAGACCGACTTGGGTGGAGCAGATTAAGAAGCAGCAGTTGGTAGATGAGTCATTGGTTTCTCGCTACCAGCAAGTTGAGAAGGGGGAAAATCCAGACTTCGAATTAAATGATGATGGGGTTCTCTGTTTTCGAGGAAGAATTTGTATTCTGAAGGACTCTGATTTGAGATTGATGATTTTAAGAGCGGCACATGGTGGACCTTGTGCTATGCATCCAGGAGGGAGTAAGTTGTATCGAGACTTGCGAGAGCTATACTGGTGGCCTGGGCTTAAGCAAGAAGTGACCGAATTTGTAGGAAAATGTTTGATGTGCCAACAAGTAAAAGCCAAGCATTAACTACCTTCAGGATTGTTACAGCCAGTAAAGATACCACTTTGGAAATAGGAAAGGGTGACCATGGATTTTGTGAGTGGCCTGCCATTGACACCATCTAAGAAGGACTCAGTTTGGGTGATTATGGATAGGCTGACGAAATTTGCCCATTTCATTCCTGTCCGAACCGATTACTCACTTCAAAAGTTGGCCAAGTTGTATGTGGCAGAGAGAGTACGATTGCATGGAGTGCCAGTATCGATAATTTCTGATCGAGACCCAAGGTTTACATCTTGGTTTTGGCAGAAGTTGCATGAGGCGTTGGGAACGCGATTGGATTTTAGTACGGCTTTTCACCCTCAGACGGATGGGCAATCAGAGAGGGTCATTCAGATTTTGGAAGACTTGTAGAGGGGTTATGTTATCGACTTTAGGGGCAGTTGGGAGGATTATTTGCCATTGGCGGAGTTTGTGTATAACAACAGTTACCAAGCAAGTATCCAGATGGCTCCTTAGGAGGCACTGTATGAGCGAAAGTGTCGTTCGCCTACTTGTTGGGTAGTGTGGGGAGAAAGGCAACTACTTGGACCGGAATTAGTAGCGGATACTGAAGACAAAGTTAAGGTGATCAGGAACCGGTTAAAAGAGGCAGCGGATCGACAAAAGTGTTATACTGATCTGAAATGTAAAGATATTGAGTGTGCTGTAGGGGACATGGTCTTTTTGAAGGTTTCGCCTTGGAAGAAGATATTGAGATTTGGCAAGAAGGGCAAGTTGAGTTCGTGGTTCATTGGGCCTTATCGGATCCTTAAACGGATAGGGCCGATGGCTTATCAGCTAGAGTTACCTCCAGAGCTGGATCGTATTCACGACATCTTTCATGTGTCCATGCTAAGGCAATATCGTTCTGACCCAACTCATATCTTGCCAGTTGCTGAAATCGAGGTACAGGCAAATTTGACCTTTAAAGAAGAACCTGCGCAAATACTTGACCGTGACGTCAAGGTGTTGAGGAGAAAGTAGGTCCCACAAATGAAGGTACTTCGGAGAAACTATGGCAAAGAGGAAGCTACATGGGAGTCCGAGGAGGTGATGCATCAACAATATCCTCAACTGTTTGGATCAGGTAAAATTTTGAGGCTGAAATTTCTTTAAGGAGGGTAGAGTTGTAACATCTTGATTTTCGGGTTTTTTGTAATTTTCAATGAATTGGTAAAGTTTTTAAAATTTGGTATTTGGTAGTGGAATTCATAATTGGATTATGTAAATGGGCCTAAGGAAGGCCCATGTGTTGGTCAAAACCCGGTAGAATTTTTGAATTTTTAAACTTAAGGAGTTAGAGGCTTTGGATAGGTGGCCTTATTTAAAGATATGGGTAAAATGAAACACAAAAAGAGCCCCTGGCAAAGTGGCTAAGTGACGCCACTAAGGAGCTAAAAAAAAAAGTGGCATGTAAGTGGTTGGGGAGAGCCAAGGTTCGATTCTCTAAGCTGGCAATTGTTGTGTTCTTTTTATGTTTCGAGCAGGTAGGAGTTGGAAGTTGAATGGAACTCTGTTGGGGAGAGTTTGAATCAGTCCAACGCATAGATTAAGGAGTGATAAGGGGAGAGATTTTGGGGATTTGGAGAGAAGTTGAGAGTTGGCCGAATAGTAGGAATTAGAGAGGGGATTTCGGTTAAGGGGTTTTAGGGTAGTATTTTCGGCAATAGGGACTTTAGTTGTACCGTTTTCTTCTATTTCAACATCATAGGCTATTCTTTTCTTCCCTTTCTCTTCTCTAGCCAAAATTATCACCCTTTTTCCATCCATCTTTCTTTTTTTTTCTTTTCTGAAACCAATCTACTATCCCCTTTTTCTCTTCATCACTTTTGCCGAATAGCTACAGGAGCCAAACCTTCTTTATTCTTCACTTGTTGTGGCCGATTTCTATTTTTGCTAAACTCTAAACAGTACACAAGGAAGACTGAGGTAAGTATTCATACTCCAACTGAATCGGTTGTGTAACTATTCAGAAACGCCGAAACCCCTATAGTTTAGGGAGGCTGTCAAATTGAGGTATTGGTCCTACTGGGCCTTTTTCTTTTGATTTTTATGGTTTATGTAGAGAAATAGATAGCTTTGGAGGAGCAGCAAGGCTTGGGGTATCGACTTGGATGAGCTTGAATCGTATCGTCGGATCCTGTGAAGGTGAGTGACCGATGGCCATTAGGGGTTCTTTGGCTGAATGTGGTAAGGTGGATTTTGGGTTGATAAGCATGACTTGTACACTAAGAATGTTGATTATCTAATTGTAGGTTGCCGTGGGAGATTTTGTTAACAAACGTCACAAAACAAGTGTGTAATAACCTCTGTAAGATCTTAGACTAATAATCGCTGAAAAGCCGAAATGCTTAAAATCCAAAAATTTAGGGAACTTGAGATTTTGCATGTGGCTTTTGATACGATAAATATAAAATAATCAGTGTTGGATCAACGGTACAGGTAAGGGCGCAAATTTGTGCGCGATGGTAAGTTGGGCCTCGATGGGCTGGAACTGGGCTTAATGGGCTTCCGGGCCCATTTGGGTAAAATTGATAGAAAGTGGAACTTTGACAAATTGCTTGTTATCACGGATAGAACCGTTGTAAAAGTTGGGTTAAGTGGGCTTAAAGGGCTAAATCGGCATTTGTAGGGCCCATTAGAGGTTTTGGGCCCAAAAGCCCGAATTGGATAAAGTGCGTTGAAATCATTGTTTAAACACTTGAAAGTATTGATAGTTGTTAATGAACATGGAAAACTCATAATATTTGGTAAATTTACGAAATTACCCTTAGAATATGAAAAATGATTGTTTTACCCCTAAGTAAAAATGACTTTAATACCCTTAAGGTTTAATTATGAATGTGATGCATGAGATATTGATATGACATGATATGCGCATGAGATGTTATGTGATGCACATGATATGCTATGATATATTCATTATTATGCATGGGTTGGGTTAATATAAATGGAGGAAGTGCAAAAGGGCTTTGCCCCAGTTTACCAAAAAGGGCTTTGCCCTAATTATTAAAAGAGGCTAGGCCTCCAGTTATATGATAAAGCAGCTATGCTACTAGTGAAGAGTTTGGTTGGGTGGGTTGAGTTATTCCCCACATGATGTGTTGGCTGGTACGGGTGGAGAGTAGCAGATGGCGGGTTGAGTAGTCTCCCCAAATGGGTTGCATACATTTATTGATATTACATGTGATATTGAAATGGGCCTATGGGCCATACCGTTTACAATAAAGGCTTCGGCCCAGTGATATGATTAATGAAAAGGCTTCGCCCAATGAATTAGATAAACGCGGGCTTGACCCGAGATATATGTCGAGACTGAATTTGGGCTTAGGCCCAGTATGGTTGTAACACCCCTTACCCGAGACTGTTGCCAAAATCGAGCACGAGGCATTACTAAACTTAATCTATCACTTAAATAGTTTTAAAATTGTTTATTTAAACTTTTCGAAATGTACTGTCATTCTACGTTGTAGTCGCCTAAAAATTCATATCTTGAGTTTTGAAACTCAAAATTTAGATCCGTAATTTTTTTCTGAAGCTAGACTCATATATCTATCCACTAATTTTTTTCTAGAATTTTTGACTTAGCCAATTAGTACAGTTTATTAGTTAAAGTTACCCCTGTTTCAGAATTCGACTGCACTACCTCTACTTACTACGAACCACTTTTCTCCCTATACAAAATTAATATAACTATACTGTTTGTTTCTATTAAAACTAGATTCAATAAGGATCCTAACCATATAAATTAAACCACCTAATTATTTTTTTACAATTTATGGTGAATTTCCAAAGTTGAAACAGGGGATCTAGAATTTTCTCTGACCCTGTTTCACTAAAACTCAGATATATCATAAAATATAATACCTTTACCTGTTTTTCTTATTCCATAAGAAAATAGACATAATAAGCTTTAATTTCATATATTATTCACCATCAAACCATGTCTCTACTATTTTTACTAATTTTTCAAAATCACATTATTTCTGATACTTGAATCTGTTTTTAAGTTACTTTCACATTTTTCTTAGTTTTCATGTGATAGTTACTACTTATTCATACATACTATTAAACATGTATATCATCAGCCCTTCTATTAGTTAATCACTAGCAAGTATTTACACATCATTCATTGATCATATCATATCAAAAGAAACCAAGTTCCTATACATGCCATACACAAAACTAAACGTCTAACTATACCAATGTGATTTCTTCGATAGTGTGATCGGTCTCCGACGTTTCCTTCGATCCCCGAGTGGCTTGATAAAACTATAAGAAAAAGAAAATAAAGAGAGTAAGCACTAGGCTTAGTAAGCTTACAAGCAAATAAATTACAACATTCAAAGATAATGAATGATTATACATAATGTCACCTAGCCTCATAAACTTTCTTTACTTCTCATTTTCTACCTTCTTCTTTACTTACTTACCTTCTTTCTTACTGACCTTTCACTATTCATAAATATAATCTACCTTCCTTTTGCTGATAATTCATCTGTAATTTAACGTGTACAATGACCCATTGAACCACTTGGAATACTAAGGATCTGGGGTCATTCACGTCTATCAATATCCTGCCAATCACGATGTCTTCGGCATGGACTTACATGAATTATTCTGTCTCCAATGCCATATATATATAATATGGGCTTACATGGCTCATTCCTGTCTCCAAAGCCATATAATGATATGGACTTACATGGCTCATTTCTCTGTCTGTCCCCGTCCCACAACCCCAATATCCTAATATTCCTAAGGTTCAAACGGGGCTTCCTAATGCTTTTTCTCTGTCACTTCGCCTTTAATTTGACTTTAAATATTCTCATAAAATAAGTATATAAATGCTGAAAATTTACAATAATAATGTAAAATAAAAGAATATTGCATTTATTTCTTCAAACTTACCTCGTATGCAAAAATAGCTACTTTTACCATTTCGTCCACAACTTGGTATTTTCTCCATTTTAGCCCGAATTTGAGTTTTTCCTTGCTCTATCATTTAAAATATAGTCTAATTAGGACTCACATTATTCAAATTGACCCAAAATCATATTTTGGCAAAACTACTGATTTGCCCTAAACTTTCGTGATATTTACACTTTTGCCCCAAAGCTCAGTAAATTTAACTTCATCCTATTTTCCTATGTTTTATGACATGCTGGTCATTTTTCCTTCTATGGCAGCATCAAATTCATACTCTAACATGCACTTATGACTATTAGGTATTTTTACCGATTAAGTCGTTTACTCGTTTTGCTTAAAACCGAGTAGTACAAATTGTCTAACATAATTTAAAACCTCATATTCTATCATAAAACATCAAAATACACAAATTTCACCTATGGGTATTTTCCAAATATGAACCCTAACTTAAATTATTGCTAGCATAAGCTTTATCGAGCTAGGGACTCACGAAACGTAAAGAACATTAAAAATGTGGCTTGGAATCACTTACTATGGAGCTTGAAATCTTGAAACAAACCCTAGCTATGGAGAACCCTTGAAATTTCGTTCTAATGAAGAAGATGGACAAAAATTGGCTTTTAATTTTGTTTTTAATTCATTTTAATAACTAAATGACCAAAATGCCCTTACTACTAAACTTTCCAAAAATTCCTTCCATGTCCTAATTTTGTCCATGAAATTAAAATTGGTCAAATTGCTATTTAAGACCTCCTAATTAATATTTCAAAGCAATTTCATACTAAAAACTTCTAGAATGCAAGTTTTGCAAATTATTCGATTTAGTCCTTAATCTCAACTTAAGCACTTTATGCATAGAATTTCTTCACGAACTTTTCACACAATCATGCAAACATATCATAGACCTCAAAATAATAATAAAATAAATTTTTCTACCTCGGATTTGTGGTTTCGCAACCACTATTCCGTTTAGGCCCTATTTCGGGATGTTACATTTCTCCTCCTTTAGGGATTTTCGTCCCCAGAAAATCTTACACAGAAAAAGATTTGGGTCTTGTTTTTTTTGCATAGCCTCTTCGGTTCCCATGTAGCCTCGTCTACCCCATGCCTATTCCATAGTACTTTCACAAGTACAATACTTTTGTTCCTTAATTGCTTTACCTCTCGAGCTAGAATCTTTCTTTGGTTCTTCACCGTAAGTCATGTCTCGATCAATCTCAACCTCTGTCGAGAAATTACATGTGACGGATCTGAGCGATAATGACGTAGCATAGACACATGAAATACATTATGAATCTTCTCTAACTCAATCGGCAAAGCTAACCGATATGCTAATGGTCCGACTCTCTCAATCACTTCAAGCGGTCCAATAAAGCGTGGACTTAGTTTGCCTTTCTTGCCAAATCGAGAACTTTCTTCAACGGGGATACTTTCAAAAAAACTTTGTCACCAACTTGATACTCAATCTCTTTTCTCTTCAAATCTGCATACGACTTTTGTCAATCTGAGGTTGCTTTTAAGCAATCTCGATGATTTTTACTTTCTCTCTGTTTCCTTAACTAGATCAACTCAGTAAATCGATTTCCTTAAGCTCTGTCCAATACAAAGGTGTGCGACATTTACGTCCATACAAACCTTCATAAGGTGCCATCTTCAAACTCGACTGATAACTATTATTGTAGGCAAATTCTACTAATAGTAAATATTTTTTCCCAACTGCCTTGAAATTCCAATACACAGCATCTAAGCATATCTTCAAGTACTGAATAACTCTCTCGATCGACTGCCAAATCGGTTTGAGGATGGAAAGTCGTACTAAAACTCAACTTTGTGCCCAAAGCCTTCTGTAATTTCTTCCAAAACCGTGAAGTAAATCTTGGATCTCTCATGCAAAATAATCGATAATGGCACTCCATGTAGTCTAACTATCTCTGAAATGTATAACTCAGCCAACTTGTCAAATGAGTAATCCATACGGATTGGGATAAAATGAGCCGACTTAGTTAACTTATCAATCACAACCCATATTGCATCTTTGTTTCTCGATGTAAATGGCAATCCTGTCACAAAATCTATAGTAACTCGATCCCATTTCCACTCGGGGACTATACAGTGCAATAAACTGAAGGTACCGATGTTCGGCCTTTACTGTTGTGGATCAAACATCTAGAAACAAACTCAAAATGCCCTTCTCATTCCTACCCACTGACAGTAGGATATCATCATTTAACCCATCCTCAAACCTTTTACACATGATAGCCTCTGTGGACACACATTCTTGAGCATATTTACTGAGCCTGACAAATTCACGCTCATAATCGGTCACCGTCATATTGCCTTGTTTCAATTCCAGGAATTCTTTTCTCTTCTGGTCAATAAACCTCTGACTGATGTACTTTTTACGAAATTCCTCCTGAAAGAAATCCCAAGTGACCCTCTCCTTTGGTACAACTGATATAAGTGTCTTCCACCAGTAGTAGGCTGAGTCTCCAAAAAGTGATACTACACATTTCATACATTCCTCGGGTGTACAAGATAATTCGTCAAAGACTCTGATAGTATTTTCTAACCAAAATTCTCTCTTTTCGCATCATCATCTTTTGTTGCTCGAAATTCTTACGCCTTGTTTCTGATTCTATCAATCGGTGGCTTTTCTCTTATCATTGTACCTGTGACTAGGGAAGCTTGAGCTACATGGGTAGCTTTGAGAATCATGAGGGGGTGGAGGTCTAACTCCGGATTCGGAACCGAACGAACTCGGCAAACCAATCATTCAAAGCTTGGAAGAGAGCTTCTCGAGTCACTCCTCCCTGATTAACTGTTACTGGCCTATTCTCATATGGCGCTACCCCTTCCACGGGAGCAGGCGCATTACTTCCTACATCATCATCACCAGCTCACTCGGGATCCATTACAATAAAACAAAATATTTAAAAATCGTCAGGAGTCATCACACTATCAAAATACAGGTATGGCATGTATAGCTAGACTTTTACTCACACTAACTATTCCGAGAACCGACTAAACCTGCTCTGATACCAATAAATGTAACACCCCTTACCCGAGACTGTTGCCAAAATCGAGCACGAGGCATTACTAAACTTAATCTATCACTTAAATGGTTTTAAAATTGTTTATTTAAACTTTTTGGAATGTGCTGTCATTCTATGTTGTAGTCGCCTAAAAATTCATATCTTGAGTTCTGAAACTCAAAATTTAGATCCGTAATTTTTTTCTGAAACTAGACTCATATATCTATCCACTAATTTTTTCTAGAATTTTTGACTTAGCCAATTAGTACAGTTTATTAGTTAAAGTTACCCCTGTTTCAGAATTTGACTGCACTGACCTCTACTTACTACGAACCACTTTTCTCCCTATAAAAAATTAATATAACTATATTGTTTGTTTCTATTAAAACTAGATTCAATAAGGATTCTAACCATATAAATTAAACCACCTAATTATTTTTTTACAATTTATGGTGAATTTCCAAAGTTGAAACAGGGGATCTAGAATTTTCTCTGACCCTATTTCACTAAAACTCAGATATGTCATAAAATATAATACCTTTACCTGTTTTTCTTATTCCATAAGAAAATAGACATAATAATCTTTAATTTCATATATTATTCACCATCAAACCATGTCTCTACAATTTTTACTAATTTTTCAAAATCACATTATTTCTGATACTTGAATCTGTTTTTAAGTTACTTTCACATTTTTCTTAGTTTTCATGTGATAGTTACTACTTATTCATACATACTATTAAACATGTATATCATCAGCCCTTCTATTAGTTAATCACTAGCAAATATTTACACATCATTCATTGATCATATCATATCAAAAGAAACCAAGTTCCTATACATGCCATACACAAAACTAAACGTCTAACTATACCAATGTGATTTCTTCGATAGTGTGATCGGGTCTCCGACGTTTCCTTCGATCCCAGTGGCTTGATAAAAACTATAAGAAAAAGAAAATAAAGAGAGTAAGCACTAGGCTTAGTAAGCTTACAAGCAAATAAATTACAACATTCAAAGATAATGAATGATTATACATAATGTCACCTAGCCTTATAAACTTTCTTTACTTCTCATTTTCTACCTTCTTCTTTACTTACTTACCTTCTTTCTTACCTGACCTTTCACTATTCATAAATATAATCTACCTTCCCTTTGCTGATAATTCACTGTAATTTAACGTGTACAATGACCCATTGAACCACTCGGAATACTAAGGATCTTGGGGTCGTTCACGTCTATCAATATCCTCGCTAATGCGATGTCTTCGACATGGACTTACATGAATTATTCCTGTCTCCAATGCCATATATATATAATATGGGCTTACATGGCTCATTCCTGTCTCCAAAGCCATATAACTGATATGGACTTACATGGCTCATTTCTCTGTCCGTCCCTGTCCCACAACCCCAATATCCTAATATTCCTAAGGTTCAAACGGGGCTTCCTAATGCTTTTTCTCTGTCACTTACCTTTAATTTGACTTTAAATATTCTCATAAAATAAGTATATAAATGCTGAAAATTTACAATAATAATGTAAAATAAAAGAATATTGCATTTATTTCTTCAGAAACTTACCTCGTATGCAAAAATAGCTACTTTTACCATTTCGTCCACAACTTGGTATTTTCTCCATTTTAGCCCGAATTTCAGTTTTCCTTGCTCTATCATTTAAAATATAGTCTAATTAGGACTCACATTATTCAAATTGACCCAAAATCATATTTTGGCAAAACTACTGATTTGCCTCTAAACTTCGCATATTTACACTTTTGCCCCAAAGCTCGTAAATTTAACTTCATCCTATTTTCTTATGTTTTATGACATGCTGGTCATTTTTCCCTTCTATGGCAGCATCAAATTCATACTCTAACATGCACTTATGACTATTAGGTTTTTTACCGATTAAGTCGTTTTACTCGTTTTTGCTTAAAACCGAGTAGTACAAATTGTCTAACATAATTTAAAACCTCATATTCTATCATAAAACATCAAAATACACAAATTTCACCTATGGGTATTTTTCCAAATATGAACCCTAACTTAAATTATTGCTAGCATAAGCTTTATCGAGCTACCGGGACTCCGAAAACGTAAAGAACATTAAAAATAGGGCTTGGAATCACTTACTATGGAGCTTGAAAGCTTGAAACAAACCCTAGCTATGGAGAACCCTTGAAATTTCGTTCTAATGAAGAAGATGGACAAAAATTGGCTTTTAATTTTGTTTTTAATTCATTTTAATAACTAAATGACCAAAATGCCCTTACTACTAAACTTTCCAAAAATTCCTTCCATGTCCTAATTTTGTCCATGAACTTAAAATTGGTCAAATTGCTATTTAAGACCTCCTAATTAATATTTCAAAGCAATTTCATACTAAAAACTTCTAGAATGCAAGTTTTGCAAATTATTCGATTTAGTCCTTAATCTCAACTTAAGCACTTTATGCATAGAATTTCTTCACGAACTTTTCACACAATCATGCAAACATATCATAGACCTCAAAATAATAATAAAATAAATTTTTCTACCTCGGATTTGTGGTTTCGCAACCACTATTCCGTTTAGGCCCTATTTCGGGATGTTACATTTCTCCCCTCCTTTAGGGATTTTCGTCCCAAAATCTTACACATGAAAAGATTTGGGTCTTGTTTTGCATAGCCTCTTCGGGTTCCCATGTAGCCTCGTCTACCCCATGCCTATTCCATAGTACTTTCACAAGTACAATACTTTTGTTCCTTAATTGCTTTACCTCTCGAGCTAGAATCTTTCTTGGTTCTTCACCGTAAGTCATGTCCGATCAATCTCAACCTCATGCGAGAAATTACATGTGACGGATCTGAGCGATAATGACGTAGCATAGACACATGAAATACATTATGAATCTTCTCTAACTCAATCGCAAAGCTAACCGATATGCTAATGGTCCGACTCTCTCAATCACTTCAAACGGTCCAATAAAACGTGGACTTAGTTTGCCTTTCTTGCCAAATCGAGAACTTTCTTCAACGGGGATACTTTCAAAAAAACTTTGTCACCAACTTGATACTCAATCTCTTTTCTCTTCAAATCTGCATACGACTTTTATGCATGCGAGGTCGCTTTTAAGCAATCTCTCGATGATTTTTACTTTCTCTTACTGTTTCCTTAACTAGATCAACTCAGTAAATCTGATTTCCCTTAAGCTCTGTCCAATACAAAGGTGTGCGACATTTACGTCCATACAAAGCTTCATAAGGTGCCATCTTCAAACTCGATGATAACTATTATTGTAGGCAAATTCTACTAATAGTAAATATTTTTTCCCAACTGCGCCTTGAAATTCCAATACACACAGCATCTAAGCATATCTTCAAGTACTGAATAACTCTCTCATTGTGAATCGGTTTGAGGATGGAAAGTCAGACTAAAACTCAACTTTGTGCCCAAAGCCTTACGTAATTTCTTCCAAAACCGTGAAGTAAATCTTGGATCTCATGCTCAAATAATCGATAATGGCACTCCATGTAGTCTAACTATCTCTCAAATGTATAACTCACCAACTTGTCAAATGAGTAATCCATACGGATTGGGATAAAATGAGCCGACTTAGTTAACTTATCAATCACAACCCATATTGCATCTTTGTTTCTCGATGTAAATGGCAATCTGTCTACAAAATCTATAGTAACTCGATCCCATTTCCACTCGGGGACTAGCACAGTCGCAATAAACTCGAAGGTACTGATGTTCGGCCTTTACTGTGAGCAGATCAAACATCTAGAAACAAACTCAAATGCCCTTCTCATTCCTACCCACCGACGAGAGGATATCATCATTTAACCCATCCTCAAACCTTTTACACATGATAGCCTCTGTGGACACACATTCTTGAGCATATTTATCGAGCACGACAAATTCACGCTCATAATCGGTCACCGTCATATTGCCTTGTTTCAATTCAGAATTCTTTTCTCTTACGGTCAATAAACCTCGATCGATGTACTTTTACGAAATTCCTCCCGAAAGAAATCCCAAGTGACCCTCTCCTTTGGTACAAGCGATATAAGTGTCTTCCACGATGAGTAGGTGAGTCTCCAAAAGTGATACTACACATTTCATACATTCCTCGGTGTACAAGATAATTCGTCAAAGACTCGATAGTATTTTCTAACCAAAATTCGCTCTTTGCATCATCATCTTTGTTGCTCGAAATTCTTCTGCCCCTTGTTTCCTGATTCTATCAACTGGTGGCTTTTCTCTTATCATTGTACCTGTGACTAGGGAAGCTTGAGCTACATGGGTAGCCTGAGAATCATGAGGGGGTGGAGGTCTAACTACCGGATTCGTACGAACGAACTCGGCAAACCAATCATTCAAAGCTTGGAAGAGAGCTTCTCGAGTCACTCCTCCCTGATTAACTGTTACTGGCCTATTCTCATATGGCGCTACCCCTTCCACGGGAGCAGGCGCATTACTTCCTACATCATCATCACCAGCTCACTCGGGATCCATTACAATAAAACAAAATATTTAAAAATCGTCAGGAGTCATCACACTATCAAAATACAGGTATGGCATGTATAGCTAGACTTTTACTCACACTAACTATTCCGAGAACCGACTAAACCTGCTCTGATACCAATAAATGTAACACCCCTTACCCGAGACTGTTGCCAAAATCGAGCACGAGGCATTACTAAACTTAATCTATCACTTAAATGGTTTTAAAATTGTTTATTTAAACTTTTTGGAATGTGCTGTCATTCTATGTTGTAGTCGCCTAAAAATTCATATCTTGAGTTCTGAAACTCAAAATTTAGATCCGTAATTTTTTTCTGAAACTAGACTCATATATCTATCCACTAATTTTTTTCTAGAATTTTTGACTTAGCCAATTAGTACAGTTTATTAGTTAAAGTTACCCCTGTTTCAGAATTTGACTGCACTGACCTCTACTTACTACGAACCACTTTTCTCCCTATAAAAAATTAATATAACTATATTGTTTGTTTCTATTAAAACTAGATTCAATAAGGATTCTAACCATATAAATTAAACCACCTAATTATTTTTTTACAATTTATGGTGAATTTCCAAAGTTGAAACAGGGGATCTAGAATTTTCTCTGACCCTATTTCACTAAAACTCAGATATGTCATAAAATATAATACCTTTACCTGTTTTTCTTATTCCATAAGAAAATAGACATAATAATCTTTAATTTCATATATTATTCACCATCAAACCATGTCTCTACGATTTTTACTAATTTTTCAAAATCACATTATTTCTGATACTTGAATCTGTTTTTAAGTTACTTTCACATTTTTCTTAGTTTTCATGTGATAGTTACTACTTATTCATACATACTATTAAACATGTATATCATCAGCCCTTCTATTAGTTAATCACTAGCAAATATTTACACATCATTCATTGATCATATCATATCAAAAGAAACCAAGTTCCTATACATGCCATACACAAAACTAAACGTCTAACTATACCAATGTGATTTCTTCGATAGTGTGATCGGGTCTCCGACGTTTCCTTCGATCCCCGAGTGGCTTGATAAAACTATAAGAAAAAGAAAATAAAGAGAGTAAGCACTAGGCTTAGTAAGCTTACAAGCAAATAAATTACAACATTCAAAGATAATGAATGATTATACATAATGTCACCTAGCCTTATAAACTTTCTTTACTTCTCATTTTCTACCTTCTTCTTTACTTACTTACCTTCTTTCTTACCTGACCTTTCACTATTCATAAATATAATCTACCTTCCCTTTTGCTGATAATTCACTGTAATTTAACGTGTACAATGACCCATTGAACCACTCGGAATACTAAGGATACTGGGGTCGTTCTGTCTATCAATATCCTCGCCAATGCGATGTCTTCGACATGGACTTACATGAATTATTCCTGTCTCCAATGCCATATATATATAATATGGGCTTACATGGCTCATTCCTGTCTCCAAAGCCATATAACTGATATGGACTTACATGGCTCATTTCTGTCACGTCCCTGCTGCTCACAACCCCAATATCCTAATATTCCTAAGGTTCAAACAGGGCTTCCTAATGCTTTTTCTCTGTCACTTCGCCTTTAATTTGACTTTAAATATTCTCATAAAATAAGTATATAAATGCTGAAAATTTACAATAATAATGTAAAATAAAAGAAGATTGCATTTATTTATCAGAAACTTACCTCGTATGCAAAAATAGCTACTTTTACCATTTCGTCCACAACTTGGTATTTTCTCCATTTTAGCCCGAATTTCAGTTTTCCTTGCTCTATCATTTAAAATATAGTCTAATTAGGACTCACATTATTCAAATTGACCCAAAATCATATTTTGGCAAAACTACAGTTTTGCCCCTAAACTTTCGTGATATTTACACTTTTGCCCCAAAGCTCGTAAATTTAACTTCATCCTATTTTCTTATGTTTTATGACATGCTGGTCATTTTTCCCTTCTATGGCAACATCAAATTCATACTCTAACATGCACTTATGACTATTAGGTATTTTCTGGATTAAGTCGTTTTACTCGCTTTTGCTTAAAATCGAGTAGTACAAATTGTCTAACATAATTTAAAACCTCATATTCTATCATAAAACATCAAAATACACAAATTTCACCTATGGGTATTTTTCCAAATATGAACCCTAACTTAAATTATTGCTAGCATAAGCTTTATCGAGCTACCGGGACTCCGAAAACGTAAAGAACATTAAAAACGGGGCTTGGAATCACTTACTATGGAGCTTGAAAGCTTGAAACAAACCCTAGCTATGGAGAACCCTTGAAATTTCGTTCTAATGAAGAAGATGGACAAAAATTGGCTTTTAATTTTGTTTTTAATTCATTTTAATAACTAAATGACCAAAATGCCCTTACTACTAAACTTTCCAAAAATTCCTTCCATGTCCTAATTTTGTCCATGAACTTAAAATTGGTCAAATTGCTATTTAAGACCTCCTAATTAATATTTCAAAGCAATTTCATACTAAAAACTTCTAGAATGCAAGTTTTGCAAATTATTCGATTTAGTCCCTAATCTCAACTTAAGCACTTTATGCATAGAATTTCTTCACGAACTTTTCACACAATCATGCAAACATATCATAGACCTCAAAATAATAATAAAATAAATTTTTCTACCTCAAATTTGTGGTTTCGCAACCACTATTCTGTTTAGGCCCTATTTCGGGATGTTACAATGCTGGTTTTAGTTTGGGCTCTGAAAGGGGCTTGTTGCACACTGAGTTTCCAAACTCACCCCCTTTCCTTATCTTTGCAGGTGAGCCTTGATATGGAGACTTGGGGCCAGAGGGGATTCAGAGTGGCCAGGGTGATCGCTTTTGAACCTTGCAATAAATAACCGGTTTTCTTCCTAATTTATTTTAACTATTATTACTATTTATTCATGGGTTGTAATAAGGCCATTTTAACTATTTTTCTTGGGTTATTTTATTTTTAATAATTCTATACTTTTCTGGTAATAATTTAAAATAGGTAAGAATGTGTTTTCAAAATAATATCCGTTTTCAAAATAACGCAACGATTCAATTAATCGATCTATCTAGAATATACTTAAATAAATTTTGACTCTTTTACCAAAGTGTGGCAATGGTTGAGGGCATGTCTAGGATTGGATCCAATCGAGAGCTTGGTACTTAAGAAACCTTCATGGTTCACCTCCTCTGGTTCAGATACCTACCTGGTGCATAGCTTCCATTCACTTTGCTAATTTAGCAAAGACTATCTTTTAAAATGCTAAGAAGGGCATAGGTAGAGACATGGGTTTTTAAAACTTTAGTGTGACTCGTCAGATTCGGCCATAACGTCTGGGCCGGGTTTGGGGTGTTACATTTTTTTTAAGAACAAGTCAAATAACATAAACTAACTATTAAGAACAAGACATAGCTAAAAAATTTATTCAAATCAAATCTCGACAAAAATAGGGATCAAATTAATTTAGGGGATTTCAACAATAATGGGTTAAGGGTTAATATTAAGGGTAATACAAGGAATGGCTTGTTAGGCTCAAAGGGGTTTACTAAGGGTTAATCGTGGAGGTATGCTGTTCATGGCATGAGTGGGTTAATCCTAAGTGCCTCTATCATCTTGACATATCAAATCAAAGGTGTGGTCTTGACATGCATAATCAAGCAAGTTCTAGAATAACAATTCAATATTGACACACTCAAAACAATAATAAAAGTGAGCATGAAAGAATTAATAGATGCTCTTTTAGGCTTAATAATCTCACAAAAATTATGGCTTTTTTTATGTTTAAACTTGTGGAATTCAATTCAAGATAATACTTAGACTTGGGGAAACAACTTAAGATTTTAGATTCTTAAAAATCAACTTATCATGCTTAATTCTCTAATGTCTTAAAGTTTAAATAATCAATGCATGAATTCCTATGTTTTAGTTCAAGATATATCAATATAAATAATAAGTCAATCAAAATTCATCCTAAACATGATATGAGAGATTTACAAGAGAACAAGGCAACATTCAGGGATTTTTCTGATAATGAAATGAGAACCCCCCCCACACTTAAGATGTACATTGCCCTCAATGTACAAAGATAGATATATAGAAAAATATGAAATCATAAGATAGGGAGAGAAGTGAAACTTCCTGAATGTTGAATGAATGAACTCTCTAGTTTGGCGAAAGCAAGGATTGACAATAGAGTTGGAAGTA
The DNA here is from genome assembly GCA_025698475.1 of Gossypium anomalum. Lineage (NCBI taxonomy): Eukaryota > Viridiplantae > Streptophyta > Magnoliopsida > Malvales > Malvaceae > Gossypium > Gossypium anomalum. The sequence goes on from CM046968.1 coordinate 22,746,826, forward strand.
AGGCATGATTCTGAGGAAGAAATAATCTGATAATAATCATAAAGATAAGCTGCGTTTAAAGAAGACGTGAATCATTCAAAAATAACTAAAAATAAAAGTAAAAATAAGAGAAATAATCTAATTTTGTGAGTGGCACGGCCATCTCACACGCCCGTGTGGTTCGTGTTTAGCCCGTGTTTGTCGCGAATTGGAAGTTTGTCACACAGCCTTAAGACACGCCCGTGTGTCTTGGCTCTGTGGCTGCATGATTGTAACGCATGACCGTGTGCGATCTAGTTCGCTTCTCCCATGCCCATGTACCTATGCACATGCCCGTGTTATTTTGGCAATGTCGACCACAGGCGTTAGGCACGGGCGTGTCACTCACCCGTGTCAATTTGGCAAGTTTGCCTACAGCCTGCTCACACGGCCGTAGGGCTTTATCGCATCCCGTGTTTTGGGAAAACTTTTACTCTGTTTTCACACGGTCGTGTCTATTCTCGTGTCATGAGCACGGCCTAAAGCACGGCCGTGTGGATGGCCGTGTGGGTTTTTTGGACCTATGTTCAAAGGTTCAGTTAGTGGTCTAAATATTAAAAATTTTAAAATTTAAATAAAATTTAAATAAATGAACACTGTTAGTACTCGGGTTTTCTCCCGAGAAGCGCTTGTTTATAGTCTCAGCTCGACTTACCTCTCCGTTGAATGGTCATGGTGGTTCGAGGAGTTTATACTCCTTATTCCTGTTATCAACCTCATCAAAATAAGGTTTTAGATGGGTGTTGTTTACCTTAAAAGAGCCGAACTTAGGATGACTTACCTTAACTGTAACGAATGGAAAAATACTAAGTACCGTAAGAGGGATTTCTTCATTCAGTTTTACAGTGACAATGTGAGGATCTGCAGCATCTAATAAGACTTTATCTCCAACCTTAAGTTGATTTGGAGAGGTATCGAACTCGTTCTGACGTAGTTTTATGATCGTGATTTTCCGTGATAAGTTTTATAAATTTATAATTAATCGCTCTTGAAACTAACTATTATCACGACGTAGGCAAGTGTACCTATCGAACAGTAGTATAGCTTTAGTAAGACCGGATTGTCAAACCCAAAGGACTAAAAGTACTAGTAATGACTATCTTTTTATTATCTAGCCTAAGAAATAAAGGGGTTTGTTTTAACTAATTAATTAAACTAAGAAATTGCAGAAAATAGAATTGGGAAACTACTTTTGGGAAAACGATTGATTAAGGACAATACCTAAGGAAAAATCCACCTAGACTTTTAATTGTTATTCTGGCTCCGAACCGGATGATTTATTCATTAAACTTGTTCCGTAGAAATCCCTAAGTTATGTTATTATCCCTATTCAAGACTAATAACGTCTAATCCCTAGATTAAATAACTGAGACTTTTCTCTAATTAACACCTTAGGGTTGCATTAACTCATTCTATGGATTCCTTTATTAGGTTTCACCCTAATTCGGAAAAATCTTGTCACCCTATCTCTAGGCGCACAATCAACTCCGCTTAATTATGGCAAAGTTACTCTTAGTCAGAGTCTATTCCTCCTCCAACTAAGAGTAGTAACTTGAAGTGATATCCTGAAATACCAAAACAAGAATTAAGAACACATAATTAAGAACAAGTTAAATATTTATCATACGATTCAGAAAATAATAACAAGATTCATCTTAGGTTTCATCCCCCTTAGGTATTTAGGGGTTTAGTTCATAACTAAATAAGAAAACATCTCAGAATAATAAAGATTACAAAACATAAAGAAAACCCAAAACTCCTGAAAGGCAAATTGAGGAGAAATCTTCAGTCATGATGGTGAATCCAGCTTTTGAGATGGATCAATCGGATTTCTTGGAGTAATCCCTTACTCTCTATTCTCCGTCTCCCTTTTCTTCCTCCTCTGAGGTGTATTTATAGGTTTTGGAATGCCTAAGAACCCTCAAAAGTGGCCTTTTCTGAATTGGACTCAAGTTAGGCTCGACAAGGACACGCCCGTGTGTCTTAGTCGCGTGAGATTACTTCAGGCCGTGTTCGAGCCTGTTAGATTGGCACGGGTGTGTGTTCTACCCGTGTGAGTCGTGCTTTTAATTCTGCCAAATTGACACAGCCATGTGAGAAGGTCCAGGCCGTGTTGATTTCGTACTTTGGCCCATTTTCTCTATTTTTTGGCCCGTTTCTCGTTCCTTTCACTCTCCTATGCTTACCTAAGTGTAAAACATTAAATTAAGGCATTAGGAGCATCGAATTCACTAATTCTAAGGTAACATCATTCATAAAATGCGTTAAGCATGGGGTAAAAATATGTATAAATTACGGTTTACCAAATGCCCCTATACTTAAGCATTTGTTTGTCCTCAAGCAAAATCCTCAAGTCATAATTAAAAATTCCTTTTTCTCAACTTATAATTCCTATCAATAATATCTCAAACCATCTCATAAGTAATCATACATTGAGAATTCAACTAAAAGAACATTAAAGCTTCAAACATTCCAAATTGAGTATTTAATCATGAAAAACTTAGGCATTTCCCTTCATCTTAGTAGTTATCATTGATTCTGAACCTCACAGAGTTTAACATCCTCACTAAAGATTCACTCAAATCACTCGAAGTGTTTAAGGACAATGAAATTAGCACTCATCAGTCAATATGAAAAGTTATTGCCATAGGCATTCATGAAAATCAAATCTCAACCACTATAAATCGAGATGATACATCAATCAAAAGGTCTTTAAAAGGTTGTAACGAGGCTTGGTTAAGGGCGTGGTCACAAGCTGAAAGAAAAGGTTAGATTCTAGATTGATTTGAAAAATTACTTAACTAGAAAAATATTTAGTCATCACTTGCGTACAACATAGCTTCTTCTCTAACTATGGAATTTGAATAATGAAGCTTATAAACAGAAGATAACTACTAATATGTAAACATGTTTTTTTTTAAGAACAAGTTAAATAACATAGACTAACTATTAAGAACAAGACATAGCTAAGATATTTATTCAACTCAAATCTTGATAAAAATAGGGTTCAAATTAATTTAAGATCGAAAACATGCCCGTTTGACATACACCATAAGTAGTAGACTTCGTGGGTAGTGACGACACCGATGCTCTCTCTTCACCCTATTAAAGTGTGAGATAGAATAGAATGGAGATACCTTAAGGACGGAGGGAGAGATAATGCCTTGGTGCGACTGAGGTCGTAGGCGTCCCAGCAACGTGAAGGAGAACGATGAATGTGGCGGTCGAGAGCATGTAAGTCATTCTCCTCTCTGAACTCCTTGGTATATAAACCCAACGTAGTGTCGAATTCTAGGACGCTTAATTGGCAGACTAATCCGCCTAAGCAAAACTGGACTGTGCCGGGATCATTGTAGTTTGTCATTACCGTTTGAAGATGGAACGTGGAGCATAGTTCCATCATCAGCTTTAAATATGTTGGCTCGATGGTCCCAAAGAATAGTTCCCACGGATCGGTGGTAAGGAGAGTCCGAACTGCACCAGCCAATTGCACTTGTTCGACAGCAGCCCAGTCGATACATCGGCCCGCTGTTAAAGGTCGGGCCCGTAGTATTTGAAAGAGCTCTTCTTGGGGCCCGTTGGGAAACTGTAGGAAAGGATGGTAAATTTCTGTGGTTAGGCCCGAGGAAGATGATGCTCCTTTCCTTTTCTTGGAAGTAGGGACGGCGGTTTTCTTCCCTCGTGAAGATGACATAGTGAACCTAAATTTTGAACCATTAAGTCGTCTCAAAAAGTGAACAAGGTAGAATGCAACTAAAATTAAAAAGGAAAAAACCATGAATATGTTCAGCCACAATTACTAAAATTACTAAGTTCAATAGCATATTTTTGTAGCATGAACATTGTGTGTGAGTAAAAATGACAAAGACTAGAATGCAACCTATTATATATATGAGAGGATGGCACACAAAAGGGATGAAAATTTCAACTACCCTAATCATGCATATTTGCTTCTAACTAATCAAATGGAGTAAAGAAATCATTCAATGGGTGAGAATTTTAATATGAAAAAGAGAAAAAATATGATGGGTATTCTAGATTATGACATTTAAATGATAAAAATATAAAGATAAAATCAAAAACTTGCATATTATCATAATAAATAGCCCTAGAAATTAGTAAAATAGACAAGGAAGAAATAAACAAACGCTAGGAAGAGGAGAAAAAGTGTCAAAAATGTTGTTGGAAGTGGCGCACGAGCGTGGCAAGGAGGCCGTGTGGACTCGTAACGGCTAGGGTTAGGGTTTTTAAGTGGGGAAGACAATTAATAGTGCAGCCTATTTATAGATTTTGGGGCACACGGCTAGGGGACACGCTCGTGTGCCCTAAGTTCAGCCAGTGTGTTTCGCATTTTTCTTATTTTGGCACGTTTGAAATTCGACATACGCCCATGTACTATGGGCGTGTTGGTGCACACGACCATGTCAAACGACCGTGTCTAGCTTCGTTTCCTTCTCCCATGCCCGTGTTAATTTGACAGGTTCAACCACGGTTGTTCGACACGGGCGTGTCGCACGCCCGTGTTAGTTTCTCAGTTTCAACCATAGTCCTAAGGCAAGGGCGTGTCACATGCCCGTATTATTTTGACAGGTTTGCCCACGACCATGTCGCACGACCGTGGTGATTTATCGCAGCCCGTGTTTTGAGGAAATTTTTGTCTTGTTTCCACACAGTCCTAAGCACGCCCGTGAGCTTGGCTGTGTCTCTGTGGTGTACCTGTTTTCAAGAGCTCCGTTAGTAGGTTAGGTGTTTAAACACTAAAATTTAAAGAAGTTAATATAATTAGTGCTCGGATTGCCTCCCGAGAAGCGCTTATTTATAGTCTAAGCTCGACTTACCTCTCCGTTGGATGGTCATGGTGGTTTAAGGATTTCATACTCCTCATTCCTGTTATCAATCTTATCAAAATAAGGTTTTAGACGGGTGTTGTTTACCTTAAAAGTGCCGAGCTTGTGATGACTTACCTTCACTGTACCGAATGGGAAAAGACTAAGTACCGTAAGAGGGATTTCTTCATTCGAGTTGGTGGTGGCAATGTGAGGATTTGCAGCATCTAGTAAGACTTTATCTCTAACCTTAAGTTGATTTGGAGAGGTATCGAGCTTGTTCTGGCGTAGATCTGGTTTATCATGTGTTCTTGGTTTATGTGCTCACCATTCATCTAGCTCCTCTATTTGTAGCCTTCGTTCTTCATGAATGGGTCCTCTATTTTTGCTGGAACATGGCTCGTGAACTTCTTTCAAACTCAATTTCTGCAAAGTAGGTTGCGTCATATTATCAGTTTTAGTAGACTGGTATGGACAATTACCTTCAATATTTGATGTGTTGCTAGAATTACAAGCTTGAAGGGTGATCATTTCGTCTTCCACACGAAGTGTGAGCTCACTTGTGCCAACATCAATAATTGTTTCAGCAGTTTCTAAAAAGGGCCTCTATAAAATCAAAGGGGTATCGTTATCCTCCTCTATGTCTAGAACAACGAAATCAACGGGAAATATGAACTTATCTATTTTCACTAGTACATATTTAATAATATCCTTAGGAAATCTTATAGTTTTATCTGCCAATTGAATGCTTATCCTAGTTTGTTTAGGTTTCCCAAGACCTAGTTGCTTAAACATTTTGTAAGGCATGATGTTAATACTAGCCCCTAAATCTGCTAATGCATTATTCACATCTAAACTACCAATTAAGCAAGGAATTGTAAAACTCCCTGAATCTTTCAATTTGTGGGGTAGCTTATTCTGTAGAATAGCTGAGCAAACTGCGTTTAGCTCCACATGCGACGCCTCATCCAACTTTCACTTATTTGCTAAAAGCTCTCTTAAAAATTTCATTGCATTCGGCATCTACGACAGAGCTTCAATAAACGGTAAGTTAATATGTAATTTTTTCAAAAGTTTAAGGAATTTACCCAATTGTTCATCTGAGCGGTCTTTCCTTGTCGCGTTAGGGCATGGGACACGAGGTTTGTATTCTACATTCATCGTTTTGTTTTCACTATGACTTACCTTACATTTATCCTTACTCACCACAGTTTCTTGCATCAATTCTGGCTCAGGCTCACCGAATCCTTCTTTATCTTGAACATTAATTGCGTTGAGCTGTTCCCTTGGGTTGGGTTCAGTATTACTTGGCAAGCTACCTTGTGGTCGTTCGGAGATTAGTTTGGAAAGCTGGCCTATCTGAGTTTCGAGCTCTTGGATCGATGCTTGTTGATTTTTAAGTGCTGTCTCGGTATTCTGGAAACGGGTTTGTAACACCGAGATGAATTTGGATAGCATCTCCTCAAGGTTCGGTTTCTTCTCTTGTTGATAAGGTGGCTGTTGGAAGCCTGAGAGTGGTGGTGGTCTCTGATTTCCTTGTCCTCCCCATGAGAAGTTTGGGTGATTCCTTCAACCTGAGTTATAGGTGTTACTGTAAGGATTATTTTGAGATCGAGGATTATTACCCATATAATTTAATTGCTCGTTCTCCATGGTGTGGCCATAGGGTTGGTATTCTGGATTACTTGATCCACCTCCACTCGCTTCACATTGCATTAGTGGGTGAACCTGCGTAGAACCAAGTAAACCATCAATCTTTTTATTTAAAAGTTCTACCTGATTTGACATCATAATAACCGAGTCGATGTTATAAATGCCTGCTGTTTTTGTTGGCTTAGTCCTCATGACTTGCCACTGATAGTTATTCAGTGACATCTCCTCAATAAATTCGTAAGCCTCTTCAGGTGATTTGTTGTTGATGGTTCCACCAGCAGCTGCGTCAATCATCTATCTTGTCGAGGGATTCACAACATTGTAGAACGTTTGAACTTGCAGCCATAGAGGTAACCCGTGGTGAGGGCACCTTCGTAGTAGGTCTTTGTATCACTCACATGCATTGTAAAGTGTTTCTAACTCCATCTGCACAAAAGAAGAGATATCATTAGGTAACTTAGCCGTTTTAGCCAGCGAAAAATATTTCAGTAAAAATTTTTCGGTCATTTGTGCCCAAATAGTGATGGACCCTCATGGTAATGAGTTCAACCACTGTTTAGCTTTGTTCCTCAGTGAGAAAGGGAATAACTGAAAACGAATGGCATCATCAGAAACACCATTAATTTTGAAAGTGTCGTAAAATTCAGAAAATTTACCAAGTGTTAGGATTCTCATCCTGCAAACCATCAAATTGAACAAACTGCTGTATCATTTGAATCGTGTTAGGTTTCAGTTCAAAATTATTTGCAGCATAGTAGGCCTAACTATACTTGACTCAGTTCCTGTTCATGTAGGTTTAGCATAATCATACATAGTACGAGGAGCAGGATTCTGATTTGCTAATTCAGCGGGTATTGCTAGAGGTAGCTGATTGTCTTGATTTTTAGTCATCTCCTCGGTTGTAGTTGAGATATCATCCTCTTACTCTTCCTCTATGTATCTTAAGCTTCACCTTATTTCTCGTCAGTTTCTACGACCTATGCAATCGATCTCTTCATCAAAAAGCAGTGGTCCTGATGGGTTTCTTCTAGTCATAAACTGTAAGAACCTGCCAGAAGAAAGAAATAGAAAATTAGTAAATTAGCACAAAATAAAGTTAAATTGCAGGAAAGATAAATGGCTAAAGCAATAAAAATTGAGTGTTCCTAATATCTTAGTCCCCAACAACGATGCCAAAAACTTGATCATGATTTTCCGTGAAAAGTTTTATAAATTTATAATTAATTGCTCTTGAAACTAACTATTATCACGACGTAGGCAAGTGTACCTATCGAACAGTAGTATAGCTTTAGCAAGACCGGATTGTCGAACCCAAAGGACTAAAAGTACTAGTAATGACTGTCTTTTTATTATCTAACCTAAGAAATAAAGGGGTTTGTTTTAACTAATTACTTAAACTAAGAAATATCAGAAAATAGAATTGGGAAATTACTTCTGGGAAAACGATTGATTAAGGACAATACCTAAGGAAAAATACACCTAGACTTTTACTTGTTATTCTGGCTCCGAACTGGACGATTTATTCATTTAACTTGTTCCGTAGAAATCCCTAAGTTATGTTATTATCCCTATTCAAGACTAATAACGTCTAATCCCTAGATTGAATAACCGAGACTTTTCTCTAATTAACACCCTAAGGTTGCATTAACTCGTTCTATGATTCCCTTATTAGGTTTCACCCTAATCCGACAAAATCTTGTCACCCTATCTCTAGGCGCGCAATCAACTCCGCTTAATTATGACAAAGTTACTCTTAGTCAGGGTCTATTCCTCCTCCAACTAAGAGTCGTAACTTGAAGTGATATCCTGAAATACCAAAACAAGAATTAATTGAGTAGAAATCTTCAGTCTTAATGGTGAATCCAGCTTCTGAGATGGATCAATCAGCTTCCTTGGAGAAATTCCTTACTCTCTATTCTCCGTCTCCCTTTTCTTCCTCCTCTGAGGTGTATTTATAGGCTTTGGAATGCCTAAGAACCCTCAAAAGTGGCCTTTTCTGGATTGGACTCAACTTAGGCTCGACAGGGACACGCCCGTGTGACTTGGCCATGTGCGATTACTTCAGGCCGTGTTCGAGCTTGTTAGTTTGGCACGGGCGTGTGTTCTACCCGTGTGAGTCGTGCTTTTAATTCTGCCAAATTGACACGACCGTGTGGAAAGGTCCAAGCCATGTTGATTTCGTACTTTGGCCCATTTTCTCTATTTTTTGGCTCGTTTCTTGTTCCTTTCGCTCTCCTATGCCTACCTAAGGGTAAAGCATGAAATTAAGGCATTAGGAGCATCGAATTCACTAATTCTAAGGAAACATAATTCATAAAATGCGTTAAGCATGGGGTAAAAATATGTATAAATTACGGTTTATCATTTTGGTTTATTGTGTGTTCTCAGTTTATGTGTTCGCCATTCATCTATCTCATCTATTTGCAGCCTTCGTTCTTTATGAATAGGTCCCATATTGTTGCTGGAATATGGCTTATGTACTACCTTCAAACTCATTTTCTGCAAAGTAGGTTGCACCATATTATCAGCTTTAGTAGACTGGTTTAGACAATTACCTTTAATTTTTGATGTGTTGCCAGAATTACGAGCTTGAAGGGTGATTATTTTGTCTCCTACACGAACTGTGAGCTCACCTGTGCCAACATCAATAATAGTTCTAGTAGTTGCTAAAAAGGGCCTTCCTAAAATTAAAGGAGTGTTGCTATCCTCCTCTGTGTTTAGAACAACGAAATCAACGGGAAATATAAATTTATCGATTTTAACTAGCACATCTTTAATAATGCCTCTTGGAAATCTTATAGTTTTATCTACTAATTGAATGCTCATCCTAGTCTGTTTGGGTTTCCCAAGACCTATTTGCTTAAACATTTTGTAAGGCATGACGTTAATGCTTGCCACTAAATCAGCTAATGCATTATTAACATCTAAGCTACCAATTAAGCAAGGAATTGTAAAACTCCCTGGATCTTTTAGTTTGTTGGGTAGCTTATTCTATAGAATAGCTGAGCAAACTGCGTTTAGCTCCACATGCGACACCTCGTCCAACTTTCTCTTGTTTGCTAAAAGCTTTCTTAAAAATTTCATTGCATTCAGCATCTGTGATAGAGCTTCAATAAACGGTAAGTTAATATGTAATTTTTTCGAAAGTTTAAGAAATTTACCAACTTGTTCGTTTGAGTGGTCTTTCCTTGTTGCGTTAGGGTATGGCACACGAGGTTTATATTCTACACTCACCGTTTTGTTTTCATTATGACTTACCTCACCTTTACCTTTGCTCAACATAGTTTCTTGCCTCGGTTCGGGCTCAGGGTCAACGAATCCTTCCTTATCTTGAACATTAATTGCGTTGAGCTATTCCCTTGGGTTAAGTTCAGTATTACTTGGCAAGCTACCTTGTGGTCGTTCGGATATTAGTTTGGACAACTGGCCTATTTGAGTTTCGAGCCCTTGGATTGATGCTTGTTGATTTTTAAGTATTGTCTCGGTATTCTAGAAACGGGTTTCTGACACCGAGATGAATTTGGATAGCATCTCCTCAAGGATCGGTTTCTTCTCTTGTTGATAAGGTGGCTGTTGAAAACCCGGAGGATTTTGTGGCCTTTGATTCCCTTGACCACCCCAGGAGAAATTTGGGTGGTTCCTCCAACCTGCATTATAATTGTTACTGTATGGGTTATTTTGAGATCTAAAGTTATTGTTACGCATATAGTTGACTTGTTCCTCTTCGGTTTTAGGATTTAATGGTTGATATTCTGTATGCACACCTCTTCCACTTGAATCACACCTCATCACAGGATGTACCTCCGTAGAACCAAGTAAACAATCAATTCTTTTATTCAGAAGTTCTACCTGATTTGACAACATAGTAACCGAGTCGACATTATAAACGCCTGCTGTTTTAGTTGGCTTAGTCCTCATCACTTGTCACTGATAGTTATTCAGTGACATCTCCTCAATAAATTTATAAGCCTCTTCAGGTGTTTTGTTGTTGATGGTTCCACCAGCGGCTGCGTTAATCATCTGTCTTGTCGAAGGATTCACACCATTGTAGAACGTTTGAACTTGCAGCCATATAGGTAACCCATGGTGAGGGCACCTTCGCAGTAGGTCCTTGTATCTCTCCCGTGCATCGTAAAGTGTTTTTAAATCCATCTGCACAAATGAAGAGATATCATTACGTAACTTAGCTGTCTTAGCTGGCGAATTTTAATAAAAAAATTTTGGTCATTTGTTCCCAAGTAGTGATGGACCCTCGTGGTAACGAGTTCAACCACTGTTTTAGCCTTGTTCCTCAGTGAAAAAGGGAATAACCGAAGAGGAATGGCTTCATAAGAAACGCCAATAATTTTAAAAGTGTCGCAGATTTCTAGAAAATTCGCCAAGTGAGTGTTGGGGTTCTCATCCTGCAAACCATCAAATTGAATAAGTTGCTGTATCATTTGAATCATGTTAAGTTTTAGTTCAAAATTATTTGCAGCAATAGCAGGCCTAACTATACTTGACTCAGTTCCTGTTAAATTAGGTTTAGCATAATCATACATAGTATGAGGAGCAGGATTCTGATTTGCTAATTCAGCAGGTATCGCTGGAGGTAGTTGATTGTCTTGATTTTCAGCCATCTCCTTGGTTGTAGTTGAGATATCGTCTTCTTACTCTTCCTCTGTGTATCTTAAGCTTCACCTTATTTCTCGTCGGTTTCTACTAGCTGTGCGATCGATTTCTTCGTCAAAAAGTAGTGGTCCTAACGAGTTTCTTCTAGTCATAAACTATAAGAACCTGCCAGAAGAAAGAAAAAGAAAATTAGTAAAACAAAAATTAAAATAAAATTAATTTGCAAGAAAAATAAATGGCTAAAGTAATAAAAATTGAGTGTTCCTAATATTTTAATCCCTGGCAACGGCGCCAAAAACTTGATCTTGATTTTCCGTGATAAGTTTTATAAATTTATAATTAATCATTCTTGAAACTAACTATTATCATGATGTAGGCAAGTGTACCTATCGAACAATAGTATAGGTTTAGCAAGATCGGATTGTCGAACCCAAAGTACTAAAAGTACTAGTAATGACTGTCTTTTTATTATCTAGCCTAAGAATAAAAGAGTTTTTTTTAACTAACTATTTATCTAAACTAAAAAATTGCAGAAAATAGAAATGGGGAATTACTTTTGGGAGAAACGCTTGATTTAGGACAATACCTAAGGAAAAATTCACCTAGACTTTACTTGTTATTCTGGCTCCAAACCAGACGATTTATTCATTTAACTTGTTCCGTAGATACCCCTAAGTTATGCTATTATCCCTATTCAAGACTAATAACGTCTAATCCCTAGGTTGAATAATTGAGACTTTCCTCTAATTAACACCCTAAGGTTGCATTAACTCAATCTATGGATCCCCTTATTAGGTTTCACCCTAATCCGGCAAAATCTTATCACCCTATCTCTAAGTGCGCAATCAACTCCTCTTAATTATGACAAAGTGACTCTTAGCCAGGGACTATTTATCCTCCAACAAAGAGCATTAACTTGAATCGATATCCTGAAAATACCAAAACAAGAATTAAGAACACATAATTAAGAACAAGTCAAATATTTATCATAGGATTCAGAAAATAATAACAAGATTCGTCTTAGGTTTCATCCCCTTTAGGTATTTAGGGGTTTTAGTTCATAACTAAATAAGAAAACATCTCAGAATAATAAAGAATACAAAACACAAAGAAAACCCAAAACTCCTGAAGGGAAATTGAGGAGAAATCTTCAGTCTTGACGATGAATCCAGCTTCTGAGATGGATCAATCGACTTCCTTAGAGTAATTCCTTACTCCCTATTATCCTTCCCCCCTTTAGTCGTCCTCTAGGGTGTTTAAATAGGCTTTAGAATGCCTAAAAGCCCTCAAACTTGCCCATTTCTGAATGGAACCTAGCTAGGGCTCAGTAGGGACATGCCTATGTGACATGCCCGTGTGTGATTACTTTAGGCAGTGGTTGAGCCTGTTGGATCAACACACCCGTGCTGAGACTGATTTGGGCCATGGTAGAGCCTGTTAGATTGGCACGGGCGTGTGTTCTACCCGTGTGAGGAAGTCCAGGCCATGTTGTTTTCCCCTGTCAGCCTGTTTTCTTCGTTTTTGGCCCGTTTCTCCTTCTTTTCGCTCTCCTATGTTTACCTAAGTACAAAACATGAAATTAAAGGATTAGAAGCATCAAATTCACCAAATCTAAGGAGAAATCATTCATAAACGTGTTAAGCGAGGGATAAAAATATGTATAAATTACAATTTATCACCTACTCTCTGTGTGTGTCTTTTAATTCTCCTTTAGGGTGTTTAAATAGGCTTTAAAATGCCTAAAAGCCCTCAAAATTGCCTTTTTCCGAATAGAACTTAACTTGGGCTCGATAGGGGCACGCTCGTGTGACACGCCCGTGTGGGATTGCTTCAGGCCCTAGTCAAGGCTGAGAGATAGACATGCCCGTGTTGAGGTTGGTTTAGGCTGTGTTCGAGCCTGCTAGAATGGCACGGGCGTGTGTGCTACCCGTGTGAGAAAGTCCAGGCCGTGTTGATTTCCCACGTTAGCCCATTTTCTCCGTTTTCGGCCCGTTTCTTATTCTTTTTGCTCTCCTGTGCTCACCTAAGTATAAAACATGAAATTAAAGGATTAGGAGCATCAAATTCACCAAATCTAAGGAAAAATCATTCATAAATGTGTTAAGCATGGGATAATAATATGTATAAATTACGGTTTATCAGATATCCCCACACTTAAGCGTTTGCTTGTCCTCAAGCAAAATCTTCAATTCATAATTAAGAATTCCTTTTTCTCAACTTATAATTCCTATCAGTAATATCTCAAACTAATCCATAAGTAATCATACATTGAGAATCCAACTAGAAGAATATTAAAGTTTCAAACATTCCAAGTTGAGCATTTTATCACGAAAAACATAGGCATCTCCCCTCATCTAAGTAATCACCATTGATTCAAAATCTCACAGTGTTTAATATCCTCACTAAAGATTTACTCAAATCACTCGAAGTGTTTAAGGATAATGAATTTAGCACTCAACAGTCAATATCAAAAGTTATTACCATAGGCTTGCATGAAAATCAAATCTCCACCACTATAAATTGAGATGATACATCAATCAAAAGGTCTTTAGAGGGTTGTAACGAGGCTTTGGTAGGGGGTATGGTCACAAGCTGAAAGAGAAGGTTAGAATCGAGATTGAATTGAAGAATTACTTAACTAGAAAAATATTTAATCATCAATTGCTTACAAAAGAGCTTCTTCTCAGAATATGGAATTAAACACTACTTCAAAAATATGACTTACTGCTAATAAAAAGATATGTATGTATTGTTATTTTCTTTTTTTTTAATTAAGAACAAATCATGTAACATAGACTAACTATTAAGAATAAGACATAGCTATGTAATTTATTCAAATCAAATCTCAAAAAATATAGGGACAAATTAATTGAGGGGATTTCAACAATAATGAGTTATGGGTTAATATAGGGGGTAAATCAATGAATGAGATGTTAGGCTCAAAGGGGTTTCCTAGGGGTTAACTGTAAAGGTAGGCTTTTATGGAGTGAGTGGGTTAAACCTAAGTGCCTTTATCATCTTGACATATCAAATCAAATGGTGTGGCCTTAACATGCATAATCAAACAAGTTCTAGAATAACAATTCGATATTGACGCACTCAAAGCAACAATAAAAGTGAGCATGAAAGAAATAATAGATGCTCAAAAGGCTCAAATTCTCACAAAAATTATGGCTTTTTTTGTTTAAACCTGTGGATTTCAATTCAAGATAATACCTAAGCTTGGGGAAGACAACCTAAAAATTTTAAATTCTCAAAAATCAACTCATCATGCTTGATTCTCTAATGTCTTAAAGTTTAAATAATCAATGCATGAATGCCTATATTTTTAATTCAAGTTATATCAATAGAAATCATAAATTAATCAAAATTCATTCTAATAATGATATTAGGGATTTACAAGAGAACAAGACAAAATTCAGGGATTTTTCTGATAGTGATATAATTGTCCCCCCCCCCACACTTAAGATGTACATTGCCCTCAATGTACAAAGATAAAGTTAGTGACAATTAATAGATATAAAATCATAAGATAGGGAGAGAAGTGAAACTTCCTGAATGTTAAATGGATGAAATCCTTAGTTTGGAGTTATGCAGAGTGGAGGAGAATACTTCGATGGTGGTAGAGGTTGGGTTCCACAAGTGCTGTGCCAAAAGAATATTATATCTCATGGTGGCTATGGTCGTGGTCGAGCAGGGCATGGCAGTCGCGGAAAACCTTTTCCAGTAGAGTTTCAAGTTCTTAAGTAATTGTGAGCTTTGGAGCTCTTTATAACTGTGATAAAATTAGGAACTTTTTAGGGAATATAGAGGAATAGGATTACTCATGAAGAAATAATTGAAAACATAAAGTATTTAATAATTATAAAAATCCTAAAAAAAAGAAAAATAAAATTAGAAAAATAGGTAATTGGGGCACACGGCTTTGGGGCACGCCCGTGTGCCTTTTATTTAGCCCGTGTTTTTCATGGGTTTCAAATTTTGGGCATGTTGGTGCACACGGCCGTGTTAGTTCAATAGTGCCAACCACGGGTGAGGGGCACGGCCGTGTCGCATGCCCATGTTACTTTTTCATTTTCAACCATGGTTCTAAGACAATGGGTGTCGCACGCTCGTGTTGTTTTGGCAGAATTACCCACGGCTAGATCACACGGCCATGGCAATTTATCGCATCCTGTGTTTTGGGGAAAACTTTTGCTCTATTTTCACACGGCTGTATCGCACGGCCGTGTCGCCTTTCGTGTTATGGACACTGCCTAAGGCACGCCCGTGTGCCTGGCCGTATGGATTTGGGAACCTGTGTTCAGAGACTCAGTTAGTGATCTAGATGTTAAAACTTAAAATTTAAATAAATTGAAATTGTTAGTACTCAGGTTGCCTCTCGAGACGCGCTTGTTTATAGTCTAAGCTCGACTGTACCTTGTCGGTGTATTTAGGGAGGTTCGTGGAGTCATAGCTCCTCTCCATAGTCTTTAAAATTCTCACCATTATAAAGTTTGAGACGATGTCCATTTACCTTGAAAGTGCCTTGTGATGGGTGATTTACCTCTACTGTGCCATATGGAAAAACAGATTGAACTACGAAAGGTCCTGACCATCGTGATTTAAGTTTCCCAGGTAACAATTTGAGTCTCGAATTATATAGCAAGACAAGATCTCCAACTTCAAATTATTTTCGTTGCTTTAAACGAGCATCATGGGGCCGCTTTTTTGCTTCCTTGTATAGGCGTAAGTTTTCGTATGCATTGGCTTTCCACTCATCTAACTCATTCAATTGCATCAACCTATTTTCACCTGCAAGTTTGGGATCAAGGTTTAGAAATTTAATAGCCCAGAAGGCTTTGTGCTCTAGTTCGAATGGTAGGTGACAACTTTTTCCATAAGGTGATGTTTCTATGGGAGTCTTAAAATTAGTCCTATAAAACCATAAAACATCATCTACTTTCATCGCCAAATCCTTCCTGTTCGATTCTACTGTCTTTTCAAGAATTTGTTTGATCTCTCTATTTGCTACTTCAACTTGTCCACTAGTTTGAGGATGGTAAGGGGTGGCTGTTCTGTGATGAACTCCATATTTCTTAAGGGTTTTCTCAAATTGGACGTTACAAAAATGACTACCCCTGTCACTGATAATTGCTCTAGGTGTTTCAAATCTAGAGAAGAGTTTCTTAAGGAATCGTACTACCACTCTAGCATCATTAATAGGTAAAACTTGGGCTTCCACCCATTTGGACATATAATCAACTGCTACTAAGATGTATTTATTCCCAAATGAACTAGGGAATGGACCCATGAAGTCGATACCTCAAACATCAAATAATTCACATGAAAGCATATAGTTTTGAGGCATTTCATCATGTTTGGAGATATTACTTGTCCGTTGGCATTTGTCACAAGAAGTAACGTACCTGTTGGTGTCTTTGAATAACGTGGGCCAATAAAAAACTAATTCAAGTGTTTTATGTGGGTCTTAGCTCCACTGTAGTGTCCTCCAGTCGGTCCTGAGTGGCAATGTTCCAAGATCTTTGATGCTTCTAACCTTGTAACGCATCTCCTAATGACTTGATCTACACATATGCGGAAAAGAAAAGGGTCGTCCCAAAAGTAGTTTTTCACATTATTAAAGAATCGCTTCTTTTGTTGGTGTGTCAACCCTTTTGGGATAATGTTAGTGGCTAAAAAATTTGCAATGTCTACAAAACAAGGTACCTCAGAATCAGATATAGCAAAGAATTGTTCTTCAGAAAACGAATCATTTATTTCAACTTCATCTAGTTCTTTGATATTTGAGTTCTCAAGCCTAGAAAGATGATCAACCGTAAAATTTTTAGCTCCTTTCTTATCTTGAATCTCCAAGTCAAATTACTGCAACAACAGAATCCATCGAATGAGTCGAGGTTTTGCATCAGTTTTAGTTAAAAAAAGTAGCGAAGGGCAGAATGATCAGTGTAAACGACAACTTTAGACAATATGAGATATGATCGAAATTTATCGAATGCAAAAACCACAGCTAGTAACTCTTTCTCCGTGGTGGTATAGTTTTCTTGTGCAGCTGTCAAAGTTTTGCTAGCATAATAGATAGGTTGAAAATCTTGTCTCGTCGTTGTCCCAAAACCGCACCTACTGCAAAATCACTCGCATCATACATTAGTTCAAAAGGTAAATTCTAGTCAGGTGCAATTATGATTGGAGCATTAATTAATTTATCCTTTAAGGTATTAAATGCTTCTAAGCATTCTTGATCAAAATTAAAAGGTACATCTTTTTCTAGTAATTTAGTCAAAGGCTTAGCTATTTTAGAAAAATCCTTAATAAATCTTCTATAAAAACCAGCATGTCCTAAAAAGCTTCTAATAGCCTTGATCGAACTAGGAGGGGGTAATTTTTCGATTGTTTCAATTTTAGATTTGTCAACTTTAATTCCTTTACTAGAAATTTTATGTCCTAATACAATACCTTCCTGAACCATAAAGTGACATTTCTCCTAGTTTAGCACAAGGTTCGTTTCCTCACATATTATTAAAACTCATTTTAAATTTTTAAGGAAAAGATAAAAAGAGTTACCGAATACCGAGAAGTCATCCATAAATACCTCTATGATGTCTTCTACGAGTTCGTTAAAGATGGCCATCATACAATGTTCAAAAGTGGCAGAGCATTACATAATCCAAAAGGTATTCTAAGATAACCAAACATACCATACGGACATGTAAATGTCGTCTTTTCTTGATCTTCAGGAGCTATTGGGATTTGGAAATAACCAGAGAGTTCGTCTAAAAAATAGTAGTACATGTGCCCTGATAATCTTTCCAACATTTGGTCAATGAATGGCAAGGGAAAGTGATCTTTTCTCGTGGCATCATTCAGCTTCCTGTAGTCATTGCAAACTCTCCAACCTGTGACTGTTCTTGTTGGGATTAATTTATTCTTCTCGTTGGTTACAACTGTCATGCTTCCTTTCTTAGGAATAACCTGCACTGGACTTACCCAAGAGCTGTCAAAAATAGGATAAATAATTCCAACATCTAGAAGTTTAATTACCTTAGCTTTAACAACTTCTTTCATGTTGGGGTTTAGTCATCTTTAAGCTTGCACACATGGCTTATATTCATCTTCCATTAAAATTTTGTGGGTGCAAAAAGAGGGGCTGATCCCTTTGATGTTAGAAATTTTCCAAGCTATAGCCCTTTTATGTTCTCTTAATACTTGGAGTAATTCCTCTTTTGCCTTGGGTTGCAAGTTAGAAGAAATAATCACTGGTAATGTAGAATTATTTCCAAGAAATAAGTATTCCATTTGATTTGGAAACTGTTTAAGTTCCAGTTTGGGGGGTTCTTCAATAGAGGGTTTTTGCTTAAGTTCATCATTTGTCTTGATACCCTCATATTCTACTTGTCTTGATACTGGTTTATTAGAGTTTTGTTCAGTTTTTACCTTACCTATCTCAGAATCATCATCATCTACCTCCTCGCTTGAGGCAAGACACAATTCCAACGTGTCCTCATGTATGATTTCCTGAAAAGAATCTTGAGTAGCATGATCAATAGAGTCAATAAAATAATATGAGTCATCTTGCTCCCTAGAAAATTTCATGGCATCATAGATTTTAAAAATAATCTCTTTGTTACTACTCTAAATACAAGTTTACCATCACCCACATCAATGACAACCCTAGCAGTGGCTAAAAAAGGATGACCTAAAATTAGGGGCACTTCAACATCCTCATCCATGTCAAGCATAACAAAATCAATAGGGAATATAAATTTATCTACTTTCACAAGTACATCCTCTATGATACCCCTAGGATATTTAACAGATTTGTCAACTAATTGAATACTCATCCTAGTGGGTTTAGGTTCCCCAAGACCAAGTTGTTTAAACATCTTATATGGCATCAAATTAATGCTAACGCCTAAATCAGCCAGTGCTTTCTCAATATTCAAACTACCAATTAAGCAGGGGATAGTAAAACTTCCTGTGTCTTTCAGTTTGGTTGGCAGTTTATTTTGGAGTATGGCTGAACACTCCTCGTTGAGTTCCACTGTAGATAAGCTTCAAACTTCCTTTTATTTGTTAGAAGCTCCTTCAAAAATTTTGCGTATGTAAGCATCTGCGATATGGCTTCAACAAAAGGTAAGTTGATATGTAATTGCTTAAAAAGTTTAAGAAATTTACTGAATTGTGCATCCATGCGGTATTTTTTCAACTTTGCTGGGTATGGAACTAGTGGTTTATATTCCTTTGGCACTAGTTTATCATTGCTTTCGGGTTTTACCTCCTCTCTTTCACTTCTGTCAGCTTCTTCTGGTAGCTTTTTTTAGATTCAGCTAACACGTTCCCACTCCTTAATGTAACCGCTTTCACATGCTCTTTTGGATTGGGTTCGATGTTGCTAGGTAAACTTCCTGGTGGTCTCTCTGAAATCATCTTAGTCAACTGTCTAATTTGATTCTCGAGTCCTTGAATCAATGCTTGCTAATTTTTTAGTGCAGTTTCAGTATTCTGAAAATAAGTTTCTGCTACTGAAATAAATTTTGTCATCATCTCCTAAAGGTTTGGCTTTTTCTCTAGCTGGTAAGGTTGTTGTTGGAAGCCTGAAGGGGGTGGTGGTTTTTTATTTCCTTGGCCTCCCCATGAGAAATTCGGGTGATTCCTCCAACCTGCATTGTAAGTGTTATTGTAAGGATTATTTTGAGGTCTAGATTTGTTACCCATGTAATTCAATTATTTGCTCTCCATGTTATGGCCATAGGTTGGATATTCTGGGTTGCTCATTCCACCTCCAGTTCCATTGCATTGCATAACTGGATGTACCAGCGTGGAACCAAGTAAACCATCAATTTTTTTATTTAGAAGTTCCACATGATTTAATAACATATTAACCGCATCGATGTTATAAATGCCTGCTTCTTTGGTTGGCTTAGTCCTCATGACTTGCCAGTGATAGTTATTCAGTGACATTTCCTCAATAAATTAGTAAGCCTCTTCAGGTGTTTTGTTGTTTATGGTTCCACCGGCAACTGCATCAATTATCTATCTCGTCGAGGGGCTTACACCATTGTAAAATGTTTGAACTTGCAGCCAAAGGGGTAGCCCATGGTGAGGGCACCTTCGCAATAGATCCTTGTATCTTTCCCATGCATCATAAAGTGTTTCTAAATCCATCTGCACAAAAGAAGAAATATCATTCCTTAGTTTAGCTGTTTTAGCAGGTGGAAAGTATTTAAGTAAGAACTTTTCGGTCATTTGTTCCCAAGTAGTGATTGATCCTCATGGTAACGTGTTCAACCACTGTTTAGCTTTATTCCTCAGTGAAAAGGGAAATAGCCGAAGGTGAATGGCATCGTCAGAAACGCCATTGATCTTGAATGTGTCGCAAAGCTCCAGAAATTTTTCTAAATGAGTATTTGGGTTTTCGTCCTGCAAACCATCAAACTGAACAAACTGTTGTATCATTTGAATTGTGTTAGGTTTCAATTCAAAATTATTTGCAGCAATAGCAGGCCTAACTATGCTCGATTCAGTTCCTGTTAAAGTAGGTTTAACATAATCATACATAGTACGAGGAGTAAGATTCCGATTTACTGGATCAGCAGCAATCGCAGGAGGTAGCGGATGTTCCTGATTTTTAGCCATCTCCTCGTTTGTAGTTGGAGTATCTTCATCTTGCTCTTCCTCTGTGTATCTTAGGCTTCACCTTATTTCTTTTCGGTTTCTGCGAGCTGTGCAATCAATTTCTTCATCAAAAAAGTAATGGTCCTGATGGGTTTTTTTTAGTCATAAACTATAAGAACCTGCCAGAAGAAAGAAAAAGAGAATTTAGTAACAAAAATCAAAACAAAATTTAAATTGTAATAAAAATAAATGGCTAAAGTAACAAAAAATCGAGTGTTCCTAATATCGTAGTTCCCCGGCAACAGAGCCAAAAACTTGATTTTCACTCGCGATAAGTTTTTAATTTTATAATTGATCGTACTCAAACTAACTATTATCACGATGAAGGCAAGTGCACCTATCGAACAGTAGTATAGTTTTAGCAAGCCCGGATGTCGAACCCAAAGGAACTAAAAGTACTAGTATTAACTTTCTTCTTATTATCTAGCCTAAGGATAATGAAGGTTGTTTTAACTAACTAATTAATTAATCTAAGAATGCACAGAAAATAGATTGGGGAAAATACTTTTGGAAAACTGGTTGATTTTAGACAACACCCAAGGAAGAATCCACCTAGACTTCTCTTGTTAATTGACTCTGAACCAGACGATTTATTCACTTGACTTTATCCGTAGAAATCCCTAAGTTATGTTGTTATCCCTATTCAAGATTAATAACGTCTAACCCTAGGTTGATTAATTGTAATCTCTTTCTAATTAAAACCTTTAGTTTTGCATTAACTCGATTTATGGATTCCCTTATTAGATTTGACTCTAATCTGGTAAATTTATGTCGTCCTATCTCTAGGATTGCATACAACTCTGCTTAATTATAAGTGATCTACTCTTAGACAGGGACTATTCATCCTCCGAATAAGTACATCAATACTTGAATCAATATCCTGGAATATTCAAACAAGAGTTAAAATCATAATTAAGAACAAATTAAGTATTTATCATACAGTTCAGAAAATATTAACAAGATCTATCTTAGGTTTCATCCCCCTTAGGTATTTAGGGGATTTAGTTCATAACTATAAAAGAAAACATCTCAAAAGAATGATAACAAAACATAAAGAAAACCCAAAAACTGCTGAAGGAAATTGAAAGGAGATCTTCAGTCTTAGAGTTGAATCTAGATTCTGAGATGGATCAATTGGCTTCCTTCGAGTAATTCCCTGCTTCCTACTCTCTGTGTGTGTCTTTTAATTCTCCTCTAAGGTGTTTGAATAGGCTTTAGAATGCCTAAAAGCCCTCAAAATCGCCCTTTTCCGAATAGAACTTAATTTGGGCTCGACAGGGGCACGCGCGTATGCGATTGCTTCAAGCCGTGGTCAAGGCTGAGAGATAGACACGCCCATGTTGAGGTTGTTTTAGGCCGTATTTGAGCCTACTAGAATGGCACAGGCGTATGTGCTATCCGTGTGAGGAAGTCCAGGCCGTGTTGATTTCCCACGTCGGCCCATTTTCTCCATTTTCGGTCCGTTTCTCGTTCTTTTTGCTCTCCTGTGCTCACCTAAGTATAAAATATGAAATTAGAAGATTAGGAGCATCAAATTAACCAAATCTAAATAAAAATCATTCATAAATGTGTTAAGCATGGGATAATAATATGTATAAATTACGGTTTATCAGTTATCATGTTTCGGGTGCTGATCCTAAATGTCCTACCAGTGGCTGGGTTTCAACATTTGTTACGGATACTCGACAGCTTGTGTGAGTAGCACCGAGTAGCTACGTTTTGACCGATAGCTTGTGTGAGCAGACCCAGGTTACTATGTTCCAAGTACTAGTCTTGAATGTCCTACCAATGGCTGAGGTCTTGCACTAGTTGTGGATACTCGACAACTTGTGTGAGCAGCATTGTGTAGCTTACATTCCGACCGAAAACTTGTGTATGTAGGCCCATTTGACAGCTCGTGTGAGCTACGACTATATGTTTAGCACACTTTGTGTAAGCTTTCCCACGTATCCGATATTATTCTAAGTGGTTCAACAGGTATAAAAAGGGAAGGAGTGGTAAGTATTCAAATGACTTATGTCATTAATTTATGAAAAGGAATGACAAGGTAATGTTCAATGAAAGTATGTTTACGCTCATGAAATTGAAGATTTCAAATGATGTTCATGTATATGACTTACCTTATGTTATTTCAAGTGATTTATGAGTTGATGCTCTAACATGAGTTGTGGAAGATGCTTAGGCTTGTGCCAAGCTTATAATTGGATTATATCATGCTTAGTCTTAATGAAATACACTAAAACGGTAAGTGTTAAATTGCTAATATGTTTATGTACATGAAAAAGTGGTATAAATTAAAGTATGTAATTTCTTATGAAATGATTTATCATGTAGTTGATTTCAAAAGAGCTATGTTAAATGCACTAGCTCGTAGTCATGGATGATGTTATGCTTATGTCTTGTATTATGCAAAGGAAACGGATATAAAAAGCTAATAAAAATGGTAGGTTCATAGTTGAAATGAAATATGATGAAATAAAAAGGAATTGATATGTTGAAAGATGTACTTATCTTTGGGAAGCTTACATATGTTATAGATGAATATACCTAGTCCATGAACAAATATGCTAATTAATGAATTGATGTTGTTATTTAAACTAAAGTAAGTAAATGCAATGGAAAGTAAGTAAATGGAAGGGTTCAAAGTCTTATGAAATCCTACTATGCTAGGAACGATAATTATATATATGGTGTTAATAAACTTATCCCATTGTGAGTTGATGATTATGGTTCAATAAATATTGAGGCATTGGTATAGGTTTATATTTAACCTATAATGTTTATTATTGAAATGTAATATTATGCTTATGGTTTATATGAGCTTACTAAGCATTCATTGCTTATGTGATTATCTTTCTCTTACTTTACAGATTATCAGAAGCTCGACTGGGTTGGAAGTTCGTCAGAGATCTATCACACTATCCAGTGATTATATTGGTAGATTTTGATGTTTTGATCAAGGTTATAATGGCATGTATAGTTGGACTTGTAGTTTATGTTAACTGATGAGTTTGCAATGTCTATATCATTTTGGTTGATGTAAACTTGGTACTTTTGATGCCTTGTCAATATGTGTTATTTTTTCAAGGTGTTAATGCATGTTTAATGGAAAAAGTGATAAGTGATGAATTGACTCAACATGGTCAAGTTATGGTATGCTTTAGAAAGGTTTTGAATAGATTTGCATGATTGAAATATGGTATGAGTATAGGTTGGATGTTGGTACCATTTGGAAATGGCTAGATTTGTGCCATTTATATGGTTTTGATGCATGTGAGAAATAGTCCAAATGATAATGTTACTTTGACATGGCATGAATCTAATATGGTATGGTTGATATGTATCAATTGTGATATGTTTTGGCATGGAAAAAAATTAGTTGATAAATGGTAAAAGTGCACATGTTTAGGTTGATTTGATGATTAATGTTTGATGTGCCTTTTGGCATATTGGTTGTATGAATAAATGACCTATTGAATTGGTCTTAATATGGATATTTTGGTATGTTTTGATGCTTTGGTTAAAAGTGCAAATCACTTGTAAGTACATGCTTTGAAAAGGTGAAAGCAATGGTTTGAATTTGGCCTATTTATTTTCCACATGACCTAAGACACGGGCGTGTGTCTTAGCCGTATGTGCACACGGCCATTGGACACAGTCGTGTGTCCCCTATAGGTTTTAAAGGATCCTTTTCGAGAGTTACACAGCCTGGCCCATGGGCATGTTGCTTGGCTATGTGACCCAAGTCAGAGAGTTACATGGGCACGAACACGGGCTGGGACACGTGTAACACCCCTTAACCCCAAATCGTCCCCAAAATAGGGTTACGGAGCATTACCGAACCTATCAGACATTTACAATTAATATACACATAAATACCAACGCAACTAGATGCACTCATAATTTGCCAAATTTAAACATTTACATATTATCCAATATTTAATTCTATTCAAATATCAAATATCATCAAATAAATCAATTTCATACCAAATTAACCAAATTCTATTATATATCATAACCAAACCTAAATCTATTTATTTCATCCTTAAATTTACAATTTCAAAATGACACACACATAAGACACCCTAGGTACATGCCTTTACCAATAATTAACACACTTTACCTTATTGAATTCGGGATTGGCCTGGGATGCTGATTCAACGTTTTATCTTTAATTAACCTGCGCACAGAAACAAACCGTAAGCTGAGTATAGGTATACTCAGTGGTATTTAATCTGAACATTTAATAATATAACAAATACTTAAGATCATAATAACAATTACAATTATTCAATTATTTATTTCATAGATAAATTTCAACTACTTACAATATAAATTCTATACAAATCATATAATAAACACAATAACAGAATTGTTCAATTCTTAAAGAAATCCATTACTATTTATTCCATTCTTTCACTTACTAATCGGTATAGCTTTCCTTAATTTATTCATAATTCAATATCAATAAACTATATTCAACTATGCACTTATCAATCATATTCCATTTTAATCCATTTCAATAATAGTCAATTTCATTTATATCATATCAACTTACTATCCCTGGTAGCTTTCACTATATACATATGATTCATATATCTCAAATCACATTTCAATTCATCAAGTGGCATCATATATCATCAATTCGAACTCCAATCATTTCATGAACCTTTGGTTCATGTTTTCAATCTCATATCTCAATTTTTAATTCTCAATTCAATTTCTCGTTTCATTTCAATAGCTTGATCAATCAAATTTATTCGATTTATCTTTTCACTTATTTACCCCTATTATCAAGACTCGGACCTTGGCGGATACAAGGATCCAACCAATCACACCAGTTTGGCACCTAGTGCCTCATGGGATAGTTCAAAGCAAAGTTGACACCCAGTGTCTCATCGGCCTAGCAGAAGAAAGTTGGTACCCAGTACCTCATTGAATCTATCCGAAGAAATATAATGACACCCAAAGTCTCATCATCGACTCGAGGTCAAGTATCCTGAACTCTTCCAATCCTATGGCATGCCAACTATATCCGACCTAACCCGATATCAAGTAATAGGGTATTTGATTCACTTTCTCAATTCAATAATTCTTTCATCAATATACCATTCTAATAATCACATATATTCACACATTTTCACAATTTCATACATTTTCATTCAATTCAACAAATATATTTCAATTATTCACATTAATTCATAATTCAATATAATTCAATTCACTTTTCAATATCAAATATTCAAATATCACAAATCTCATATATTCATATCAATTTCCTCATATTTCCAATCAATATATTTTTCAATATAACATTCATTCAATATTCAAATTTTTACATAAATCATATATATTATATAATTCAATCAATATAAATTCCATCAAAATAATTTCAATCAATATAAATTCAATAAATTCATCGCATACCAAAATCAATCCATTTCATTTGTAAAACATCATAATTCTAACACTAACAATTGTCATATGTATATAAATATAACAAAAAATGACTAAGTTCGGATTATAGAAATACAAACCGTATTTTCTCGAGCTAACTCCTGTTGTCTTTGCCATTTTTCCTTGCTTAGCTGAGATTTCCCGAGACAACATTAGCAATTAAATTTTAAAGCTTCAAACCTTCAATTTTCCCTTTTCTTTCTTTCCTTTCTTTTTCTCCTTCTTTCTCCCCTGTTTCACGTTTGCCTATTCTGTTTCTTTCCTTTTTATTTCTTTCATTTGTTTTGTTTTGTTTTATATATATATAATATAATAAGTTAATAAATATCTATTTAATTATCAATATTTATTTAACATTTGTATATATTTTTATTATTAAACATGTCACAAATTTTACCATACATTTGTCATAATTTAATATATTTATTACATAAGAATCTCATAATATAATTATTTAATTAATAAATATCTTTTACTAGATAATAAATATCTTATTTAATATCAAATACTAATATTACAATTGTAGACACTTATATTTTCACATTTGTAACAATAAATTTATTACAATTGTCATTATTTAATTTATTTATCAAACAAAAATCTCATTATTTAATTATTTAATTAATAAATATCTTTTATTCTAAAATTAAGTAAATATACAATTATATTCCAAGTGTTCAAATACATATATTACACTTGTACAATTTTATCATCATACATTTGTCTTTATTTCAATTTATCATTTATATATGACTTAAGAAAAATCTTATATTTTAATTACATGTATGCCGCCTCATCTATTGTCAATGGCTTAATTTCCATTTTAATCCTTTTTACTTTCTTTTAATCTACAATTCAACTTTCATCCTTTATTCAATTTAGTCATTTTTCCTAATTTCTCTTAATTAAGCTAAATTCACTTAATTAAAGCCTAGTTAATTACTCAATTAACTTTGTAATTCTTTTTAATAAATATTTTTTAATCCATTTTTCAGAAATAGAGACCCGAAAATACACTTTTTCTATAACCTTAAAGTTCGGGTCGTTACAACACGGCCGTGTGTCCCTGCTTCGAATGTCCACACGGCCTGAGATATGGGCGTGTGTCTCAGCCGTGTGAGTCACACGGCCATGTGACCCCTACAATGTGAATTATTTCATCTTTTCCATGAAGTTTTAAATGTTCTCGATTTAGTCCCGAATAATTTCTAAAGTGTTTCTAAGGCCTCGAGGGCTTGAATTAGGGACATTATACATGTATTTGAATGGATTTTACAATGATGATGAAATGTTTAGAATGAATTATTTGAGTTACATTTTTACGGTAATGCTCTGTAACCCTATTCTGGCGACGGATACGGGTTAGGGGTGTTACACCACTACCCTAGGAGATGCAAAAACTACCAACTTAGATGGATAGTGGAAACACAAAAATATAAACACTTTTTCGTGCCCTTTTTAACTCAAATTCATGCAGTTTCGGTAAAATTATTATCGAAAATTATATAATTATTATAAAATAATTATTTTGGACTTAAATTATTAACATAATGAATTTTAAATAATTTTATAATAATTTTTTATTAATTTTGATCATTTTCGACAGATTTGCACAAAGGGCGAAAATTGGCTTAGCAGACACTGCTAGAAGCGCAAAACCGAAAAGTGATTTTTGAAGCATCGAGACGAATGAAATTTTCAGCTAAAAAAGGTCCAAATTATGTGTATTAAATCACAATATAATTAACTTTAATTTTAATCTAATTTAATTTGGGTTAAATAAATTATTTTTAATTAAATTATGAAAAGTGGCCTAGTTGAGCTGAACCGAGAGAACCGAACTGATCAAGATTTAGGCAGTCCAAAACTATCCAGCAAGCTGATCCAATCAGCTTGCTTGGCTGATTAATTTTCTTGCAAAATGTCCCTTGAATACTTTGTCAAATTGCAAACAAACCCCTCCACTATTTGTGCCTTTCTAGATTTGCCCCAGCCTTAATATAGCAAGTTTGAAAGCTTCAAACTTGCCACATGTGTGGCCGGCCATGGGAGGGCTCTTTGGCTAATGATTTTGGCTATTTTTAGTAGCCTTCTCACCCTATAAAAACCCCCTGCTTATTTCAACACACCACAACATTCTCATCTTTTCTCTCATCTCTCAACTTTCTCTCTTTGTTTCCCATCTCTTTTTCCCTTGTCCTCTTGCCGATTTCATCTCTTGGAAAAGATCCATTCTTCCATCATTTGGAGCATTGTTCAAGTTTTCGTAGAATCCTCGGTTCGACAAGAACAAACAGAGAAGAGTGGAGCAACTAGTCAAGCCACGGAGAACACTAGATTTGCTTCTTGTTCCGTATCCTTTTAATTTTTGTTATTGTTATGATGAACATGTCTATGAATATTTGTGATGTTGGTATGTTTAATTTAATTGATATGGCTTAAATTTAATTCATGTTAGGTTGATTGCATTTCGTCATCTTAATTTATTAAAATTATGTTTATGTTGTTATAGGCCTTGGTAAGATGTTTGATTAAGTAAAATCATGACTAAGTTATTCTTGCATTACAATTGTAACGTAACTAATGAATTAATTATTTTAACGGATTGAAATTGTAATTAATTGACACAATACTTAATCAGTGCATGTTTAATCTTCTAAGGTAGTTGAGGGTTAAATTAGCAACGGTATCGAGAGATACAATTGCCTTGCATAACTTGTAAGATTATTGTGATTAAATTATTTCAAGGTAGAAATACATTGCTACCTCACATGATCTTCTATGTGCTTATGTGATTGAATTAATCGTTTGAATTGGCATAAGGATATGTACAAGAGATTATTTTGATTCCATAAGTATGTATGTGCATTAACATATTTGTTTACTAAAATTCGTTTAATCAGTTGAATTGAAATAGGGATATAGTCAAGAGATAAATGGATTTTGGTAAGTAAGTATGTTCCTAAGTTAGCAAATTAGCTAGTTGTCATGAATTATTTCGTAACAACATAAACATGAGTTTAATAATTCTAAGTGGAGAAATGTTATTAGCCTAGCACAATTATGTCATCTTGGTTAAATCATATTTTGAAATCTTGCATTAGACTATTACTTCATTTTTTATTTATTTACTTACTTAAATCCTTAGTTTTTAATCATCCTATCAAATTGAAATATTTTTCTTCACCAAAGTGTTTTTAAATTGCATTCATAAATAATTCTTTTCACAGTCCCTGTGGGTACGATGACTCGACATTTACTTGTCACTTTATTACTTGTTGCAATTGTGTACACTTGCACATTTTCGTCTTTCCAGATAGTGTGAGCCGGTTAATTGATCCTTTCAAAATGTCAGGAACGATTATCTACAAAATAACCCATAAGAACCGGTAAGCTTACAAAACTTAGTAAAGACATAGTATAACGTTTAATCTAAGTACAATTAGACACAGTTCACATAATATTTAATTTGGGATTACCAAAGTATAAATAGGGCATATATGTGTATTCAGGGATACCTAAGACACGTATGTGCATTCAAGGATACCGAAGTACAAACAAACGCACATATGTGCAATCAGGGGTACCGAAGTACAAATAGGGGCATGTATGTGCATTCAAGGGTACTGAAGTACAAACAGGGGCACGTATGTGCATTCAAGAGTACTGAAGTACAAACAAGGGCACGTATGTGCATTCAGGGGTACCGAAGTATAAACAGGGGCACATATGTGCATTCATGGGTACCGAAGTACAAACTGGGGCACGTATGTGCAATCATCACTAATTGTATATATAAACATATTAATTAAAGAACAATGATATAATATTACATGTAAAACTTTATTTACGTATTGAAATACTATGGACTTACCTACTATTCAATTCCGATCAACATGCAGGGACTATTCCGTTATTTTCCCTTTTCCTCGGTTATTGTCTCTTTGATTCAAATCTTGATCTATATAATAATTAAACACAATATATTAATCTCATACACATTTTACATTCCATTCAATGCATATGACCCTTAAATTTTCATTAATTACACATTTTCTGTAAACTTTTATTGCTTTTGCAATTTAGTCCTCTAACCCAAAAATCATCAAATTAACCATTTTATAAAAATCAAATTACAGCTGAATATTCTAGGCCCTTTAGCAGACCCTATTATCAAATTCACCATTAAACCTTGAAATTTTGACATTTTAACAATTTAATCTTTAAATCAAAATCTAACAAAAATCATTTTACAAAACAACCAAATAACACCATCAAAGCTTCAAATACATAATTATCATCATAAAAACCAAGATTCATCAATGGTAACTTCCAAAATTTTTAGCAGATTCAAAGACAAAGGTACGGGTTAGATGAACCTAATTGCAATAATCTCAAAAACATAAAAATTACAAGAAACAGGTTAGAAATTACTTACATGCAAGCAAAGAACATAGCCGAACTTCAAGCTTTATGAAAATGGTGTTTTAACACCCTAATTTTTGGTGGTTCTTCCTTTAGGAAGATGATAGCATTTTTATTTTATTTTCTCTTAAGTTTTATTTTACAAATCACAACTTTAACCTTTAAATTATCATGCATTTTAATGAATTCAAAGTCCAAAGCCATCCATCTACTTTTACTATGGTCTAATTACCATATTAGTCCTCCCTCATATAATAATTAAACTATATGATCATCTTAATGTTATAATTAACAAGTTTTGCATATTTTACAATTTAGTCCTTTCTCCTTAATTACTTATTTAAACGTTAAAATTTCTTAACCAAATTTTAATACAGGGCTTATGACTCCATAAATATTTATTAAATAGTATTTACGATCTGACATGATGAAAATTTTTGGTCCCAAAATAACTGTTCCGTCACACACGGTTTCCTCACACCGACGTGTGTCTTATTGAATGTAGGTGCATGTTTTTCTACACAGAATCAGGCTATTACACGACCTAGAGGCATGGTCGTGTGACCTTATTTTGAATTGTACACAATTTGGCCACATAGGCTGAGCTTTATCACATAGCCTAGCGACACAATTATTTGACTCCAAAACCACACGACCTCAAGTTTTTACACGGTTACACACACGACTATGTGAGTCATCCACATGGCTTTGGCCATTTCACACGGGCAAGGGACACGATCGTGTGTCTCCTGTTTTCATTTTTCTTAACTTTTTGTTTTTTATTCAAATTGATCCCCATTCATTCCCTAACTTTTTTAAGCTTATGTTTTCTCTATATTTACCTGAAATATCGTATACATACTTGTATGAATTATTTAATATTTATTTATGAATTTGGAATTGTAAATTATTTGTAATTTGTAATTATATGGTAATTTTCCGTAGCACCTTATAGCTTAGGTTCGACGACTGGACTGGGCGAGAGATGTTACATAGTGCATCACAGGGCAAGCCAAAGAAATTATACTAACACACGAGGTGCATCATCAGATAAACTGAAGTAATTATACTTGCACGCATAGTGCATCATCGAATAGACTGAAGAAATAATGTTGGCACATAAGTGCATCATCGGATGTATTGAAGCAAATATATTGGCATGTAAGTGCATCATCGGATATACTGAAACAATTATACTAGCATATAAGTGCATCATTAGCTAAACCAAAGCAAATATACTGACATTTAAGTGTATCATCGGCTAAATCGAAGTATATACCTTTACAATTAATAGAGTAACCAATTTCTAATGTTATCATATAGTTCAATCCATGTCCCATCATTTTCAATTCAACATCAGTCCATCATTTCATCTTATAATATAACATAATTAAGCTCAATTTCATACCAATTTCCTATATTAGTTAAGTCATACAACTTTTTATTCTATTCAATTTAGTCCATTTCTCGATATTCAATTTCAACCATAGCATTTCAAATAAATAACCATTAACATCTCACCTCAATATTATATAATTCAAAATGTAATGAATTGCAAGCAATTAGATTGACCTCGAGTCATAGAGATACAAACTGAAAGCTCGTGTCACTCGTCGTTGCTTTTCACCTTTCCTTTCTCTGTCCACAGTCATGCATCATCTTTAGCTATGAATAATGATTAAATAAAAATACAACATCAAATTCTAGCCAAATTAGAATTAAATACTAAATCTCAAATATTTTACAAATTATTTATTTTAGTCCCTAAAATCGGGACAAGCATAACTTCCAATTTAGGGCCTTGGATTAAAATTTGATTTTACTAAAACTCATTAGGGATCCTCTATTTTCTATCCTTACCAACAATTCTTGATAGTTTTGTATTTTACTCAATTTGGTACCTAATGTATGAAATTAACAATTAAACTTTACAATTTAGTCCTTTTCACATACTAAGCTTAATTTCTAACAGTTTGACACCTAAATCATTCAATTCTCAACCATGGAAACTTTCAAAACCTTTAACAGTTTTACAATTTAGTACATGGGCTAGCCAAATTAAGCTCTCATGATTCAATTTTCATAAAAATCAAAGAAAAATGGCTAGGGACTTAATTGAAATTAATGCCAAAATACTTGAAAGATGATTTCATTTGAAATGCTAATGGTTACTTGAAATTAAAATCTCACCTAATTAACATTTCAAATAAAAATCAAATTAGTCGAAATTTTAGACGATTGGACTCCTTCCACTATAGTTTAATTTAATTATGTTTTAGTTAATTTTAACCTTAATTACTTAAACTAATTGACATACATCATGCGGTCCACTAACATTTTATCTTGGGTGAATATCAATCTTTCTAATGAACTGAATTTAAAATTCAAATATGTTAATTGGAACTCCTTGTTGGGTATTCTATGCTGGTTTGCATGAAAACAAAGGAATTCATTTGTTTTTGGAAATGTTCCTCATAATTCTGGTATGCTTGTGGGATTCACTTGGAGTTTGGTTGTGAATGTTAAAGCTAATAGGGAACCAATTGTAATAGTCTATTTTCAATGAAATCGGAACAGTAGTTTCGAGACCACAAATTTGAGCCATAAAGAAAATTTATTTTAATATTAATGCGTGGTTTGCATTATGATAGGAATGTTATATGAAAATTATGATAAGAAAATTTTACCGATATATGTTTAATTATGGAAAGTACCTAATTGCCTAAAATGCAAAAGTTGAGTTCTAGTAGTTATAAGTACCAAATGTAACGCTCCCATGCCCGAAACCATCACCGGAGTCAAGCTTGATGTGTTACTAAACTTATCTTACCTTTTAAACAACTCTAAGCCACTGATTTTAATTTTCAGAATAAACTATTTTTCTGCGTCATGGTTACTTAAAAATTCATTTCTCAAGTTTCAAAACTCAAAATTAAGATCCGTAAATGTTTCCTGAAACTATACTCAAATATCTATCTACTAATTTTTTTATAGAATTTTTTAATTAGCCAATTAGTACAGTTTATTAGTTAAAGTTACCCCTGTTTCAGAATTCGGCTGCACTGACCTCTACTTACTACGAACCACTTTTCACCCTCTAAAAAATTCATATGACTATACTGTTTGTTTCTATTAAAACTAGATTCAATAAGGATTCTAACCATATAAATTAAACCACATAATTATTTTTGTAAAATTTATGGTGAATTTCTAAATTTGAAACAGGGGATCCAGAAATCGCTCTGGCCCTATTTCACTAAAACTCAGATATCTTATAAAATACAAAACCTTTACCTATTTTGCTTATTCCATATGAAAATATACACAATGAGTTTTAATTTCATATATTATTCACCATCAAACCATGTCTCTACAATTTTTAGTGATTTTTCAAAGTCACGTTATTTCTGATACTTGAATCCATTTTTAAGTTACTTTCACATTTTTCATAGTTTTCATGTGATAGTTACTACTTAATCATACATACTATTAAACATGTATATCATCAGCCATTCTATTAGCTAATCACTAGCAAGTATTTACACATCATTCATTGATCATATCATATCAAAAGAAACCAAGTTCCTATACATGCCATACACAAAACGAAACGTCTAACTATACCAATGTGATTCCTTCGATAGTGTGATCGGGTCTCCGACGTTTCCTTTGATCCCCGAGTGGCTTGATAAAAACTATACGAAAAAGAAAATAAAGAGAGTAAGCACTAGGCTTAGTAAGCTTACAAGCAAATAAATTATAACATTCAACATAATGAATAATTATACATAATGTCACCTAGCCTCATAAACTTTCTTTACTTCTCATTTTCTACCTTCTTCTTTACTCACTTACCTTCTTTATTACCTGACCTTTCACTAGTCATAAATATAATCTACCTTCCCTTTTGCTGATAATTCACTGTAATTTAACGTGTACAATGTCCCGTTGAACCACTCGGAATACTAAGGATACTAGAGTCGTTCCTGTCTATCAACATCCTGCCAATGCCATGTCTTCGACATGGACTTACATGAATTTTTCCTGTCTCCAATGCCATATATATATCTAATATGGGCTCCTCGAGCATATATTGCGGATAAAAATGCAGCTCTACGTGAACGTCCTGATATAAGCTACTATGAGCATCCTGACATGGCCCACTTGAACTCCCTGCTAAATGGCTATCCGTGCTTCCTAATAATAACTCTTCGGAGTTACCTGTTAAGATCTATGAGCTCCCTGGTTAAAATTCTTATGAGTTTCTTATTTAGCCCAGATAAGCGTACTATTACATGGCTCATCTGAGCATCCTGATATGTGGCTCGAGAGTGTGCTCCCTAATTATGTGCCCTAATGGTTACCCCTAAACATGAATTAACGGATCACTAATTTGTATACCTCGCGTATACTACCAGAGTATCCATCGATATTTCAATAAATTAATGGATAAATCTCCTGTCATGAGAAATTATGAGAATAAAAGAATTATGTCTCAAATGCTTCTGAAATACCTGAAAGTTTGTAGCATGATGTGAAATATGTAA
Source organism: Gossypium anomalum (assembly GCA_025698475.1). NCBI lineage: Eukaryota > Viridiplantae > Streptophyta > Magnoliopsida > Malvales > Malvaceae > Gossypium > Gossypium anomalum. Next base: position 22,782,038 of record CM046968.1, read on the forward strand.
CTAACTTGCATAATTGAGCATATGTTACTAGGTAAACTTATCAATTTGTTGGGAAGCATGTTATTGTTATGTTTATTTAAATGAATATGATTGGTAAGTTTAATTCCTATTATACGAACTTACTAAGCATTAAATGTTTACTAGGTTTACTTTCTTCTATTTTATAGTACTCGTAAGCTCGTAAAGGTTGGAGATCGGTCAGAGCATCATCACACTATCCACTAGCTCATTTTGGTATAAATAGTAAACATATTTTGTTATAATGGCATGTATAGGTTAACTTGGCCAATTGTTGGCTTGTAAATGGTTGTTTGTAATCTAGCCATTGGAATGGCTAGTGATGGTTTGAATTGATAAATTATAAGGTTATATCATGGTAATTACATGTTTTTAGTATGGTTTGATTGAGTTATGTTAAACAAGTATGTCTATAAAAGGTAAGATTATAAACATAAATGCATGTGATAATATATCATGTTAGATGTTAGAGTTGGCTTGGTTATAATGCTTGAATTGGTTGGTATATGTTTGCAAGTTTTGGTGTAGGTTGGCAAATTTTGGGTGAGAAATAAAGGTAGGAAATAGCTTTATTTTTTCCACACGGGTAGACACACAGGCGTGTTTCTTGATCATGTGTGACACACGGCCTGGCACATGGGCATGTGGTTTGGCCGTGTGTTCCCTACATATTAAAATTTAGGAGCAAAATGCTCAGAATTAGACACATGGGCAGAGACACAGGCGTGTGTCTCAGCCGTATGTGTCACATGGCCTAGAACACGGGCGTGTGTCTTAGCCGTGTGAATCCTGCACCTAATTTTCAAAAAATTAATTGACCACACGGCCTAGCACACTGGCGTGTGGCTAGCCATGTAACCCAAGTCAGAGAGTTACACGGGTAAAGACACAGGTTGGGACACGGCTGTGTGCCTCACATCAAATGTCTATATGGCCTAAGACATAGGCATGTCACTTAGTCGTTTGAGCCACACAGCCTACTCACACGGGCGTGTGACCCTTTATATAAGAAAAAATTTGAAATTTTATGAAAAATTCTTTAAGACCCAGATTTAGTCCCGACTTATTTTTAATGCTTAAATTGGGCCTCAAGGGTCCATTCAATGGACGATATGTTTAGTTTCAGATATGAATAGTAAATGACATGAATTGTATGAAATTTTTGTGTAAACTCCGGTAATGATCTGTAACCCTATTTCAGTGATGGATACGGGTTAACGGTGTTAGATTTATTAGTATTAGAGCTATGATTTAGTTGATTCTTGGACTAACATAGCAAGTACGAGTTTAGCTATACATGCCATGATATAATTTATGATAGTGTGATATCTCCTGACCAATTTGTTAAATGTGTTTTTCATATAGTAATGTCATCCAACCAAGCTAGAGCTGAATCTGAGGAAGGTGAGAGCACTGCTCAAGCATCCGTTCAATGAGCTGTATCTAGTAGTAATAGAAGGCCCGCATTTGGGGGCTGAGGTGAGGAGGCAAAAGAAGCCTTCTTTCAAATGATGAATGAATGGTTCACTGAATACTTGAGAACAAATCCTGCTGTACAACAACCTCCCCCACCTACTCCTCAACCGGTTCCAGAGATGCCACAGGGTGCTGAACCTTTTAGAATTGGTAAGCCTTCGGTAGATAAAATCCATAACTATGGGGCAAAAGAATTTAGGACTACTGCCGATGATGATCTGAAGAGAGCTGAATTTTGGTTTGAAAATACCATTAGGGTTTTAGATGAATAATCATGTACACCAGTTGAGTGTTTGAAATGTTTAGTATTTTTATTAAAAGACAAAGCTTACCATTGGTGGAATACTATAATTTTTGTTGTACCAAAAGAAAATGTTACGTGGGAATTCTTTCAGACTAAATTTAGAAAGAAGTATATCAGTCAAATATTTCTGGATCAGAAAAAGAAAGAATTTCTAAAGCTTAAACAGGGAAACATGACTGTATCTGAATATGAGCGGGAATTTGTTCGGTTAAGTAAATATGCCAGAGAATTGGTTCCGGCTGAGGCTGATATGTGTAAATGTTTTGAAGAAGAATTAAATGAAGATATCAAGCTGTTGATCGAAATTCTTAAATTAAAGGAATTTGTGGTACTGGTCGATCGAGCACACAAAGCCGAAGAATTAAGTAAAGAAAAGAAGCAAGTAGAGAAAGAAGCCCAGATTTCTGGTAAAAGATTTATGGGAAAGTCGCAATCATCTACTTTGAAGAAATCAAAGAAGTACGATGATCATTTTACCACATCTGTGGGGTATTCCGAAAAGAGCGGGGTTCTCAATGCTCTAACCTGAGATCTTCGTCTCCAAATGTAACAAATGTTGGAAGTGTTGGTAACCCTAAACTGAAATGTAAACATTGTAATAAATTTCATTTTAGGGAGTGTCGTATGAGAAGTGGGGCTTGCTATAAATGTGGTTCTCTTAATCATTTTCTTAAAGATTGTCCAAAAAGAATTAAAAAAGATACTGATCAGACTTCGAAGAAGAGTAATCCTACCTCGAGAGGCAGACCTCCCCGTCACCCCGGCAATGTCAGTGGTAGTCGAGATACTACAAAAGACTCAATAATTAAATCTGAGGAACGAGCACCGGCAAGGACATATATTATACGTGCAAGAAAGGATGCTTTGTCACTAGACGTCATTACTAGTACATTTTCTCTACTTGAAACTGATATTATTGCTTTGATTAATCTCAGTTCAACACATTCATACATATGCACAAATTTAGTGTCTGTTAAAAAGTTATACCTCTTGAATTCATTGAATTTGTGGTTAAAGTTTCAAACCCCCTAGGCCAATATGTTATGGTGGATAAAGTTTGTAAAAAATTGTCTGTTGATGGTAAAAGGTTATTGTTTCTCGATTGACTTGATGTTGTTTCCCTTTGACGAATTTGATGTGATTTTGGGAATGGATTGGCTAACCCAACATGACGTAGTAGTGAATTGTAAACAGAAATACATTGTGTTAAAGTGTCAGAATGGTGAGTTACTTTATGTTGAATTTGATAAACTGGATAGGTTATCTAATGTGATCTCAGCTATATCAGCACAGAAATATGTCAGAAAAGGGTACGATGCTTACTTTGCTTATGTGTTAGATACTAAAGTAACTGAGTCAAAGATTCAGTCAGTGCCAGCTGTTTGTGAATTTTCTGATGTGTTCCCAGAGGAATTACCTAGTTTACCACCAGTTAGAGAGGTAGAATTTTCTATAGATGTAACGCCCAAAAATCCTTAATGTGTATTTTCGTATGTTTGTGTTACACAAAATTATACGTTTGCTTCAGTGGTTAAGTGTACTGGAAAGTGTCTGAAAAGTCTTGGGTTCAAGCCTGGGCTTGTGCAAAAGTTTTGTTTTTATGAATAAACTCCTGTCTTTAGTCAGTAGGCTTTTAAATAAATGTGGTTATTTGGCCTGCTGGTCTAGGGGATATGTGACGTGTTATTGTTCCATGGGTCTGAGGTTCGAGTGTTTGTAGGCGCATTAAGGTGTTTTATTTTGCTGCTGGTGCCATGAGAGTGTTGTGGTTTGGCTGAAACACTAAAGAGTTTGAGTGGAATTTGAACTAGGTGGTTGAGGGAGGAGTGGACGATTTTGAGGGAAAATGTGGGATTTTGAATGGAGTGGGAGTGTTAGGGCCGAATGGGGACTCTTGCCTTTAGGGATTTCAAGTTTGGTGGGCATTTTCTCTCTATTTTCGATTTAAATTATTGTTTTCTCTCTTTTTGGGGCCAAATATTGCTATAGATCATTCGGGTATCTTCTTTTTTTTCTTCTATTTTTGCTTATTCCGAGTGTGCACTTCCCTCGAGTTCTCTTGCTAATCATTTGGCTCTCCTCTGGCAGTCATTCTCTTTGTTTTTCTTTTTTTACTTTGGCTGAATACTCCTTCTTCCCCCTCTCTCAATTCTTTCAAATTTTAGCAATTTCCCCTTTCTTTATCTTATTTTTTTGTGGCCGAATACCTTCTTTCTTGTAACCGAACCCTGCCCTTTTCTCTATCCATCTTTTCCTCTCCTTCATTGCGAAATCTCTTCCTCTCATTCTTATTTGTTGTATTCTCTCTCAGTTTTTGGAACTATTCGAGAGGTGATAGATTTTTCATTGATATTGTAGTGAATGAAACCCCTCTCTTCACTCGATCAAAGGTAACTTTGTCCTTAGTTATTATAGGTTCAACTCGGGTGATTTGGCTTGCGTTCTTGGGTGTAAGCCGATTGGTTCTGTCTTCTATTCTTGGTTTTTCGCTTTTGATAAGTTTGATATGCGCTTGGTTCAGACTATATGTGTGAACAATAATAGTTAATAAGAATTGGCTGGAATGCAGGTAGTCTCTAAGGCTTAGTAATCAGTCTCTTACAATGGGTTAAGTGTGCAAACCTCATTCGATCGACCAAGGCAAGTGATGATTAACCTTTTGGATAAGTGTTATTTGAGGGGTTGTTTAATCTTGTTGTTAAGTGACTGATGGTGTATCGCATTTGAATATAGGTTTGGAGTGCTTGTGGACTATTTGTGCACTTTCGCAAACAAGGTGTGTAACCACAATCCCAACTATAAAAATTGGCAAAAGCTGGAATAAGCAAATAATGATGCTACACGGGCGTGCGCGCGCTCATGTGGTGGCCGGTTTGACTAAACATGGGTGTTTGATCGTTGAGGCCGACCATGAGCGATTTCATGGGCCGAGGCCGTCTTGGACCATTTCAGGCCGAACTGGGCCGTGTGGGCCCCACGGGCATGTGGGCCCCACATGAGTAAACCACACAGACAGGCGGGAATTATAGAGCCAGACTGTGTAATACACACAGCCAAGGCCATTAGGGGCCGTATGGGCCACACGGATGTGTGGGCCCATATGGGCCCGCAATATGGGTCATGAGCCCATTTTCACTGTTTGATTGTTAAGGTTGCACGGGGTCATCCAAGATGACTGTGGACCTACTAATGGGTCGGTAAGGTTACCTAGGCCCCTACTGGATAAAATGACTGTTATGCCCCTAATTAATAAAATGACTGTTATGCCCTATGAGATGTATGATTATATTTGAGCATGCCATTTTAAACATATTGAATATATGTATGATATTATGACATGGCATGACATAATGCATGATATGTTTCATGGGGATGGGTTTTATTATGTTTGGATGTATTGAACTAGGAGCTGTGCTGCAAATACTGTTTAGTGCTGCAACCGGTACTACTTGGAGTGTTGAGATGGGTGGGTTGATTATATCCCCACATGGAGTGTAGGGTTGGACGGAGATGGAGTGTAGAGGTTAGCTGGGTAGGATCTTTTGATTGTATATTTGTACTGTACTGTCACTGAGAAGGGCTCTACCCAAACTGATACTGATATTGTAATGGGCTAAGGCCCTAACTGAGACTGAACCATTACTAAATTGGGCATAGGCCCAAACTGTACATGCTCACTATTTGTTTATTTGATATGGGATTATACACTGAGTTTCCATAACTCACCTACCTGTTTAATTGTACAGGTAATTCCCAACCTTAGGCAGATCTGTGCTACGAAGGACTCAAAGGTGGCCACACAACAGCGCATACTTTCATTTTTGGTTTTTAAATTATCAGTAATTCTATTTTGCGTATTTTTACTGTAATAAGGGCCTTTATGGATTTTTACTTTAATTTGGGTCTTTATTTGATTTGATTCATAACTGCTAGTAGTAGGGTAAGATGCGAGTTTTCAAAAAGATAAATGCTTTTCAAAAGTACCACGAATATGTAACCTGTTTTAAGAGCTTCCGCAAGAAACAACATTTTAAAAAGTTAATGATGGCTTAATATAATTAAATTTTTGCCAAACGATATACATTTTGAAAATGAACAAAACATCCTAAAATGATCATTAAGATCACAAAGAGGTTAAATATAGAACGGGTTTTTCAACAATATCTCACTTTACGAAAAACACTTCAATGTGACATTGCCAGATTCGACCATAACGTTTAGGTCGGATTTGGAGTGTTACATTTAGTGGCATCAAAGCCAAGTTACAAAACTCGACTGTGGATTTGGGTTTCTTTTAAAACTTGGAATTTTTGAAAGAACTGTTTCAAATGATTTGAAGAATTTTGAAAAGTTTTACTAAATGTATGGTACACCAAGTCTCCGGCGTTGATTCTGTAAGTCTTCTGAAACTGTTGTTTGTTTAAATTGAAATACTGAGACTACTATAGGTAGTAGACTGTATTGAAATACTCTATTTAGGGTAAACTAAAAACTGTAGTATGACTGCAATCTGCGAAAACGAACTCTGAATTACTAATACTATCTTCCATAAAACATCCATAAATAAACACTGAAAATATAAACTAATGCATAAAACTGTTAACACGGATAAAACGCAAATCGATAATGAGCACCAGAGGTACTCGCGGAAGGGGTACAAAAGGCCGCGACGGAGGCCGTGGAGGTGCTAGAGCTGGGTCCTCATCATCTGGCTGTATGCCTAATGTAGAAACTAGGGAGGCGCCAGTTTCACTTGAGACAGAGACTGGGTCTCATGATCATACAAACGGGGGATGACGTCTTTGCCGCAAGCTATGTTGCAGACTCGGAGAGTCGGTCGCGGGCCCGATCTTGCGTGTTGTGGGTCGTGAGTCGATTCTGAATCGACTCCAGTATATTAAAGCTGAGATTTTTAGGGGTATTGCTGGAGTCTCCCCTAATGTGGCTGAGTATTGAATTGAGGCTACAGAGAGGATCATGGACGATCTCGACTGCCCACCCGAGCAGAAATTAAAGGGTGCAGTGTTACTACTACGATATGAGGCTTACCAGTGGTGGCTTAGAGTTAAAGAGGGCACTCAGCCCGACCGATTGATGATTGTCACTCGCAATAAGTTTTAAAATTTATAAATGATCGTACTTAAACTAACTATTATCATGACGAAGGTAAGCACACCTAGCAAACAGTAGTATAGTTTTAGCAAGACCGGATGTCAAACCCAAAGGAACCAAAAGTACTAGTATTAACTTTCTTTTTATTATCTAGCCTAAGAATAATAAAGGTTGTTTTAATTAACTAATTAACTAATCTAAGGATGCACAGAAAATAGATTGGGGAAAATACTTTTGGAAAATTGATTCATTTAAGACAACACCCAATGAAGAATCCACCTAGACTTCTCTTGTTAACTAACTCTGAACCAGACAATTTATTCACTTGACTTGATCCGTGGAAATCCCTAAGTTATGTTATTATCCCTATTCAAGACTAATAACTTCTAACCCTAGGTTGATTAATTGAAATCTCTCTCTAAGTAAAACCCCTAGTTTTACATTAACTCGATCTATGGATTCCCTTATTAGATTTGACTCTAATCCGGCAGATTTATGTCGTCCTATCTCTAGGATTGCATGCAACTCCGCTTAATTATGAGTGATCTACTCTTAGACAGGGACTATTCATCCTCCGAATAAGCACATCAATACTTGAATCAATATCCTAGAATATTCAAACAAGAGTTAAATTCATAATTAAGAACAAATCAAATATTTATCATACAGTTCAGAAAATATTAACAAGATCCATCTTAGGTTTCATACCGCTTAGGTATTTCAGGGATTTAGTTCAAAAATAGAAAAGAAAACATCTCAGAAGAATGGTAACAAAACATAAAGAAAACCCAAAAACCCCTGAAGGAAATTGAAGGGAGATCTTCAGTCTTGGAGGTGAATCCAACTTCCGAGATGAATCAATCGGCTTTCTTCGAGTAATTCCTTGCTTCCTACCCTGTGTGTCTTCTTTAATCCTCCTTTAAGGTGTTTAAATAGGCTTTAGAATGCCTAAAAGCCCTTAAAATCGCCCTTTTCCGAATAGAACTTAACTTGGGCTCGACAGGGACACGCCCATGTGACACGCCCATGTACGATTACTTCAGGTCGTGGTTAAGGCTGAGAGATAGACACGCCCGTGTTGAGGTTGTTTTAGGTCGTGTTCGAGCCTGCTAGAATGGCACGGGCATGTCTGCTACCGGTGTGAGGAAGTCCAGGCCGTGTTGTTTTCCCACGTCGGCCCATTTTTTCCGTTTTCTGGCTCGTTTCTTGTTCTTTTTGCTCTCCTGTGCTCACCTAAGTATAAAACATGAAATTAAAGGATTAGGAGCATCAAATTCACCAAATCTAAGGAGAAATCATTCATAAATGTGTTAAGCATGAGATAATAATATGTATAAATTACGGTTTATCAAATACCCCCACACTTAAGCGTTTGCTTGTCCTCAAGCAAAATCCTCAATTTGCAATTAAGAATTCCTTTTTCTCAACTTATAATTCCTACCAATAATATCTCAAACTAATCCATAAGTAATCATACATTGAGGATTCAACTAGAAGAACATTAAAGTTTCAAACATTCCAAGTTGAGCATTTTATCACGAAATAAATAGGCATCTCCCCTCATCTAAGTAATCGCCTTTGATTCAAAATCTCACAGAGTTTAACATCCTCACTAAAGATTCACTCAAATCACTCGAGGTGTTTAAGGACAATGAATTTAGCACTCAACAGTCAATATAAAAAGTAATTGCCATAGGCTTTTATGAAAATCAAATCTCCACCACTATAAATTGAGATGATACATCAATCAAAAGGTCTTTAGAGGGTTGTAACAAGGCTTTGGTTAGGGGGTATGGTCACAAGCTGAAAGAGAAGGTTAGAATCAAGATTGAATTGAAAAATTACTTTACTAGAAAAATATTTAATCATTAATTGCGTATAAAAGATCTTCTTCCCAGACTATGGAATTAAACACTCAAGCTTAAAAAATATGACTTACTGCTAATATATAGATATGTATGTATATATATATATATATATTTAAGAACAAATTAAATAACATAGACTAACTATCAAGAATAAGGCATAGTTAAGCAATTTATTCAAATCAAATCTAGTCAAAAATAGGGATAAAATTAATTTAGGGGATTTCAACAATAATGAGTTATGGGTTAATATTGAGGGTAAATCAATGAATAGGATGTTAGGCTCAAAGGGGTTTACTAAGGGTTAATTGTGAAGGTAGGCTTTTCATGGCATGAGTGGGTTAAACATAAGTGCCTCTATCATCTTGACATATCAAATCAAATGGTGTGGTCTCAACATGCATAATCAAGCAAGTTCTAGAATAACAATTCGATATTGACGCACTGAAGCAATAATAAAAGTGAGCATGAAAGAAATAATAGATGCTGTAAAGGCTCAAAATCTCACAAAAATTATGGCTTTTTTATTTTTAAACCTGTGGATTTTAATTCAAGATAACACCTAAACTTAAGGAAACAACCTAAATTTTTAAATTCTCAAAATCAACTTATCATGCTGAATTCTCTAATTTCTTAAAGTTTAAAAAGTTAATGCATGAATGCATATGTTTTAATTCAAGTCATATCAATAAAAATCAAAAATTAATCAAAAATTCATCCTAAAAATGATATGAGAGATTTACAAGAGAACAAGACAAAATTTAGGGATTTCTTCTGATAGTGATATAATTGACCCCCCCACACATAAGATGTACATTGCCCTCAATGTACAAAGATAAAGTTAGTGGCAATTATAGATATAAGATCATAAGATAGGGAGAGAAGTGAAACTTCATGAATGTTAAATGAATGAACTCCCTAGGTTGGAGTTATGTAGAGTGGAGGAGGTGGTCGTAGAGGTTGGGTTCCACAAGTGCTGTGCCAAAAGAATATTATATCTCGTGGTGGCTATGATCGTGGTCGAACAGGGCATGGCAGTCGTGGAGACCCTTTTCCAGTAGAGTTTGAAGTTCCTAAGTGATAGTGAGCTTTGGAGCTCTTTATAACTGTAATGAAATCAAGAATTCTTTAGGGAATATAAAGAAGAATAATTACTCATGATGAAATAGCCAAGATTAAAATTTGTTTATAAAACCTAAAAATAAAATAGTATCAAAAGGAAATAAAATGAAAAGTTAAAAGTGAAAATAATAAGAAAAATGATAAATTAAAATAGAAATAAAGATAAAATAAAATAAAATCTTTAAACATCATCATCGCCAGATGGTTCGCAAGGTGGTGGTGGTGATGAAATGTGAAGGTGCTGACAAATCTACTATAGAGCAGCATCAATGTTATCAAAACGCTAAAAACACTGCTGCTCGAGTCGAGTGAGGCACTCAGAGATGTCAGAATATGAAGCAGCTGCATGAACTGGACGATGGGTGGGTCATGGCTGAGACGATGGGTCCTCGTATCGTGGAAGGACATCATCAGTAATGTTCTCGGGGGCCTCCTCTTCGGTTGATTGGGCGAGACGATACTGAGGAGGGTAGGTTCCATGGTGTTTTTTGATCATCCTCATACTTAGCATGCTCGAGATGCCTTGTAGAGACATCAGGCCAATGAGGGTAAGTGAGGATGCTTGTGTCGCTGTGTTGAGGAGCCCGAAGTGCCAAGCCAGTTGAGTTACATAGGGGCCAATGGAGATGACCCCCTTCCGATGTCGCTCCGTCTGATGGCGAATGGCAAGGGCAATAAAGTAAGTGAGGTCAAAGACGTGGCCATGCAACATACACCATAAAAAGTAGGCGTCGTGAGTGTTGACGACGCCGGTGCTCTCTCGTCTCCCTATCAGAGTGTGGGCCAATATGGCGTTTAGGTACCTCAAGGATGGAGGGAAAGCTGATGCCTTGGAGTGGCTAGGATCGTAGGTGGCCGAGAAAGGGACGGGGGTGTTCCAGCACTTCGAGGGAGAATAATGGATGTGGCGGTGGAGATTTTCGAAGTCAGGTTCGTCCATGAATTCCTCCGTGTATAGGCCCAATGCAATACCAAACTCAGGGACGCTCAATTGGCAGACCAGACCACCCAGGCGGAACTGCACCGTATCAGGATCATTGGAGTTGGTCATGACGTCTTGAACATGGAAGGTCGAGGAAAGTTCGAGGATGAGCTCAAGGTACATCGGCTCGATAATCGCAAAGAAGAGTTCCCATAGATCGATTGACAGAAGCACTCTGATCGCGTTAGCCAGCTAGACTTGTTTAAGTGCGGCCCAGCCAATGCAACGGCCCACACCTAAAGGTAGGGCTCGAAGTATCTGAAAGAGTTCTTCTTAAGGTCCCATGGGAAACTGAAGGAAGGGGTGGCGAATTTCAATGGTAGGACCCGAAGAAGATGACGCTCCCTTTCATTTTTTCGAGGCGAGAGCTGCAGCTCTCTTACTACGACTTAACATGATATCTACAATAAGAATAATATGAAGTTATAAGAATAATCCGCACGAATGGAAAAACATACAAGTATGTTAAAACTAAATACCAATATTTCATGGGGGTTTTCTGACTATAGGAAAAATCTACTGAAAAACAACCAAGTCCATTATTATGAATATAAATACGAGAATGATGGTAAGGGAAATAACTAGTGGATGCATGCATATGAGAATGATAATGAATGAAGGTTTCATAAAAATGAAAAAAAACTCAATGGAAACACAAGAAAATATGAATGCATCATAATACATTAACTAGAATGGCAAAGAATAACAAGCATACGCATGACTTATAGTGAGAACTATGAATATTAATCAACAATCATCCAAATAAATCAATAAAAATAAAAAATTCATAAAATTAGTAAAAGAAATAAAGAGAAGAGAGAGAAGAGAGTAAACAAATACAAAATGGAGGAGCTTGGGTGTCGAAAATGAAGTTGAAGGTGGCGCACGGGTGTGGCAGAGAGGGCGTGTAGAATTACAGCAGCTAGGGTTAGGGATTTTAGGGGGAGAAGATGATGAATAGTGAGGGGTGTTTTATAGATTTTGGGGCACATGGCCATGGGACACGCCCGTGTGCCCTAATTTTAGCCCGTGTGTTTCGCATGTTTTCAAATTTCAGCGCATCTAACATTCTATCCATGCCCGTATTCCTTGGGCGTGTTAGTGCACACGGCCGTGTCGCACGGCTGTCTCCTACTTCGTTCGCTTCTCCCACGCCCGTGTGTGTATGTCCACGCCCATGTTAGTTTGACAGGTTAGACCACGGGTGCTAGGCACGGGTGTGTCGCACGCCCATGCTATTTTCTCAGGTTCAACCACGGTTCTAAGACACGGGTGTGTCGCACACCCGTGTTGTTTTGGTAGGATCACCCATGGCCATGTCGCACGACTATAGCCACTTATCGCATCTCGTGTTGGGGAAAAATTTTGCCCTGTTCTCACACGGTCTAAAGCAGGCCCGTGTGCCTGGCCTTATGGATGCGAAAAACCTATATTCAAGAGCTCAGTTAGTAAGTTAGGTGTTAAACACTAGAATTTAAAGAAGTTAATATCGTTAGTGCTCGGGTTGCCTCCCGAGAAGCGCTTATTTATAGTCTAACCTCGACTTACCTTAATTTCACGCGGTCATAGTGGTTCAAGGAGTTTACACTCCTTATTCCTGCTATCAGTTTTATTAAAATAAGGTTTTAAGCGAGTAATATTTACCTTAAACGTGCCAAATTTGGAATGAGTTACCTCGACTGTGCCGTTTGGGAAGATGGATTTGCTCCATTCGGTTTAAAAGTGGTAATACGAGGATCTGCAGCATCTAATAGTACTTTGTCTCCAACCTTAATTTGATTTTGGGAAAAATTTAGTTCATCATGGCGTGTTTTCGATTTATTTGTCTGCCATTCATCTAACTCCTCGATTTGTAGCCTTTGTTCCTCATGGATAGGTCCTTTGTTGTTGTTTGAACATGGCTCATGTATGTCCTTCAAACTTATTTCCTGCAAAGTAGGTTGCAACATATGGTAGTTTTCAGTAGAATGATTTATACAACCACCTTCAATTTTTGATGTGTTGCTCAAATTGCGAGCTTGTAGGGTGATTGTTTTGTCTCCCACATGAAGTGTGAGTTCACCTGTGCCAACATCAATAATTGTTCTAGCAGTCGCTAAAAGGGGCCTTCTTAAAATTAAAGGAACGTTACTATCCTTATCTGTGTCTAGAACAATGAAATCCACTGAGAATATAAATATGTCAATTTTAACGAGTACATCTTCAACAATACCCCTAGGAAATTTGATAGTTTTATCTGCTAATTGAATGCTCATCCTAGTTTGTTTAGGTTTCCCAAGACCTAGTTGTTTAAACATTTTGTGAGGCATGACATTGATACTAGCCCCTAAATCAGCCAACACATTGTTCACATCTAAACTACCAATTAAACAAGGAATTGTAGAACTCCCTAGATCTTTTAATTTATTGGGCAGCTTATTTTGTAAAATAGCTGAGCAAACTGCGTTTAACTCCACATGCGACGCCTCGTCCAACTTCCACTTATTTGCTAAAAGCTCCTTTAAAAACTTCATTGCATTTGGCATCTGTGAGAGAGCTTCAATAAACGATAAGTTGATATGTAATTTCTTTAAAAGTTTAAGGAATTTATCAAATTGTTCATCTGAGCGGTCTTTTCTTGTTGCATTAGGGTATGGTACACGAGGTTTATATTCTACACTTATCAGTTTCTGTTCATTATGATCTAGATTACCTTTACATTTGCTTTCCACCATTTCTTGCTTTAGTTCTGGTTCAGATGCAACTAACACTTTCTCATTTCTAACGTTAATCGCATTGAGTTGTTATTACTTGGCAAGCTACCTTATGGTCATTCGGAAATTAATTTGGATAGCTGGCCTATCTGAGTTTTGAGCCCTTGGATCGAAGCTTGTTGATTTTTAAATGCTGTCTCAGTATTCTGGAAACGAGCTTCTGACATCGAGATGAATTTTGTTATCATCTCCTCAAGGTTTGGTTTCTTTTCCTGTTGATAAGGTGGTTATTAAAAACCTAGAGAATTTTGTGGCCTTTGATTTCATTGACCACCCCATGAGAAATTTGGGTAGTTCCTCCAACCTGCATTATAAGTATTACTGTATTGGTTATTTTGAGGTCTAGAGTTATTGTTACCCATATAGTGGACTTGTTCCTCTTCGGTTGTAGGATTGAAGGGTTGATATTAAAGTATGTACGCCTCCTCCACTTAAATCACACCTCATCACTAGATGTACTTACATAGAACCAAGTAAACCATCAATCTTTTTATTTAGAAGCTCCACCTAATTTGATAACATATTAACTGCATCAACATTATAAATGTCTGCTGTTTTGGTTGGCTTAGTCCTCATGACTTGCCACTGATAGTTATTCAGTGACATCTCCTCAATAAATTTGTAAGCTGCTTCAAGTGTTTTGTTGTTGATGGTTCCACCAGCTCCTGCATCAATCATCTGTCTTGTCGAGGGGTTTACACTATTGTAAAATGTTTGAACTTACAGCCGTAGAGGTAACCCATGGTGAGGGCACCTTCACAGTAGGTCCTTGTATCTCTCTCATGCATCATAAAGTGTTTCTAAATCCATCTACACAAAAAAAGAAATATAATTCCTTAGTTTAGCTGTTTTAGCAGGTGGAAAGTATTTTAGTAAGAATTTTTCGGTCATTTGTTCCCAAGTAGTGATTGATCCTTGTGGTAACGAGTTCAACCACTATTTAGCCTTGTTCCTTAGTGAAAAGGGAAATAACAGAAGGCGAATGGCATCATCAGAAACGCCATTGATCTTGAATGTGTCGCAAAGCTCCAGAAAATTGGCCAAATGAGTATTTGGGTTTTCGTCCTGCAAACCATCAAACTGAACAAACTGCTGTATCATTTGAATTGTGTTAGGTTTCAGTTCAAAATTATTTGCAGTATTAGCAGGCCTAACTATACTCAATTTAGTTCATGTTAAAATAGGTTTAGCATAATCATACATAGTACGAGGAGCAGGATTCTGATTTACTGGGTTAGCAGCAATCGCAGGAGGTATTGGATTTTTTTAATTTTCAGCCATATCGTCGGTTGTGGTTTGAATATCGTCCTCTTGCTCTTCCTCTGTGTATCTTAAGCTTCACCTTATTTCTCTTCAATTTCTGCGAGCTTTGTGATCGATTTCTGCGTCAAAAAGTAATGGTCCTGACGGGTTTCTTCTAGTCATAAACTATAAGAACCTGCCAGAAGAAAGAAAAAAAGAATTTAGTTGCAAAAATCAAAAGAAAATTTAAATTGCAATAAAATTAAATGGCTAAAGTAATAAAAATCGAGTGTTCCTAATATCTTAGTTCCCCGACAACGACGCCAAAAACTTGATTGTCACTCGTGATAAGTTTTAAAATTTATAAATGATCGTACTTAAACTAACTATTATCACGATGAAGGCAAGCGCACCTATCGAAAAATAGTATCGTTTTAGCATGACCGGATGTCGAACCCAAAGGAACCAAAAGTACTAGCATTACCTTTCTTTTTATTATCTAGCCTAAGAATAATGAAGGTTATTTTAATTAACTAATTAACTAATCTAAGGATGCACAGAAAATAGATTGTGGAAAATACTTTTGGAAAATTCATTCATTTAAGAGAACACCCAAGGAAGAATCCACCTAGACTGCTCTTGTTAACTAACTCTGAACCAGATGATTTATTCACTTGACTTGATCCGTGGAAATCCCTAAGTTATGTTATTATCCCTATTCAAGACTAATAACGTCTAACCCTAGGTTGATTAATTGAAATCTCTTTCTAATTAAAACCTCTAGTTTTGCATTAACTCGATCTATGGATTCCCTTATTAGATTTGACTCTAATCCGGTAGATTTATGTCATCCTATCTCTAGGATTGCATGCAACTCCGCTTAATTAAGAGTGATCTACTCTTAGACAGGGACTATTCATCCTCCGAATAAGCACATCAATACTTGAATCAATATCCTGGAATATTCAAACAAGATTTAAAGTCATAATTAAGCACAAATCAAATATTTATCATACAGTTCAGAAAATATTAACAAGATCCGTCTTAGGTTTCATCCCCCTTAGGTATTTAGGAGATTTAGTTCATAACTAGAAAAGAAAGCATCTCAGAAGAATGATAACAAAACATAAAGAAAACCCAAAAACCCCTGAAGGAAATTGAAGGGAGATCTTCAGTCTTGGAGATGAATCCGGCTTCCGAGATGGATCAATAGGCTTTCTTTGAGTAATTTCTTGCTTCCTACCCTGTGTGTCTTCTTTAATCCTCATCTAGGGTGTTTAAATAGGCTTTAGAATGCCTAAAAGCCCTCAAAATCACCCTTTTTCGAATAAAACTTAACTTGGGCTCGACGCCCGTGTCACACACCCGTGTGCGATTACTTCAGGCCGTGATCAAGGCTGAGAGATAGACATGCCCATGTTGAGGTTGTTTTAGGCCATGTTCGAGCCTGTTAGAATAGCACGGGCGTGTGTGCTACTCGTGTGAGGAAGTCTAGCCCGTGTTGTTTTCCCACGTCGGCCCATTTTCTCTATTTTTGGCCCGTTTCTTGTTCTTTTTGTTCTCCTGTGCTCACCTAAGTATAAAACATGAAATTAAAGGATTATGAGCATCAAATTCACCAAATCTAAGCAGAAATCGTTCATAAATGTGTTAAGCATGGGATAATAATATGTATAAATTACAGTTTATCAATTGACTTGGGAATTTTTCAAGACTACTTTTCAAAAAAAGTACGTGGGTGCCAGTTATGTGGATGCCCGGAGGAGAGAGTTCCTGATTCTGACTCAGGGGGATAAATCAGTGGCTAAATATAAAGCTAAATTTTTGCGACTAAGCCGCTATACGCGTGGGATGGTGGCAACTGAGTACGAGCGTTGTGTTCGTTTTGAGGATGGCCTCAAGGACAGTTTACGGGTTGTGATAGCTCCGCAGAGGGAGGGAGATTTTGTTGCATTAGTTGATAAGGCAAAGATTGCCGAGGAGGTGAAACGTGATGAGCGCCAGAACTATGAGAAGGAGAGAGGTAGGAACAAGTGGGATTGGGAGCCCTCAAGTTCCTTTTTTAGGCCTAAGAAAAAGGCCAGAGTTGATGGGCCAGTCTAAGTTGGGGCCCCTGTTGCTGCTGCTAGACCGCAGCCCTGTGCTGATTGTGGGAGACGCTATCAGGGCGAGTGCTGGAAAAGGATTGGGGCATGTTTGAGGTGCTGATCATTGGAGCACTATATCAGAGAGTGTCCACGGAGTCCCGATTAGCTGCAAGCTTCAGGTTCGGGTGATGTACAGCCACCGAAGGGTGTTCTGCAGCCACCGAGAGGCCGTGGTCAGGCCAGAGGTGGTAATGGTTTAGGCCGTTGTCAGAGGGCACCGAGCAGAGGTGTTGGTCATACTGAGGCGAGGCAGCCAGCTCTAGTTTATGCTGTACATCATCGAGAGGATGGAGATGCTCTGAATGTTATCACGGGTACGTCCTTTATCTATAACGTACTTTATACTACCCTGATAGATATAGGATCTACTCATTCCTATATAGCTTGTACTGTGTCTAAGACTTCGGGTATCTTGGTTGAGAGCACTACGAGTGAAGTTACTGTGCTAAGTCTATTGGGGCAGTCAGTAAGGGTAAACAAACTGTTTAGAGATGTTCCTTTGGAGGTTCAAGGGGTTATCTTTACGGCAGATTTGATGGAACCTCCTTTTGGAGAATTTGATTTTATACTTGGAATGGACTGGCTGGTTAAATATCGAGTGAGCTTGGATTGCACTACTAAACAGGTGGTACTGAGAATTGTGGAGGATGACGAGGTAGTTGTAGCTGGGGAGAGTCGGAATTATTTTTCAAATGTGATTTCTGCCTTAAGGGCCGAGAAGTTGGTTTGTAAGGGTTGTGAGGTGTACCTGGCCTACATTAGTGTTTCAGATGCTGAGGTTCCTTCTGTTAAAGATATCAGAACGGTTAGAGACTTTCCTCATGTCTTTCCTGATGAGCTACCTAGGTTACCTCCAAATCGTGAAGTTAAGTTTGGGATTGAGCTCTTGCTTAGTGCAGCTCCGGTGTCCATCGCCCCTTATAGAATGGCACCGAAGGAGCTTGTGGAGCTTAAAGTTCAGATTCAGGAGTTGTTAGATCGTGGGTTCATCTGCCCTAGTGTGTCTCCATGGAGAGCACCAGTCTTGTTTGTGAAAAGAAAGGATGGATCTATATGTATGTGCATTGATTACTGGCAATTGAATAAATTGACCATTAAGAATAAGTACCCCCTACTGAGGATAGATGATTTGTTTGACCAGTTTCGTGGAGCTTCGATTTTCTCTAAGATTGATCTCTGGTCAAGGTACCATCAACTGAGGGTTAAAGAGACTGATGTATACAAGACAATTTTTAGGACTCGTTATGGTCATTAAGAGTTCCTAGTGATGCCTTTCGGACTGACGAATGCACCAGCGGCTTTTATGAACTTGATGAACCGAGTGTTCCAACCCTATCTGGATCGATTCGTAGTGGTTTTTATTGACGACATCCTGGTGTATTCAAGGACTGAGGATGAACAGGATGAACATCTCCGAGTGGTTCTACAGATTCTAAGGGAGAAACAACTGTACGCCAAGTTCAGTAAATGTGAGTTCTGGTTACGAGAGGGGTACTCTATTTCTGTGGGAGAATCTGTTTACTTAAGGACTTTGATTTGAGGCAATCTATACTGTGAGAGGCGCATTATAGTCCTTATGCTATGCACCTTGGAGGAAATAAGATGTACCAAGACCTTCGTAAGTTATATTGGTATCTGGGTCTTAAGCGTGAGGTGACCGACTTCGTGCGTAAATGTCTGACTTGCAAGCAGGTTAAGGCTGAACATCAGTTACCTTCAGGGTTATTTTAGCCAGTTAAAATTCCACTTTGGAAGTGGGAGAGAGTGACTATGGACTTCGTTAGTGGGCTACCCCCAACGCCTACTAAAAAGGATTTAGTATGGGTCATCATGGATCGGTTGACCAAATCTACTCATTTCATACCAGTTCGTACTGATTACTCTTTGCAAAAGCTGGCTAAGCTGTATGTGTCTAAGATAGTGAGACTGCATGGGGTACCAGTTCCCACAATATCTGATAGGGATCCTTGCTTCAGTCTCAGTTCTGGAAGAGGTTGCATGAAGCTCTAGGTACAAGGTTGGACTTCAGTACTGCGTTCCATCCTCAGACAGATGGTCAGACAGAGAGGGTGATTTAGATACCGGAGGACATGTTAAGAAGTTGCGTGATTGATTTTTAAGGCAGTTGGGAGGATTATGCTAACAGAGTTTTCTTATAACAATAGCTATCAGTCAAGCATACAAATGGCACTTTACGAGGTATTATATGGTCGTAGGTGTCGCACTCCTTCGTGTTGGACTGAGTTGGGCGAGCGGCATGTTCTGGGCCCTGAATTAGTTTTTGATACCGAGGATAAAGTTAGATTAATTCAGGATCGACTGAAGGTGGCATTAGAAGCGTAAGGAGATTGAGTATTCTGTGGGGGATTTCATTTTTCTCAAGGTCTCGCCATGGAAGAAGGTACTGAGGTTTGGATAGAAGGGCAAGTTAAGCCCTAGGTTCATTGGGCCTTACCGTATACTGAAGCGTGTGGGACCAGTTGCCTATCAACTAGAGTTACCTCCAGATTTAAATTGGATTCATGATGTGTTCCAGTCTCTATGTTGAAGCGCTACCGTTCTGATCCCACACATGTTATTTGGCTTGAGGAGATTGAGGTTAGACTAGATCTGACTTTCGAGGAAGAGCCAGTTCAGATATTAGACCGTGATGCAAAAGTTCTAAGAAAAACGTCTATCCTACTGGTTAAGGTTCTTTGGCGTAATCACAGCTCTAAGGAGGCCACATGGGAACTTGATGAGGCGATGCGTCAACAATACCTTCAACTGTTCTGATCAGGTACAATTTCGAGGCCAAAATTCTCTTTGAGGGGGGTAGAGTTGTAACGCCCCAAAAATCCTTAATGTGTATTTTCGTATGTTATGTTACAAAAAATTATATGTTTCCTTCAGTGGTTAAGTGTACTGGGAAGTGTCTGAGAAGTCTTAGGTTCAAGCCTTGGATTTTGCAAAAGTTTTGTTTTTATGAATAAACCCCTGTCTCTAGTCAGTAGGCTTTTAAATAAATGTGGGTATTTTATATCAAAAAGGGCCTACTGGTCTAGGGGATAGGTGGCGTGTTGTTGTTCCATGGGCCTGAGGTTCGAGTGTTTGTAGGCGCATTGAGGTGTTTTATTTTGCTACCGGTGCCATGGGAGTGTTGTGGTTTGGCTGAAACACTGAAAAGTTTTAGTGGAATTTGAACCAGGTGGTTGAGGGAGGAGTGTACAGTTTAGAGGGATTTGAGGAGGAAAATGTGGGATTTTGAATAGAGTGGGAGTGTTAGGGCCGAATGAGGACTCTTGCCTTTGCAGATTTCGGGTTTAGTGGGCATTTTTTCTCCATTTTCAATTTCTATGATTGTTTTCTCTCTTCTTGGGGCCGAATATTGCTATAGATCATTCGGGTATCTTCTCGTTTTTCTTTTGTTTTTGCTTATTCTGAGTGTGCACTTCCCTCGAGTTCTCTTGCTGATTGTTTGGCTTACCTCTGGCAGTAGTTCTCTTTGTTTTTTTTGCTTTGGTTGAATACTCCTTCCCCCTCGCTCAATTCTTTCAGCTTTTAGCAATTTCCCCTCTCTTTATCTTATTTTGTTGTGGCTGAATACCTTCTTTCTTGTAGCCAAACCCTGCCCTTTTCTCTATCCATCTCTTCCTCTCCTTCATTATCGAATCTCTTCCTCTCCTTCTTATTTGTTGTATTCTCTCTCTGTTTCTAAAACTATTCGAGGTGTGATAGATTTTTCATTGATATTGTAGTGAACGAAACCCCTCTCTTCACTCGATCAAAGGTAACTTTGTCCTTAGTTATTACGTGTTCAACTCAGGTGCTTTGGCTTGTGTTTTTGGTTGTAGGCCGATTGCTTCTGTCTTCTTTTCTTGGTTTTTCGCTTTCGATAAGTTTGATATGCGCTTGGTTCAAACTATTTGTGTGAACAATAATAGTTAATAAGATTTGGTTGGAATGCAAGTAGTCTCTAAGGCTTGGTAATCAGTCTCTTGCAACGGGTTAAGTGTGCAAACCTCATTCGATCAACCAAGGCAAGTGATGATTAACCTTTTGGATAAGTGTTGTTTGAGGGGTTGTTTAATCTTGTTATTAAGTGACTGATGGTGTATTGTGTTTGAATATAGGTTTGGAGTGCTTGTGCACTATTTGCGCACTTTCACAAACAAGGTGTGTAAACACAATCCCAACTATGAAAATCAGCAAAAGCCGGATTAAGCAAACGATGACGCTATACGGGCGTGCGCTCACTCGTGTGGTGGCCCGTGTGACTAAACATGGGTGTTTGATCGTTGAGGCCGGCCATGAGCGATTTCATGAGTCGAGGCCAGCCATGGGCGATTTCATGAGTCGAGGCCGTCTTGGGCCATTCGGGCCAAACTGGGCCGTGTGGGCCTTACGAGCATGTGGGCCCCATATGAGTAAACCACACAGACAGGTGGGAATTATATAGCCAGACTATGTAATACACACGGCCAAGGCCATTAGGGGCCGTGTGGGCCACACTAGCTTGTGGGCCCACATAGGCTCGCAATATGGGCTGTGGACCCATTTTTACTATTTGACTGTTAAGGTTGTACGGGTCGCCCGAGACGATTTGGACGTACTGATGGGTCGGTAAGGTTACCTAGACCCCTACTGGATAAAATGACTGTTATGCCCTATGAGATGTATGATTGTATTTGAGCATGCCATTTTAAATATATTGAATATATGTATGATATTATGACATGACATGACATGACATGACATAATGCATGATATGTTGCATGGGGATGGGTTTTATTATGTTTGGAGGAAGTGTGCTATACTGGCAGTTGTGCTACAAATACTGTTTAGTGCTGCAACCAGTACTACTTGGAGTGTAGGGATGGGTGGGTTGATTATATCCCCACATGGAGTGCAGGGTTGGACGGAGATGGAATGTAGAGGCTGGCTGGGTAGGATCTTTTGATTGTATATCTGTACTGTATTGTTACTAAGAAGGGCTCTGGCCCAAACTGATACTGATATTGTAATGGGCTAAGGCCCTAACTGAGACTGAGCCATTACTAAATTGGGCTTAGGCCCAGACTGTACATGTTCATTGTTTATTTATTTGATATGGGATTACACACTGAGTTTCCATAACTCACCCATCTGTTTAACTGTGCTGGTTATCCCCAGTCTAAAGCTAATCGGTGCTGCGAAGGACTCAAAAGTGTCCACACAACCGCTCATACTTTCATTTTTGGTTTATAAATTATCAGTAATTCTATTTTGGGTATTTTTACTGTAATAAGGCTTTTATGGATTTTTACTTTAATTTGGGTTTTTATTTGATTTGATTCATAACTGCTAGTAGTAGGGTAAGACGCAAGTTTTCAGAAAGATAAATGTTTTTCAAAAATACCACAAATACGCAACCTATTTTAAGAGCTTCTGCAAGAAACAATGTTTTAAAACGTTAATGACGGCTTAGTATGATTAACTTTTTTCCAAACAGTTTACATTTTGAAAATGAACAAGACATCCTAAAATCATCGTTAAGATCACAAAGAGGTTAAATATAGAACGGGTTTTTCAACAATACCTCACTTTACGAAAAACACTTCAATGTGACATTGCCAAATTTGGCCATAACGTCCAGGTCGGGTTTAGGGTGTTACAGTAGATCTTGTTCTGGGGACAACACCGATATCCATAGCACCCTACAGAATGGCTCCTACTAAACTAAAAGAGTTGAAACCACAGTTACAAGAACTAATTGATAGAGGTTTTGCTCGACCCAGTTTCTCACCTTGGGATGCATCGGTTCTGTTTGTAAAGAAGAAAGATGGATCATTAAAGTTGTGTATTGATTACAAGCAGCTCAACAAAGTCACAAAAAAGAATAAGTATCCACTGCCTCGTATTGATGACTTGTTTGATCAACTGAAAGGTGCCACTGTATTTTCAAAGATTGATCTTCGTCTGATTACTATCAGCTACGGGTAAAAGATTCTGATGTGCCAAAGACAGCTTTCAGAACCAGGTATGGGCACTATGAGTTTCTTGTGATGTTGTTTGGTTTGACAAATGTACCTGCAATATTTATGGATTTAATGAATAGAATTTTTAGACCGTAGATAGACAGGTTTGTGGTGGTATTTATTGATGATATTCTGGTATATTCTCAAGATGAAAATGAACATGCTGATCATCTGAGAATTGTGTTTCAACCTCTGTGTGAGAAATAATTATATACCAAATTCAGTAAATGTGAATTTTGGCTACGCGAAGTTGGTTTTCTCGGACATATAGTATCTGCTGAAGGTATTAGGGTGGATCCGAATAAAATTTCAGTAATTATTAATTGGAAACCACCGAAGAATGTGTCTAAATTCAGAAGTTTTTTAGGACCAGCAGGATATTATTGGAGGTTCGTTAAAGGGTTCTCAATGATAGCTTCTCTGATGACTTAATTGTTACAGAAAGATGTGAAATTTGAGTAGTCTGATAAATGCCAACAAAGTTTTGATAGCTTAAAAGCATTGTTGACTGAAGCACCTGTGTTAGTTCAACCTGAATCAGGTAAAGAATTTATAATTTACAGTAATGCATCATTAAATGGTTTAGGCTGTGTATTGATGCAAGAAGGTAAAGTAATAGCCTATGCTTCTAGACAGCTAAAACCACATGAAAGAAATTACCCGATACATGATTTGGAGTTGGCAGCCATTGTTTTTGCATTGAAAATTTGGTGGCATTACCTGTTTAGTGAAAAGTGTTACATATTCACCGATCATAAAAGTTTGAAGTACCTGATGCCCCAAAAAGAACTGAACTTAAGACAGTGCGGGTAGCTTGAATTATTGAAAGATTATGATCTTGTTATTGACTATCTTTCGGGAAAAGGTAATGTGGTTGTTGATGCCCTAAGCAGAAAGTCTTTATTTACCTTGTGAGTAATGAATAATTGGTTGTCATTTTTAGGTGATGGTTCAATTATAGATGAGTTAAAAGCTAAACCGACATTTTTGCAACAGATCTGTAAAACTCAGAAGGGTGATAATGAATTACAAGTTAAACAAAAACAATGTGAGTTGAATCCTGATTCAAAATTGTAGATTGGGTCTGATGCTTGTTTGTTATTCAGAAGTGGAATATGTGTACCGAAGAACTCGAAACTGGTATAAAAGAATCTACATGAAGCTTATAATGGTACCATGTCCATTTATCCTGGTAGTAAAAAAATGTACAATGATTTGAAAAAGATATACTGGTGGCCGAGAATGAAACGGGATATTTCTGAATTCGTATCTAAATGTTTGATATTTTAGCAAGTAAAAGCTGAACATCAGGTGCATTTGGGATTATTACAGTTAGTTACGATACCAAAATGGAAATGGGAAAGAATTACCATTGACTTTGTATCGGGATTACCCCTGTCTTCGAAGAAGAAAGATGCCTGTGGGTAATTGTCGACCGGTTAACAAAGTTTGCACATTTTATTCTGGCATGTACAGATTTTTCCTTGAATAGATTGGTTGAACTATATATTTCTGAGATTTTCATATTGCATGGAGTGCCTATCTCCATTATATCAAATAGAGATCCTCAATTTACATCCCGATTCTGGAATAAATTGCAAGAAGCTCTGGGTGCACAGTTACATTTCAGTACAGTATTCCATCCTCAGACTACTGGATAGTCCAAACATGTTATATAGATTTTGGAACATATACTTTAGTATTGTATTTTGGAATTTGAAGGTAATTGGGAAAATTATCTACCTTTAGTTGAATTTGCCTATAATAATAGTTATCAGTCCAATATTAAAATGCACTGTATGAGGCTCTATATGGTCATACATGTAGAACTCCATTATATTGGACAAAGCTCAGTGAAAAAAAGATACACGAAGTTGACTTGATCTGAGAAACTGAAGAAAAGGTAAAAATGATTCGGGATTGTTTGAAAACAGCCTCAGATCGTCAAAAGTCTTATGCCGATCTTAAATGAAAAGAGATAGAATTTCAGGTCGATGATAAGTTATTCTTGAAAGTATCACCTTGGAAGAAAGTTCTTTGATTTGGTCGAAAAGGAAAATTGAGTCCACGATTCATCGGGCCATATGAGATTACTGAAAGAATCGAACCTGTTGCATATCGTTTGGCATTACCAGCAGAACTTGATAGAATTCATAATGTTTTTCATGTGTCTATGTTGCAACGGTATCGATCGGATCTTTCACATGTTATTTCTCTAACAGAAGTTGAGATCCAGCCTGATATGACTTACAATGAGGAACCGATCAAAATCCTAGCACGTGAAACAAAAGAGTTAAGAAATAAAAAGGTAGCATTAGTAAAATTTCACTGGCAACGACATGGTATAGAAGAAGCTACCTGGGAACCGGAGGATACCATGAGAAAGGAATATCCAAATCTCTTTACTGGTAAGATTTTCAAAGATGAAAATTCTTAAAAGGGAGAGTTGTAATAGCATGTTTTCAGAGAAATTGGAAAAATATCATCATTTTATATCATCTTCCACAAATTAAGACATGGAAACCATAGGAAAGAGAAAAGTTCTCAAGCAAGCTTAATTGGGTCAACTGGGTAAGCATTTTTGTCCTATTTTTAGTATTTTTAATATTTTTGAGATCAGAATAGCTTAATCTATCTATTTTGGGGATTAATTTGTAAAGTTATCAAAGTAACAATGTTTTTCCATGGATGAATATGCTGAAATTTTTAAATTTATGGTAGAAAATGAAAAGTTGTTGATAGATAAACAACTTTTATAAAGTGAATTTTGATGAATTTATAATTTACGAACTAAACTGTAAAGATGTAAAAGTTATGGAAAAATTCTAAATTTTTTGAAATAAAAGTGTTGTAAATGTTATATGAATTTTTTCATTAGGCTTGGAATAAGGATTAAATTGCATGAATTTCATTTTCTGAGCCTAGGGACAAAATTATCGTTTATGAAAAGTATAGGGGCAAAATGGTAATTGTGCCTAGGATGTAAATTGAATCCAATTGAATATGAAATATAATGAATTGATGATTAAATTCATTTATATAGATCTAAAAAGACGAAATAAAGAGTTTGATCGAGGAAAAGAAAAGGTGCTAGATTAGTAGACTTTTAAATACGAACAAGTGTTGAGGTAAGTTCGTGTAACTAAATTATGTTTATTTTTATACTTGAATTGAATATAGTATGTATTTATGTAAATATATGAAATGCTAAAATTTTGTATGAATTATATAAATGTTATAAATATATGAAATAATCACATGTCCAATCACATCCGGAAAATGTTAAATTTAATTTGAATAATGAATTTCGATGGATACATGATTTCCCATAATTAATGTGGTCATGCATATGTTGCGGATAGAATATAGCTTGGATGAGCATCCTATTAAAAGTCTTCTCGAGCATCCAGATAAATAGTTCTTTCGAGCATCCTGATCGGTAGTGATCCTGCATGTGTTGCGCACTACCGCAACTCTTTGTGAGTGCCCTGTTACATGATTCAATCGGTTGTGCTCCATCATATATTGCAGAAACAAACGCAGCTCTACGTGAGCATCCTGATATAAGCTCTTATGAGCATCCTAACATGGCTCACTTGAACTCCCTGTTAAATGGCTATCTGGTGCTCCCTGATAATAACTCTGCAAGTTACCTATTAAGCTCCATGAGCTCCCTAATTAAAAATCTTATGAGTTTCCTATTTAGCCCAGATAAGCGTCCTGTTACATGGCTCATCTGAGCATCCTGATATGTGGCTCGAGAGTGTGCTCCCTAATTATGTGCCCTAATAGGTGCCCCTGAACATGAATTGGCGGATCATTGATTTGTATACCTCGCGTATACTACCTAAGTATCCATTGATATTTCAATAATTCAATGAATAAATCTCCTGTCATGAGAAATTATGAGAATAAAAAGTATCCATTGATATTTCAATAATTCAACGAATAAATCTCCTGTCATGAGAAATTATGAGAATAAAAGAATTATGTCTCAAATGCTTCTGAAATACCTAAAAGTTTGTAGCATGATGAGCTCAACTATGTTTATTTGATGTACATGTGAAATATGTGACTAACTTGCTTAATTGAGCATATGTGAATAGGTAAACTTGTAAATTTGTTGGGAAGCATGTTATTGTTATGTTTATTTAAATGAATATGATTGGTAAGTTTAATTCCTGTTATACAAACTTACTAAGCATTAAATGCTTACTAGGTTTATTTTCTTCTGTTTTATAGTGCTCGAAAGCTCGTAAAGGTTGCAGATCGGTCAGAGCATCATCACACTATCCACCAGCTCATTTTGGTATAAATAGTAAACATATTTTGGTATAATGGCGTGTATAGGTTAACTTGGCCAATTATTGGCTTGTAAATGGTTGTTTGTAATCTAACCATTGGAATGGCTAGTGATGGTTTGAATTGGTATATTTGTAAGGTTATATCATGGTAATTACATATGTGTTTAGTATAGTTTGATTGAGTTATGTTAAACAAGTATGTCTATAAAAGGTAAGATTATAAACATGAATGCATGTGATAATATATCATGTTAAATGTTAGAGTTGGCTTGGTTATAATGCTTGAATTGGTTGGTATATGTTTGCATGATGAGCTCAACTATGTTTATTTGATGTACACGTGAAATATGTGACTAACTTGCTTAATTGAGCATATGTGAATAGGTAAACTTGTAAATTAGTTGGGAAGCATGTTATTGTTATGTTTATTTAAATGAATATGATTAGTAAGTTTAATTCCTGTTATACAAACTTACTAAGCATTAAATGCTTACTAGGTTTATTTTCTTCTATTTTATAGTGCTAGGAAGCTCGTAAAGGTTGGATTTCAGTCAAAGCATCATCACACTATCCACCAGCTCGTTTTGGTATAAATAGTAAACATATTTTGGTATAATGGCATGTATAGGTTAACTTGGCCAGTTGTTGGCTTGTAAATGGTTGTTTGTAATCTAACCATTGGAATGGCTAGTCATGGTTTAAATTGTTATATTTATAAGGTTATATCATGGTAATTATATCTGTGGTTAGTATAGTTTGATTGAGTTATGTTAAACAAGTATGTCTATAAAAGGTAAGATTATAAATATTAATGCATGTGATAATATATCATGTTAAATGTTAGAGTTGGTTGGTTATAATGTTTGAATTGGTTGGTATATGCTTGAACGGGCATTTGTCTTGGCCATGTGAAACCTGCACCTATTTTCGAACCGAATTAATTAACCATACGGCCTAGCACACAGGTGTGTGACATCGACGTCTGTGCAAGTCAGTGAGTTACACAGGGTCAAACACGGCCTCTAGCACGGGCGTGTCCCAGAGTCACACTGGCGTGTCCTTTGGACCACACGGGCATGTGAGCCCTGCACCTTGGAAAAATTTTATAGTTTTACGAAAAATTCTTAGAGTTCTCGATTAAGTCCCGGTTCAATTCTAATGCTCGTATTGGGCCTCGAGGGCCCGATCAAGGGGCGTTATGGATGATCTCGGTAAATGAATAGTAATTTACATAGTTTAATGGAAAAATATTTTGAATGTTCTGGTAATGCTCTGAAACCCTATTCCGGCGACAGGCACGGGTTAGGGGTGTTACACACACACTAAGATTCACTTTATGTCACCTATATACATGCCACAACACTTGACACAAAATGACTAAATATCTACCGAATTGGGGATAGTGTGAGCTTCAGGACGATCAGGCTTGACATGTTCCTCAAGGTAACGATCTACAAAGAAAAAGGGAAAAATAACATAAGCATATACATGCTTAGTAAGTTCATAGGCATTAAACAAAACTTACCTTAGCTTTTAGTTAATACAATAAGCTACCATAATTTCGCATAGTTTGACTAGACATTACAAATCACAACATTAACAATGTGATTTTTAACATATAATCAAACCATGTAATATCACAAGTATTTATCATGCCATTTCATGTCACAATAGATAATAAACATAAATCTCATTCAATCCAAGATGTAATGTAATAACATATGAAAATATCAAAGGCTTTGTACTCAAATCATTCAATAATCTTTCATTAGAACATTGAGTAATTTCCAACTTATTTCAATTTTCTCATTTCATATAAATTGTTTCACTCGATGAACCCTAGTACATGGACTTGAATACACAGGTAACTACACCACACCAGTTGCTCATCCGAGCTAAATAAATTTGTGTCAAGTTACCCATCAGGCTAAACCTTTATAACAAAAAATTTGATAGCTTATCCAAGTTGAATATATATACATGTCAGGTTACCTGTTCGGGTTAAACCTTTAAAATGACACCAGGTTACTCGTTCGAGCTAAACCTATGTCACATGTATTTGCGAGTCCGCAACAATGTTGGATCTCGATAACATCTATAATCAATCTTGTACAAGTGTGCACAAAAACCTTTTTACATGGCAATTATATCCTAACCTTTACTAAGTTCACACCAGTATTTATTACATATATTTTCAATACTTTTCAATTTAGTCCAATTCTCACCTTTTGTACTAATTCACAACCAATTTGATTTACAATCAAACATATACATATAATTCAAATACATATAATCTAATTCATAAATATCATATGAACTTACCTAGTCAAAATAGTAAACAAATTGAATCTTTAGGGACTAATCGACAATTTTAACTTTTCCTTGATTATATCTTATTTGATCCAATTCTTGATCTATATAATTGTTCCATTCAATTTATCAAATACCAAACATTTATACACTATTCCATGGCATGTATGGACCTATATAGTTCCATTTTTCAATACCCTTAAATTTTTACATTTTATTCAATTTAGTCCCTCAAATCAAAATTACAATACCTTTCAATTTTGAGTTTTGATTTAAAAACCAATTCCAATTACATCCCTTAGGGACCCTATACTATCTATTTATACCAAAATTTCATCTCAATTTCATATTTTATTCACTTTAGTCATTACATACAAAACTAATAATTAAACATTATAATTTTGTCTTTTTCCATAATCTAAGCTTAAAATCTATCAATTTAACACCAATTTCTTCAAGAAATCAACAATGACAACTTTCAAAACTTTAACAGTTTTGCAAATTAGTGCATGGGCTGGCTAAATCAAGCTCCCATTACCTCAAAAATATAAAAATTACAAGAAGATGACTTGAAATTTCTTACCAATCAAGGGTTGAATGCTTGAGCTTCAAAATGGTTTTTCTTTAGGTTTTTATTTGTTAATTCGATGGAGAGGAAGGAAGAAAATGATGACAACTTCCACTTACTTAACATATTTATACATAGATTAAAATTTAATTAAGTTTAATTTAATTAAACTTAATTAATTTAATCTAATTACTTATATACATCACATCCTACTAACTTAATAAACTGCAATTTATACATATTTTTATCCCTCGCTTAACACGTTTATGAATGATTTCTCCTTAGATTTGATGAATTTGATGCTCCTAATCCTTTAATTTTATGTTTTATACTTAGGTGAGTATAGGATGATGAAAAGAACAAGAAACGGGCCAAAAATAGAGAAAATGGGCCGACAAGGGAAAACAACACGGCCTGAACTTCCTCACACGGGCAGCACACACGCCCGTGCCAATCTAACAGGTTCGACCACGGCCCAAATCAACCTCAACACGGACGTGTTGATATCTCAGCCTCGACCGTGGCCTGAAGTATTCATACATGGCCGTGCCACACAGGCGTGTCCCTGCCGAACCTAGCTAAGTTCTATTCAGAAAATGGCAAGTTTTAAGGCTTTTAGGCATTCTAAAGCCTATTAAAACACCCTAGAGGAAGACTAAAAGGGAGACAGAGAATAGGGAGTGAGGAATTACTCCAATGAAGCTGATTGATCCATCTTAGAAGCCGAATTCATCATCAAGACTGAAGATTTCTCCTCAATTTCCCTTCAGGAGTTTTGGGTTTTCTTTATGTTTTGTATCCTTTATTATTCTGAGATGTTTTCTTATTTAGTTATGAACTAAAACCCCAAAATACCTAAGAGGGATGAAACCTAAGATGAATCTTGTTATTATTTTCTAAATCGTATGATAAATATTTGACTTGTTCTTAATTATGTGTTCTTAATTCTTGCTTTGGTATTTCAGGATATCGATTCAAGTTAAAGCTCTTAGTTGGAGGATGAATAGTCCCTGGCTAATAGTTACTTTGTCATAATTAAGCGGAGTTGATTGCGTGCCTAGAGATAGGGTGACAAGATTTTACCAGATTTGGGTGAAACCTAATAAGAGAATCCATAGATGGAGTAAATACAACCCTAGGGTGTTAATCAGAGAAAAGTCTCAGTTATGCAACCTATGGATTAGACGTTATTAGTCTTGAATAGGGATAATAACATAACTTAGGGATTTCTACGGAACAAGTTGAATGAATAAATCGTCCGGTTCAGAGCCAGAATAACAAGTAAAATTCTAGGTGGATTTTTCCTTAGGTATTGTCCTAAATCAATCATTTTTCCCAAAAGTAATTTCCCAATTCTATTTTCTACAACTTCTTAGTTTAATTAATTAGTTAGTTAAAACAAACCGTTTTATTTCTTAGGCTAGATAATAAAAAGGCAGTCACTACTAGTACTTTTAGTCTTTTGGGTTCGACAATTCAGTCTTGCTAAAGCTATACTAATGTTCGATAGATACACTTGCCCACGTCATGATAATAGTTAGTTTCAAGAACGATTAATTATAAATTTATAAAACTTATCACGAAAAATCACGATTAAGTTTTTGGCGCCGTTGCCGGGAACTAAAATATTAGGAACACTCAATTTTTATTACTTTAGCCATTTATATTTCTTGCAATTTAATTTTATTTTTAATTTTATTCTAATTTACTAATTTTCTTTTTCTTTCTTCTAGCAGGTTCTTATAGTTTATGACTAGAAGAAACCCGTCGAGACCACTGCTTTTTGACGAAGAAATTGATCGCACAGCTTGTAGAAACTGATGAGAAATCAGGCGAAGCCTAAGATACACTGAAGAAGAGCAAGAGGACGATATCTCAACTACAACCGAGGAGATGGCTAAAAATCAAGACAATCAGCTACCTCCAGCAATACCCGCTGAATTAGCAAATCAGAATCCTACTCCTCATACTATGTATGATTATGCTAAACCTAATTTAACAAGAACTGACTCAAGTATAGTTAGGCCTGCTATTGCTACAAATAATTTTGAATTGAAACCTAACACGATTCAAATGATACAGCAATTTGTTCAGTTTGATGGTTTGCAGGATGAGAATCCCAACACTCACTTGGCGAATTTTCTAGAAATCTGTGATACTTTTAAAATTAATGGCATCTCTGATGAAACCATTCATCTTCGGTTATTCCCTTTTTCACTAACGAACAAGGTTAAACAGTGGTTGAACTCGTTACCACGAGGGTCCATCACTACTTAGGAACAAATGATCAAAAAGTTTTTATTAAAATATTTTCTACCTGCTAAAACGACTAAGTTACGTAATGATATCTCTTCTTTTGTGCAAATAGATTTAGGAACACTTTACGATGCATGGGAGAGATACAAGGACCTACTGTGAAGGTGCCCTCACCATGGGTTACCTCTATGGCTACAAGTTCAAGCGTTCTACAATGGTGTGAATCCCTCAAGAAGACAAATGATTGACGCAACCGCTGGTGGAACCATTAACAACAAAACACCTGAAGACGCTTACGAATTTATTGAGGAGGTGTCACTGAATAACTATCAGTGGCAAGTCATGAGGACTAAGCCAACTAAAATAGAAGGCGTTTATAACGTTGACTCGGCTACTATGTTGTCAAATCAGGTAGAACTTCTAAATAAAAAGATTGATGGTTTACTTGGTTCTACGTAGGTTCACCCAGTAATGCAATATGAAGCAAGTGGAGGTGGATCAAGTAATCCAGAATATCAACCCTATGGCCACAACATGGAGAACGAGCAATTAAACTATATGGGTAATAATCCTTGATCTCAAAATAATCCTTACAGTAATACCTATAACGTAGGTTGGAGGAATCACCCAAACTTCTCATGGGGAGGTCAAGGAGATCAGAGACCATCACTACCCTCAGGCTTTCAATAGCCACCTTATCAACAGGAAAAGAAACCGAACCTTGAGGAGATGCTATCCAAGTTCATCTCGGTGTCAGAAACTCATTTTTAGAATATCGAGACAGCACTTAAAAATCAACAAGCATCAATCCAAGAGCTCGAAACTCAGATAGGTCAGTTGTCCAAACTAATCTCCGAACGACCACAAGGTAGCTTGCCAAGTAATACTGAACCAAACCCAAGGGAACAGCTCAACGCAATTAATGTTCAAAATGAAGAAGGATTCGTTGAGCCTGAACCAGAACCAGGGTAAGAACTTGTGGTGAGCAAAGGTAAAGGTGAGGTAAGTCATAATGAAAACAAAACGGTGAATGTATAATATAAACCTCGTGTGCCATACCCTAACACGACAAGGAAAGACCGCTCAGACGAACAATTTGGTAAATTCCTTAAAGTTCTAAAAAAATTACACATTAACTTACTGTTTATTGAAGCTCTATCACAGATGCTGAATGCAATGAAATTTTTAAGGGAGCTTTTAGCGAACAAGAGGAAATTGAACGAAACATCGTATGTGGAACTAAACGCAGTCTGCTCAGCTATTCTGTAGAATAAGCTACCCCACAAATTGAAAGATCCAGGGAGTTTTACAATTCCTTGCTTAATTGGTAGTTTAGATGTTAATAATGCATTAGCTAATTTAGGGGCTAGTGTCAACGTCATGCCTTACAAAATGTCTAAGCAACTAGGTCTTGGGAAACCTAAACAAGCTAGGATGAGCATTCAATTAGCAGATAAAACTATAAGATTTCCTAGGGGTATTATTAAAGATGTACTAGTTAAAATTGATAAATTTATATTCCCCGTTGACTTTGTTGCTCTAGACATAGAGGAGGATAACAACACCCCTTTGATTTTAGGGAGGCCCTTTTTAGCCACTGCTAAAACAATTATTGATGTTGGCACAGGTGAGCTCACACTTCGTGTGGGAGACGACACAATCACCCTTCAAGCTCATAATTCTGGCAGCACATCAAAAATTGAAGGTAATTGTCCACACCAGTCTACTAAAACTAACAATATGACGCAACCTACTTTGCAGGAATTGAGTCTGAAAGAAGTACACGGGCCATGTTCTAGCAACAATATAGGACCAATTCATGAAGAAGGAAGGCTGCAAATAGAGGAGCTAGATGAATAGCGAACACATAAACTGAGAACAACTACGCTATAACGAGCTCGATACCTCTCTAAATCAACTTAAGGTTGGAGACAAAGTCTTACTAGATGCCGCAGATCCTCACATTGGCACTACCAACCCGAATGAAGAAATCCTCTTACTTGTATTTCTTAGTATTTTCCCATTGCGACAAATGAGGTAAGTCATCCTAAGTTTGGCACTTTTAAGGTAAACAACACACGTCTAAAACCTTATTTTAATGAGATTGATAGCAAGAATGAGGAGTATGAACTCTTCAAACCACCATGACCATTCAACGGAGAGGTAAGTCGAGCTTAAACAATAAATAAGCACTTCTCGGGAGGTAACCCAAGCACTAACTGTATTAACTTCTTTAAATTTTAGTGTTTAGCACCTAACCTACTAATGGAGCTCTTGAAAACAGGTTCACCACAGAGACACGACCAAGCACACGAGCGTGCTTAGGACCGTGTGGAAATAGGGCAAAGATTTCCCCAAAACACGGGCTGTGATAAATCGCCACGACAGTGCGAAATGGCTATGGCCTAGCCTGCCAAAATAACACGGGCGTGTGACACGCCCGTGCCCTAGGATACTGGTTGAAACTAAGAAACTAGCACGGGCACACCCGTGTCTAGAACCTGTGGTCGAACCTGTCAAATTAACACGGGAGTGGGGCTTACATACACGAGTGTGGGAGAAGGAAACGAAGCTAGACACGGTCGTGCAGCATGACCGTATGCACCAACACGCCTGAGGTACATGAGCGAGGGTCACTTTTCAGACGCGCCAAAATAGGAAAAATGTGAAACACACGGGCTAAAATTGGGGAACACAGGCGTGTCCCCTGGCCGTGTGACCCAAAATCTATAAATACCCTATACTATTCACTGTCTTCCCCACTCAAAAACCCTAACCCTAGTCACTGCAAGTCCACACGGCCTCCTTGCCACGCCCGTGCGCCGCCTCTTACTCCATTTTTGACACTCAATCCTCCCTTCTCAGCGTTTGTTTACTTCTTTCTTATTTATTTTACTGATTTTTAAAGCTATTTATCATAATAATATACAAGTTTTCATGTTATTTTCATATTTTTATCACTTAAATGTCATAGTCTAGAATAACTATCATCTTTTTCATGTTCAAGCTCTTATTCATTGCACTATTTCTTTACTCCAATTGATTAGTTAGAAGTGAGTATTCATGTTTAGGATAGTTGAAATATTCATGCCATTTGTGTTGACATTTTTCATCTATATATCATGTTGCATTCCCTAAAATTCTTCGCCATTCTTACTTATACTACCATACAATGCCACAAGAGTATGCTATTGAACTTATTGCTTTAATTTTTGTGGCTGAACATATTTATGCCTTTTTCCTCTTAAAATTTAGTTCCATATTACCGTGTCTACTCATTAAGACGAATTGATTATTCCAATTGCAGGTTCACCATGTAGTCTTCACAGGGAAAGAAATCCGCCGTCCCCGCCTTGAAGAAACGGAAGGGAGCGTCATCTTTCTCGGGTCCTACCGTGAAAATTCGCCACCCTTTCCTACAATTCTCCAACGGGCCCCAAGAAGAACTTTTCCAAATACTACGGGCCCGACCTTTAACTGCGGGCCGCTGCAT
Source organism: Gossypium anomalum (assembly GCA_025698475.1). NCBI lineage: Eukaryota > Viridiplantae > Streptophyta > Magnoliopsida > Malvales > Malvaceae > Gossypium > Gossypium anomalum. The sequence continues at coordinate 22,817,986 of CM046968.1, forward strand.
CGACTGGGCTGCGGTAGAACAAGTTCAGCTGGTTGATGTGATGCGGGCCCTCCTTACCACCGATCCTTAGGAGCTATTCTTTGGGATCATCGAGCCGACATACTTAGAGCTCAAAATAGAACTATGCTCAATGTTCTATCTTCAAACTCTAATGATGAACTACGATGATCCCGACACAGTCCAGTTTCGCTTAGGTGGATTAGTCCGCCAACTAAGCGTCCCAAAATTTGGCACTGCATTGGGCTTATATACCAAGGAGTTCAGAGAGGAGAATGACTTACATGCTCTCGACTGCCACATCCATCGTTCTCCCTCACATTGCTGGGACGCCCTCGTCCTACGTTCAGGTAGCTACGACCCTAGTCACACCAAGGCATCATCTCTCCCTCCGTCCTTAAGGTATCTACATTCTATTTTATCTCACACTTTGACAGGGCGGAGAGAGAGCACTGGCGTTGTCACTACCCACGACGTCTACTACTTATGGTGTATGTCAAACGGGCATGTCTTCGATCTCGCATGCTTTATAGCCCTTGCCATTCGCCACTAGACGGAGTGACACCGGAGGGGGTCATCTCCATTGGCCTCTACGTGACTCGACTGGTGTGACACTTTGGACTCCTCAACACCGCGGCCTAAGAATCATCCCTTACCCTCATCGACCAGATGTCTCCACAAGGTATCTTGAGCATGCTTAGCATAAGGATAATCGAAAGGCACTAAGGAACCTACCCTCCCCAATATCGTCTCGCCCAATCTACCGAGGAGGAGGCTCCAGAGGACATTACTGATAATGTCCCTCCCCAGCACGAGGACCCACCTTCCCAGCCACCACGCTCCCATCATCCAGCTCATGCGGTGGCTTTATATGCTGACATATCTGAGCACCTCAACCGATTCGAACAGCCGTGTTTTCAAAGATTTGACAACATTGGTGCTACCCTCTAGCAGATCTATCAGCACTTCCACATCTCATTGCCACCACCACCTCACGAACCATCCGGCAATGATGATGATGTTTAATTTAATTTTTGTATTTATTTTTATTTTTATTTTTAGTTTTATTTCTATTTCTAATTTTTAAGTATTTATTAATTTCACTTTTGACATTTAAATATTATTTTCCTTTTTGATATTATCTTTTATTTAGGTTTTATTAATTAATTTTAATCTCGACTATTTCTTTATGAGTAATTATTCCTCCTAATGTTCCCTAAAAAGTTCTGATTTCCTCACAGTTATAAAGAGCTCCAAAGCTCATAATCACTTAGGAACTTCAAACTCCATTGGAAAGGGTTCTCCACGACTGCCATGCCTTACGCGATAACGAGATATAATATTCTTTTGGCACAGCACTTGTGGCACCCAACCTCTACCACCACCAGAGTATCCCCCTCCACTCTACATAACTCCAAACTAGGGAGTTCATTCATTCAACACTCAGGAAGTTTCACTTCTCTCCCTATCTTATGATTTTATATTTTTCTATATATCTATCTTTGTACATGGAAGGCAATGTACATCTTAAGTGTGGGGGGGTAATCATTTCGTTATCAAAAAATTCCCTGAATGTTGTCTATTCTCTTGTAAAATTCTAATATCATGTTTAGGATAAATTTTGATTGACTTATGATTTTTATTGATATATCTTGAATTAAAACATAGGCATTCATGCACTGATTATTTATACTTTAAGACATTAGAAAATTAAGCATGATAAGTTGATTTTTAAGAATTTAAAATTTTAGGTTGTTTCCCCAAGTTAAGGTATTATCTTGAATTGAATTGCACAGTTTAAACATCAAAAAGCCATAATTTTTGTGATATTTTGAGCCTTCAAGAGCATCTATTAATTCTTTCATGCTCACTTTTATCATTGCTTTGAGAATGTCAATATCGAATTGTTATTCTAGAACTTGCCTGATTATGCATGTCAAGACCACACTATTTGATTTGATATGTCAAGATGATAGAGGCACTTAGGATTAACCCACTCATGCCATGAAAAGCCTACCTCCACGATTAACCCTTAGCAAACCCCTTTGAGCCTAACAAACCATTCCTTGTATTACCCTTAATATTAACCCTTAACCCATTATTGTTCAAATCCCCTCAATTAATTTGACCCCTATTTTTGTCGAGAGTTGATTTGAATAAATTGCTTAGCTATGTCTTATTCTTAATAGTAATCTATGTTATTTGACTTGTTCTCTAAAAAAAACATGTATACATATTAGTAGTGATCTTTTGTTTGTGAGCTTCAGTATTCAAATTCCATAGTCAGAGAAGGAGCTTTGTTGTAAACAAGTAATGATTAAATATTTTTCCATTTAAGTAATTTTTTAAGTCAATCTCGATTCTAACCTTTTCTTTCAGCTTATGACCACACCCCCCTAACCAAGCCTCATTACAACCCTCTAAAGACCTTTTGATTGATGTATCATCTCAATTTATAGTGGTGGAGGTTTGATTTTCATGCAAGCCTATGGTAATATCTTTTCATATTGACTAATGGGTGCTGATTTCATTGTCCTTAAACACTGCGAGTGATTTGAGTGAATCTTTAGTAAGGATGTTAAACTCTGTGAGATTTCGAATCGATGGTAACTACTTAGATGAAGGGAGATGCCTAAGTTTTTCATGATTAAAATACTCAACTTGGAATGTTTGAAGCTTTAATGTTCTTTCAGTTGAATTCTCAATATATGATTTCTTATGGATTTAGTTTGAGATATTATTGACAGGAATTATAAGTTGAGAAAAAGGAATTCTTAATTATGAAGAGAGGATTTAGCTTGAGGACAAGCAAACGCTTAATTATGGGGGTATTTGATAAACCACAATTTATACATATTTTTATCCCTCGCTTAACACGTTTATGAATGATTTCTCCTCAGATTTGGTGAATTTGATGCTCCTAATCCTTTAATTTCGTGTTTTATACTTAGGTGAGCATAGAAAGACGAAAAGAATGAGAAATGGGCCAAAAAAGGAGAAAATAGGCCGACAAAGGAAAATAACACGGCCTGGACTTCCTCACACGGGCAGCACACACGCCCATGCCAATCTAAAAGGCTCAACCACGGCCCAAATCAACCTCAGCACGGACGTGTTGATATCTCAGCCTCGACCATGGCCTAAAGTATTCGCACACAACCGTGCCACACGGGCGCGTCCCTGTCGAACCCTAGCTAATTTCCATTTAGAAAAAGGCAAGTTTTAGGGCTTTTAGGCATTCTAAAGCCTATTTAAACACCCTAGAGGAAGACTAAAGGGGAGACGGAGAATAGGGAATAAGGAATTACTCCAAGGAAATTGATTGATCCATCTCAGAAGCTGGATTCATCATTAAGACTGAAGATTTCTCCTCAATTTTCCTTCAGGAGTTTTGGGTTTTCTTTATGTTTTGTATCCTTTATTTTTCTGAGATGTTTTCTTATTTAGTTATGAACTAAAATCCTGAAATACCTAAGGGGGATGAAACCTAAGACGAATCTTGTTATTATTTTCTGAATCGTATGATAAATATTTGGCTTGTTCTTAGTTATGTGTTATTAATTCTTACTTTGGTATTTCAGGATATTGATTCAAGTTAACACTCTTGGTTGCAGGATGAATAGTCTCTGGCTAAGAGTGACTTTGTCATGATTAAGCGAAGTTGATTGCGCGCCTAGAGATAGGGTGACAAGATTTTGCCAGATTAGGGTGAAACCTAATAAGGGAATCCATAGATCAAGTTAATGCAACCCTAGGGTGTTAATTAGAGAAAAGTCTCGGTTATTCAACCTAGGGATTAGACGTTATTAATCTTGAATAGGGATAATAACATAACTTAGGGATTTCTACGGAATAAGTTGAATGAATAAATCGTCCGGTTCAGAGCCAGAATAACAAGTAAAAGTCTATGTGGATTTTTCCTTAGGTATTGTCCTAAATCAATCGTTTTTCCCAAAAGTAATTTCCCAATTCTATTTTCTGCAACTTCTTAGTTTAATTAATTAGTTAGTTAAAACAAACCCCTTTATTTCTTAAGCTAGATAATAAAAAGACAGTCATTACTAGTACTTTTAGTTATTTGGGTTTGACAATTCGGTCTTGCTAAAGCTATACTACTGTTCGATAGGTACACTTGCCTACATCGTGATAATAGTTAGTTTTAAGAACGATTAATTATAAATTTATAAAACTTATCACTAAAAATCACGATCATAACTCAAGTTGAGAATTGGTTCAATAGTCATTTAGAATCCTTGGCTAGTTGAAATTTAAATCCATAAGTCTTTGGCTAATTAAAAACTTATAGCGATTGGACTTTTACAATTTAGTCATTTTACCTTAATTAAGCAATTAATGGAATAAATTGAAAGACCAAACATTAATATTCTTTTATACCAACTTTTTAAATATTCATATTTAATGTTTACAGACCCAATTTACAAAAATTAGGTTCTAAAATCGCCTTTTTTGATACCACTGAAAATCGGGCTATTACAAAAACATATTTTATTTTTCTGCATTGAAGATAACGAAGCAATTTTCTTCATGGCATAAATATGCCATAATAAATAAGAAGAGGTAATTCTTTTTATTTTAACTATATATTTTTTAATATTATTTTTTTATACCAATTTTATTTTAAAATTTTTATTTTATTCATCACATCGATAATATTTAATTTAGTGGAGGAAAAACACATCAAACAATTATGCCTAACCTTAAACCCTAAAACTCAATATTATAATGTAACACACCTTACATGACCTGATATTTGGATCGAGTATGGTATGCCATAACTTAAGATCAAAGGACTGTAGTAAAAGTCTTTGAAATTTTTAATAACTTAAAATATTGATGTAGTCCTCAAAATGACAATTACAAAACAAACAAATTAACTGTACGCCAAGAAATGTATTTTAGATAAAACATTTAGCGGAAGCATTATAAAAGTCGATAAAGTTATTTCCTTTACAAAAGTTTCAAGTTTATCATTGGCAGTTAATAATCAGTCAAAACAGTTGCGTACACGCCTAAAACATTATCTCATAAACTATAGTTCATTGGATAAAACACACACTCATACATATACTGCGAAAGTTTACAAAAGATTTCATGAAAACAGAGTTTAATAAAACTGCAAATCATTACAAGAGTTGATACAAAACATTTCAACATGCCACCCTGCCCACAGAATGCATGATAATGAAATTAACAGAAGGCTCATAATCAACAATACTCTAGCGTAGTCCCTTCAAAATTCTCTTCCTTTAATTAGCACTCCTAAAAAGGAAAAGATAACAGAGTAAGTTCAATTGAACTTAGTAAATTCTAAAGATATAGGAAGCACATATAAAACATAAACATCGATACTTAAGATGGTACCCAACCTTTCAGGGAAGTGCAACATAATGATCATAATACGTCAAATGGCGTTTACAGAATATAGACTGATTCAATATGCTAACTTAACACAAAAAATAGGCAGTTATTATCCGCCAATTAAACCATAACTTATAAACACAACTCATCCTTATGCCAGCCTCATACCCAGAATTTAGAATCAGAATCATGTCGATCTATCATATTCATATGCATTACACACCCTCTTAACTCCACATATCATTTTTGTTCAACCAAGTATGTTTTCTTGTGAGCTATCAATTCAGTTTGCAATATAGTTTCCCTACTAGAGGCATCACAACCATAACCCCCATCTTCAACATTACATCTCACATATCACATATTGCTGGTATTGGCTTGTGCAATAAGGAGGGTATATATTTCATAACACGGAAAAACTATACTCACACTAATGATATTGGATGACACCACCAACACAAACACCATTATACGATATTGAGAGATTTCTTACCTTACGCAATTTATACAATAAAGGAATTTACAACATATGGAAGTAAGAAAGAACTCACCAAAAACTCTAGTTCAATGATCTATATGTCAAGTCATTTGCCCTTAGCGCTGAGACATTTGTTAGCTTCTTGAGCTAAAAGAAATATAAATATCCCTATCAGATCATTAAACTATCAAAACTTAACATGCATGCAAGAATCGATATCAAACAACCCATAATTAGGAAGTTTCATTCCTCACAAATAGTTCAAAGGTCTATGCATGCAAAACTATAAACACATAAATTCTTCGATAATAGCCTAAGGGTTTATCAAAAATTACCAGTAAGCTAGTAAAAACATGGGTGCTAACTAAACACTGTGAACCATCTCGAAGAAGCTTTTTATGCTAAGGCTTTTCAGAAACTTACAGAGTAATTCAAGGAAGAAGAAAAAGATGTAAAGGTGATTCTTGATGGCCAACAATATTCTTATATACGCATGCAACAGAGACAAGGTTTAGTGGGAAAATCATATAAGTCCACTAACACCCTTGATTTTCATGATTAAACGTACTTAACAAGTTTTAGGTCTAACCATTTACAATATTCTAGTTCAGTTCTAACTAAGTCTCAACTAAATCCCAACATGACTAAGTCATCATAATATACCATTAGTATAAAAACAAATCTATTAAGAATGCAAACTTAACAAATTCGCCCAAGACATTTAGGATGGGTGGATACATAATATAAGAGTCCACCAAACTCTAGAGTTTGCCAGAACTTGAAATTCGTTAAAACTTGGAATTCGCTAGATGGCGAATCCTACAAATATACTACCCAGCCAAAATAAATAATTTACTTAATTCTAAGCTTGACTTAACCAATTTATACAGCAACCATTAACTTGATATTAAGTCTCTGCCAGGTGGGCTGTTATAATTCTCCCCTGCTTAAAAAATTTCTTCCTCGAAATTCATACTTGTGAAAAGTTGAAGACACTTTTACTAATGGGATCCTCTTATTCCTTAACTCTTTCACTTCTCTTGCTATGATGCGAACAAGCTCCTCTTCATAAGATAGATTTTGCTTTACTTCCAATACTTTAATTTGCACAACATGATCTAAATTTAATCAATTCCTTCTTAACATAGACACATGGAACACATTATGAGTCTTCAATAACTTTGGTGGTAATGCCAACCTATACGCTACTGGCTCAACTTGTTTTAAAATCTAATATGATCCTACAAAATGTAGGCTTAACTTTCCTTTCTGACCAAACTTTATGATTTTCTTCCAAACAGAAACCTCCAGGAACATGTTATCACATACCTTAAAAGTGATTTCTTTTCTTTTTAGATCAGCGTAAGCTTTCTAGCAATCTTGGGCAGCTTTCAGATGATTGCAAATGATAGAATTTTTTTCCTCTGTTTCTCGTATTAATTCAGGACCAACCAACTTTTTTTCACTAAACTTCACCAAACATGTGGGTGACCTGCATCTTCTTCCATACAAAGCTTCAAATAGTGATATACCCAAACTAGTGCGATTACTATTATTGTATGCAAATTCTAGCAAAGGAAAATATCTTTCCCAGTTCAGCCCTGTAAAACCCCTCATCCGTATTCAACGCCGAAATAGGGTACGGAGCATTATCAGACTTACAATACATTTTTACATACTTGTTACATACCTTTAATCAATTCATACATTCATCAATCAACATCAATCAATCTATCCCTAATATGAGCCTACGAGGCCATAAACATGCTTTAGGAGTGGTTCAAGACTAAACTGATAACTTAAGAAACTTTCATGAAACTTTAAAAAAATTTCTCAAAATAGGAGACACACGCCCATGTCACGGCCACCAGACACGCTCGTGTCACAGGCCATGTGGACATTCGAAATTGGAGCACATGGCCATGTCCCAGCCAGTGTCTAACCCTGTGTAACTCTTTGACTTAGGTCACACAGCCAATATACACGCCCATGTGGCTAGCCCGTGTGCCCTAAAAATGACCACACACGCCCGTGTACCAAGTCGTGTACTAGGTCATGTCGAACCTGTAGGGTATACTGACTTATGCCACACGGCCAAGTCACACACCCGTGTGTGAGGTTGTGTGGAGCATACTATAACAGCCCATTTTTGGGTCAAATTGAAACAGTGGTTTTTAGACCACAAATTCAAAGTAGAAATATTTATTTTATTATTTATTTAAGGTGTACAGCATGATAGAACAATTGTGTAAAAATTTCGTTAAGAAATTTTATCGATTGAATACTCAATTTGACTAGAATAACTTAATTTCAATAATTGAAAATCTTGAGTTCTGTAGGCTAAAGGTAGTAAGTTGTTATGAAATTTTAAATTAGAGGTCCTTAAATGGTAATTAGACCATTTTTTAAATTGGTGGACAAATATGGACATGGTTAAGTATGTTTTTAATGTTTTTCATTAAGGGTATTTTAGTAAATTGGTTATTAAATGGACTAATAAGCAAAGAAAGGAAAAATTTTGTCCATCTTCTTCCTCCATGGCCAAAAATTTGGAGAAGACATGGCTAGGGTTTTTGGCCAAGCTTTCAAGCTCGATTGTATGTTTGTTCTTGTCCCGTTTTTAATGATTTTTACATTTTTGAGATCGTTGTAACTTGATTTAACATTTTCAAGGCTGAAAATTTTACCCATGTTGAATATGCTTGTATTTTGATGTTTTATGGTAGAAAATGTATGTTTTTTGGTTTGTTAAATGACTTTTGAAAAGTGATTTTCGGTAAAAACTTCAACTAGGGACTTATTTGTAAAAGTCTATAAAATGTGTAGAAAAGTGTAAATAAATGGAAAATGTGGGCTGTTATGAGCATAAATAACAATCGGCTAGGCCTGGGTTGTGATGAAATTGAGTGAAATTCATTTTACGAGCTTAGGGACTCAATTGTAAAAAGTTGAAAAGTTAGGGCAAAAATGTAAATTTTGCCATAATGTGTTTTTGGGCTGAATTGAATAATGTGATGATTAAATAATTTAATTTGACATTATAGATTAAGAAAAATGAAGTTCGGGTCTAGATCGGGGAAAAAATAAAATAATTGACGAATAGATCCTTTTGTCATTTTTGGAACCGAGGTAAGTTCGTATGTTAAATAAGCTTTACTTTAAATGTATTTTATTTGCTTTAATTTATGCATGAATTGTGTAACTGACCTTACGGACACATTTAATAACGATTTGGCAAGCGAGAAATCCCAGTCGAACCCTAGGAATATATTAGGATACAAGTGACATGTCACTAGGGTTTTATGTTATGTGATTCCTAGTGCTAGTCCTGTAAGTCCTACCGGTGGCTGAGTATACCGGCATATGTTGCAGTTACCTAACAGCTTGTGTGAGCAACACCATGTAGCTACGTCTCGACTAACAGCTTGTGTGAGCAGGCCCGTGGATAGCTCGAGAGCGAGCACATATGTGATATGAGATAAAGGTAGCAATAGCTACATATGTGGCACCTTGTGTGCAAGGTTTCCCAAGTATCTGAATTTATTTTTCCGAGTGGTTCATTGGGTATGACAATGACGAGACTAAGTATAAAATTATTACGATATGGTACAGGTATGTACTCAAAGCTTATGATTATTAATTCATGAAATGACGATTTCAAGGTAAGTTGTGATGGAAGTAAATTATGATCATGAGGTTATGGTAAATTATACTATCTTATGTTATATTACTTGCATGATTAATGTATGGTAGGGTTTGCTTATTTCTTACATATGTGCTTACTAAGCTATATAGCTTAATTTGTTTTATTTTCCATGTTTTATAGTGTCACCAAGCTAGCTCGAATTGGAGATCATCGGAGATCGCATAACACTATCTACTTGTTATTTTGGGTACCAATGATTTTAAACATTTTGAGATTATGGCATGTATAGGGACTTGGTCATTTTGTTATATGTGTCATTGTGAATTTGGCCAAACGTTTTGGCTTGTAATTGTCAAAGGCTTGATGTGGTATTTGGCCATGTAACTTGGCTCATTGGTATGCTATGAAATTTATGAAGAATTAGCATGATCAAAGTATGAGTGTTGGTAATTGTAGATGTGAGTTTGGTTTGATTTGGTTTGGTAGAATATGATGTTGTAAGTATGTTATGTGTGAAATGATATGACATGAATTGGCCTTGTTAGTGGATGTATTAGTTGTCCAAGTGTACTATGAATTATGCTTTGAACTTGTGCATGTGTAGAAGTAAATGAGGGTGGCAAATGGCTTGGTAAATAGCCTTTATTTTGTCCACATAGGTAGACACATAGACATGTGTCTAGGTCGTGTGTGACACACGGTCTGCCCCATGGGCATGTGTTCCAGCCGTGTGTCCCCTGCACCTAAATTTTGAGAAACAGAATTCTCAGAATTGAGCATACGGGCAGGGACACGGGCGTGTGTCTCAGCCGTGTGAGGGACACGGCCTCAGGCACGGGCGTGTGTCTCAACCGTGTGAAGTCTACACCCATTTTATGAAAATTTAATTAACCACACAGCTTAGCACATGGGCATCTGACTTGGCTGTGTGACCTTAATTTGTTCATGCATTACAAAATAGAGAGTTACACAGGTTAGGGACACGAGCGTGTGTGACCACACAGCCAGCCCACACGGGCGTGTCCCAAACCACACGGGCATGTGACCCCTGTTCATAGCAAAAAAAAAATTCTAAGTTTTGTAAAAATTTCTCGAGTTGTCAGTTTAGTCCCGAACCACTCCCAAAGCATATTTTGGGCCTCGTAGGCTCGTATTAGGGACTTTATGATTGAATACAAATGGTTTTAATTTGGATGCAAATTTATGACTCAGAATTGTATGTTTGCTTGTGATGTGAGTCCGGTAATGCCTCGTATCTTGCTCCGGCATTGAATACGAATAAGGGGTGTTACACATACTGACTTAATTTCAAAATCAACACCAGGGGACACATGGCCATGTACTTGACCGTGTGTCACACAGGGCTAAGACACACGCCCGTGTCTCTGCCCATGTGGACAAAAATAGGCTATTTTGCCACCCTATCTTATGCTCAACTACACCAAACTCAATAACACCAAAATATAGCATTTATGAGCATCTAGATCAACTCCAAACAAACATATTTCATACCATTTCTAATACCATTTGATCCAAGATATAAAATATCACAATGTGCCATTCAATTTCATGTCAAAATTCACTATCATAAACATAAATATAACCTATCTCAAATATGGAAAATTGGTCTAATCTTACAAGTATAACAGATTCATCAAATAACACATAATCAAGCAATATAAATACACAACCAAACCAACCAAATTAAGCTAACTTCCATGGCTATATATACAACCAAATCAAAAACCACACATCAAAGGCCATTTGCATATATATGTATACATCCAAAACAACCCAAAATAAGCCAACTCTCATGGCTATGCCCAAAACCAAATATTTAACATTTACAAGACATTTCAAATGACCAAATCCATTACTAACACATAACCAAAATGACCAAAGTCCCTATACATGCCATATATTCAAAACATAAGCTCAAAAGTACCAAATTGATAATTGGATAGTGTGACGAAGTCTCTGACGATCCCCGAATCTGAGCTAGCTTTGAAATCACTATAAAACACGGTAAAATAAACAAAGTAAGCTATATAGCTTAGTAAGCTCGTATGAAACAATCTCACTCAAATCATAAATATACAATTCATCAAATTAAATATAACAACATATAGTTTATTTATCTAACAAACCTTTTGACACATTCAATCATAATCTTATGTATAAACTTCACAATTTCTTCGATTTAAGCTTATACTATTCATGTACATACCTATACCGTCTCGTACCAGTATCATACTCAACCACGTCTTTTATTTACCCGTTGAACCATCGGAATAGAAGTCGGATACTTAAAGGTCTCACATGATAAGTACTTATACCATGGCCTATAACCAAATCAAGGTAACTTATATCATGGCCCGAAGCCAAATCAGTCAATACTCATGGCCCGAAGCCAAATTGGTTTATCTTGCACCCGAAGTGCTATATCATGGCCCGAAGCCAACTCATTGTATTCACTAATGACATGTCACTAGTATCCTAAACTATTCCTAAGGTTCAACCGGGATTCCAACTATCGAAACATCGTCGAATCATTTCCAAACTTGTCCATAGTCACATAATCACAATTAATGCTATATCAAAGCATATAGAATACATTTGAAATGAAATTATAACATACGAACTTACCTCGGATGTGAAAACAACGAAATTTTCGATTAATCGACTACTTTATCTTTTCCCCGATCCAAATCCGTATTTCTCCTTTCTTGATCTAAATATATTCAAAATTAACTTATTTAATCATCTATTCATTCAATTTAGTCCAAAACACACTTTAAAACACATTTACACATTTGCCCCTAATATTTCTCATTTTTTTACAATTTAGTCCTTATTTCATAAAATCACAAATAATTGAAATTCCAAATATACGCATTCTATCTGAATTACTATTATGCCCCTAGCAGCCCATATTTTTCATTTATTTCACATTTTAACCACTAACTTTACACATTTCACAATTTAATCCTTATTTTGCATTTTCATCAAAAATCACTTAACAAAACTTGTTTAACTATCAACAACCATTCAAAATCTATCATCAATCATCAAAAATCATACATATTCATCAATGGTAACTTTCAAAATCTTTAACAGTTTTGTAAAATAGTTCCTGGGCTAGCTAGACCTAGCTGCAACAATCTCAAAAGCATAGGAATCATTAAAAACAGGACAAAATACATACCTAAATGAGCTTTTGAACCATGGCCGAATGAAAAATCTAAAAGAATAGCTTTCTTTCTTTTAGAATCGGTTGATGAGGATGATATTACATGATGGTTTTATTTTCTTTTATTTATTATTAACTTATTTCATAGATTACTAAATTAACCTTGGTTTAAAATATTAAATATCACATAATATATGCCCATAATTGTCCACTCACCATTATAATGATCTAATTACAACATAAGGACCTCCACTTTAATGTTCCATAGCTAATAGACACATTTAACTATTAGAACTCAAGTTTTACACTTTACGCGATTTAGTCCTTTTTATCAAATTGACCAACCAAACGATAAAATTTCTTAATGAAATTTTCACACAATCACATTATCATGCTGTAGACATTAAAATAATAATAAAATAAATATTTTGACCTCTAATTTTTGGTCTCGAAACCATTGTTCCGATTTGACTAAAACAGGCTGTTACAAGCCCAAAATCCATCACACAACTTCTGAACATGTCTTTTAGGATTTGAATCACTCTTTTAAACTATCCATATGACTGAGGGAGAAAGACATTACTAAACTTCAGTTTAGTTCCTAATGATTCTTGCAGTTACTTCCAAAATCTTGATGTAAATCTTAGATCATGGTCTAAAACTATAGATGTTAAAATCCCATGAAGATGTACAATTTCAGAGACATGGAACTCAACCAGATTTTCTAATGGATGATTGGTATGCACAGGCAAAAAATGAACTGACTTAGTGAGTCAATCCACGATCACCCAAACTAAATTATTCTTTAAATGACTGAGAGGAAGGCCAAACACAAAATCCATTGTGATTTTATCCCACTTCGATTCAGGTATCTCTAAAGGATACAGGTTACTTAAAGGAACTTGATGTTCTGCTTTAATTTGTTGACAAGTTAGACAAGTTGAGACATATTCTATTATTTTTTTCTTCATTCTAGGCCACCAATGCAGACTTCTCAAATCTCGATACATCTTAAAACTTCCTAGATAAAGTGAGAAGGGTCCTTAACGAGCCTCTCTTAACAATTGTTGCCTTAGACCATTCTCAATAAGCACATGCATTCTTTCCATAAACCGAAGCTCACCATCTTTTCCTAAACTAAAATTCATTGTACCGTCAAACACCAAATATTACTTAAACACATCACATTGTACATATTTCAAATGCTCATCTAAAATTTGATAAAAGAAAGTAGGTCGAATAATTAATTGCGTCAAAAGAGACCCATAATCAATAAGATATACATTCGCTCGAAGGAATGCTAATGCTGCCATCACCTTCTTGCTTAAGGCATCTGCTACCACATTAACCTTTCTAGGATGATACTCAATTGTCAAATCATAATCTTTCATAAGTTTTATTCGATGTCGTTGGTGTAGATTCAAATCTCGTCAGATACCTTAAACTCTTATGATTTGAGAACACACGACACTTTTCCCCATAAAGGTAGTGTATTCAAATCTTTAATGCCAAAACCACTACTATTATTTCTAAATCATGAGTTGGATAATTCTTCTCATGCAGCTTGAGTTAGCGAGATGCATATGCCACAACCTTACCTCTCTGCATAAGTACACATCCAAGCTCATTTGATGATGCATCAATGAAAATAGTATACTCTACGCCAAATTCTGGTTGGGCTAAAAATGGAGTTTCTATTAGAACTTCTTTCAACTTTTTAAAACTTGTCTGATATGTATTAGTCCATTCAAATTTCTCTTTCTTTTTCAATAGTGTGAGGGGTGTTGCTAACATTACAAACCTTCTATAGTTATCCGCCAAACCCAAGAAGCTAAGAACCTCACTGACATTCTTTTGCAGATTCCATTCAAACATAGCTTTAACTTTGTCAGTGTCTACCATAATACCCTTGGCAGAAATAACATTGCCCAAAAAATGAACTTCTTTTAGCCAGAATTCATATTTGCTGAATTTGGCGTATAACTGATTCTCGTGCAATATTCTCAATACAATCCTTAAGTGCTCCTCATGATCAGCCACAATTTTAGAGTAAACCAGAATGTCATTGATGAAGACTACCACAAACTGATCTAAATAGGGCTGAAACACTTTGTTCATCAAATCCATAAATACTGCTAGTGCATTCATTAAGCCAAAGGGCATTGCCAAAAACTCATAATGACCATACCTCAATCAAAATGCAGTGTTCGAAACATCATCACCTCTGATCTTCACTTGATAGTAATTAGAATGCAAATCAATCTTGAAAAAGATTGTAACTCCACTTAACTGATCAAACAAATCTTCAATTCGAGGTAGTTGATACTTATTCTTCACAGTTACTTTATTCAATTAGAGATAATCAATACACAGGCTCTCATCTTTCTTCTTTACAAATAGATTTGGCACGCCCCATGGTGAAACACTTAGTTGAATAAATCCCTTATCCAACAAATCCTGTAGTTGTATTGTATTTTTAACTCTTTCAACTCTAATGGCACCATCCTATAAGGTGCACAAGAAATGGGCGTAGTACCAAGTTCCAACTCAATCAAAAATTTCACTTCTCTATCTAGTGGTATCTCTAGAAGCTCTCTTGGAAACACATCTGGAAACTCTTTTACAATTGAGACTTGGTTGATATCCTTTCTCGATTTAGAAAAATCCATAATATATGCTAAGTAAGCATCTTCGCCCTTAATAAAAAAATTTATTGTGGATACTGCAGAAATTATTCTATTCGCCAAACTAGTCTATACACTAGGATTCAATACTTTTTTACCTTCTGTAGTCAACAAATGTACACCTATAGTATGATAATCCACTATGACATTATGCCTAGCTAACTACTCTGATTCGAAAATAGCATCAAATTCATGGAAACTTAACAACAACAAATCTGCCTAGAAAATATGTTCACCAAAAACCAATGGGCAATTCTTAATCACTCTATTAACCATAGTACTTTGACCTAGAAGATTAGTCATTAACACATTTGCCTCAAAATAAACAACCTTAAGACTTAAACCCTCTACGACTTTAGTGCAGATATAAAAATAGGTTGACCCCGAATCTATGAATGCATAAATATTGTTTCAAGGAAAGAGAATTTACCTGTTATGAAATCTGGCAAATCAACATCCTCTTTAGTTTTCATCATATATGCTTTGGTGAATACTGTAAACTAAAAAATATATAGGATTTTTCCTATGTAATTTCTCACCTTTTTACTTAAATTCGTTGTTAAAACTAAGTAATTGTTTAATAAATTAATAAAATATGTGAAAATATTGAATTAGGACATAGAAATTATTAAAATGTGATTTTATACTTTATTATATAGTTTTCATGCATAAAATGGCTTATTTTATATTTATTTGAACATGTTATATTTTTAAGACATGAAATGGGCCATGCATGATTAAATTAAATAATCAAATATAAAATTATATTTATTAATTCATTTTAAAATATTTCATTAATAATTTGGATTTTAATTAATTATTTAAATTGGATAAATTTTATTCTTTGGTCCTTTAATTTATTGATTTATTTTGGACAGGTCTGATAGCTTTGTTGGATTACAAGAGCCGTCCAAATTGAATACCAAGTCAACCCAATTTCGACTATACATGGCTGTCCATATAAATCACTTTTTGGTTTAATTACACAAGGTCCTTGCAGTGTTGAAGAAATTAGAGATTTGCCCGAAGATTTACATTTCACCGAGTCTAAGTCCTGAGTTGTTATGGCATTTAAATTGCTTACAAATCAAGCAAAATTCAACTCAAATCCACTAAGCATGGTCGGCCACTCATTGGAAAAGCTTGAAGTGTAACACCCCTTACTCGTATCTGATGCCGGAACAGGGTACGAGGCATTACCGGACTTAAACATAAACACTCACATAAAATCGGGCCACAAAATTCCTTTCAAATTAAAATTCATTCATACATATGCAAATCGTTCCTTACATGGGCCTACTAAGCCCAAAACATACATTGAAAGTAGTTCAGGACTAAATCGAGGACTTTGGAGAACTTTGTGAAAACTTAGAAAATTTTTCATAGAACAGGGTCACACACCCTTGTGGACATAGGGACATCCCCGTGTGCCTTCGACACGCTCGTGTCCTCAAGCTATGTAACTCTCTGTTTATGATGTATCAAACAAATGAACCACACGGCCAAGCCACACGCCCGTGTTCTAGGCCGTGTGAAGAATTAAATTCTCACAAATTAAGTACATACTTCACACGCCCTAGACACACACCCATGTCTCCAAATAGTGTCCTCTACACAGCTAAGACACACGGCCGTGTCTCTGCCCGTGTGGCCAACACTTAGGCTATTTTCCAAGCCTTTTATTACCCTTAATCCCAACCATACTTATACACATCAAAGGCACATAACATAACACCAATTTAAATTTTAAACATACTCAATTAAGATGCAATTATAGCATTTTCATGTCATCATACATGTGAATCACATACTCATTTTATACCAAGTTTAAACATACCAATTCACATTCATTTAGCCTTTTCATTTTGATGACTACATTTACCTTTACAGCATGATTATTGACATACCAATTTAATCTCAACGTAATCAACAAGTATTTATATTCAAAGCATTATCAACTTATTGCCATTTCACACTTCTACTCTATGGCCATGACCACGTCGATTGGTCATCAAACATTCATCAAGCACATATATCATAACACTAACCATTCATAACAACGAGCATAATCACATAATCACATCACAAGACATTAGCACATAGCATATGTAAATAGGCTTACAAACCCATAACCTATGTAAGCCACATCTCATGGCTATATATGATGAATCAATATGAGCCAACATCTTTGACCAAATCATAGGAACACGCATCATAATAATTAAGTCTCTATACATGCCACTCACTTGAAAACATTTAAAACTTTCAATACCCCATATTGATAGTTTGCTAGTGTGATGCTGCCTCCAACGATCACCAACCCCGAGCCAACCTGACAACACTAAAAGAAATGGAAATGAGGGAGTAAGCTTTATAGCTTAGTAAGCTCATATGAAAATAATAAGCATTTCATTTTTGTGCAATTATTAACTTCATCAACATGCTCTCATAATTAATAGTTATTCGAATATAAAGCTCGTCCTTTTGAAACTATAATCATAGCTTATCGTGCTCAGGTTCTAGTCAAGCAATCATAATTTCTTCGTAAGTAAACATATCAACATAATTACTACAATACATATTACTTAGGTGTATTAATGTTTCTCAAGTCAAATAGCTTGACATCATTCAACGAATCACTAACCTTAGAGAATAAACACATTATGTCTCAAGTCACATTGATCTAAAAGTCTTCCACATGCTCAGCAATCGAATTCACGACATACAAAGCTCAATTATCATGAGTTTGAAGTACATACCTACACTGTTCTATAACATACCACTTACATTCTTGTCTTTGGCATACTCAATAACTTACTTGTTGAATTGCCAGTTAAACTTCCCTTTGAACACTTGGAATATTATTGGATACACGGAGAAATCTCATGCCAATGCCATATCTTAAGTATGGTCTTATATGGGATCTCGCACCTAAGTGCCTCATATGTAGCCAATGCTACCTCACATCACATGTTGCTCGTTTTTGAGCTACTCATGGGTCTGCTCATATAGGCTATCAGGTATCTGCAACACATGCCGGACTACCCCACCACCGGTAGAATACGCGAGACTAGTACCCAGACGCCAAAACATGTGTCATATATATCACGAACTCAGATCACAACTCAATGAGTTCGGATGTCACATAAATCATGAACTCAGACCACAACTCAATGAGTTCAGATCACACAATTCCTAGTGGCATGTCACTTGTATCCTAAACTATTCCTAAGGTTCAAATGAGATTCTTTGATACCATATTTCTGTCGAACTTGCTCGTAACATTGATTTCAATACCCATAGTACCAATCACTTATTCATGGAATAATCAAAGCATAATTCATGATAAAATTTAGGCAATAAACACATGATACAAGATCATATTAAATATGTATACACTTACCATATATGCAATATTAAGGCATTTAAAGTATGGTACATGTTGCATTATTTGCAAATGAGCTTACTCGAAGAGTCGTTTTTACAACTTATAGAACTCTTCATAATATAACCTTTCATTTCATTTCATTTCACTTTCTCACAATCTATGCAATTCAATAAAATATCATGTTCCATCAGATTTCCAATACATTCAACCATCACATAGCACATTATCGACACTTGGACTATCGAAGATTTCATGGGGGTACGTCACTATCACGTACATATTATCGTAAACATATAATTCATCACAATCAAGTTAACATACCAATTTAGGTTTCAAGCATAAATAACAATAACATTAACAGCATGTTTATTTTATCATACGAACTTACCTCGAATCCAAAAACGGCTATTTATTTTGATTTAGTCCATAACATTATTCTTTCCCGATATAAGCCCGAATTTCATTTTTCTCGTTCTAACAAATCAAACATAACTTATTTAACACTCACATTATTCGAATTGGTCCAAAAATCATACTTTGGAAAATTTACAATTTTGTCCCTAAACTTTCTCACATTTACACTTTAGTCCCTAAGCTCGTAAAATAAAATGTACACATTTTCTTTGTTATCCAAGCCTAGCATATTCATATTACTTCTCACAACAGCCGATATTTTTCTTTATTTCATATTTTTACTACTCACTTTTTCATATTTTACACTTTGGTCCTTTTTAGGTGTTTTCATGCAAAATCACTTAGTAAAAGATGTTAAACACACATCAAACTTTCATATTCTTCCATTAAACATCAAAACACAAGCATGTCATGCATGGGTCAAATTTTAAACATGTATCCTACTTCAAAATATGGGTAGAAATGGGTAGATCAACTACGAGGACTTCAAGAATGCAAAGAACATCAAAAGCGGGGCTTGGATGCACTTACTATTAAGCTTGGAAGCTTGAAAACCCTAGCCATGGTGTCCTCCTTGGTTCACACGGCCATGGGGAAGAAAGATGAGCAATTTTGGCTTTTATTTTGTCTTTTAGTACATTTAACAACTAAATGACCAAAATGCCCTTTTAACCTTTCTTTCAAATTTTACCATGCATGTCTGTTTTTGTCCAAAATTTTACATATTGGTCAAATTGCTATTTAAGGACCTCTAATTAATAATCCAATGCAATTTCATCCTAAAAGTTTCTAGAACACAAGTTTTTCAATTCATTCAATTTAGTCCCTAAAGTTAAATTGAACACTTTTCACATAAGATTTCTTCATGAAATTTTTACACAAGTATGCAAAAATATCATAGACCTTATAATATTCATAAAATAAGTATTTCTACTTCAGAGTTGTGGTCTCAAAACCACTATTTTGACTAGGCCCTAATTTGGGATGTTACATGAAGAGACTAAACCTCTCTATTTTCAGCAAACTACCCTCCTCTCTTCACCTATAAATAAGACCTCATATCATCCCTCATCCCTCATCATTCTCTCCTCTCTCAATTCTCTTTAGCATTTTCCATTCCCCACACCTAGCATCATCTCTTTATAGAGATTTTAGCAATTAAGCCTCTTAAAAAGCCCTTGGTTGGCCACCTTGGAGAGCCATCAGCAAAGGAGCAAAGCGAAGGAGCGAAGGAGCCTCGCCGGTCAGAGTCTTGGGTGGCAGCCACTCTGAATTGGGTTTAATCTTTCTTTTCTTTAATTTAATCTAAACTGTTTGCTATGTGTTCTTTGCTCTTGTTTACCACAATGTTAGCTTAATTTTATTTAAGCTAGGATGATTGCTTTGATTAAATAATATTTATTTGATCCATGCTTATGATGTTTGTGCCTCAATCGATCATGTTTTCAATTAAAATTAAGTCTGTATTTCGTTCATACGTGATTGAAATGCACCTAAATTAGCTGAGTGATCCTAACCAAACGACTGCTAGTGGACGCATAATTGAAATGTGCATGCTCATTTTAGATTCTAACCTGATTAAATTGCAGGTTGCATAAGAACTCTAACCAAGCTCTGTTATCTGCATAGTTTTTAGATTTGTGTGATTAAACTATTTCAAACCTAACACGTCCCTGTTACCTCACATGAATGCTAAGAAACCCTTACTAAATAAGGATCAGTAAAATGCATATTTACTAAGTAAAGGATTCCGAAAGGACCTAATGTGGTTTCCAAACTCATGAAAGATCGAGTTATCATGGAATGTTTTTCCGAATGTTATTAAACATGTTGATAATAAATTGAGTTTAATTAAAGCAATTATCCTAATTTATTTATGTTATAATTGTAGCAAATTGTGTTTAATTTGGCTAAAATCTATTCCATTCATATAGTTTGCATACTTAGGATAATTTGCATTAGGGGTTATTATATTTAGTTTAATATATTTAATTTTAATCATCACTTCTCAACCATATTGTGCTTATATTTACCAAGTTGTTAGTATAATTTTACAATTAAGTGATTTAACACAAATACAATCCCTGTGGAGACGATAACTCGATACTTACTTATTACTTGATAACGACTGTGTACACTTGCACAAACCTACGCATTACAAGTTTTTGGCGCCATTGCCGAGGATTGTTAACTGTTGCCATAGTTATTTTTTTGTGAAATTAGTTACTTCCAATTTGGTTTATTTCTAATATTACTAACTTATTCTTTTTAATTTTGTGATTTTCTTTTCAGGTGTTTATGAGCATAGATCAGCTATTGATTTGCTCCCGGTAGACCATGAAATTGAGCGAACTTTCAGACAAAAAAGATGTGAACGAGCAGCTCAAAGACAAGTCGAGATCGACCTTGGAAATCAGAATCAAGACTAAGGTAATGAAGCCGGTCGTGTATGAAATCCCATCCTCATTGCTGATGATAGGGACCGATACATCAGGCAATATGTTATGCCACTTTTCAGTGAGTTAAATCCAGGAATTAGAAGGTCAGATATTGAGTCAACCCAATTTGAATTGAAACCAGTGATGTTTCAAATGCTCCAAACGGTGGGCCAACTCAATGGTATACCCATGGAAGATCCAGATCTCCACCTTCGATTGTTTATGGAGGGGAGTGATTAATTCAAAATAGCTGGTGTGACTAAAGACGCACTGATGTTGAAGTTGTTTCCGTACTCATTACGAGATCGAGCACGAGCATGGCTCAATTTATTGTCACCAAGTTCCCTATCTACATGGCAAGAATTAGCAGAGAGATTTTTGGTTAAGTATTTCCTGCCTAGCAAAAATGCTAAGTTGAGGAACGAGATCACAACTTTCCAACAATTGGATGACGAGTCTTTGTATGAGGCTTGGGAGCGATTCAAGGAGTTACTTCATCATCATAGGATTTCTCATTGTATCCAGTTGGAGACATTCTATAATGGTCTCAATGCACATACAAGATTGATGGTAGATGCTTCTACGAATGGTGCAATTTTGTCTAAGTCTTATAATGAGGCTTATGAGATCATCGAGAGGATCGCGAGTAATAACTATTAATGGCCAACAAATCAAACAGCTCCAGAAAGACGTGTAGCCGGAGTTTATGAAGTTGATGCCCTCACTTTGTTATCAACTAAGGTATCGTCTATTTCCTCTATCTTAAAATTGTTTACCGCTAATAGTGCTAATAATTTTGCAGCTCAACCACCATGTAACATCCCAAAATAGGGCCTAGTCAGAATAGTGGTTTCGGGACCACAAATTTGACGCTAAAATATTTATTTTATGAATTTTATGAGGATTAGAATATGAGGATATGTTTACATTAGAGTTTCATGAAGAAATTTTAAATGTAAGATGTTCAATTGGGAATTAGGGACCAAATTGAATAAATTTCAAAACATTGGTTTTAGAAGCAATTTATATGAAATTGCTTTGGATTATGAATTAGAGGTCCTTAAATAGTACTTTGACCAAGTTCTATAAATTTGGACAAAAATGGGCTTGTATGGATGAATTTTTAAAGAAAGGGGTTTAAGGGCATTTTGGTCATTTGCCATTTTAATGAATTAAAAAGGGAAAAAGAAGCAAAAATCAGCCATCTTCTTCCCCCATAGCTGCCAAAATTTTGAGCCTCTATAGTAGGGTTTCTTTAATTTTCAAGCTCAATAGTTAGTGCTCTCAAGCCACGTTTTTCATGTTCTTTGTATTTTTGAGATCCCGGTAGCTTGTTCTTTCCATTTCTACCCTTATTTCCTGCTAGGGTTCATGTTTAAAAACTTACCCATGCATGACATGTTTGTATTTTGATGGTTCATGGAGGAATATAAAAGGATGATGTGTGTTAAACATCTTTTTCTAGGTGATTTTCATGAGAAACCCTTATAGGGACCATTTTGTGAAAGTTTAAAATGTGTGGTAGAAATGTGAAACCAATGGGAGATGTGAGTTACCATAGGAGATAAAAATGTTTGGCTAGGCTTGGGTAAGGTAGAAATTTCATGAGTTTCATTATACGAGCCTAGGGACTAAATCGTAAAAAATGTGAAAGGCTAGGGGCAATATGGTCATTTTGACAGGGGGTAGAATTTAGATCTGAAATGGATAAAATGAGTGATTAATAATCTATTTTTATTGTTATAGACTCCGATAAACAAATTTTAGAGGTCGATCGAGGGAAACAGAAGGTTTCGGAGTGATCGAAACATTAAACAAAACAAATACCAGGTAAGTTCGGATAACTTAAAGTAAACACATAATATGCTCAATTATATATTTTAGTAAATGTATGATAAATTGCATTTGATTAAAATATGTAAACGTATAAAATGCTATTGGATAATGATATGTTGATAAATGTCTCGGTTGAAGTTGAATGGGGAATCCGATGGATGAACCATGATTCACATGAATAATGAGATCTTGCATGTGTTGCAGTAAGGATTTAGCCCGGACGAGTAATCCGTTGATCTCATTTTTGAAAAGGATCTAGCTCGGACGGGTGTTCTTTCTGAATGATTAAGCCTCCCGAAGAATAAATGTGTATTGTGGATTTAGCCCGGACGGGTAATCCAAATAGGGTCTAAATTTAGCCTGGACTGGTAATTTAGATCCTAGCTCATTAAGGATGTTTGCCATGAATGGGATTTTGCTTGGGCTGGTAATCCCAGCATTACCTTATGAGTTCCTGAATGGGGGATTTAGCCTGGATTGGTAATCCCGCCATAAAAATGTGAAGTTCGCGGGAGTGCATACCTGATATGATCATTCATACGAATTGACGGTTAATGGGCACTCCATCGAGATTTCCTATATACTCAATAAGACTAATATGATATACATGTATAAGATGAAATGTGAAATGATAAGCTCATCTAAGTTAAATTCCATGGTATTATTGACATATATATATCTAACTCATCGATTGAGTGTATGACTAAGAAATGCATTTTATGCTAATTGAGTTTACTAACCAAATATGGTTGAATGTTTAATTACCTGGTAAGTTTACTTTCCAGTTATTCGAGCTTACTAAGCATGTAAATGCTTACTCCTCTTCTTTCCCTACCTTTTCAGAGCTCGAGGACTCATAAGGCTTGAAGGACGGTTGGAGATTTCAACACACTATCAACTAGGTCCGCTTTGGTATATTGATCGTGTGATTCATAACAAGTAATAAATATTTATCATAAAGATCAAACCTAGACCACCTATTATCATGACGAAAAGGCAAGCGCACCTATCGAGAAATAGTATAGTAATGGCAAGCCCGGGATATCGTACCCAAGGGAACCAAAAGTACTAGTAATAACTATCTTTTTATTATTTAGCCTACGAATAAAAGGGTTTGTTTATTAAACTAATTATCTAAACTAATTAACTAATTTAATTAAAGCGAAGAGAAAATTTGGAAAAAGACTTGAAGAGAAGCAATTAATAAAGACGACACCCAAGGAGGAATCCACCTAGATTTCACTTGTTATTTGACTCTGAACCAGATGATTTATTCACTTGACTTGATCCGTGAGACTCCCTAACCTACATTATTATCTCTTTCGAGACTAATAACGCCTAACCCTTAGTTGAATTAATTAAAATCTCTTTCTAATTAAAACCCCTAGAGAAGCAGTAAATCGATCTATGGACTCCCATATTAGGTTTCACCCTAATCCGGCAAAATCTCGTAACCCTATCTCTAGGCATTCGATCAACTCCGCTTAATTATGTCAAATCTACTCTCAAGCAGGGTCTATTCCTCCTCTGTATAAGCACAGTAAATCATGAGTCAATGCCCGGAATATTAACTCAAGCATTAGAAACACATGATTAAGAACAAATCAAGTATTTATCATATAGTTCAGATAATAATAACAAGATCCATCATAGGTTTCATCCCCCTTAGGTATCTAAGGGGTTTAGTTCATAATGAAATAAGAGTACATCTCAAAAGTATAAAAATAACAAAACATGAAGAAAACTCTAAAACTCCTAAAGGGATTCTGAGAGAGATCTTCAGTCTTGGAGTAGCTCTGGCTTTTGAGATAGATCGTCTAGCTTCCTTCAAGTAATTCCTGGCATGTGGTTCTGTGTTCCAGAAAAGTTCTGGAAGAGACCCCGGAAAAGCCCCTAGTAGGTCATACTTAGGGTGTTTATATAGGCTTTGGATTGGCTTTCTTCTTCCCTAAGTATCCTTTTTCCGTGTAAAATACAACTCTTTGAAAAAGGGGCACGCCCGTGTGCCACAACCGTGTGACGTGTTTGCTAGGCCGTGTTCGTTCTGCTAAATTTCACACGGCCGTGTGGGTTAATGGCCAGGCCATGTGAATTGTGAAATCCTTAGACGATACCCTCGACAGACACGGGCGTGTCAGCAGCCCGTGTGGCCAGGCTTAGGCTATGTGATCTTCTTAATTTGGTCTTTTTTGTCTCTTTTAAGCTCGTTTTTGGCTCCTTTTGACTCTTGGTGCTTACCTGAGTACAAAACATGAAATAACCGGATTAAGAGCACCAAAATCCACAAATGTAATAGTAAATATCCATAAATATGCTAAGTATTTGGGGTAACAATATGTATAATTGGCGTTTATCAAACACCCCCACACTTAAGCATTTGCTTGTCCTCAAGCAAAACTCTCATTTACTGGTAGAATTCATTCCTTTCAATCACATAATCATTATCGATAATGTTACAAATTATTCCACGGAAAATCATACAGTGAGAATTCAACCATAAGGGCATTAAAAACCTCAAACAATCTAAATCAAATATTTTGATAATAAAATTATAGGTAATCTCCTTCCTCTAAGTAATTAACTTTAGTCCTAAATATGCAAGAGATGACATCCTCACTAAGGATTCACTCAAATCACTCAAAGTGTTTAAGGTTAAAAATTAAGCACTCGATTGTCTAACATGAGATGTTATCACTATAGGCTTGCATGAAAATCAAATCTCCACCACTTGTAAATGATATGATACACAAATCAAAAGGTCTTTGCATGGTTGTAACGGGGTTTAGGTTATGGGTATGGATACAAGCTAAAGAAATAAAGGTTAGAATCGAGATGATTTCAATATATCACGCCACTATCAAAAACTTAATTTCTGAATGACAACAAATATCTAGAACTATATTACATGAGCTCTCTTTTTCATTACAACTTTAGCTTGCTAATAATTACAATAATAATACTGAGGTTAGGTTTTTTTTTAAGAACAAATCAAGTCAATACAATATAGAAGTTATACTCTATGATTCAGTAACAAAAATTGGTGATCATAGTGAGGTAACAATATTAAAATCAATCTCGATAAAAAGGGTCAAATTAGGTAAGGGGATTTCAATAATAATGGGTTAATGGGTTAATGATGAGGGTTAATCAATAAAGAAAAAGGGTTAGTAGGCTCAAAGGGGGTTCACTAAGGGTTTAGTTATGTGGGAAAGCTTTTTATAGAGTAAGTGGGTTAAATCCTAAGTGCCTTTATCATCTCAGTATATCAAATCATACGTGTGATCTCGACATGTATAATCGAAGCAAGTTCTAGAATAACAGTTCAAGGTTGACACACTCAAACCATAAAAGAAGTGAGCAAGAAAGAAAGCTATATGCTCAAAAAGGCTCAAAAATCTCACCAAAAACTTGGATTTTTGATGTCATTCCTGTATACTTAAGATTTCAAGATAATACCTCAATTCAAGAAAATAATCTAAAAATTTTAGTTCTCAAAATATCAACTTATCATGCTTGATTCTTTAAGGTCCTACAATCAAATAATCATGCATAATTCCCTTGGTCTAATTCATGACATATCAACGATAACTATAGATTAATCAGAATTCATTCTATCAATATTATGAGAAAATCACTTAAGCACAAGACTACATTCAGGGATTTGAGAATAATGCAAAAAGTTAGGTTTCATGTTTATGTTCTCCCCCCCCACACTTAAGATGTACATTGCCCTCAATGTACAAAGATAGACTATTCAAAATAAAGAAAATCATAAGAGGGAAGGAGGTGAAACTCCCTATTATATGGGTGCGGAGCTTGATTCTGAGGCTGTAGTGTTTGGGAAAAGTAGTAGCTACCATTGTTCTTAGCTAGATGATGAAATTGGGTATTTGAACGTGGCATTCGTTTTGTATTGTTCCCTGTTTGTTTCCTCATTTTGTAAAATATTCCTAGCAGCTTGCTTGAAAATCTGTAGAATCATGAAGAGCTTATTAAGAGTTGGTGTAGAAGAGAGTGTAGTGGGATTACTTGTTAGAAATACCAGAAAAAAATGAAGAAAGTAAAATTTACTAATATAGATATGTCTTTCATAAGAAAATAATAAATTTGAAATGAAATTAAAAATTAAGAATAAAAATAAAAAGATAGGAGGATTCAATGATCCTCGTCAGTGGGGGCCTCAGGTGGTGGTGCTGGAGTGGCAATGTGAAAGTGTTGGCACAGCTGCTGCATCATGGCCTGCATGTTGTCCATCTTTCTATCGCGTCGCCGATCTCGCTCGTGGATCATCTCGAATTGTGTAGTGCAATACCGCTCGAAGTGAGCGAGTGGGTCGGAAAGGTGTGCCAATGAAGCAGTCGCATGAACTAGTCATCCCTAGGTGACGTGGTCGAAGGCTCCTCGTGCTGTGGGGGGACATCATCAGGAATGTCCTTAAGATCTTTCTCGTCAATGGCATGAGAGAGACGGTACTGAGGAGGATCGGTTCCACGTATGCGCTCAATCATCCTAATGTGTAACATAGTTGTGATGCCCTGTGGGGACATCTGACAGATTAGTGTAAGCGCTGATGACTGGGCCACGGTTTGAGGAGGCCGAAGTGTCTGGCAAGGCGCGTCACGTAGGGGCCAATAGAGATCACTCCCTTTCGATGTCGCTCGGTCTGATGGCAAATGGTGAAGGCGATGAAGTATGCCAAGCCAGTCACGTGTACATTCGCCATGCACCATAAATAGTAGGCGTCATGTGTATTGACCACACCGGTGCTCTTTCTCCTTCCAGTCAAGGTGTTTGCCAATACGGCATGGAGATAGCATAGGGAAGGGGCGAGAGCTGAGGCCTTCGAGCGGCTAGGGTCGTAGGTGGAAGAGAGTGGTGCCAAAGCCTTCCAGCATAAGGATAGAGAAATGTGGATATTGCGTGGTAGTGCATTCATGTCCTCCTTCTCTATAAATTCATTAGTGTAAAGTCCCAGAGCAACTCCAAATTCTGAGACACTCATCGCACGAACTAGACCACCTAATCGGAAGTGAATGGTGCCTAGGTCATCATTGTTCATCATCACCACTTGTAATTGAAAAGTAGAGCATAATTCTAAAGTTAGCTCTAAATAAGTGGGCTCGGTAATAGCGAAAAAGCGTTCCCATGGGTCTAAATTTCGGCTAGGGTTTTGAAAGAGGGGAGAAGATGAACAGTGGTTTGTTTATATAGGGGAGGGACACACGGCCAATGGCCACGCCCGTGTACCTTGAGGGTGAGCCCGTGTTTTTTAAATTTTGCGAGTTAGGTCGTGCCTGGCTACTATCACACGTTCGTGTGTCTTGGGCATGTGTCAAACACGGCCATGTCGCCCGGACGTGCCTAGCTTTTTTCGCTTCTCCCACGCCCGAGTTTGATGGTAGCACGCCCGTGGATTGTTGTACACGGCGGAATGGCAAGGGCGTGTCGCACGCCCGTGTCGAAGAAACAGAATCGAGCTTTATCTCAGGCACGCCTGTGGTTTTTTATCCCCACGCCCGTGTTTTTCCTATCAAGTTCACCCACGGCCATGTCACACGGCCGTGGGGATTTATCGCACCCCGTGTTTTGGGGAAATCATATCTTGCTTCAACACGACCGTATCGCACGGTCATGTCTCTTTCCCCTATTTGGCCATGGCTATAGGCACGCCCGTGTGCCTAGCCGTGTGTGCTAAAAAATTTTGTAATTCAAAGATTAAATTAATTGATTCGAAGTGTGTGAAGTTAAAGATAAAGAAATCAAAATATGTTAGTGCTCGGGTTGCCTCCCGAGAAGCGCTTGTTTATAGTCTAAGCTTGACTTACCTCTCTATTGATTTATCATGGTGGTTTGAGGAGTTCATACTCCTCGTTCCTGCTGTCAATCTTAAAATAAGGTTTTAATCGGGTGTTGTTTACCATAAAAGTGCAAAACTTGGGATGACTCACCTCATCCGTACCGAATGGGAAAATACTGAGTACCGTAAGAGAGATCTCCTCATTTGGTGTGGTAGTGACAATGTGGGGATCTATGGTATCTAGTAAGACTTTATCGCCTACCTTAAGTTGATTAGTTGGGGTATCGGGCTTGTTTTTGCGAAGTTTCGGTTTATCATGTGTTCTCAATTTGTGTTCTCGCCATTCTTCTAGCTCCTCTATCCGTAGCCTTCGTTCTTCATAGACGTCTTTGTTCTCTTCATGATAGTAGCGCACTGTCTCTGTTGTCTTGGTTCGAGGAGGTTCCTGCAAGGGCGATTGAATATTAGTTTTATCATCGACAGGTTTTATAGCATTATCCTGAGTCTTAGAGGTTTTGACTGAGTCGCATGCTTGAAGTGTTACTACGTCGTGACTGCGCACGGCAGTGTTAGCTCTCCCCGTGCGACATTAATAATTGTTCGCAATTGCTAAAAAAGAGTCGCCCTAAAATTAAAGGTACCTCGTTATCCTCACCCATATCTAGGACGACAAAGTCTACTGGGTACATAAACTTATCAATTTTAACGAGAACAACTTCAATAATACCCTTAGGAAATCTAACTTTTTTGTCAGCCAATTTTATGCTCATCCTAGTCTGTTTGGGTTTACCGAGACCTAGTCGTTTAAACATTTTATAAGGCATAACATTTATACTTGCCCCTAAATCAGCTAAAGCATTATTCACAGATAAACTACCAATTAAGCAAGGAATAATAAAACTCCCTAGATCTTTCAACTTGTTAGGTAGCTTATTCTTTAGAATAGCTGAGCAGACTGCATTGAGTTCCACATGTGATGTAGCGTCTAATTTTCTTTTATTGGTCATAAGTTCCTTTAAGAATTTTGCTGAGTTGGGCATCTGCGAAAGAACTTCAATAAAAGGTAAGTTAATATGTAATTTCTTTAAGAGTTTGACGAACTTACCGAATTGTTCTTCTGTTCTGTCTTTCGTCATCGCTTTAGGATATGGCACACGAGATTTATAATTCGTACTTACCGTTTTAACATGACCTACCTCACCATCGCCTTTGCTTTCCACATTTTCTTGCCTTGGTTCTGGCTCAGTCTCATCGCATCCTTCTTGAGTATCAATTGCATTGAGCTATTCCCTTGGGTTTGGTTCAGTATTACTTGGCAAACTACCTTGTGGTCATTCAGAAATTAATTTAGATAGTTGGCCTATTTGAGTTTCGAGTTCTTGAATTGATGCTTCTTGGTTTTTGAGTGCTGTCTCAATATTCTAGAAGCGAGTTTCTGACACCGAGATGAATTTGGATAGCATCTCTTCAAGGTTTGATTTCTTCTCTTGTTGATAAGGTGGCTGTTGAAAACCCTGAGGATTCTGTGGCCTTTGATTCCGTTGACTACCCCAAGAGAAATTTGGGTGGTTCTTCCAACCTGCATTATAAGTGTTACTATAGGGGTTATTCTGAGATCTAAAATTATTGTTACCCATATAGTTGACTTGTTCCTCTTCGATTGTAGGATTGAATGGTGGGTATTCTGTATGCACGCCTCCGCCATTTGAGTCACACCTCATTACTGGATGTACCTGCGTAGAACCAAGTAAACCATCAATTTTCTTATTTAGAAGTTCTACCTGATTAGAGAGCATGGTGACTGAATCGATGTTATAAACGCCTACTATTTTCATTGGCTTTGTCCTCATAACTTTCCACTGATAGTTATTCAGTGACATCTCCTCTATAAATTCATAGGCATCTTCCGGTGTTTTATTGTTGATGGTTCCGCCAGCAGCTGCGTCAATCATTTGTCTTGTCGAGAGATTCACACCATTGTACAATGTTTGAACTTGTAGCCATAGAGGTAACCCATGGTGAGGGCACCTTCTCAATAGATCCTTGTATCTCTCTCATGCATCGTAAAGTGTCTCTAAGTCCATCTGCACAAAAGAAGAAATATCATTCACGCAACTTAGCTATTTTTTGCTTGGGAAAATATTTTAATAGAAATTTTTCGGTCATTTGCTCCCAAGTGGTAATGGATCCTCGTGGTAGTGAGTTCAACCACTGTTTAGCTTTATTCCTCAATGAAAAAGGGAATAACCGAAGGTAAATGGCATCATCAGAAACGCCATTAATTTTGAAAGTGTCGCATAGTTCTAGGAAATTTGCCAAGTGCGTGTTGGGGTTCTCATCTTGCAAACCATCAAACTAAACAAATTGCTGTATCATCTGAATCGTGTTAGGTTTCAGTTCAAAATTGTTAGCAGCAATAGCAAGTCTAACTATACTTGACTCAGTTCCTGTAAAATTAGGTTTAGCATAATCATACATAGTACGAGGAGCGAGGATTCTCGATTTGCTAATTCAATGGGTATGGTCAAGCAGAAAGCGGATTGTCTTGATTTTCAGCCATCTTTTAGTAGTAGTTGAGATATTGTCCTCTTGCTCTTCCTCTGTATATCTTAAGCTGCGCCTGATTTCTCGTTGGTTTCTACGAGCTGTATGATCAATTTCCTCATCAAAAAGCAACGGTCCTGACGGGTTTCTTCTAGTCATACACTACAAGAACCTGCCAAGAGAAAGAAAAAGAAAGTTAGTAAAATAAAAATAGAAATAAAGTTAAATTGCAAGAAAAATAAATGGCTAAAGTAATAAAAATTAAGTGTTCCTAATATTTCAGTTCCCCGACAACGGCGCCAAAAACTTGATCGCGTGATTCGTAACAAGTAATAAATATTTATAATAAAGATCAAACCTAGACCAACTATTATCACGACGAAAAGGCAAGCGTACCTATCGAATAATAGTATGGTAATGGCAAGACCGAGATATCGTACCAAAGGGACCCAAAAGTACTAGTAATAACTATCTTTTTATTATTTAGCCTAGGAATAAAAAGGTTTGTTTATTAAACTAATTATCTAAACTAATTAACCAATTTAATTAAAGTGAAGAGAAAATTTGGAAAAAGACTTGAAGAGAAGAAATTGATAAAGACGACACCCAAGGAGGAATCCACCTAGATTTCACTTGTTATCTGACTCTGAACTAGACGATTTATTCACTTGACTTGATCCGTGAGACTCTCTAACCTACATTATTATTCTTTTGAGACTAATAATGCCTAACCCTCAGTTGAATTAATTGAAATCTCTTTCTAATTAAAACCCCTAGGGAAGCAGTAAATCGATCTATGGACTCTCATATTAGGTTTCACCCTAATTCAGCAAAATCTCGTAACCCTATCTCTAGGCGTTCAATCAACTCCACTTAATTATGCCAAATCTACTCTCAAGCAGGGTCTATTCCTCCTCTGCATAAGCACAGTAAATCATGAGTCAATACCCGGAATATTAACTCAAGCATTAGAAACACATAATTAAGAACAAATTAAGTATTTATCATATAGTTCAGATAATAATAACAAGATCCATCATAGGTTTCATCCCCTTTAGGTATCTAAGGGGTTTAGTTCATAATGAAATAAGAGTACATCTCAAAAGTATAGAAATAACAAAACATGAAGAAAACTCTAAAAACTCCTGAAGGGATTCTGAGAGAGATCTTCAGTCTTGGAATAGCTCCGGCTTTTGGGATGGATCACTGGCTTCCTTCAAGTAATTTCTAGCGTGTGGTTCTGTGTTCCTGAAAGGTTCTAGAAGAGACCTCGGAAAAGCCCCCTAGTAGGTCATACTTAGAGTGTTTATATAGGCTTTGGATTGACTTTCTTCTTCCCTAAGTATCCTTTTTCCGTATAAAATACAACTCTTTGAAAAAGGGGCACACCCGTGTGCCACTGCCTTGTAACGTGTTTGCCAGGCCATGTTCGTTCCGCTAAATTTCACACGATCGTGTGGGTCAAAGGCCAGGCCGTGTGAATCGTGAAATCCTTGGACGACACCCTTGACAGACACGGGCGTGTGAGCAGCCCGTATGGCCAGGCTTAGGCTGTGTGATCTTCTTGATTTGGTCCTTTTTATCTCTTTTAAGCTGGTTTTTGGCTCTTTTTGACTCTTGGTGCTCTCCTGAGTACAAAACATGAAATAACTAGATTAAGAGCACCAAAATCCACAAATCTAATAGTAAATATCCATAAATATGCTAAGTATTTGGGGTAATAATATGTATAATTTGGCGTTTATCATATATGAATACTTTCATTTTGTTAATTGGCATGTATAGGTGTTTTTGAGTTATTTCGTTAAATGCCAATTGGCTAACCAATGTAAAGGCTTGGATGTCTTGTTTATACTTTTTGTAATGGCCTTGATATATGGTCTTTTGGGATGTGGTATGTTATCCCACCAATCATGCTAAATGAATTGTTGAATGCTTATGTATATGTCATAATATAGACATATTTGTGAAATGTGACCAATTCATCGAAATTGGGAGGATCATAATTGGCAATGAGTAAACATCGAGCCAAATCCAATGTCGAGGCAAATACTGCTATCATTTCTAAAACTACTAAGGAACATTGTGGTATGTGCAAACCAATGATATGAGGTTTCCATGCAATAAGGTTTTATGAAGTCAATTCATAAGTATTAAGTGAATATTGCTTGTTAATTGATATCTAATAGGTATAAGGGTGTAATAAAAGTGACCAAGGGCTTGGAAAATAGCCTAATAGGGTCCTTATAGTAGGATACACGGGCATGTGTCTTGGCCGTGTGTGCTACACGGGCCACTCACATGGGTGTGTGGTATGGCTGTGCGTCTCCTGCACCTAAAATTTTAAGTTAGCATCAAGCACGGGCTAGAGACACGGGCGTGTGTCTTAGCCGTGTTATTTTAACAGATTGCTCAAGTCATGGGCACGGGGTGAACACACGGGCGTGTGCCATGGCCATGTCTATAAGTTAGTGTTGGCCACGGTTTAGGGGCATGGGCGTGTTTCCTTTACCCACGGGCGTGTGTAAACCCCTACAGGGGCGTGTGGGGTGTTATTCAAAGGATTCATGTCGAATGTCCGATATTGTTCCGATTTATTCTTAGTATCAAATAAAGGCCTGGTAGGCCTAGGCAAGTAAATCGATTTAAGGTTGAAATGAAATTTTATGGCCCGTATTTTCTGATTCTACTTGCATGTCTGTCTGGTAATGCCTCGTACTTGTCCCCGGGCATGGGTACTGGTAAGGGGTGTTACACACCAAGTCCGTTTGCAGTAGTTTCCTGTGTGTATAGTGGGGAAGGTCATTATTTTGAGAATTGTCCATCAAATCCCGAGTCAGTGTACTATGTGGGGAACCAACATCAAAATAGGAGTGGACAAGGACCCTAGTCCAACTTCTACAATCTTTCATGGTGTAATCATCCTAACTTTTCTTAGAGCAACCAAGGAAATAGACCGAACAACAACTTATTGCAACATAGACCCAACCAATCTCAAGGGTTTAATCAGCAAGCTCCAAAACCACCTCAAGCTGAGGCATCAAATAGTTTGGAGAACTTGTTGAAAGCGTACATGGTAAAGAATAACGCTTTGATCCAAAGCCAAGCAGCAACATTGAAAAATTTGGAAAACCAAATAGGTCAGTTAACTACGGAGCTTCGTAATAGACTGCAAGGAACCTTGCCGAGCAATACTGACAATCAAAGAAATTTGGGTAAAAAACATATCAAGGCAGTGGCATTATAAAGTGGTAAAATTATAGAACCCCGATTAATTGATGTCGAAGATAAGCTCGTTGAGAAGAATCAACTAGCAATTGAAATTCCTACACCAAAAGAGTCAGAATCTGTAAAGACTGACAAGGTAAATCCTAACTTAGTGAATTCAGATACTTTAACATCTTCTTTGGATGTAGATTTACCTTGTAACAGCCCGAACTTGGGCCTAGTCAGAACGATGGTCTCAGGACCACAAATCTAAAGTCAAAAAATTTATTTTTTTACTATTTTGATGTTATAGCATGTTTATAGGAGTACATGAGAAATTTGGTGAATTAATTTTAGCGTTTAAGAGCTTAATTGTGAAAAAGACTAAATCGCATAAAGTGCAAAAGTCTTAAATTGATAGCAAAGTGTATGAATTTGTTGTGAAACTTAAATTTGGGGTCTTTAAAGGGAAAATAGGCCCTTAGTCAATAGCTAGGCCGGCCATGAGACAAAGAAAAGTAAATGGTCAAAATATTAGGTAAATGATGACATATTATGAGATAAAATAATACCCTAAAAGCCTAGCCTTCATTTTTCTTCATTCATTCTTCCTTATTGATCGAAAATACCAGCAAATATTGGGTTTTGAAATCTTGAAATTTTCATCAACTTGAAGAACTCACAAGTAAGTGATTTCCATACCCTTTGTTAATGATTTTTACATTTTTTAGACCCTTGAAACATGAGCTTTCAAATGAGGGTACTATTTTGCAAAACGATTAAGGTTGTAGGGTTTTTCCATGAATGGATTTTTAATGTTTGCTGAGTTTTTAGGGAAGAAAATAAGTCTTGGGGGTGTTATAAATAACTTTTGTGAAAGGTGTTAGCATGAAAACACCTAAAAGGACTATATTGAATGAGTTGTAAAATAGATGTTAAGTATGTGAAATAGTGAGATTTTGGAGTTTCTATAAGAGTAAAAAGGGTTCGGCTAAGCTTAAGATACGAAGAAAGTCGATGAAAATTGATTTTCGGGCCTAGGGGTAAAATGGTCATTTTGTCAAAATTTAGGGGCAAAATGGTCATTTTACCAAAGATATTAATTTTTGATTGCTTAATTTTATTTAGTGACTAAATAAGTATATGTTGCTATTATAGATCAAGAAATACCAAATCTGAACCTAGACCGGAGGAAAGCCAAGCAAATCAACTAAATCGGCTAGTCACCACATTTTGTAATCTAAGATAAGTTGTATGTAAATAATACAACTACATTGCTAATGTGTGTGTTGAATTATGTTTGAATTAATATAGCATGAATTGCTTGGTTGTGGAATTGAGAAAGTATAATGATAACAGAGATAGTAGAGCTCCCGTTCGAACCTAAGAAATAAATCAGATATTCATGCCATGATATATAGGTTATTGTGGGCTAGTGTAAGACATGCCTGGGACATGTATCGGCCACATTACTAGAGTCAGTGTAAGACCATGTCTAGGACATGGCATCGGCATCGAGACGAGTGTTAGTGTAAGACATGTCTGGGACATGCATCAGCCTCAAGATGTAAGCCAGTGTAAGACATGTCTGGGACATGCATCGGCTACGAGATAATAGTCAGGGTCAGACCATGTCTGGGACATGGCATCGACTTGAGATATGAGCCAGTGTAAGACCGTGTCTGGGACATGGCATCGGTACCTTACCCATGTTTGAGGCTTAATGAATATCTGGTAGTGTTCCGAATGATTCAACGGCAGTGCTATTTCTTTAAGTTAATGAGGAAAGTTAACCATTTTGTGAGTGGTACAGGTACATAATTGAAATGTATTAGATATGAGCTCGATATATGCTATGAGATTTATATGGATAGTGATAAGTAAGTTATACTTATGCCCACTTTTATGTTATGAGCATGTTGGTGAATGGTAAAATTGTTATTGTATATTTATTTATGTACAACTTACTAAGCTTTATGCTTACTCCCTTTCATTTTCCATTTTCTTATAGTGCCGCCTATCTAGCTCAAGGATCAACGAAAGTCAGAGATATCGACCACACTATCAATCCAAGCATTCGGTATAGTTTGATTTAAATTTTTAAATATGGCATGTATAGGGAACTAGACTTGTGTTTTGTGTTATTAATAATTTGGTCAAATGTGTTGGCTTGGGATAAATCCCTCATTTTGTATTAAGCCTTGAATGATGGCTAATATTGATTTTGATTTATATGGAATGATGTTATTTTTATGGTTAAGTAAAGTGCGCAAATGGAATGTTGTCCATTGTGACTGATTTGGTTGCATGAGATAGTATTATATTGGTTTTGGTTGCTATTGTGTAGGTTATGTAAGTAAGGGTGGCAAAGACGCTTGGTAAATAGCCTTATATCATCCACAAGGGTAGACACTCGGGTGTGTGTCTAGGCCATTTGTGACACACGGCCTACCCCATGGGCGTGTGGTTCAGCCGTGTGTCCCCTACACGTAAAAATTTCAAGTCAGTATGCATGGTAGTAAACACATGGGCAGAGACACGGCCGTGTGTATCAGCCGTGTGACAGACACAGCCTAGCACACGAGCGTGTGCCTTGGCCGTGTGACATTTTGGGGTTGCTGATGTCAGAAACAGAATGTCCATGTTTTTGCACACGGCCTAAGAGACGGGCGTGTCATAGCCGTGTGAAGGACATGGGCCAGGGATATGGGCGTGTGTATGAAAACCCCTGTAGGTGTGCATTTAGAATTATTTCCACACCGGTGAAGGACACGGGTGTGTCCCTATATTTCTTAGGCCATGTGAGCCACACGGGCCAATAGCACGACCATGTCGAAATGGTCACACGGGCGTGCTGCCCCTCCCACACCGGCATGTGCCCTGTGTCAAGTGTCATTTTCTAAAGTTGGCTAAAGGACCCGAGTTGGTCCCGAATGCTTTATGATGTGTGTTTTGGGCCTCATAGGTCTATATTAAGGATGTGTTGATAAGTTTGAGGAAGTTTTAAATTTTCCCAAGTCTTAGAGACTCAGAAATGGTTGAAAACACTAGTTCAAGTTAGGTAACACCTCGTATTCCGTCCCGACGTAGGATACGGGTATGGGGTGTTACATACCTGCTCAGAAGAGTTATCCAATTCAACCGAAAGTTCCATCACCTCCATATCCACAAAGATTGCAGCAACACAAGCAAAAACAAGAGGTGCAATTCAAGAAGTTTTTGGATGTTCTGAAGTAGTTACACATCAATATTCCTTTGGTGGACACTTTAGAACAAATGCCAAATTATGTGAAGTTTATGAAGGATATACTATCTAAGAAGAAACTGTTGAGTGAGTATGAGACGTTACCTTGACAAATGAGTGCAGTGCGTTCCTACAGAACAAACTGCCACCGAAATTGAGAGGCCCAAGAAGCTTTACTACACCCTATAACATTGGTGAATCTTACTGTGGTAAAGCTTTGTGTGATTTAGGAGCGAGTATCAACTTGATGCCTAAGTCTATTTTCAAGATGCTAGGGATAGATGAAGTATGACTGTAACATTCCGAATTAGGGCCTAGTGGAAACAGTGGATTCAAGACCATAAATTTGAAATAGAAATAATTATTTTATGATTATTTGATGGTCCATGATATGATTGCATGATTGTGTGAAATTTTCATGAAGAAATTCTATGCCTAAAATGTCCAATTTGAAGTTAGGGACTAAATTGAATGAGTTGCAAAATATATGTTCTAGAAGCTTCAAGCATGAAATTGCATTGGATTACAAATTAGAATGTCTTAAATAGCAATTTGACAAATATCTATAATTTTGGACAAAAATGGGCATGAATAGTGAAAATTTGAAAGAAATGCCTTCAGGGCATTTTTGTCATTTGGTTAATAAAAGAATAAAAAGGGGAAAAACAAGTCAAAATTGTGTCCATCTTCCTCCTTGTGTGTTGAAATTTGCAAGGGTTCCATAGCTAGGTTTTTCAACTTTTCAAGCTTGATTGTAAGTGCTCCCAAGTCTCCTTTTTGATGTTCTTTCCATTTTTGAAGTCCTTGAAGTATGATCTATCCATTTCTAGCCATATTTTGAGCTAGGGTTCATGTATGAAATTTGACCCATGTGTGACATGTTTGTATTTTGATGATTTATGGAAGAATATGAAAGTTTGATATGTGATTAACATATTTTACTAAGTGATTTTTAGTGAAAACACCTGAAAATGACTTGTTTGTAAAAGGTGTAAAATGAGTATCAAAAATGTGAAATAAAGGAAAATATGGGCTAATAGGAGCATGGTATAGGTTCAACTAGGCTTGGGTAACCAAGAAAATACATGCATTTCATTTTACGAGCCTAGGGACTAAGTTATAAATATGTAAAAAGTTAAGGGTAAAAAGGTAATTTTGTCAAAGTATGAGTTATGGACAGAATTGAATAATGTGTGTATTAAATAAGCTAATTTTGGTATTATAGAGCAAGAAAAACGAGGAACGGACCTTGATCGGGGAAAAATAAGGTGTACGATGATTAGACTCGTTTTTACTATTTTTGT
The DNA here is from genome assembly GCA_025698475.1 of Gossypium anomalum. Lineage (NCBI taxonomy): Eukaryota > Viridiplantae > Streptophyta > Magnoliopsida > Malvales > Malvaceae > Gossypium > Gossypium anomalum. The sequence goes on from CM046968.1 coordinate 22,857,532, forward strand.
ACCAAGGTAAGTTCATGTGTAAATAATGCAATATTGTATCATGTTTTAATACTTTATTTGTGTATGAATTTCTATGTTTAATTGTTATGATGAATATATGAATGACCTAATGGTCGATGAGAATAACTTTGTTAACAAGTTCGGCAAGGATATGACATTGAGAAAATCTCGTTTGAACCTTAGGAATAATTAGGATACAATGTGACATGTCACTAGGAACTATATGACTTGAGCTCATGAGATATGTGATATATGTGTTTATGTGAATCCGGGTACTGGTCTTGTACGTCTACCGGTGGCTGGGTAGCCTAGCATGTGTTGCAGGTACCTATCAGCTTGTGTGAGCAGCCCATGTAGTTACGTCCTGGCTGTCAGCTTGTGTGAGCAGGCTCGTGATTAGCTCGAGAGCGAGCAATATGTGATATATGATATGAGGTAGCATGTGGCTACTATGAAGCACTATGTGCAAGCTTTCCATGTATTTGATAGTATTCCAAGCGTTCAACGGGTAAGTAGTAGGTTATTCGACGAATAAGTCCATAATGAGGAAATATGAGAATGTGCTACGAGTTGGTACAGGTATGTACATAAAACTCTTAAGTAAAGAACTCAATATGCTATGAACATGTGGTAAGAGTGTATGTAAGAAAGTTAAGCTTATGAGACTTGATAACATATATGAAACTTTGTCTTATGTTAATTGTATGAATTATGTTGCTTGTTATTGGCATGTGAACTTACTAAGCCTAATGCTTACTCCCCTTTCCTTTCCATTTCTTATAGTGTTGCCAAGCTAGCTCAGGAATCGAAGGATGTCGGAGCTCGATTCACACTATCAACTTAATCTTCAGGTATAGTGAATCTAAGCATTTTGAGTATGGCATGTATAGGAACTTGGTCTTTTTGTTATATGTCATATTGATTTAGCCAAATGTGTTGGCTTATAATGATATTTGATTCATTTTGTGTAAGGCCATGAGATATGGCTTATAATGTTTATTGGTTGTAAACCTATTTATTCAAGCATGCATGTGCCTATGCAATTGTGATGTGGTTATATATGCTTGATGATATAAATGGGATTTGTTTAGATAACTATGACTTAAATAAGAATTGGTAAGTTGGGCTTAACAAAGTAGGGCATCTTGTGTATGTATAAACTAACATGATAATGCCATAATCGTGATTTGTTTAAAGAGTTTCAAGTGTTCAACTATGCTATGTTAATTGCCTTTGAGGTCATGTATGTGTTTTTGCAATTAAGGGTGCCAATTGGCTTGGAAAATAGCCTCAATGTTGTCCACACGGGTAGACACACGGGCATGTGTCTAGGCCGTGTGTGACATACGATCTGCCCCATGGGCGTGTGGTCCGATCATGTGTCCCCTACACCCTAATTAATGCAAAACAGAATGCCCAGTAGTAAACACACGGATAGAGACACAACCGTGTGTCTCAGCCATGTGGAGGACACGGCCATAGGACATAGGCGTATGCCCAAGCCATGTGAAGTCTGCACTTAAATTTCAGAATTTAATTTGCCATAGGGCCGAAGGACACGAGTGTGTGCCTTGGTCGTGTGCCCCTAATTTGGTGATGACATCATAAACAGAGAGCTCCACGGGCAAGGGACACAGACGTGTCCCAAGCCACATGGCCTATCCACACGGGTGTGTGACTCTCTAAATCATGAAAATTTTCTAAGTGTTGTAAGAGTTCTGAAATTTCCCGATTTAGTTTTGAACCACCCTCAGTGTATGTTTTGGGCCTCGTAGGCCCATAATAGAGACAATATGAATTTGAACAAAAAGTTTTAAATTTGAGTGGAAATTCATGACTCGGTTTTGTATGAATGACTGTGTTCATGTCTGGTAACGCCTCGTACCTTGTTCCGGCATCGAATATAGGCAAAGGGTGTTACAAAGACCTACAACTGTGACACTTCAGCTAGTAGATCAATCTTTAGCATATCCCGAGGGAAAGATCGAGGATGTTTTGGTAAGAGTCGATAAATTTATTTTTCCTGCTGATTTCATTGTCTTAGATTTTGAAGCAGATAAGGAAGTGCTGATCATCCTTGGGAGACTTGTCTTAGCCCCGGGAAGAACGTTAATTGATGTGCAGAAAGCTGAACTCACCATGTGAGTTTAAGACGATCAAGTAACCTTTAACATTCTTAAAGCGATGAAATTTCCCAATCCGACAGAAGAATGTTCAGTTATGGAAGAGATAGAAACCTTAGTTTCTATGGAAAGCAATTTTGAAGAAGATCCATTGGAGAAAGCCTTAGATCTTGACCCTTTGAAGGATGAAGAATATGAAAAAACATGGCTTTGATGGAAGCCAATCTGAGAAATTTTATTCAATCCACACGGTTTGAACCGTTGGAGTTAGAAGTCAGAGAATTTGTCCAACCCAAGTTGTCAATTGAAGAAGCACCTAAACTTGAACTAAAGGTACTTCCCTCTCATTTGAAATACGTTTATTTAGGTGACTGTTCCACTTTACCGGTGATTATTTCAGCAAAACTTACGAAAGATCAAGAGGAGCAACTAACTGTTGTTCTAAAGAAATTTAATAAAGCAATTGGTTGGACCATAGCTGATATTAGAGGTATAAGTCCTTTTTGCATGCATAAAATTATTTTAGAAAAAGGTGAAAGAGCTCGAATTGATGGGCAAAGGAGGCTCAATCCTATTATCAAAGAAGTTGTGAGAAAGGAAGTGAGCAAATGATCAGATGCAAGAATCGTCTATCCTATTTCAGATAGTTCGTGGGTAAGTCCAGTGTAGTGTGTGCCGAAGAAAGGTGGAATCACGATTGTTGAAAATGAGCGTAACGAGTTGATTCCAATGAGAACTGTCACTGGTTGGAGAATCTGTATTGATTACAGAAAGTTGAATAAAGCCATTTGGAAGGACCATTTTCCGTTGCCTTTTATGGATCAAATGTTAGATCGACTGGCAGGTAATGAATTTTATTATTTTTTATATGGCTATTCGGGATATAACCAAATAGTTGTAGCTCTGGAGGAGCAACATAAAACAACCTTTAATTGTCCATACGATACGTTTTTTTTTAGGCGAATGCCTTTTTGTTTATGCAATAAACCTATAACATTTCAACGATGCATGATGGCAATATTCGCTGATATGGTTGAAAATTTTGTTGAGGTTTTCAAGGATGATTTTTCTGTTTTTGGTAACACTTATGATATTTGTTTGAATAATTTGGCTAAGGTACTAAAGAGATGCAAAGAGATGAATCTTGTCCTTAACTGGGAAAAATGTCATTTTATGGTTAAGGAAGGGATTGTCTTAGGACATAAAATCTCAAAGAGAGGAATTGAAGTCGATAAAGCAAAGTTGGACGTAATTGAAAGATTATCGACCCCAATTAATGTGAAAGGAGTTAGAAGTTTCTTAGGCCATGCCAGTTTTTACCGAAGGTTTATAAAAGATTTCTCGAAAATTTCTAAACCGTTGTGTTTGTTGTTAGAGAAAGATACATTATTTGATTTCAACAAAGCATGTTTGGAAGCTTTTGAAGATCTAAAAAAATGGTTAATCTCAGCCCCAATAATCATTACACCTGATTGGAGCTTACCTTTTGAGTTGATGTGCGATGCAAGTAGAACTTTGACGGGAGCCCAACTCAATTATACGGTAACTGAAAAAGAACTCTTTGCTATAGTTTTTTCTTTTGAAAAATTTTGTTTATATCTTATAGGTACCAAAGTTACAGCATTTACTGACCATGCGGCCATTAAATACTTGCTCACGAAGAAAGATACGAAACCAAGGCTATTCGTTGGATACTTTTACTCCAAGAATTTGACCTTGAGATCAAAGACAGAAAACGTGTCGAAAATCAAATAGCTGATCATCTGTCAAGGTTGGAGCAAGACGAGGTAACTCGATCATGTGTGCCTATCAACGAGAATTTCCTAGATGAACACTTATATGAGGTAAGTCAAATTCATGAAACACCTTGGTTTGTTGATTTTGCCAACTATCTTGCATGTGGAATAATTCCTCGAGAAATGACATACCAACAAAGGAAAAAATTCATTCATGATAGTCGGTATTATTTTTGGGAGGATCCATTTTTGTTTAAATAGTGTGCAAATAATATAATTCGAAAGTGTGTAGCTGAAAGTGAAATTGCTGAGATCTTATATCATTGCCATTCATCTCCAAGTAGGGGTGTGCAAAATTCGGGTAAAACCGAAAAAATTCGGTTAACCGACCGAATTCGATTGTCGGTCAAGTTACCGAATTAATTCGGTTGAAATTGATTAATAATTTTTTGAGTTTTCGGTTAACAGTTAATTCGGTTCGAAACCGGTCGGTTAACCAAATTTTTTCGGTTAACTGAAAAAATTAATAAATAAAATTATAATAGCCCACTATTCACTCAAACCCAATCCAACATAAACCCAAATACTCAATCTAATATATATTAATCCAGGTACCCAACCCAACCCAATTACCCAACCCAATCATAAAAATTACAAATAATTTCATAAATAAAAATAAAAATAAAAATAAAAAACATATAATTTTATACAAATAATTCGGTTAATTCAGTTAATTTGGTTAATTCGATTAATTCAGGTAATTCGGTTAATTCGATTAATTCGGTTAATTTTATACTTATTTTAACCAAAAATTAAAAAAATATAATTTTCAGTTAATTCGGTTAACTGACCGAATTAACCGACAAAATTTGGGGTCGGTTAATTTTTTGGAAAAAAATTCGGTTCAGTTAACGGTTAAAAATTTTGAAGGGTCGGTTAATTCGGTTAATGATATTTCAGTCGGTTAACCGAATGAACACCCCTATCTCCAAGTGGGGGACACTTTGGTGGTTCACGGGCTGCAGCAAAGATTTTGCAAGCAGGTTTCTTTTGGCCTACATTATTTAAAGATGCTTATGCTTATGTGAAGAACTGTGATAAATGCCAAAGGACCGGAAATATATCAAGGAGGAACGAGATGCCCTTGACAAACATTTTGGAGATTGCATTGTTCGACGTATGGGGCATTGACTTCTTAGCCCGTTTCCTTCTTCGTATGGGAACAAATACATCTTAGTTGTTGTGGATTATGTATCCAAATGGGTTGAAGCTGAAGCATACCCTACAAATGATGCTAAGGTAGTCATGCGATTCCTACATAAGCATGTGCTTACACGATTTGGGACACCAAGAGCTATTATTAGAGATGAAGGTTCTCACTTTGTGAACAAATGGCTTAAATGGTTGCTTGACAAATATGATGTGAAGCACAAGATTGCTACTGCCTATCACCCCTAGTCTAATGGGCAAGTTGAAAGAGTGAACCGTGAAATCAAAGGTATCCTTGAAAGAGTAGTACACCATAGTAGAAAAGATTGGTCTCAAAGGCTCGATGATGCATTATGGACCTATCGAATAGCATTTAAGACGCCGTTAGGAATGACTCCTTATCGGTTAGTCTTTGGAAAGACATGTCATTTGCTATTAGAGTTGGAGAATAGAGCTCACTAGGCTTTGAAGCAGTTGAACTTTAATCCTAAGCAAGCCGGTGAGAGAAGGATGTTACAACTTGATGAGTTGGAAGAGCTAAGGCTGTTTTCCTATGAGAATGCCAAAATGTGTAAAGAAAGATCAAAGAGATGGCATGATAGTCATATACAACCTCGCGAGTTTAAAGAAGGTTAAAAGGTTTTGTTGTTTAGTTCAAGTTTGAAGTTATTTCTTGGGAAGCTTAGATCCTGATGGAAAGGACCCTATACCATCTACTGAGTTTATCCTTATAGAGCTATTGAATTATACGACAATTACGAAGGTATGTTTAAAGTTAATGGTCAACGTCTCAAGCACTACTGGGATGGTGAAGTTGAGCATGTTGAATCCTCATTCAAATTAACAGACCCTTGATTTTTCATGAACTCATTTTTTAAATAAATAAATAATTAGAAGTTATTTTCTTAACTTATTACATTTAATTAATTATGTCTAAGGAGATTAGAACTTAAGCGGGATCGCTGTAACCCCTCCAGTCTTTCTTGGGAATTAATTTAATGTAATTTGTTAAGAAGAATTTTTCTAATTAAGATTTAAATTTTTTAAGTTTCATTTCTTTTGTTTAAATTTTAAATTTTTATGTTAATAAGGGGGGTCAAATTTGGCCCAAGTACTAATCAGTTTTTTTTTTCTTGAGTAAGTTTATAAAAACAATCTGAGTTTGAGGCCCAAGACAGCAAAAAAGGAGGGAAAAATCCATACTTCGTCGCCACTCCCATTACTTGCAGCACAAGTAATCTTAATGTAGCTAAATTTTCACTACATGTTACCCTAATTCTTCCCTATATAAACTCATCTCATTCTACTATTTTTCATATCCCTCAAAGCAATTTGCTTACCTCAAATCCCGAAAGAAACCCTAGTTTCTCTTCTTTTTTTGTCGAAATCACCTATTGTCGCCGCAAGAAAATTTTCGAAGCATCAACGTTGCTACCGCACATCGCTGTTATCACTGTCGTACACCGCTGTTACTTTCGTACACTATCATTACCACTGCACCATCCTTGCCGTTGCAAGATTTCTGTCGTAGCAAGTCTTTACCTACCTTGCCAATTTCTTTTTTTCCCCCTTATGCAGAAACTTTTCCAAATTCTCAAGAAAAGATACCATGTCTCGGAAAAGAACTAGATTTTCAAAGACTACTCTTGAAAACCCGATTGTGATCGATGAAGAAATGAAAGAGAGATTTGATTCAATCTTCAAGCATCAACCTATGATGCTGAAAAAAGGTTTTAACTTGAAGAGTCATGATTTGATGGTTGTTCCTATACCGATTAGAAAGAAAATAAATCCTCTCAAGTGGGAACGATTTTGTGATGCTCGTTCACTTCCCGATGATGAACTAGTTCGAGAATTCTATGCTAGTTTGACTATGCAAGATGCTACTGAGGTCATCGTTCGAAAGAAAAAGGTACCTCTTAATTCTAATTCCATCAATGATTTGTTTAACTTACCTGATGTTGAAGAAGATGAGTACTACCCTATAATGAACAATATCAATTGGGATTTTCTTCAACAAGTGCTTGATGTTGTGACAAATCTGGGATTCCAATGGATTATAAGAAAGTATGGAAGCCATTCTTGCCGAAGGGAATATCTAAAACCAGTAGCAAAGGTATGGTTTTATTTCATTCGCTACAGATTTATGCCTATCTCACATAGTTCCACCATCTCGATGGAACGAATGCTTTTGTTATATGCAATCTTGACAGAAAAGTCCATTAATGTTGGAAAAATTATTCTCAATGAGATTCATGATTGTGCTAAAAAGAAGACAAGAAGTGTTTATTTCCCATCATTAATCACTTCACTTTACTTAAGGGCCCATGTTAAAGCACAAGCAAATCTAAAGGGGCAATATGTTCAAGGGTGCATTACAAATCATGATCTTGAAAGGTTAGTAGAGAAGGTGCATGAGCTGAATCAAGGCGAGCAAGAAGAGCCAACTAAGTCAGATATCGAGGAGTCAACAAATGAAACTGAAACTGAAGCTAATTCAATTACAAACACTGAAGAAGAAGAATTTGACAAGGAACAGAACAGTCCTAAACCAGTTGAAGGATCTGCAACCCTGAACCAGAGGTTGAGCCAGAAAAAGAAATAGTCAAGCTAAGTGTTGAACCTGAATCTACAACTCCAATGCTTACTTTTGCAAGTGCTTCAAAGAAATCAAAGTTGTCAATTACGATGGATATGTGCAAGTTCATGCACAATCAACAACAAACTTACTGAAAATATGTAAAAATTAGAGATGACTCAATTCGAAATACTTTTAAGAATATCTCTAATACTTTTGTTCCTGATTTCCCAGATGCTATCTTTGAGACATGGACGGAAGATACTGACTATGCAAGCGAAGATGGAACTGAAAACGATAAAGGGAATGAGTCAGAAAAATAAAAGGGGGGATTCTTGTCTTGTTATTTATTTAATTATTTTTAGGTTTTTAGGAATTTATTTCTTTTGTGATTAGGATTTAATTTCTACAGAATAAATCATAACAAGCATGAATAAACTTAACACTTCTTTAGAAAAAAAAGATTAAATGATGTGGTAATGGGAATGAACATGCCTAGGATTGGGTTATTAGGAAAGACTTGGTATTTAAGCAATCTTAATGACTCACCTCTCTTTCTTTACAACCCTACCTGATGTTCAGTTTTCATTCATTACTTTATTTTTGTAATGAGGACATTGCTTCTTTTTAAAGGGGGTAAGGCAAATAAATTGCTCAAATTTTTAAATTTTTCAAGTATGTTTCAATCATTTCTTTCATAAGTATGTTTTAATAAATGAATGTTTAGAGACATTTTTTGTTAATGAGATAGTTTGTATGCAAGTATGAATGATGATTTTATCTAAGTGAAAGTATGTTATCATGAAGAATGGAATGCTTGTATGATCTTAGCCTTAGTAATGTTTGCCATGAACACTTAGTTTCTCTTGAGATTAGACATGCATAAAGGGTTATATCTTTAGAATTGACTTAGTAACTTTCTTGAGGCGAAATCTTAGGGGACATAAAAATCTAAAATGATATAGGCACTATTTCATTGGATCGTTTAAGCCTTTTCAAGCCAACCCTATGATATTAGACCCTTGAAACTGTAATTTTGAGCTTAAAGGCCTGTTTATTGCAATGAACTTACATTATAAGCCACATTACCATCTTTTTAAGTTATTCTAATTTTGTGCACCCATCTTAACTAAAGTTGCCTTGGTAATCAACATTTGAGGAAATTTTCAAAAAAGATGTATGTGCTCATGCTTAAAAAAAAAGATGAAGGAAGAGCGAAGAAAAGTTTGCTCAGTCTCCAAGAAGGAAAAATGTATGAGCTTGAGTTCAAAATAAGTTTGCGGGTGTTCCAAAGGTTCACTTAAAGAAAAAGGTTGTATTTCGAGAAATCCAAGACAAAGTTAAAGGTTAAGATTTTGAAACTAAAATGTCTCATCTCTTAAAATCCCTACCTTTAACCGAGCCCCATTACAACCTTATAAAAAAACCTATTGATTTGATGATTATGTCACCTACATTAGTGGAGAGAAAGTACTAAGTTCAATATATGAAGATCACAAATAAGCCTTATGATTGTTTGCTTGATTGATAAGAAATTATGTTGGATGAAGAATGTTATCTGTGGCTGTGACATACATACAAACTATGATTCATGTTGGCATATTTTGAAACTTAGTATGAAACTCTAAAAATGTTTGCATATGAATTACTTGTTAATAAAGAAAATCTATGAACATGAAGTTATTAATGCATGATTATGGGACAAAGATTGATGTTGCCTACTCAATTAGCGATTTTGCCTTAGCAAGACCTTTTGCTGTGCATAAACATTACTCGGGACGAGCAATAATTTAAGTTTGAGGGTATATATAGAATTTTTCCTATGTAATTTATCACCTTTTTACTTAAATTCGTTGTTAAAGCTAAGTAATTGTTTAATAAATTAATGAAATATGTGAAAATATGAAATTAGGACATAGAAATTATTAAAATGTGATTTTATGCTTTATTATATAGTTTTCATACATAAAATGGCTTATTTTATATTTCTTTGAACATATTATATTTTTAAGACATGAAATGGGTCATGCATGATTAAATTAAATAATCAAATATAAAATTATATTTAATAATTCATTTTAAAATATTTCATTAATAATTTGGGTTCTAATTAATTATTTAAATTGGATAAATTTTATTCTTTGGTCCTTTAATTTATTGATTTATTTTGGACAAGTCTGATAGCTTTGTTAGATTACAAAAATCGTCCAAATTGAAGACCAAGTCAACCCAATTTCGGCTACACATGGCTGTCCACATAAACCACTTTTTTGTTTAATTACACAAGGTCCTTGCAATGTTGAAGAAATTAGAGATTTACCCGAAGATTTACTAACAATTTATTAAAACAATATTTATACAAATAAGACAAATTTTTAACGATCCACGGATTTGATTGAAGAAACTGTAGGATCTTTTTTTTATTAACAAACATATTCGAAACTATTTTGAAATTATTAGAATTTTTACTTGATTAAAATATGTTAAAAACATCCTACAGTTTTATAATTAAAAATGTATAAAAATTTTAAACTTCTTTCAATAAATTAGGTTTTTTTTTCCAAAAAATCTAATTTAAATTTAAAAATCTATATAAAAAGTATTTAAAATATTATACAAATAATTATATTTGAAATAAAATTAAAGCAATTTATATAAACATTATAATTATTTAAAAAACGTAAACTAATTATAAAAAATTACAATATGATTAAATATGATTTTGATTGATACAAGGATATCCAAATTAGTTTAATATATGGGAATTCTCTTTTCTTTTTCTTTCTCAGCACAAAAATTGAAAGATATATATATGATAATTGTTTAATGTATGAAATTTGGTGGTTTCGTTTCTGTTGTTAATTATTTGTTTTTGTCTTCTGAGTTGTTTTTTATGAAGATTTCTTGTATTATTTTTCTACCATATAATAATTTAAACGTATAAACCAAAACTATTGCAGAGTAATTTTCTGCTTTCTTTTATTCTAGGTGGTGCTTTGTTGGTTTTTTTTTTCGAAAGTTTTGTTTTTGATTATTTGTTAAGTACACATTTTTATTTCTTTGTTGTTCTTTGACAATAATTTTGGATGTTATGCAATTAAATAAAGCCCCATATTGACTTTTAGAGTAAGTAGCTATGGGCTATGCCTAAGCCAACCAACCATTGAAAATCATTTGCAAGGAGTTAAGGTATCCTTATCAGAGTCTGAATCGAAAGGGAATCTCTTACTGAGGTTTCACATTCCCCTTTTTTTAGTTTACTTGCGGCCTTTCCACCCTTTTAATTGCTATATTCTTCTTTGTCGTTTGTTATTTTCCTTGAATCTGCACGTATCTCAGCTTTGTTTTAGCACAATTCTCTGAGTCACAGTTTCTTGCCATTTAAACCGGTTAAGGTAAAAACTTCAAACAATCATATAATTGTGATGTCATGTGTATTCATGTGTGACCTACTGAACTTTTCTGGGTTATTATAGTTTATTTGATAACTAGACTATTGTTGGGGCTTTGGGTGGTCTACCTTATTTGGTCACTTATTCTCATACCCTTTTGCTTTTCCCTATGATTTGCATATGGTAACTGTCTAATTCATAACAAACATGCTGTTCATACTTCAGGAATTTGAGTTTTTGCTGGAATTTTTCTTTGGTTTCTTTGTTCCTTTGACTTTTGATTACCAATTCTGGATCTGTTTTTCCCCACAGAGCATGCTCTATTGCTGTTTGTTTATTTGCATATTCCATGTTTTTCTTTTCTGGGAATTATGAAGCTTTATCTTTCTTAAATATGAGCTCTAAACCAGTTATTTCTAAGGAGGCCAATCTGGTTTTATAGCAATGTCCTCTCTGCGTATGTGTTTTTGCCTACTCAGATATAGGCTTCTTTCTTTCACCAATTGCCAGCTTCTTGGAGCCTCACCTATGGTGTTGTAATAATTTTGGGACATATAGGGCTTAATAGCCAAGAAAATTAACTAAACTTTGCTCAAATGAAAGATTAGATTGGACTCTAAGACTTCTTGTTTATAACAGGATTTTGCAGGCATTGCATCTCTGATATCGCTACCAATTGAGAGGATCATTTGTAGTGGTTTGAAAATGTATGTGGTGGAAAGCAAAGGAGGTGCCATTGCCTGTATGCTTCTGGCATTGTTCTTTTTAGGCACATGGCCTGCTATTATGACGCTACTCGAACGTCGAGGTCGTCTTCCTCAACATACTTACCTTGATTATACTATGACAAACCTCTTGGCTGCTGTTATTATTGCTTTAACATTTGGTGAAATTGGCAGCAGCACTCCTGAGAAACCCAATTTTATTGCTCAACTATCTCAGGTTAGTCCCCTCCATTTTCATGGTGGAATTGAGACTCTGAATATAGACTATCGCAGTCTTTTAATGGTGATTGATGCAGGATAACTGGCCTTCCATTTTGTTTGCGGTGGCCGGCGGGGTGGTTCTCAGCCTTGGGAATTTGTCTACACAGTATGCATGGGCTTTTGTTGGTCTATCAGTGACAGAAGTGATCACTGCAAGCATTACAGTTGTTATAGGTCCGCGTTTCAGTCCATGCATAAATGGAACTTGATCTTCGAATTTCTTAATTTTAGTTAACCTTGTGCTGATTGAACAGGCACAACCTTGAATTACTTCTTGGATGACAAGATCAACAGAGCTCAAATTCTTTTCCCGGGCGTCGGTTGCTTCTTGATTGCTGTTTGTCTCGGATCAGCTGTTCACTCATCAAATGCTGCAGATAATAAAGCAAAACTTAAAGGGTATTTCCTGTTCAATTTGCTTCGACAATGAACCGTATACGAACTTTGTTACGTTTAAAGCCTTTATAGTTCCTATGCATGTAAGTTGCTATATATGTTCTATTTTCCAGGGCTGGATATTCCCCCACATCGAATGGGGCAATCACAAATGAGGGTACAAAGCTCTATTATATCTTACCTTGTTACTTGCTGCTCACTTCTTATTCTGAGACTCCTTTTACTAGTAAACAGAACTAAGGAATCTGGAGAAGGGGACCGGTATTATAGAGGAGGCAAAGGCCGGAACTGCGGAATTCCTTTTAGAGCTCGAGAAACGGAGAGCGATTAAGGTTGGACTTTTGAGGTTTTAGTTTCTTCATTCAATGGCTTTTGCATATATTATACATGATATTGGTTTGAATGTCACTGCAGGTGTTTGGGAAGAGCACTATAATTGGTTTATCCATAACTTTCTTTGCTGGTGTTTGCTTCTCTCTATTCTCTCCAGCTTTCAACTTGGCAACAAATGATCAATGGCACACTTTGAAGGAAGGGGTTCCACACTTGGTTGTCTATACCGCATTTTTCTACTTTTCGGTCTCTTGTTTCATGATCGCCCTCATCCTTAACATCACCTTCCTCTACCTCCCTGTATTAGACCTACCGAGATCATCGTTCAAGGCTTACATCAATGACTGGAATGGCAGAGGCTGGGCACTTTTAGCTGGGTTGTTGTGCGGGTGCGGGAATGGTCTCCAGTTCATGGGAGGCCAAGCTGCAGGGTATGCAGCTGCGGATGCTGTGCAGGTACTTTTAGTCCATCTTCAATACCATATTAGAAAAAACATAACATAACATCAATTTTCATATATATTGTTTGAACTAATCTGGGATTTGGTGATGAGGTAAGGCACTTCCACTTGTGAGCACATTTTGGGGCATACTGTTGTTTGGAGAATACCAAAAATCGTCACGGAGAACATACGTATTGCTTTTCGGGATGTTGTTTATGTTCATTGTAGCTGTTGGTGTTCTAATGGCATCGTCAGGGCATCGAAAATGAGCATTGCAGGAAGCTTTTGAGTGATCAAAATAAGTTATTGCATTGCATATAAACTCAGGGCTTGATGAAACAACTCAAAACAGATGCTGATATTCATGTCCATAGATTGTTCATTGTATTTGTGGAAAAATACAAAAGAATTATTAAAAGAAATAATAAAAAAGCAAAAGCAGACAGGGAGCATTGCTTATGAAGATTGTGGAGAGGGATGGGCTTAAAACAATGTTGTAAAATAAACATACAAAATACAGCCTTCCTCAAACTTTACTGTCATTTATGTTTTTTCTTTTTCTCCCAAGTATGGTTTTTTTAAATGAAATTATTATTTTTTTTCATAATTTTATATCTATCTTCCAAATAAAATAATTAAAAATTATCAATCTAAATACTGAGTATGTGTTCAATAATATTAAAATATAAATTTATTGCCACTTCATTTATATTCATTATTAAATAATTTTTTTAAATATTTCTAACATAACACATTTATTACTTTAAAATTTTAATATATTATTTAATAATTTATGCAGTGTAGTAAGAAAATGTGGTAATTTTAAATTTAATATTCAACCTGTTGGTTGATTTCGTGTATATATAAAAATCAATTAATCCATCAAAATTGAATTTAACTGATAATTCTATTGCCAATGCCAAAATAACCGATCTAAACGCTTTCGGTTGGGTTCAGTTAATTTTTATGGTTTCGGCCTTTTACTTTCTACGATCTATTTATTTATAAAAAAAAACTATTATTGAGGAGAGTCCGCTTCTCATGTATAAGTTCTTGAAGTTGTATTTGCTAGGTAGTTTATTTGGACCTCAACAACCAAAGTTATTATTTTTATTTTGGAGATTTGTCCCCAACTTTCATAGAGAGCCGTGTATGGTTCACGGAGGGAGCGTCTCGATCAGTAAAGGTAGATAACTTCAAAACCCAATATAAGTGTTAGTATTAAACATGTGAATAATAATAGAGATATTTAAGCGTGTCATAGCTCAAACCACCAACCAAGGCCATATATACAATATGTGTGCAAACATGATACCACTTGAGCTACACGGTTCACAAAGGAATGGTACAAAACGCTAACACGAGAATAATACTTTCAATTGTTGAGGTTTAAATCGACTGCTCAAAAGATGCCGCTTCAAAAACTTATCCCAGAGAAACCAATTCCCTTCAACAATTATCATTGCAATTATAAAATTATAAAATTTATGATGATAAATTCCTTTTTTATTGTTTGATTTTTTTAACATTCATTCAAAAGTAAATTATCTATACTAGAAATATTATCACACGTGTATTTGTGTGGAAAGCAAGAATTTAGAATACAGATGTGTATTTAAAAATAATATACAATAAATGATGAAACGTATAGTTCGAAACTAATTAATCATAATAACACATTAAATATGTATAATACTAAAATTAAAAAATAGATTAAATTGTGAGTAAAACGAATTTTAAATACATCAGATAAATAATACTAAATGTACTATAATTATTTATCATGGTTTTATCAACAAAATTGGTTGTCAGTGTCAAGTTAACTTGCGACACCAACCCAATCAAATACATTATTAATATGTAATAGATTGAAGTAAAAAAAGTGTGCATGATTAAAATTAAAATGTATAAAATATTAGAATAAAACTTTTGTGGAGTGGTTAATTAAAAGTTTTACTAATACAATTAGTTCATGTTCAAATTTCATTATATGCATATTTTTATTAGTTTTTTCAAATGAAAAAAGGTATTTTTATAATTTAACAACTAAGTTTGTCACTGATTGAAGGTAATACCAATTCAGTAAAACACTTAAATAATAGTATAGATAATTGCATGTTCACTTCTCTTATTAATTACTTGTACATTGACGGTAAAAAATTTTAACTTTACAAATAGGATTAAGTTTTTGCAATGTATTATTAAGCTGTATTCAATTTTCTTTTTACTCTGCACTATTTGTAGGTTTTTTACAAAAATAGTACAAAAAAATAAAAAAATCAAAATAATACATTTAAGAAATTATGTACCAAAATGGTACATCTGGGGTGGTCACGCCTCTATCATGGGCGGCACCACCCTAGGTCTTCTGACAAAAAAAAAACACAAACACAAATCTGTTGACAAAAAAAACACAAATCTGTTAAAAAAACAGAATTTGACAACTCACCTAGGGAATAGGCGGCACCGGTCACGCCTAGGGGAGAGGCGGCACCGGTCACACCTTCCCCATAGGTGGCACCAGTGCTGCTGCGATGGAAGAAGAAGAAGAAGAGGGCGGCAGGAAAGGAAAGAAAGAAGAAAGAGGGAAGGAAAGAGAAAAATAAGGGGAAAAATAAATAGAAAGGAAAGTTTAGGGTTTAAGGAAGAATAATTAAAGTTTTTAAAAGGTAACTTTTTTGTTATAAAATTTAATTTGTATATACAAATAATAAAGAAATATTATTATAGAAATATTACAAATTTATAAACTTAAATATTAACATATACAAATAATATAGTAATATTATTACCTGTAAATATTTAAGTTTATAAATTTGTAATATTAAACCCTAAACTCTTCTTTCTATTTATTTATTTTTCCTTATTTTTCCTTATTTTGTAATATTTAAGTTTATTTTTCTCTTTCCTTCCCTCTCTGTTTTTTTATATTTCTATATTATTTGTATATGTAAATATTTAAGTTTATAAATTTGTAATATTTATTTTTATTTTTCTCTTAGTTTATTCAATAGAAATATTATATGTATAATTGTATTTATTTTTATTTTAAAAGTCGGTATAATTTTTTTATGTTATTTTAAAAGTTGATATAATTTTTTAACTTATAATTTGATATAGTGTAATATTTTGCAGGTTAATTGTACAAGATAAGTAACCAATTTGTAATGATTAATTACAACAAATAATTATAACATGCCAAATAATTTAAATTACATACAAAATATATCTAATCAACCTAAAACACACATAACAAATAAATTATATAAAAATAAAACATTCTTTGTACATAACATAAATAGGTTTTTTTACTTCAATAAACATTAAAAATAAATTATAAATAAATAAAAATATAAAATAAATACAAACATACCTTAATAACTCTTTTTAACCAAATAATATCTTATAAAATTAAAATTAAAAATTAAATTCCAATTAAATCAACAATGGTAATAATAATAACAAATTAAATTTTATAACAAAAAAATTACATTTTTAACACTTTAATTATTCTTCCCTAAACCCTAAACCCCAAACTTTCCTTTCTATTTATTTTTTTTCCTTTTTTTTCTCTTTCCTTCCCTCTCTCTTCCTTCTTTTTTTTTTCTTTTTTTCCTTTCCCGCTGCCCTCTTCTTCTTCTTCTTCTTCTTCTTCTAGGAGTGACCGATGCCTCCTATTCCCCAAGTGAGTTGTCAAATCCCTTTTTTAATAGATTTGTGTTTTTTTTTTTGTCAACAGATTTTTTTTTTTTGTCAGAAGACCTAGGGTGGTGCTGCCCATGACAGAGGCGTGACCACCCAAAATGTACTATTTTGGTACATAATTTCTTGAATATATTATTTTGATATTTTTATTTTTTTATATTATTTTTGTAAAAGACCCCTATTTGTAACTTCGGCACATTACAACAAAAATTCTAAGTTATTAATATTTTATATAAGAGAAAAACTTTGAGTAAAATAAAGAATAATATAATTTGATTTTCACAATCATTCATAGTTTGAATCTTAAAGAATAAACTTGAAATGGAATGGAATTAAGACTAAGGTAATATTTATATATTATAATATTGGATTTTGCGATTTTATTTTTTTAAATGAATCCGAAATCTAAATTGTATTTCTTTTAAAATTAAAGTTGAGTTGAGTTAAATTCGAATCCAAATTTTTTACTAAACATCTAAATAAAAAAAATTAGATTTAAAATTTAAAATCTATTTTTTTAATTGAAATCTAAAACTTTTAAAGAATTTTAGATTTAGGGGTTTTATTTATTAATTTTAGTTTTCAAGTTGGATTATTTGAGTATTTAATTGTCTCAGTAATTAAATTTAGATGGATATTGAGTATTTGAATGTAGGGTTTATTAATTAAATAATTAATGTGTTTATTCAATTTGAAAGTTGAACTATTCAAATAAACCGGCAAAACTGGTTAATAATTTAATCCTATTCAAATATACAGGTTAATCACATTTTGGTCGCCTTTAATTAAAAAAATTACAACCAAATATTACTCGCTCTTTTTTCATTTTAAAAAGTTTTTAACTTTTTGGAGTGTGCTGAAAACCTTTTCGACTTTTCACCCATTCATCACTAACGGAATTTAGGTATGATCTAATTGAAGATAGGTCCGAAATAATAAAACTTCAAAAAATTGAATTAAAATAATTTTACTTAAGTTATTAATTTTGAAATGGATTATAAATGCAATAAATTAAATTTTTAAAATTTAAAAGAGTTTTAAAGTAGAATTGGACTGCTTAATTACGAGACATGTTGATACAAAATTTTAACAAAAATATAATAATGAGGAGAAGATGGTGGGGATGAGATGACTAATTCACTTGTGAGTTGAAATCAAAGATTGAAGGAAGAGAAAAAGAAAAACCAATGTTAGAGGAGGATATTTAGATTTCTCCAGAAGGCTAAGGAGAGATTCCTTATCTCTCCTGTTTTGGGTATATATAAAAGACATACCCTTTGAGAGAAAAGACCAAAATTGATATAACACAACTTATTAGTATCAAACTTGAACTAAAAATAAAAATACAGGAAGTCTAATAAATACAGTCCTTCTAGAAGGGTATTTTTTTCCAATGCTTCTAGAAGATTTTAAAAAAGGGATTATTATTCCCACACCTTGAAAAGGTAAATGTGGCCCAATTGGATAACAGAGCAATGAAGGGGAGCTTTAGGGACCACTTTCTGGCTTTTGCCTTTAGCAAACAATCAAGTTGCTAGGCTTGCAAAATTATGAACCCTCCAAACATCCTGTTGCAAAAAGCTGACATTTACATGTTTTATTCATAAAATTTAAATATCGGATAAAATTATTCAGAAAAAGCTTGACTCAAGTTTGAAGCCAGTGCAAAACAGGTTGGATTCGTAAATTTTCGGGTTAATTACATCCATTTAGATTTTAAATTTCAAAAACTTTTAATTAAATAATCAATGTATTAATTTCATATCAATCAAATCTTTTCAATAATCTTGGCATATATCTTGGTGCTAAATACTAGTTAAAAGATATGTATCATATTTAAAACACATAGATCAAATCCTAAATATGTGTGTATCTATTTCATGAATAAATCGGATCTAACATGTTAATAAAATAACTTTTTCTAAATTTTAATGACACAACCAAGTCATCCATATATTTACAATTTGATCAATGTATGCTAAAAATGCTCCATATTAAATCCAAACTAGCATTTAACATTTAAATTGACTGCTGAACTAGTGAAAGGACTTCACTAATACAACACGAATACTTTGATGACTCAATTAAAATATTCTGAAGTTTATGAACTAATTTAGTATCTAAGTGATAGTTTAGTGATATTTGGTGTACTTAACCCTAATAGTACTACATGTTCAATACATGAGAATAAAATAATGAATAATAAACATAATGTTAAAATATGCTCTAGGTCCTTATACTCTTTATACATTTAAAATTTAGTCTTATTTTTATTTTAGGGAATTTAGTTCATTATTTAAAAATGTTGGTCCAATTGTTAACATTGTTAAAATTCTTTTGTTAAATTCAAATCCATTTTATCATTATTTTCTTTTGTTACAAAACTACATAGTAACTTTTTTAATTTCAAAATATCACACTAGCTTATTTAATAGAAAATTTAACAATATTAATAATTGGACCTAAAATTTAAAATTTGAAAGAGGAAAAATTAATTTCTTGGAAATAAAAGAAAAAGGGTTAAATTTTAAATGTACAAAAAATATAGGAGCTAGGAGCATATTTTAACCTAAATATAAACACAATAAATTTAAGTTTAAGGTAGGGGTGAGCAAAACTCGATTCGATTAAAAATAATTTTTTTTTTGAATTTCAAGTTAATAGAATCGAGTTATACGAGTCAACTCAAATACGTAATTTGATTTTCGAGTTGAACTTTACAATTCGAATAATAGATTGGGGTAAATACCCTTTTGGTCCTTGTCAAGTTTAAAAATAAACAAATTGGTCTCTATCAACAAAGATTACGAAAAGAATTCAAAATAATTTTCAAAAATTCAAAATAATTTTTAAAATAAAAAATATTTATAAAAATTTCAAAAAAAAATCTAAAAAAATATAAAGAAAGCTAAAAAGTTAAAAATTTTCTAGAACAATAATTTTGGGGACTTAAATAAATTAATTAATGATTCAAATCTATCATACTAAAGTGTTTTTTTATTATTTTTCTTTGAAAAAGTTTTCAAATATATATGATTTCAAATTTATGTGCTCTAACATGGAATTAATTATACTGTAACATGATTTTAATCTGACGTTTTTAATTTTTTAATCTAACTCGAATAAATTCACCCGATTCAAAAAAAATTTAAATGGAGTTAGGATGATAAAGTAAGACTCGTTAACTCGAAATTTTTTCACTCGATTCGGTCGAATGCTCACCCCTAATTTAATGTACTTAATTTATATAAAACAAATTAATGATATTTAAAATTTGGCTCAACCTTTTTCTTCTTTTATCACAAAGTTATTCTTTTTCATGGCTTATTCAAATGCAATGAAAGGTCGTTTTTAGCACAACACAATAGAAAAAGTGAAGACTAGCACTAGTTGTTGCGCGAGAAAACAATTGGCGACCTTGGCATTACACGTTGATAAAAGGAAAAAAAGGAATATATGTTTCTTTTAAAAGAAAGAAAAATCAAATATGTTCACTCTCAATTATTAAGCACATATACTGTTAATTATCAACTTTGGATTTATCTAATTCCAATGCTTCACCTCTCGGAATATTATGTTATTTAATATTATCAATTAATAAAAGAATATAAGCTTGAGTACCTTCTATTTAAAGATTAA
The DNA here is from genome assembly GCA_025698475.1 of Gossypium anomalum. Taxonomy (NCBI): domain Eukaryota; kingdom Viridiplantae; phylum Streptophyta; class Magnoliopsida; order Malvales; family Malvaceae; genus Gossypium; species Gossypium anomalum. The sequence goes on from CM046968.1 coordinate 22,878,072, forward strand.
GAGAGATTATTAATAGTTTTAAGTATTGTATTAAAAAGTAAATAACACAATTATATTTAATTTGATTGGTAATTATTTTATTCACTGTTAATAAAACAAAAAAAATATTTTATAAGCAAATATAAAATTAAAAAATTTTCAATATCAAATAAGAAATGAAAAAGAAATTCTAACTTTTGGGTTACAAAACGAGTGTTACTTTTCTTGGTTAGAGAACTGATTGATTGGGACAAAAGTACGAATGTGACTTGTAAAACTTTATCATCAAAGTATTGCATAAAAACAGCCCTCCATGTTGCCTTTTGGACCTTTGATTAACTTTCACTAACTTTTGTATGCATGTGAGGCCTCGTGTTTTTTTTTTTTTTAATATTAATCATGTAAAACATAAATAAAAAATATGTTAAATAAATTGTCCTAAAAGATTTAAATAAAATAAAGTTAAACATAAATATGATAAATGTATCACACTTTTCTAACGCAAAAAAAAAAAAAAAAAAAATCATGTTAACATGGAAAAGGTATTTCTTTTTTAAATAAAATAATTGACGATTTTAATTAAATTTAAAATAACTAATTAAACCAAATTAAGAATGAAAACTATAATTTCATCGTATCCTATTTTTCGTATTATTTCCAAAATGATAGAATCTCAAATCAAGCAAATTGGCTTTGTGATTGCCATGCTTAGCTAATGTAGAAAATTCACATGTCGTCGGTGGCCCGTCGTATTAAATAAATTTGTCGATTATAACTTCTTTCTTTTGAACTTTTGTTGATTATAAGGTTTAATTTTAAAAAAGAATATGGGGGCATAAAAAAATAACGTTGAAAAGTGTTAAACCTTTTAATAAATTTGTCCTACTGTCACCTATTACTTTCATTCAACATTTCATTATAATTAATTCAAATTCTTGCAAATTATTAGTTATTTCAACTTTGACAAATTTTGGAAAAAAAAAAAAAACTTTTGACAAATTGGAGTGGCGGCATAGCTACGCCTTGGTCCCGCTTCGTTATGATTTTTCTCTTAAAATTAATATTTTAATTAAGTTTTAATTCATATTTACTATTTAAATTATACAATTTTTCTCTTTTTGCTACTTGTATTTTTTTATCATAAATGATATTTAAATTATCTTGTTCTTTTAATTGGTGTTTCTATTAGTCAAATCGTTATGACTAGTTTATAAGAAAATGGCAAATTTATAAATTGGTATCTAAATTGAGTTTTTTTTTTCACTTTTTTATAAATTGAAATTTATGATTCTATCGAACTTCTCGATATCAAATCTCATTACCATATCTAAACGGGTTAATTACAGAATCCGAACCAAAATCTAATACCAATTTGTTAGGGATCGGCCCGTATAAACAACGAAATAGAAAATGTAGAGAAGATCAAATACAAATATTTTACGTGAAAAACTCCTCTGAAAAGGATAAAAATAATGGGCAAAAAAAAAACTTCACTAAAACGAAAAATAATCTGAATGAGTCTAAGATAGAGATAACACAAAAACAAACAAGCCCTAAACTTTGAAGACAAAGCTCTCCCATCAAAACACGAAATTCCCTTAAAGCTCTCTCAAAACTCTCTTAATCTTCTCTTAACCTTAATGTGATGAAGATATCAATTCTAGGGTCACAAAGGCCCTTTTATATGTTGACGTTCATGTGAATATATGATTATAATATCCATAGAATAATTATAGTTTACATGGGAACAAATAACAGAGTTTAACTAGGAAAAGAAACTCGATTTATGTGGGAACACGTCGCCACATCGCAACGTCCCAAATTGCCTTGTCACAACATCGTCTGTCATTATGACATCGGGAAACTCCTCGTCATGACGTCAAAAATCTCCTTGTCGCGACGTTGTCGCCTGTTGGAGGTGTTGCGATTCTAACGTCCTTGTGTCATGATACGGGTAACGGTACGTGCCTAAAAGAGCCTGAAAATGCGAGACACACTCCACAATTGCTTAACAAAGTTTCGAACCTCATGCAACAAATTTAAATTTTTACCAACAATAACTATATCATCAACATACATTAATAGTACCAAAGACGTATCAACATGCCCCTTTGTAAATAGAGTAGGTTCACCAAACTTCAAAATAATATCGAAGAAGACATCAAACCAACCTTGAACTTAGCTCTAATACAATTTTAGATTTGTAAAAAAAATGATAATAAAAAAAAAAAGAAGAATTAATTTAATAGTGGAAACCCATTAAAACCAAATAAGTAACTGCTAGTTGACAAAAAAAAAAAAAAACTAAGAATCTAATTACATTTACATTGATAATATTATAAAAATAAATCGTCAAAATTATGCTAAAATAAAGTATAATAATTAAATTTAAAATAGGTGTATATTAAAGAGACGAAAATCATAGTTTCACCATTTATAATAAATAAAAGGGTAAATTACACCAATAGTCACTCAACTTTGGGATAGCTGACAAAACAGTCACCTGAGTTTCAAAACAGTCACCAGAGTTTTATTTCAGTCACTCAACTTTGAAAAAATAACAAAACAGTCACTAACGTTATTGAAAAGTGACAAATCAGTCACTCACTAACGTTTTCCGTCACAAGCTTAACGAAATAGCTGACGTGGCAGTTAATTAGCTGACATGGCCAATTAACTTGCCACGTAGGACAAGTAGTCAAAGAGTTAAAAAAAAAGATGATTGGGCATTCTCTGTGCATTTCTTCTTTTTCTTCTCATCTTTCTCTGCATCTTCTTCTCCCTCAACCTCTTTCTCTGGGCATTCTCTGTTGTTCCCTATAAAAGCGAAAACCAAGTAAGAAAAATTAACCAAGGCTTGGATAAAGATGTTTCCTTAAACCTAATCCCTGCAACAATAACAAAGTCTTAGATAATGATGTCTCCTTTAATACTATTCCTCCAACAATAATGCCTCTTAATCAAGTGCCTAACCCCATGCCTATTTTAAATTTGCAACCTTGCATGAAAGCAATACAGTTAAAAATAATAGTCTAACCAATGAAGAGAACAGCACAAATCAAACTTATACCAATCTGATGTGACCCAATTTACAAACAAAACCACAATAATTCAATAAAACCCAAAACCTGTGATATAAATCTTAATCAACAACCAAAAACTGCATTGGTTTCCAAAGAAAAGAAGTAATGCCAAACAAACCTAAAAAGAAGAAGCAAAACCCACCAAATTCTTTTTCAATGAAAGCAGCAGTGGAAGATTCCAGAGTAAACAGAGCTATTCTGTCAAATGCACATCCACCGCGTACTCAAGGATGTACATGGTAAAGAAGCAAAGAAAGCTTCGCTTCATTAAATGCTTTCTTCTTCTACTCTGTTTTTGAGTTCCATATCTACTCTTCTATAGGAGTAATATAAGTAAAGAAAAAGGAAAAGAGATCTGAGGTAGCAGACAGCAGTGTGTTGACTGAATAGATGGAATCGAAAAAGAAAAGGAGACAAAAGGCAATTTTCTTGTTTATCATTTCTTATATGTTTTACAAATAACTAAATAAATTCATTGACCTATAAATTTTGTATAGAAAGGGTAAAGATCAATGATAAAAATAAAATAAAATAAAATAAAAGTCGTCAAAGCCCTACTAAAATCCTCAAAATCTCCAGAAGCTGTAAAAGAACAATGGGATCCAAGAAATTCAATTATATCATGCATGTTTCTTATTTATATTTTACACAGAGAGCAACGGTCCTGGAAATGATGGAAAAATATTTGATTTTACATGCCATGTCATTCAAATATTTGATGCCACTTTTTTTTTTTTGTGGAACTTGGCAGTGGTTCTTTCCCCTGGAAGAAAGATATGGTAAAAAAAGGAACTGTGTTTTCCATGTTCTGATGTTGGATGCATTGTTACTTGAGGAATATCAAATTGGATGCAAACAGAAAACATGCGTGGTCGAAAGTTTAGTTCCATGGTGTCATAGGGAAGAAACTAAGGCTGATAACGGTATCTCTCTGGCTGAACAAGAACGATGTACTTGCTCTTAAGTCAATGAACTCGAAGTAGCCTTACTCCCGCAAAAGAAGAAGTTAACAGTTAACAGGATTTATAGACTTGGATAGAGGTTGAGAGAGAGGAAGATGCAGAGAAAGATGAGAAGAAAAAGAAGAAATGCACAGAGAATGCCCAATCATCTTTTTATTACACTAACAAAGAGAAAGAGGTTGAGGGAGAAGAAGATGCAGAGAAAAATGAGAAGAAAAAAAAGAAATACACAGAGAATGCCCAATCATCTTCTTTTTTTTTGACCCTTTGACTACTTGTCATACGTGGCAAGTTAATTGGCCACGTAAGCTAATTAACTGCCACATTAGCTATTCCGTTAAGCTTGTGACGGAAAACGTTAATGAGTGACTGATTTGTCACTTTTCAATAACGTTAGTGACTGTTTTGTTATTTTTTTAAAGTTGAGTGACTGAAATAAAACTCAGGTGACTGTTTTGAAACTTAGGTGACTGTTTTGAAACTCAGGTGACTGTTTTGTCAGCTACACCAAAGTTGAGTGACTATTGGTGTAATTTACCCTAAATAAAACCATAACATTTCACTTAATAAAAGTAATTTATGAAATATTATTCTGAAAATATTCAAAGATCTACCGTATCGTATCTTTCATCACATGCATGCATACACGCCATCTTCTTCAACTTTAAAATTTGAATTCTGAAATTAAATTTATTTTAAAGTTAAACAGGACCCAACATAATCTATGAGTTTACCATTTTAAAAAAAATTCTTTTGAATAAACTCTAGCCACGTAAGCACATACGAGAGAACTTTATCCATTTACTACCACGTGTCCATATCTTATTAACCTGATCGATCAGAACCATCCTTTGGATATGGACCCACTAGCAGTAATCGATTGCTAAGATAATGCCACGTGTAATTTATTCTTTGTACTTATCCTCTCTATTATAACAAGCAGTCAAAAGATCTGTTTTAGAGTTGTATTAGTATTAAAGTTTGACTTACACGTGTCAGTAAATAAAAGGCTTTCGTCATTGTCCGTTACCCAACTGTCTGCTATAAATAAGCCGTGGCTTATAATTTGGCTTCCAATGTTTCCATGGCCTTTCAGAGAAAATAAAAGAAAAAACCTTCTAGAAACTTAAAAGAAATGGAAAGTTTTGAGTTTTCAACTGAGTTGGTTCCGGGTTTACCCAATGAACTCGGTCTTGAGTGCTTAACTCGGTTACCTTACACAGCTCACAGACTCGCCTCCGGAGTATGTCACCGATGGCGGGATTTGTTCCAAAGCCCAGATTTTCATTATCACCGCAAAAAATTAGGGTACACCCAGAAAGTCGCTTGCTTGGTTCAAGCCTTTAGTGTTGGAACAGTGAATGGACCTAAAAGACTGGGTGAGTTACCGAGTTATGGAATTTCTGTGTTTGAATCGTTGAATCGGGGCTGGTATAGACTGCCCCCTGTTCCCAAGTACCCAAATGGGTTGCCTTTGTTTTGTCAATTGGCAAGCTGTGAAGAGAAGCTAGTGGTGATGGGCGGGTGGAACCCAGTGAGTTACGACCCGGTTGCTGACGTTTTTATCTATGATTTCACGACTCAGCAATGGAGACAAGGTAAGGATATGCCGTCCAAAAGGTCCTTCTTCGCAATCGGAGCATGTTCAGGTCGGGTCTATATTGCTGGCGGGCATGACGAGAACAAGAACGCGTTGAGAACCGCGTGGGTTTATGATTTGAGAAAGGATGAGTGGGGTCAGATGGGTGAGTTGAATAAAGAGCGAGACGAGTGTGAAGGTGTGGTGATCGGGGAAGACGAGTTCTGGGTTGTGAGCGGGTACGGGACAGAGAGGCAGGGTCAATTCGATGGGAGTGCTGATGTTTACGGGTTCAAGTCGGGTGACTGGAGGGTGGCCGAAGGGATTTGGGACCCGGGTCAGTGCCCGAGGTCGAGTGTTGGGATCGGGAAAGGCAGGAAATTGATGAACTGGGCAGAGCTGGACACTGCCGTTCGGGTCGGAGCAAGGGGGATTATGCTTGGGGGACGGGTGTTGGTTACCGGGTCGGAGTATCAAGGTGGACCGCATGGATTTTACATGGTGGAAGTCAAGGAAGGGCAAATTGGTAAATTGGAGAAAATCAATGTGCCCGATGAGTTTTCTGGGTTTGTCCAGTCAGGCTGCTTTGTGGAAATCTGATGCAGTAAGCATAAGCAATAAAATCAAAGCCGAAAGCAAAAATAGTAAAAAAAGGAATATTGTTAGGTAATTTTGTTATGATTTCGGTTTTGGACCTCCAAATTTTGTGTACTTTCAATTTTGATGTAGATAAAGCAGCAGTTTTTCTTTTCCAGATGTAAAATTTTGAATTTGATGGATAAATATTATGAATACATATAAGAGAAAAAAGTATTTGAAGTTTTTAGATTTTAATAGTTGGATACACACACCTTGTGGAATTAAGATTTTTAACTCACTATGTTTTAAATGTTAAATTTACAGCATATTTTATTTGGTTTATCTGGCCACCCTTTTACTTTTGTTGAAGTCAAAGTTTTGCTATTGAATTTTTTTACTTTTTCAAACCATTAAATTTATTAATTAGATTAATATGATGTATTTTTAAGTATTTAATTAGAAATTAGCATTTCCAGATGACATTATATATTTGCTCTTATGTTCCATAACATTTTGTAAATCATATAATTTAACTCAACATATTTAATAGTTAGGGTTCGGTTTTAATTTAAACTATAGTCATTAAATTTATTAATTAAAATAATGCGACTGCTTTTGTGAGTATAATGTGAAAATAACAAAATAAGATAACATTACACATGCGATAATATATTTGTTGTATAAGATTTTATAGATAACAATATTTGACTTAATAAATTTAATTATCACCATTTAATTATGATTAAAATTTTAAAATATAAAAAATAAAAAGACTTAAAAATATCAGATTAGAAAATAAAAATTGAATTCACAATTTACATTTAATAAAATATTTGAATTTTGTTTTATGTTATACCCTTGCTGATAGGATTCTTAAATAAAAAATACAACTTCGTTGATCATTTCTACAAATTATTTAAGCTTGCTTAAGTTGACTAATATATGACATGATATCTTAGCTCTATAAAAAGAAAGAAAAAGAAAAAGAAATTATATTTTAGTAGGTATCAATCAACAGCATTAAATAATTGATAGGCTCATATTTAGAAGTGTTCATGGGTCGGGTCAAATTGAGTCTAAGCATGATATTGACATCCTTTATACTTGTCCAAGCTCGACTTGGCCCGAAATCTAGATCTAAAATTTTGTCTAAATTCGCCCATATTTGTAAAAGGCTAACCCGAGCCTATTTTAGGCCCGTCCATATTATTTTTTAATTTTTTTAAAAATATTTATTTTATTTTATTTTAAGATTTAATAAATTTATACAATTTCTATTTATTGAAATTTTTTATATAGTCATCTTAACATTATTTTAATGTTTACATTATAGTAGTATTATATATTTAGTATAGGTTTATTTTTTTAATGTGTTCTAAATTATATAATATATAAAAATAGCATAATATAAATATTATAAACTTAAAATAACTCGGGCCTTGAATGTTTAAACTTGAGTTCCACCCATATTTTATACGGGCCTAATTTTTTTGCCCAAGCCCATTGTTCAGGCCTAATATTTTTTCCCACACCCTCCCAAATTTTGGGCAGGCCTTTGGGCCTAAACGAGTAGCTCGACCCGTGAACAAGTCTAGTCATATTGAATTTTGAAACTATAAACATTTTTTTCCACCTCTTTTAAACATTTTGCTAAGGACCAAAAAAGAGAAATTGTGCAAACTTTAGAAACAAATTGCTCTCAAACACATAATGTGTTGCCAAATTTTGAAGCTTTTAGATTTTAATAGTAATGTTTAAGGCTTGTCGTTGACTACGATCTTTGTGGAAGCCAACTATTTGAGACTCCCTTACTGGAGTAGCAGAGTAAACCCTTACATCCCTAGGCTTTTTAAATCCAACATTTGAAAATGCACCAGAGGTTCTACGTTTGTTCATCTCCTTGCCTCTGACTTTATTTCTTTCCTGAATCATTGATTCCATTCTTTGAGCCTTTGCCGTCAGGACAACAAAGTCTCAAATTTCTACTGTCGATAACAACAAAAAGAGTTCTATGTTCAATCGTCTTTCAAATCTGATATAAAGGCCTTCCTTATATGGGACCAAATCTTTAGTTTATTTACTCAATCGGATGAATTCTCGTTCATACTCGAACATAGTCATTTTCCCTTGTCTGAGCTCTAGAATTCCTTCTTTATTTTCTCAATGAAGAGGCTATTAATAAACTTCTCTCTGAACTTCTTCAAGAAAAATTCCTAGTTTACTTGTCTCTAGGAACGATAATGGTTACAATTTTCCACCCTTGATAAGCTTCGTCTTCTAGCAAGGAAATTGTGCATCGAAGACTATTAGTTGGAGAGCATTGTAACTCTTCTGTCATAGGAAAAACTCGCGAGAGCCAATTTTCGGCCACCAACGAGTCATCTTCCTTACTTCCTTTAAATTCTTTCGTCATTGTAACGCCCCAGACCCGGTCCGATAAACTGGACCTGTAACACCCCTAACCCGCCTCTGTCGTTGGATTAGAGTTATAGGCATTACTAACCAGCCAGAACATTTAATTACAATATAAGCAAAGGTGCAAGCTGATTATTAACATCATATTATATAGAGAGCAGAACATGCTAATTTAATGCTTCTATTTTATTATCTTAAACAACCGAATGATGAGATATGCTATGCAATGCTAAACTTGATCTTCCACTGTTTACATTCTTATCACTTTTTATCCCCTCTTAAAGCTAGAAGTTGGATACATAATAAGATTATTCTAATTATTAGCATCAGCGTATCAGATTATACCCTTGCTATCTACATCCGATGATATTAGTAGAATTACCTACTTCACCTAGTTAAGGTTCGCTGCTTCATTTAAAATTAGCGTAAAAATACTTTTACAGTCCTTAATATGAATTTACGGGACCCAACAGGTTTGTTACTCCGTCCGCAGTGGTTATAGGTTGCTTCATTGCCCTATATAACAAATCTCTTGTGACAGCCCTAATTTGACCGTAGTCGAAAAGTGGTTTTGAGACCACAAAACCGAGCCTTTTAAATAATTAAAAGTTATATTCTATGTTTATGATGTGAGTAAATGCATATGTGAAAGTTTCATGCATTAATTTGGTCATTTTTATGTGAAATTATTAAAATGGACTTATATGAAACCTTTTGGAATGTGATAGGATAATTTAATAAGGGTCAATTAGTGCATGTATTGAAAAGAGTGGTTTTGCATGTCAATTTTCCCTTTTTACAAGTAGTGGCCGGCCATGAAGTGATGATACCCCGCTAAGTTGAATTAAATACAATTTTATATAGTATTTGATAAAATAAAAATTAATAAAAAAAAAAGGGTGTTCATCTTTTGTTCTTCCTTAGCCGAAAAACAAAGAAAAAGAAAGGAAAGAAAAATTCTAAGAAGTTCGGCCATGCTTGTAACTAGATTGAGGTATGTTTGATTTTATTCTTTGAAATTCATGTATTTTGTTTTAGTTGTTAGTTTGAATTCTACCTAGCCCATGGTTCAAATTTTGCTATTTGATGGAGATGATATTCGGCCATAGATGTTGTATTTCTTGGTTGGTGTTTTGATGTTTTTGTGATGAAGCATGAAGATGTTTGATTTTGAGTGTTTAATAAAAAGGGATTGGATGTGAGTTTGTGTGAATTAGCAAATGGTGAGTCTTGGTAACTTCATGAAGTGTTCGGTCATGAGATTGATATGAAGAAATGCTTTAGTTCTTTGTTGAATGTGTTAGAAAATAAAAGTTGGTGTTTGATTATTGAGGTTTAAATTTAGATGTTAGATGATTTTGTGTTTATGGTATGAAAATGAAATAAATTGTTAAATGGGAAGTTAATTAGGAAGTGTAGATATGTAAGGATTCATATGGAGCACTCGGTTATGGTACATTGAAATGAAGAATTGATTATTAAATACTTTGGACTATTTAGTAAATGCCGAATACCATGAGGAGCGAATGAGTAAACTTATTAAATATGCATTACGAATTGATTTGTTTATAAATTAAATTGAATGAATTGAAATTGAAATTTTAATTAGATCAAGAAACGAGGAGATCGGAAGCGGATAAGGGAAAAGCGAAATTAACTGAATAGCCGAGAAACTTAATCCGTCGATAATCGAGGTAAGTTTTAAGCAATTGAGTTGATTGAATTTAATTATAATGTAATTCATGAATTCAATGAAGTACATAATTATATATGTATAGTTTGGTATAATCGAAAGTGAGTACATATGTATGGGTTGATATAGCCGAAGGTGAATATGTATATAAGTATACATTTATTTGATCTAACCGATTGTGGTATAAGTATGTGTATATATATTTCAAAAGGGTAGTAAGCTTGAGATGAGCACTAAGTGTGCGAAGTAAAATTAAGTATTGAATACTAAGTGTACGGTTGATCATTTGGCACTAAGTGTGCGAATTGAATTTATACCGAGTACTAAGTGTACGAGATCGGTTAATGAGCACTAAGTGTGCGAGTTTATATTTAAGCATCAAAGACGAACTTCAATAAATTTTGATATTATAAAATGTTAGCAATTGAGACATAATATATATATGGTTGCTTATGAATTATATGAAAATGTTATGTGTGGAGCGATTATTTGGAATTTAGCATAAATTGTATATTGGAATGGCTTTGTACATAGAATTGTGGTTATGCATTAACAACGAATTTACTTATTGGTTCGGTATTAAGGTTAGAAGTAATATGCGGGTTTATGATTGTGCAAGTAAGTTTTTATTTGGTGAAAACATGCCTAAAACATGCTTGAAGTTATTATTATTATTAAGGGATTAATTGATAGATGTATTCATTTGCTTTTAACTTACTAAGCTAAACAAAAATAGCTTACATTATGTGTGGTTGTTTGCTTTTGATTATAGATTTCTTGGTGATCGTCTAGTGCTCGAGGATCGTTGAAGAAGCTCATCATACTATTAGTAACTTTTGGTACTTTTGAAAGTTTAATCTTGGTCTTATGGCTTGTATAGGGTAGTTGGTTTTGAGTCGAATTTGAATGGTTTGTAAATTGAGCCATGCGAAAATGGCCAAGATGGTTTATTTGATAATGTCATTTTGAAAAGTGGTTATATTTTTTTTTCATGACATATGTGTGATATGTTTTCTTTAATGGTTATTTAACTTGCTAATTTAAAAGATATATCTATGCATATGTTTGTTTGGTTTAAATGATTAGAGGAGTTGCAATTAAAATGCTTAAAATTGTCGATGCCATGGCTACTTCTAAACCGAATTTCTTTACATTTATCTACGTTTTATTAATATAGAACTGAAATGAGTTGTTAATCACGAATAAATTGAACGATGTTTAATGTTAGTTATCATCTGGTGATACCTCGAAATCCTCTGGCGACGTAATAAGGGGTCAGGGTGTTACATTTCTATTCCCTATAGTCCTTCTAACCTATTGAGTTCACGTGATTTGTTTACAACGATTTGGAAGGTTCGGGTCCCTCCTAAAGTTTATATAACAGTTTGGAGATTCCTTTGCAATTATGTACCCACGTTACACAACCTTTACAACCGATACATCTCTACCACACACTTCTGCCCTAGATGCCTAAATATACCTGAGACGCCTATTCACGTGCTTCGAGACTGCCCTTTTGCCATTTTAGTTTGGAATTAGCTTCTCGTATCCTGGGCTGGTACCTACAATGATTCAGATCTTGTGAGTTGGTTGGGTTTTCTTTGTCAAGCACATACTTGGGACAATTGAGTGCTTATCCTTACCATGATTTGGGCACTATGGTGGTCACGCAATAGGTACTATCATGAGGGCCTTGGTTGGACGTCTCTTCAGTTGGTCTCCTTTATTCGATCCTACATGGTTGGCCTATTGGTGCTGGTCATGCCAGGAGCAATTTCGGGGGTTTTGTGTACTGCACACTGGTATCCTCAGACCGTACCTCTGGTTAAGGCCAACTTCGATGCTACATATAGAGGAGGGTCACACTCTTCTTGCTCGGGGGTGGTAGTGCGGGATGCCCAAAGCCAGGTGCTTGGTGCTTGTACTAGGATCTGTGTTTAGGTCTCGTCGGCTTTTGCTGCAGAAGTGTTGGGTCTCTTATCGGCGTTGGTATTCACTCGGGACCTTGGTCTATCTCGGGTCATGTTTGAAGGAGACTCTCTGCATGTGATTCGCAAACTCAATAGCACACAGGCTGACCGGTCAGATATCTGGGCATTGGTTACAGAGGGGAGGTTGCGATTAATTACCTTTTTGCAGCAGCTACAGTCTGCCATTGCTTCAGAGAGTAGAATCGGGTTGCTCATCTACTCGCGGCGTTGGGATTTCGCTGGACATCGAACCGTGTTTTGGTTGATGAGGTTTCGTTTCAGGTGGAAAGTGCGGTGGCTACGGACGAGGGGTCAAACGCTCATCTGCCTTAATTTCGCCGCATGCCTTAGGGTTGAACTATCACATCTCTCTACTTGTCCTTGTTGTGTCTTATTTTCTCTCCATTGCCGTGCTTACAAGCTCATCGGATTTGGCTTTGGGATTTTCAACTTCCATCAGCTGCTTATAGGGCAGCCTTTCAAGTTTCTTTTTATTTTGTCTTTTGTTTTTCTTTGGTATTTTTCTAATTGTATTGGGCAGCTTGTTGCTTTTGTCTTTAGACTTGGACCTCGCTCATGCGGGTCTACTTTTCTCTAATATTCTATGGAAGCCATTTTCAAAAAAATTATAATATAATTAATGTAAATTAGTATTATTCAAAATAATAAATAGTAATTATAAATAGCATATATAAGTTATTTTGACTAATAAAAAAATTTCTAATTATTATTAAGCATTTGTATAAACTATAAAAAAAAAGCTATATTAAAAACTAAAATCATTACTCTTTAACTATTCAATAGTTAATAAATTGACTGCAATAGTTTGTAGATAATATATGATTAATATGATTATAATATATTATATATATTATTTTTTAAAAATTATAAATGAAATATAAACTTACTTATTATATAAATAATTCTATATTGTTATTTAAACTAAAGTAAAATAATTTTTCTTTTTTTAATGGAAACATAATAATTTAACTATAAATGAATTCAATATAAAAGTTAAATTATTTTTTATTATATAAATTTATTTAATAAAAATTCTTTTAATTGAACCATAATTTTTGTTTATAAGTATGATCAAATTTTTTATGAAGTAAATTTATTTAACCAATTATTTCAGTAAAATTAAAATTTTTATTTATAAAAGTGATAACTTTTAAATAATAAAAAATATTTAAATGGAAATTTCTGTTATACAATTAAAAAGAAAAGCTATATTAGTTCATTAAAAAAAAATTCAAACTTATATAAATATATGTTATAAATAAATTTGATAGATTTTGGATGAATCTGCTCCAAACAATGGCAACGAGATGGGGTGTTCTTTTTTTTTTCTTTTGAAAGGCAAGTACTTGCCCCACCCTACCTAACTTCAATATTTTGAAACTACAATTTTACCCTTTATATGTATATTTTAACTTTTATAAAGAAAAATATAATAATACATTATACAATAAACCCTGAAAAAATAGTTAATAAATATAAAATGAAGTGAGGCAAAATAAGACGACTACATATGCATCCAACATTCATTTAGTAAAAAATTTCAAATTTCAATATAGAACTAATATTTATTTTGCGGTTTTGACAATTTTCGCTTTCATTTAAGCATAAGTATTTATGGCTATTTCAAATTACCCTTTTTTTCAGCAAATTCCATTGTCAGCAAAAAAACCAAGTGAAATGTGCATCACTGCATACATATGATCCGAATAACCAAACTTGATCTTACATTTATGGCAAGAATATTCATGAATTTTGGACCCCCTTAAATTACATGAGATATTTGAGGTAAGATTTGCATGTAACATCACATGATCTTCTTAGACCATTATCAAACTAGAAGATAAATCCACCACAGCAAAAACACTGCAGACCAAAAGATGAAAATAAAGCAAAAATTGGTCAACATGCATGTCTGAAAGCAAGTAATGGGATTTTTGGAGAAAGAGAAAAAAAGTAATGGAAAACACTATGCTACTGTAAAAAGTCCTGCAAAAGGAAGACTTTTGGTGTAAAAGAAGTTAAATGAAAATAAAGTGATAAGATATGGTAGTGTCATTTAATACCTCCAATACTAGTCTTGGTTTGAATTTTGGGTTCCCATGCCCCACTCCAGGTGTACCCTAATCATATCAAAAACACACAATACAGATAAATTCAGTAAATAAATAAAGAAGGGAAAGGAAAGATCATTGAACTGAATGTATGTGCAACAGTGCAAGTTGAATTTGTTGTTTGTATTGAACTAACCATGGCCAAAGCAATTTGTGGTAGTGTTCACACCATCTCGGCAAATGCAAGAGAATGACTCATCCAGACCAGAAAAGCCACACAAGCCTCCACTGGTTTCACAGTCCTTGCATGCAGGAGTGTAGTATGAATCATTATACTGCAAAGAAATCCCAAATTTCCATTTCATGGGATCCCCTTCATCTCCAAACTCGTATATCGATGTGTACGATGAGCACTGAAGTTTTGGGAGATCCAAAAAATAGCCTGATCCTATTCCCATCAAGGAGTCATAAACACAACAGGTAGATGTACGTGCATTTTGTGGCAACCCAATTCCAGTTACCCCTTTGCAAGAATACAAACCGCTGCAAACACGAGAACCTGATCCGGTATCACACAAATCCTCACTTGGATCAAACACTGGAGATGTAGTTGAGCAACCAAGCAGGACAAAGATATTGGAACCTGTTAGTGTGAACGGGCTCGTTCGATCCAAGCTAAAACTTCCAGAATTCTGCATTGAAGAGCAAGTTGACATGAAAGGATCTGCAACAACAATAGTGCTGGTTAGGTAGTCGACGGAAGAAACAGTGTAAATACCAGTGCCAGTTGAAACCTGTAGGGTACCAGCATTGCATTTTACATATCTAGCAAAGTAAGGGTGGCCACACCCAAATCCAGTGCCAAAGGGAAACATAACCGGGATTGTACCACAAGTGTTGTTACATGTACCGCGGGTCGGTATGGTGCGACCAGCAGCATGGCTGGCAGCACAAACTTTATGGAGTTGAGGAAGCAGGAACAGAATGCTGATGAAGAGAGCAGCTGGTAGAGGTGACATGGATAAAGGGTTTTGGATGAAGAACAAATTACAAGTGCAGCTAATAGTTAAAAAGATATGAGGAGGAGAAATGGTATTCTTTTCGGTGGAACTAATCAAATTTCAACATTCTTCCCCTTTTCCATCCTAAAAAGAAGAGCCTGTCATTTTGTGCCTTCTAGCTATAAAGCACCATGTATTTTCATTACTATGTTGAATAAAAAGAAGGGGGTAAATAAGCACCTAAAAGTCCATTTAGTCACAGCGCTTTGTCCGTCCAAGTTACTGTGACATATATGGATCCCCAATACCTAAGAATGAAAAGAAAGGTTAAAGAGATGAAGCCACAGCAAAAATGTAAAATTTACCACCTCTTATGGAACATGCGACCTGTGAAAGAGAGACTAGAGAAGAGGTTAAAAAGAAGAAGAATGTCATTTGTGTGAAAAGAAAACATTTCGGTGGTATTCATTCATGTGAAACGGAAAGAGAAAACTGCAACCCCATTCATGGACACAGCACGTCTTGTAAATTTATTTTTTTGTCGCATTTTTTACAATATGTAACTAGAAAATGTTTTACTCCTCTTTCAAACTGATTACACTGAGTCAGGGCTTCTAAATCCTCTGTCAGTATAGAGCAAAGTATCAGTCTGTCATATCCTAAAAGAGGGAAATGTGGTTCACATAATGGCTAATGGTAAATAATAAATGTATAAAAGACAGGGAAATATTTCCTCTCAAATTCACTTCAGTGCCAAGCAGCAAAGAAAACCTAACCAATCCCCCTACATCATATATTGAACTTGCATCAGGTTCAAACTCTTCTCGGATAAAACAACCATGGCACATCCACTGGATTTACAGTGAGTCTGTACCGCATGCAGATACCAAGGCAACTAGGAACCACCAGTGAGATGAAGAATTCACATAACCGACAACACTAAGAGCTTCAGTTTCCTAGAAATCCCCATATTTCAAGTGAGCTTCAAGTTTCCTGGACATCTACATATTTCAAGAGAATACAATAGCATAAAGTTCATGGTGCTGATGCCTCGTGGCAAGTAGAATTCTGTCGATTTGAAGCTCCTTGTGTTTCAGAAGTACTGTGGATACTCATGCATTCAAACCAGCCCAATTCTTGAAAGCGATAAGTGCCTCCATTTTCCTGAAGCTCCTTCTCCTCAACTTCGACACTTTAAGCTTCTTATGCTTCTCCATGAATGCTTGTTTGTACCTCCATTTATCCACAAAAATTTTCATCTCTTGCGACTTCTCAATGACTTGCATCACTGCATCAAAGAAACCCCCTTTAACAAGAGCATATAAGAATGCATCAACTAAGTTGTGATCAAAATTGATGCCTTTCTCTTTGCCACCTGAAATTTTCCGTTTAATCTCATTCCATAGCATCAAAACACTGAAATATTTCTCCGCAGTCACATAACCATTAATCAGGGACAAATATGTTTGATCATTAGGCTCAAACTGCAGGAAAGTCATCCTTCTGAAAGTCCTCTTAGCATCTTCCAACCGCCCAGCTTTACAGAAAGCATGAATAATTGAGTTCCAGTCATGGGTTTTAACTTCTATGCGAGGGTCTTCAACAACTTCATCTAGAAATGCAGCCATCAACTCAGGTCTTTGATTCTCCATCAGACCTGTCATGATAGTAAGATAACTCCCTTTCAAGTCAAGTATTCTTGCATCTCTCATATCCCTAAACAATGTAAAAGCAGACTGAAAATCCTGACTCGTCATGGACGCTTCAATTAGCATGTCATACATTCCTGCATCCAACTGAAGCCCTGAATTACCAATATCCATAACTAATTGAGTAGCTTCGGCAGTTCTATGCTCCTTGCTGTAAGCCTTTAAGATAGGCACATAAACACCAAGCCCCACGGAACCACTCTGAGCATTCATTTCATCAAGAATGCTGTGTGCCTTATCTGCTAAACCAAGATTAATACAGGCGCTAATGATGCCATATCCAATAGACTTGTCAACCTCAAGCATGGGAGTCTCCAACTTTTGAGCTTCAATGATCAAACTAGCTAAACTCTTCATAGCCCCATTTTGAAGATACCCTTTAACCACTTCACAGTGAGTTTGATCACTGAAAATCCACTCTTTCCCATTACCTTCTCTCAAACTACGCAAAACCGTGGTTGAAACTGAGTCTATTTTGCCCGACTTCACATACCCACCAATCAAGCTATTAAAAAACACCCGTTTATTTGAAAAACCAAACTCAACCATCAATTTTTCTAACTCATCTATCTTCTTTTCAAGCCCTTTTAATGCAAACAAATAAGAAAGGAAACCAAAACTTGATTCATCGGGCCGAACACCTAAGACAGACATAGTTGCCACTACTTTTTCAGCATCCGAAACTGATTCAAGCTCACAACAGCAACACTCTAGAGCAGCATTACAAGCAGCCAAATCAGGTTTCATATAATTCAACTTTTCATCAATAGCAATCCTACAACATTCCTCAAAAACTCTTAAAAATGCAATAAGGCTACCACTTTTCCTACTGACATCAACAAGCATATTACCCCACAACCCAAAAGGGACAAAGTACCTGTTTCTGAACATGCATTTTATAAGAGCAAAAGCAGGGGCGGCGGTGTTGGCACAATTCATGGAATTCAAAAGGGTAGTCACGGTTTCAAAAGACAGCAACTTTGGGTCCTTTTCAATGACAAAAACCACAGAGGCAAATGCCCTTTTGAGATTTTGGGTGTCTTGCAAGGAAGACAAGTGGGTAATAAGGGAGTTAGTGAGGGGCTTATTGGGAAAAGTGCAGCAGGTGGTGAGGGCCTTGAAGGACTTCCAGGCTTCATCAGTGTTGTGGGTGAGAAGGGATTTCTCAAGGGTGGTTTGTAGAGTGGTTTTTTGTTCTTCGGTTAGGGTTTTGGTTTGGGAATTGGTGGAGTCCTGAGGTTGTTTTGATTGCTCGTTTGGTTTTAATGCAAAAATTGAAGGCTGAAGGAAAGAGTAAAGAGTTGGGATATCAGTGGCGGAGGAAGAAGAGAAAGGTCTATAGGGTGGGATTGAACACAGTGCTTTTCTCCACATTTCACCGTAAATCTGCAAATACTGCATTCTTCTCCTCCTAATATTGTTCTCTTTTCCTGGTAAACCGCGAGGCTCATAATTTTTTTTTTCGTTAAATTCTGATATTGGTCCCTATACGTTTATAGAATTTAATATTTAATCCCTATTCTTAAAAAGTAAAAAATTAAGTCACTCTATTTTTCAATTTAAAAATCACATTCTAATCATTAAAATAGTAAATATTTCCCGTTAAAACTTGTCAATTTAGCATACATGTGGCATGTTGTCAATTTAGCATACATGTGGCATGATATATATTTGATAAATAAATATATTAAATCGATAAATTTTAATGTAATTTACTAATAATAACAGTGATTGGATTAAAATTTTTAAATTAAAAAAATAAGTGAATTGAATTTTTAATTTTTAAAGTAGATAGTTTAAATTCTATAAAGTTCTAAGACGAACATATTTTAACCAATTAATTGTATTTTTTTGAGTGTGAATAAAGCAAAAACTTGAAACAAGTTACATTAATACTGTTCTGGGCCTAAATTGACCCTCTCTGTCGACCAATAGCACCCAAAGCATCTCCTTCGACGAGTGTTGAACCAGTTGAAAACCCATTTCCTGTTTAGTGGCTACTTTAGCCATGAGGTCTGTCGCCTGGTTCCGTTAATTCTATTAGCAAGAGAAAAGGTGTAATAGTTTAAAAATTAATATAATAATAAATTTAATTAATTTGATTATAATTTTAAAAAATTATTGTGAAAAATTAATTCACAATAATTTTTTTATATATATATATACCTATCTTTCTTCCCTTTTCTCTTATATTTTTCTTTCTTGCTTTTTTTTTAATTTTTTTCAAAATTGAACGACAAAATTATTCATAAATGTTTGATTTTAGAAAAAAAATTAGATTTTAAATTGATTTTGAAATTATTTGGGAAATAAGTCGTTTTGTTCATACATTTTTTAAAAGAAATTTTTACAGACCATGCTATTTGTTAACAAAGCATCTCATTATTGGCTAAATGTTTGATATTTTATTAGTATGGCTCGATTCAAATACTCTTGAGTTTATGTAGTTTTTAAGATTTTTATTTTTACTTTTAATTCGTGTTTTAATTAACAGTTTTTATTTATATAGACTAAATACTAAATATATAAGTATATGATGAAACTGTATTTTACAATATATAATGCTAATGTAACACCTTTTGTCTGACCCGGTTGTCGAGTCCAAGTTATAGGATGCCACATCCATTACCGGAGCAACTACAGTAAAAAAATAATATAAATAAATCATTTAAACATTCAAACATTCTATAAATCACAGTTATCACATGCTATATAAACTTTTCCAAGACTCAATTGAGCTTATGAAAGCTCATTTGCTATTCAGAACATGAAATAGAACCAAATTGTAAAGTTTTTAAAATTTCAGATTAGGTATTGATACCCCTGCTAGGTACCGATATCACTTTGAGCTTCGATGTTTAGAAAAAAATTAAATTAAAACTAATGTATCGATACCAGTCATAAAGTATTGATACCTTCTTCATGGTATCGATAATTTACCTTTGTATCGATACTATTTTAATGTTCGGTATTTTGAAAATTAAAAAAAATTGCTAAAGCACCGATATCCTTTTTTAAGGTATCAATACCTCAAAGCAAAAATCTCAAAAATCTGTATTTTGGTACCTATTTCATGCCAACTTATCAACTTACCCAAATGGTGCTTGATTGCACACTTATACCTACATAAAACGAAACCAAAACCATATCTAAACATTTCATTTTAACCAATATGCCATCATTCAAACCAATATGCCATCATTTGACACCAAACATACTAAATCAACCTATTCAATCTCAACCTATTCTTTCATGCTTTTAAACCATTCAATACCATTACATACCATATCAATTCATTAAGCAATTTGACATTCAAGTGCCACATTTATAGCCTATTAAGTTTTCATCTTACACATATACATATATGGACAATATCATTCCCTAATCCAAGCATTAGTCAATTCAAACCAAACTATCATTCAAAGTAAACACATATATTAACACCTATGTACATGCCACATAACCTGACTTTAAAAGGATCAAACGTCTACCGAGTTGATAGTAGGATAGTGTGAGCTTCAAGACGATCTGACCGACACGTTACGTAAGTTGACAACTACAAGGGAAAAAGAAACAACGGTATAAGCATATCGAATGCTTAGTAAGTTCATATGCATAAAACAATAACTTACCTCGTTTTACAATTTAATACAATAAGCAATTCAACTTGACAAGTTAGCTTAGGCATGACAATCACATATCAACAGGGTGAGTTCCTCATATGACCTTATCAGTAGCAATTCAAGCATTTAACATTTAATTCAATGCCATTCATATAGGATCAACAATTTAATACCATTTGTATAGTTCAATCAACATATAATCTTTTGTGTATCAATTCATACTATTTCACTGTCATTTTTCACTTTTCTTTAACCATTTAGCTCGATAAACTCTAATAAACAGATTTAGATACACAGGTAACTACACCACACCATGTTGTTCGCCAGAGTAGTAACTACACCACATTAGGGCATTGAAGTGCAAAGCCCATAGGCAAGCACAAATAATCATATAATAAAATGTCCCTCCACCATACTAGAGTCTCCGTAGAGACATTCAATATTCGATAATCTGCAACAAATGATGGATCTCGATATGATCTGTAATAAACTCTGTACAATCACATACTCTGTTCCATGACATATAACCTGTACTAGCGTGCAAATAACCCTATTGGCATGCCAATCTTATCCTATCATTTATTATGTTCACTAGGACACATTTAGCACATATAACCATTTTCTTTACAAATTAGTCCATATCTTACCTTTTTGTACCAAATCGTAAATAATTCAAATTACATTCACACAACACAAATTCATAATTTAAATATATATTACAATCACATATAGCCATACCATATGAACTTACTTGGAAATAACAATAAACAAAACGTCGAAGACTAATACGAAATTTTATCTTTTTCCTCTATTTTCCTCCGTTTGATTCAATTCCCAATCTATGTGATAATCCATCTCAATTTATCAATTCCTAATATCTTATAAAATCTTATTACATGCTTATGATAATTCAATTTCAATTTTTGAATGCTCCCTAAAGTTTTTCATTTTTATTCAATTTAGTCCCTAAAATCAAAATTACCATAACTTTCAAATTTGAGCTTCGATTTTGAAATTGGTCTCAATTACATCCTTATATAACCCTCTATTATCTATAATAACAAAAACTTAACATCAGTTTTGAAATTTACACACATTAGTCCCTAAGTTCAAAAAGTAACAATTAAACTTTAAAAACTAGTCATTTCTCATTTCTAAGCTTAAAATCTAGCAATTTAGTACAAAAAGCTTTAAGAAATCACAATGGAAACTTTTGAAAACTTCAACAGTTTTACAAATTGATACACGGGTTAGCTAAAATAAGCTCCTAGGACCTAAAAAACATTTAAAAAATACAATAAACAGACTTGAAATCACTTACCAATTAAAGGATTAAAGCTTGAAAGCTCAAACAAGGGTTTCTTATTTCTTTTCATGGTGGGGAACATGAGTAGGTGAGAAAAATGTTTTAATTTCTTTTAAATTTTCCTTTTATACTAAGCTTAATAATTAATAAATTATAATTAACTTAAATTAACCCTTAGTTAGCTTAACTTAATCATCATTAAGCAAGAATAAGGGGAGGATGGCATCATCATCCACCATCCAATAATAAAAAAAAAGGGTCCAATAGTCCAATTGGTCTCTAAACTAAATAAAAATTCATAGTGATTTAACTTTTACCACTTTTACTGTTTAATCCTTATACCTTAATTAACTATCGGTTCAATAAAATTACTAGACCGTAATTCAACATATTACTAATTTAGACTCATAAATATTAAATAATAATATTTACGGACTCAAACATCAAAAATAGGATTCCAAAATCATCGTTTTTGACACCACTAAAAAACGAGTTGTTACATATTTTACTTTTTAAAAACATCAAACAATTATTTTAATATATTTTTCCTTGTATATTTTTAATTTTTTTCATTTTTTTAATTAATAATTTTTTTACTTATATAGGAAAAATAATAAACATGTAATTATATGATGAAAATTTATATTTTTCAATAAATCATTATGTTAAATATATATTTTAAAAAATCAACTATTTATTTTGATATATCTTTCCTTATCTATATTTGTAACACCTTAAAAATTTTGATAAGACACGTAGTACTATTCCATAATTAGATATAGAGTGAGAAAATTTGGAAAATGAGTTAGATAAAGAGTCCTTATGAAAGTAAAGTTGATTTTGGAGATGGGAATCAATGAAAAGAGTTCTAGAAGTGAGAATGTGGCAAAAATGACTGAATTAAAAATTTTAGAAAGTTTGAGGATTAAATGTAAATTTGACCAAAATGAGAAAAATGAATTATCATTGATTATCTGCCAAGGTATCTCAAAAGTGGTTTGAGAATGCTTGGTTGACGATGACAAGAGCAATTGTGTAAATGGTAGTTTTGAGTACCAATTATTCATTGATTTCTAACATATTAGTAGGAAGGAAGCTGAAAGAGAAAATCTGGCTTGGTATTAGGAATTCTTTTTTCCTCCACATATCATGTTACATGGCTTCTAGCGCCTTACTTTAGATTCACTGAACCTTTAGAGGAGCTCAATTTTTCCACAACATTTCATTGAAACTGGCCAAGGTAATTATTGTAATTAGTCAATCTTATACCTTTTAGGCCACTTATGTTTCCTTTTTCCTTTTAATTTTGAGTATAGTTCCAAATTCTTAATGATTTCATGTGCCATTGTATTATCGAAAGTGAATGTTAATGCTTATTCCTAAAAACATGTTTAGTTCTAAAAAGGTCTCAACTTGGGAGAATGTTTTTCCCTTATCAACCACTTTCAAGTTGTTAAAGTGAGTGTTCCAAATTCTTAACAATATTTTGTGTAGTCTTTGAAAGCTTATCCAAAACAATTAGGACAATGCAATACACCATGTTGTGTATTTGGTTTTTATTTCAAATGTATCTCCCAACTAGGTTAGATTATAAGTTCATTTTTCATTAAATGGTAGAATGAAATTCTCCCAATATCACCTATAGAGAATGGTACCCTTTGAGCATTGAACTTTCACTAATCATCTTGGATCAACTTTAGGCTTAGTTCATGTAACCTCATCGTTTCATGTATTGACATCTTCTTCCCAAACTTGTTTTACATGAAATTCCACATGAAATATTTTATTGAAACTAAATGCTTGAAAAACACTAAAAACACACAATATTTACATTACTAACAAAAAAAAAATTCAAATAACTAAAATGAATATAAAATATATAAAAATTGTAACATTCCCAACCCGACCTAGACATTATGGCTAGATCGTGAAGACTACATTAGCCACTGAAATGACTAAGTAAACCTTTGGGTCATTAAAACCCTAATTCAACACACTTTGGAAAATCATAGTTGCATTTGAGTTAGTTTGAAAAATATTCATTTATTGAGTCATCTATTCTTAAGTCTCTTTTTTATTATTGATAGTGATGTTTTTAGAAGCCCATTGTTTGTTGCTTTGTTTTGCAAAATCTCATTATCTTTCAAGGCAGCGAAAAAAAACTATTCATGTTAGATTTTAATTATGTTGAGTAATTTGCATTGTCTGGTTAACATATATAGTCAATGTGTTTAAATAATGCATGCATAAAACCCCAATCCAAAAACCACAAACCATAGTCCAAAATAATACTTTACTGTCCAAAAAATGAATAAATACTTATAAAAAATTATTAATAGTAAGAATAATTCGAAGTCCATGACATGTCCGCATGCCTGGTCCGATCCTAGTCTCAATCATTACCTGAGAAGTTAAGACTAGAGGGTGAGCTTAAAATAGCTCATTGTGAATCAATATTTATATCAATATCAATATAATCAATCAACATTCATTACAGTACGGTACAGAGCAAATTTCAATGAACGTATGAATATGTCATGAGCATGATACAATGCAAACAGGTTCCTACTCATCCATCCGCTACACACCGTGAGTTCCCCAAACTTGTAACACCCATAAACTCGGCCTAGTCGCTATGGCCAAATTTGAAAAGCTACATTGGCCACCGAAATGGCCCAAAAAATCTTTTGTAGTTTTCAAACATACTTTTTTAAACCACTTGCGTAAATCATTTCAAACTAGTGAAATCAAGAAATTTTAGAAATCGATGACTTCGGTATTTTATTTGTAAAAGTTTGGTCGTTGTTCAAAACTTTTGTAATTTCAATCATATTTCAAAATCATTTATTCAAAAATAAAGAACTTGACTATTCATCACTATTAAAAAAAAACATGTTAAATTCATAAAATCAAATGTCTTTAGAAATCTCATTTGTAAACATTATAAATTTTGAAATTAAGTCTAATTTTATTAAGAACTTATTTCTCAGATTTGTAGCAGAAAAATGTAATATGGATACATTTTTACGAAAATCACAATGAACCATTTTACTAAAACTATATTTTGCTAAAAATCAATACTTCATGTAAATTCGATAAAACATCAATAGGCAATTTAAAACCTTAGAAAAAATCATATATTTGTCTAAAACTCTTTTTTTATTGTCGTAGCAAAAAAGAGTGATTTTGTCAAGTTTTAATAAAAAACCAAGTTTCATGCATAATATTAATCAAATACTAATTTATGCAATTTTTAAAACTTAATGTCATGCAAGTAATTCATGCAAATCAGAATGAAAAATCACCAAAGTCTATAATCAAACTTATTTCAAACTCAAAATAACAAAATATCAAAACAAAATTTAATTACTTTAATTTAAAAATAATTCTGAGAAACTCCTCCAAATGTTGTCATCACATCCTAACCTCGGGGTTATCTGTAAAATCAAAAAAAAAAAACTAAAGGGGGTGAGCTATAAAGCTCTGTGAGAGTCTTATAACATGTTAAATAACAATAAACACATACATATCGTACAACATAATCAATATTATGCAAACGACCATGGTAGTGCAATTTTTGGAAAACAATTATGCAAATTTTTATAAAACATCCTACCCATCACCACTACACTCCAAAAAGAGTTTCTTGGAATTCATCCATCCAAACACACTAATATGTGGACGAAGCCACCAATCCTTCCTCCTTACAATATCCCACCCCATGCATGTGATATGCCAAAATAAACATATATATATTTTTTATTTCAAAATATCATATATCACATTGGGCATGTTGAATCATGCAAATCAAATCATATAATATCATGTAGGGCATGTTTAACATGCATTTCACGTATTGTTTCAAGATATCAAAATATCCCAATTTATTTGTCATGTAAAATAAATTATTCCATAATATCACATAACATGAGAATGAGAATAACATACTTTTCAAACAGTGAAAATCATAACCACACAACATACTTTTCATAAAATTAGTTGAATCGAAATCACTTACTTGTATAATCCGTTTTGATAGATTTAGTCTCTCATTTTAGAATACTTAAAGTATTCACATTAATCACAAATCAAATAAAAGTATTTTGTTTAGGCATTATTAACGTTATATATATAACTTGTATCGATTTAGACCCACACCTGAATTCGTATGACCTGATAATAACGATTTCGTTTACCAACTCTAAGAGAGGAGATCAACCTTTGAATCCTTAGTTAAATGTTAATACCATGTTAGCATATTGACATTTTTAATAATATTTTCGAATACATGATTAAGTTGAACCACTTACTTAATTAATGGTCCCAATAACGAACACCTCTAAAAGATGGAGTATGGAGCCGGGGTTTCAAATAAACGGTTCATGCATGAACAAGAAATACCCTTGTTAGAATCTTTCATAAACGAGAATAAAGAAAGAAATAATCTAATTAGAGAATTTACCAATACTTATGTAATCTCGAGGGTAAGGAGACTGAACGATCCTTGCGGCGATTTGATTAAAGAGGAGTATTCTCAACTAACAAATAAAATAAAATAAAATAATAAAAATGATAAATTAGAAAAGATTAACAATAAAACCTTTCAATAAAATCAAGATATGAAGTTGAATAATAAAAAGTTTGATTATGAAAAAGAGAGGAGAAAAGAAGAAAACGGTAAAAATGGTGGTGGTCAATGGCGGCGGCATGGCAGTGGTGGAGGTCTAATGGTAGAGATGTGATGTTGAGGTGGTGGTGTGATTGGCTAGGAATGGAGGAGATGTGGAAGAATTAAGAAAAAAATCTTTATTGCGGAGGTGAAATGGAAGAAAAATGAAGAGGAAAGGGAGGAGAAAGGAGGTGAAAAGAGGCGAAGGAGGAGCAAAAGAGGGGGTGGCAAAAATGGAGAGGAAGGAAAAGAATGAAAATTAAAAGGTGAAATTCACCTTGTTCAAGTTCAATGTATGTCACACAAGGTAAGGGTGAAGAAAATAGGCATGTTGATAGGATAAATGAGTAAAAAGGGGATCATGGGAGTGAGAGGGGGGTTTAAGAGGGAAAGTTGACTAGTTAAAAGAGGAAAGAATCTTCCTTTACATGGTAACTAGTAATAGACGATTATAAAAGCTTTTTCCTATGCAAAAGTTTCCAAAACAAATTAAATAAAATATGAAGAGTGTGGGGACTTAAACTTAGAACCCTTAAGAAATTATTTAAGCTCCTAACCACTAAGCCAACTTACTTCCTTGTTTACAAACTACAACATTTATTTTAAAAATATGGTGTGAAATTTGCTAAGGTTTGAAGCAAAATTGCACCATATAGAAAATAATTTGGAGGAAGAGATTTGAACACAAATCATTAATGCCAGCTCCACCACTACTCAATCACTATACTTGATACTTATTTATTATTAAATGAGCAAAATATCATCTAAAAAAATTCAGGCGTGACCACTCTTAGTTCATTAACCCAATTTTTACTAACCCAATTTTTGGGATGTGATAAAACTTATCTGCCAAACTCCAAAAAATACGAGCCGAAGCTCGATGTGGATAAACCACCAGTGCAGTAGTGTAGAGAAAATACCAATAAATATGCAGATAAGCTGCCAATATCATGGACAAGTTACCAATAATGGTAAATGCAATTAACCTGCCAATAGAGTGGACAAGCCACCAATAGTGCAAACAAGCTTCTAATAATGGGATAAATTGCCAATCTTTTTGGTACTTTCGATGCAGTGCACTAACAGCAATATTGAGAACTTTAATTACCGTCAGTACTCCACGAAACTCCTCCATCAACAAAAATAACCCACCCCATGCATATGCAATATGACATACAATTATTGAGCAAAATCATGCTTTCAGTTCTGTTTCTATAACACCCCTTACCTGGTCTGGTTGTCGGATTCAAGTAATGAGATGCTACAACAAACACCAAACAATTTCCATACAATTTATTCATATAATTCTCAAATAAATGTTAAATAATCATACACAAATGTGTACAAATATATATTAATCAATTTATTTCAGGTAGATATTGAGTATAGGAAAGCCTAAAAATAATTTGGTACTGAATAGGGATTAAATTGAATAAAAACAACGAGGAAGGAAAAACCTGCATACAAGGGATACACGGCCGTGTGCAAAACCTCAGCCCGTGTGTGAAGAACCACATGACTGTGTTGCTAAACCATGTATAAGAGTCGTGACTATGTGAGATAGGTCACATGGCCGTGTGAGTGGGTCACATGGTTATGTGGGTAGGTCACACGGTCGTGTGAGCAAACCATGTAACTCTCTGAGCTGTGTGCACCAAAATCACTTAAAATTTTACAAACTACATGGCCATACCCTAAACCCGTGTATGGCACTCGGCCATGTGTACCTGAAAAATGTCTTTCAAAACAAGCAATTTACCCATCAAACACTTATGCCATAAACTATCCTTTAAGCCATATTTTAACTTATTCAAAAGCATTTAATTCAAATAAAAATCACTATTTTAAGTAACCATCCTAAGTGCCGAACCAATATGCCACAATTGGCAGCTCAATCAACAATCCAAAACTAGCCAAATGACCATATTCATTCATGCCAATATACCTTCAATGATACTCAAATATTCAAGCTAATCATGAACACAACTTTATAGCCATTCCACACTTGATTCACATTTTAGCTTAATAACCTAGATACAAAAGCTACCAAAACTTTTTAAGTATAACATAAATATAAACATGACTTGTACTAATCCCATACTAAGACATAATCTAGGCATCTCACGAATCAAACCAAGTCCGAACATTAACCAAACATAGTGCCTAACATATACCACTTCATTCATAAAGACATTAAGCAAATAACTAAAGGAAACATCACGCTATCAACAAAATGACCATTTTCATCACATTTATACATATTTACATAACCTTTAAGAGACAACGGAACTCAAAATGAACATAAGAAGTATAACACATCCTAAGTACATGCCAAGACCAAAATGAACAATTCACCAACATTTGAGTTTGGGATTTCTGCTGGATGCTGAGTCAACGATAAAATCATTAAGTACCTAACCTATGTACAAAAAAACAAAATCGTACATTGAGTATATCTCAGTGGTATTTTTATAATCCAAACAATTAAAACATAATATAAGTCATAAAGATGCATAAATTTAATAAAGATAATAAGCAATATGAAAACTCAATAGGATAATTCACAAAGTCATTAATCCCAATATACTCATTTACCATTATTAAGAACAACAATAACCTTTCATGCCACATCCCAAAAACTGAGTTAGTAGAAATTGATTTAATGAACTGAGAGAGTGGTCGCCTGAATTTTATTTATTTATTTTAGATGATATTTTGATATAAATAAATATCAAGTATAGTGGTTGAGTAGTAGTGGAGCTATCCATGATGACTTGTGTTCGAATCCCTTCCCTTACACTGTTTTCTATGTGGTGCAATTTTGCCTCAAACCTTAACAAATGCCATACCATGTTTAAAATAAATGTGGTAGGAATTAAAACAAGGAAGTTAAGAAGTCAAGTGGTTAAGTGCTCCTAAGCTATCCCAAAGGTGCTAAGTTTAAGTCCCTTTGTTCTCATTTTTTTTATTTAATTTTTTTAACACAATTTCCATGTGCATAATGTGCTTGTCGTCCACCCCATTGTTACCATGTTTAGTTTGATTCATTTCCCCTTTTATGAGTCAAACTTGTCGTAAGTTGGGAAACATGATCCCCTTTATGCTCCTATGTTCCCTCTCTTTCCTTTCACTTCATTCTTGCCTATTTGCTATGATTCAATGAACCTGGTCATAGTTGACCAAGTTTACCACACCCATTGTTGTCCCTATCTCCCTCATTCTCCCATATTCTCATTTTTTTTTCATTATCTTTCACCTTCATTTTCTCTCCACTTGAAAAAGAACCACCACCCCTTTTTCTTTAACTTTTATTTTTCTACCACCACAACCAGTCCTTGTGCCACCATCAAGTGTTCTTTTAGTCACCATTAGCACTGCCCCTTTTCACTCCTCCTCCCTTCTATCGTCGCGAGCCACTGCGGATCCTTTTTCCTCCCACATCTTATTTTTTTTCTTACTCCTTTCACCTCCTCTTCTTCACGGAAACCCTTACTATCGTTGGATCACCACTCCACCGTTATTGGATCACTGTTGAGCCACCGCTAGACCACCGTCACCGCGGCCGGTGACCATAATTCTTCCTTTCTTTTCCTATTTCTTTTGCCGATTCTCTTAGTGATTAAAAATCACATTTTTTCTTCACTCTATCAATTATTTTAGATCACTCAAATTGCCAATCTCATTCCTTTCTCGATTATTCGACCATTCCGTGTTGAATCAAGTGTAAGTGTGGTTATTTGGATCGTAAATCCTTCACTTAAAGATCCCATAATTTGGCTGAATGGTATAGTGCCATAGTTTTAACATAATATTTTATTATTATTTAATTATTATTGTACTAATACGATTTCATATGAAAATTTGAAGGGCCAAACGATACTCAAAGGGGAGACCCCTAACTTCACAATTGGAAATCCTTCTTTCACGAATCTTAGATCATGAGGTAAGTGTTGAGGAAACTTTTAATAGTCAACCTTTTAAGTGACAAAATATCATCAAGGAATCTTAATGAAGAAATATTATTTTTTTGTTAGATTGTTTTACGAGATAGATCGAGTGAAATCACTATTAAAGATTATGGCAATTGGATCTATAATATAAGGTGTGTGATCTAAATCTTTAATTTGAGTATGATATGTCACTTTCATTTTTAATAATATGCTAATAAATAATTAATTGAGAGTACACTAAGTACTCAAAGCGGAGTAGAAAAACTCATCAAAAGGAAATCCAAGTAAGTGATACTAAATTACGAGTTCATGAAAACTATGATTTGTGATGTGTTGATGTATGTGATGATAACATGTGTGCAAATTTCATCTCCATGTTACGTGATAAATAGCTTAATTGATATGTGATGATTTTAATATGAGAAATATATTAAAATATGCTAAAGTGAATAAAAAGCGAATATTATGTGATATATGAAATTGTGAGCATGTTCATATGTGTAAAATTGAGAAGTATGTGTTATGTGAGATTATTAGCATTATTACATGAAAAATGTGGAAAGTGAATTATATGTGTTAAATTTGACAAATGGCCATATCACATGCATGGGGTGGGTTTTGTGAAAGGTGGAAGTTATGTGGCAGTTTATCTGGGATTATGTGGTCGTTATTGGCAATTATGTGGTGGCTTGTCCACAAATAGTATGTTATTGGATGGACGGTTTTGGGGAACTCAATATTGGTGTGTAGAAAAGATGAGTAGGAAATTTTATAAAATGTGCATTGTTTTAAAATATGCATCGACATGTTCATGCATAAGTATCAGTGTTAGAACTTGTGATTATTATGATGATTGATATGTTGAGATTGATATTTTGATATGTATGCAATTATATTTGTGTTGATATTGCACTGGGCTCTTTAAAGCTTACCCATTTTACTTATGTGTTTTAGATAACCCTTGTGGTTAGGACTCGGATGCGGTCGTCGATGATGCTCTCGAATTTTTTTTTTAAATATGGACTTTTTATTTATGATTTGGATTTTATGGACTTTATTAATATTTGAGACTTTTTATGTTAAATTATGGTACTGTGGCATGAGACTTTACTTTGTGGATTTTATTCTAATTTGCATGACTTGATTTCACGACATTAAGTTTTAAAAACTGCATAAGTCAGTATTTGATAGGATTTTGTATGAAATTTGATTTTTAAAATAAAATCTGTCAATAATATATTTTTCCGCTACGTTTATGAAAAAAATGAGTTTTTAACAAAATTAGACTTAGTTTTTAAAATTATAAAGGTTTACAAATGAGAATTTTAAAGGCATTTGATTTCTGAAGTTATTATACAAACGATTTAGAAGTATGATTGAAAATCCAAAATAGTTTTGAATAAAAGATTGAATGTCTACAATTGAGATATTAATTATTTTGATTCCTGAAATGTGCAGGTTTTTATGAAATTAAAATAAACACTTTACTTCATTTTTTTTGAATTGATAAGCCAATAGAATCAAAATATATATTTTTTAAAATTTCGAAAGATTGTTTCAGCCATTTTCATGGACAAATGGATTTGATATGTGATTAAAATTAAAGTTTAACATTCGATTTTACTAGCTTTGAACGAATTGTGCAAATAGTTTAAAAATTACGTTTGAAATTACAAAGTTTTTCTAGACCATTTTGGTGGCTAATGTAGCTTTCCAAATTCGGGTATAACGACTGGGCCAGGTTTGTGATGTTACATTTCATAGTCAATAGCAATTTCAACCAATGTAATGACACATTTCATCTCTATTTCTCATTTCAAGTGTTCATTGAACACATACAATCAATATTAATAGTTCGATCTACTATTTCACATTCCTTTTTCATATTTCATTTCATTCAATAACATTAGCTATTTCAATAACATTGCCATTACCGTATCATTTTCCATTTCAAAATCGTTGTATCCATTTCACTATTTATTTCCCCTATTAACATGACTCAGACTCGGATGGATACAGAATCTAACCAACACATCAAATTGGCACTTGGTGCTTGACGGATAAATCCGTAATAATGAATTGCACCCTGCACTGACTGGTAAAACTGACAAATAGATGTGCCCAGCATTGATCGGTATAACCAAAAAATAGGGTGCCCAGCACTTCTCGACACTTAGTCATAAAACCTTGAATTCTTCCTATCTTATGGCATACCAATTATATCCGACCCTGCCCGAACAGTTAATAAGGTAACATATTCTTCAATTCAATCATAAACCAATTTCTCAATTCTTTAACACAATTTCATAAATCCAATGAATCAATCATATATATTCATATACATAGCCACATATTTCATTTCCATATCAAAATCAATTTCACATTTTAACTAATATTCAATATTTTCACATCTATTCAATATAATCCTTAACACAATTAACAAATTCAACCATTTCAAAATATATCTCACTAAATCAAGTTTTATAGCTTACCTTATAACTTTCCATGCAATGCAATGTACAAATGCAACAATTGAAATAGTTCAGATATAGAAACACAAACTGTAAACTCTGAGCTATTCGTCGACGACCTTGTCTTTTCCTTTCTTACTTGAGGATTCCGGGTCGACGTTAGCTACAGATTAGAACAAATATAATAAATTTGTAATATCCTGATTTTGGGCTTAGTCGGAATAGTAGTTTGGTGACCACAAAATTTGAGATAGAAATAATTATTTTATGATTATTTTGATGATTATGATATGATTGCATGACTGTGTGAAAATTTCGTGATGAAATTCTATGCCCAAAGTGTTTAAATTGAAAGTAGGGACTAAATCGAATAAGTTGTAAAATTTGCATTCTAGAAGTTTTTAGTATGAAATTGCATTGAAATATTAATTAGGAGGTCTTAAATAGTAATTTGACCAATTTTAAGTTCATGGACAAAATTAGGACATGGAAGGAATTTTTAAAAGTTTAGTAGTAAGGGCATTTTGGTCATTTAGGGGTAAAATGAATTAAAATACAAAATTAAAAGCCAATTTTGCTCATCTTCTTCATGGAGGACGAAATTAGCATGGGGGAAGCCATGGCTAGGGTTTTCAAGCTTTCCAAGCTCAATAGTAAGTGATTCCAAGCCCCGTTTTTAATGTTATTTACGTTTTTGGAATCCCGATAGCTCGATTAAGCTTATTCTAGCAATAATTTAAGCTAGGGTTCATATTTGGAAAAATACCCATAGGTGAAATATGTTTATTTTGATGTTTTATGGTAGAATATGAAGCTTGAAATTGTGTTAAACAACTTTTGCTAAGTGATTTTATGTAAAAACGAGTAAAACGACATAATCCAGAAAATACCTAATGTTCATAAGTACATGTTAGAGTGAGAATTTGATGTTGCTATAGAAGGAAAAAATGATTATAATGTCATAAAACATAAGAAAATAGGCTGAAGTTTAATTTACGAGCTTTGGGGCAAAAGTGTAAATATGCAAAAGTTTAGGGGCAAAATTGTAATTTTTCCAAAATATGATTTTAAGGTTAATTTGAATAATGTGAGCCCTAATTAGACTATATTTTAAATGATAGAGCAAGGAAAACTGAAATTCAGCTAAAATGGGGAAAATACCAAGTTGTGGACTGAAATGGTAAAAGTAGCCATTTTCGCATACGAGGTAAGTTCATGTGTAAATAATGTAGCATAATTGTTATTTTTAAGTTATTGATGTTAATTATATGATATGCTGATTTTTAATCATGAAATATTATGCTTTGTGGTTAATGTTGAGTAATATGCAAATTATGTTTACTACTTGATAAATATGAATTGCTACCGAGTATCGGTTTCGATATTCCGTGGAAGACACAAATGTCGATCGAGGAAAAAGCCCGCTTGAACCTTAGGAATAGATTAGGATACAAGTGACATGTCACTAGGATGGTTGAGCATCCGAACTCGTTGAGTTGAGTCCGAGTTCACTTGTGGATGCGAATTTTCGAACTCGTTGAGTTGAGTCCGAGTTCGAGAGATGTAACTAGGCATCCGAGCTCGTTGAGTTGAGTCCGAGTTCACTTATGGATGCGAACGCCCGAGCTCGTTGAGTTGAGTCCGAGTTCACTTATGGGCGGGTTACATGATTGCTTGATTACATATGTGGCACTTATGTGCAAATTATCCGTATCCGAATTATATTCCGATGTATTCAACGGTAAAGTTCTACTCAAATGGAGGAATACTAGAGATGAAAGGGACATATTGGTAAGTGTTGTGAGATGGATACTTTGAACAGGTATGTACTTAACCCTCGGGTTGAAAACTCGATATATCAACAATGTGGTAAGATGATAAATGAAAATATGACATGAATGTCTTGATGATGATTATGCAAATGATATTTTATGTTTGCTTATATGGTTATGTTACTTGCTATTTGCATGTGAACTTACTAAGCATTTATGCTTACTCCCTCCTTTTCACTCCTTGTAGTTTTGACAAGTCAGCTCGGAAATCGGGAACGGTCGGAGGCTCGCTCACACTATCCGTATACCATCTTGGCATAATGGCTTGTATATTTTGAGTATGGCATGTATAGCACTATAATCATTTTGTCTATATGGTCTTATGATATGGTTATTGAGTGGTATGACAATTCTTGGTAATGATTAGCCATTGGAATGGCTAATCATGATCATATTTGTTATGTATGTCAAATTGCTAGCTAATCCATGGAAACCATGAAATAGGTAAAATTTACCATAAAATAGATTCAGACAGCAGTAGTGATGTGAATTTAAAAAATTACTAAAAATAGTATAAATGGAATTAAATAATGAATAAGTTATGGAATCGAAGCTTGATGAGTCTATTTTCATATGGAATGAACAAAATAGGCATATATATTATATTTTATTAGATATTTAAACTTTTGTGAAACAGGGCCAGAGTGATTTCTGGATCCCCTGTTCTGAATTTAAAAATTCATAATAAATTTTAAAAAAATAATTAGAAGTTTTTATTTATATGTACAGATTCCTTATTGAGTCTAGTTTTAATAGAAACAAACCTCATAGTCATTGAAATTTTTTATAGAGAGATATCTGATTCGTAATACACAGAGGTCAGAGTAGTCAAACCCTGAAACAGGGGAGATTTTAACTAATAAACTGTACTATTTGGCTTAACCAAAAATTCTAGAAAAAAATTAGTAGATATAAATATGAGTCTAGTTTCATAGAAAATTTACGGATCTTAATTTCAAGTTTTGTAACTCGAGATATGAATTTTTAAGCGACTATGACGCAGATTTTCAGCTTGTCTGAAAATTTTAAAATTAAATTGTTTGAGCTGTTTAAGTAATGAATTAAGTCTGTTAACACCTCGTATTCGACTCCAGCGACGGTCTCGGGTACGGGGCGTTACAAAATTAGTCCTATTTCACTTTTAACCTTAAAATCTATCAAAATAACACCTCAAACTTTAATTGTTCAACAATGGCAATATCTTCAATATTGAACAATACTGTAAAATACTATATGGGTTAGCTAGCTCGTATTATCGAGGCTTCGAAAACATAAAAATATAAAAAAAGACTAAATTAACTAACCAATTAAAGCTTGAAATCCCCAAAACCCCTTTGCCATTTATCCTTCCCCCCTTCTTTTGCTTTCGAAATGTTCTTGCATGAAAAGAGAATGAAAGTTTCTTTTTCATTTCACTACATATCACCTTTTTTTTTAAAATTTAATTAACCATTTTAATTTAATGTTATTTTATTATATTTAAAATTTCATAACATTTCTAATCTAATAATACTCAATGCCGTCCACTTTAATAAATCCATTGGTTTAATTGATTTAAAGGTCCTTTAGTCATGATCTACCTTATAATTTAATAACAATTGAACTTTTGACCTTTTAATGATTTAGTCCCTACACTATATAAATAAACATTAACTTGACAAATTTACTCGACCGAAATTCAACTCACTACTAAATTAACATCGTAAATATTTAATAAAGATATTTACGAGTTTGGTTTACGAAATCAGGGTTTCAAAATATTTTTTTCCAACACCACTGACATTTGTGTCACTACAATTTTAGTACAATGGCATGTTTTACATGCTTACGGTGACATATTCAATTCAATGGCATCACAATCAAACATACTTAATATGCAATCAAACAATAACTCAATGAGTCACATGCTATTCAAGTACTCAATAAACAATAACAATCCATATCATGTCATGTCATTACAGAGTATATCAATATCAAGCATGCAACCAATTAACCAGACATGTCAATTTTGCATTCATGCAAATTTAATACGGCACATCACTCGGTCAATTGTAAATACTGTACCTTGTTCGGCACTATTCAATACGCTTATTTGACGACTCAACCATGTCCGACTACCAAGAAATATTTACCAATTCAACAAATATTTTAATGTATTGCAAACAATTATTTAAAGTTAGGACCTACGCCTTAATTTTCAATTCGTAGTCCTAACCTGTAAAAATCAACATTTAAGGCTTAAACGAACATAAATCCAAAAAACACAAAACCTAATACATTAAATTATCGATAACATCTAGCCTTGAAACAACTCTAAGGATTCAACCAACGCAGTGCCACATCACCAAATTTCCAGATCTGAAACAATAAGTGAACTTACACTATTTTGACCCAAAACGAGAGTGTGATAAGATCTGACTTCACTATTGAACTAGGGCGTTAAAATTAGTACCTAAAACCTAAATATTATTAAAAATCAGTGGGTAAAAATCAATTTAAGGCCTTAGAACAATTGACCGAAAACAATAAATTTTAAACGAAAAAATTCGTACTTACACTTTCCGTTTCTTATATCTAAATCAACGACCTAAAAGAAATTGAATGAACACTCAATTGATAAATTTTGGGGCTGTTCTAAACAAGGAATAAGTGATAGAATAAGGTATCAAATAGTGAAACAAAAGAAGGAAAAATGGCAGCTCCAAAAGTGGTGATCAAAGGGCGGCACACCACCACATGTGACGAAAAAAGAGAGCTAATTAGGGTGGCACAAAAGAGAAATTTTGAAAAAAAAAATGATTTTGAGGCTAAAAATATCAATAAATTGACTATGAAAACAACAACAAAAAATCATCAACGAATGGAGAGGAGAAAAGGAGGAAAAGAAGCAAAACAACATCACACAAGAAGGAGGAGAGGTCGGCCCACTTGAGCAAAAACCTAGAGCTTGGGCAGCACAAAGATGAGGAAAAAGAAAAATATGAGAGGAAGAAGAGAGTGAGTGAGACGACTAGGGAAGAGGAGAAAAGAAGAAAGAGAAAAAAATGCAAAAAGATTAAAGGAAATTTAATAAAATTAGTTTTGTTTGTTTGATTATTTTTAAAAAAAAACTAATAACCCTTGTAATAGCCCAAATTTAACCGGGCCTTAAAACCAAATAAAATAGATAAATAAATAAATATTTATTTATTAAACAGTCCAAGTCCAGGTTACAAAGCCCAAACAGTAGGCCCAAAATCAAATACCTCAGACCCATTACCCGTGTACCTGGTTACTACCCAACAGGCCTAAAACTACCCAGCAGACCCATTTACACCCTTGACCCAAACAGAATACCAATAAACCAAACCCAAATAACAGAGGCCCAAGACTTAAGTTACCAGCTAGGGTTTCTAACCCTAGCTCTTTCTCCTCGCGCCGCAAACAGAAGATTCCAGAAGACATCCCCACAGACGCGTTTGCTTACGTCATTCTAGCTACCCTCCAGCAAGGCCACGATTCTAGACTCCGAGTCACGCCGAGATCAACGTCGCCATTAGACCATAGTCAGGCCTTCGTCATCGACGGATTCCTCACGCTCACCTGCAAACAAAGGAAGAAATCACGACAGACAAGGAACAAATATGGAAAGAAACGCAGCAAAAGCAAAACAAAGATAGAAAGAAATAAAAAGTTTTCTTTCCCCAGTTTATGTAATAACAACAGTGGCTATAAAAGCCCAAATAAAAACAGTGTAAAGGGTACTTACATTCTGAAAATACACACAGAGAAGCAATAAAAAATATAGAGATTCAGCAAAAGAATTTATTCTTGCACATATATACAGAAAGCATCACAATCGATTGAATATACAAAGGTGAAATTTTCTTCTAAATGCATGTACATATATATATTGCGAATGAAAAGGGGAAAAGGGAGACGAACCTTTTCTGATCTGCGCTGAAATGGGAAATTTCCCAGTTTCCGACCGCCGCGCATGGCGACGTACATGGTGGCGCGTGAACGCGTGAACTCTGAGAACGGTGGCTCGACGGAGCTCTCGTGCCAGTCCCAGATCCTCATTCAGAGGATTTCACTCTTTCTTTCTTTGAACCGGATGCAAAATGAATTTAAAACCAAAAGTTTGGCTTATATAGCCTTGGTGAAACGGCATTGTTTCTACTTAACCTAATAAGCTCAAAACGGTATCGTTTTAAAGCACAGGATCCGCGCGTTGACCCGTGACCTGGGGAGGATCCGCGTGTTTTTGGAAAATGGGTAAATTGCCCAATTGATCCTCCCGCGTTTTCTGAATTTTTAGTTTGATTTGATTTGATTTTTTAATTTGACCCTAATATTTTATAATTATTTCAATTTAGTCCCAATGGTTATTAAATTACATTCTGGGAAACGACGTCGTTTAGGATTAGGGCAAATTGCCCAGTGAGTCCTTTGTCATTTTTAACTCTTGCAAATCAGGCCCAGAATTTATACTATTTTGCAAATTAACCTTATAATTTTGTTTAAATTCAATTTTAATCCTTTCTTTATTATTTTTAAATTTTGTTATTTTATTATATATATAATTTATTTTTTTAAATAAAACTATATATATATTATTATTAAAATACCATGCATACATTTAAAATCTTTTATCATATATTATTTTCCTATATATATTATATTTTAACTTATATTACATATATATTTCATTATTAATTATTTATTATGTCATATCTTTATTTACTATATAATTATTTTGTAAATTATTTTATATACTTTCTATTTTATATATTATTTTTCTTAAAAAACAAATATATTTTATTTTATATATAATAATTATTCTTTTGTAAATTTTTTTTATATATTGTATATAAGATATTATTTTTAAATTGTTAAATATCATATTTGTATTATAAGTATATTTCATTAACAATTACTCACTTATTTTGTATTATTATATATACTAATTCTTTTATATATTTTGTATATATCATTTATGTATAAAATGTTATTTTATAATTATTATTTAATGTTATATTTTATGAACATATACATTGATATTATACTTGTGTATCATGCATCATTTCTTAATTATTACTACGTATGTTTGTATGTTTTGCTTATCCATCTTCAATATAAGCTATGTGTATCTTTGTATATATGATTTTAAGCATGTATGCATTTAGTATATGATTTTTGTATTATTGCCATTGTATCGTTTAAACGCATGTTTTATTCGCTTATTATAGCAATATTCTATTCCATAATGATAATGTGATTCCTCATGCATTAATTAAAAACAAAATTCCAAAGTTTTCAAAAAATATAAAGGCAATGCTTGGTGTTTGGAAATTTCAATAAAAGTAGTGCCCTAACTTATTGGGTTGCAACTTTTCTCGTTGAGTTCAAATAATCAAGTACCCTTCTAAGTTTTTAAAAGGTTTTCAAAATACGAGCAACTATCTTGAAATTTCAAAGCAATATGTCCTAACTTACTGGATATGGCGTTTTGTTGTTTCGAGATTGGGATTTCCAAAATGGCTAACTTAGTGTCAAATATCTTAAAAATATTGTATCATAACTTATTGGATGTAATATTTTGATTCATTTGATACAAACGAACCATAATTTTTAAAATAAAAAATATTAAAAGAGGATTGCATCTTAAAACTTTCAAATTTTCGACATTAAAGATATTTTGATAATTAATTAGGTACCAATTATTGGGCGTTACGAGGGTGCTAACCTTTCCTCGTACGTAACTGACTCCCGAACCCATTTTTTGATTTTGTAGACCAAAACTAATGATTTTAAAACAAAATGTTTTATAAGGTGATCCAATCACACCTAAAAATATTGGTGGCGACTCTCGTTTTCGTTTTTCTTAAAGTCGATTCCCATTTTCTAAAACTCGATTTAAAAATGGTCTCGACAGCTTGGCGACCCCACTGGGGACTAATAAGAGAGTCAAGCCGTGTAATTGATTAGTTCTTGTCTTAATGTCGGAAATTAAAATATTAAAATTCAATCCTCTTTGCATTACATATGTTTGTATTATTGCATATGTTATATATTCTGATACGCATTGCATTTGCATGACC
The DNA here is from genome assembly GCA_025698475.1 of Gossypium anomalum. Taxonomy (NCBI): domain Eukaryota; kingdom Viridiplantae; phylum Streptophyta; class Magnoliopsida; order Malvales; family Malvaceae; genus Gossypium; species Gossypium anomalum. The sequence continues at coordinate 22,919,048 of CM046968.1, forward strand.
GTTGTGGTCACACCCTTAAGTGGGAGTGAGAAGCTACGCCTTCGTGAGGTTTTCGCCTCCGTGCAGGATAGTGGATCACTTTCGGGATACATCCGTACCTATGGTTTCGTGAGATTTTCATCTCCGTGTAACCATAGAGAAATGTATCCCCCTGAACTGAACTCGATTCAAATGAGGATATAATGGGTGAGGATCGAGGAATCTACTGGTTCAGGTACCTTAAACTTTAGAACCAACCTCATATAGAAAAAAAAACCGTAAGAGCCCAACTTAGTTAGAGTTAAACCTTAGATATTACCCTTGTTATCATGGAGATTTATTGATATCATGTGATACTGACTATTTATTTTCTTTTGTTTGCATAACATTTTGCATTTACAAAGGTATCGATTCACGGTCAGTCTCTAAGTTAGGAAGTTTTGTTATGGAGAACGGACTTCTTGATAGAGTGGAGGAAAACGCTGATGTTCATAGACGGTCAGAGCAAACTCAACTAGAAAAAGGAGACAGCATAACTATGGGATACGTGTCAGAGTTGTCAGATTATACTCGTATTAATGTCACACAGAATAATCTCCAAGAGCTTAAGGAAATTTGGGATCAGTGGGGCAATGAGACTAAGTAGTTATTCTACGATAATTACGGAGATTTACCTTACTTGCTTGATATTCAGGTAAATGAGCACTTGTTTCGAGCCCTTGCCCAATTCTGGAATCCGGCGTACAGTTGTTTCACTTTTGGGGAAGTAAACTTGGTACCTACCGTGGAGGAGTATACTGCCTTACTTTGTTGTCCCAAGTTTCAGAGTGGCAGGATCTATTCTCGAGCTGCTTGTGTCCCTACCTTTTGGAAGAAATTAATGGTCATTACGAGGATGAGCGAGCAATGAATCACAGCCATAATTAAAGAAAAGGGTGAGTACAAGTGCATTTCGTGGAATGCTTTAAAAGATTTGATTTTGACGTACCCCGATGAGATAAAGAGGGTAGACATTTTTGCCTTAAGTTTGTATGGATTGATGATTTTCCCTAGGGTTTTGGAATATATGGACGAGGCAACCACAGATCTTTTTCATCTACTCAGTAAAAGGGTCACTTCCGTTCCTGCGATTTTGGCAGAGACATTCAGGTCCTTAGGTGCGTGTAGAAAGACTGGTGCAGGCAGGTTTATAGGGTGTGCTCAGTTACTCATGGCTTGGTTCTACAGTCACTTCTGATTGATTGATGGGATTGTTTGTCGAGTTTTTTTCGAGAACTATTCCCCGTTGAAAGATATAGTAGCATCATCTAGGAAAGTGGATGTGCCAGAAGAAAATTGGATAGTATTGCTTCGAAATCTTCAGGCGGGGGATGTTGAGTGGAGAGCTCCATGGATGGTTCCTGGAGAGATACTTTATCGATGCGGTAGCTTTGATTGGGTTCCCCTGTTGGGAATTTGGGGTGCCATTGGTTATGTCCCTTTGCTCGTATTGAGGCAGCATGGATTGAGACAGTTTGTACCAGTGACTCATGGGTTGGCTCAAAGCGAGTTTGTATACAGAGGAGCCGATTACAAGAGGAAGGTTAGCGAGGTTTCTAGCGCTTGGAACAAGACTCGTCGATTGAAGGGAGTGGCCGCTGGTCCTGTTACGACCCCGGAATATATCGACTGAAGGAGTCGAAGGATTAATGATAATGTCCCTATAACAAAAATGGAGGAAGCTCAACCAATGGAGGAATACTAGCAAGCGATACCCTCGGAGCTTGATACCATAAAGTGAGAATTTAAGGAAAAAAATTTAGAACTCGAAAAGAAGATAGAAAAGCTTGAGGAGGAGAAGATGTACCTGAGTCTAGATTTTGACCTGCAAAAGAAGGAGGTTGAAAATGTTAGGAAGGAAAAGAGGAAGGTGGAGGAAGACCGAGATGATTTAAAAGAGGAGTATAAAAAAGCACAAGCATCTTTAAAGCGAGTGGGGTTAGGAAAGTCTTCAGAACAGTGGCAGAAAGAAGTTTAAGAGGAAAAAGCTAGAGTCGAGTATTGGGAGAGGAAGTTCCAAGAGATACGGGCGTAAAATTTGGCATTAGAGAAAGAGAATAAAGGGTTGAAGACTAAGGTAAATGAGTTTCGAAGATCCCTTCGTTGGCACCAAAACCATGATCCTACGGTCGAGTTAGAGGAGCTAAAAAGTAAGGTTGAAGATTTGGAAGTGGCATTGCATGATGGTGAACTTCGGATTGAGCAACTCGAGGCGCAAAAAAATTGTATAAAAGGAGAACTCCATCAAGTTAAAGGTCAAGTCATGGATAGGGATTACATTATTGGTGAAGCTATAGCCCAGATCCGAGAGATTGCTAAATATATTCGAGACTTAGCATTACGAGCTGATGTGTTGAGTATAATGTACGAGTCAGCGTCTGATAAAGGTCAAGAGTTAGCCCTTTTATTAGACAAAGTTAGAACTTTGGGCATTAGGGCAAAGGCGTATTTGTAATCCATTTATATGTAAAGATATTCTTTTTCTAAATAAAGTTTCCTAAATGAGATTGAATCGAGATCGATGCCTTTTTGCATTCATGCATTTGCATTACATCACATCATATGCATTCAAAGTTATAGAAAGACCCTAATTAGTTAAAGTTTACTTCTAAAGGTAGAAAAAAAAATCTGGAAATCACACATCCTTACGGCACCCGTACTAAAACTAAGAGTATGGATCAAAGGTTCGAGTAATTGCAAAAAGATATGCAAGACCAATTGCAAGAGCAGTTGGCCAAGATGCAGAATGACATGAGGGAGAAAATGTTAGAGGCTCAGAGGAATATGATGGCTGAAATGGCTCAGCTTCTAAGGGCCACTGATAAAGGGAAGGCCACTGATAAAGGGAAGGCCCCCATGGTTATTACTGATGAGGAGGGTGAGAATCGTCCTCCAGGTTTTACTCCGCCCCATGTGCCACTACAAACTGAAGCACCTCCTAAAAGACCATCTGTCACTGTGAGGCCTCAACATGGGCCAGTTGATGCTGGGGTCCATATGAATTACCCAAATGGCTCGGGATTCAATTTGGGTGATAACCCTACTAATCCTCTCGTTCTTGATCTAGATATGGTGGAAAAGGAAGATTTGAAAGTCGAAGCTGTAAGGCAGTTGGATGAACGCTGCAGATGGCTGGAAGAAAAATTTAAGACTTTGGAAGGCACCGGCAATCATCATGGGATTGATTCCAAAGACTTAAGTTTGGTCCCAGATTTAGTGTTGCCTCACAAATTTAAGATGCCAGAGTTTGAGAAGTACAATGGTACTACTTGCCTAGAAGCCCACATCACAATATTCTGTAGAAGGATGACTGGGTACCTAAACAGTGATCAGCTGCTGATCCATTATTTTCAAGATAGTTTAGTGGGAGCGACAGCTAGGTGGTACAATCAGTTGAGCCGGGCTAGAATAAATTCATGGAGGGATCTTGCGCAAGCCTTCATGCAGCAGTACAATCATGTGACTGACATGACACCAGACAGGATCACGTTTCAAAACATGGAGAAGAAGTCTAATGAAAGTTTTAGGCAATACGCACAACGTTGGAGGGAGGTGGCAATGCAAGTTCAACCACCACTGCTGGAGAAAAAAACTACCATGTTGTTTATCAATACTCTGAATGCTCCATTCATCACTCACATGATTGGAAGCACTACCAAAAGTTTTGCGGACATAGTTATGGCAGGAGAAATGATAGAGAATGCCATAAGGGGTGGCAAAATTGAGGGGGAAGCAGCCAAAAGATCGGCCCTAAGAAGGAAAGATAATGAGGTAAACAATACAAGTAGCTTCAACTCGAAAGCAGTCACGGTTAGTCAACCCAAAATAGCCACAGTTGGGCAACAGGGCTCTCAAAGGCAGGAATCTGGCACCAGGAATGAGAGGATGCAATTTACGCCTATACCTGTGACGTATCGTGAGCTTTATCAAAGCTTATATGATGCGCATGCTATAGCCTCTTTCCACTTGAAACCATTACAGCCTCTGTATCCTAAATGGTATGATGCAAATGCCAAATGCAAATACCATGCTGGAATATCGGGGCACTTAATTGAGAATTGTATCAGATTCAAGAAAGCCGTAGAGAGGTTGATCAAGAACGGGGTTTTGAAATTTGATAGTACCCCAAATACTGAAACCCTTTACCAAATCATGACAATCAAGGAGTGAATGCCATTGATGAAAATAGGGAAGGGATAATCAAGAAAAATGTTGCTGAGGTGAGAATGCCTTTGAGGGTAATTTGGAAGGAGATGGTGAAGAGAGGGATGATAACCTCTAAGAAAGAAAGAGAAGAAATGGGGAACTACTGTGAGTTCCATGGAAAAGAGGGTCATGAGACCCAAAGTTGTAAAGAATTCAAAGCCTTGGTGCAAGGCTTCATTGATAATAAAGAGCTACAAATTTTTTAAGTTAGCTCTTATATGAGAGAAATAAGTGCGCTGGAAGGGGAACAACAAAGAACCAGCCGACCAAGAATTATTATTTCCTTGTCGGGGAATAATGAAGTAGGGGCGCAAACCAGGCCCAAGGTCGTCATCCATAAACCCACTCCTTTCCCTTACAAAGATGACAAGAGGGTGCCATGGAGTTATGATTGTAGTGTAACAGTACCCAAGGGGGAGAGTATTGCCAGTGCATCTAAGGATGTGCAGAATGAAGGTTCCTATACAAGAAGTGGGAAGTGTTATAATGAGCGGTATTAGAATAGAGCCCACGAAAATAAAGGATGTTGATGTCGAGAAGAAGAAAGAGACTGAAGTACCCATCAATGAACCGGTAAGAGAGGCGGAGGCTAAGGACTTTCTAAAGTTCCTTAAGCATAGTGAATATAATGTGGTCGAGCAGTTGCATAAGCAGCCAGCGCCTATTTCAGTATTAGCCCTACTTCTGAGTTCTGAGGCGCATCTGGAGGCATTGTTGAAAGTACTTAACGAAACATATGTCACCCACGACATATCCGTTAACAAATTGGACCGGTTGGTAAATAACATCAGTGCTGACAATTTTATCTACTTCAATGATGATGAAATTCCACCTGGGGGCATAGGGTCAACCAAAGCCTTGCACATCACTACTCGGTGCAAAGGATACACACTTCCAAGTGTACTCGTTAATAATGGGTCTGCTTTGAATGTCCTTCCATTATCCACATTGAATAGATTACCCATTGACAGTTTGCATATGAAGACATGTCACAATATGGTAAGAGCCTTCGATGGAACCAAAAGGAAAGTGATGGGACGAATTGATATCCCTTTGGAAATTGGGCCAAATACATATGAAGTAGATTTCTTAGTAATGGATATCAAACCCTCCTATAATTGTTTATTGGGGAGACCATGGATACACTCAGCGGGAGCGGTGCCCTCCTTATTACACCAAAAATTAAAGTTAGTGACAGATGGATGGTTAATAACGATCAATGCGGAGGAAGACATTATAGCAGCAGTCACTAGCAAGGCCCCTTACGTCGAGACAAATGAAGAGGCTATTGAGAGCTCTTTTCGCTCTTTGGAAATCATCAATGCAACCTTCATTTTGGAAGGAAGTGAGGTGCCGGTACCCAAAATGTCTAGAGCCACAAGTATGGCCCTTCAAATGATGAGAGGGAAAGGAGCATTGCCTGGAAAAGGACTAGGAAGACAGTTGCAAGGAGGGATTCAAATCCCAAAACTGATTGAGGAGAAAGATCGCTTTGGTTTGGGCTTCAAGCCAGACCATAAACACAAGAGGCAAGAGGTTGAGAAGCGCCAAGCGAGAAGAAATGCGCGTTTGAACTGAGGAGAAGTGGAGTGAGAGCCTGACATTCCCACCTATATCCAAATCCATTAAGTCAGGAGGGTTACTGGTAGAAGAAAGTCATCAAATCAATGCTGTACACAATGAGGGATTGGAGCAAGGAATTCTCGAGGGCATTCGCCCTTATGAACCAGGGAGCTCTCTGAACAATTAGACTGTGGAGGAACTTCCTGGAGTCTTTAGGAATTTTTCAGCGTAATTCTCGAAACATGTTTATTACTCTAGGGCCTAGGAGTAGTAAGATTGCATTTGTGAAAATAGGCTTATGTTCATCTATTATTATTTAAATAAAACATAACTTTTATCAACTTAACGAGTATTGTTTCACTTTTTATCAACCAATATTCCTTTAAATTTTAGCAATTCTTATTTTTTTATTCATAGCACATAAACAATCATTCTTAGATTCATTCTTTGTATATTCTTTCATACCCCCACAGGTCCCTAGATATCAATGATATGAGCATTGATATCGCAGCTCCTGATTTCTCTTGTGAGTAAGACATGTGTTTAGAGGAACCTCAGAATTTTGAAGATGTTCAAGATTGTGATGTATCTCTTGATCTGTTAAGAATGGTAAAACAGGAGGAGAAACAAGTCATGCCACATGAGAAAGAGGCAATAAAGAATATAGCCCTAGAGGAATGGAAGGAGTTGAAAATTGGAACATTGGTTACCAAGGACACAAGGCATGGTCTGGTTGAGCTACTTCGAGAGTTCAAAGATATCTTCACCTGGCCATATCAGGATATGCCCGGATTGAGTACTGACATTGTAGTACATCGTCTTCCGATAAGAGAAGATTGTAAGCCAGTCTAACAGAAGTTGCGAAGAATGAGGCCAGATATTGTTCTGAAAATAAAAGATGAAGTCAAGAAGCAGTTTGATGCAGGATTCTTGCAAGAAGTGAAATACTCCAAATGGGTAGCTAACATTGTGCCTGTTCTTAAGAAGGATGGGAAGGTACGAACGTGTGTTGATTACAGAGATCTGAACAAAGCAAGCCCAAAGGATAATTTTCCTTTGCCACACATTGACACTGTAGTAGACAACACATCGGGATATTCGTTGTTCTCCTTCATGGATGGTTTCTCAAGATACAATCAGATAAAGATGCATCCAGAGGACATGGATAAAACTACCTTCATAACCTTGTGGGGCACCTTTTGTTACAAAGTAATACCGTTTGGACTGAAAAACGCAGGGGCAACATACCAACGGGCCATGGTAAATTTGTTTCATGACATGATGCATAAGGATATTGAGGTGTATGTTGATGATATAATTGCCAAGTCGCGTACAGAAAAAGAGCATATTGAGGTCTTGAGAAGACTTTTCTTGAGGTTAAGAAAATTTCAGTTGAAGCTCAATCCAGCAAAGTGTACCTTTGGAGCCAGATCGGGAAAGTTATTAGGCTTCGTAGTCAGTGAAAAGGGAATTGAAGTCGACTCAGACAATGTCAGAGCCATACTAGAATTACCTCCACCACGTACTTAGAAGGAAGTTTGAGGATTCGTAGGAAGGTTGAATTACATCGCTCGGTTCATTTCACAACTAACCAAGAAATGCAATCCTATCTTTCGCCTCCTCAGAAAACACAATCAAGGTACTTGGGATGAGGAATGCCAGAATGCTTTTGAAAAGGTCAAGCAGTATTTGTTGAATGCTCCGGTATTATCCCCACCTAGCCCAGATAAACCGTTAATATTGTATTTGTCAGTGTTTAGTAATTCTATGGGATGTGTGCTTGGTCAACATAACGAGTCGGGAAAAAAGGAGAAGACAATTTATTATCTCAGTAAAAAATTCACTGACTGTGAAATGAGATATTCACCAATTGAAAAGTTGTGTTGTGTTGTGCGATTTTGGACCACTCGGAGATTAAGATGAGTACATGTTATACCATACCACTTAGCTCATTTCAAAGCTGGATCCATTGAAGTACATGATGGAGCCAACGGCTCTAAATGGGAGAATGGCGAGATGACAAATTTTACCTTCAGAGTTTGATATAGTCTACGTAAGTCAGAAGGCTATAAAAGGAAGTGCGGTAGCTGACTTCTTGGCCAGTAGAGCTCTAGAGGATTATGAGCCATTGAACTTTGATTTTCCAAATGAAGAGCTAATGTGTATAGTAATGACCGAAGATTTTCCATGGAGGCTTAATTTTGATGGGGCTTCTAATGCAGTTGGAAACGAAATTGGGGCAGTCTTGGTATCCCCTAAAGGCGATCATTACCCATTTACGTGCAAGTTGGACTTTGATTGCATGAATAATATGGCTGAGTATGAAGCATGCATCATGGGACTTCAAGCAGCCATAGAGTGAGGTGTAAAAACCCTAGAAGTATATGGGGATTCTGCGTTGGTAATTTATCAGCTTAGAGGTGAATAGGAGACAAGAGACCCTAAGTTGATCAATTATCGAAAAGTATTTTTGGGGTTACTTGAGGAGTTTGATGACATCACCTTTAATTATCTCCCACGAGACGAAAATCAGATGGCAGATGCTTTAGCAACCTTGGCCTCAATGATTAAGGAAAATAAAGAGGAAGAGGTGATACCAATTCAAATGAGTGTCTACGAGGCTCCAGCTAGCTGTTGTAACATTGAAGAGGAAGAAAAGGATGATAACCCTTGGTATCAGGATATATTGCGATATGTAAGAGATCGTAAATATCCAGAACAGGCAACCGAAAATGAAAAATGAACTTTGAGAAGGTTAGCTTGTGACTATGTCTTGGACGGGGATATCCTGTATAAGAGAAGAAAAGACCAAGTACTTTTAAGATGTGTCGATGCTGTGGAAGCTAAGCTAATTTTAGAAGAAGTTCATGAAAGTGTATGTGGGACGCATGCAAATGGGTTCACGATGGCAAGGCAAATCATGAGGTTCGGTTATTATTGGGACACCATAGAAGGGGACTGTATCAAATATGCCAAGAAATGCCATAAGTGTCAGATTTATGGGGACAAAATTCATGTGCCACCTTCACCTTTACATATTATGACTTCTCCATGGCCTTTCTCCATATGGGGCATGGATGATCGCCGAAAGCTTTGAACGGATATCGGTTTATCTTCGTGCTAATCGACTACTTCATAAAATGGGTAGAGGCCGCTTCGTACGCAAATGTTACTAAGTCTGCTGTAAGTTGATTCTTGAAGAAGGAGATCATTTGTCGGTATGGAATGCCTGAGAAGATCATATCTGACAATGCATTGAACTTGAACAACAAAACGATAGCAGAGGTTTGCGACCAGTTCCAGATCAAGGATCACAATTCTTCTCCCTATTGTCAAAAAATGAATGGGGCAATGGAGGCCGCCAACAAGAACATTAAGAAAATAGTGGGAAAGATGACTGAGACCTATAGATATTGGATAAGAAGTTACCGTTTGCACTCCTGGCCTATCGAACATTTGTCAGAACCTCTACTGGGGCAACCCCATTCTCGTTAGTTTATGGGATGGAAGCAGTGTTGCCTATTGAGGTAGAAATACCTTCTCTCCAAATTTTGACAGAGATAAGGTTAGATGAAGTTGAATGGATTCAATCCCGATATGACCAGTTAAACTTGATTGAGGAAAAGAGGTTGAGAGCCATCTAACATGGTCAGATGTATCAGAAGCGTATGATGCGAGCTTATGATAAAAAGGTTCGTCCAAGGGAATTCCATGAGGGTAACTTGGTGCTAAAGAAGATCCTTCCTATTCAGAAAGACTTTAGAGGAAAATGGATGCCAAATTGGGAGGGGCCATACGTCGTGAAGAAGGCTTTCTCTGGAGGAGCATTGATTTTGACAGAAATGGATGGGAAGCGTCTACCCAACCCAGTGAACTCAGACTCAGTCAAAAAGTACTTTGTCTAAAGGAGAGGAGAATCCAAGGTGAAAACCCGCAAAGGGCGCCTTGAATTTTCACAAAAAAAATGGAGCGGCCAAAGTGAAAACCCGCAAAGGGTGCTTTGAGACCAAAGGGGTTTTGAGTTGAAAACCCGAAAGGGCAGCTCAAATTTGAAGGGCATATAGCGATTTAGCTATATCTGACTCCACCAAAGAGTGAAGCACGTCACATATTGGGGCATCAACAAAGTACTTTAGATCCTTTAAACACATGTCGAAATCAAGAAAGATTCCATGGAGCTGGTGTATAGACGCTCAAGCGGTGATATCTGGAGCATCTAACTTCCTGTTTGCTATCTTTAGATTCTATTTCTTCTCAAAGATATGCTATCAGATTTTTCTCCTTTGTATTTTGACAATTCATTCAAATCCGATTATTCTTAAAGATTTATTCATTTTCCATCATTCTTTAAGTATGTTGCATTGAAATAATGATAGATGAACTAAAATATCTTCACAAACGAAGTTTTGCGCATTACTTTGGGAATTTCTAGATAATGCAAGAAACTAAAACAGGACAATTGTTCAAGAAATTCACATATGTAAGGGATGAAGGAACTCGAGAAATTTCTTTCTTCCAGTCTAAAAGGAAAATGGACAAAATCAACGATTCAATTTTAGGGAAAATTATCTTGCAGACGTCCTCAGTGGACCATAGCATTTGAGGAAGGGTACAGGCCTACAGGCTGAGCAAGAGTAATATTTTGAGAAAAGAAAAGAAAAATGAAGGAATGAGTGATGACGTCTAGGATAGGGGTCATGTTCATAACATTTTTGCATCATAGCATGGTTAATTAGGAACATTCGACTTCTATCACGATCACAAAGATCCTAATTATCAGACATAATCATACTACAGGTTATCAAAGATGGCGCGCCTTAATCCCCTAAGCAGTAGGGTAATAGGCCGCAGCATAGCAGATCTGGCTGAAGTAGATCCAAGATTATTTGGCATTCTTGTGTTTACAAGGAACAAATCGAGGACATAGCAGATTTGACTCTCAGATGTTCTCAAATAAATCCAAGATGATTTGGCATTCTTGTGTTTACAAGGAACAAATCGAGAACATAGCAGATTTGACTCTTAGATGTTCTCAAATAAATTCAAGATGATTTGGCATCCTTATGCTTACAAGGAGCAAATCGAAGGCATAGCTGATTTGACTTTTATGTGTTTACGTTGAAGTAAATCTAAGATGATTTGGCATCTCTGTATTGTCAGAGAACAAATCGAAGTTTGGCATCTCCATATTCGACGGAGGGCTAACACATAGCAGATCTCACCTTCAGATATTCATACTGAAGTAGATCCAAGATGATTTGGCATTCTTGTGTTTACAAGGAACAAATCGAGGACATAGCAAATTTGACTCTCAGATGTTCTCAAACAGATCCAAGATGATTTGGTATTCTTGTGTTTACAAGGAACAAATCGAGGACATAGCAGATTTGACTCTCAGATGTTCCCAAATAGATCCAAGATGATTTGGTATTCTTGTGTTTACAAGGAACAAATCGAGGACATAGTAGATTTGACTCTCAGATGTTCTCAAATAAATCCAAAATGATTTGGCATCCTTGTGCTTACAAGGAGCAAATCAAAGACATAGCTGATTTGACTTTTACGTGTTTACGTTGAAGCAAATCTAAGATGATTTGGCATCTCTGGATTGTCAGAGAACAAATTGAAGTCTGGCATCTCCATTTCAACGGGAAGCAGATACATAGCAGATCTACCCTTCAGATGTTTATACTGAAGTAGATCCAAGATGATTTGGCATTCTTGTGTTTACAAGGAACAAATCGAGGACATAGCAGATTTGACTCTCAGACGTTCTCAAATAAATCCAAGATGATTTGGCATCCTTGTGCTTACAAGGAGCAAATCGAAGACATAGCTGATTTGACTTTTACGTGTTTACATTGAAGCAAATCTAAGATGATTTGGCATCTCTGTATTGTCAGAGAACAAATCGAAGTTTGGCGTCTCCATATTCGACGGAGGGCAGACACATAGCAGATCTCACCTTTAGATATTCATACTGAAGTAGATCCAAGATGATTTGGCATTCTTGTGTTTATAAGGAACAAATCGAGGACATAGCAGATTTGACTCTCAGATGTTCTCAAACAGATCCAAGATGATTTGGTATTCTTGTGTTTACAAGGAACAAATTAAGGACATAGCAGATTTGACTCTCAGATGTTCCCAAACAGATCCAAGATGATTTGGTATTCTTGTGTTTACAAGGAACAAATCGAGGACATAGCAGATTTGACTCTCAGATGTTCTCAAATAAATCCAAGATGATTTGGCATCCTTGTGCTTACAAGGAGCAAATCAAAGACATAGCTGATTTGACTTTTACATGTTTACTTTGAAGCAAATCTAAGATGATTTGGCATCTCTCGATTGTCAGAGAACAAATTGAAGTCCGGCATCTCCATTTTAACGGGGAGCAGATACATAGCAGATCTACCCTTTAGATGTTTATACTGAAGTAGATCCAAGATGATTTGGCATTCTTGTGTTTACAAGGAACAAATTGATGACATAGCAGATTTGACTCTCAGATGTTCTCAAATAAATCCAAGATGATTTGGCATCCTTGTGCTTATAAGGAGCAAATCAAAGACATAGTTGATTTGACTTTTACGTGTTTACGTTGAAGCAAATCTAAGATGATTTGGCATCTCTGTATTGTCAGAGAACAAATCGAAGTTTGGCGTCTCCATATTCGACGGAGGGTAGACACATAGCAGATCTCACCTTTAGATATTCATACTGAAGTAGATCCAAGATGATTTGGCATTCTTGTGTTTACAAGGAACAAATCTATGACATAGCAGATTTGACTCTCAGATGTTCTCAAACAGATCCAAGATGATTTGGTATTATTGTGTTTACAAGGAAAAAATCGAGGACATAGCAGATTTGACTCTCAGATGTTCTCAAACAGATCCAAGATGATTTGGTATTCTTGTGTTTACAAGGAACAAGTCGAGGACATAGCAGATTTGACTCTCAGATGTTCTTAAATAGATCCAAGATGATTTGGTATCCTTGTGCTTACAAGGAACAAATCGAAGACGTAGCTGAGTTGACTTTCGCGTGCTTACGCTGAAGCAAATCTAAGATGATTTGGCATCTCTGTATTGTCAGAGAACAAATCGAAGAAGCAGATTTGGCATCTCTGTGTTCGGCAGAGAACAGATCGAAGATACCAACATGACAGTCATAAGTTTGCGAGAAGCAGATTGAAGACCATGATTTGATAAGACCGGTTAAATTTGGTCTTTCTGAGTCTTTGCTCAATTCCTTTTGCACAGCAATGAGCAAAGAGGGGCAACTGTAATAGCCCAAATTTAACTGGGCCTTAAAACCAAATAAAAAGATAAATAGATAAATATTTATTTATTAAACAGTCCAAGTCCAAGTTACAAAGCCCAAACAGTAGGCCCAAAATCAAATACCCCAGACCCATTACCCGTGTACCCGATTACTACCCAACAGGCCTAAAACTACCCAGCAGACCCATTTACACCCTTGACCCAAACAGAATACCAATAAACCAAACCCAAATAATAGAGGCCCAAGACTTAAGCTACCAGCTAGGGTTTCTAACCCTAGCTCTTTCTCCTCGTGCTGCAAACAGAAGATTCCAGAAGACATCCCCACAGACGCGTTTACTCACGTCGTTCCAGCTACCCTCCAGCAAGGCCACGATTCTAGACTCCGAGTCACGCCGAGATCAACGCCGCCGTTAGACCATCGTCAGGCCTTCGTCATCGACGGATCCTCGCGCCACCGCAAAACAAGGGAAGAAATCGCGACAGACAAGGAACAAATATGGAAAGAAACGCAGCAAAAGCAAAACAAAGATAGAAAGAAATAAAAAGTTTTCTTTCCCTAGTTTATGTAATAACAACAGTGGCTATAAAAGCCCGAATAAAAACAGCGTAAAGGGTACTTACGTTTTGAAAATACATATAGAGAAGCAATAAAAAATATAGAGATTCAGCAAAAGAATTTATTCTTGCACATATATACAAAAAGCATCACAATCGATTGAATATACAAAGGTGAAATTTTCTTTTAAATGCATGTACATATATATATATTGCGAATGAAAAGGGGAAAAAGGGAGACGAACCTTTTTTGATCTACGCTGAAATGGGAAATTTCCCAGTTTCCGACCGCTGCGCATGGCGACGTACACGGTGGCGCGTGAACGTCTGAGAACGGTGGCTCGATGGAGCTCTGGTGCCAGTCCCAGATCTTCATTCAGAGGATTTCACTCTTTCTTTTTTTGAACCGGATGCAAAATGAATTTAAAACCAAAAGTTTGGCTTATATAGCCTTGGTGAAACGGCATCGTTTCTACTTAACCTAATAAGCTCAAAACGGTGTCGTTTTAAAGCACAGGATCCGCGTGTTGACCCGTGACCCAGGGAGGATCCGCGTGTTTTTGGAAAATGGGTAAATTGCCCAATTGATCCTCCCGCGTTTTCTGAATTTTTAGTTTGATTTTATTTTATTTTATAATTTGACCTTAATATTTTATAATTATTTCAATTTAGTCCCAACGGTTATTAAATTACATTCTGGGAAACGGCGTCGTTTAGGATTAGGGCAAATTGCCCAGTGAGTCCTTTGTCGTTTTTAGCTCTTGCAAATCAGGCCCATAATTTATACTATTTTGTAAATTAACCTTATAATTTTTTTTAAATTCAATTTTAATCCTTTCTTTATTATTTTTAAATTTTGTTATTTTATTTTATATATATAATTTATTTTTTTAAATAAAACTATATATATATTATTATTAAAATACCATGCATACATTTAAAAACTTTTATCATAAATTATTTTCCTATATATATATATTATATTTTAACTTATATTACATATATCTTTCATTATTAATTATTTATTATGTGATATCTTTATTTACTATATAATTATTCTATAAATTATTTTATATACTTTCTATTTTATATATTATTTTTCTTAAAAACAAATATATTTTATTTTATATATAATAATTATTCTTTTGTAAATTTTTTTATATATTGTATATAAGATATTATTTTTAAATTGTTAAATATCATATTTGTATTATAAGTATATTTCGTTAACAATTACTCACTTATTTTGGATTATTATATATACTAATTCTTTTATATATTTTGTATATATCATTTATGTATTAAATGTTATTTTATAATTATTATTTAATGTTATATTTTATGAACATGTACATTGATATTATACTTGTGTATCATGCATCATTTCTTAATTATTACCACGTATGTTTGTATGTTTTGCTTATCCATCTTCAATATAAGCTATGTGTATCTTTGTATATATGATTTTAAGCATGTATGCATTTAGTATATGATTTTTGTATTATTGCCATTGTATCGTTTAAACGCATGTTTTATTCGCTTATTATAGCAATATTCTATTCCATAATGATAATTTGATTCCTCATGCATTAATTAAAAACAAAATTCCAAATTTTCAAAAAATATAAAGGCAATGCTTGGTGTTTGGAAATTTCAATAAAAGTAGTGCCCTAACTTATTGGGTTGCAACTTTTCTCGTTGAGTTCAAATAGTCAAGTACCCTTCTAAGTTTTTAAAAGGTTTTCAAAATGCGAGCGACTATCTTGAAATTTCAAAGCAATATGTCCTAACTTACTGGATATGGTGTTTTGTTATTTCAAGATTGGGATTTCCAAAATGGCTAACTTAGTGTCAAATATCTTAAAAATATTGTATCCGAACTTATTAGATGTAATATTTTGATTCATTTGATACAAGCGAACCATAATTTTTAAAATAAAAAATATTAAAAGAGGATTGCATCTTAAAACTTTCAAATTTCCGACATTAAAGAGATTTTGATAATTAATTAGGTACCAATTATTGGGCGTTACGAGGGTGCTAACCCTTCCTCGTACGTAACCGACTCCCGAACCCATTTTTAATTTCGTAGACCAAAACTAATGATTTTAAAACAAAATGTTTTATAAGGTGATCCAATCACACCTAAAAAGATTGGTGGCGACTCCCGTTTTCGTTTTTCTTAAAGTCGATTCCCATTTTCCACAACTCGATTTAAAATGGTCTCGACAACCCTTTTTTGATAATTTAGATAAAACCTTTAATTATACAAATTAATTAGATTTTCAATGTTTAAGTCAGACTGAAATCTAACAATTTGATTATGAGTGGATGGCAAACAACTAGAATGAAAGAAGAATTGCGAGCGAGGGGAATCAAACTCAGGTCTCTAAGCCAATTACACTGTCTCCTTATTTTCCATTAACCATTAAGCCCATAAATTATTCTTGTCACAATTTTTCGAACTTAATATTAAAAAAATTGGGATGTTAGAAAAATACTCAAGAAACTAAGCAAATGTAAGTAAGATATAGTCCAAAATAATCATATGATAAGGACTCATAAGTAATGGAACTTGGGAATTGGTTAATTTTCTGACTAAAAAAAGGCTTGTGAATGTAAATAGGTTTTCACAGTTAAAGTTAATCTTGATGGATTAGTAGCCCCACCAAAAACTCGTCTTTTCAATAAAGGATATGCTCAAACCTTTAGGGTTGGTTAATTGGATACTTTCACTTTGATGGCTAAGATGGCTTTTTCCCATTTGTTCATTTCTATAGTAGCTACATATGGGTGGTCTTTACACCAGCTTGATATAAAAAATGTATTTTTTTTCATAGTGATCTATAGAAGGAGGTTTATATGGAGTATTGCTCCGGGGTAGAGTGTGAAAGTGTGTCATTTTTGGAAATCAGTGTATGGCTTGAAACAAAGCCCATGAGCATGATTTAGACATTTCAATGAGGTGATCTAATATTTTGGTTTACAGAAGAGTAGTTGGGATCACTCAATTATCTACAAACATTTGGAGGTAGTCATATTCTACTAGTAGTTTTTGTTGATGATATTGTTATTACTGGGAGTGATTATACATACATTCTTACTTTGAAATCATTCCTTCATGCTTAGTTTCAAACAAAGGATTTAGGATAGTTGAAATATTTTCTTAGAGTTAAAGTTACTAAGAGAAAGAAATGTATTTTCTTGAAGGAAATATCCAATTGACTTACTTGAAGAAACTGGGAAGTCGGGATGTAAACCATGTAGCACTTCGATGCATTCCAACTCGTCACTTATAAAGGAAAATAGTGATCCATTTGAGGATTCTGAGAGATATAGGAGATTAGTTGGGAAACTGAATATCTCATAGTTACTTGTTCTGATATCGCATATTTTGTTAGTGTTGTGAGTTAATTCAGGTCTTCACCAATATTTAAACATTGGGTAGTGCTAGAACAAATCTTATGTTACCTAAAAGGGGATCCGGGTCATGGTATTCTATATTAGAATTATGGGCACACAAACGTTGGATGCTTCACAAATGTAGATTAGGCATAATCAAAGATGGATATGAGGTTAACAACATGCTATTGTGTTATTGTGGGATGAAATCTAATTTCTTGGAAAAGTAAAAAAAAGAGTGTAGTTTCACAGTCTAGTGTGAAAATTGAATACAAAGTTATGGTACAACTTGTTGGATCTGGTGCCCTAAATCTTAATGGATTAGTTGCCCCATCAAAAACCCATATTTTCAATAAAGGATATGCTTAAACCTTTAGGGTTGGTTAATTGGATACTTTTTCTTTGATGGCTAAGATGGCTTTTTCCCATTTGTTCATTTCTATAGTAGCTATATATGGGTGGTCTTTACACCAGCTTGATATAAAAAATGCATTTGTTTCATAGTGATATATGGAATGAGGTTTATATGGAGCATTTCTCGGGGGAAGAGTATGAAGGTGTGTCATCTTTGGAAATCTCTGTATGGCTTGAAACAAAACCCATGATCATGGTTTAGACATTTTAGTGAGGTGATCTAAGATTTTGGTTTACAGAAGAGTAGTTGTGATCACTCGATTATCTACAAACATTCAGAGGTAGTCATATTCTACTAGTAGTTTATGCTGATGATATAGTTATTACTGGGAGTGATTATACATACATTCTTACTTTGAAATTGTTCCTTCATGCTCAATTTGAAATGAAGGATTTAGGATAGTTGAAATATTTTCTTGGAGTTAAAGTTACTAGGAGAAAGAAATGTATTTTCTTATCTTAAAGGGAATATCCCATTGACTTACATGAAGAAACTAGAAAGTCGGGATGTAAACCATGTAGCACTTTGATGGATTCCAACTCGTTACTTATAAAGGAAGATATTGATCTATTTGAGGATTTTGAGAGGTATAGGAGATTAGTTGGGAAACTGAATATCTCATAGTTACTCGTCCTCATATTGCATATTTTGTGAGTGTTCTGAGTTAATTCATGTCTTCACCAATAGTTAAACATTGGGTAGTGTTAGAACAAATCATATGTTACCTAAAGGGGGATTCGGGTCATGGTATTCTATATTAGAATTATAGGCACACAAACATTGGGTGCTTCACAAATGCAAATTAGGCATAATCAAAGATGGATATGAGGTTAACTATAGGTTACTGTGTTTTTGTAAGACGAAATCTAATTTCTTAGAAAAGCAAAAAGGAGAGTGTAGTTTCACAGTCTAGTTTAAAATTCGAATACAAAGTTGTGGCACAACTTGTTGGATATGGTGCCTAAATGTAGCATTTCGTCTATGTACACTTGTATTTTTTTGAACAAATTGGTTTAATAAAATTATTCATGAATTATATTAATACCTTTTTATATTGTCCTCATGTGGTTTTTGTATGTAAAGCAAAATAGAAGCAAATATTAGCTCATTGGTTACTTAATGTGTAACAAATACAAAGCGGTACTACGTAGTCAGATTGTAATACAGAAAGACAACTTATATTAGTAGACGAACCTAAACATGTCCTTAATCTAATCGAGAATGAGGTAACCGATTTAAAAACTAATATGCCATCTATCAATTCCAATTAGGGAGATTTTTTGTCTTGGGCATCAGAGTGGATGACTCCTAGAAGATAGTGTTGGATCTGGTGCCCTGAGTGTAGTATATTCATTTGTAAACTTATAATTTTTCGAATAAATTGGTTAATAAAAAAATTCATTAATATACTCTATATGATTTTTCTCATAATGTTTTTACATGCAAAGCAAAATGGAAGAAAATGGTGCTAATTGGTTGTCTAATGTTTAAACAAATACTAAGCGGTATTACGTGGTTGGAACATAATACGAAAAAACAACTTATATTAGTAGGTAGACCTAATCATGTCCTTAGTCTAATCGAAAATGAGCAAACAAATTGAAAGGCTAATAAGTTATCTATCAAAGTCCAATTGGGGAGATACTTTGTCTTGGACATTAGAGCGGATGACTCCCAAAAGATAAAGACATAGATGTGACTGATTGGGTTGATAGTACATTGGACTGGACCAAAGAAGAATAGATCATGAATCCATTTATGGGTTATTCATTTGTGACATTCATAGTGTGGAATACCTAAATCATGAGTGGATGACGGACCATGTATGCCTGACTTGTACACTTTGATGTAAGTAAAAGGCTAAGTTCGTATAGATTAGGAAAGCTGATGCGTTGGGTGTATGACTTCTGCAATATGTAGTGTCATTCACAATAGTGGAATTCATAGCCCGAGATATGTGTAAATGATATCCTCTCATTGGCATTACATGGTTGATGAAAAGTAAATGTATTCATGGGTTGTTTATCTTTGTGACGAATGACTTGATTACTATTTAATAGTAATTGACTTTTCATGAAGGAAGATGTAATGATTACCATGAGATAAAATAGAATCATATTGGGAGAACATATATCCCAAAGAGATTAAAGATACCCTATGAGGGTAACACACTTATGACAAGGTCATTGGACGAGCACAGATCAAGTTTTTTTGTAATGGTATGCTGTTTGGGAGAATTCAATCATTATACTATAGTGGAATGACTTCGTGACTAAATGAGTTTATAATTAATCAGCGAAAAGTTGGAACTTAATTATAAATCATTTGATTCCTAATCACATATGTCCAATCGGTCCCTCTACTAACTTGTTGAATTAAGAAATTAATTGCACGTTGAATTAAATGAACAAAAATGAATAGAAATAATAAAGTTAGATAAATAAGTTACATTCAAACATGAATGTGATTTTCTCACTGAGTACGGAAATAACCTGAGAATTAATCTAAGTTTTTCAAATTATTATTTAATTAATTGAAGTTCGAAAATGGAATTAAATTAATTGGTCATTGTGAATTCATTGAATGTAGAAATTAGATATATTTTCTCATATAATTTTTTACGGCAAAGTTGTCATGATTTTAATGGAATTAGAATCGAGTCGTGAAAATTATTTAATTAGAAAATTTAATTTATTTAGAGTAATTTGATAAATAATGTTTATTTTGAAAAATAGAAAAAACGTACTAGGTTAGATTAAATTATAAAGTGTTGGGTTAAAAGTTTAACAAACATATATAATTTGACCCAATACAGGAGAGACCCAAATCCTCATCATAATACATACGAGGGGAGGCACACTCAATTAGCTGCCCCCTCTCTCCTAGTTCAACTAGGGAATTGATTTTTTCTATTAAATAGACATTAAATGCATTATACTAGTTCAATTAGAGTTTAATTTCCTCTTCCTATAAATATATGGCAATGATAAGGCTAAAAATAAAATAAGTTTTACATAACTTTGAGAGATTATTATTTTTTCCGAAAATAGTGAGAATTTATTTCTAAGTATAAATTCTATTTTTCGAGAATAACAATTCTACTAATTTTTATAAGGGAGAGAATTACTTTCCTACTGAAAGTAAAGAAAATATTTATGGTTCTGTGTTTGATTTGAAATTGTTTGTGACAACCCGAATTAGGGCCTAATCGGAATAGTGATATTTTGACCACAAATTAGGGATAGAAATAATTGTTTTATAATTATTTTGAGGTTTATGATATGATTACGTGATTGTGTGAAAATTTCGTGATAAAATTCTATGCCTAAAGTGCTTAAATTGAAAGTAGGGACTAAATTGAATAAGTTGCAAAATTTGCATTCTAGAAGTTTTTAGTATGAAATTGCTTTGGAATATTAATTAGGAGGTCTTAAATGGAAATTTGACCAATTTTAAGTTTATGGACAAAATTTAGGACATGGATGGAATTTTCAGAAAGTTTAGTAGTAAGGGCATTTTGGTCATTTGCATATTAAATGAAATAAAATGGGAAAAATAACACAAAATTGATCATCTTCCTCATTAGTTGCTGCCAAATTTTCCTCTCCTCCATAGCTAGGGTTTCTTCAACTTTCAAGCTTCATAGTAAGTGAATTCGAGCCTCGTTTTTAATGTTCTTTACATTTTTGAAATCCTCAGTGCTTCTGTTTACCTATTTTCACCATTATTTCGAGTTAGGGTTTATGTTTAAAAATTTACCCATGGATGATATGCATGGATTTTGATGTTTTATGGTAGAATATGAAGTTTGAGATTGTGTTAAACATCTTTTGCTAAGTGATTTTTCGTAAAAACGAGTAAAACGCCATAATCGGTAAAAATACTTATTGTTCATAACTATATGTTAGAGTGAGAATTTGATGTTGTTGTAGAAGAGAAAAATGTTCAGTATGTCATAAAACATAGGAATAAGGGCTGAAATTAAATTTCCGAGCCTTGGGGCAAAAGTGCAAATATGCAAAAGTTTAGGGGTCAAAATGCAAATTCTTAAAAATATGATTTTTGGACTCATATGAATAGTGTGATTAATTATTGGGCTAAATGTGATATTATAGATCAAGAAAGACGTGGAATCGATCTCGAACGGGGAAAAGAAAAGGCTTTGGACTAAATTGCAAAAATTTCACATTTTGTACCGAGGTAAGTTTGTACGTAAATATTACATTAATTTCATGTATATTCTTACATTTCAGCTTATTATGTGAATATATTAGCGGATGTTAAAATATAAATAGATCATTGGAAGAATGGAAATAAGTAATAGAGAGAGAGATCCCGATTGAACATTCGGAAGAGTTCAATAATATTGATGGAGTGTAGCTAGGTCACATGTATGATGCCGAGTGCACATCATGTGTACAAGAAAGCTACACGATGCTATGTAGTAGCTAGGTCACATGTGTGATACAGAAGTATCCCATGTAGACAAGAAAGCTACTGAAGAGATAAATGTAGCTAGGTCGCATGTGTGGTTCCAAGTGAAGGACACCATGTAGACAAGAGAGTTACGGGGACAAATCGGCTAGGTCACATGAGTGGTACTAAGTGTTCACTATGTGTACAAGAGAGCCGAATTAAATGAAGTATGATGGTGGAGCTGTGTGCTGAGACCATTAAAATCGAGGATTGATCCGAATTGTTCAACGGGATGACTTAGTGGTGAGATTGTAGTCATGGACCTACACTTGTGATATATGAAATGTGATGAAATTGATTTGTAGCATATATATGTAAGTTAAAAATGAGGTTGGTGCAAAGAATGGGTGAAAGAATGAAAGTAGCATTAAATCTGTTTTGGACAGTAACAGTGATGTGATTTTGAAAAATCACCAAAAATAGAAAGAATTTAATTAGAGGTTGAATGAGATGTGGAATTAAAGCTTAATGAGTCTATTTCTATATAAAAGAAACAAGACAAGCAAAAGAATTCTATATTTTGAGATATTTACAATTTTGTGTGACTGGCTCAGAATAACTACGTGGTCCCCTGTTCCAACTTTGAAAAATCATTAAAAATTGTACAAAACAAATTAAGAAATATAGTTTATATGCCTAAACTCCTTATTGAATCTAGTTTTAAATGAAATAGATTTCATGGTTATTCGAATTGTGTACTGGGAGAAATTCAATTCGTAGTGAACAGAGGTCAGATCAGTTGAGCTGTGTAACAGGGGAAACTTTAACTAATAAACTGTACTAATTGGCTTGACCAAAAATTCTAGAAAAAAATTAGTGAATAGGTATATGAGT
The DNA here is from genome assembly GCA_025698475.1 of Gossypium anomalum. NCBI lineage: Eukaryota > Viridiplantae > Streptophyta > Magnoliopsida > Malvales > Malvaceae > Gossypium > Gossypium anomalum. Next base: position 22,941,809 of record CM046968.1, read on the forward strand.
CTATTTTCAAGGAAAATTTACGGAATTGAATTTTGAGTTTCGTAACTCGAAATATGATTTATTTAGCGAACATGATGCACAGAGACAGCATTAATCAAATTGGAGTGAATATTGAAATTGAAGTGGATATACTTGAATTGTTGTATAAACATATTTAGATTCTCTCATTAATATTTACTTACCTACTTACTAAGCTATAAGCTTACTTTGTTTTCTCTCTTCTGTTTTATAATGTCCTTCAGTTGCTCGGGAGTTAAGGATCGAGAAGATCTGCCGCACTATCAATACTTTAGGGTATTTGAACTAAATATTTTGAATTATGGTATGTATAGTAGACTTAAGTATTTTGTTATGTGTCATAATTGCCTAGGTTTAAAATATTGGCTACAGTATTTGATCAACTACGTTGTATAGGCCATTAAAGTTGGCTAATATTGTTCAAGACATATGTTATGACGATACACTATTAAATTAGATGACATAATTCTATTTTGGTTTTTGTTTAATGATATGTGCTATGTTTAGTAATACCTTGTACCCTGTTCCGGCGACGGTAACGGGTAAGGGGTGTTACATTGTTCAAGCCCACACTCAAAGCAGTTCGTGAGATGAGAATCAAAGAAGGTCATTTAATTGAAAGCCGGGAACGTTTAGGATCCATTTAGCTCAAAACACAAGTGTGATTTTGAAAAAAAATATTTATTACTATAAATATCACAAACGGACTCGATTTTTAAAATTCCATTTTTCCGCTGTGTAAGAAAACTATTTTCGAACCGAATTTTTTCCAACACAACCTATGTGCGAGATTATGTGGTTATATTCGTTAGTGAATGAACTAGGTTTTAAAATGTCATTAAAAACAAAATTATGGTGACAATCAAGCTGCCCTTCATATATCTTCTAACCCAGTATTTCATGAGCAAACCAAGTATATTGAAGTCGATTGGCACTTCATTCGTGAGAAGATTCAACAAAAAATTTATATCAACAAACTATGTCAAAATGAGAGATCAATTAGGATATCTTTACGAAATATCTCACTGAACCTCGAATTTGTTATATTTGTAACACCTCGAATTTGTTATATTTGTAACAAGCTTGGCATGGTTAATATTTATGCTTTAGTTTGAGGAGTGTTAAAGAATATGTAGATATGTAATTAGCTGATTACTAAGGATTTAATTTTCTTTTTATTTACTTTTCTTATATATATATATATATATATCATTCGATGGTGTATCAGATATAAAATTTTATTCTCTCTTCCTCCTTGTGTCTTGCTATTTCTCTTCTAATATTTCGTAAACTTCAACATCTACTGCTGCATAGCCTGCAACTTGACCTCTGGAGACCAATCCCAATCTCACAAAGAAACTCCACCATGAAAACCCTCCCTTGTCCATTTTAGTCCTTTAGATAAGCTTTAAAAGAATGATTTCGGGACTCTTAGAGTTGGAGTGTAAAGGAGGCTAATGTTTAAGATGAGAGCAATTATAAAATGTAAAAATGGTGAAGTTAAAACTTCTTAACCTTGATTGACCTCCTTTTCTCTAGATCTATCAGCAAGATTGTTATTTTGGCTTTATCCTTGGTAAAGGACTGTACTCATGATCCAATGAAATTGCTTATTCAGACATAGATGAAATCATAGTCTTAGAAAACGTTGATCAATCTCATGAGTTGCATACACAATATAAAATCAAAATAATATCATATAATTAATTAGCCAATGTATATGAAGGAAAAAGAGCATACCCTTTCAATTATGGAGGAAGAAGAGAAGCTTGAATAAGGATTGAAAGCATTGCTTTTCTCATTTCAACATAAAATTGCAAAGACATCTCTTTCTATTGACTGATGTGGAAGATGATACATAATATAACTTTTTTTATGTTAAATGGATATGTAATGATTTATCATAATCACTGATGTGCTTGCTGGAGTAGCTCAGTTGGTTAGAGCGTGTGGCTGTTAACCACGAGGTCAGAGGTTCAAGCCCTCTTTCTAGCGATTCTAATTTTTTCTTCCATGTTGTGGATACTGGTTTCTATGACCATCACTTGTTATTTTCTTTTCCTTATTTTTAATTTCTTTCTCATGCTCTAATAACCATGTGCATACTGGTTTCTATTTCAATGCTTATGACTATCGTTAGTTAGTTGATGGACAATAGGGAGCTAAACTCATGTAAAGAGTAGTTTCTTACATTGATTCTCATGCTTTGATAACCATGTTGTGCATACTGGTTTTATTTCAATGCTTATGACCATTAAAAGTTAGTTGATGGACAATATGGAGCTAAACTTATGTAAAGACTAGTTTCTTACTTGGTGATAGGGTGTTCATTCTATTTCTGGTGTACTCTTTTCTCGGTCAATATACGTTTTGCAGCTAAAGTCATCGAGTTGGAAAACCGAAAGACATTGATCATTGTGTAATTCAAGAAGTTTCTATGGAGAAAAAGATGGATCTTAGATATGAACCAACAACCACAGCCTCTGAAGTATGTTCTAACTTCAACATAAGCTGTAGTTTTCCAAAGCTGCATTTTCATTTCCTATGACCAGATGATGCCATAAGTATTCCAACAGCTATAATGAACATGAACAACATGCCGAACAGCAATATATATGTCCTTCGTGACGATCTTCGGTACTCACCGAATAAAACCACTCCCCAAAATGTGCTCACAAGAGGAAGTGCCTGAAACCATGATCAAAGATTTCACATATGCTGGCGAATAGACAACTTAAGCATTCTTATTCAATGGAAATGATCATTAAAATCAAACCTGAACAGCATCTGCTGCTGCATAGCCTGCAGCTTGGCCTCCCATGAACTGGAGACCATTCCCGAACCCACACAGAAACCCGGCCAGGAAGGCCCACCCTCGGCCATTCCAGTCCTTTAGATAGGCCTTAAAGGACGATTTGGAGACTCCCAAAGCTGGATGGTAAAGGAAGCTGATGTTTAGGACGAGAGCAATTACGAAACAGGAGACAGAGAAGTAGAAAAATGCTGTGTAGACAGCCAACTTGGGAACCCCTTGTTTCAAAGTGTGCCATTGATCGTTTGTTGCCAAGTTGAATGCCGGTGAGAAGAGGGAGAAGCAAACGCCGGCGAAGAAAGTTAAGGTCAGTCCAATGAGCATGCTCTTTCCGAACACCTGCAGAAGAGAAAAAAAGAACAAAATGAAGCCAAGACCAAATAGACTTCCCAAAAGTGAAAATGGTGAAGCTGAAACTAACTTCCCAACCTTGATTGACCTCCTTTTTTCAAGCTCTATCAAGAAGGTTGCTGTTCCGGCTTTTGCCTTGCGTATGGGACCACCCCCGTTCTCTCGATCCTTTAAAACTGCTTCTTCAGACGCCGATGAAAACACAGTCCTGGAAAACACTGATCAATCTCATGATTTGCATCAATCAAACAGGAAAAAGAATCAAAATCAAAATTTGTTTAGGTAATGTATTGGAAGGAAAACGAGCAAACCCTTTTCCAGTTTCATTATCAATTGGCCAACTGCTAAGCTTTGCTTTATAATCAGCTGCATTGGATGAGTGAACAGCTGATGCAAGACAAACAGCAACTAGGAAGCAACCAACACCGGGAAAAAGGATCTCAGCTTTGTTTATTTTGCCATCCAAGAAGTAATTCAAGGTTGTACCTGTTAGAAGCAAAGAAAATTTAATCAATAAAATCAGAAACCAAGTTCTTTTCAATGTCAATAGATTCAAATATTCAATATCTAACCTATAACAACAGTCATGCTTGATGAAATGACTTCTACAACTGATAAACCAACAAAAGCCCAAGCATATTGTGTAGAAAGGTTTCCTAAGCTGAGAACCACCCCACCAGCCATTGCGAATAAAACCGAAGACCAATTAGCCTGCATCAAGTTCCCATGAATATATTATATTCGGAATAAGTGAAGGGGTTGCTGATATTGGGATTCCAGCACCGAACTTGCTAAATACCATTTCTCTGAGTGGCTATATGAACTAAGTGGGTTAAGCACTTAGAATCTTTTCAGTTGTAGCAAATAACAGTAACCTTTTATGTTCTTTGAAATGGCAAACTAGACTAGAAGGCTTTCCAAGATAGCAACAATTCCAACTGGGAAACTCACCTGGGAAAGTTGCGTGAAGAAATTGGGCCTTTCAACCGTGCTGTCCCCTATTTGGCCAAATGTTAAAGCTATAATTACAGCAGCCAAGAGATTTGTGATTGTATAATCAAGGTAAGTGTGCTGGGGAAGGCGTCCTCGCCTCTCTAGCAGAGTGATAAGTGCAGGCCATGTACCCAGGAACAAAAGAGCTAACAGCATACACACTATGGCACCCCCTTTGCTCTCCACTACATACATGATCTTCACTCTGGAATTTCTGATACAATCCTAAAACCAAGAAAAACTTGTCATTTCAAAACATGTTCTCCAATAATCTTTTCCCAAGCTCTCCAATGGAGTCATTGAAAGATAATACAAAAAGGTATCTTTTTTAACTTTACCTTGAACCTTGGAACTAGGGAAAATAAAAGAATAGAATATGCTGAATCCAACTGGAACCATCTGTTTTATAGCTTATCTTGTTAAAGCAGATTCATTTGACTGCAACTTGTTTTAGATATTTGCACGTTTCTTCTTTCTTTCCGCCATACATAGTGGGGCAAAGTATTGCTAACTATTAAATTTATAAATATAATTTTTAAATTTATGATATCTTCATTATATCAATATATATAGAATATATATATATATACACTAATAGTTATTGTAGGGGTTGTATGGATGATCAAATTTTTATTGGTTGGTGGGTATATTTTCATGTTTCTATGATTGGAAAAATAGACGAATACACAAATGGGTGGTATTTAATGGAATCTGAATCAAAAGGGAGGATCTGATCCAGCTTGGCTATATCTGGTTTATTTTTTTAATGAATTTGATGCTTTTATTCCTTATTGAAAGGGTTTGCAGAAGATTGCGGTCCAAACTGGCTGTATTGTCCCCAAAATCAAACATGACATAACAGATATGACTGGTTATATATATGTATTTAATGTTTAAGCATACCATTAACCGACAATCACAAAGTGCTCTCTAATATTTTGCTATTTTACTAATTTAACATAAATTTTTTTGATATTTATAAAAATGACGTAGGTTCAAAAATAATTACTAAAATGATCTGAAATAAATAGTAGATTGGGGTTTTGAGAACCCAATGACCGGCACTACATAGTGTTTTAGCCCCATAATTGCTTGATGATTGTGTCAGACTTTAAAATATTAAATTTTTTTTATTTTGGGAATCCAATGGCCGACTTAGGGTATTTTTTTTAAAAAATCATATTATACTGGTATACAAAAATATTAGTATTTTAAAAAAAAAAATTTTGGTACTGACCAGTAGATGGTTGGCATCAGGTTTTTTTTTCGTGTCCCAATAAATTTTTTTTTTTACTTTGTTACACTAATGGCCGGCACTAATTAAAATTAAATTTCTTTTAGGTGCTACCTATGTAATGGCTGGCATCAGGTACTTTTTTCATATCCCAATGCAAAATTCTTTTTGGAACACTGATGGCCGGTACTAGTTAATTTTTTTAAATTTTTTTTATTTTTAGATGCTGGTCTTTTAGCTCCCAATGCAATTTTTTTTTGGAACACTGATAGTTGGCAGTAGGATATTTAAAAAACACAATTTTTTTTGGGTGCTGGTCATATCATGGCCAGCACTAAGGACCTTTTTTGCCTCCTAATGCAAATTTTTTTCTTTGGGACACTGATGGTCGCCACCACCTTTTTCGGGTACTGATTTTTTTTTTTTGGTTTTGGGACAGCGATGGTCGGCACCAACTTTATCACATTAAAAAAATATTTTTTCTTATTTTGGAACACAGATGACCGACACCAAACCTTATATATAATGGGTAGTTTGAGTTCTGATAGTGTAAATGGATGATAAAATATTTTTTTGAGAGAGCCATCAAAATGAGAGTGTTTTGTAGTATATCATTAAAAGAGTTTTTTTGTAGTGGATTGTAGATGAGAGTTTTTCGTAGTGTACAACAGAGTTTCGAGGTTGAATTATATACTGTCATGTTTTAACGGAGTTGAATTATATATTGTCATATCCACCTCAAAGGTTATGCCATTAAGGGTTGTATAACTTTCTGCGCCATAGATGGCTAACCGAGATGTCCAACACAGATGGACATTATCTATGGTGTAATAGCGTTTATTCCGCAACTTATAAGTGGGGTACTGATGCAACGTAGACTTGATTCAAGCAGAATACGATTAATTGTGAAGAAACTACTATTCAAAATAATTGTATTATTTCTTTAGAATGTTTTTAGTTTTTCATATCTATAAATTTAATGTTGTTATTTAGGATTTAAGGTATCATTTTTATATTTTCGTGTATTAATTTCTTAGAATGTTTGTATTTTTTTATATCTGTAAATTTAATATAGTTGTTTATGATTTAAGGTTTCATTTTTATATTTTCATGTATTAATTTCTTAGAATATTTGTATTTTTTTTGTATTTGTAAATTTAATTTAATCCGTATTATATGTAGTTTGAATTTAAAATTTTCGTGTATTAAATTTTCTTATCTGTTTGTAGTTTGTTGGGTGTTTAAATTTAATTTTCTGCGTATTATTTTTGTTTGAATTATATATTTTTGTATTAATATTGTAGAATGTTTGTATTTTATTGTGTCTGTAAATTTAATTTGTCGTGTACTATTACTTATTCCAATTATATAATTTTTATTAAATATTTTGAAGTCATTTATTCAAAAAAATAATTATTTTAGAGAAATTAAATTAATATTAAAAAAAGAATAATTAAAAAATAAAGTAAATATTTATAGATAAAAATTACAATTGACGTGATCTCGGAGACGTCCTCGGCGCTGGCTTGTAATAGTCCGGAGGCCTCCGTCGGCGATGCCGTGCGCCTTGTTGAGGCGTTTGATAATTGCTTGGTTCGACCTCCTGTGTACTTAGAAGAGTAGTATAATCATATACACCATAATTGAGAGTTAATGGGTATTGTGTGACCGGAGGTGCTGATGGAAAAATATCCTTGGTGGTAGGTGTACGTACTTTCGGATCGAGCTCCGGGTGGCATGAGGATGATCCGGACCGTATCGAATGTTGAGGCTCGGGGTCGTCACCAAAAATATCCTCAAAAGATGGAGGAAATTGAGGCTCGGGCTTGGGCTTCAGGTGGTGTGATGACGAGCCGGATGCTTCATATTAGGTCTCGGGATCGAAGTTCGAGATAGAATCAGTTTCGGTGTTCTCGAATGGTGGAACCCGGTTACAGCGCAGATTCCGGTTGCGTGTCTTTTTGGGTCAACATGTAACGACCTTGGAATATAAAGGGCTTCCCGTGTGCCATATACCATGTTGCGTACTTGCGAGTAGAAGCGAACCCTCCCTCTAAGACATACAAGGAAGGGAACCTCGAATGTCGATCATTCCATAGAAAGATATACGATTTATGTTTTTCTGCCCAATTTAAAGCGTCCTGAACCGAACCCATTTTGTCCATTTCGTGGACTTCTATGATGTCGACGGGAGGGTTCGGGATAAGTTGTGCTCAACCAAACTGCCTCAATACCTGACCTTCATCGTGCCACTCCATATGAAAATGAATTAACGATACATTTGACACGAACAGCTGTTGCTGCTCGATAACCCATGATGGTATGAGCGCTGCGATGTCTTCCTCAACATATGACATCTATAGAAACTGCATAATATAGACAACACGTTATTAGTTAATTTTTTCTTGTGCAATTATTGTATTTAAAAAAGAAATATTCGAAATCATATTTTATGCCATCCCCAGAATGTGTCTTTATCATCATACGGTACATAGGTACAGTGAACGATCGTCTGATTCCCAGTATAATTGCCCATTTAAAAAAATGAATAAATTATCAGATTATTTTTTCCATGCAAAAAATGAGTATACTATACTATACAATTAAAAAATAGATGGAAAACTTGAATTATATATTTACCTATTAACGAGTGGCCACACATACGATTAGTGGCTCACTGATGTTAGAAATGGCATTCGGTATAACGCCCAAGACTGCAGTAGAAGGCAACAACCGCCCATTGTTTTCGTAGACGGCTTTGTCGCTTGACAAAGCTCGTAATATAAGCATGCCAACACTGCAGAGCCCCAACTAAATCTTCCAGCAAGCTCGAAATCCTCTAATAAGGGGAGATACATTATTGGGACTTTATTTTGGTTGACATTCGGCAATAGTATCCCACCTATAAGTTGCAGAATGAACGCTCTTGCAGCATAGATAATGTCCATTTGCGTTGGATTGCTTGGAAGATGCTGGAAGTTTTCTTTTAACTAAGTAAATTTAATATAGGTTAATCGTCATTCCTCGTTATTGGGGGGGGCACCCTTCCAAGTAACCGCTCACAAGTGCCCCACGGATCGGGCACTTTTCCAAGCCCAGTCACTGCTTCCCCGTTTATAGACAGCCCTAGTTGGACTGCTACGTCTTGCAGTGTTATAGTTACCTCCCCACACGGGAGGTGGAAGTATGTGTCTTCGGGCACCATCTTTCAACTAAAGCCGATATTAAATCTGCCCGTAGCTCAGATATCTGAATTACGTGGCTACTCCAAAACTCGCGACATTTGAATACAGCAAAACTCTTCGATCATGAAAATAACTGGGATCATGCAACTGGGGTCTCACAATTCGGTACAGATCCTGCGTTTGTAGTATATATAGAATATTATATTTCTCGTTTAAAAAAGAATTTAAATGAATATTTAAAATTAAATGAGATTTTTTTTCACGTTTACCTTTTGCATATAGGCTACAATGTGGTTGTTGTCATTTAAAATAATATTAGGATTAGGATTTGTGGAGTGATCGATGGTGGTCGGCGTGGTTGACGGTAAACGATGGTTGTCGGAGGTGTTTGGAAGTGATCGGTGGTCATTGGTTGGTGTAGGATGCTAACGGTCAATAGTGTGCAGCAGTTATTGGCGGTGGTCGGCAATTATAGGTTGAAGTATCTCATTTATAGTAGGGGACCATAGTAGCTGGGTAGGGGCAAAATTAAAAAAAAGAAAAAAATTGTGTTAACTATTACCAGGCATTGGAAGGCCAAATTGGCCTTGGCCAATGGCACAGGCCTGACGCAGGACTGGGCTAACAAGTCCTTTCAAATTATTTTTTCATTTCATTTATATTTCATTTGCATTTCATTTTTCCCTGTTCATTTCATTTATATTTTCATTTCATTTCATTTCGTTTACATTTCCATTTCATTTAAATTATTTTTTTCCATTTAAATTTAATTATTTCTCATTTCAAAATTTTTATTTTCATTTTAGTATTTGTTTTCATTTAAATTTATAATTTATTTTAATTTAAACTTTCATTCCATTTCATAATCATCATTTCATTTTATATTCATTTAACATTTCATTTAATTTCATATTCATTACAAATTACATTTCATTTAATTTCATATTCGTATTTCATTTAACATTTCATTTCATTAATTTTTTTCATTTAAAATTATTTTTTCCTAATACACAATATTTTTTTTTCATATTAATCACAAGTAGTCTCATTTCAATTTATCTTTTTTCAATTCAATTTTTTTTCATATTTTTTCATATTAATTAGAAGTAGTCTCAATATTAAGGTCATTTAAAATTTTTCATATTTTAATATTATTCCATTACAAAATTTTAAATTTCATTTAAAATAAAAAATTTATCATTTTATTTTTTTGAGATTTTTTTAAGGTTTTTTAGGCCTGAAATAATGGGTCAAATCCTAGGAGTAGGCCTACCGGTGCCAGCCAACCTCTCCCCATTTCTCAGGCCTGGCGTAGGCCTGACCCAAGCCTGCCTAACATGTCATTTCACCTTTTTTTTCTCGTTGGTGCCACCCAATGATAACCCATTTCTCAAGTCCGGTGTAAGGTTGACACAAGCCTGCCTAACATGTCATTTCACATTTTTTTTTTTGTTTTTTCATTTCATTTCTATTTCAATTCCATTTAAATTGAATTTCTATTTCATTTCATTTGAATTTCCATTTCATTTCATTTTCATTTCCATTTATTTAAATTATATTTTTTTTTCCATTTAAATTTAATTTTTTTCTCATTTCATTTAATTTATCTATCTTCCCTTTTTAATTTAATTTTTTTCTCATTTCATTTATATTTTTTTCTCATTTCATTTAAATTTAATTTTTTTCTCATTTCATTTAAATTATCTTTTTTACATTTAAAATTAATTTTTTCTCATTTCATTTAAATTATCTTTGTTTCCATTTTAATTTAATTTTTTTTCTCATTTCATTTAAATTATCTATCTTCCCTTTTTCATTTATTTTTTTTCTCATTTCATTTAAATTATCTTTTCCATGTAAATTTAATTTTTTTCTTATTTCATTTAAATTATCTTTTTTTTCTCCATTTAAATTTAGTTTCTTCCTTATTTCATTTAAATTATCTTTCTTTCCATTTAAATTTAATTTTTTTCTCATTTCATTTAAATTTAATTTTTTTCTCTTTTCATTTAAATTATCTTTCTTTCCATTTTAATTTACATTTTTCTCATATTAATTCTTCTCTTATTGTTATTTATTTCATTTTAATGTTTTTTAAATTAAATATGTATGTATATTGTATTATATTTAATCAAGTGTATAATTTGAATAAAGTATATAATTTATCTAATTTTTCATATTTTTACAATGCTTTTACAAGAACATGTGCTCAATAATATATCATTCGTCATCTTCGAGTCCAGCGTTACGAGACGATTGACCGGAAACATAGACACGATGTGGGCATGTTGATCAGTTGTGTCCGGATGTTCAACACATAGTGCACAGTTTGGGTTTGGCCGTCTTCCTGACATCCATGTCATTTCGAATTCTCATCGATGGTCGATCTTTAGGATGTTTACGGAGACTACGGTCAGGCACCATCTCGAAAGCAGGCGATGGAACTTTCCAGTTTGAGATATCAGGCATTACAGGAAATTCGTTCCCCCATATACGTAATGTGCGCTTCAACGTGTAGATCTCGTCTATAAATTGTTCAACATTTAAGTTTGCTCTCGCACACGCTGTATGAACATGCACACATGGCTATCGAAGAGTCTAAAATATCTCGAACTTGCATTGCCTGTTTCGCAGATCAACTGCGTACAACCTAGGTGGAAGACCCGAATGACGATCGATGTACTCTTGAACTCGGAAAGTCTCCAAGTCGCACGAATACAATTCTACGTTCATTTTTTGTGCCCTTTGACTATTTACTGCCATGGCCTTTCAGACGGCCTTAACGTACACGTGCCTGATCTCGATCTGCTTAGCTTGTCTCAATCCCATCCTAGGCATCAATGTGGCCAACCTATAGAATGTTTCCGAGAAAATAGCAGAAATTGGTAGATGACGTGTGCGCCTCAATACAGAATTGACCGCCTCTACCAGGTTGGTTGTCATCTGCCCATACCGAGACCCTTCATCATAACTTTGAATCCATTACCAGTTCTCCATGCTACCCAACCATGTCCAGAGATCTGTTGGTAAAGATGACATCTGAGATTCAAGCCTCGAGAACCTCTGCCTGAATCTTCACAGTTCTAACTCATGAGTTGCATATTTAATTTGAAATCAGTATTTTAAAAACTTATAGGCTGAAAAAATTTGAAAAGTAATTTTTGAAATAAATAAAAACAAAATTTTTTTACCCATGTTCATGAGTTCTTTTTCCCAATCTTTATTCTTATAATCTCTGTGGAAGTTTGCCGCGATGTGTCAGATGCAATAAACAGACCTCCATGGAACCCTAGATCGCCTTATCGCAGTAAGTAGTCCTTTTGATCTATCTGATATAAGGAAAATGTTGTCTTCTTTGACAACGTGCCTCCGTAGATTTCTGAGGAAAAATTCTCACTACTCGAAGCACTCACACCCCCTGATGGTAAAAGCAATCGGAAGTACATTTCGGTTACCATCTTGTGCAGCAGTAATCAAGAGTATTTGCGTGTATTTGTCGTACAACCATGTCCCGTCCACCTGTACCATCAGTTTGCAGTGAGGGAAGGCCCTAACACATGGCTCGAACGTCCAAAACAATCAGTGAAAAACTCATTTCCCCGATTGTATCACCCCATCTGGGCATTTATACAGCATTGTTTACAAATAAGTCACTGTCCTAGGCACATACTCCTGCATCTCGGCTATCCACCCTTGAAGCTCGTTGTATGACGCATCCCAGTCACCATACAACTCTCGTATCACCATTTGCTTTGCCCACCCTGCCTTTTGGTATGACACTTTATACTCGAATCGAGCTTTGATGTCCGTAATAAGGACCGATACCTGAATGGTGGGTGACTCTTTCACCAAAGGGATGATGCGGTTGCATATAGTTTTTGCATCTAACTTTCTATGGTCTTGCGACATACAAGTAGACGTGCATGTGTGTGGACCTTCTAGTTTCCTTATCATCCATGTAACACCCCTTACCCGTGTCCTACGCCGGCATAGGGTACAAGGCATTACCAGACTTAAATACAATCAATCATGTAAAACCGACCATAAAATTTCATTCTATTTAAAAAATTTCATACATATGCTTATCGTCAGTTATATAGGCCTACGGGGCCCAAAACATACAATCAGGGTGGTTCGGGACCAAACCATAAACATATGATACTTTTGCAACACTTAGAAAATTTTCACACTTTGGAGAGTCACACGCCCGTGTGGGTTGGCCGTGTGGGTTTCACACGCCCGTGTATTCAGCCCGTGTAACTCTTTGTTTATGACGTCAACAAACATTTAGAGTCACATGACCAAGTCACACACCCGTATGCTAAGGCCGTGTCCCCCACACGGCTGAGACACACGGCCGTGTCTTTGCCCGTGTGGTCAATACTTAGGCTATTTTCCAAGCCTTTATGTTACCCTTAAACCTTCACATCTTTATACACTCTGAGGACACATATCATGACATCATTTTAATGATTTAGCATCTCATTTTAAGGCACATTCATAATATTAACTCCAACCATATATGGCCAACAAGCATAATCACACCACCTCATCACAAGCATTAGAACATAGCATAGATAGATAGGTTCACAAACCATAATCAAAATAAGACACACCTCTTGGCCATATACAAACAACTCAATATAAGCCAATACATTTGACTAATCATAATAACACATAACATAAAGATAAGTCCCTATACATTCCACTCACTTAAATACGTTTAACATATATCAATATTACAAAGGTGATGGCTTGATAGTGTGATGCTGCCTCTGTAACACCCCTAGCCCGTGTCCGATCGCCGGTATAGGCTATGAGGTATTACCAAGCTAAACATTTAATTTCAATCACATAATCTACCCACACAAGTATAAATCAAACTGAATACATACAGATTTAAAAGTCATAAGTGCCATTTTCATACGGCCAAGATATTTACAATTTCAAAACATATTTTTTTGTCAATAGTCCAACCTATACATGCCATATCGAGTCCAAAATATAACTGTACCAAAAAGATCGATAGTATGAAGAACTGCTGACGATCCCCGAGTCGATAGCCAAAATCAACAATCTATAAAACAAAGAAATAAGAAATAGAGTAAGCTTTCGAGGCTTAGTAAGTTTTAAGCAATTCATACTATTAAGGCTTATCATTAAAATTGAACATTGAGTATCACAAAACTTGTATTCTAATTGTAATTCACTTGACCAAATATACACCAGTACATTAGTTACAAAACCCCTTGGCCGAATATGTATGTATGTATACACAAGACTTCTTGCACATATTTCACTATTTACATAGATTATACTAATACCTTTAATCACATTATTTCATATGGTGACTTACATTAACCCATTATATTATTATCTTATCCTCAAATACCGAATTCATTCACACATATATATATATTTCGTGCCTTGATGCTATTAAATCACTTAAAAAAAAATCAATTCAAATATAAGCTCATAACATGAACCTTAACATGTAAAACATATAATACTTATGCAACGATGTTTACCACTGATATGAAATCTTATTTAACTTACTGGCATAGGTTCTGTCAAATCTTAGAGCTCGGAATACATTACTAGCGTAAGCTTGCGGGTCTTTAACCCAGATATTTTTCCAGCACGTAGCCTGCGGACCTCAAGTCCGGATATATTTCTAGCATATAGCCTGCGGACCTTATGTCCGGATATTTTTCCAGCATATAGCCTGCGGACCTCATGTCCTGATATTTTCAATCTCATACACATTTGATCATAACACATGTCAGACACCTTATCACTTAATAGTCGTATATTACATTCGAATATAAACTTGATACGCACATTATCATTCACATTTCAGCTCAATGGTTATATCTCATATCACTCATTCTATTCATCATTTAATCTTAAATTCAAAGTGGCCATCAAACTATAAGTCATATACATGCATTATCTATTATACATCTTAATTCAAGTGCAAGCCAAAGATCACAATTTACCTACTATACTCTTATAGTGGCATCGTCAATTATATACTAAAGGAAACTACTTAAAACTTACCTCGGATATATTTGAGCGGTTATAAATGGCTACTCTTACTTTCTCTTTTCCCTTATTCAAATTGCCCCCTATGCTCTTTCAAACTTTAATTCAACAAATTTTAAACTAATCATTAATCGACTATTCAAATATTATTTTTAGAATATAATACATATATATTCGACTTTAACACATACAGATTATTGTAAGCTTATAAGAAATCAATAAGCAATTCATTAGCAAATTTTTATCAATGTTTACAATATAATCACAATTTCACTATAAGCTGACTTCCTGAGCAATAGTCACTAAATTATTTATAACTAGAGCTACGAAACTCCAAATCAATTGCTGTAAATTTTTCTTGAAAACAGACTCATTTATCTTTTGTTCATAAAATTTTCATAATTTTTAGTTTAGCCAATCAATACCATATTTTTCCTAAATTTTCCCTTGTTTCATTGTTTGACTCATTTGACCACTCTTCACTACAAAATAAATTTCTCATTGTACAGAATTAAAAACATGTCCTTGTTTATTTCATTTGAAACTAGACTCATTAAGGAGTCTAAGCATATAAATTTCATCATTTTAATATTTTAATATGTTTTATAGTGATTTTATAAATACAGAACAGGGGATCTAGAAGTCATTTTGACTCTGTCCAACATTACTTCAATTATCTCATTATCAGCAATTCTTTTGCTTTTATAGTTTCTTTTATAAGAAACTAGACTCATCAAGCTTTAATTACATAATTTATTCAGCTTATAACTCAACTCCCACAATTTATAGTGATTTTCCAAATTCACTTTACTGCTGCTATTCCAAAGAGATTATTACCAATTCACTCTTTCACACATTCTTTGTATACATATTATTTAAACATGTATATCACCAAATTAATTTCATCATATATATTTCTATAATTTCACTTAAGCATAATGTCAATACAACGCATCGTGCTCAAATCATTATTCAAGTTCAAATTCGGCTAGCACACATATACATACTAGCAACTAAATATTAACATTGCATATCGTACCATAACCGAATGTATAACTCATCAAAATATATTTATTCATGTTCCCTTAACACATATTGGTTAACTAGTACATACATTATTCTTTGGCACATTTGATCATTAAAGCAATGACCTATTTAACTTTCAAGCATTATTATACTAACATTTCTCTCAAGGCCTAATTCATATACAACCTTTAGTACTCATTTAAACACAACATTAACCGAATATCCATCTACTAAGTGTTTTAACAAATTTTTCTTCAACTATCCACACATTCGGCAATGACATAGGTAATCTAGAAAACCTTAATTTACTAGTAATTATTCACAACACATATAGGCATCCACTCCAATCCATCACTTTAAACACAAGCATAACTCAACTATTATAAATGCTCACATTCGGCATTTTCACCAATGCACAAGCCGATTTTTTTCTATCATTCAAAATTATCTATATGAACATTTAAATTAGTTCCAACATAACCTATTTCTAATTATTCCTTAATTTATAAAGGCAATAAACATCCCCTTAAACCTCTTCCATAACCGAATACTCATTTTACTACCAAACTCAAAAATTTGACATGGGCAAGTAAGGGACTTAGTAACTAGCTTAATATATGCAAAAGAATTCAAAAACTAACATGGATTTCATACCTTAATCAAGACTAGAAGGAGTAGCCGAATGCTTGCTTCCCCCTCCCTTCTCTTCTTAGAATTTTTGGCCAAAGATATCAAAAGACGAACATTTTATTTCTTTTCTTTGTTTTATTCATTTAATTAATTTAACACATTTTTTTATTACATAAATTAAGCCATTACCATATTATATTATTATTACATAACATATATTGCTTATCATTATTATCATGGCCGGCCACTACTATCAAAGTGGGGAAATTGACATGCAAGTCCACCTTTTTGATTACATGCATTAATGGACCACTTTTAAAATTACCTATCACATTTCACAATTGTCTCACATAAGTCCTATTAAATAAATTCACATTCAAATGAATAAATTAAAGATTGAAATTTTCACACATGCATGTTCATGCACAATAAGCATAGAAAATAACGGTTAATTATTTTTATGACTCGGTTTTGTGGTCCCGAAACCACTTTCCGACTAGGGTAAATTTATGGCTGTCACAGCCTCCGACTATCTCAAATCCCGAGCTAACCTGACTACACTAAAGAAAAGGAAAGGAAGGGAGTAAGCTTTATAGCTTAGTAAGATCGTATGAAAATAATAAGCAATTTACCAACTTGCTTCTCAAGGTGATACAACCATATTTGCACTTTTACTTATGTTTAGGTCAAGCTATTTTCTCGAGTCACAATCATTAAATTATTTATATTTGGAGCTATGGAACACCAAATTAAGATCCACTAATTTTCCCAGAAACTAGAATCATATGTCTTCTTACTATAAAATTTTCAGAATTTTTGGTTCATCCAATAAGTAAAGTTTATACTTTAAAGTTACCCCTATTTCATTGTCTGACAGTTCCAATCCCTTTTCACTAAAAATTAATTATCTCATAGTACGAGACTCGATGACATTCTCATCTATTTCTCTTGAAAATAAACTCATTAAGAATTCTAAGCATATTATAACCCATAAGTATTTTTTTTTATAATTTTTAATGATTTTCTCAAATTGGAATAGGGGATTTCGAAATCATTCTGACTCTATCTCACACAAATTCAAATATCTAATAATATGAAATTCTTTTGCTTATACCGTTTCCTTTATAAGAAACTAGACTCGATAAGCTTCAATTCCATACTTTATTCAGTCTTTAACTCACTTTCTACTATTTTTGGTGTATTTTCAAAGTCAGACTGCTGCTGCTGTCCAAAACTATTTTAGTGTAAAATAATGGTAACTAAGCTTATAACACCTTTACAAACCATTTTAAACATCGTGGTAAAAATACATATTGGTACATCATAAGCATAAAACCATAATCACAAGGTCATCAATATTTCATTCTCATAGGCATAACTTACTCATTTGTATCCTTACCAAAGATGTATCATTTCATGATCGTAATAGTATTTGAGCTTCGAGTACATACCTGTACCTTTTCAACATGCTCATAACATTTCATAGTTTGTTCATAACATATAAGTGGACATAAGCACAACTTACTCATCACTATCCAATACAACTCATATAGCATATATTGAGCTCACATCTCATACGTTTCAAGTAGGTACCTGTACCACTCACAACATAGTCATAACTTCTCTCATTAAGCTTAAACTGTAAATCTCTCTGTTGAACCGTTCAGAATACTAAAGGATATTCGATGAGCCCCAAACATAGGGTAGGATGCCGATGCCATATTCCAGACATGGTCTTACATTGGCTCATACATCAAGTCGATGCCATGTCCCAGACATGGTCTTACACTGACTATAGCAATCGAGGCTGACGCCATGTCCCAGACATGGTCTTACATTAGCTCTCGTCTCAATGCCAATGCCATGTCCCAGACATAGTCTTTGTAATGCCCTAGAAATTAGGCTTAGAAAGTATTGGGCCTTGAGTTTGGGTTTGGGGAGTAGATGGCCCGAATAATCTGGATGTTCTAATTAATTAATTATTACAATTTATTATTATTATGTTTAGTTTAGTAATTAAATAAAATACGAAGGGCTTATAGTGTGGGAAAAAGTTCGGGCTTGACCCATAGCTTTAGCAAAATTCTTAAATTTTGCCTTTTAAGAGAATCTGGGCATAAGGCCTTAAAAATAAGTTGGGCAAAAACTAGGCATGAAGGAGCGCCTGGCCCAGTGGTTAGGCACGCTGGACAGTAGGAAGGAAGGCTAGGGTTCGATTCCCAGCGTGCGCAAACATGTTTTTTTTTTAGGTTACAGTTAAGATAGGGGTTAAGAAGTGTAGTGAGCATAATCCAAAGACAAGGAGTGCACTGTGGCACAAGATGGCAAAGCGACGTCTTTGGGCACACGAAGAGGCGTAGGTTCGAGTCCTGCATGGGCAAATTCTGTTTTATTTTTAAACGCCGAACAAGGCAGGTAAGGTTTATAAATAATTATGAGAAGATTGTGTCATGAAAGGAACTTCGGTGCAGTGGCAGCAGCATGCTAAGGAGACCCAGTGGTCGCAGGTTCGAATGCAGGGGACAGCGAAACTTGTTTTATTTTTTAAGTAGCCCGTGACTGAAGCGAATAAGGCTTATAGGTAAACACAGGCGTATTATAATAGGAGATGTTGTGTCGCAGCGGCAGGCAGTGTAGCTGGGTTTTTGGAGGTTGCAGGTTCGAGTCGCGTGGAAGGCGAAATTCTCTTTTATTTTTAAGCGGACCAATGCTTCAGCAGGTAAGGTTTATAATTAATTGTAAGCATATATTAGTAAAGGAGAAAGCGTGGTACAGTGGCCAGCAGCTCGGGCGAAGGCGCAAGGGTGCAAGGTAGATAGGGGTTTGGGTTTCGAGCTTCATCTCACGCATGCAAGGCTGGGATTTTTGCTGCATGTGTGGGGAAGGAGTTGGGGTCTGATCAGGACTCTTGGCAGCATATTGAAGCGGTGGAAACAGTGGACTGATCAGTTAGGAGTTTGAATGAAATTCAAACATTGAATGTGGCCAACAATCAAGGAGCAATTCGGGGAATTGGAATTGGGAAAGAATTCCTATGCCGAAAGGCACTCATTCGGCCATAGCTAATAAATGCCATATATTTTGGCCTTTAGGATTCATTTTTTTTCCTTCTTCTATTTTTTTTTCTTTTTTCCTCTCTTCATCTACTTTCTCTTCTTATTCTTTTCCTCTATAGCTGAATCTTCCTACTATTCTACTCATCTCCACTTCCTTACCATTTGTTTCTAAGTCTTTAAGCCGATTGCCATAAAAGCCAAAATCCCGAAAGCCTATTTTCCTTCTGTGCCGATTTCTCCTAGCCAAAACTCTTTGGTTCTTCTCCATATTTTTGGCTGATTCTCTCATCTTCTGAACCCCAAAATCCTGCTGACAGAATCACTGCAAAACCCTCATATTTCATCTCTTTCTTCACTGTTTTAAAAAGCTGAAAACTCCTTAGTCTTAGGGGCATAGTCGAATCTGTAGATCATTAAAAGTTCGATTTCTGCTAGGGTTTGAGGGTTAGATCTGTATCAGAATCGAATAGGAACTAAATTGGAATCATTGTTTAAAGGAATCAGTGGTAAGTTTTTGAAACTATTCACTATTACGGGATTTAGAAAAGTCGAAATCCCTAAAGGCTTAGGGAGGCTGTCGATTGGGTCTTATGACTCTAAGGGTTGTGATGGTTGTTTTGTTTTGGTGTTAGTGTGATCCTGAGGTTTCTGATCAAAGGCTTGGACAAGCGGAATGACTGGATCTTGATCTAGTCGCTGGATCCGGCAAATGTAGGATCTCTAGTGCCTGAAGTGTTAATGGCTGATTATGGTAAGGGGTTTTGTATATAAATTGCGATTGGGTTCATAGTTAACATATTAGTGATTGAATGTAGGCAACTCGTGTGTGGAACTCACCAACGAACCGTTATAAATCAGGTGTGTAACTGACACCCTCTCATAGACTAGATCGGCAAAAGCCGAAAAGCCGAAATGCCGAAAAGCTGGTATTTTTGGGAACTTGTGAGCATGCGAATGCTCGTGAGATAGATCGATTAACGTATTTGGCAAACTAATGTGATTAGACTGCAGAGTGCACGATTTCGTACATTTCGATATTTTTGGACTTAATGGGCCAAAATCGGGTTAATGGGCCACGGGCCTAATACGGTAAGAACGCTCGATAAGTGTTTCTGTTAACACGAAAATGGTAGAAATATGCATGAAAACCCTAAAATAGTTGAATTACTGGAATACCCATAAGTATGAAAAATTACCATTATACCCCTAGGGTTAATTTTGACTGAAAAGCATGATGATCTGATTCTGTATGCTGTGTGCCATGATTTGTATATCTGTTGCATAGGGACATGGGATATATTATGGAGGAAGCGTCCTGGTGGCTATGCCACAATTATCTGATCTGGTGGCTCTGCCACATTTATCTGTTCTGGTGGCTCTACCACAAATATTTGTATCTGGTGACTCTGTCACATTATCTGTTCTGGCAGCCATGCTACAAATGCTGTGGCGTGTAGCGGTTGGGTGGGTCGAGTAGTCTCCCCACAAGGTGTAAGGTTGGACGGGGGGTGCTTATGGTTGGCTTTGGGTTGGGTTTCTGCATAAACATGTAATATCTGTTCTGCTCAGTTATGGGCTTATGGGCCTCATTCTGAAATCTGTTATGGGCTAAGGCCAACTTAATCTGTTCTATGGTTTGAGCTGATTTAGACTATGGTTGGGTTATTTTACACATTGAGTTTCCAAACTCACCCCATTGTTTTCGTCCACGCAGGTAATCCCCAACCATAGTGGGCTTGGAGCTGTGAGAGATTCGGAGTGGCCACACGTTCTACAAATTTTGGTTTTCCTCTGGTGAATTGGACATCTTTTCATTTACTTTTATGATTTGGGTTTTAAGTTGTAATAAGGCCGCTTTAATTATTTTAATTATTTTAATATGTTTTTTTAGAATAGATATGATACCATCTTAATCGCTGAAACTGAATAGCTTTAGGGCGTGTTTTCAAAAATAGTAATTGATTCCAAAATATCACGACAACAAGCAAAACTTTCACAACAAAAACGTTTTCTAAAATTAATCACTTTTCGTAAAGTGGACTTAATCGAATTGGTTTCCTAAGAATATACCTTAAATTAAGGTGTGGCAATGGTCATGTATATGTCTAGGATTAGATCCGAAGGGAGCTTGGTACTTAAGTAGTCCGATGGACTCACCTCCTCTTCTCCGGTTTCCTACCTGGTGCACAGCTTCCATTCACTTTAACCAATAACGAAATTATCCTTTAAACACCAAGCAAGTCTTTCTAGATTAAAAATATAAAATGTTTTTTACGCTTCGATGTGGCACGTCGGATTCGGTCATAACGTCTAGTCCAGGTTTGGGGTGTTATAGTCTTACACTGGATCTCATAATATGGCCGATGCATGTCTCAGACATGTCTTACACTAGCATACATGTAACCTAAATGGCATGGCATGAATATCCAATCTATTCTTTTAGTTCAACCGGGAGTTTTTCTCATTAAGTCTCCTTGTACATTTCTCATAGCCCTATTTATGCATTTTATGCAAAATTAATCATTCAATGCATAATAACAATAAAGTTATTAATTTTTATGCGCAACTACTCGTTTCAATGGAATATCATATTCTATCAAATTTCCAATGTATTTAATCATCACATAAATGTTATTAACATTTGGCATCACTTTCTCATATACAATATCATCAACATATAATTCAATACAATCATAGCAAGATAGATTTCAAGTATATTAACAATAACATGGATATCATGCTTATTTAATCACATGGACTTACCTCGAATGCAATTTCAACTAATTACTCTATTTTAGTCCATAACCTCGTACTTTCTAATTTAAGCTCGAATCTCGATTTTATTGATCTATAATGATAAAATTCACTACTTTAATCATCATATTAACCAATACAGTCCATAATTTATACTTTGGCAAAAAAGACCATTTTGCCCCTAGACTTTCACAAAAATTACGATTTTATCCCTACGCTCGTAAATTGATTTTTATCGAATCTCCTCATTAATCAAGCCTAGCCAAATTTATTTTAGGCTTATAGCAACCCATAATTTCATTCATTTCACGCATTTATCACCTTTTTATCAACCTTTGCAAAAAGGTACATTTAGGTGTTTTTCGTGAAAATCCTTTCACAAAAGTTGTTTATTACACAACCATTTTATATTCTTCCTTAAAATTTCAGCAAACAACATAAATATTCACATGGCAAAACCCTAGACTTTCAACCATTTTTCAAAATAATCCCCCCATTAGCTTGTAACGCCCCAATTTTTGGGAATTCTGAAAATATTGGTAAAATTTAAATTTTTGTGTTCTGTCTGCTTGGCTTAGGTTTAATTATGTTGGTGGGCCTCTAGAAGGCCCAAGCTTAAGTTAAAACCCGGTAATTTTAATTAATTTTAACCCATAAGGAAGAGGGGTTCTGGTTAACTAGGCTTTTAAGTATTAATTGTGTAAAATACAGTACAAGGAAGCCTGTGGTGAGTTGGCTAAGTGACGCCACTAAGGAGATTTAGAGGTGGCGTGTGGATGACCAAGGAGAACTGGGGTTCAAGTCATAAGGACAGCAAAATTAAGGGAATTAATTTTTATATACAGAAAAAGGAAGTGATGGAACTCAAGTAAAAGTATGTCAGGAGGAGTTTGAGTTGCTCAGGAGATTGAGCAAGGAGAGGATAAGGGAGAGAATTTAGGAGCTGATTAGAGAGAGCAGAGTTGGCCGAATGGTGGACTCTTGAGGAGCAAGAGTTGGCCAGCCAAGGGTTTCATTAGAGGGCAACATTCGGCTAGGTCGTTTGACAGTTATAAATTCAGCAGATGGGGTAAGTTGTACCGTTTTCTGACTATTCATCCTCTACTTTTTCCTTTCTCCTCTCTTCATCTACTTTTTTTTTTCCTCTTCTTTCCTCCATAGCCGAATCTTCCTACCATCCTGTTCATCTCCATCTTTTATCAGTTGTTTCTAAACCCTTATAACCATTCGCCATAAAAGTCGAAATCCCGAAAGCCATATTTCTCTTTGTGCTGAATTCTTATAGCCAAAACCCCTTACTTCTCTTTATCATTCTTGACCGATTCTTTAGTCCTCTAAACCCCAAGTGTTTATCAAAAAAACCATTACAAATCTTCATCTTTTCTTCACTGTTACAAAAAGTCGAAAACGTATAGCCATAGGGACATAGCTGAATTTTAAAGAACACCGAAGGCTTAACTTTTGTGATCATTTGAGGGCTTAGAACGGCATTATATTTGAGTAGAAATTATTTGGGAATCATTGACTGAAGGAATCGGTGGTAAGTCTTTCAAACATTAGTCTTTCTTTCGTAGTTTAGAAAAGCCGAAACCCCTAAAGGTTAGGGAGGCTGTCGATTTGGACTTGTAGCCCTAAGGGGTTGTCGTAACTATTTTAATTTGATAATGGTGTGATTTAGAGGCTGCTGATCAAGGGCTTGGACAAGTGGAACGATTAGATCTTGATCTAGTCACTACTTTCGTCAAAGGTAGGATCACTAGTGCCTAAGGAGTGGTTGGCCGAATATGATAAGTGGTTAATATGAAGTTCATTTCGGTAGTTAGAATTAACATGGTAGTAATATAATTGTAGGTAGTTCGTGCATGGTCCTCATCAACGAAATGTCATAAAACAGGTGTGTAACTGACACCCTCTCATAGACTAGATCGGCAAAAGCTGAAAAACTGAAATGCCGAAAAGTCAGTATTTTGGGAACTTGCAAGTGTGCGAGTGCTCGTAAGATTAATATTTTAACGTGTATGATAAATTAAAGTGTTCAGACTGCAGAGTGCACGTTTCTGTGCATTTCGATGTTTTTGGGCTTAATGGGCCAAAATCAGGAAAAAGGGCCAACGGGCCCAATTCGGTAAGAACACTTGGTAAGTGTTTCTGTTAGTACGTAAATGTCTTGGATATGCATGAAAACCCTAAAAGCAGTTAAATTACTAGGATACCCCTATGTATGTAAAATTACCATTATACCCCTAGGGTTAATTTTATATGAAAAGCATGATGATCTGATTCTGTATGACCTATGCCATGATTGTATATATGTTGCATGGGGACATGGGTTATATTATGGAGGAAGCGTCCTGGTGGCTATGCCACATATATCTGTTCTGGTGGCTCTGCCACGATTATCTGTTTCTGGTGACTCTGTCACACTGTCTGTTCTGGCAGCCATGCTGCATATTTCTGTGGTGTGTAGCGGTTGGGTGGGTTGAGTAGTCTCCCCACGTGGTGAAAGGTTGGTATGGGGGTGCATATGGTTGGATATGGGTTGGGTTTACATAAGCATGTAATATCTATTCTGATCTGTCATGGGCCTATGGGCTTTATTCTGAATTCTGTTCTGGGCTAAGGCCAATTTATTCTGTTTCTGTGGTTTGAACTGATTTAGGCTATGGTTGGGTTAATTTACACACTGAGTTTCCCAAAACTCACCCCTTTTGTTTTATCCACGCAGGTGATCCCCTACCATAATGGGCTTGGAGCCGTGAGGGATTTGGAGTGGCCATATGTTTCTGCAAATTCGGTTTCTTTCTGATGAACTGGACGTCCTTTTATTTTCGTCTACGGTATTTTTGGTTTTTAAATGTAATAAGGCCGCTTAATTTTTTTTTTTTGGTTTTGATTTATATTATATTATGATGGAAATGTTTTACTTTAACTATCGAAATTGATTAGCTTTAGAGCGTTTTTTCCAAACCAATAATTGATTTCAAAATAACACGATTACGAATAAGGCTTCCGCTAAGTAAATGTTTCCAAAGATTAATCATTTCCCTAAATTGGATTTAATCAAACAGATTTCTTAAAAATAGACGT
Source organism: Gossypium anomalum (assembly GCA_025698475.1). NCBI lineage: Eukaryota > Viridiplantae > Streptophyta > Magnoliopsida > Malvales > Malvaceae > Gossypium > Gossypium anomalum. Next base: position 22,967,000 of record CM046968.1, read on the forward strand.
GATGTTAGAGTGTGGCAATGGCAGTGTGCATATCTAGGATTAGATCCGAAGGGAGCTTGGTACTTAAGCAGTCCGACGGACTCACCTCCTCTTTTTCGGTTTCCTACTTGGTGCACAACTTTCATTTACTTTAATCTATTTAAAAGGTATCTTTTAAAACACCAACTAAGTTTTTTAAACTAAGTAATACGAAATGTTTTGAACGCTTCGATGTGGCACTTCAGATCGGGTCATAACATCTAGGCCGGGTTTGGGGTGTTACATTTAGTGGTATCAGAGCCAAGTTGTAACAACTCGGCTGTGGAGTGGGTTTACAAAAACAAGGGTTTTCGGAAATAAATTTTTTATAAAGACTGTAAAACTCTGTTTTCAAAATTTGGATCTTTGGAAGGTGGCACCCAAATCTCTGGTTCAAGTCTGTAAGTATTCTGAATTTTTTTGAATATATATTCTGAATTATCTGTCCGTACTGAAACCCTACTAGAAGATAGGATGCTATTGAAACGATAGGAAAACTTGATAAGAGACTGAAACTGTAGCTAGACATCGATTCTGCGAAAACCAATTCTGAATTACTGAATCATAAAACATCTGTAATAATCACTAGAATGCTAAAATTAATGCATAAAATTCATAAACAGATAATACGATATGAGTACGCGAGCAGCTCGTGGAAAAGGCCGTGGACGAGGCTAAGGTAGTGCTCGAGTAGGAACTGCGTCTTCTGGGCAGATGCCGACAGCGGAGGCACCGGTACTACCGGCAACGGAAGTGGAGTCTCATGATCGTGGTACCGGGGATGACGCCCTATCGCAGGCTATGCTTCGAGTTCTGGATAGGGTTATCAGGACAAGTTCGGGTAACGAAATCTGAGGATCGATTTTGGAACGACTCCGGGCTAACGGAGCGGAGATCGTTAGGGGCGTATCTGGTGTAGCCCCGAATGTGGCAGAATATTGGTTGGAGGCCACAGAGTGAATTATGGATGACTCTGACTGCTCTATGGAGTAGAAGCTGAAGGGAGCCGTACCGTTGCTGCGAGATGAGGGTTATCAGTGGTGGCTCACTGTGAGAGATGGGACCCCAGCTGATAGGGTAACTTGGGAGCTGTTTAAGATGGCTTTTAAAGGGATGTATGTTGGGGCGAGTTATGTGGACGCCCGCAGGAAGGAATTCTTGAATCTGGTTCAAGAAAATAAGTCGGTTGCAGAGTACGAGGCTGAGTTTTTGAGGTTAAGTCGGTATGCTGTGGGAATAGTCGCCAGAGAGTATGAGCATAGTGTGCGCTTCGAGGATGGACTCAGAGATGAATTTAAGGTGCTGATTGCTCCACAGAGGAGCGTGATTTCGCATTCTGTAGAAAAAGCTAAGATAGTGAGAGAGGTGAAGCGTCTTCGAGAGCGAAACGTGAGAGAAGGATCGGAACCATTTTTGGAAGGATTCCGGACCTTCGGGTGGTGCAAATCGGAATGTTAAGAGAGCCAGAGTGGAGGAGCCGGTTCGAGCAGTTTTGATGAATGTTGTCAGACCACCAATCTGTGGAGACTGTGGTAAGGTACACTTGGGCGAGTGTAGGAAACGTTCTGGTGCTTGTTTCCGATGTGGATCTATGAAACATAGAGTTAAGGACTGTCCTCAGATAGTTGATCAGGTTCAGGTTACTGAACAAAGGGTTGCTCAACCCGTGAGAGGTGAACCATAACCACCGAGAGGACGTGGATAAGGTAGGAACGAAAATGGAAATAGTCGAGGTCGAGGGGTGCCTGGCAGGGGTGCCAAAAATGCTGAGGCTTGACAGCCAGCGTTGGTGTATGCAGCTCGTCGTCGTGAGGAGGGTGACGCACCTGACGTAATAACTGGTACATTTTTGGTTTCTAGCATGCCGTATACTGCTTTGGTGGATATTGGATCTACTCATTCCTATGTTGCATGTGCCATATCTGGGTCGTTGGGTGTGCGCTCTGAGAAGATTGTGAGTGGGGTATCTTTACTAAGTCCTTTGGGTCACTCGGTTAGGGTAGACAAACTATATAGGGATGTACCCTTAGAAGCTCAAGGTAGGATTTTTCCTGGAGATCTGATGGAGTTGCCGTTCGGAGAGTTTGATCTCATTCTGGGAATGGACTGGCTTGTTAAGCATAAGGCGACTTTGGATTGTGCTGCTAAGCGAATGGTGCTAAGGACCACGGAAGGTGATGAGGTTATAATGATAGGTGAACGAAGGGACTATTTGTCTAATGTTGTGTTAGCTTTGAGAGCCGAAAAGTGGATTCGGAAAGGTTGTGAGGCCTATTTGGCATTTGTAAGTCAGTCGGAAGAGGAGGGGCTGACAGTGGATAAGGTTAGGACCGTAAAAGAGTTCCAAGATATTTTTCCGGAGGAGCTTCTGGGATTGCCTCTAAATCGAGAGGTCGAGTTTGGAATCGACTTGCTACAGGGAACGGCGCCAGTGTCTATGGCACCGTATAGGATGGCACCGAATGAGTTGGTAGAGCTGAAAGCTCAAATTCAAGAGTTGTTGGATAGGGGCTTCATTAGGCCAAGCGTGTCTCCATGGGGAGCACCGGTGCTATTCGTGAAGAAGAAGGATGGGACGATGCAGATGTGTATTAATTATCGCCAGTTGAACAAACTGACGATTAAGAATAAGCATCCACTGCTAAGAATTGACGACCTGTTTGACCAGCTTAGAGGAGCTTCTGTATTTTTCAAGATCGACCTTCGATTTGGATATCATCAGTTAAGGGTCAAAGAGGCAGATATTCATAATACGGCATTCAGGACTCGGTATGGTCATTACGAGTTTTTGGTTATGCCATTTGGACTGACAAATGCTCCTGCAGCATTTATGGATCTGATGAATCATGTGTTCCAACCATTTTTAGATCGGTTCGTAGTCGTCTTTATTGACGATATCCTGGTATATTCTGAAACGGAAGCAAAACATGATGAGCATCTTCGCATTGTGCTGCAAGTGTTAAGGGAGAAGGAACTCTATGCGAAGTTTAGCAAGTGTGAATTCTGGCTGAGGGAGGTAACCTTCTTAGGACATGTGGTCTCTGCTGAGGGGATTAAGGTGGACCCTCGTAAGATTGAAGCAATTCTGGAATGGAAGTCACCTAGGTTGGTGTCAGAAATTTGAAGTTTTCTAGGCTTGGCAGGATACTATAGAAGGTTTGTGGAAGGTTTTTCTGTGATGGCAGCACTTCTGACGAAACTCATAAGGAAAGGAGTACAGTTTGTGTGGATTGAGGAGCAGCAGGAAGCTTTTGAGAAGTTGAAGAAAGTTCTGACTAAAGCACCTGTGTTAATTCAACCAGAGTCTGGGAAGGATTTTACTGTGTACAGTGATGCGTCACACGTAGGTTTGGGTTGTGTGTTGATGCAAGAGGGTAAGGTGGTTGCTTATGTATCATGACAGCTTAAGCCTCACGAAGGGAACTATCCTACTCATGATTTGGAGTTGGCAGCAGTGATCTTTACACTTAAGATTTGGAGACATTACTTATACGGAGAGAGGTGTATTATATACACAGACCATAAGAGTCTTAAGTATTTACTGACTTAGAAGGAGCTGAACCTTAGGCAAAGGAGATGGATTGAGTTGCTTAAGATTATGACTGTTCGATCGAGTATCACCCAGGCAAGGCTAATGTGGTAGCCGATGCTCTAAGTCGTAGAGCTGTATCTGATCTGAGAGTAATGTTTGCTCGCCTAAGTCTGTATGATGATGGTAGTCTGTTGGCTGAATTACAAGGCCAATCTGGGTGGATCAGATTAAGGAAAAGCAGTTGAGAGATGAGTCTTTGGTTGCTCGTTTCCAACAAGTTAAGGACAGGGAAACTTTTAAGTTTGGGCTGAATAGTGAAGGAGTTCTGTGTTTTCGAGGAAGAATTTGCATTCCGAAGGACTCTGACTTGAGGCAGTCAATACTTAAGGAAGCTCATGGGTGACATTATGCTATGCATCCTGGAGGGAATAAGTTGTATCACGACTTGCAAGAACTGTTTTGGTGGCTTGGGCTTAAATGGGAAGTAACGAAATTCGTGGGGAAATGTCTGACATGCTAGCAAGTGAAAGCTGAGCATCAATTACCTTCTGGATTGTTGCAGCCAATAAAGATACCACTTTGGAAGTGGGAGAGGTAACCATGGACTTTGTGAGTGGGCTACTCTTGACACCATCGAAGAAAGACTCGATATGGGTGATTGTGGATAGGTTGACCAAATTGGCCCATTTCATACCTGTCCGTACTGACTTTTCACTTCAGAAGTTAGCCAAGTTGTATGTGGCAGAGATTGTGTGACTTTATGGTGTCCTAGTTTCGATTATCTCTGACCAAGATCCTTGATTCACATCTCAGTTTTGGAAAAAGTTGCATGAGGCATTGGGGAGGCGATTGAACTTTAGTACAACTTTCCATCCCCAAACTGATGGTCAGTCGGAAAGAGTTATTTAGATTCTGGAGGACATGTTGAGGGGATGTGTTATTGACTTTCGAGGTAGTTGGGAAGATTACTTGTCATTGGTAGAATTTGCGTACAATAACAGTTATCAGGCGAGTATTCAAATGGCACCATATGAAGCATTGTATGGACGAAGGTGTCGTACACCTAGTTGTTGGACCGAACTAGGAGAGCGACATGTTCTTGGACCAGTGTTGGTAGCTGATACTGAGGATAAGGTCAGAATAATTAGGGATCAGTTAAAGGAAGCTGCTGATAGGAAAAAGTCATATGCAGGTCTGAAGTGCAAGGAGATTGAGTACTCAGTAGGAGATATGGTCTTCTTAAAGTTTTCTCCTTGGAAGAAGATACTAAGGTTTGGTAAGAAGGGCAAGTTGAGTCCACGGTTCATTGGGCCCTATCAGGTTTTGAAGCGAGTAGGCCCACTGGCTTATCAGTTGGAATTGCCTCCAGAGTTAGACAGGATTCACGATGTTTTTCACGTCTCCATGTTAAGGCGTTATCATTCTGACCCTACTCATGTCGTGCCGGTTGCAGAGATTGAGGTGCAAACCGATTTGACCTTTGAGAAGGAGCCTGTACAAATATTGGATCGAAATGTTAAGGTTTTAAGAAAGAAATCTGTTCCATTAGTAAAGGTGCTTTGGCATAACCATGGCAGAGAGAAAGCTACTTGGGAGCCAGAAGAGGCGATGCAACAGCAATACCCTCATCTGTTTGGATCAGGTAAATTTCGAGGACGAAATTTCTTTAAGGAGGGTAGAGTTGTAATGCCCCAATTTTCGAGAATTCTGAAAATGTTGGCAAAATTTAAATTTTTGTGTTCTGTCTGCTTGGCTTAGGTATAATTATGTTGGTGGGCCTCTAGAAGGCCCAAGCTTAAGTTAAAACCCGGTAATTTTAATTAATTTTAACCCATAAGGAAGAGGGGTTCTGGTTAACTGGGCTTTTAAGTATTACGTGTGTAAAATAAAACACAAGGAAGCCTGTAGTGAGTTGGCTAAGTGCCGCCACTAAGGAGCTTTAGAGGTGGCGTGTGGATGACCAAGGAGAACTAGGGTTCAAGTCATAAGGATAGCAAAATTAAGGGAATTAATTTTTTTGTACAGAAAAGGGAAGTGATGGAACTTAAGTAAAAGTCTGTCAGGAGGAGTTTGAGTTGCTCAGGAGATTGAGCAAGGAGGGGATAAGGGAGAGAATTTAGGAGCTAATTAGAGAGAGTAGAGTTGGCCGAATGGTGGACTCTTGAGGAGCAAGAGTTGGCCGGCCAAGGGTTTCATTAGAGGGCAACATTCGGCTAGGTCATTTGACAGTTATAAATTCGGCAGATGGGGTAAGTTGTGCCGTTTTATGACTATTCATCCTCTACTTTTTCCTTTCTCCTCTCTTCATCTACTTTCTTTTTCCTCTTCTTTCCTCCATAGCCGAATCTTCCTACCATCCTATTCATCTCCATCTTTTATCAGTTGTTTCTAAACCCTCATAACCGTTCGCCATAAAAGCTGAAATCCAGAAAGCCATATTTCTCTTTGTGTCGAATTCTTATAGCCAAAACCCCTTACTTCTCTTCATCATTCTTGACCGATTCTTTAGTCCTCTAAACCCCAAGTGTCTATCGACAAAGCCATTACAAATCTTCATCTTTTCTTCACTGTTACAAAAAGCCGAAAACGCATAGCCATAGGGATATAGCCAAATTTTAAAGAACACTGAAGGCTCGACTTTTGTGATTATTTAAGGGCTTAGAGCGGCATCAAATTTGAGTAGAAATTATTTGGGAATCATTGACCGAAGGAATCAGTGGTAAGTCTTTCCAACATTAGTCTTTCTTTCGTAGTTTAGAAAAGTCGAAACCCCTAAAGGTTAGGGAGGCTGTCGATTGGACTTGTAGCCCTAAGGGGTTGTGGCAACTATTTTACTTTGATAATGGTGTGATTTAGAGGCTGCTGATCAAGGGCTTGGACAAGTGGAACGATCAGATCTTGATCTAGTCATTACTTTCGACAAAGGTAGGATCACTAGTGCCTAAGGAGTGGTTGGCTGAATATGGTAAGTGGTTAATATGAAGTTCATTTCGGTAGTTAGAATTAACATGGTAGTAATATAATTGTAGGTAGTTCGTGCATGGTCCTCGTTAATGAAACGTCATAAAACAGGTGTGTAACTGACACCCTCTCATACACTAGATCGGTAAAAGCCGAAAAGCTGAAATACTGAAAAGTTGGTATTTTGGGAACTTGTGAGTGTGCGAGTGCTCGTAAGATTAATATTTTGACGTGTATGATAAATTAAAGTGTTAAAACTGCAGACTGCACGTTTCTGTGCATTTCGATGTTTTTGGGCTTAATAGGCCAAAATCGGGAAAAAGGGCCAACGGGCCCAATTCGGTAAGAACACTCGGTAAGTGTTTCTGTTAGTACGTAAATGTCTTTGATATGCATGAAAAACCTAAAAGCAGTTAAATTACTAGGATACCCCTATGTATGTAAAATTACCATTATACCCCTAGGGTTAATTTTGTCTAAAAAGCATGATGATCTGGTTCTGAATGACTTATGGCATGATTGTATATATGTTGCATGGGGACATGGGTTATATTATGGAGGAAGCGTCCTGGTGGCTATGCCACAAATTATCTGTTCTGGTGGCTCTGCCACATATATATCTGATTCAGTGGCTCTGCCACGATTATCTGTTTCTGGTGACTCTGTCACACTATCTATTCTGGCAGCCATGCTGCATATTTCTGTGGTGTGTAGCGGTTGGGTGGGTCGAGTAGTCTCCCCATGTGGTGAAAGGTTGGTATGGGGCTGCATATGGTTGGATATGGGTTGGGTTTGCATAAGCATGTAATATCTGTTCTGATCTGTCATGGGCCTATGGGCTTTATTCTGAATTTTGTTCTAGGCTAAGGCCAATTTATTTTGTTTCTGTGGTTTGAACTGATTTAGGCTATGGTTGGGTTAATTTACACACTGAGTTTCCCAAAACTCACCCCCTTTGTTTTATCCACACAGGTGATCCCTAACCATAGTGGGCTTGGAGCCGTGAGGGATTCAGAGTGGCCACATGTTTCTGCAAATTCGGTTTCTGTCTGATGAACTGGACGTCCTTTTATTTTCGTCTACGGTATTTTGGGTTTTTAAATGTAATAAGGCCGTTTAATTATTTTTTTATGGTTTTGATTTATATTATATTATGATGGAAATGTTTTACTTTAACTATCGAAATTGATTGGCTTTAGAGCGCGTTTTCCAAACCAATAATTGATTTCAAAATAACACGATTACGAATAAGGCTTCCGCTAAGCAAATGTTTCCAAATATTAATCATTTCCCTAAAATGGATTTAATCAAACGAATTTATTAAAAATAGACGTGATGTTAGAGTGTGGCAATGGCGGTGTGCATGTCTAGGATTGGATCCGAAGGGAGCTTGGTACTTAAGCAGTCCGACGGACTCACCTCATCTTTTCCAGTTTCCTACCTAGTGCACAGCTTCCATTCACTTTAATCTATTTAAAAGGTATCTTTTAAAACACCAACTAAGTTTTCTAAACTAAGTAATATGAAATGTTTTGAACGCTTCGATGTGGCACGTTGGATCCGGTCATAACGTCTAGGCCAGGTTTGGGGTGTTACATAGCTAGCTCATGCTACAAGGGTTCCAAAAACATAAAAATCAACAAAAACAAACACAAATTTCACCTACAAGCAAAGGATTTAAGTTGCTGAAAATTTGAGCTTCAAAACCCTCATGTTTGCTGCCATTTTCGGTGGAAGAAGAAGAAAGATGAAAATATGACAACTTTTTTTTTCTTTTTGTTTTATTTTATTACCAAGTAAGTCACCTAATGCCACCAACCTTTGACTTTTCAAATTTTTTTGTCTCTATGGCAGACCATCACTCCCCAAATGGCCTATTTGCACTTTAAAGACCTCCAATTTTTGTTCTCTAGCTATTTAACATATTTGGGTAGTAAAACAAAACTTTTGCCCTTTATACGATTTAGTCCTTTTTTGCAATTAAGCTCACAAATGCTAAAATTAATTCACCAAAATTTTCATGCACTCATATAATCATGCTATAACACATAAAATAATATTAAAATAATTTATTAACCTCAGATTTGTGGTTTTGAAACCACTATTCCAACTAGACCCAAAATTGGGCTGTTACAATCCACATCTGTGTCCGCTGCATTAACACGACTCGAACACACCAGTTACAACCACTTGATGCTTTTCAACATTCTCTTACGTACAAAGACTGCGTCAAATTTTTTACTTTATAATCTACGCCTAACTTCAAGCTAAGTTGTTTTATAACATGTAAATAGTCTTTTTTGTTATCGAATTGTTGTCCAACAAATAACTCTTCATCGCCGAATTCATCATCAAGTAGGTGAGCCAGCACAATGTTTGTATATTCTGGGAACTCGTGTGCAAGAGTCACATCAGGATCCACGTTGGTCATGAAAGACCTTGGATTATTTCTTATAACTATACCAGGGCTCGTGCGAATGGGGGTTTGAATTTTTACCCTCCACCGGCCCTTCCTCGTCTATGTCTTCAGGGATGTCATCCAAATCGGGGTCACTAAAGTCATCGTTGGGATCACGGTGGGACTAATCATCATTATCAGACCCTTTATCACCATCTTCTATGGTGGCCAACACCTCTAGATGGATCTCTAGACGAGTACACGAGTTTGGAAAGTTATACGAACATACACTGGTGTTTGGATTTTTGGGAGTTGGCATTGATCGTCCAAAACTCGACTGATCTTCCCAGGAGACGTTAAGATAAAAATAAATTCCAGAGTGCTGGCTTGCTGAAATTTCAATTTGAATGGGATCTGGTTCAACTATCTCCGCGAACAACTCAATCGGGCTGGGATTTTCTATCTCAAGGGGGCAATAAATTGCTATCATTGTACTAGATCATCATCTTCTTCAAGCTCTATTTTGGAGAACTTGAGCGGATCAGTTGAAACTGAAAATTTGTAAAACAGTCTCAACATTTGCTTTCGCAACGGGTTGATATCTTTGTACTGATTTTTCGTTTTAAATCCGCTAGCGAAATACACTTGTTGAATCTCATTCCTATTTTTTTCTGACTTTGAAATACACAGCCTTCTTCAGTTGTATTTATCATTTCTCCATCGAAATGAACATAAACAAACAAAATTTGGGAACTCATCTTAAAAATTTTTTGCTTCATTCTCAACAAAGAAAAAACTAATATTTTTAATCTCGATTTTTAACTAATAAAGTAAAAAAAAAGTAAATAAAAACTCAAATGGAAGATAAAACACCTATATATATATATATATATGATAAATTTGGTGTTGGCCATCTACTGGCCAGCACCATTTTTTTTTTAAATTCACTTGTATAGGTGATCAGTGTCCCAAAGTAAAAAATATTGCCTTGGGATACGAAAAAAGTACCTGGTGCCAGCCAACTACTGGCTAGCACCAAAATTTTTTTTAAAGGTACTTGGTGCCGGCTATCACATGCCCAGCACCAAATTTTTTTTTAAATTTAACTAGTGCCAGCCATCAGTGTTCCAAATTTTTTTTTTTGCATTGGGAGCCGAAATTGTACTTGGTGCCAGCCATTACATGGCTTGCACCCAAATTTTTTTTTTAAATTTAACTGGTGTCGGCTATCAATGTTCCCCAAAAAAAGTACTTGGTGTCGGCTATTACATGAACAGCACCCAAAAAAAAATTTTAAAAATATTTAACTGGTGCCAGCCATCAGTATACCAAAATAAAAAAAAATTGTATTGGGACACGAAAAAGTACTGTGTGCCAATCTACTCAATGCCAACACCAATATTTTTTTACATCTCGCATTTTAGGCCATTACATGGCCAAAACCAAATTTGTTTTTTAAATACTGGTATTTTTGTATACCATTATGATACGATTTAAAAAAATTATATCTTGGTGCCGGCCATTGGGTTCTCAAAGTAAAAAAATCATTTTTTAATGCCTGACACAATCATCAGGTAATCATGAGGCCAAAACACTATGTAGTGCCAGCTATTGGGTTCCCAATACCCAAAAATACTGTTCATTTTAGGTCATTTTGGTGATTGTTTTTGAACCTGGGTCATTTTTGTAAATATCAATTTTTTTAGGTTAGATTGGTAAAATAACTCTAATATTTTAAAAGAGGACACAATACGCCATTCTCAATGATTGGAAGCAATGTTACAGGAGTAAATGAAAACCGATGATATTTAGCAGCAAGCAATGTGAATACAGACTCCTTTTTTATAAAGTAGGAATTGAACTATAAAATTTTTGGGCGATTAAAGTGTAATTTTATTTTGAGGTGTTAAAATACAATTTTTATTATTTATTAACTTTTAGTTTTATCATTTATGTCCTTTTAATCTATTTTTTCAAAACTGAATTAAAATGATCAAAATCTAAAAGGATTGAATCCGTAATAAACCAATTCAAAAAACTTAAATATTGAAGATTTAATAATAATATCAACTTTATGCTCAGCAGTGTGTGGATTATAGTGTCAAAGTGCTTTGCAGTAAGTGATAAACCATAAAATATACATATTTTTACCCCATGCTTGGCATATTTATGGATGATTTCTCCTTGATTTTATTGAATTCGATGCTCCTAATCCTTTAAATCCATGTTTTATACTCAAGAAAGCTTAGGAGAGCAAAAAGAGCGAGAAACGGGCCAAAAATGGACCAAATGGGCCTAAAACAGTGTTTCACACGGCCTAAGCAGTTCCACACGGGTGATCCAGACACCCGTTTGTGACACACGGGTACACCACACGCCCGTGTGTCATGGCCGTGTCGACACTAATCCAAGTTAGAATTGCACATGGCCTGAGCCCCTTCACACGGGCGTGGCACATGGCCGTGTCCCTATCGAGCCCAAGTCTAATTCTACTCGAAAAAGGATAATTTTGGGCATTTGAAAGTCTATATAAACACCCTAGAAGAGGATTAGGGGACACACAGAGTTGGAAGCAAAAAATACCTAAGGACAACCATTAGAATCATCTCAGAAGCAAGGGTCTACATCAAGATTTAAGATTTCCATCCAATTTCCTAGAAGCTCTTTGGGTTTCTTTATGTTTTATAGTTCTCCTTATTTTGAGATGTTTTCCATTGTTATGAACTAAATTCCCTAAATACCTAAGGGAGATGAAACCTAAGACGGATATTTACAGGAATTCGTACATAAGGACACGTGGAACTGTGTCTTGCCTAAGGAGATGAGGTAGATGATGATGATTTTGAGATAGGTAAGATAAAAGCTGAACTAAATTCCAATGAACTCTTCTCAAGACAAGCAAAATATGAGGGTATTAAGGCAAACGATGAACTTAAGCAAAAACCCTCTATTGAGAAACCTCCCAAACTGGAACTTAAACAATTGCCAAATCACTTGGAATACATATTCCTTGGAGATAATTCTACATTACCAGTGACTATTGCTTCTATCTTGCAACCCAAGGAGAAAGAGGAATTACTCCAAGTATTAAGAGAGCATAAAAATGTGATAGCTTGGAAAATTTCTATCATTAAAGGGATCAACCCCTCTTTTTGTACCCATAAAATTTGAATGGAAGATGAATATAAACCACGTGTGCAAGCTCAAAGACGACTGAACCCCAACATGAAAGAAGTTGTTAAAGCTGAGGTAATTAAACTTCTAGATGCTGGAATTATTTATCCTATTTCTGACAGTTCTTGGGTAAGTCCAGTACAGGTTATTCTTAAGAAACGGGGCATGACTGTTGTAACTAACGAGATGAACGAATTAATCCCAACAAGAACAGTCACAGGTTTGAGAGTTTGCATTGACTATAGGAAGCTGAATGATGCCACGAGAAAAGATCACTTCCCCTACTATTCATTGACCAAATGTTGGAAAGATTATCAGGGCGCATGTACTACTGCTTTTTAGATGAACTCTTTGGTTATTTTCAAATCCCAATAGCTCCTGAGGCAAGAAAAGACGACACTTACATTTTCATACGATACGTTTGCTTATCATAGAATGCCTTTTGGATTATGTAATGCTCCTACCACTTTTCAGCGCTGCATGATGGCCATTTTTGACGAACTCGTAGAAGACATCATGGAGGTATTTATGAATGATTTCTCGGTATTCGATAACTCTTTCCATCTTTGCCTTAAAAATTTAAAATGAGTTTTAATAACATGTGAGGAAATGAACCTTGTGCTTAACTGGGAGAATTTTCACTTTATGGTTCAAAAAGGCATTGTGTTAGGACATAAAATTTCTAGTAAAGGGATTGAGGTTGATAAATCTAAAATTGAAACCATTGAAAAACTACCTCCTCCTAATTCAGTTAAGGCTATTAGAAGCTTTTTAGAACATGCTGGGTTTTATAGAAGATTTATTAAAGACTTTTCTAAAATAGCTAAACCTTAAACTAAATTACTAGAAAAAGATGTGCCCTTTAATTTCAATCAGGAATGTTTAGAAGTATTTAATATTTTAAAGGATAAATTGATCAATGCTCCAATTATAATTGCACCTAATTGGAATTTGCCTTTCGAACTAATGTACGATGCAAGTGATTTTGCAGTAGGTGCAGTTTTGGGACAGCGAAGAGACAAGCATTTTCAACCTATCTATTATGCTAGCAAAACTTTGACAGCCGCACAACAAAACTACACCACCACAGAAAAAGAGTTGTTAGCTGTGGTTTTTGCATTTGATAAATTTAGGCCATATCTAATATTGTCTAGAGTTGTTGTTTATACTGACCATTCCGCTCTTCGCTACCTTTTAACTAAGACTGATGCAAAACCTCGACTCATTTGATGGATTCTATTATTGTAGGAATTTGACGAGGAGATCCAGGATAAGAAAGGAGCTGAAAATCTCGCAGCTGATCATCTTTCCAGGCTTGAAAATTCAAGTACCAAAGAGCTAGATGAAGTTGAAATAAATGATTCGTTCCCTGAAGAACAATTCTTTGCTATATCTGATTTTGAGGTACCTTGGTTTGCAGACATTGCGAATTTTTTAGCCGCTAATGTTATCCCAAAAGGGTTGACACATTAGCAAAAGAAGCAACTCTTTACTGATGTGAAAAACTACTTTTGGGAAGACCCTTTTCTTTTCTGTATATGTGCAGATCAAGTCATTAGGAGATGCGTTAAAAGGTCAGAAGCATTAAAAATCTTGGAACATTGCCACTCAGGACCGACTGGAGGACATTACAGTGGGACTAATACCGCATATAAAGCGCTTGAATCAGGTTTTTATTGGCCCACACTATTCAAAGACGCCAACAGGTATGTTGCTACTTGCTATAAATGCCAACGAACAGGTAATATCTCCAAATGTGATGAAATGCCTCAAACTTATATGCTTTCATGTGAAATATTTGACGTTTGGGGTATCAACTTTATGGGTCCATTCCTTAGTTCATTTGGGAATAAATACATCTTAGTAGCCGTCGATTATATGTCCAAATGGGTGGAAGCCCAAGCTTTACCTACTAATGATGCTAGAGTGGTAATATGATTCCTTAAGAAACTCTTCTCTCAATTTGGAACACCTAGAGCAATTATCAATGATAGGGGTACTCATTTTTGTAACGCACAATTTGATAAGACCTTTAAGAAATACGGAGTTCACCATAGAGCAACCACCCCTTACCATCCTCAAACTAGTGGACAAGTCGAAGTAGCCAACCGAGAGCTTAATCGTTTCCTAGAAAAGACAGTAGAATCAAACAGGAAGGATTAGGCGATGAAAGTAGATGATGCTTTATGGGCTTATAGAACTACTTTTAAGACCCCCATGGGAATATCCCCTTACAGACTTGTTTATGGAAAAAGTTGTTATCTACCACTTGAGTTAGAACACAAGGCATTCTAGGCTATAAAGTTTCTAAACTTTGATCTCAAACTTGCAGGTGAAAACAGGTTGATGCAGTTGAACAAGTTAGATGAATGGCAAGCTAATGCCTATGAAAATGCACGATTATACAAGAAAGCAATGAAGTGCCGCCACGATGCTCGTTTAAAGCAATGCAAGCAATTTAAAGTTGGAGATCTTGTCATTTTATACAACTCAAGGCTCAAATTGTTTCCTGGGAAACTTAAATCACGATGGTTAGGCCCTTTCGTAGTCCAAGCTGTCTTTCCATATGACACAGTAGAGGTAAGTCATCCATCACAAGGCACCTTCAAGGTAAATAGACAGTGTCTCAAACTTTATAACGACAAAAATTTTAAAGACGATAAAAAGGAGCTACGGCTCCATGAACTTCCCGAAATATACCCAAAAGCTAGAGTCAAGCTTAGACTCTAAATAAGCACTTCTCGAGAGGCAACCCGAGCACTAACCCCACTAAATAACTTAATTTGTTTTTCCTTTTTGTTTTACAATCTAACTGTAGGTATACTTGGCCCACACGGCCTCGCACACGGCTTTGTTTGAGGCCGTGGGCTCCCCACGGGAGGGAGAAACGGGAGTGGCCGTGGCCGTGCTAAAATAGGACAGATATTTTTCGCAAGACAGGATGAGACATGGGCTGCGATAACTAGCCACGGCTATGTGACAAGGCCGTGTAAACCACACGATTAGGAGAGACGGGCGTGTGCCAGACCGTGGTAAAACTGCACCTTAATTTTCAAAAATATCAGCTGTAACACCCCTAACTTGTATCCGTCGCCGGATTAAGGTTATGAGGCATTATCGATCAAAAACACAATTCCAATTATGTTTTTAATCTTCCAATCCAGTCAAAACCCATTTATTAAAAATTAATAACATAGTCAACTTTCAAACTTACATTTCAAAACATATATTATTAAGTCATTAATGAAGTCATGCATAACCATCAAATATCACAAGCTTACTCATATAATATAACCAGTCATAATATACATAAATAAAATTCCTTACGCATGCAACTTAAATAAAAATCAATTTTAAACTTGCATGCTTTGAACTTATATATGAAATGATACATCCAATCGGCACCAACCATACATTATATAATAATCAAAAATAACTTAAGTCATAGTCTAGCAAAAACCAAAATTAAACATAGATTTTTAAGCCATTTTCTCACGGCTTTATGTACAATGTGATCAATTCACAAAATCTCCCAAAATATTATCCTATACATGCCATAATGTTAACTTAGGATTAACTAAGAAGAGGTACCAAAACGTTGTAGGCTGGTGTGATGACTTCGACGACGGTCCCGAGCACACAAAACGAATTAAAGAGATCTAAATGGGAGACAAGTAAACACACCGAATGAGTATTCAACTCAGTAAGTCATAAGCAATATAATACGGATTGTAAACATAAGATTATAAGAAAAATAATGTAAGATCAACTACTACTGCCATACCGAACTATGCCATAGCTACTTAGATTATCGATCCAACCACAAGCCAAATCCTACTATCCAATCAAAAATAAAAGCAACCAAATGATTTAAATCCATTCTCAAGATATGAAACTATGATGAACTAGACGAATCCATGCATATACGTTTCATGTCTCAAATTCGATATTTCCGTTAATAGTTCTATCACTACATTCTTTTCCTGCACATATTATATTATCAATGCACTGCACACATAGTGCTAATCAAATTCGCACACTTAGTGCCATACTAAACCGCACACATAGTGCCTGGAATTTCCCTCATGTATCGCCATCCAAATCAGCACACCTAGTGCCATTCAATTCCGCACACTTAGTGCCAAAGTTGACTCATTATAGTATGGCTATTTACTTAATTCAAATAGCATACATGGCCACATTAATAAATATGAATATCACTCCAAAAGAATACCTAACAAAAGAACTTCTTTCATGATTCACTAGTATTATTTATGTACAAAACTAATCAACTTACAATTGCTTAAGGACTTACCTTGTGTTGGATGTAACGGTTCCAAATCGGCTACTCGATGATCTTCGCTTTGCCCTTGCTTGATTCCCCTCCTTTAAGTTCTTGAGAAAAATCAAAAGAAATTAACTAGTTTAATTACCTTGCTAGTTATTTATCTCCAATAATATTAATGATTACATAACACAAGAAACTCAAGGTAATATTTTTATCATTCTACCTTATACTTTTATGCTATTCGGCTATCAACCACCTAATATCACTTTATTAACAATAATCCAATCAATACTTTAATTACACTCATATATAAACACATATATATAATATATACACGGCAACCACCCTAGCTAATTACTCACATATATTTTTTAATGATTTTCACTTTATCTTACAACCATTATTGTTCAAAACATTAAAACCTTAACTAATACTTATAAAGTGTCTCAAGGTCGAATGCATTCTTACTTCCAAAATAACATAGCCTATGATATATTTCACTTCAATGTACATATTCATGAATCAAATTCAACCGTATAAGCCAATATCACCCATTTGATCAATTATAGAGAATTAAAGATAATATCACAAATATGTACCCTATATGGCCGATTATACATAATCAAATTTAACATCATTTTCATTTCATTTAACACTTAATTTAATTTTTTTTACCACATATCAAATTGACCAAATATTTCTAACTAACAAAACTCCTCATCTATTCATGCTATTATTCAAAAACACATATGTCCATTAGCTAGTTCATTCTTCACTTCCTAATATATCCATCCTAAGCCTCAACACCATCTCTTAACATCTAACCATAATAACCGTATGTACATTTTGTCACTAAATAGAGAAAATCAACATATGGGTTGGAACATTAACTTAACTATGAACTAAATTCTCATAAAAAAATTTAATAAAAATAGCATGAAATCTTACCTTAATCAACCCCTAAGTTGGCCGAATGCCTTCAAAAATTTTCTTTCCTCCCTCACTTTAGTTTCGGCTTTTGCAAGGAGAAGATGAACACTCTCTTACCTTCTTTTTTTTATTAATTTTATTTTATCAATTACCATATTAAAATTGTATTTAATTAGACTTAGTGGAGTAACATCCTTTCATGGCCGGCCACTACATGCAAAAAGGGTAAATTGACATGCAAACCCAAGCTTTCTCACCTTATTGTTATTGGATCCTTACAAATTACCTATCATCTTTTCTAAATTTCTCAACTAAGTCCTTTCAAGAAAAATTTACATTCCTAAGACTAATTTAAAACATTTAATTTTTCATACATACACTATCACACAAAAATATTTGTAATTAAAATTAAAATAACTTTTTATGACTCGGTTTTGTGGTCCCGAAACCATATTCCGACTAGGGTCTAATTAGGGTTGTCACATCAACAGAGACACAGCCTATAAATCCCCACGGCCATGCAAAGTGGCCGTGGGAGACACACGGCATTCAACATGGGCGTGCTCGAGACTGTGTGCGAACCTGTTCAAATATCAAAACGTTCAACGAAGATAAAATAAAACATGGGCTTATGTCACGGCCGTGCTCTTAGGCCGTGTGCAATACTAATTAATTAACACGGGAGTGTTGAACCTCACACGGGCTTGAGAGAAACGAAGGGAGCACTACATGGTCGTACGATGCAGCCGTGTGGACTACACGGCCTAGACACACAAGCGTGTCCGTAGGCTGTGTGCGATACTGACTTGAAACATCAACACATAAGCATAAACCAAGAACACGGGCGTGGAGAATCAAACACAGGCGTGGGAGAAGCGAACGAACGTGCACACAGTTGTGCGATGCGACCGTGCGAATCACACGGCCTGGACACACGAGTGTGTCCAAGGGCCCGTGTGCGAACCTGACTACAAAACATGAAAAATACGGGCTGAGAGCCTACCACACAGGTGTTGGCCACATCCGTGTGGCCTGAAACAGGGTTTACATGACCGTGGCCCCTAATTTAAACCCCCCAACCCATGCAACACCCCTCCACGACTGCCATGTCCTACTCCACCATGACCATAAGCACCACGACGCCGACCACCACAATAACCTCTTCGCTGGTAACTGTGGTTGTGGAACCCAACCTCTACCACCACCTTCACCTCTGTCTACATGTCACATACACATCACTTTTACTGCCTTTAAACTTGTTTCCGCTCTTTCAAGGGTTACATTCCAATTCAGGTCAGTTTCGCTTTTCTCCCTATCTTCTGATATTATGCTTATATTGTTACTAACTATCTTTGTACATTGAGGACAATGTAAATCTTAAATGTGGGGAGATCATTTATATGATCATCAGAAAATCCCTGAATTTTTATCTTGTCTTAAATAATTTTCTCATATTACTATTAGAATGAATCTTGATTTACTTATGATCTTTTACTGATATGGTTTGGACTAAATTATAGGTAATTGTGTATTAATTGTTTAAACTTTAAGAAATTAGGGAATCAAGCATGATAAGTTGACTTTTGAGAAGTAAAATTACTAAGTTATTTCTCTGAATTAAGGTATTACCTTGAAGTTTTGAATTTACAGGATTGACATCAAATACCCATAATCTTCATGAGATTTTGAGCCTTTTAAAGCATATATCTTTCTTGCTAACTAATTTTATTGGTTATGAGTGTGCCAACATTGATTTGTTATTCTAGAACTTGCTTCGATTATGCATGTCAATACGACACCTTTGATTTGATATACGAAAATGATAAAGGCAGTTCGGTTTTAACCCATTTACCTCACAAAAAGCCTACCCATATAATTTATCCCTAGTGAACTCCTTTGAGCCTTGATTATTATTTCTTGATTTTCCCCTTTATATTAACTCACAACTTAACCTCTTTTTGATTCATTAAGAATTTCTACCTTTTCATTGACACCCTTTTTATCGAGATTTAATTTGATTAATTACCTAGTTATATTCATTCATCCCAGTTGCTGAATTATTTCTTATTATGCATTTTCCATACTTATTCTTATTCTGAAAAAAATTGTACATTCATTCAGTTACATATCGTCTAAAGAGCTTGGATAAATTAAAGTCATTATATTGAGAGAAAAAGCTCACTTCATTTGTTTTGGATAGTTTAACTTCTGGCACTTGTTTGTAATTCAAAAATTGGCTTCATTCTCCTAAGTTTGGTAATTTATTTAAATTAATCTCAATTTTAGCCCCCTTTTTCAACCTTTATCCACACCTTTAACCCAATCCCCATTACAACCCTTTTAGAGACCTTTTGATTTGTGTATCATCTCATTTATAGTGGTGGGGATTTGATTTTCGTGCAAGCTTATGGTAATAACTGTTAATGGTTGACTATTGAGTGCTTAATTGTTAAACCTTAAACACTTTGAGTGATTTGAGTGAATCTTTAGTGAGGATGTCAACCCTTGTCAATTTAGAATTAAAGGAAATTACTTAGATAAAGGGGGATACATATGGTTTTATGATTAAAATGCTCAACTTGGATTGTTTGAAACTGTAATGTTCTTTTGGTTAAGGCTCTTAATGTATGATTACTTGTGGATTATTTCGAACATTATTGATAAGAGTTATAAGTTGAGAAGGATTTATTTTAAGTGTGAGTTGAGGATTTTCCTTGAGGACAAGCAAATGCTTAAGTGTGGGGATATTGGATAAACCAAAAATATACATATTTTTACCCTATGCTTGACATATTTATGGATGATTTCTCCTTGATTTTATTGCATTTGATGCTCCTAATCCTTTAAATTCATGTTTAATACTCAGGAAAGCTTAGGAGAGTAAAAAGAGCGAGAAACAGGCCAAAAATGGACCAAATGGGCCAAAAATAGTGTTTTACACGGCTTAAGCACTTCCACACGGGTGATCCACATGCCCGTGTGTGGCACACGGGTACTCCACATGCCCGTGTCGACACTAATCCAAGTCAAAATTACACACGGCCTAAGCCCCTTCCACGGGCGTGGCACACGGCCCTGTCCCTGTCGAGCTCAAGTCTAATTCTACTTGGAAAAGGCTAATTTTGGGCTATTTTGGGCATTCGAAAGTCTATATAAACACACAGAGTTGGAAGCAGAAAATACCTAAGGACAACTATCAGAATCATCTCAAAAGCAAGTATCTGCATCAAGATTAAAGATTTCCATCCAATTTCCTAGAAGTTCGTTGGGTTTCTTTATGTTTTATAGTTCTCTTTATTTTGAGATGTTTTCCATTGTTATGAACTAAATTCCCTAAATACCTAAGGGAGATGAAACCTAAGACGGATCTTATTACTATTTGAGTTATATGATAAATACTTATTCTTATTCTTAATTGTGAGTTCTAAATTCTTATTTTAATATTCTAGGGTATTAATTCAGGTTTTGATGTGCTTATTCAGTGGAGAAAAAGTCCTTGCTTAAGAGTAGATCATTCATAATTAAGTGGAGTTGCATTCTATCTTAGAGATAGGACGGCATAAATCTACCGAATTAGAGTCAAATCCAGTAAGGGAATCCATAGATCGAGTTAATGCGACAAAAGGGGTTTTAATTAAAAAGAGATTTCAATTAATCAACTTAGAGTCAGTTGTTCTTAGTCTCGAGAGAGATATTAACATAAATCAGGGATTTCTACGGAATAAGTCAAGTGAATAAATTGTCTAATTCAAGGGTAATAAGTAAAGTCTAGGTGGATTCTTTCTTGGGTATTGTCTTCTCAATCGGTTTTCCTAAGGTATTTTCCAATTTTCATCTCTGTCGTAATCTTAGTTAATTAGGTAATTAGTTTTAGTCTAAAAACACCATTTAATTATTAGCCTAGATAATAAAAAGATAGTAATTACTAGTACTTTTAGTCCTCGTGGATACGATATTTCCGATCTCACCATAACTATACTACAGTTCGATAGGTGCGCTTGCCTTAGTCGAATTTTTAGTTAGTTCATGATCATCAAGTTTTTGGTGCCGTTGCCAAGGACTAAGATATTAGGAACACTTAATTTTTATTACTTTAGCCATTATTTTTTTATTTAATTTTGTTTTTGTTTTTAGTTACTAAATATTCTTTTATTTACTTCTGACAGGTTTTCATAGTTTATAACTAGAAGAAACCCGTCGGGACCTTTACTTTTTGATAGTAAGCTCGAAAGCACAACTCGCAGAAATCAAAGAGAAATAGGGCGAAGCCTACAATACATAGAGGAAGGGCAAGAGGACGATATCCATACTACAAATGAGGAGATGGCTGTTAATCAGAATAATCCGCTACCTCCTGCGATTGCTACAAATCCAGTAGAACAGAATCTAGCTCCATGTACTCTATATGATTATGCTAAACCTAATTTAACAGGAACTGAATCGAGTATAGTTAGACCTGCTGTTGCTGTAAATAATTTTGAACTGAAACCTAACAAGATTCAAATGATACAATAGTTTGTTCAGTTTGATGGTTTGCAGGACGAGGATCCAAACACTCACTTAGTAAATTTCCTGGAATTCTGTGACACTTTTAAGATCAATGGTGTTTTTGATGATGCCATTCGCATTCGGTTATTTCCCTTTTCATTAAGGAATAAGGCTAAATAGTGGTTGAACTCGTTACCACGAGGGTCAATCACTACTTGGGAACAAATGACCAAAAAATTTCTGCTTAAATATTTCCCACCGGCTAAAACTGCTAAACTAAGGAATGATATTTCTTCTTTTGTGCAGATGAATTTAGAAACACTCTACGATGCATGGGAGAGATACAAGGATCTATTGAGAAGGTGCCCTCACCATGGATTACCCCTTTGGCTATAGGTTCAAACTTTCCATAATGGTTTGAATCCCTCGACTAGACAAATGATTGATGCAGCCACTGGTGGAACCATCAATAATAAGACACCTGAAAATGCTTATGTGTTTATAGAAGATATGTCACTGAATAATTATCAGTGGCAAGTTATGAGGACTAAGCCAACCAAAGCAGCATGCATTTTTAACATTAAATCGGTTACTATCTTGTCAAATCAGGAAGAACTCTTGAATAAAAAGATTGATGGTTTACTTGGTTCTATGCAGGTACATCCAGTAATGCAGTGCGATGCAAGTGGAGGTGGAATGGGCAATCCAGAATATCCATCTTACAGCCACAACATGGAGAACGAGCAATTGAATTATATGGGTAATAACTCTAGGCCTCAAAATAATCCTTATAGTAACACTTACAATGCTGGTTGGAGGAACCACCCAAATTTCTCATAGGGAGGCCAAGGTAACCATAGGCCACCACCCCCTCCAGGCTTTCAACAACAACCTTACCAGCAAGAGAAAAAGCCGAACCTTGAGGAGATGATGACAAAATTTATTTCAGTAGCAGAAACACATTTTTAGAACACTGAAACTGCACTTAAAAATCAGCAAGCATCAATTCAAGGACTCAAGAATCAAATACGACAGCTGGCTAAGATGATTTCAGAGAGACCCCCAAGGAGTTTACCTAGCAATAAAGAACCCAATCCAAAAGAGCATGTGAAAGCAGCTACATTAAGGAGGGGGAAGGTGTTAGCTAAATTCGAAAAGAAGCCGCCACCAGAAGCTGACAAAAAAGAAGATGAGGAGGAAAAACCCTAAAATAATGAAAAACCAGTGTTGAGGGAATATAAACCACCGATTCCATATCAACAAAGTTGAAAAAAGACCGCATGGATGCACAATTCGGTAAATTTCTTGAACTTTTTAAACAATTGCATATTAACTTACCTTTTGTTGAAGCTATCTCGCAGATGCCTACATACCCAAAATTTTTAAAGGAGCTTCTAACAAATAAAAGGAAGTTCGAAGACTTATCTACAGTGGAACTTAACGAGAAATGCTCAGCCGTACTCTAAAATAAATTGCAAACCAAATTGAAAGATTCAGGAAGTTTTACTATTCCCTACTTGATTGGTAGTTTAAATGTTGAGAAGACACTAGCTAATTTAGGCGCTAGTATTATTTTAATCCTTATAAAATGTTCAAGCAACTTGGTCTTGGGGAACTAAAACCCACTTGGATGAGTATCCTATTAGCTGATAGATCTGTTAAATATCTTAGGGGTATTAAAAGTAGATAAATTCATATTCCCTGTTGATTTTGTTGTGCTTGACATGGAAGAGGATGTTAAGGTGCCTTTAATTTTAGTTCGCGCATTTTTAGCCACTGCTAGAGATATTATTGATGTGGGTGATGGTAAACTTGTGCTTCGAGTAGGTGATGAAGAGATTATTTTTAAAATTTATGATGCCATGAGATTTTCTAGGGAATAGGATGACTCATGTTATTTTACTGACTCTATTGATCATGCTACTCAAGATTCTTTACAGGAAATCGTACATAACGACACGTTGGAGCGTGTCTTACCTAAGGAGAGGAGGTAGATGGTGATGATTCTGAGATAGGTAAGATAAAAGCTGAATTAAATTCCAATGAACTCTTCTCAAGACAAGCAAAATATGAGGGTATTGAGGCAAATGATAAACTTAAGAAAAAACCCTCTATTGAAGAACCTCCCAAACTGGAACTTAAACAATTGCCAAACCACTTGGAATACGCATTCCTTGGAGATAATTCTACATTACCAGTGATTATTGCTTCTAACTTGCAACCCAAGGAGAAAGAGGAATTACTCCAAGTATTAAGAGAGCATAAAATGTCATAGCTTGGAAAATTTCTAACATTAAAGGGATCAGCCCCTCTTTTTGCACCCATAAAATCTGAATGGAAGATGAATATAAACCATGTGTGCAAGCTCAAAGACGACTAAACCCCAACATGAAAGAATTTGTTAAAGCTGAGGTAATTAAACTTCTAGATGCAGGAATTATTTATCCTATTTCTGACAGTTCTTGGGTAAGTCCAGTACAGGTTGTTCTTAAGAAAGGGGGCATGACTGTTGTAGCCAATGAGAAGAGTGAATTAATCCCAACAAGAACAATCACAGGTTGGATAGTTTGCATTGACTATAGAAAGCTGAATGATGCCACGAGAAAAGATCACTTCCCCTTGCCATTCATTGACCAAATGCTGGAAAGATTATAAGGGCACATGTACTACTGCTTTTTAGATGGGCTCTTCCCAATAGCTCTTGAAGATCAAGAAAAGATGACATTTACATTTTCATACAGTACGTTTGCTTATTGTAGAATACCTTTTGGATTATGTAATGCTCCTGTTACTTTTCAGCGCTGCATGATGGCCATTTTTGACGAGCTCGTAGAAGACATCATGGAGGTATTTATGAATGATTTCTCGGTATTCGGTAACTCTTTCCATCTTTTCCTTAAAAATTTAAAATGAGTTTTAATAAGATGTGAGGAAACGAACCTTGTGCTTAACTGGGAAAAATGTCACTTTATGGTTTAAGAAGGCATTGTGTTAGGACATAAAATTTCTAGTAAAGGGATTGAGGTTGATAAATCTAAAATTGAAACCATTGAAAAACTACCTCCTCCTAATTCAGTTAAGGCTATTCGAAGCTTTTTAGGACATGCTGGGTTTTATAGAAGATTTATTAAAGACTTTTCTAAAATAGCTAAGCCTTTAACTAAATTACTAGAAATAGATGTGTCCTTTAATTTCGATTAGGAATGTTTAGAAGCATTTAATATTTTAAAGGATAAATTGATTAATGCTCCAATTATAATTACACCTGATTGGAATTTGCCTTTCAAACTAATGTACGATGCAAGTGATTTTGCAGTAGGTGCAGTTTTGGGATAGTGAAGAGACAATCATTTTCAACCTATCTATTATGCTAGTAAAACTTTGACAGCCGCACAACAAAACTACACCACCACGGAAAAAGAGTTGCTAGCTGTGGTTTTTGCATTCGATAAATCTAGGCCATATCTAATATTGTCTAGAGTTGTCATTTATACTGACCATTCTGCTCTTCGCTACCTTTTAACTAAGACTGATGCAAAACCTCGACTCATTCGATGGATCCTGTTATTGTAGGAATTTGACTTGGAGATCCAGGATAAGAAAGGAGCTAAAAATCTCGCAGCTGATCATCTTTCCAGGCTTGAAAATTCAAGTACCAAAGAGCTAGATGAAGTTGAAATAAATGATTCGTTCCTTGAAGAACAATTCTTTGCTAAATCTGATTTTGAGGTACATTGGTTTGCAGACGTTGCAAATTTTTTAGCCGCTAACGTTATCCCAAAAGGGTTGACACATTAGCAAAAGAAGCAATTCTTTACTGATGTGAAAAACTACCTTTGGGAAGACCCTTTTCTTTTCCGTATATGTGCAGATCAAGTCATTAGGAGATGCGTTAAAAGGTTAGAAGCATTGAAAATCTTGAAACATTGCCACTCAGGGCCGACTGGAGGACACTACAAGGGGACTAGGACCACACATAAAACGCTTGAATCAGGTTTTTATTGGCCCACACTATTCAAAGATGCCAACAGGTATGTTGCTACTTGCGATAAATGCCAACGAACAAGTAATATCTCCAAACATGATGAAATGGTTCAAACCTATATGCTTTCATGTGAAATATTTGATGTTTGGGGTATCGACTTTATGGGCCCATTCCCTAGTTCATTTAGGAATAAATACATCTTAGAAGCCGTCGATTATATGTCCAAATGGGTGGAAGCCCAAGCTTTACCTATTAACGATGCTAGAGTGGTAGTACGATTCCTTAAGAAACTCTTCTCTCAATTTGGAACACCTAGAGCAATTATCAGTGATAGGGGTACTCATTTTTGTAACGCACAATTTGATAAGACCGTTAAGAAATATAGAGTTCACCATAGAACAGCCACCCCTTACCATCCTCAAACTAGTGGACAAGTCGAAGTAGCCAACCGAGAGCTTAAACGTATCCTAGAAAAGACAGTAGAATCAAACAGAAAGGATTAGGCAATGAAAGTAGATGATGCTTTACGGGCTTATAGAACTACTTTTAAGACCCCCATAGGAACATCCCCTTACAGACTCATTTATGGAAAAAGTTGTCATCTACCACTTGAGTTAGAACACAAGGCATTCTGGGCTATAAAGTTTCTAAACTTTGATCTCAAACTTGCAGGTGAAAACAGGTTGATGCAGTTGAACAGTTAGATGAATGGCAAGCTAATGCCTATGAAAATGCACGATTATACAATGAAGCAACGAAGTGCCGCCACAATGCTCGTTTAAAGCAACGCAAGCAATTTGAAGTTGGATATCTTGTCCTGTTATACAACTCAAGGCTCAATTTTTTTCCTGGGAAACTTAAATCACGATGGTTAGGCCCTTTCGTAGTCCAAACTGTCTTTCCATATGGCACAGTAGAGGAAAGTCATCCATTACAAGGCACCTTCAAGGTAAATGGACATCGTCTCAAACTTTATAAAAGTAAAAATTTTAAACATGATAAAAAGGAGCTACGGCTCCACGAACTTCCCTAAATATACCCACAAGGTAGAGTCAAGCTTAGATTCTAAATAAGCGTTTCTCGGGAGGCAACCCGAGCACTAACCCTGCTAAATAACTTAGTTTGTTTTTTCTTTTTGTTCTACAATCTAACTGTAGGTATACTTGGCCCACACGACCTCCCACATGCCTGCGTTTGCGGTCGTGGATGCCCACGGGAGGGAGAAACGGGAGTGGCCATGGCTATGCTAAAATAGGACAGATGTTTTTCACAAGACAGGATGAGACACGGGCCATGATAACTAGCCACGGCTATGTGATAAGACCGTGTAAACCACACGGTTAAGAGACACGGGCGTGTGCCAGACGTGGTAAAACTGCACCTTGATTTTCAAAAATATCAGCAGAGACACGACCTATGATAAATCCCCATGGCCATATGAAGTGGCCGTGGGAGACACATGGCATTCAACATGGGCGTGCTCGAGACTGTGTGCGAGCCTGTTCAAATATCAAAACGTTCAACGAAGATAAAATAGAACACGGGCTCATGTCACGGTCGTGCTTTTAGGCCGTGTGCAATACTAATTGATTAACACGGGCATGTTGAACCTTACACGGGCGTGAGAGAAACGAAGGGAGCACTACATAACCGTGTGATGCAGCCATGTGGACCACACAGCCTGGACACACGAGCGTGCCTGTTGGTTGTGTGAGATACTGACTTGAAACATCAACACATAAGCACAAACCAAGAACACGGGTGTGGAGAATCAAACACGGGCATCGGAGAAGCAAACGAATATGCACACGATAGTGCGATGCGGCCGTGCGAATCACACGGCCTGGACACACGAGTGTGTCCAAGGGCCCATCTGCGAACCTGACTACGAAAACACGAAAAACACGAGCTGGAAGCCTACCACACGGGTGTTGGCCACGGCCTTGTGGCCTAAAACGGGGCTTACAAGACCGTGGCCCCCAATTTAAACCCCCAAGCCACGCAACACCCCTCCACGACTGCCATGTCCTGCTCGACCACGACCATAGCCACCACGACACCGATCACCACGATAACCTCTTCGCTGGGAACTGTGGTTGTGGAACCCAACCTCTACCACCACCTTCATCTCTATCTACATGTCACATACACATCACTTTCAATGCCTCTAAACTTGTTTCCGCTCTTTCAAGGGTTACATTCCAATTCAGGGCAGTTTCAGTTTTCTCCCTATCTTCTGATATTATGCTTATATTATTACTAACTATCTTTGTACATTGAGGAAAATGTAAATCTTAAGTATTGGGAGATCATTTATATGATCATCAGAAAATCCCTCAATTTTTATCTTGTCTCAAATAATTTTCTCATATTACTATAAGAATGAATCTTGATTTAGTTATGATCTTTTATTGATATGGTTTGAATTAAATTATAGGTAATTGTGCATTAATTATTTAAAATTTAAGACATTAGAGAATCAAGCGTGATAAGTTGACTTTTGAGAAGTAAAATTACTAAGTTATTTCTCTAAATTGAGGTATTACCTTGAAGTTTTGAATTTACAGGATTGACATCAAATACCCATAATTTTCATGAGATTTTGAGCCTTTTAAAGCATATATCTTTCTTGCTCACTAATTTTATTGGTTATGAGTATGTCAGCATTGATTTTTTATTCTAGAACTTGCTTCGATTATGCATATCGAGACCACACCTTTGATTTGATATACGAAAATGATAAAGGCACTTCGATTTTAACCCATTTACCTCACAAAAAGTTTACCCATATAATTGACCCCTAGTGAACCCCTTTGAGCCTTGACTATTATTTCTTGATTTTCCCCTTTATATTAACTCACAACTTAACCTCTTTTTGATTCATTAAGAATTTTTACCTTTTCATTGATACCATTTTTATCGAGATTTAATTTGATTAATTACCTAGTTATATTCATTCATCCCAGTTGCTGAATTATTTCTTATTATGTATTTTCCATACTTATTCTTATTCTTAAAAAAAAATTGTTACATTCATTCAGTTACATATCGTCTAAAGAGCTTGGATAAATTAAAGTTATTATATTGAGAGAAAAAGCTCACTTCATTTATTTTGGATAGTTTGACTTCTGGCACTTGTTTGTAATTCAAAAATTGGCTTCATTCTCCTAAGTTTGGTAATTTATTTAAATTAATCTTAATTTTAACCCTCTTTTTCAACCTTTATCCACACCTTTAACCCAAGCCCCATTACAACCCTTTTAAAGACCTTTTGATTTGTGTATCATCTCATTTATAGTGGTGGAGATTTGATTTTTATGCAAGCTTATTGTAATAACTGTTAATGCTTGACTATTGAGTGCTTAATTGTTAAATTTTAAACACTTTGAGTGATTCGAGTGAATCTTTAGTGAGGATGTCAACCCTTGTCAATTTGGAATTAAAGGTAATTACTTAGATAAAAGGGGATACATATGGTTTTATGATTAAAATGCTCAACTTGGATTGTTTGAAACTTTAATGTTCTTTTGGTTAAGGCTCTTAATGTATGATTACTTGAAGATTATTTCGAACATTATTGATAAGAGTTATAAGTTGAGAAGGATTTATTTTAATTGTGAGTTGAGGATTTTCCTTGAGGACAAGCAAATGCTTAAGTGTGGGGATATTTGATAAACCAAAAATATACATATTTTTACCCTATGCTTGACATATTTATGGATGATTTCTCCTTGATTTTATTGAATTCGATGCTCTTAATCCTTTAACTTCATGTTTTATACTCAGGAAAGCTTAGGAGAGCAAAAAGAGCGAGAAATGGGCCAAAAATGGACCAAATGGGCCAAAAACAGTGTTTCACATGGCCTAAGCACTTCCGCACGGGTGATCTACACGCCCGTGTGCGATACACGGGTACACCACATGCCCATGTCGACACTAATCCAAGTCAAAATTACACATGGCCTGAGCCCCTTCACACGGGCGTGGCACACGGCTGTGTCCCTGTCGAGCCCAAGTCTAATTCTACTCGGAAAAAGGCTAATTTTGGGCTATTTTGGGCATTCAAAAGTCTATATAAACACCCTAGAAGAGGATTAGGGAACACACAGAGTTGGAAGCAGAAAATACATAAGGACAACCATCAGAATCATCTCAGAAGCAAGGATCTACATCAAGATTGAAGATTTCCATCCAATTTCCTAGAAGTTCGTTGGGTTTCTTTATGTTTTATAGTTCTCCTTATTTTGAGATGTTTTCCATTGTTATGAACTAAATTCCTTAAATACCTAAGGGAGATGA
Source organism: Gossypium anomalum (assembly GCA_025698475.1). Taxonomy (NCBI): domain Eukaryota; kingdom Viridiplantae; phylum Streptophyta; class Magnoliopsida; order Malvales; family Malvaceae; genus Gossypium; species Gossypium anomalum. The sequence goes on from CM046968.1 coordinate 22,997,073, forward strand.
AACCTAAGACGGATCTTATTACTATTTGAGTTATATGATAAATACTTATTCTTATTCTAAATTGTGAGCTCTAAATTCTTGTTTTAATATTCCAGGGTATTAATTCAGGTTTTGATGTGCTTATTCAGTGGAGAAAAAGTGCTTGCTTAAGAGTAGGTCATTCATAATTAAGCGGAGTTGCATGCAATCCTAGAGATAGGACGACATAAATCTGCCAGATTAGAGTAAAATCTAGTAAGGGAATCCATAGATCGAGTTAATACGACAAAAGGGGTTTTAATTAGAAAGAGATTTCAATTAATCAACCTAGAGTCAGTTGTTCTTAATCTCGAGAGAGATATTAACATAAATCAGGGATTTCTACAGAATAAGTCAAGTGAATAAATTGTCTAATTCAAAGGTAATAAGTAAAGTCTAGGTGGATTCTTTCTTGGGTATTGTCTTCTCAATCGGTTTTCCTAAGGTATTTTCCAATTTTCATCTCTGTCATAATCTTAGTTAATTAGGTATTAATTTTAGTCTAAAAACACCATTTAACTCTTAGGCTAGATAATAAAAAGATAGTAATTACTAGTACTTTTAGTCCTCGTGGATATGATATTTCCGGTCTCACCAGAACTATACTACAGTTCGATAGGTGCGCTTGCCTTAGTCGAGTTTTTAGTTAGTTTCACGACCATCAGTAAGTCCCCAAGTCAATAGTACTTTGCGGTAAGTGTTTAAAAAGTTTGCACAATTTCTCTTTTCTGGTCCCCGTCAAAATGTTTAAAAAATTCAATATGACCCTGTAAATTATTTAATGCCCTTGATTGAGACCTGCTCAGATATAATTTCTTTTTCTTTTTCTTTCTTTTTATAGAGCTTAAACAAGCTTAAATAATTAAATTATTTAAGAATCCTATATGTAAAGGTATAACATAAAACAAAATTCAATTATTTTATTAACTGTAAGTTGTGAATTCAATTTTTATTTTTAAATTTCATATTTTTAATCTTTTTATTTTAATCATAATCAAATGGTGATAATTAAATTTATTAAATTAAATATTGTTATTTACAAAATCTTATACGACAAATATAGGATCACATGTGTACTATCATTTTATCATGTTATTTTCACATTATACTAAAAAAAATCACATTATTTTAGTTAATAAATTTAATGGTTATAGTTTGAATTAAAACTAAACCCTAACTATTAAATATGTTGAGTTAAATTATGTTATTTACAAAATCTTATGTTGACAATCATCACATATATTATGTCATCTCAATCTACTATTTCCAATTAAATACTGAAAATGAATCACGTTATTCTAGTTAATAAATTTAATGACTATTGTACCAATCAAGATTAAAGTCTCAAAATTCAAAAAATGAAAATAAAAATCTAATAGCAAAACTTTGACTTCAAAATAATTTGGCGAAACAAAAATATGTTGTAAATTCATATCTTTGGTATCTATATGTGGGTTAATATCACAATTAAGGGTTTGAAGTCAAATACTGGAGAATAGTGTTTTGACGAGGATAGGTTAACAGATGAAATCATTCGTTTCTTTCTAGAGTTATATTTGAATGATGATTTTGATAGGGGTTGGATACCAGACTTTGTTTTTTATTTTTTGAAGAATTGCCTACGGTTGTCAAAGAAGCTTTGAGTTCCAGAGTCACTAAGAAGGAGGTTAAGGCGACACTGGACTCGATGGCTCCTTTAAAGGCGCCTGGTAAGGATCTTCATGCAAGACTTTATCAAAGTCAATGGGATATTGTTGGAGAGTCGATGTTTCAAATGGTGGTTAAAGCTTTTGAAGGCAAATTGTTGGCCCTAAAGACTACTAACACTGTGTTGGTTTTACTTCCGAAGGTGCAGAGACCGGAATCCTGGAGCTAGTTTAGACTAATAACTTTGTGTTATGTGGCGTACAAGATTATAAAAAAAACTATTCTGAGGAGGCTAAAGTTCATCATGCCTCTACTGGTGGCACAAAATCAGGTGAGCTTTGTGACTGGTTGTTCTATTAAGGATAATGTTTTGATGATGCAAGAGGTGATTCATTCAATGCAAACGAATAGGAGGAGACCAAAGTAGATGACAATTAAAATTGATCTAAAAAAAGCATACGATCGGATTAGATGGGAATTTCTTAAGGAAACTTTGAGGTATGCAAGATTATTGACTCATTTAATCTTTATGGTTATGAATTGTATTACAGGCTCAACCATGAAAGTCTCATGGAATGGGGAATATATGAGCGAGTTCAAACCTTCAAGAGGGGTTCAACAAAGTGATGTTCTATCACCGTATCTGTTTGTACTCTAAATGGAAAGGTTAGGCTATTGCATTAGACATGCTATTGAGGAAGAAACATGGGAGACAATATGGTTATTTGATGATGGACCTAGTATTTCACGTCTATCTTTTGCAAACAATCTAGTTCTTTTATGTAACAAAAATGTACAAAAAGACAACATGGTGAATAACATTCTTCAGAAATTTAGGAGATGTTTGGGGCATAGAGCCAACAAATCTAAATCCCAAGTTTTCTTTTTGGAGGCGGTGGGAAATGACTTAGCAAACCAAATCACATGCACACTTGGGGTGGAACAAGTTGTGAATTTGCGTAGATATCTTGGTGTCCCAATGTTGCATAAACGAGTCACTAATGCCACATACTCATTCATAATTGAAAAGGTTCGAAAAAGGTTGAGTGGGTGGAATGCCAAGCTACTTTCTCTTGCTGGACAGGTAACACTTGCTAAATCAGTGTTATTTACCATTCCAAGCTATTTTATGCATTCAAACTTATTCCAAAAGCGGTATGCCAAGAGATTGAGAAGATTATAAGGAGGTTCATCTAGGGTGCTTTGAGTAATGACTGTAAGTGTAACACCCATAACCCGTACTCGTCGCCAAATTAGGGTTTCAGAGTATTACAATACAATTCAGAACAAATAATAACAAATAGCATTAAGTTTAAAAAATTCATAAATAATCAGATTAGAGTAAAAGATACAATTATGAACCTTAAATCAAGCCTACGAGGCCTTAAATATAGTTTAGGAACAATCAGGGACCAATTCGAAGCAAATCAGAACATTCAGGGAAAAATTGAAAATTTTCAAATCAGAGGTCATATGGTTGTGTGTCCAGACCATGTGACAGAGCCAAGACCATGTGGCTCCCACACGTCCGTGTGCTCACCTGTGTGCTCATTCGTGTGTCCACCCGTGTAACTCACTAAATTGGGTCATATGGCCATGTCGTAGGCCATGTGTCAGCCCAGTGAATTCTGCACCTAACACGCTAGGGGAGCCATGTTTGGGTTACCCATGTGTTACACACGACCGTGTGACAACTTGTGTTCCAGGCCGTGTGTGCCCAAAAAGACCCAAAATATGCTCATTACATGTCCAAATGCTTAAGTACCTAAACCAAATCTCAACGCATGATTATAAGACTTCAAAATACATTTTAATCACACCTAAGGCATGCCAAACAATCAACCAAAGGCCTAACCAATGTGTCATCAATGGCACCACATTTCAAACACTTAACATTTCACCTACCTAGAATTACATTACACAAGCCTCAACCCATTCAAAATAACTTGCATTCAATTCTAACATACATTGATTAATTCATATCAAACTTACCTTTCCCTACTTGACCACACATGCTTAAACTTGGAACTTAACATGTATACCACATTGGTTACTTATTCCACAATATCAAAAGCACAACACATACACATTACAAATACTTATGAACCAATACAATCATGACTAAATGGTCCTATTACATGTCGTATAAGCCAAGTTAAATTCAAAATTTACCAAAAAGGTCATCAGATAGTGTGATTCTTCGAGTTGATCCGATCTCCTGATTGCCACAGATATGTAATCTACAAAGAAAAAGACAAGGACACAAGTAAGCTTACATAAAGCTTAGTAAGTTCATCGATTAACGATAAAGCTTACCAAATTAAAATAATAATTCAAATAACAAGGTTACTAACAGAGTTCCTGTTAATCACAGCTTACAACAGGCGAGTAATGCTCAACAATAGTACAAATCAATTTCTCACATTTCAATAACATTCAATGATTAATAAAACATTGCCCGATGAACGATATATGGATACGAGTACATGGTTAACCATCTAGAACACACTCGATGCTCATACGAGTTAGTCCAGTCGATAACACACCTAGGCACCAAGGGCTTAGCCCGAAGGCTAATGTTTGCCCCCGTAACACATTAGATAAACACTGTAATATAACTCAATAGTCCGCAAAAAATGAAGGACCTCAGTATATTCAGTGAATAGTGGATATATAGAAACATCATCAAATAACCTATTGGCATGCCAATCATACTCTATCCTACATTCATTCGGCTTAGGGCATTTTCTCATTGATCAATGCGATAATAACTCATTAATTCAATTTCCATGTATAAACATTAATTCATTAACCAACATCCAATAACTAAGTTCATATAACAAGCATTTAAATTGTATTGAAATTAAACCGAACGAACTTACCAGATTTAATTGCAGTGATGACAAAAATATAGAGACTATTCTGCAATTTTCTCTTTTCCTCGGTTTTCCACTGGTTCTTGATCTAAAATAATAATTTCATTCACTTAGACAATTCTAACATAAAAATTAACTCATTTTATGCAATTATGTCCTTTTTTGGCATTTTTACAAAATTACCCACAATATTTTACTTTTATGTAATTTAGTCTCTAAGCCCAAAACATGCATTTAAACATTTTTATTCAAATCCAAGGTTAGATGGATATTCAAGGCCCTCACTACAGTCTATAAGTGCAATTATTTCATATCAAGTCTTTGTAATTTTATCACTTTAACAATCTAGTCCTTAAAGATTAAAATCATCAAAAACTAGTTTACAAAATAGTCATATCTAACAACCACACTCAATAATCTTCCATAAAGCTTCAAGAATAACTCAAGCTCGACAATGTCACAATCCAAAACATTTGACGGTTTTACAAATTATTCATCGGGTTAGCTAGATTAAGTTAATATGAACTCAAAAATATAAAAATCACTAAAAACGGGCATCAAAGGCTTACCCAATAGAGAACCCTAGCTAGACCGAAGCTCCCTTCTCCTTCAATAACGGTTTTTAATTTTAGGAAGTATGATGAAAGAAGATGGACTAGAAATTTCCATCATGTTTTATTTTAAATTCATTTATTAACTTAATTACTATTATTCCCTTATTATTTCCATTCAAATTCCAATAATTGTAAGCCCATTACAGTCCATTATGCGTAGTAATGGTTTAATTACCATTCAAGTACTTTAATTTATATTCCTATAACTATTTCATAACTTTAACTAATAGAAATAAACTTTCTTAACTTTTATGATTTAGTCATTTTTATTTAATTAGCTATCTAAATGATAAATTTTCTTAATCAAAATTTTAATATGACACTAATGATCTCGTAAATATTTAGGACCCCCTGGGTTTAATTGATTTCTAAATAATTTATGTTTACAAACTGGCACATCGGAATTGTGGTCCTAAAACCACTGTTTCTGACACCATTGAGAAATAGGTTATTACAGTAAGATTTCTTTGGTAGGTTGGGACAAATGTTGCATGCCGATTGATAGAGGGGGTCTTAGATTAGACATATTCATAGCGAAAATAATTTTTTTCTACTTAGGTTGGGTGTTAACTTCGTTAACAATATGGAGGTTTTCTGGGTGAAAGTGTTATGTTCTAAGTATAAGGTGGTTAACCACATTCCAAATAATACATCATCAAACTAGTGTAGTTATACTTGGAGATCAATGAGATGCATTTGGAAGGATCTCTGAAAAAATATGGTCTAGAAGGTTGTTACTAGTTGGGATGTGAAGTTTTGGAAAGATACATGGTTTAGGGACTTGAGACCACTAACTTATTGCACATTACCAAGATGAACCTTTATGGAAGCTGGGGTCTTTGCAACAGTGACCCTAGAAGGAGATTAGAATTGGAAGTATCTCATAGGTAAGTTGACATATCAAATAATTCCCCTACTTGTTGAATCAAGTCCATATTTGGAAAATGAAGGCAATGATATATGCTTTTGGAAAGCGGCTGAGTCTGGTACTTACAATGTCACACCCTCACTTGGCAAACCAATATTTTTGGAAGATTGAATTGGTGAAACCACCTAAGCCGTGAGATTTAGACTGGTTGGCATTGGCTAATTCCCTAGCAAAGTATTTTACTGAGCTTCACTAAGTTTGCGAACTCTTATTCCACAGGTGGTGAGTTTTTTTGTTTGGAGAGATCCTTATTTGGTGGATCCTTTCACTAATAAAGTGTAACACCCCTCCCCCGTCTCCATACTAGATTAGGGTTACAGGATGCTAAAACACATAATAGAACAAAGTCATGCTATATCAGTTCAAATTTCTATAAAAATAATCATTGATCAATCATATAGTCAAAAACATGTTATTCATACATCATTGCGGTTAAATAGAGCTTACAAAAGCTCTTAAAAAATTGACAAAAAATAGGGGCTAATTTGAAATATTTTAGAAAATTGTGGCAACAATACAAAATAAGGGTCATATGGCTGTGTCATTAGGTCGTGTAACTGATTGTAGCTATGTGGACCTAATTGCCACCTAATTATATAGATCACATGACCGTGTCATGTGCCCATGTAAGACACACGGCCGTGTGCTAGACCGTGTAACAGACTGTGTGTACCTATAAATACCCTACAAGGCAATTTACAAAACATCAACACTCACATACCATATATGCACTTCATACCAATTATTAAACCTAATAAAAATAAACTAAAACATACCAAAAACACCATTTCAAGCATCATTCTTAAGTACCTAACCAATGTACATGATCGTGATTTTCCGTGATAAGTTTTATAAATTTATAATTAAACTTCTTGAGACTAACTATTACCACGATGTAGGCAAGTGTACCTATCGAACAGTAGTATAGCTTTAGCAAGACCGGATTGTCGAACCCAAAGGACTAAAAGTACTAGTAATGACTGTCTTTTTATTACTAGCCTAAGAAATAAAGGGTTTGTTTTAACTAACTAATTAATTAAACTAAGAAGTTACAGAAAATAGAATTGGGAATTTACTTTTTGGAAAAACAATTGATTTAGGACAATACCTAAGGAAAAATCCACCTAGACTTTTACTTGTTATTCTGGCTCCGAACCGGACGATTTATTCATTTAACTTGTTCCGTGAAAATCCCTAAGTTATGTTATTATCCCTATTCAAGACTAAAAACATCTAATCCTTAGGTTGAATAACTGAGACTTTTGTCTAATTAACACCCTAGGGTTGTATTAACTCGATTTATGGATTCCCTTATTAGGTTTCACCCTAATCTGGCAAAATCTTGTCACCCTATCTTCAGGCGCGCAATCAACTCTGCTTAATTATGACAAAGTCACTCTTAGCCAGGCACTATTCATCCTCCAACTAAGAGCATTAACTTGAAGTGATATCCTGAAACACCAAAATAAGAATTAAGAACACATAATTAAGAACAAGTCAAATATTTATCATACGATTCAAAAAATAATAACAAGATTCGTCTTAGATTTCATCCTCTTAGGTATTTAGGGGTTTTAGTTCATAACTAAATAAGAAAACATCTCAGAATAATAAAGAATACAAAACATAAAGAAAACCCAAAACTCTTGAAGGGAAATTGAGGAAAAATCTTCAGTCTTGATGATGAATCTGACGTCTAAGATGGATCAATCGGCTTCTTTGGAGTAATTTCTTACTTCCTATTCTCCATCTCTCTTTTAGTCTTCCTCTAGGGTGTTTAAATAGGCTTTTAGAATTTCTAAAAGACCTAAAACTTGCCCTTTTCTGAATGGAAGTTAGCTAGGGTTCGGCAGGGACATGCCCGTGTGGCACGGCCGTGTACAATTACTTTAGGCCGTGGTCGAGGCTGAGATATCAACACGACCATGCTGAGGTTGGTTTGGGCCGTGGTCGAGCTTGTTATATTGGCACGGGCATGTGTGTTGCCCGAGTGAGGAAGTCCAGGCCGTGTTGTTTTCCCTTGTTGGCCCATTTTCTCCGTTTTTGGCCCGTTTCTTGTTATTTTCATCCTCCTATTCTCACCTAAGTATAAAACATGAAATTAAAGGATTAGGAGCATCAAATTCATGAAATCTAAGGAGAAACCATTCATAAACGTGATAAGCGAGGGATAAAAATATGTATAAATTACTTTTTATCAAATACCCCCACACTTAAGCGTTTGCTTGTCCTCAAGCAAAATCCTCTCTTCATAATTAAGAATTCCTTTTTCTCAACTTATAATTCCTATCAATAATATCTCAAACTAAATCCATAAGTAATCATATATTGAGAATTCAACTAAAAGAACATTAAAGCTTCAAACATTCCAAGTTGAGTATTTAATCATGAAAAACTTAGGCATCTCCCCTCATCTAAGTAGTTACCATCGATTCGAAATATCACAGAGTTTAACATCCTCACTAAAGATTCACTCAAATTACTCTTAGTGTTTAAGGATAATGAAATTAACACTCATCAGTCAATATGAAAATTTGTTACCATAGGCTTGCATGAAAATCAAATCTCCACCACTATAAATCGAGATGATACATCAATCAAAAGGTCTTTAGAGGGTTGTAATAAGGCTTGGTTAGGGGGTGTGGTCACAAGCTGAAAGAAAGGGTTAGAATCGAGATTGACTTGAAAATTTACTTAACTAGAAAAATATTTAATCATCACCTGCGTACAACAAAGCTTCTTCTCTGACTATGGAATTTGAATACTGAAGCTCACAAATAAAAGATTACTATTAATATATATACATTTTTTTAAGAACAAGTCTAATAATATAGATTACAATTAAGAATAAGACATAGCTAAGCAATTTATTCAAACCAGCTCTCGACAAAAATAGAGATCAAATTAATGGAGGGGATTTGAACAATAATGGGTTAAGGGTTAATATTAAGGGTAATACAAGGAATGGCTTGTTAGGCTCAAAGGGTTTTTACTAAGGGTTAATCGTGGAGGTAGGCTTTTCATGGCATGAGTGGGTTAATCCTAAGTGCCTCTATCATCTTGACATATCAAATCAAATGGTGTGGTCTTGACATGCATAATCAGGCAAGTTCTAGAATAACAATTCGATATTGACACTCTCAAAGCAATAATAAAAGTGAGCATGAAAGAATTAATAGATGCTCTTGAAGGCTCAAAATCTCACAAAGAATTATGGATTTTTGATGTTTAAACCCGTGGAATTCAATTTAAGAAAATATCTGAACTTGGGAAACAACTTAAAATTTTAAATTCTTAAAAATCAACTTATCATGCTTAATTTTCTAATGTCTTCAAGTTTAAATAATCAATGCATGAATGCCTATGTTTTAATTCAAGATATATCAATAAAAATCATAAATCAATCAAAATTCATTCTAAACATGATATGAGAGATTTACAAGAGAACAATGCAACATTCAGGGATTTTTCAGATAATGAAATGATTACCCCCCACACTTAACATGTACATTGCCCTCAATGTACAAAGATAGACATATAGAAAAATATAAAATTATAAGGTAATGAGAGAAGTGAAACTTCCTGAGTGTTGAATGAATGAACTCCCTAGTTTGGAGTTATGTAGAGTGTAGGAGCATTGACAATAGACCTGGAAGTAAGGCATGATTCTGAGGAAGAAATAATCTAATAGTAATTATAAGGATAAGCCGCATTTAAAAAAAAGGGAACCAAAATAAAAGTAAAAAAAAATAAGAGAAATAATCTAATTTTGTAAGTGCCACGGTCATCTCACACGCCCGTGTGGTTCGTGTCCAGCCCGTGTTTGTCGTAAATTGGGATTCATCACACGGCCTTAAGACACACCCGTGTGTCTTCGTCATGTGGCTGCATGATCGTAACGCACGACCGTGTGTGATGTGGTTCGCTTCTCCTACGCCCGTGTTCATATGCCCACGCCTATGGTAATTTAACAGGTTCGACCACGGGTGCTAGACACGGACGTGTCACTCACCCGTGTCAATTTGGCAGGTTTGCCCACGGCCTACTCACACGGCCGTGGGAATTTATCGCATCTTGTGTTTTGGGGAAAACTTTTACTCTATTTTCACACGGCCGTATCGCACGGTCGTGTCTATTCTCGTGTTACAGGCACGGCCTACGACACGCCCGTATGGATGGCCGTGTGGATTTTGTGTACCTGTGTTCAAGGATTCGGTTAGTGGTCTAAATATTAAAAATTTTGAAATTTTAATGAAATTTAAGTAAATGAAAACTGTTAGTACTCGGGTTGCCTCCTGAGAAGTGCTTGTTTATAGTCTCAGCTCGACTTTCCCTTGTTGGTCATGGTGGTTTGAGGAGTTTATACTCCTCATTCCTGCTATCAATCTCATTAAAATAAGGTTTTAGACCTTAAAAGTGCCGAACTTGGGGTGACTGACCTCGATCGATCATCTGAATGGAAAAATACTAAAATCATGTAAGAGGATTTCTTCATTCGGGTTGGTAGTGACAATGTGAGGATCTGCGGCATCTAGTACAACTTTATCTCCAACCTTAAGTTGATTTGAAGAGGTATCGAGCTCGTTCTGGCGTAGTTTTGGTTTATCGTGTGTTCTTAGTTTATGTGCTCGCCATTCGTCTAGCTCCTCTATTTGTAGCCTTCGTCCTTCATGAATGGGTCTTCTATTATTGTTGGAACATGGCTCATGAACTTCTTTCAAACTCAATTCCTACAAAGTAGGTTGCGTCATATTGTCAGTTTTAGTAGACTGGTGTGGACAATTACCTTCAGTATTTGATGTGTTGCCAGAATTACGAGCTTGAAGGGTGATCGTTTCATCTCCCACACGAAGTGTGGGCTCACCTATGCCAACATCAATAATTGTTTTAGCAGTTACTAAAAAGGGCATCCCTAAAATCAAAGGGGTGTTGTTATCCTCCCCTATGTCTAGAACAACAAAGTCAACGAGGAATATAAATTTATCGATTTTATCTAGTACATCTTCAATAATACCCCTAGGAAATCTTATAGTTTTATCTGCTAATTGAATGCTCATCCTAGTTTGTTTGGGTTTCCCAAGACCTAGTTGCTTAAAAATTTTGTAAGGCATGACGTTAATGCTTGCCCCTAAATTAGCTAATGCATTATTAACATCTAAACTACCAATTAACTAAGGAATTGTAAAACTCCCTAGATCTTTCAATTTGTGGGGTAGCTTATTCTGTAGAATAGCAAGGCAAATTGCATTTAGTTCCACATGCGAAGCTTCATCTAATTTCTGCTTGTTTGCTAAAAGCTCCCTTAAAAATTTCATTGCATTCAGCATCTGCGATAGGGCTTCAATAAACGGTAAGTTAATATGTAATTTTTTCAAAAGTTTAAGGAATTTACCAAATTGTTCGTCTGAGCAGTCTTTCCTTGTTGCGTTAGGGTATGGCACACGAGGTTTATATTCTACACTCACCGTTTTGTTTTCATTATGACTTACCTCACCATTACCTTTGCTCACCATATTTTCTTGCCTCGGTTCTAGCTCAGACTCAACGAATCCTTCTTCATCTTGAACATTAATTGTGTTGAGTTGTTCCCTTGGGTTAGGTTCAATATTACTTGGTAAGCTACCTTGTGGTCGTTTACCGATTAGTTTGGACAGCTGGCCTATCTGAGTTTCGAGCCTTAGATTGATGCTTGTTGATTTTTAAGTGCCATCTCGGTCTTCTAGAAACGGGTTTCTGACACCGAGATGGATTTGGATAGCATCTCCTTAAGGTTCGGTTTCTTTTCCTGTTGATAAGGTGGCTGTTGAAAGCCCCGAGGATTTTATGGCCTTTGATTCCCTTGACCACCCCAAGAGAAATTTGGGTGGTTCTTCCAACCTGCATTAAAAGTATTACTCTATGGGTTATTTTGAGATCTAAAGTTATTGTTACCCATATAGTTGACTTGATCCTTTTCGGTTGTAGGATTGAATGGTTGATATTATGTATCCACACCTCCTCCATTTGAATCACACCTCATCACTGGATGTACCTGCGTAGAACCAAGTAAACCATTAATTTTTTATTCAGAAGTTCTACCTGATTTGACAACATAGTAACCGAATCGACGTTATAAACGCCTACTGTTTTAGTCGGCTTAGTCCTCATGACTTGCCACTGATAGTTGTTCAGTGACATCTCCTCAATAAATTTGTAAGCCTTTTCAGGTGTTTTGTTGTTGATGGTTCCACCAGCAGCTGCGTCAATCATCTATCTTGTCGAGGGATTCACACCATTGTAGAACGTTTGAACTTACAGCCATAGAGGTAACCCATGGTGAGGGCACCTTCGCAGTAGGTCCTTATATCTCTCCCATGCATCGTAAAGAGTTTCTAAGTCCATCTGCACAAAAGAAGAGATATCATTACGTAACTTAGCCGTTTTAGCTGGCAGAAAATACTTTAATAAAAATTTTTCGGTCATTTGTTCCCAAGTAGCGATGGACCCTTGTGGTAACGAGTTCAACCACTGTTTAGCCTTGTTCCTCAGTGAAAAAGGGAATAACCGTAGATGAATGGCTTCATCAGAGATGCCATTAATTTTAAAAGTATCGCAGGTTTCTAGAAAATTCACCAAGTGAGTGTTGGGATTCTCATCCTGCAAACCATCAAACTGAACAAACTGCTGTATAATTTGAATCGTGTTAGGTTTCAGTTCAAAATTATTTGCAGCAATAGCAGGCCTAACTATACTTGACTTAGTTCCTGTTAAATTAGGTTTAGCATAATCATACATAGTACGAGGAGCAGGATTCTGATTTGCTAATTCGGCGGGTATTGCTGGAGGTAGCTGATTGTCTTGATTTTCAGCCATCTCTTTAGTTGTAGTTGAGGTATCGTCCTCTTACTCTTCTTCTGTGTATCTTAGGTTTCACTTTGATTTTTCAATCGATTTCTATGTGTTTGATCGATCAATTTCTTCAAAAGCAATGGTCTGATGGGTTTCTTCTAGTCATAAGCTATAAGAACCCGCCAGAAGAAAGGGAAATAAAATTAGTAAAACAAATAAAAATAAAATTTAAATTGCAAGAAAAATAAATGGCTAAAGTAATAAAAATTGAGTGTTCCTAATATTTTAGTCCCTGGCAACAGCACCAAAAACTTGATGGTGATTTTCCGTGATAAGTTTTATAAATTTATAACTAAATGTTCTTGAGACTAACTATTATCACAATGTAGGCAAGTGTACCTATCGAACAGTAGTATAGCTTTAGCAAGACCGGATTGTCGAACCCAAAGGACTAAAAGTACTAGTAATGGCTGTCTTTTTATTATCTAGCCTAAGAAATAAGGGGTTTGTTTTAACTAACTAATTAATTAATCTAAGAAGTTGCAGAAAATAGAATTGGGAAATTACTTTTGGGAAAAATGATTGATTTAGGATAATACCTAAGGAAAAATCCACCTAGACTTTTACTTGTTATTCTAGCTCTAAACCGGATGATTTATTCATTTAACTTGTTCCGTAGAAATCCCTAAGTTATGTTATTATCCCTATTCAAGACTAATAACGTCTAATCCTTAGGTTGAATAATCAAGACTTTTCTCTAATTAACACCCCAGGGTTGCATTAACTCAATCTATGGATTCCCTTATTAAGTTTCACCCTAATCCGGCAAAATCTTGTCACCCTATCTCTAGACACGTAATCAACTCCGCTTAATTATGACAAAATCACTCTTAGCCAGGGACTATTCATCCTCCAACTAAGAGCATTAACTTGAAGTGATATCCTGAAATACCAAAACAAGAATTAAGAACACATAATTAAGAACAAGTCAAATATTTATCATACGATTCAGAAAATAATAACAAGATTCGTCTTAGGTTTCATCCCCCTTAGGTATTTAGGGGTTTTAGTAACTAAATAAGAAAACATCTCAGAATAATAAAGAATACAAAACATAAAGAAAACGCAAAACTCATGAAGGGAAATTGAGGAGAAATCTTCAGTCTTGATGATGAATCCAGCGTCTGAGATGGATCAATCAGCTTCCTTGGGGTAATTTCTTACTCCCTATTCTCCGTCTCTCTTTTAGTCTTCCTCTAGGGTGTTTAAATAGGCTTTTAGAATGCCTAAAAGCCCTAAAACTTGCCCTTTTCCGAATGGAACTTAGCTAGGGTTCGGTAAGGACACGTCTGTGTGGCACGGCCGTGTGCGATTACTTCAGGCCGTGGTCGAGGCTGAGATATCAACACGCTTGTGCTGAGGTTGGTTTGGGCTATGGTCAAGCCTGTTAGATTGGCATGGGCGTGTGTGCTACCTGTGTGAGGAAGTCCAGGCCATGTTGTTTTCCCTTGTCGGCCCATTTTCTCCATTTTTGGCCCGTTTCTTGTTCTTTTCATCCTCCTATGCTCACCTAAGTATAAAACATGAAATTAAAGGATTGAGAGCATCAAATTCACCAAATATAAGGAGAAACCATTCATAAACGTGATAAGCGAGGGATAAAAATATGTATAAATTACGGTTTATCAGTACCATTTTGGCATCATCACAACCAATAGAAAACATCCAACTTAACCATTCATACAAGCATATATAAACACCAATGTGCATTTTATCATAAATACTATCCAAACCTTAGCATTTCATCAACCTAAAATGTGCCTTAACTCTTACCAAAATTATCTATACATAAATCTCAAACACACAATTACTATGGTACATATTCACAACTTACCAAATCCATGAAACAACTTAGTACCATAAGTGCATATATATACTACAAGTATCATCTAACACATATACCAAGCATTTCATCCAAGTTTAACCATTTCCCAACCATTTCATAATCCAAAATCAAGCATACCATCACCACACATACTATTACCATTTACCATATATACATACCATATTAATCATTAAATTCAACTTTATACATGACAACTATTATAACAAATTGCAACTTTAACTTATAACTTTAAATCATCAACCCAAAATAGCCCTTATACATAACATATAGCCATTCAAAACACAAACCACAATCAAGAAAAAAAGTTCCAACATTCAAACTTGACTAAAAATGGATCGCCTATATACACACCAAAAAATCGAGTTTTAAATGATAGAAAGACTACGGAATCAATACTGAGATAGTGTAAAATTCAAACGATCCACTTGATGAGTTCCGTAAGTTGGCATTCTACAGGGAAAAGGAAAAACAAATGAGGTAACCATATATGATGCTTAGTAAGTTCACAGGTATTAAATCAAGTAACTTATCTAAGGTTATAAATATACATTACATGTTACTTAGCTTGGTAAAGTTTTCCTATCATGGCAAAACAAATATAAAAAAGGTGACTTCAACATTTATCATACCATATAGTAACTCAATCATATAACATTTCAATTCACTTATTCAACATTTCATCACCATTCATAAAACAAATATTCATTTAATCAATTCACTATCTTAATCATATCATGCAGTCTACTTACTTGCAATACATCCCATTTCAAATTAATGCCAAACATTATTTTCATTTCATAATTTGAATTCTCTATTCAATTCATCTTTATACCAAATAGATATTGAATTTCAATTTAATGTCAATCACTATTTTGTTTCATAGTACAAATTTTGAATCACATTCATTGATTTGCCATGTTTTGTTTCATCTTGCCCCCTTAGGCTTTTATAAACTATTCTCAATATGTATATATATCCTCTGATAATCACATCAACTCAACCTAAATATCATTTTGTAACAGCCCATTTTTAGTCAAATCAAAATAGTGGTTTTGAGACCACAAATCTGAGGTCAAAATAATTATTTTATTATTATTTTAATGATTACAGTATGACTGTATGATTGTGTGGAAATTTCGTTAAGAAATTTTATCGTTTGAGTGTTTAATTTGATAAAAAGGACTAAATCGTGTAAAGTGTAAAACTTGAGTTCTATTAGCTAAAGGTGTCTAATAGCTATAGAACATTAAAATTGAGGTCCTTATGTGGTAAATAGCCCATTAATTAGATAGTGAATGATAATGGCTTGGTATTATTGAAATTTTCAATAAGTAATAAGGTTAATTTCGGTATTTAGTAATTAAGGTTAATTAAAATAAAATAAAAAAATTCTTTCCCGTTCATCTTCTTCAACCGATTGTTTAAGGGGAAAGAATTTTTTTCCTCATCTAGGGTTTGGTTACTTCATTGCTAAATTGATGAGTGATTATTGTCCCCTTTTTAATGATTTCTATGTTTTTGAGATCGTTGCAGCTTAGTCTAGCTAGCCCAGGGACTATTTTGCAAAATTTTTAAAGGTTTTGGGTTTTTCCATTAATGAATATAGGTGTATTTTTATGTTTGATGATATAAAATGTATGCTTATTGTTAGATAAACAACTTTTGTGAAGCAATTTTTGATAAAATTTCTAATTAGGGATTTAATTGAGAAATGTTGAAATTTTGAGGTTAAATTGTGAAAAAAATGAAAAATATAGACTGCTATGGGTCTATATGAAATTCGACTAGCATGGGTAGGGAAATCATTACATGAATTTGTGGTTTTATGAGATGAGGACTCAATTGTAATGAAATTAAAATATTAGGGGAAAAGTGTAAAGTTACTATAATGTGCATTTTTGGGCTAAATTGAATAGGTTGATGATTAAATGATTTAAATTTGATATTATATAGATCAAGAAAAGTGAAATTCGAATTTAGATTAGGGGAAAAATAAGGTGTTGGATTAATTAATCAATTTCGTCATTTTTGCATTCGAGGTAAGTTCGTATGTTAATAAGCTTTTGTATAATTGTGTTTTAAATGCTTTATTATTGAATTATTTGTGAATACAACCTTGCGATATAATCTATGAAGATTCAACATTGAGAAATCCTAGTTGAACCTTAGAAATAGATTAGGATACGAATGACATGTCATTATGGGTTATGTGATTTGGGTGCTGGTCCATACGTCCTACCGGTGGCTGAGTTATCCAGCATGTGTTATGGATTCTTGTCAGCTTGTATAAGTAGCACCGTGTAGCTTCGTCATGACCGTCAGCTTGTGTGAGCAGACTAGTTGATAGCTCGAGAGTAAGCATTATATATGATATGAGATTGAGATAGCTTCGACTATGTATTGGCACTTAGGGTGCAGGATTCCCGAGTATCCGATAGTATTCTGAATGATTCAATGGGTATATTGAAGATATGAAATGGTGAGAAATAGATGTGTATCAGTACAGGTATGTACGTAAACTATATGAGCATTGAAACTATGAAAGTTATGAGATCTTGATTAATTATGTGATTGAATATATGTTAACCTTATAATTACATGATTTTGAAGTATACTGTGTTATTTTACTTCAATGGTGATTAAATGGTGAGTTTTACTTATTAACTATACGAGCTTACTAAGCTTTATAGCTTACTTTGTTTACTTTTCCATGTTTTGTAGTAAATTTCAAAGCTAGCTTGGATTGGGAGTCGTCGGAGATTGCATCATGCTATCGAGCTTCTACTTTGGTACTTTTTAGCTTATGTTTTGGTTACATGGCATGTATAGGACTTATAGTCATTTTGGTTTATGGTTTGGTAATGAATTTAGCTGTTTGAATTGGCTTGTAAATGTTAAGTGTTTAGTTTTGTGTGTAGCCGTGAGAGTTGGCTTATTTTGGTATATTTGGTGATGTATATATTTATGTAAATGGCCTTTTGTTTTATGGTTGATAATTTCCATTTATATGCTTGTTGTGAATTGGTATTTGGAGTACCATATGGTTGAATTTTGAAGAATTGGTATGCATGTGATTAGAAGTAAGACAACCCTAATATGCCACGTGATTAGAGAACCTACTTAGAGTGGGATTAGGATTAGAGTTTTTCTATAAATAAGACAACCCGATAGTGGAGATAAGACTTTTATTTTCATCTTCTCTACTCACATTCATTATCATTGAAGAAAACTCAGAAGTGTTATTTATTTTTAACAGATGAACTGATCATTAAACTTGTAGAAGCGACCTTCTCTAAGTTGTGTACTGGTAAACTCTTAAATCCTTCTTTAAGTTTTTACTAGAAATAATAAAGAATGAGTCAGATGAATACGAAAGCGGATCGCAAAGTTTGTAACATCCCGATTTTCGGAGTTATTGGTGGGTTTTAATATTTTGGTTAAGTTTTGAAATTTTTGTATTTGAATGAGAAATTAATATTCTAAGTATGGAAATGGGCTTATGGAAGGCCCATGTGTTGGCCAAAACCCGGTTAGATTTTTGAAGTTTTGGTCTTAAGAGTTAGGGGTTCTGGCTAGGTGGCCCTTATATAGGGTGATGAATAATTTGCATCACAAAAAGAGCTATGGTAAAGTGGCAAGGGTGACGCCACTAAGCTCCTAAAAATGTGGCGTGTGGAGCAGTGGGGGAAGGCATGGGATCGATTCCCCATGCTGGCAAATAAGTGCAACTATTTTTGGGTGCGAGAAGGGTAAGTGTTGGAGTCCAAGGATTACTCGCCAAAGGGTGTCTGATCAGTTCAAATGCTTGAATTAAGGAGTGATAAGGGAGATTTAAGGGATTGGGTGAGAGATTAGAGTTGGCGAATCTAGGGAAGTGAAGAGGGAAAATTCGGCAAAGGGGTTTAGGTGGATATATTCGGCACTTAGGGCTTTTGGGGTGCCGTTTTCTTCTACTCTCATCCCACAAAAGATTTTCTTTTCTTTCTTTTTGCCTCCTTAACCGAAACCCTCCTCTCTTCTATTCTTTTCTCCACTTTCTTTCCCAAAACTGCTCACCAAATTTGTTTCTCATCAATACCTTTGCCGAAAACACAAAAAGCCAAAATCCTGTGATCACTGCTTGTGTCGATTTCTTCAAGTCAGGTTTTCTTCTATGTTCTTTTGTGTTATTTAATCTACAATCAGCTTTTCTTAATTCTAAATACCTAACGGTAATTCTACTTCAAGGGCATCGTCATACAGTATTATTTTCTTCATCACCTAAAAGCCGAAAATAGCGTTGGTGTAGGAGCTTATAGCCGAATCTTCAAAAAGACTCTTGGATTCGACTCTGCCGCTGCTTAGAAGTTAAATCTGCATCAGATTACGTAGAAATCGAAGAGGGGTAAGTGGGTAAGTGCTTTCATCTCGGACATGGTTTTATTATACGATGTTAGAAAAAGCGAAATCCCTAAAAATAGGAGGTCATCGATTTGAGCATAAGGCTCTAGGAGTTGTTGTTAACGCTTTCTTTCGTTGATTAGAGTCTTCTTAAGCGCTGGATCAAAGGCGTAAATCATTGGAGCAATCGGATTGGTGCAAGCTATTGGTTTTGGCAGAAGGTAAGATTTAAAGGCTTTCTAGGATATAGCTCGATTTTTGGTTAAGCGCTTTTGAGGTTATTGATGGAGGTTTGTAAATAAAAATCTGTGCTAAATGATTGTAGGACATCGTAAGGGATCTCGGTGAGCGATCGTCGCAAAACAAAAAAATCTGAACACCCTTTCTCTATTCAAATCGGCAAAAGCCAAAAACTGAAAATCCGGTATTTCATAGGCTTGTGAGTATGCGAATGCTTTCAAGTCATAGACTAATGGTTAGATTTGACATCGCAAAGTGGTAAGTGGTTGTGTTGCGAAATTACGTGAACGCTTGGTAAGTTGGCCTCGATGGGCAAAAAATCGGGCCCAATGGGCTTACGGACCAATATGGGTAAGAAATGGGCAAATTGGCTCATTAGTTAGTTGGTAGACTCGAATTGCTTATAATCATTGAAAATTACTTAAATAACTTGTGTAGATGTGTAAGTTTACTGATTTACCCCTAATGAGCACAATTCTTGATATACCCCTAGGGTTTGTATGGACTTATATGCATGATTGAAAATACCGTGTTCTCGCATGATATATTTTCACCGATGTATGTTGCATGGGTTTGGGAATATTGATGGAGGAAGTGCTAAAAGTGGTACATCCACGTCTCGGAGGCTATGCCTCACCTTCATCGATAGAGGCTTTGCCTCACTTTATCGATAATCGAACAAAGAATGCCGCAAATCGTGGAGTGTAGGTTGGGTGGGTTGAGATATTCCCCACATGGAGTGTAGGGTGAGTGCGGGAAGTGTAGCGGTTGGTGGGTTGAGTAGTCTTCCCAAACGGGATTGCATTCATTGTTATTATCATTGCATGTATTATCAATTGGGCCGATGGGCCACACTATTCTCGAAAAGGGCTAAGGCCTTGTTATCAGATTACGAAAGGGCTTCGGTCCACTATGAACTATTATCCGAATAGGGCTTAGGCCCAATGGGCTCGAGCTGGTTTGGGCTTTGGATGGGTTTCTCAGATGCACCGAGTTTCCCAAAACTCACCCCTTTCTTTCCATCCTCCTGCGGTGTGAGCCCTAAATGGTGGACTTGGAGTCAAGCGGGATTCAGAGTGGCCATGAAGAACAATTCGGTTTTTTTAAATTTTAGATCGTATTTCTTTTATTTCTAATTATTTTATATTAAGGTTGTAATAAGGCCGTTCATTAAATTATTTCATCTATGGATTATCGAATCGTTTAGCACTAGGACGCGCTTTATAAAAAAACTCTATGTTTTGAAAATATCTCAATGATGTATAAAGCTTCCGCAATATAAACGTTTTCAAAGGAAATAAAACCTAACCTGACTTAAACATGACTTATTTGTCGTGAGACACATAACATACTTTAAGTGTGGCAATGGATGTGTGCATGTCTAGGATTGGATCCGGAAGAGCTTGGTACTTAAGCAATCCAAATGACTCACCTCTTCTTCTCACGCTTCCTACCCGGTGCACACGACTTCCATTCACTTAAACGTATAACATTAACGTTTTAAAACCCTAAGAAAGAGATTTTTAATAAAACGAATCGCAACTTTTTCGTGTGGCATGCTGAATTCGGCCATAACGTCTCAAAGGTGGTTTAGGGTGTTACATTTAGTGGTATCAGAGCAGGGTTGCAACAACTCGGCTATGGATCGGGTCCAAAAAGATTTTCAAACTTTAAGTTCAGAGAGGGTATTTTTGGAAAAATTTGACTTTTAAAATAAATTTTCTATTTAAAGGAGATAATCTCCGAACTTAGTTCCTTTAAATCAAATGTTTGAGAAATAAGTTTTAAAAAGGCCTAAATCTTTTAACTTGTCTAAAAATTTATAAGGTGCACACCAATCCCCTAAGACACCAAGTCCTGTAAGTGTTCTTTTCTTTGCTTTAAATATTTGTATGAACTGAAAATAACATCAGTAGATAGTCTTGAGCCTTAGGGATAGTACTATAGATAATATATATTAAGGCTACAAAACCGAGACCCTAGCTAAATCTGCGATTGCACTAAAATCACTCTGAAACTCTATCTGCTCATAAGATATTCGTAATAAACAAAGGAAACAATAAACTAATATCATAAAATTCGTAATTAGATAATTCGATATGAGCGCAAGAGGAATACGTGGGCGAGGCGCGACGTGGGCGTGGTCGTGGAAGAGTGTACGCTGAATCTTCCTCCTCGTGGCATAGGCCACCGAGGAGACATTTGTGCCACAGCATAACCGAGACTGGTCATATGATCGGTCCATGAGGGACGCACGCTTTGTCTCGAGCCATGTTGAGGATTTTAGAAAGAGTAGCCGAGCTAATGTTGGGCACATGAATAGGGGTCTATTTCCAGAATGACTTAGGGCTAACTGAGGTGAGGTTTTTAGGGCGTGTCTCGAGTAGCCCCAAATGTGGCCGAGCATCGGTTGGAAGCCACAGAGCGCATTATGGATGACTTGGACCGCTTTCGAAGGAAATGTGGTCGAGAAAGGGCGGTGTCCTTGCCGGGATGAAAGCGTATCGATGGTGGATTACAGTAAGAGAGGGTACCCAAACAAAGAGTATCATGGGAACTATTCAAGCAATCATTTAAGGCAAAATATGTTGGAGCTAGCTATGTGGATGCACGCCGAAAAGAGTTCTTGAATCGACCCAGGGAAATAAGATCATATGCGAGTATGAGGCAGAGTTTCTACGATTAAGCCGGTATGCTGGGGGCATCGTTTCCACTGAGTATGAGTGCAGTGTTCGGTTTGAGGATGGCCTTAGGGATGAGCTAAGGGTACTCATAGCTCCACAGAGAGAACGGGATTTTCTTTGCACCGTGGAGAAGGCAAAGATAGGCCGAGGAGGTGAAACAAGTCTGAACGGAGAAATCGCGATAGGGACCGAAATCGGTTCAGAAGAGATGCTGGACCAGCTGGTGCTGCAAATCGTAATGTTAAGAGAGCTAGGATGGAGGAACCGGTTCGACTAGTTCCGGTGAACACAACTAGACCGCAAGCTTGTGGAGATTGTGGTAGAATGCATCAAGGAGAGTGCTAGAAACGAACTGGGGCTTGTCTTCGTTGTGGGTCTAAGGAGCACAGGATTAAGATTGTCCTAAGAGGACCGCCAGCTCTCAGAGGGTGAACAAAGGGTCATGCGACCGCTCAACCGGCAGGGGATGGACCGCCGTCGCCAAGAGGTCGTGGACAAGGTCGCGGTGGTAATGGTCGTGGACGTGGCGCACCTGGCAGGGGTAATGGCAACGCTGATGCTCGTCAGCCAGCTTTGGTGTATGCTGCTCGTCGTCATGAGGAAGGAGACGCACCTGATGTCATAACTGGTACGTTCCTGATCTATGGTGAGCCTTATACTGCTCTGATTGATGTGGGATCAACTCACTCATATGTGGCATATAGCATTTCTGGGGCATTGGGTGTACACTTCGAAGAGACTGTATGTGGGGTGTCTGTGGTAAGTCCTTTAGGTCATTCAGGCTATGGTAGAGAAACTCTTCAGGAAGTGCCGTTGGAGATTCAAGGTAGGGTTTTCTCATGAGATTTGATGGAGTTACCGCTTGAAGAGTTCGATCCGATTTTAGGGATGGATTGGTTGACCAAGCATAAGGCAACTTTGGATTACGCAATAAGAGGATGGTGTTAAGGATCAGAGATGATGAGGAGGTAATGATTATTGGAGAACGTAGGGATTACTTGTCCAATATAGTATCGGGCCTTAAGGGTTTAGAAGTGGATGCGCAAGGTGCGAGGCATATTTGGCTTTGGTGAGCCAGTGGGATGAGGATTCGATCGTGGATGCCATCGAATCGGCAAGAATTTGGGGATGTCTTTCCTAAGAGCTTCCTAGACTACCCCAAATCGAGAAGTCGAGTTTGGAATTGATTTATTGCTTGGAACAGCTCCAGATCCATTGCACCTTATAGAATGGCACCAAGGAGTTGGTGGAACTGAAAGCTCAAATCCAAGAGTTGTTGGATAGGGGCTTCATTAGACCTAGTGTGTCTCCTCGGGGGAGCACCTGGTCCTGCTTCATGAAGAAAAAGGATGGAACAATGCGCATGTGCATAGATTATCGCCATTGAACAAATCGACGATTAAGAATAAGTATCCATCGCCAGTGATTGATGATCTGCTCGATCGCCTTAGAGGGGCTTGGTATTCTCTAAAATCGATCTTCGCTTACGGATACCATCAAATAAGGGTAAAAGAAGGGGATATTTATAAGACAGCATTTCAAACTCGATATGGACATTATGAGTTCTTGGTCATGCCGTTTGGACTGATGAATACACCTGCAGCTTTTATGGATCTAATGAATCGAGTATTCCAACCTTACTTAGATCGGTTCGTGGTCGTATTTATCGATGATATCCTGGTATACTCTGAAACGGAGATGAAACATGATGAGCATCTCCGTATTGTGTTGCAAGTGTTGAGGAGAAGGAACTCTATGCAAAATTCGGTAAGTGTGAATTCGCCGAGGGAGGTAACTTTTTAGGGCATGTGGTCTCTGCCGAGGGGATTAAGGTGGACCCTCGTAAGATTGAAGCGGTGTTGGAATGGAAGCCACCTAGGTCGGTATCAGAAATTTGGAGTTTTCTTGGATTGGCAGGTTACTAC
The DNA here is from genome assembly GCA_025698475.1 of Gossypium anomalum. NCBI lineage: Eukaryota > Viridiplantae > Streptophyta > Magnoliopsida > Malvales > Malvaceae > Gossypium > Gossypium anomalum. Next base: position 23,021,119 of record CM046968.1, read on the forward strand.
CGAAGGTTTGTGGAGGGTTTCTCAGTGTTGGCAGCACCTTTGACCAAACTCATAAGGAAAGGAGTGCCGTTTGTCTGGACCGAGAAACAGCAAGAAGCTTTTGACCAGTTAAAAAGGGTATTGACTGAAGCGCCAGTGTTGATTCAACCGGTGTCTGGAAAGGACTTTACGGTATACAGCGATGCGTCGCATGTGGGGTTAGGTTGCGTACTGATGCAAGAGGGTAAGGTGGTCGCTTATGCGTCGAGACAGCTTAAGACTCATGAGGTGAATTACCCTACGCATGATTTGGAGCTAGCAGCGGTAATTTTTGCGTTGAAGATTTGGAGGCATTACTTGTATGGGGAAAAGTGTATCATATATACAGATCATAAGAGCCTAAAGTATTTGTTGACTCAGAAAGAGTTGAACCTTAGGCAACGAAGATGGGTGGAGTTGCTTAAGGATTACGATTGTTCGATTGAGTACCACCCAGGAAAGGCTAATGTGGTAGCGGATGCGTTGAGTCGAAGGGTTGTTACTGATTTGAGAGCCTTATTCGCACGTTTAAGTCTATATGACGATGGAAGCTTGTTGGCCGAACTACAAGTAAGGCCTACTTGGACTGAGCAGGTTAAAGAAAAATAGTTGAAAGACGACTCATTGGCTCTTCGATTCCAGCAAGTTAGGGATGGTGAAAACGAGGATTTTAGACTGAACACTGAGGGAGTTCTGTGCTTTCGTGGAAGAGTTTGTATTCCTAAGGACTCTGAATTGAGGCAGTCAATTCTAAAAGAGGCTCATGGTGGACTCTGTGCCATGCATCCTGGAGGAAATAAGTTATATCGAGACTTGCGAGAGGTGTACTGGTGGCTTGGATTAAAACGAGAGGTGACTGAATTTGTTGGGAAATGTCTGACGTGCCAGCAGATTAAAGCTGAGCATCAATTGCCTTCTGGGTTACTGCAACCGGTAAAGATCCCGCTATGGAAGTGGGAAAGAGTAACAATGGATTTTGTGAGTGGGTTACCTTTAACACCCACCAAGAAAGATTCGGTGTGGGTGGTTGTGGATAGGTTAACAAAATCTGCTCACTTCATACCGTCGCACCGATTACTCACTCGCAAAGGTTGGCGGCTATATGTGGAGTAGATAGATAGTGCGACTACATGGGGTACCAAAGGTCGATAATTTCGATCGAGACCCTAGGTTTACATCTCGGTTTTGGCGGAGTTTGCAAGAAGCGTTGGGGACACGATTGATTTAGCACTACTTTTCACCCACGCATGATGGACAATCGTAAAGGGTTATTCAAGTTCTAGAGGATATGTTGAGAGGGTGTATCATCGATTTTCGTGGTAGTTGGGAGGACTACTTGCCATTGACAGAGTTTACGTGCAATAACAATATCAAGCAAGTATTCGATGGCTCCATATGAAGCGCTCTATGGCGCGAAGATGTCGACGCCGACGCGTGTTGGACGGAGTTGGGGGAACGACGAGTGCTTGGACCGTAATTGGTGGCGGATAATCGAAAGCAAGGTTAGACCGATAAGGGATCGATTAAAGGAGGCATCCGGCGGCATGTAAGTCGTATGCAGATCAAGCGCAAGGAGATTGAGTTCATTGTTGGGACATGGTGTTTTTGGAAAGTTTCGCCTTGGAAGAAGATACTGAGATTTGGTAGGAAGGTAAAGCTAAGCCCACGATTTATTGGGCCTTATCGAAGTTGTTAAACGAGTTGGACCAGTGGCTTATCAACTAGAGCTACCACCGAATCGCACCAGTATCCACGATGTTTTTCACGTGTCCATGCCGAAGCGGTATCGATCCGACCAACTCATGTCATACCATCCGAGAAATCGAGGTACAAATCGATTTGACTTTCAAAGAGGAACTCAGTACAAATACTTGATCGTGACGCCAAGGTGTTGAGAAGGAAGCCGTTCACCGGTGAAAGTGCTGGAGGAATCATGGCGGGAAGAAGCTACTTGGGAGACCGAGGAGGCAATGCGCCAACAAGCACTTCTCAATCGTTCTAGTAAGGTAAAATTTCGAGGTCAAAATTTCTTTAAGGAGGGTAGAGTTGTAACATCCCGATTTTCGGAGTTATTGGTGGGTTTTAATATTTTGGTTAAGTTTTGAAATTTTTGTATTTGAATGAGAAATTAATATTCTAATTATGGAAATGGGCTTATGGAAGGCCCATGTGTTGGCCAAAACCCGGTTAGATTTTTGAAGTTTTGGTCTTAAGAGTTAGGGGTTCGGCTAGGTGCCCTTATATACTGGTGATGAGTAATTTGCATCACAAAAAGAGCTGTGGTAAAGTGGCAAGGGTGACGCCACTAAGCTCCTAAAAATGTGGTGTGTGGAGCAGTGGGGGAAGGCATGGGATCGATTCCCCATGCTGGCAAATAAGTGCAACTATTTTTGGGTGCAGAAAGGGTAAGTGTTGGAGTCCAAGGGGATTCTGCCAAAGGAGTGTCTGATCAGTTCAAATGCTTGAATTAAGGAGTGATAAGGGGAGAGATTTAAGGGATTGGGTGAGAGATTAGAGTTGGCCGAATCTAGGGAAGTGAAGAGGGAAAAATTCGGCAAAGGGGTTTAGGTGGATATATTCGGCATTTAGGGCTTTTGGGGTGCCGTTTTCTTCTACTCTCACCCACAAAAGATTTTCTTTTCTTTCTTTTGCCTCCCTAACCGAAACCTTCCTCTCTTCTATTCTTTTCTCCACTTTCTTTCCCAAAATGCTCACCAAATTTGTTTCTCATCAATACCTTTGCCAGAAAACACAAAAAGCCGAAATCTGTGATCACCGCTTGTGTCAGATTTCTTCAAGTCAGTTTTTTCTATGTTCTTTGTGTTATTTAATCTACAATCAGCTTTTCTTAATTCTAAATACTAACAGTGAATTCTACTTCAAGGGCATCACATACAAGATTATTTTCTTCATCACCCAAAAGCCGAAAATAGCGTTGGTGTAGGAGCTTATAGCCGAATCTTCAAAAGACTCTTGGATTCGACTCGCCATCGCTTAGAAGTTAAATCTGCATCGATTACGTGAAATCGAAGAGGGTTAAGTGGGTAAGTGCTTTCATCTCAGACATGGTTTTATTATACGATGTTAGGAAAAGCCGAAATCCCTAAAAATAGGGGAGGCTGTCGATTTGAGCATAAGGCTCTAGGAGCTGTTGTTAACGTTTTCTTTCGGTGATTAAAGTCTTCTTAAGCACTGGATCAAAGGCGTAAATCATTGGAGCAATCGGATTGGTGCAAGCTATTGGTTTTGGCAGGAAGGTAAGATTTAAAGGCTTTCTAGGGATATAGCTCGATTTTTGGTTAAGCAGTTTTTGAGGGTTATTGATGGAGGTTTGTAAATAAAAACTATGCTAAACGATTGTAGGACATCGTAAGGGATCTCGGTAGCAGTCGTCGCAAAACAGGTGTGTACCGAACACCCTTTCTCTGTTCAAATCGGCAAAAGCCGAAAAACTAAAAATCCGGTATTTCATGGGCTTGTGAGTATGCGAATGCTTTCAAGTCATAGACTAATGGTTAGATTTGACATCGCAAAGTGGTAAGCTGGTTGTGGGCGAAATTACGTGAACGTCGGTAAGTGGGCCTCGATGGGCCAAAATTGGGCCCAATGGGCTTACGGACCAATATAGGTAAGAAATGGGCAAATCGGCCTGTTAGTTAGTTGGTAGACTCGAATTGCTTATAACTGTTGAAAATTACTTAAATAACTTGTGTAGATGTGTAAGTTTACTGATTTACCCTAATGAGCACAATTCTTGATATACCCCTAGGGTTTGTATGGACTTATATGCATGATTGAAAAATACTGTGTTCTGCATGATATATTTTCACTGATGTATGTTGCATGGGTTTGGGAATATTGATGGAGGAAGTGCTAAAAGTGGTACATCCACGTACTGGAGGCTATGCCTCACCTTACTGATAGAGGCTTTGCCTCACTTTATCGATAAATCGAGCGTGCGGTCTGCAATCTGTGGAGTGTAGGTTGCGTGGGTTGAGATATTCCCCACATGGAGTGTAGAGGCTGGTACGGGAAGTGTAGCGGTTGGTGGGTTGAGTAGTCTCCCCAAGCGGGATTGCATTCATTGTTATTCTTGTTACATGTATTCTCGAATGGGCCGATGGGCCACATCGCTTACAAAAAGGGCTAAGGCCTTGTTATCAGATACGAAAAGGGCTTCGGTCCACTATGAACTGTTATCTGAATAGGGCTTAGGCCCAATGGGCTCGAGCTGGTTTGGGCTTTGGATGGGTTTCTGTATACACTGAGTTTCCCCAAAACTCACCCCTTTTCTTTCCATCCTTGCGGTGAGCCCTAAATGGTGGACTTGGAGCTGGGTGGGATTCAGAGTGGCCATGAAGAACAATTCTGGTTTTTTTTAAATTTTAGATCGTACTTCTTTTATTTCTAATTATTTTATATTAAGGTTGTAATAAGGCCGCTCATTAAATTATTTCATCTATGGATTATCGAACTGGTTAGCACTAGGACGCGTTTTATAAAAACTCTATGTTTTGAAAATATCTCGATGATGTATAAAGCTTCCGCAATATAAATGTTTTCAAAGGAAATAAAAACCTAAACCAGACTTAAACATGACTTATTTGTCGTAGACACATAACATACTTTAAGTGTGGCAATGGATGTGTGCATGTCTAGGATTGGATCCGGGAAGAGCTTGGTACTTAAGCAGTCCAACAGACTCACCTCCTCTTCTCTGGCTTCCTACCTGGTGCACAGCTTCCATTCACTTAAACGTATAACATTAACGTTTTAAAACCCTAAGAAAGAGATTTTTAATAAAACGAATAGTAACTTTTTCGTGTGGCATGCTGAATTCGGCCATAACGTCTGGGCCGGGTTTAGGGTGTTATAAAGTTTGTTCAAGTCACGGATTTGACTTAGGGCTCTAGACATTCAGAAAGAAACTTGGATTTTGACACAACCTGAAACACAATCAAAATCCAAGTTAGAAAAAACAATTAAAGTAAATAACTAAGATAATTAAAATAGAATAATAAATCTATGACTAGACAATAAGGAAGAAAATAAAGAGGATAGATGAAAATATAGAACGTGGTATGTAGAAGTCCTAAGAAGCCTTAGAAACACGAAGAATCTGTAACCTCTTCAAACGATTTTAATTTCCCCTCTAAGAAAGAAAACTTGGCAAGAAAAATTTTGAAGATGATCCCCACAATCTAAAAGGATCGTTAAAACTCATCTAAAAGAAACTCAAGAGAAATTTTTGAAAAGAAAACTCAAATAAAATTTATTAACTCGAAAGAGAAGTTGAATAATAATAAATTGTGTGATTTATGTTCAATGCAAAGGCCTATTATAGGCTAGTTAAATAAATCTAAATAAAACTCTTAAGTATACTAGAAGTTTAATTAATCTAAACAAGAAGTAGTTTTATACTAAACTTTCTTGTTGACATAAAACTCCTAAATAACTTAAACTACTTAATAATTATTAAAATTTTAGAATAATAAAATAATAAAATAATAAGAGCTGATAAATACAATATTGAACTCATATATAATAAAAATTAAGCCCAAAACCCAAACCCAATATGATTTAAACTCAAATTAAAAGCCCGAAACTCGTAAATTCTGTCATAATCTTGTCCTAAAATTCTGCCCGCGCAGTCTTCACTAAAGCAATCATAACTTGAGCTTTTGAACTCAAAATCTAGTGATTCAAAGTGCATTTCAAAGATAAGGGATTGGTATTCAAACTCATGAAGACATATCAACTTAGAAATGTCAGGATCCCATCCAAAAAAGTCATCACAAATCTACTAATTTCTTGAGCTTGAAAATTGGCAGCTTCGGTGAATGGAATTAAATAAATTTCACCCCATCCGTGCATGTATCATTCTCCCTTTCCTTGAAAAGATTCATCCTTGGATCTTGTATTTGATTGAATCTTGGTTTGATTTACTTGACCTGTGACATTATTGTTGGGCCTTGAGGTAATGTGAGCCCATCACATCCATAGGTCTGAAATTGGGACTTGAGACTCGCATCAAGAAAGGAAGAGGCAGTTGTAGGAGTTGTTCATTAGGGTTTTCATCTGAAATGCTACACAGAAAGAAAACTTCCTTCTAGAAATTGTTGGATGTTTACCGATTCTTTCTATTATGTTGAATTTCAATTTTTTTCTATTTAAAAGAGTTATTTGATTGTTTTTAGCCAAAGAAATGGGAGAAGGTCCTAGTGCAAAGGGAAAAGAACTCATTGAGTAGATAAAAACCCTGTGTGAATGTTTCTGATGAGTTCCTTTGTACTCTGTGTCTGTTCACAGTATCAACATGTTTAAACTGTCCTACTGTTTACTTAGGTGAGTTGTCCCAATTTTTTCATAAAGGTCCTAACCTTAGGTTTTGGTTTGTTTGTCAAAAGAATGTGAAAATAAGATGCTACATGTACTAGTAATGCCAGTAAATCATATATATGAGTCCTACATGTGCATCGATATGAATACTCCTTCCTTGATGCATAAGTTCTGTATCCAGATCAATGATAAGAGGTATCAGAGTGTTGATACGCATGATGGTGAAAAAAAGAAAGAAGAATTGTTACTATATGTTTCGCTTTTGGTATGGCACATTGATGCAAACCGTGATTGGCGAACACTTGGCCTTGCGAGGGAACACTGAAGTGTTTGAATTAACAAAGAGAATTTGTGGAGGTTTGGCTGGTATAATTGGTTTACTGACTCTACGGAGTGGCATGATGGAAATGGAATGTTGGCTCTTCGGAGCAAGGATAAGAAGCTAGCACAAGGAAGGGAGTGTATTAGTATAAAGGTGCATAAATGTGTTTAAACGATGTCTGGATATTTGCATGATGTGTAAATAGTACATGGAAATGGTTATAAAAGTTAGTTTAAAATGGTGGCATGCTAATAGTGTCTTCGCGACATATGTCCGCTAAATATTGGTATTTGGTAGTAAATAATATCTATCAATTGACTGCATCCACTTACAGATGGTATCCACTAGCAGTTACTTAGAAAAGTGAAATTTGTATTCCAGATGTAGTTTTATGTCTTTTAAATGGTCTAAGTGATTTGGTCATGTAGTGTTGGTTGAACCTTGATGTGAGGTGGTACTTCTACGGAACTTACTAAGTTCTTATGAACTTAGTTTTTGTAACGCCCCAAAATCTCGAAAACCCTGTTAAAAATTATTTCTGGGTGTGTGACGTGAAAGTATGTTTGGCTTAGTGGTTTAGTGCTTTGGGAGTGTCTAGGAAGTCTTGGGTTCAAGCCTTGGCCTCAAAATTTTTTTACTTTTAATTGATTAAACCTGTGCATACAGTTAGTAGACTTTTAAATTAAAATGAGTAAAACATGGCAAAGTAACGCCTGTTAGCTTAATGGTAAGTGGCGTATGGAGTGTGCCTAGGGGCCTTGAGTTTGAGCTACCCTATGCATAAAGGAGTTTTATTTTGCTGCTCTCGCAAGGTAGGTAGTTGAGGTTGACCGAAACTCTATTGGTGGAGTGGTTGAGTGGGGAAGTAAATAGCCGAATTTGAGGAGAGAAAGGTGGGATGAGATTGCGAAGTTATCGGTTGAGAGATATGGGGAGGTTTTCGTAGAGGAAAATAAGGAATGTGGAGAGTGAGGGGTTGTTGTGCCGAAATGGGATGCTTCTCAACCTTGAGGGTTGGAGTGGGGTACCTAGTCATTCGGTCATACTCCTAGTGCTGAAAGTGTGAGCTTGTAGCTTCCATATTATTCAATAATCTTTTTCCTTTCCTCTTAGTTTTGCTAGTTTCGGTATCCTTTCCCTTGGCATACCTCTTTTGTGACTACCTTGATACTACTCCTTCCCTATTTTCTACTGTCTTATAATTAATTTTCTTGGTCGAATACCTCTGCCCTGGTGGTGAGCCGATTCCCTTCTTCCTCTCCCTTAACCCAATGTTGTACCCCATTGGACGAGCATCTCCTTTCTTCACTTTCCCTTTTATTTTTCTCTATGCCTTTTCTTTTCACATTGGTATCTTGGCCGGATGCCATCTCACTTTGTCATTCTACTTTGGTTTTGTAGGTGTGCTGTGGTCTGTTGAGTTGGGCGTGATTCTCTTATCTCATTCTTCTGCTTTTGTGTTGGCCGAACATTTCAAGGTAAGCCTCAACGGGTTTTCTTTCCTTTCAATTTGTCACCTTGTTGAGCCCTCTTCTTGCATTATCTCTTCTTGCCGATTACTTTTCTGTTTCCTTTCAGATTAATCTTTATTCTTGGTGTGCTGTGGGTTGCATCCTTAGTGCAATCTGCTGAGATGGGTTGGTAAGTGTGGTGAAATTATGATGGTATTATTATTACTCCAAGTGCGAGTCTAATTTCAGAAAATTATGGCTTTTGGGTTGGTAGTGGTCAAGTTTATCGGTACATTCCTAGAAGCCAAGGGTGCGATTTTGGGGACTTTTGGTATAGGAGTGTCAGGAGCATGGATTAACTCCAAATCACAACAGGTGTGTAACCACACTGTCATATCCATAAATCGGCAAAAGCCAGAACTTGTACTCGTGCTATACGAGCGTGCTCACGCTTATGATGTGATTTGAACGCCTAAAACGAGGGCGTGTAAACGTAAGGGGCCGCCATGAGCAATTTCATGGGTTTGGCCAGTTTGGGCCACATTGAGTTGGAATTGGGCCATGTAGGTTCCACGGGCTCAGGGTGTAAAACCCCAAACCCGGCCTGGAAGTTTGGCTCGAATCTGACATGTCACATTGAAGTGTTTTTTTTTTTGAAAACCATGTTTCCATTAAAAACCCTTCTTAATAATTAAAAACTTATACCCTTTTTAAACCTTGTTAGAAAACCTTAGCTGAATAACATTCTTAACAACTTTGTAAAAATCTTGGCAGTTGCGGAAGCTTAATTTAAAAACAATTGTGGATACGTGACGTTTTGAAAATAGTAGTTGCTTTGGAAAACCGTGTTCTAATACTACCAATTATAAATAAAATTCCAAATTAGAAATCCAGAAAACTACAACAGCTTTACTTCAACTCACATAAAAACATTTTTAAAGCAATAATCAAAATTAACTAACTTAAACGAAAGTCAGTGCTCCTCCGAGCCCTCGCACTCTCCGATCTGTCTAAGGCTAGAAATTACCTAAAAGGTTAATAAACGGGGTGAGTTTACAAAAACTCGGTCATAATCCCCTACTATATAAAAGGCACATCAGGTCATATAAAAGAATTAAAAGTCAGCCTGACCCTACTTACGATTTACAAGATCAATTGGGCCTTAGCCCATTCTGAGAATAAGAAACATTATCAAAACTAGAATTAAAATAAGAATCAGAATCAGAATTAGGTGACAGAATCAGAATTAGTATCAGGTAACAGAATCAGAATCAGAATGTGAATGCAATCCCAACCCAGCCTATAGCCAACCGCTACACTCCACCCGTACCAGCCCTACACTTCTTGTGGGGAGACTACTTGACCCACCCAACCGCTACACACCACGAAATTGCGGCGAGGTGCGGATATTGTGACGAAGTCACGGATCTGAATATTTGTGGCAGAGCCACCAGAACAGATATATATATACATGTGGCGAAGCCACCAGATTGCAGCGAGGCTGCCAGAACACTTCCTCCATCAATATAAACCCATGTCCCATGCAACATAAATAATGTGTCATGGTAGACGTATACAGAATCAGAATATCATGCCCATATTTGAATCAAACAATCACAGTTAAGTAATTCATATCACCAACATATATTCACAATCAAATCTATCAACCACACAGTCTAAGTTAGTCACTTGCCTACAAGGGCAAAACGGTCATTTAACACCTTAGAGGCAAATTGGTAATTTTACCCCATAAGAGTATCTCGATAATTCTACCTTACAGGGGTATTTCGATAATTTTACAAACCAGGGGTATTTTGGTAATTTTGTAAACCAGGGGTATTTTGGTAATTTTGCAAACCAGGGATATTTTGGTAATTTTGCAAACCAGGGGTATTTTGGTAATTTTACAAAGTAAGGGTATTTTGGCAATTTTGGTAAACTAAGTGTTCTAAACAAGGATAACAATACAAATGGGCCTAAAGCCCTTTCTCGGCCCAAATAGGCCCACACATTCGTGTGGCCCTTTTAGCCCAATTCTAGCCATAGATATGAGATTCACCTAGCTTAATCCAATATTTACTACACAATCAAACAACTTATCCAATTGGGCCCGTAGGCCCATTGGGCCCACATGGCCCCTTTCGGCGCATCGCGGCCCGAAGTAGCCATCCTACAACCAAAGAAGTGAGAAATACACACCTGATAGGAGACTGGAGTTAATCCACGCTCCGAGCACTCTTAACCGACGCCCAACCCAAACGAGCACGCCATAAAGCAAAAGGGATCAGCCAAGAAAGGTACCTTTACTCTCCTCATGGTTCTCTCTATTTAAAGCCAGCTTCGCATCCACTCATATGCTAGCTTCCCGATGTGGGATCCCTCCATCATCAGAGTTTAAATTCAACACCAACTCTTGCCGCCCCCTGTTAGCAAAATAAATGCTCTATGATTGCCATGAGTTTCGAACCTTGGACCTCTTTGCCAACTCTATGACACCACCTTCCTGCCTCTTATGTGGCTCTACTTTGCCACTTGACCACAAGGCTTTTTGTGGCATAATTTCTCCAACAATATTCTTAAGGCCTACCTACTACACCCAGGGTTTAATTCACCTTAAACCAAAATTTTTGCTAGAGACCAGGTTTGAACCCAGAACTTCTCCAACACTTCTCAGCACACTTAACCACTAAAACAAGCCTTCATTAACGAAATTTACATGCACAACAAAATATTATAAGCTACCTTCAACTGCTCCCATGCTTAAGGCCCAAAACTTCTAGGCCCAAATTCAGGGTGTTACAACTCTACCTCCCTTAAAGAAATTTCGTCCCTGAAATTTCCTTCTAACAGGGTAGTCGTGTAACATCTACCCCACTACACTACCGCTGCGCACTCTGATCCTACTATCACTATCACACTTCAACTAGAACTTGAAACATCTCATACATACAATGCTTATTCACTGAAGCAGACACATATTTATTACACATATATACAATTTCTATATCCAAACATCACATCCACATAAAATAAATACCAAATTTAAATTCAGACTAATATCTAAGGAATCTACAGTATTTCAATTTCTAAACAGACAAAAGTATTCAGAAGACTTACGGATTCGGCGTCAGAGACTTGGTGTGCCACACTTAAGAGAAATACTTCAAACAGACCATGTGGTTGAAAATAATTTTCTGAAATTCAACCTTTGAAAATCCAATCCACAGTCGAGTTGTTGCAACTTGGCTCTAATACCACTAAATGTAACACCCCAAACTCGGCCTGAAAGTTTGGCTCGAATCTAGCACGTCACATTGAAGTGTTTTTTTTCGAAAACCATGTTTCCATTAAAAACCCTTCTTAATAATTAAAAACTTATACCCTTTTTAAACCTTGTTAGAAAACCTTAGCTGAATAACATTCTGAACAACTTTGTAAAAATCTTGGCAGTTGCGGAAGCTTAATTTAAAAATAATTGCAGATACGTGATGTTTTGAAAATAGTAGTTGCTTTGGAAAATCGTGTTCTAATACTAGCAATTATAAATAAAATTCCAAATTAGAAATCCAGAAAATTACAACAGCTTGACTTCAACTCACATAAAAACATTTTTAAAGTAATAATCAAAACTTTAACTTAAATAGTGTGTGTAGCTCCCTCCGAGCCCCTCGCTGCTCCGATCTGTCTAAGGCTGGAAATTACCTAAAAGGTTAATAAAAATATATAAAAGGAACAGTCAGTCATATAAAAGAATTAAAAGTCTGGCCCTAGCCCTACTTACAGTTTCAGTATAAATTGGGCCTTAGCCCATTACAGAATAAGAAACATTATCAGAACTAGAATCAAAATGAGAATCAGAATTAGAATGAGGTGTGAGAATCGAATCGATGTCGAGTGTGAATCAGAATCAGAATGTGAATGCAATCCCAACCCAGCCTATAGCCAACCACTACACTCCACCCGTACCAGCCCTACACTCCATGTGGGGAGACTACTCGACCTACCCAACTGCTACACACCACAGAAATTACAGCGAGGCTGCCAGATATTGTGACGAAGTCACCAGATGCAGATATTTACGGCAGAGCCACCAGAACAGATATATATATATGTGGCGAAGCCACCAGATTGCAGTGAGGCTGCCAGAACACTTCCTCCATCAATATAAACCCATATCCCCTGCAACAGAAATAATATGTCATGGCATACGTTATACGAGAATCGTAATATCATGCCCATATTTGAATCAAACAATCACAGTTAAGACATTCATATCACCAACATATATTCACAATCAAATCCGTCAACCACACAGTCCAAGTTAGTCACTTGCCCACAAGGGCAAAACGGGCATTTAACACCTTAAGGGCAAATTGGTAATTTTACCCCACAAGGGTATCTCGGTAATTCTACCTTACAGGGGTATTTCGGTAATTTTACAAACTAGGGGTATTTTGGTAATTTTGTAAACCAAGGGTATTTTGGTAATTTTGCAAACCAGGGGTATTTTGGTAATTTTGTAAACCAGGGGTATTTTGGTAATTTTGGTAAACTAAGTGTTCTAAATAAGGATAATAATACGAATGGGCCTAAAGCCCTTTCTCGGCCTAAATGGGCCCACACGCTCGTGTGGCCCTTTTAGCCCAATTCTAGCCACAGATATGAGATTCACCTAGCCTAATCCAATATTTACTACACAATCAAACAACTTATCCAATTGGGCCTGTAGGCCCATTGGGCCCACATGGCCCCTTTCGGCCCATCGCGGCCCGAAGTAGCCATCCTACAACCAAAGAAGTGAGAAATGCACACCTGATAGGAGACTGGAGTTAATCAACGCTCCGAGCACTCTTAGCCGACGCTCAACCCAAACGAGCACGCCATAAAGCAAAAGGGATCAGCCAAGAAAGGTACCTTTACTCTCCTCATGGTTCTCTCTATTTAAAGCCAGCTTCGCATCCACTCCTATGCTAGCTTCTCAATGTGGGATCCCTCCATCATCAGAGTTTAAATTCAACACCAACTCCTGCCGCCCCCTGTTAGCAAAATAAATGCTCTATGATTGCCATGAGTTTCGAACTCTGGACCTCTTTGCCAACTCTATAACACCACCTTCTTGCCTCTTATGTGGCTTTACTTTGCCACTAGACCACAAGGCTTTTTGTGGCACAATTTCTCCAACAATATTCTTACGGCCTACCTACTACACCCTGGGTTTGATTCACCTTAAACCAAAATTTTTGCTAGAGTCAGGTTTGAACCCAGAACTTCTCCAACACTTCTCAGCACACTTAACCACTAAAACAAGCCTTCATTAACGAAATTTACATGCACAACAAAATATTATAAGCTACCTTCAACCGCTCCCATGCTTAAGGCCCAAAACTTCTAGGCCCAAATTCAAGGTGTTACACAGGGGCCCCACACGAGTAAATCAGACGGATGTGTGTAGATTAGTGGGCCAGGCGGTGTAATCCATACGGCTAAGGCTATTCTTGGGCTTATTGGGCCACTAGGGCATGTGGGCCCACATGGGCCATATTACGGGCTTGGGCCCATTTTCACTGTTTAATTGTTAAGGTTGCACGGGTCACCCGAGATGACTGTGGACCTACTGTTGGGTCAGTAAGTATACCTAGACCCTAATTTATGTTATGACTGTTATACCCCTATGAGGTAAATGACAGATATACCCCTATGTGGTATATGAATGTTTGAGCATGCCATATTTATTGTATGTACATTTATAATATGGTGCATTGTATGTGGTGGGATATATGATATTGGAGGAAGCGTTCTGAAAGGCTATAAGCCTATTACTAGCAGCTCTGCTGCAAATACCGTTAGTGCTAAGACCGGCACTATATTCTGGAGTATAGGGATGGGTGGGTTGATTTTATCCCCACATAAAGTGTAGGGATGGACGGAGTGGAGTGTAGAGGATGGCTGGGTAGGATTTCTGTATGCATCTCTGATATTGTACTGAATTGGGCTAAGGCCCACACTAATACTGCTACTGTAATGGGCTAAAGCCCACACTGATATTGCTACTAATATGGGCTTAGGCCCAGATTGTTTGACACTATATGTTTGACTATTTGATAAATAGGGATTACACACTAAGTTTTCATAAACTCACCTTTTCTGCTTATCTGTGCAGCTAATCCTTAAGCGGGTCGGTGCCGTGAGGGACTTGGAGATGGCCACACCATCGTTTATGTTTTCGTTTTTGGTTATTAGTAAAAGTAGTTTTATTTGGGTAAATTTTATGTAATAAAACCGCTTTAAGTTTTATTTTTGTTTAGGGATTTATTTAAAATTGTCTTATATCTGTTAGCAGTAGGACTCAGGTTTTCAAAAGGGTAAAGAATTTTCAACTATCACACTACGGAACTTGTTTTAAAGCTTCCGCAGTGAACAATGTTTTAAAGTGTAATAACGGTATAGTGTGAGACATGTTTTGCTAAACGAACCTGTAATTTAACAAATGAATAAAACAAGTTAGCTTTTCATAAAGATCACAAACGAGGTTTTTAAAACAAGTGAACTTTTCTAATAGATCTACATTTTTCAAAACTCACTCTAATGTGAAATCTCAGATGCGGCCATAATGTCTAGGTCAGGTTTGGAGTGTTATAGTTTCTTTTTCTTATTTTCAATTGTTTAGGTTGAAATATTTTATTTAGAAGTAATTCAACCAGAATAACGGTCTCTTTTGTGAGTCATCTTTCATTTACGCTCGTAACATGCATTCGTTGGGGATAGGATAAATGTTAGATTCCACCAATTTCTAATTTAAAAACTTGTATCTGAACAATTATTTTGTACTCTTGGGTTCTTATGAGTTGTAACACCCAAAACCCGTCCTCAATGCCGGAATCGAGTTACGAGATGTTACAGAAAATAAAAGAACTTTTATATGGAATTTAAAATAAAAAATTCATGTAATATTCAATAAATCTCATACAACATACAATTCATGCTTTGCAAATAAAATCGAACTTAAATCGTGTGGCCAACCCATGTTACAAACTATGGTCGTGTATACAAAGGTTCCATAATTTCCATTGAGCACACGACCGTGTCACTAGCCCATGTGTGACACACAGCCGTGTGTTAGCCCGTGTGCAATGTATATAGTTTCTAAGATGCAAAGTACAAACCATTTCTTCAAAGTGACCTATAATGCATTTTTAAACCATAAAAACTTGTTCAAAACCATGTCATAATCTATCATCCAACTAATTCGTCAATACCTAAACCATAATTCTGGACCAAACTTCAATTCACCTAAATAATAGTCCCGTAAATATTCAATATAAATATTTATGAGCTCTATTTATAGAAACGAGGTCCCAATACCTCATTTTCCAAAATCACAGACTTTAGCTTCAAACCACTTATACTTAACTAATTATCCAATTTATAAAAATTATACGATCAAAATTCACTATATCATTGTACTTAACTCACAAAAATAAAATAATAATAATTTATGGGCTTACTCGTTGGAATTTAGTCTTGAAACCACTAAAAAATGGGCTGTTACAACTCTCCTCCTTAGGAAATTTCATCCTCTAATTTTTTTACCCACGAATAGATTCAGATACTGTGTATGTGACAGCCCTAATTTGACCTTAGTTAGAAAGTGGTTTCGGGACCACAAAATCGAGTTACAAAAATAATTAAACGTTAAATTCTGTGCTTATTATATGTGAAAGTGCATGTGTGAAAATTTCATGCTTTGATTTTGTCATTTGTATGTGAAATTATTAAATAGGACTTATGTGAAAATTTTTGAAAATGCGAGAGGTTAATTTGTGGTGGCCAAATAATTTATGGTGTAAAATAGGTGGATTTGCATGTCAAAATTCCCACTTTAATGTGTAGTGGCCAGCCATAATGATGATGATAAACAAAATATGCATTTTAAATTAGCATTATAAAATTTAATGGCTTTATTATTATAAAATAAAGATAAATAAAATAACAAAATGAGGAAAAGGACAAAGCTTGTTCATCTTTGTTCTTTATAGCCGAAATTAGGAGAGGAAAAAAACTCAAGCAACATTCGGCCATTTACTACATGATTCAAAGGTAATTTGCATGTATTTTCTTGATGTTCTTGCGAAATTAGCATGGTTAAAGCATTGCTTAGTTAACCCATGTTTAAATTTTGAAAATTTTTGTGTTGTGAGCATTCGATCATGAATTGAATTGAAGGAAATGGTTGTTGTTTCATGTTCTTTTTTTGAGTAATGGTAGATAAGTGAAGTTTGAGCTAGTTAAATGTTCATATAGGTGGTTTAGATGATAGGGAAAAAATCGGCTTGTGTATTTGTAGTTGCCGAATGTGAATTTAGATAACATTTGAGTAATGTTTGTATTTTAAAATGATGGAATGGAGATTTAAGCTTGATAAAATTTTGTTAAGAATGAATGAAAGAAATATGTGTATTCGGCTATGGATGATTAGGTAATAAATTAGTGTGGATGCTTTGATGAGTTATGCACAATTATAAGTTGAATTTAAAGCTTGTTAAATTTGCCCTTATCATTTCCGAATGAGTTTCATAGTTAAAGAAAAATTTTAAAGTACTTAGTTAATTGATACTAGGTTAATGGTGTGTGTATAAATTATTTTAAATATAAACTTTGTATAAGTACTAAAGGTTGTAGATGAATTCGGCCTTGGGAGAAATTTTGGTATAAATGGCTTGAATGTTAAATAGGTTATTGCTTTAATGACCGAATGTGTCAAAGCCTAATGCATGGACTAGTTGATCAATATGTGTTAAAAGGGAAACGTAAATAAATACCTATTTGATGAGCTATATATATATATTCGGCTATATGGTAAAGATATGTATATGAAAATATGATAAGCCATATGAGTTTTGTGTTTGTGTATGTGAACTAAGTATACAATGAATATTCGGCTATGAATGTTATAGGTTAAGTCATAGGAATTTTTGTAATGTACATATTTGGTCATTAGGGTTATATGTACTTAGGCTATGTGAGTTATGCGTTAAGGCAAGTTACTTATTTGATATATGTATTCGGTCATAAAGGTGTACATTAGGAAATGTTAAATAAATTGTATTAAATTGCTTAATGTGATTAAAAATGTGTATGACCATTTTGTATTTGAGCTAAAAGTAGCTATATGGCCTATTAAATTTCTTGTCATATTCGGCTATAAGCTAGCATGATGGGACTTTAATAAGTTAAATTTTGTTTGAATTAGCTCAAAAGCATAGAGAACCAAGGTTGGACAGGAGAAAAGAGAAAGTAGTTGAATAGCCGATTCGAGACTGTTCAAAAATATTTGAGGTAAGTTTTAAGTAGTTAAATATAAATAATATTCGATAATGACATGACAGATTATGAGAATTAAGTATTTTTTGCCATATATGTATATGGCCGAATGGCATTTGTAATGGAAGTAAAATGCGATATGCTTTTATGATAAAATGATAGTGTTAAATGAATATGAGTAAGATATTACGTGTAAACTATCAAATGATAAATGTGAGTATTGAAATGAAATAAAAGTGAATAAAATGTAGGATGATATATTCGAATGATGCTTGTACCTAATTTGGTGTGATTGTGTTATATGAAACTTGTTGATTTGAATATCGTACAGATACTATTCGGGCCTTTGAGCCTAGCAGGCTATAATGCCGGTGAAATAATATCGGGCTTCGAGCCTAGCAGGCGAAATGCCAGTGAATGAATTTGGGTTTTAAACCTAGCAGGCTATAATACCGGTGAAATGATATCGGGCTTCGAGCCGAGCAAGAGAAATGTCGGTGAATGAATTCGGGTTTTAAACCTAGCAGGCTGAATGCCAGTGTTTTGATAAAAGTCTAAAACTAAGATACCTCATGATAGAGTGACAAATGAATACATTCAATACGTTAAGTTGGCCAGGTACGTATTATGTACTTAAATGTGAGTTTGATTTGAATTGAATCATCAGTGTATAATATGGTACATATGTGAATAAATGTTATAACTATATTTATGATCATGATACATTCAGTCAAGGTGTGAAAGTATGTGAAAGTAATTGATTTATTTATGTTATATGAATTCAGATTAAGTGAAATAAGAATGCTAAATGTGTATTATGTGTTTGTGTATATTCGGCCAAATGATAATATATCTAGAAAATGGCCTCTTGAGAAATTGAATAATCGATGTATAATTAAGTTTATTTGTTACATTGCTTAAAACTTACTAAGCTTATGAAAGCTTACTCCGTTTGTTACGTTTCTCTGTTTTATAGATTGCTGACTCTAGCCACCTGCTCGAAAAGGGATCGTCAGCAACTCATCAAACTATCTATCATTTCGGTATTACTATGTTTTGGAGCTAGTATGGCATGTATAGAATAGACTTAAGTGAATGGTATTTTTGAGATGTTGTTGTATATGGGCCATGTGAATATGGCATCTTTTGAATGTTTGTATAAAGTTTTTGAATGCATATAAAAGTTAATGTTCTTATATTTATGTGATTGCACAAATGTGGTATTTTGGGTTGGTAACACTTCATAACCCATTCCGGCGACGGATACGGGTTATAGGGGTGTTACATTTTATTGGTATCAGAGCTACAATTTAGTTGATTCTAGGATTAACGTAGCGCGTGTGAGTCTAGCTATACATGCCATGAAGTGTTAGTACGATAGTGTGATGACTTCTGACAGTTGAAATGTGTTATTCGTATAGTAATGAATTTTGATCCCGGTCGAGCGGTAGCTGATGATGTAGAGAGCATAGTGCCTGCTCCTGCGCACAGGACAGTGCCGTTGGACTCTCAACCTAATGCTAGTAATTAGAATGATGAAGCTAAGCAAGCCTTCTATGCTATGATGAACAATTGGTTTACCCAATATGTTCGAACTAATCCGGCTATTTCACATCCCCCACCCCCGACTAATACAACCCCTGCACCTGTGGTACCTCCTGTAGTTGACCCATTGAGGTTGAGCAAGTCCCCAGTTGATAGAATTTAAAAGCACGGGGCTACTGAGTTCAAGGCTACTGATAGTGATGATGCCGAATAGGCTGAGTTTTGGCTCGATAATACCATTCGCATGTTCGATGAATTATCGTGCACACGTGATGAATGCTTAAAATGTGCTATATCTTTGTTACATGATTCTGCCTACTATTGGTGGAATACCTTGGTTTCAGTGGTGCCAAGAGAACGGGTTACTTGGGAATTCTTTCAAACCGAGTTCCGTAAGAAATATATTAGTCAAAGATTCATCGATCAGAAACGAAAAGAATTTCTTGAGCTCAAACAGGGTTCTATGATAGTTACCAATTACGAGCGAAAGTTTGTCAGAGTTAGTAGATATGCTCGGGAATGTGTTTCGTCTGAAGCTATCATGTGTAAACTCTTCGAGGACGGGTTGAATGAAGACATCAAACCGTTGGTGGGTATTCTGAAAATCAAAGAGTTTGTAGTGCTTGTTGAGCGAGCTTGTAAAGCCGAAGAGCTTAGTAAAGAGAAAAGAAAAGCTGATGATGGAGCTAGAGAGTTCCATAACAGATCTTTGGGAAAATCCTTTCATCAGTCATTGAAGAAATTTAGAGATGACTCAGGCCGTTCTAAGAATACTTCGGGTTTTTCCAGACGTGACCGTGATCGACCCCCTATGAGTATGCGAGCCACCTCTGTTGCCAGTGTCGGCAATGATCGTCAGGATAGATTTGAGTGCAAGCATTGTGGTAAATGGCATTCAGGAAGCTGTAGATTTCATGACCGCTCTTGTTTCAAGTGTGGATCAGCTGATCACTTTATCAGAGACTGTCCGAATTAGCTGAATAGAATACTGATCCGAGTGGGAGACCTAGTAACACTGCAACACTAGGTAGACCACCTAGACATGCGGGTAATGCTAGTGGAAATCAGAGAGGGACTAAAGATACTGCTGTACATTCTAAGGCTTGTGCTCCTTCCAGAGCTTATTTTATACGCGCGCGAGGATGCTTCTTCGCCAGATGTTATTACCGGTACTTTCACTCTTTTTAATACTGATGTTATTGCTTTGATTGATCGCAGTTCTACTCATTCGTATGTGTGTGAAACTTTGGCATCCAGCAAGACTCTACCTGTTGAGTCTACTGAGTTTGTGATTCGGGTGTCGAATCCTTTGGGCCGTTATGTGCTAGTTGATAAAGTGTGTAAGAAATGTCCCCTGATGATCAAAGATTCTTGCTTTCCGGCTGATCTAATGCTATTACCATTTGACGAGTTTGACATCATTCTCGGTATGGATTGGTTAATTGTGCATGATGCAGTAGTGAACTACAAGAGAAAGACAATTGACTTGAGATGTTCGAATGATGAGATAATCCGAGTTGAGTCTACAGATTTAAATGGATTACCGGCAGTAATATCTTTGATGTTAGCTCAAAAATATGTAAAAAAGGGGTGTGAAGCTTATCTTGCGTATGTACTGGATTGTAAAGAATTAGAAAAGAAACTTGAGACAGTGCCAGTGGTTTGTGAGTTTCCGGATGTATTCCCCGAGGAATTACCTGGATTACCACCTGTTCAGGAGGTAGAGTTTGGTATTGAACTAGTGCCACGGACTACACCTATTTCGATAGCTCTGTATCGTATGGCATCAACCGAACTAAAAGAATTGAAATCTCAGTTGCAAGAGTTGACAGATAGAGGTTTTGCTCGACTGAGTTTTTCTCCCTGGGGTGCACCAGTGCTGTTTGTGAAAAAGAAAGATAGAAACATGAGAATGAGCATTGATTATCATTAGCTTAATAAGGTAACGATAAAGAATAAATATCCGCTGCCACGAATCGACGATTTGTTTGATCAACTGAAAGAAGCCTCAGTATTTTCGAAGATAGACTTGAGATCTGGTTATTATCAGTTGCGAGTTAGAGACTCTGACTTGCCTAAAACTGCTTTCAGAACGAGGTACGAACACTATGAGTTCCTAGTGATGCCGTTTGGGCTCACTAATGCCTCTGCTATTTTTATGGATCTAATGAATCAGATTTTCAGACAGTATTTGGATCGGTTTGTAGTCGTGTTTATAAATGACATTTTGATCTATTTACACGACGAAACCGAGCATGCCAAACACTTGAAGTTAGTATTGCAAATTTTGCGAGATAAGCAGTTATATGCGAAGTTTAGTAAATATGAGTTCTGGTTGGGGGAAGTTAGCTTTTTGGGGCATGTTGTATCCGCATCGGGTATCCGAGTTGATCCTAATAAAATTTTAGTTATACTCGATTGGAAGCCTCCAAGAAATGTTTCAGAAGTTCGAAGTTTTTTGGGACTTGTCAGGTACTACAGACGGTTTGTGAAAGGTTTCTCGATGATAGCAACACCGATGAAAAAGTTGCTTCAGAAAGATATCAAATTTGAGTGGTTAGAAAAGTGCCAGAAAAGTTTTGATCAATTGAAAACTCTTTTGACCGAAGCTCCAGTGTTAGTTCAGCCAGAATCTGGTATAGAATTTGTGATCTACAATGATGCGTCTCTGAATGGTTTGGGCTATGTATTGATGCAAGAGGGTAGAGTAGTAGTGTACGCTTCGAGACAGTTGAAGCCACACGAGAAAACTATCCGACTCATGATCTCAGTTAGCTGCTATCGTTTTCGCTTTGTTAAGGCAAGTTACTTATTTGATATATGTATTTGGTCATAAAGGTTTACATGAGGAAATGTTAAATAAATTGTATTAAATTGCTTAATGTGATTAAAAATGTGTATGACCATTTTGTATTTGAGCTAAAAGTAGCCATATGGCCTATTAAATTTCTTGTCATATTCGGCTATAAGCTAGCATGATGGGACTTTAATAAGTTAAATTTTGTTTGAATTAGCTCAAGAGCATAGAGAACCAAGGTTGGACAGGGGAAAAGAGAAAGTAGTTGAATAGTCGATCCAAGACTGTTCGAAAATATTCGAGGTAAGTTTTAGTAGTTAAATATAAATAATATTCGATAATGACATGAAAGATTATGAGAATTATGTATTTCTTGTCATATATGTATATGGCCAAATGGCATTTGTAATGGAAGTAAAATGCGATATGCTTTTATGATCAAATGATAGTGTTAGATGAATATGAGTAAGATATTACGTGTAAACTATCAAATGATAAATGTGAGTGATGAAATGAAATAAAAGTGAATAAAATGTAGGATGATATATTCAAATGATGCTTGTACCTAATTTGGTGTGATTGTGTTATATGAAACTTGTTGATTTGAATATCATATAGATACTATTCGGGCCTTTGAGCCTAGCAGGCTATAATACCGGTGAAATGATATCGGGCTTCGAGCCTAGCAGGCGAAATGCCAGTGAATGAATTCAGGTTTTAAACCTAGCAGGTTATAATGCCGATGAAATGATATTAGGCTTCGAGCCTAGCAAGCGAAATGCCGGTGAATGAATTCGGGTTTTAAACCTAGCAGGCTGAATGCCAGTGATTTGATAAAAGTCTAAAACTAAGATACTTTGTGATAGAATGACAAATGAATACATTCAATACGTTAAGTTGGCCAGGTACGTATTATGTACTTAAATGTGAGTTTGATTTGAATTGAATCATAAGTGTATAATGTGATACATATGTGAATAAATGCTATAACTATATCTATGATCATGATACATTCGGTCAAGGTGTGAAAGTATGTGAAAGTAATTGATTTATTTATGTTATATGAATTCAGATTAAGTGAAATAAAAATGCTAAATGTGTATTATGTGTTTGTGTATATTCAGCCAAATGACAACATATCTAGAAAATGGCCTCTTGAGAAATTGAATAATCGATGTATGCTTGAGTTTATTTGTTACATTGCTTAAAACTTACTAAGCTTATGAAAGCTTACTCCATTTGTTACGTTTCTCTGTTTTATAGATTGTTGACTCTAGTCACCTGCTCAGAAAGGGATCGTCAGCAACTCGTCACATTATCTATCATTTTGGTATTACTATGTTTTGGAGCTAGTATGGCATGTATAGAATAGACTTAAGTGAATGGTATTTTTGAGATGTTGTTGTATATGGGCCATGCGAATATGGCATCTTTTGAATGTTTGTATAAAGTTTTTGAATGCATATAAAAGTTAATGTTCTTATATCTATGTGATTGTACAAATGTGGTATTTTGGGTTGGTAACACTTCATAACCCATTCCGGTGACGGATACGGGTTATAGGCGGGTTATAGGGGTGTTAAACTTGGCCTAGACGTAAGGGTCGCATCTGAGATGTCACATTGGAGTGAATTGTGAATACCGCAGATTTTGATAGAAAGTTCGTTAGTTATAAAACCTGGTTTGTGATCTTTTGAAAATCTAACTTGTTTAATTCATTTGCCAAATTATAGGTTCGTCAAGTAAAACATGTCTTGTACTAGGTCAATATTACACTTTAAAATGTTGTCGTTGCAGAAGCTTTTAAATCAAGTTACGTAGTATGATAGTTGAAAACCATTTACTTTTTAGAAAACCCGAATACTACGGCTAACAGGTATAAATCAATTTAGTAAAATCTCCAAATAAAAATAAAAACTTAAAATGACCTTATTACATAAAATACCCCAAATAAGCTACTTTTACTAAAAACAAAATGAAGTTATAAATAGTGGTGTGGCCGTCTCCGAGCCCCTCACAGCACCGACCCGCCTAAGGATTACCTTCACAGATAAGCAGAAAAGGTGAGTTATGAAACTTAGTGTGTAATCCCTATTAAATAACAGTCAATCATACAGTGACGAACAGTCTAGGCTTAAGCCCATATCAACAGTAATATCAGTGTGGGCCTTAGCCCATTACAATAATAGTAACAGTGTGGGCCTTAGCCCAATTCAGTACAGTATCAGAAATGCACAAAAAGATCCTACCCAACCATCCTCTACACTCCATTCCGTGCAGCCCTACACTTCATGTGAGGAATAAATCCACCCACCCATCCCTACACTCCAGAATAAAGTACCGGTTTTGGCACTAACAGTATTTGCAGTAGAGCTGCCAGTATTAGGCTTATAGCCTTTCAATACACTTCCTCCAACAATATAAATCTCACCCCATGCAATGCAACATAATATAAATGTACACACGATAAATATGGCATGCTTAAACAGTCATACATCACATAGGGGTATTTTTGTCATTTACCTTATAGGGGTATAACAGTCATTCCATGAATTAGGGTTTAGGTATACTTACTGACCCCACAGTAGGTCCACAGTCGTTTTGTGTGACCCGTACAACCTTAACAGTTAAACAGTAAAAATGGGCCCAAGCCTATAATACGACCCATGTGGGCCCACACGCTCGTGTGGCCCAATAAGCCCAGATAATGGCCTTGGCCGTGCAAACTACACAGCTGGCCTAATAATCTCCACACATCCGTGTAGTTTAACCATACGGGTCCTACGAGCTCGTAAGGCCCACACGGCCCATTTTGGCCCATCATGGCCCAAAAACAGCCCAAGCCCATGAAATCATTCATGGTGGCCTCTTCGATCGAATGCCTATGTTTTGAGCATTCGGCTAACCACACGTGCGAACGTACGCTCGTGTGGTGTCAATAGCCGAAAATTTTTAGCTTTTGCCGATCTATTGCTAATAACAGTGTGATTACACACCTGATATGATTGGAATTAATCCCCACTCCGAACACTCCTAAGCCCCAAAAGCCTCAATAGCCATACCCTTGATCCTCAAGGAACGGTCAATCGCCTTTGATCGTTACCTATACAAAAAGATGCCACCATCCTACATCAGACTCACATTAGAAGTATAATAACATCCCCAACCGAATCTCACTTACCACACAACCGACCACAGTATAGATCAATGAAGTGGCGCACACCGAAGCACGAAAAGAATTAATCTGAAAGGTAGATAGAAGGGGTAGTCGGCAAGAAAAGAGAAGTTAGCAGATGGTTCAACAAAGTAAAGAAACAAAAAGTCGAAAGGTGAAATGGTGACATTGAGGGCTTACCTTTTAATATTCGGCCAATCACGAAACACTAAAGTGAAAGAAGAGAATCGTGCGCCTCACTCAACTGATCACCACACTCACCAACCAAAAACAAAAAAAAGGAATAAGATGATATTTAGCCAAGATACAAATATAATGAGGGAAAGAGTAAGGAGAAACAAAATAGAAGAAAAGAGAAATATGAGGCGGGGATACCTTGCCAATATTCAGCCACAGTAAACGGTTGAGGGAGAGGAGAAAGAGATCGATGGAAACAAGGCAAGGTTCGGCTATAGGGAAAAGAGGTATTCGGTCGAAACTAAGGAAGAGGAAAAAGGACTTTGAGTAGGAGAAGAAGAATAGAGCAGAAATCAGTTAATGCAAAACAACACTAAAAAAGAAACAAAGCCAAAAAGGTGAAAGTTGCCGATTTGAGAGAAAAAAAACACACTTTCGGTATAAAAGGGAAAGAATTCCTATGACCAAATTTGTGTACCCAAGAATTCCACATTCAGCCAACCACTACTACACCACTAGTTTCACTCCCCTAATCTCTCCAAAATCATTCAAACCGCAAACTCCTCTACCCACCTCCCAAAACTTCTCCTAAAATCCCTCCAACCATCCCACTACTCAAACTTCCATTGGAACACAAACTCTAGCCGTCCAACACAGCAAAATATTAATCCCTTTTAAGCATGCAAGGTTTTGAACTCAAGTCCTCCTGCAGGAGAAAACATGCCACTCTCCCTCGAACCAGCAAACTTTTTATGACACAACCTAACCATATTTATTTAAGAATCTCCCCACAAGTAAACAGGGCTTATTCAACACAAAACCAAAATTTTATACAAGCCCAAGCTCGAACTCAAGACTTCTCCAATACTTCCCAAGACACTTAACCACTGAAGCAAGCATGCATTTATGTAACAAACATACAAAAATAAATCCCTAAATTTTAGGGCGTTACATACTATGATTTCATAAAATTTTCGATTTCCCATATAGCTTCTTTAGTACCATGTTTGTGCCACAAAACTTTTACTAACAATACTTATAAATTTCATAGTTTTTCTATTTTCAAAGCTAAAATTTTGACTAGTTCTTCTGAATATAATAAGTCAGGCTATATTTCTATCTCATTGGGAGTAATCACCTAAAAGAAATCTGATCTATATCATCATAGCATCAAAATGTGTAAAACATTATGAATCTTTTCGAGCTTCAAAGCTAATGCTAGTCTGTAATTTTATACGGCTAAACAATTCTCAAATATAGCTTCCCTTTTCTTTTGAATCGTAATACCTTCTTCCACGAGGGGACTTTCAGAAATACTTTGTCACTAGTTTGAAACTATATATATTTCCTTTTCAGATCAGTATAGAATTTCTGATGATCAGAGGCAGCTTTCAAACAATATCAATAAACTGAACCTTTCCATTCGTTTCACATAACAAACTAGTTCCTGCCAGTTTCTTATCATTCAATTTTGACCAGTACAAAGGAATTCTACAATTGTATCTGCATAAAGCCTCGTAGTGCTATTTTAATACTCCTCTAGTAACAATCATCAAATGCAAACTCCGCTAATGGTAGAATTTCTTTTATATAACACTGCAATTGCCTTCTGGAATCTGAGTAATCCATTCAAATTGTTTACTGGTTTGAGGATGAAATGTTGTACAGAAATTTCGTCTAGTACCTAGGGTCTCATGTAACTTAACCCATGCTTGAAAGTAAGCCTCGGATCACGGTCAGAAAAAATATATAACGGCTTGTTGTGCAATATAAGAAACTTAAAAATGTATAACTCAACTAGCTTCTCAAGTGAATAATATATTTACATTAGAATAAAATGAGTTGTTTTTGTTAATCTGTCAATAATTATCTAGATTGAATCTTTCTTTTTCAAAGATAACTGTAGTCCCGATACAAAGTCCATCATAACACGTTCTCATTTCCACTCAAGAATCATAATAGGTTGTAGTAAAACTGGTAGAACCTGATGCTCAACTTTTACTTGCTGACATACCAACATCTTGATACAAACTTAGGTATTTCTCATTTCATTCCTGGCCATCAGTAACTTTTTTTTCAAGTCATACTTTTTTTTGCCACCCGGATGTGTTGAATAAATGTTGTTATGGGCTTCTCGTATAATATCTCTTTTAAACTCAGAATCATTAGATACAAAAATCCAATTTTGAAAATACAGACTATCATCACTACCAATGTTGAAGACCATTCTGAATTTGCTCCCATTTAGCTAACAAATTCGGATCGTTTCTTTGTAAATCTCAAATTTTCTGAAGAAATAAAAATTTAACTATCAGCTCGACAACAATAGAACCATTAAATTCTAAAATCAAGTGAATATTCAGTTTCATTATTTGTATAAATTAAATATCATCGATAACCTAATAACAAATCTGACCAAATATGGCTAGCAAATTACGTCTATCAGATTTATTAAGCAATTGAGTGATTGATAATTCCAAAATTGTTACCAAAAATTCACATTGTTTATATCAAGTTTAAAAAGTATTTTTCGACACATCTAACTCATAATTCTTAGATGACAACAACCTAGTTGAAAATTAATACTAAAAAATTTAGTAGTCCCCTTTTACTGAACAATTAATTCATCTCTATAAAGTAACATATACTAGTCATTTATGGTGTCTCTGATATGATATATGTAGTCAATACATGATTCTTATAATCCTGCCATTCTTCCTCACAAACACATTATTACTTTCCAAGATTATACGCTCGGTTGAACAAGTCTCCTATTAAATAATTATTTCAGCAATGCCTACAATTCTTGTAATTTTGACAGTACCATTTTATACAAACTAATATTCTCTTTTGGATGATAATCCAGATAATTATTCTAGAAATATATAATTAATTATTTAACCATTAGTATCTGATTATTCTTCGATTTTAACATTCTGGTATCTAG
The DNA here is from genome assembly GCA_025698475.1 of Gossypium anomalum. Classification (NCBI taxonomy): domain Eukaryota; kingdom Viridiplantae; phylum Streptophyta; class Magnoliopsida; order Malvales; family Malvaceae; genus Gossypium; species Gossypium anomalum. Next base: position 23,049,211 of record CM046968.1, read on the forward strand.
GGTACAAGTAAGATACGATTCACAACATTTTCTAATCATTTCATGGGTCGTTAATGCTAACATGTTATTGGTCACACATTAGTTCTATCAGTCTCAACATTTATTTATTTCTCATTTTGATATTTAAGTACAATTTGCATCTATCTACGATTAACCAAAACATTGAATAAAGTCAATGTAACAGTCTGTTTTCAATGGTGACAGAACAGTGGTTTCGGGACCAAAAATTTCTATCGTGTAGACTCATAAATATTATTTATAGAATATTTATGAAGTTATTAGAGTCGTATTAAAATTTGGTTAAGAAATTTTAACGCTTAGATAAATGAGGAAGGACTTAAATAGCAATTATACCTTAGTTATTGTGGTGGGATGACAACTTGATTGAGATTCATAAAATATTATATGATCAATGACAATTTTGTAATTTAAACAAAATTAAAACAAAATTAAAGAATGAATAAAACAATTTCACTTTCATTTGCTTCTTCAGTTTGCCGAAAGCCAAAGCTAGGGAGAAGAAGAGCTTTAGTTTTCTTGATTCTTTTGCATGTAAGTGAAATTCATACTCGTTTCTTGTAATTTTTATGTTTTTGAAATCGTTGTAACTATGTCCAGCTAGCCCGTATCTTCATTTGAATCTGTTAAAAATTTTAGAAGTAGCCATTGATGAATTTTGAATGTTTTTTTATGATAATTATGTATTTGAAGCTTTGATTGTGGTATTTGGTGGTTTTGTGAAGTAATTTTTGTTAGATTTTGATTTAGGGATTAAATTGTGAAATGTTAAATTTTCAAGGTTTGATAGTAAATTTGATGTTTAATAGGGATTTTTTAAGGGCCTAGAATATTCGGCTATAATTTTGACTTGAGAAAAATGGTTAATTTGATGATTTTTGGGTTAAGGGATGAAATTGCAAAAGTTGAAAAAGTTAGGAGTAATTATGTAATTCTAAAAAATAAAAGGGTATAAAATGAAAAGTGAATTAGAATGTGAAATGTAAGCTAATAATTGAGGAATTTTACATTTTATATTGAAACCTTGTTGATATATGTGGAAAAAGGAAAAATCATGGATTAGTCCTTGAACTTCTACAACTGTTACAATTTAGTCCAGATAAGTTTGTACGGTTTATAATTTAACATTTATATGAAATGTTTGATGGTATAATATGATATAACAGATATAATTGTTTATAGATGATGTAAAATTATTTGAGAAATGTTATTAAATTTCAATAATTGGATCAGATGGACGTGGAATAGAGTACAATCTAATGTCAGTGTGTTATGTGGAGGATTAGAGTGGATCTTGGTGTGGTGTGATATATACATTTTTCCTGAGTAGGTTGAGGTTCAGCATTTGTTGCGAACTCTCGTGTTATACTCTTTTTTTGGCGTGTTTTTGGTTAGACTAGCTCTTCGGAGCAATTGGTGTGTTGGCTTTTATGAGCATCTGGCGTGTTATCAGGTGGATTGCCTCTTATGAGCATCTGGCATGTTATCTAGTGGATTAGCTCTTATGAGTGATTGTCATGCTTCATTTGGAACATTTATGTAGTCATATCCGTAAGTCGTTTATTAGATAGTGAATTTCTGCGTTGTAACTTTTTTAGTGATTTTTATAGTTATGACATGAATTTGAGCTTTGAATTGAACTATACATTCATAGGGTTGAGATTTTGGATGACAGGGAATACATGTAGCTGCGTATTTATTGAATGATTTTTTGTATTTACTTTGGTAAGATTTATCATTTTTGTATGTCGAACTTACTAAGCTTTAATGAGTTTAATTGTGTTATTTTTTGTTCTTGTAGATTCTTTGAAGGTTGGACGGTCAGATTGGCACTCAAGTCACACTATCCTCCTGCTTTCAGTAGTTTTTGGAACGTTCATTTTGAATTATATGGCATGTAATAGGCTTGTTTGTCATTACTATTGTTTTGATAGGTAACACTTTAAAGTATGATCGTAAATTATAAGTAGTTAACTTAATATGATATATGTGAACTACGAAAGATGCTTTGGTGCAAGTTTATGGTATGTGTTATTTGAATGTTGTGATTGAGGTGCCTATTATAGGCATATTGGTTGAATGTTGGATTGTGTAAATTAACATGCTTTGGGTGATAGTTCATTTTGTTGTGAAATTGTGTATACTTGTGGTACCAATTAGGATACATTGGTTAGGCACTTAGGATGGTTGATTTAGCATGTTTTGAGCTTGCTTAATGTCATTTTAAATAGGTCTTTTGGCTGGTAATTGGATTACTTAGGGTCCAAGTAAGTTTGAAATGATAAACTTGTTATTTAAGGTTTATTTGGGTCTACACGGCTCGAGACATGGGCATGTGACTCAGCAATGTGTCTGGCGACACGGTCGTGTGTCAACTAATGATTTCTTTAGGGTGCAAGTTAGTGAGATACATGGCCTAACACACAGCCTGGAACACAGGCGTGTGGGGCAACTCAGAGAGTTACACGGCCTGGCACACAGGTGTGAGACACGGCTGTGTGACCCTACTCAAAGAGTTACACAGATGAGGACATGGGTTGGGATACGGTCGTGTGTCCCTATTTTGATAGTTACACGGCTTGAGACATGGGTGTGTGTCTCAACCATGTGAGGCAGACGATCTAGCCACACAGCCGTGTGACCCCTGTTTTGAAAATTTTTCATCTTTTTCCTAAACTTTCTGAACTATTTCAAATTGGTCCCAAATTGTTTCTTGGTTATTTTTAAAGCCTCGAGGGCTCGATTTAGGGACAATATGTATGTATATGAATGGTTTATGATGTGATTATAATATTGAATGGTATAATGTGTAAATTTTTTTGATTGTTTAGTAATACTCTGTAACCCTAATCCGACGACGGAGGTGGGTTAAGGGTGTTACAGTCAATCAATCCATACTGAGTGTCACATCAAACTCATCAAATGTTAACGACATCAGATAGACAAAAGAAATTTCATAGTCAAGAATTCTCAATAAGTTATGCTATTAGTAGAACATACTAATCTAATAGATATGTTATTCTAATGTCATAATCAGTCAACTCAAATGCTTCATTCACACTATGAATATTCCCTGGAATACCTGAAGAAGTAGAGAACTGAATTTAGAGGTCTCTCAACTTTGTAGATGGAGGTTTCGAAGATGGTTGGACTACAATGTATATTCATGAATTTCTAATCTTGAACTTGTTTTGCTTTTTCTCAATACATTCATTCTCCTTTTTACCTTCACAATCATCTGTCTCATGCTTACCCAATTTATCAATAAAAAATCGTTGATCATTTACTATACTAATATTTTGAGGACAGGGGAGTGTTGAAAATGACACGATAGAGGGTAGAGGTTGCTGAACCGCCAGATGGACTCAAAAAACTCTAAAAACCACTGACTTATCATGTAGAAAAAGGCATTTTTCATATTACTTTCGAACATTTACGGAACTAGCGAACTGTGACTTGCTTTATATTCAAAAGCCGAAATGTTAATATCAACTTCATTAGGTACAACACGATTAGACTCGGCTGACATTGTATATATCTATAAGAAAACAAAGTCATATCGAATCAGAAGCATCAGAAAAACACAGGTTATTATGCCATGTAATTTTTAAACTCAATACATGCTACGATGTAACGCCCCAAAAATCCCAAAATCCTGAACTTTATTTGTTTTTGATTTTCATAAAAATTGTGTTTTATGTTCCTAGCCATGTGATAATTATAATAGGTCTTAATTAAGGTTTGATTTCTAACCTAGGAATAAATGAAATTATAGTTTAATTATTAAAAGAATCAGGGTTGGCAAGTAGTTGGGCTTTTAAATAAAAATAGGGGAAAATAGCATCAAAAAGCCTTGTGGAGGAGTGGTTAAGTGACGCCACTTAAAGAGTAGGGAGGTGGCGTTAGTAGCTAGCAAGGAGATCCAAGGTTCGAATCCTAACTTAGTAATTTTAGAATTTAATTTTGGCCTTCTAGAAGGATGGTAGTGGCGTGAAAGAGGACTCCAAGGGAAGTGTTTAGGAGAGAAAATTAAGGAAAATATCAAGGGGATATCAGGGAGAAAAATGAGGAGATGAGAAGGGAGAAGTGATGGAGTTGAATCCAAAATTGGGCATGGAAAATTTAGCTATAACGGCTATAAATAGGGGCTGAATACAAGGTTGCCAAGCTACTGCCAAAATTCTTCTTCACCTTGTTGCCAGAAACCCCTTTCTTCAAAAGCCAAAAACCCTTTTCTTTTCAAGATCCAAAAAGTCAAAAACCCTTTTTTCTTTTCTTCCTGTCGATTTCTATTTTTCTCTATACAATTTTCTTTGTTTCACTTAGCCGATTTCTTCTTCTACTCTTCTTCTTTAATCTGTACCAAATAAACCTTATTTATCATACTAAATTTGAAAAGTCAAAAAGCCGAATCTCTCAAGGGTTGAATACTCTTTGACCGAATCTAGTGTAAGTGTTGCTCTTCCAATCTGTTTTCTTTGCTAGGTATCGATTATTGTCCCTCACTCTTTCAATCTACTTTGGTAGGGAATTAGTATCGAATCTCGGATCTTAGCTCTCTGCAGAATTGCTCTTTAGGTGTTTTCAGTTTTGGTAAGTATTCCTCATCCATTGGCTAAGGTTGACCGAATAGCCATAGTAAGGTAAGGGGACTTGTGTTGGATACGAGTCACCTATTATTCTGGTTTTAATAGTTACGATTGGTGCAGATCTAGGAGTTGATCATGGTTAGTGAAGGGGTTGTTATACTTATCGCGCAAGGTAAGGTTAAGGTGAGATTCTAGCTTTTGGTAAAGTATTCGATAAGTATGTAAGATTAATCTTTGAGTGATATCGATTGTAAGTTTGGGCTAAGGAGATCGCATCACAGTTGCTTACCAGGTGTGTACATACACTGCACACACAAGTACATCGACAAAAGTCGAAATGTCAAAAAGTCGAAAGTTTGGCTACGGTAATCTTGCGAGTGTGCTAGTACTCGTAAGGGAGAGTCCGATAGGTTTCCTGAGACCCACGAGTGATTATGTGGACTTGGGTTGTGATTTGGCCATACGGGCCGGAATGAGCTAAATGGGCCCAATGGGCTGTTGGGCCCATGATAGGCAAAGACTGAATATTGATGCTATGTGATAGAAATTTGTATGTGAGAATGAATATGAATGTGACTGGGCCTAACGGGCCATATAAATGTGATTTGGGCCTAATGGGCCATATATAGGTGATTTGGGCCTAATGGGCCATATGAATATGATTGGGCTTAAGGGGCCAGATACAGGTATGTGAGTTTGTTTGGGCTTCGTAAGGGGTTTTTTTCTGCCTAGTATATGATAACTACATAAAAATTAATTAATATATTGCCACCATGGACAAGTCATAGGGTTAAGATGTGGCAACGGGTATATGCATGTCTAGGATTGGATCTAGGGAGAGCTTGGTACTTAAGCTGTCTTAATGACTCACCTCCTCTTCTCTGGAATCCTACCTGGTGCATAGTACTCGTTCATCTTAGCTCTCGGGATTTGTTAACGGGCCAAGGTAAGTGGAAACCATAATCAAGGGAAAATTACTGAAATGCCCCTAAGGGCGAAAATGACCAAAATACCCCTAGGTGTTGAATGTAAGTTTTATGGATGTGACATGCATACATATGATGTTCTGCTTAGGTTGCATATGGGGTGGGAACTATAGAACGGAGGAAGTATATGAGGATCGCATGATTGCCTGACAATCGTGGATCCACCGAAGGCTTTTAAAGCCCAATATGTAAATGAGGGTAGTTTCGCAACCGGGCTACCATTGGTGTGTGGGCTGGGTGGGTCGATATTCAGATCCCCACATGGTGTGACGGGGGACGGAGCTGGTGTGTAGCGGATGGATAATTTGGATGGGATTGCATTGCATGTTTAATGATTTTTCTTGAATGCTTGTTTACATCGAGGGTTGTACACACTGAGTTTGCGAAAACTCACCCCTTCTTTTATTTTATTTTCAAGTGATGCTCAGTAGAAGGTTCGATGTTTGGAGGGACTCTCGGTGGCCGACTAGCAAGACAACTTGGACTTGTTTCTCTTTTAAAAGCATATAAGTTCTTTATTTTATTAAGTACTTTTCAGACCGAAATGTAATAAGGCTTCCTTCTTATTATTATTTGGATTATTATCATTTTCATTGTAATTACGAGAAGTTGAACATGGGATTCTTAAATTATAGTATGTTTTCTACGTTTCCGCAACTTAATTTTTAAATGATAAAGTTTTCTTAAATCAAATGTTTTAAACAACTCTTTCGCAACTGAAAGGTGTGTATATTTTAAAGTTAATTAATGTTTCTTTTGTTTAAGAAGGGTTTTAAATGAAAACACGATTTTCACTAAAACACTTCAATGTGACACGCCAGATTCGGCCATAATGTCTGGGCCGGGTTTGGGGTGTTACATTTAGTGGTATTAGAGCCTAGCTTACAAAACTCGGGCTGTGAATTGGTCCTTATTACTTAGATTCTTTTTGTGTTTAAATTTTTTTTACAATGTTTTGGAAAAAAGGAAGTCTTGCTGAGCGGCACACCGAGTCTCTGACGTCGAACCAAGTAAGTACTTTTATTCTCAAGTTTGTTTAAATTGCTATACAGTAGATAGTTAGAGGGCTACTTTAGATGATCTTGTTAGAATAGAACCAAAGCCCGCAGGAACTTGAAACTGTAGAGGATTTTTGAAAACAATCTTCTCTTTAATTACTTCCATAAAACATCAGGTTAATTATTAGAACTAACTAAGACTTCATAAAAATTCTAATTCAGATAATACGCGAATCGACGATGAGTGCTAGAAGAGGTGCGAGGGGCCGTGGTCGAGGCCGTAAAAGTTTTAGGGCTAAGTCGTCAGCATCGGGCCATGTGCCCAATGTTGGAGTAGAAGAGGGCTTGTTTTACTTGTGGATCTATGGAGCATAGGATCAAGGGTTTCCCTCGAACGCTAGGTCGAGAGCTAGCAGTAGGTCAAGGTGGTGCTCAACCACCAAGGGGTGGACAGCTACCGCCGAGAGGCCGTGATCAGGCCAGGGGTGGAAACAGTTTAGTACGTGGAGCACCAGGTAGAGGTGCTGGTCATGCTAAGGCAAGGCAGCCAGCTTTGGTCTATGCAGCACGTCGTCAAAAGAATGAAGACGCTCCAGAAGTGAATACTGGTACGTACTTTATCCATGGTATGCGATCTATCTATTTTGAAAATAGAAATAGAGTGCGCAGCAGAAGCGTTGTGGTGTAACCTAGGCGGTACGACTGTTGGGTAGTTAGAAATTTTGAGGACGAAATTTCTTTTAGGGGGATAGAGTTGTAACGCCCCAAAAATCCCAAAATCATAAACTTTTTTTGTTTTTAGTTTTGATAAAAATTGTGTTTTATGTTACTAGCCATGTGATAATTATAGTAGGTCTGAATTAAGGTTTGATTTCGAACCTAAGAATAAATGAAATTATAGTTTAGTTATTAAAAGAATCAGGGTTGAAAGTAGTTCAGTTTTTAAATAAAAATAGGGGAAAATAGCATCAAAAAGCCTTGTGGAGGAGTGGCTAAGTGACACCACTTAGAGAGTAGGGAAGTGGCGTTAGTAGCTAGCAAGGAGATAAAAGGTTCGAATCCTAACTTAGTAATTTTAGAAGTTTAATTTTGGCCTTCTAGAAGGATGGTAATGGCACAAAAGAGGACTCCAAGGGAAGTGTTCAGGAGAGAAAATTAAGGAAAAGATCAAGGGGTTATCAGGAAGAAAAATGAGGAGATGAGAAGGGAGAAGTGATGGAGCTGAATTGGGAATTGGGCATGGAAAATTCAGCTATAACGGCTATAAATAGGGGCTGAATACAGGGTTGCCAGGTTACTACCAAAATTCTTCTTCACCTTGTTGCCAGAAGCCCCTTTCTCCAAAAGCCAAAAACCCTTTTCTTTTCAAGATCCAAAAAGCTGAAAACCCTTTTTTCTTTTCTTCCTGTCGATTTCTATTCTTCTCTACAAAATTTTCTTTGTTTCACTTAGCCGATTTCTTCCTCTACTCTTCTTCTTTAATCTATACCAAATAAACCTTATTTATCATACTAAATTTGAAAAGCCAAAAAGCCGAATCTCTCAAGGGTTGAATACTCTTTGACCGAATCTAGTGTAAGTGTTGCTCTTCCAATCGGTTTTCTTTGCTAGGTATCGATTATTGTCCCTCACTCTTTCAATCAACTTTGGTAGGGAATTAGTATCGGATCTCGGATCTTAGCTCTCTGCCGAATTGCTCTTTAGGTGTTTGTAGTTTTCGTAAGTATTCCTTATCCATTGGCTAAGGTTAGCCGAATAACCATAGTAAGGTAAGGGGACTTGTGTTAGATACGAGTCACCTATTATTCTGGTTTTAATAGTTACGATTGGTGCAGATCTAGGAGTTGATCGTGGTTAGTGAAGGGGTTGTTATACTTATCGTACAAGGTAAGGTTAAGGTGAGATTTTGGCTTTTGGTAAAGTATTCGATAAGTATGTAAGATTAATCTTTGAGTGATATCGATTGTAGGTTTGGGCCAAAGAGATCGCATCACGCTTGCTTACCAGGTGTGTACATATACTGCACACACAAGTAGATCGGCAAAAGCTGAAATGCCGAAAAGGAAAAAGTTTGGCTACGGTAGTCTTGTGAATGTGCGAATACTCGTAAGGGAGAGTCCGACAGGTTGCCTAAGACCCAACGACGATTCCGTGGACTTAGGTTGTGATTTTTCCATACAGGCCGGAATGGGCTAAATGGGCCCTATGGGTTGTTGGGCCCATGATAGGCAAAAACGGAATATTGATGCTATGTGATAAAAATTCGTATGTGAGAATGAATATGAATGTGACTGGGCCTAACGGGCCATATAAATGTGATTTGGGCCTAATGGGCCATATATAGGTGATTTGGGCCTAATGCGCCATATAAATATGATTGGGCTTGAGAGGCCAGATACAGGTATGTGAATTTGTTTGGGCTTCGTAAGGCCTTTTTTTTGGGCCTAGTATATGATAAAGACATAAAACTTAATTAATATATTGCGACCGTGGACAAGTCATAGGGTTAAGATGTGGCAACGGGTATATGCTAGTCTAGGATTGGATCTAGGGAGAGCTTGGTACTTAAGCGGTCTTAATGACTTACCTCCTCTTCTCTAGAATCCTACCTGGTGCATAGTATTCGTTCATCTTAGCTCTCGGGATTTGTTAACGAGCCAAGGTAAGTGGAAACCATAATTAAGGGAAAATTATTGAAATGCCCCTAAGGGCAAAAATGAGCAAAATACCCCTAGGTGTTGAATGCAAGTTTTATGGATGTGACATGCATACATATGATGTTCTGCTTAGGTTGCATATGGGGTGGGACTGTGGAACGGAGGAAGTATATGAGGATCGCATGATTAACTGACAATCGTGGATCCACCGACGGCTTTTAAAGCCCAATATGTAAATGAGGGTAGTTCCGTAACCAGGCCACCATTGGTGTGTGGGCTGGGTGGGTCGATATTCATATCCCCACATGGTGTGACAGGGGACGGAGCTGGTGTGTAGCAGATGGATAATTTGTATGGGATTGCATTGCATGTTTTATGATTTTTAGGTGATGCTCAGTAGAAGGTTCGATGTTTGAAGGGATTCTGGGTGGCCAGCTAACAACATAACTTGGACTTGTTTCTCTTTTAAAACCATATAAGTTCTTTATTTTATTAATTACTTTTTAGACCGGAATGTAATAAGGCTTCCTTCTTATTATTATTTGGATTATTATCATTTTCATTGTAATTATGGGAAGTTGAGCATGGGATTCCTAAATTATAGTATGTTTTCTACGTTTCCGCAACTTAATTTTTAAATGATAAAATTTTCTTAAATCAAATGTTTTAAACAAGGCTTTCGCAACTGAAAGGTGTGTATATTTTTAAGTTAATTAATGTTTCTTTTGTTTAAGAAGGGTTTTCAATGAAAACACGGTTTTCACTAAAACACTTCAATGTGACACGCCAGATTCGGCCATAACGTCTGGGCTGGGTTTGGGGTGTTACATACGATCATTCCTAAAATTGAATAAAATATAGCTCTGATACCACTAAATGTAACACCCTTAATTTGTTCCCGACGTCAAAATCGAGTTACAGGATACTATAGTAAATAACATAACATTTACATGAAATTTTTAAAAAAATTATTTAATATTCAATAAATCTCATACAACATATAATTCATGCTTTACAAATAAAATCAAGCTTATGAAAACTCTAAAAGAATTTCAGAAGTAAGTAATGACTAATTTGAAAAATTAACAAAAAGTAAGGAAAAATATGTAAACAAGGGTCACACAGTCGTGTGGCATAGAGTTACACAGTCGTGTATTTGACTGATGTAGTGTGCAAAAATAAGGAATTTAATTTCAAAACATACACGGGCATGTGGCCAGCCCGTGTTATAAACTATGATCATGTATGCAAAGGTTCCATAATTTCCTTTGAGTACACAGTTGTGTCACCAGCCCATGTGTAACACCCGACTGTGTGTTAGCCCATGTGCAATGCATATAATCTCAAAGATGCAAAGTAGAAACCATTTCATCAAATTGACATATAATGCATTTTTAAACCATAAAAACTTGTTCAGAAACATGCCATAACCATGTAAAAATCTATCATCCAGCTAATTCATCAATACCTAAACCATTATGCCAAATTTGGCACCAAAACACAACATGTAATAAGATTTAATAAAAACCATTTTATATTCCTTATCCATTTCATTCCAAAGTAGTCACAAGCTTTAAACTCATCATGACTAATCATTCATATTTACATAACAAAGTTACCAAAAATTTATGGGTCAACCATTTATCATTTCATCAAATTACCATATATCTATTGTCACAGCCTAGTTTTTCCTAAATCAGAATAGTGGTTTCAAAACCACAAATTTGAGGTCAAAAAATTATTTTAATTTTATTTTTGGTGTTTACAGGATGTGATTGTATATGTGTAAAAATTTCGTAGCTAATTTTATCGTTTAGTAGCTCAATTTGAGAAAAAGGACTAAATCGTGTAAAATGCAAAGTTACATTCTATAAGTTAAAAGCGTCTATTTACTATGAGGCATTAAATTAAAGGTCCTTATGATGATATTAGACCATTTTAAATGATAGTGGACTATTATGGACAACCATTATATGTTTTTAATGTTTATTCATTAAGGGTAAATAAGTAATTTTGTATATAAGTTAATTAAAATACAACAAAATATGAAATATTGTCCATCTTTCTTAATTGTGACCGAATATTAAAGAAGAAGAATGCTTAAATGGAGTTTTAGGGTTCGGCAATTGTAAATCTAAATTGGTAAATGTTTTGAGCTCGATTTTTAATAATTTCTACGTTTTTGTGATCGTTGCTTAGTAATCTAGCTAGCCTGTACCCTAATTTTTGAAATTATTGATGAATTTGTGAGTTTCCATTGATGAATGCTTGAGATTTTGAATGATTTTTGATGAATTATGAAAGCTTGATGATAAATATTAAAGTTTTGTTAAGTGATTTTTGACAAAAATGTCAAATAGGGATTTAATTGTGAAAAGTGTAAATTGAAGGGTTAAAATGTGAAATAAATGTGAAATATGGGCTTCTAGGGACCTATAGAGAATTCAGCTAGTCATGGGTCTTATTAAATTTTGTGTAATTTGTGTTTTTGTTAAATAGGGACTAAATTGAATAAATGTGGATTAGGGGCTAAAGTGAAAAATGCCCAAATATGTGTTTGTGGACTAAATTGAATGTGTTGATGAATAAAAGAGTTAATTTTGAATGTATATAGATCAAAAACGAAAGAAATTGGATTTAGATTGGGGGAAATCGAAAGTTAACAAATAGTCGATCTGATCCCTCTATTCCAACTATGAGGTAAGTTCATATGCAAATAAATCTTTTTAAATTTAATTACATCTGTTTGCTTGTCATGGAAATGTTATAAATGTTGAACGAGCACTTATGAGCAAGAATCGACAGAGTTATGATATCCGAAAGTCCCATACGAACCTTAAGAATAGTATAGGATACGAATGTCATGACATTAGGTTATCGAATTGTGATTACATGTAAGACCATGTCTGGGAAATTGGCATTGTATTAAGATTACATGTAAGACCATGTCCAGGACATTGGCATCAATATGTGATAACATGTAAGACCATATTCGGGATATGGCATTGTACGAGCTAATGTGATTTTCGAGTATCCTTAACGATTTTGAATGGTTCAACGGGAAAATTAAAGTTGAGAAAGAATATGTGAATGAGCTAAGTGACTCAGGTACGTATGAGATTCATACAAGTATTGAGAAGTGAAGTAAATGATGAATTTGATCACGATATTGAATATGTGTTCAATGAGAAAGGTTTGTGAACTTGTGTGTGATTAGTTATATTTAGCATATTTGAATTGATATGCAAAGGTTCATATGATAGCTTTATTTTTATATGGCTTACTAAGCTTTTAAAGCTTACTTTGTGTGTTCTTTCCATGTTTTATAGATTATCGAAGCTATCTCAGACTCGAGGATCATCGGGAAACGTCATCACACTATCGATCATCTCGTTGGTACTTTTGAAGCTTTGTTTATATAGTATATAACATGTATAGGCTAGTGTCATCTTGGTATGTTTTGAGTTGTGATTATAGCCATGAGCTGTCGCTTGTAAATGTTGGAATATGGCCATTTAAGTTGGCTTGAATTATATGTTTGATAAATGATATATGTGATGTATATAATGTCCTAAGTGTTGGCTTGTTTTGAATGGTTGTATGGATGCTCTTTTGGATAGTTATATGTTGTGGTATTATTTCTTGGAAGTTGGTATATTTTAGTATGATTTGAGAATGATGAACTGATATGTTTGAGAAGTATGATTTGGTTGATAAAAAGGTGAGAAAATTCATTTTGGAGTTATGTGAGTTTGATGATTGTGGCATGATATGGAATTTAGTAGTTGAATTGATTGATAATAGATGGCATGATATGTGTGTGAATTGGCATGTTTGGCTGCCTATATATGTGTTGAAATGATACCATTTTGATGGCTAGGTGTGCATGAGAAAAGGGTGGCAAATTGGCTTTACAAATGGCTTATTTTTGTCCACAGGGCAGAGACACGGGTGTGTGTCTCAGCTGTGTGAGACACACCGTCATGTTACACGGCCGTGTGTCCCCTAGGATACCCTTTCAAATTAAGTCAGTATACCCTACAGTTTTGACACAGCCTAGACACACGGATGTGTCTACTGGTCGTATGTGACACACAGGCTGGCACATGGGCGTGTGCCCGGTCGTGTGACCCAAGTCAGTAACCTCCCAAGTTTTCCCACGGCCATGGCACACGAGCGTGTCTCCGGCCGTGTGGTGCAAGTTAGTATGTATGCCCTGTTTTCACATGGGCTGTGACACAGGCGTGTCTAGTGACCGTGTAAGGCACACAGCCTATTCACACGGGCGTGTGAGCCTTATAAGTTTGAAAATTTTCTAAGTTACCCAAAGTTTGCAAATTTATCGATTTAGTCCCATACCTCTTTTAAGCATGTTTTAAGGTCTCGTACGACCTTATCAGGGATAATGTGAATGAGTTGATTTTATTTTGATTATGAATGTATAAATGTATGTGATTAATGTGTATTACCTAATAATGCGTCTTAACCCTAATTTGGCGATAGACATGGGCTAGGGGTGTTACATCTATATATACATAAAGATCTACCATGTTTAAAACACATTCATCACTTTGCAAGTATTTAAACATCCTATGTACATTCCACAAATAACCAAGCTCAAAATAGTAAAGGTCTACCAAAACAGAAGATGATAGGTGTATGCTTCTCGCTGACCTGATTGTCACGTTCCATACGTCTAAAATCTATAGTGAATTAGTAACAAAGTAAGTATTATAAACACTTAGTGAACTCATATGATATAAAAAAAATACATTACCTTAATCATTTAACAAATATATGAATCATTATGCAAACAACTTCCCTACCACAACATAACAAAGCAAACATCAAAGTAGTTGAGACTTTTTCTTTTTCACCATGTTGATTACATCAAATAATACCATATATCAATCACAAGTCAATTTGCATCTCATATCCATATCATGTTCATCTTTTGCCAACATTAATTTCATAGTTCCACATTTTTTTCATCTTTTATTTTCGCCCGATGAAACATTGTAAAAGAACTGTAACACCTTTTACCCGTATTTTACACCGAAACAAGGTATGAGGCATTATCGGACTTATCACACGAACAAACATACAATTTCGGGTTATAGATTTATGTTCAAATTAAAACCATTCACATTTAATCATAAAGTCCCTAATACGAGCCTACGAGGCCCAAGACATGCTTTGGAAGTGGTTCGAGACTAAACCGGGAACTTTAGAAAGTTTTACAAAAACTTAGAAAAATTTTCATTAAACAGGGGTCACACGCCCGTGTGGGCAGGCTGTGTGGTCACACATGCCTGTGTCCTGAACCCGTGTAACTCTCTGTCTGTCACCCAAAAACAAATTGAAGACACACGACCAAGTCACACGCATGGGTGCTAGGCCGTGTGGTCGATTTAAAATTCATGATTTTTTATTAATTAAGTGTAGACTTCACACGGCCAGGGCACATGCTTGTGTTTGAGGCCGAGTCGTCCACATGGCTGAGACACACGGCCGTGTCTCTGCCCGTGTGCTCAATTCTGAGCATTCTGTTTTGAAAAAAATTAGGGTGTAGGGGACACACGGCCTATACACATGCCCGTGGGGCAAGCCTTGTGTCTACTCGTGTGGACAAAAATAAGGCTATATACCAAGCCATTTTGCCACCCTTTAATGCACACACTTATACAACATAACATAGCACCAATCCAAGCATATACATACAACCCAACATCCACAACCAAGACATCAACACATCATTTATGAAAGGCATCATTACATAAATATACTTATAGCCAACATTAGCCCATTCCCAATGGCCTTATACAAAATGAACTTTTAACCAATATAAGCCAACACATTTGGCCAACACAATTATGACACATAACAAAATAACCAAGTCCCCTATACATGCCATAACTCAAAATGTTGAATTCATTGGTACCAAAATAATTGTTGATAGTGTGAGTGGATCTCCAACGATCTCCGAATCCCGAGCTAGCTTGGTGACACTATAAGACAAGAGAAAGAAAAGGGAGTAAGCTATATAGCTTATTAAGTTCCTATGCAAATAATAAACATCATAACCACACATTTAACATACAATTAACATGATAAAGATTAGCATGAACGTTATCATAATCTCATAATCATAACTTACTCAGTCACAATCCTACCAAGAGTTCATCACATATCGAGCTCATTACTTATGAGTTTTACATACATACCTGTACCAAGTCGCAACACAACCATATCCTTTCACAACTTTGACATTCCCGTTGAACACTCAAAATATTAACGGATACTTGAAAATCTTGCACACAAGTGCCATATATTTAGCCAAAGCTACCTCATATCTCATAATACATATGGGCTCATTTTCGAGCTATTCACGGGCCTACTTACAGAAGCTGTCAGTCAGGATGTAGCTACACAGTGCTGCTTACACAAGCTGTCAGGTATCTGCAACACATGCCGGACTACTTAGCCAGTGGTAGGACATACGAGACCAGCACTCGGATTACATAGTCACATATACACATGGGTTCCTATTGACATGTCACTCGTATCATATTTTGTTCCTAAGGTTCAACCGTGATTTCTTGCTTGTCAAAAATTTGTCGAAAACATCCAAAGAGTCAACCACAATTCACACAATATTAAAGCATTTAAAACATAAATATAACAATGCATTATTTACATACGAACTTACCTCGGTACAAAAATAGTAGAATTGGACCTAATCATCAAACACTTTGTTTTTCTCCCCGGTCTAGGTCTGAGCCTCATTTTTCTTGATCTATAATAAAAAATTTAATTCATTTAATACTCACATTGTTCAATTTAGCCCAAAAATCATATTATGGAAAAATTACATTTTTGCCCCTAATGTTTCACAATTTTATGATTTAGTCCCTAGGCTCATGAAATGAAATGTATTCAATTTCTTCAAAACCCAAGCCTAGCCGAACCATTTTCATACTTATACCAGCCCACATTTTCCACTTAATCACACTTTTACTATTTATTTTATAACTTTTACAAATAAGTCTTTTTTGACATATTTATCGAAAATCACTTAGCAAAAGTTATTTATCTAACACCAAACATGTATTTTCTACCATTAGACTTCAAAATACACAAATATCTAACATGGGTAAAATTTTAAACTTCATCTTTCTTTCGAATTAGTCCTGGAAATAGCTAGATTAGGTTACAAGGATATCAAAAACATGAAAATCATTAAAAATGGGGCTAGAACGGACCTACACTTGGAAGCTTGACAAACCCTAGCTATGTCTTCTCTTGTAAATTTCAACCAAAAGGGACTAAATTGATGAAGATGAAGACTTTTATTTAGTTATTTTGGCTTTATTTGACAAATAACCAAAATGCCCCTCATGCATAACTTTAAATTTTCACCTAATTATGTCCATTTTTGTCCATATAATTAACAAATAGTCTAATTACCATCTAAGGACCTTCAATTTAAAATTTCATAGCTATTAGACACCTTTATCTTCTAGAACATGTATTTTGCACTTATTGCAATTTAGTCCTTTTAGCTAAATTAAGTGCCCAATCGATAAAATTTTCGAACAAAATTTTCACGAAACAATTCCATGAAACATTAGACTATAAAAATATAATAAAAATAAATCTTACTTCGTCAGATTCTTGGTCCCAAAACCACTGTTTTGACTAGACCCAAAATCGGACTATTTCAACTCTCCTCCCTTAGGAATTTTTGTCCCCAAAAATCTTGCCGGAAAAGAGGTTTGGGTACTGTTTTCTCATAGCTTCCTTGGGTTCCCACGTACCTTCTTCGACCCCATGTTGTTGCCACAAAACTTTTACTAGGGCTATGCTTTTATTTCTCAATTATTTAGCTTCCCGAGCCAAAATCTTGATCGGTTCCTCACCATAAGTTATATCGGGTCGTATCTCAATCTCTATTGGTGAAATCACATGTGAAGGATCAAAACGATATCGTGCAACATTGACTCATGAAACACGTTATAAATC
Source organism: Gossypium anomalum (assembly GCA_025698475.1). Lineage (NCBI taxonomy): Eukaryota > Viridiplantae > Streptophyta > Magnoliopsida > Malvales > Malvaceae > Gossypium > Gossypium anomalum. The sequence continues at coordinate 23,066,481 of CM046968.1, forward strand.
CTTTTCGACTCTTTCAGTAAAGCTAACCGATATGCCACCAGCCCTATTCTTTCAATAATCTCATAAGGCCCAATGAAACGTGGACTTAACTTGCCTTTACGGCCAAATTTTAGAATCTTCTTCCATGGAGATACTTTTAGAAATACTTTATCACCGATCTGAAACTCAATCTCTTTTCTTTTCAAATTTGTGTACGATTTTTGCCTATCCGAAGCGGCTTTCAAACAATCACGAATCACTTTTACTTTTTCTTCAGTTTCTATAACCAAATCAACCCCGTGAATCTGTCTCTCACTGAGCTCGATCCAGTATAACGGAGTTCGACACTTGCGGCCATACAATGCCTCATACGGTGCCATCTTTATACTCGACTAAAAACTGTTGTTATAAGCAAATTCGACTAAAGGTAGATTTTTTTCCCAACTACCTTCGAACTCTAAAACACAACAACGAAGCATATCTTCGAGAATCTGGATTACTCTTTTGGATTGACCGTTAGTTTGCGGATGAAAAACAGTACTAAAATTTAACTTCGTAACCAAAGATTCTTGTAATTTCTTCCAAAATCAAGACGTAAACCTCGGATCTCTATCCTATATAGTAGAAATAAGCACCCTGTGCAATCTCACAATTTCAGCAATGTACAATTCAGCTAGCTTATCAAGTGAATAATTAGCACGTACCAGAATAAAATGAGCCGATTCCGTCAATCTATCAACAACAACCCAAATGACATCTTTCTTTTTTGGAGTCAAAGGAAAACCTGTTATGAAGTTCATCGTAATCCTATCCCATTTCCACTCAGGTACTATCACTAGCTAAAGCAAACCCGAAGGCACTTGGTGTTCGGCTTTTACTTGTTGACAAATCAAACATCTCGAAACAAACTCCAAAATATTTCTTTTCATACCTGACCACCAGTACAATTTCTTCAAATCATTATACATTTTCGTACTACCTGGATGAACTGATAAAAACCACTGTGTGCTTCGTGCAAAATTTTCTGAATAAGCTCATCATTTTTTGGTACACATACTCTATATCAGAACATTAAGCAATCATCTGAACCGATCCGAAAGTCTGATCACTGCCTGATTCACACTGAGCTCTTTTAGCTTGCAATTCACTATCATTTTTCTGAGCTTCACAAATTTGCTAAAGAAATATCGGTCTAGCTCTCAACTCAGCCAAAATTGAATCATCATTAGACAAAGTCAATCTCGTACTCGTACCTCTCAAAGCAAACAAGACCTTTTTGCTCAAAGCATCTGCGACTACATTTGCCTTTCCCAGATGATAGTCAATCACTAGTTCATAATCCTTCAGTAACTCTAGCCATCTCTGTTGTTGCAAGTTTAGATCTTTCTGAGTCATCAGGTATTTCAAACTCTTATGATCAGTAAAGATATGGAATTTCTCACCGTACAAATAATGACGCCAAATTTTCAAAGCAAAAACGATGGCGGCTCGTTCCAAATCGTACGTTGGATAATTCTTCTCATGCGGTTTCAACTGTCTAGAGGCATAAGCTATCACTTTTCCCTTTTGCATCAACACACATCCCAAACCATTTAATGAAGCATCGCTATAAATTACAAATTCTTTTCCCAATTTAGGTTGTACTAAAACCGGTGCCTCAGTCAATAATGCTTTCAATTTCTCAAAACTTTGCTGACACTTTTCAGACCATTCGAATTTAATATCTTTTTGCAAAAACTTGGTCATAGGAGTAGCAATCATAAAAAATCCTTTGACAAAATGTCGATAATAACCGGCTAAACCCAAAAAGCTTCTAACTTCAGATGCATTCATTGGTAGTTTCCATTCAACAATTGCCGCAATCTTACTTGGATCAACCCGAACACCATCACCTGAAATGATATGTCCCAAAAATCTGACTTTTCGGAGCCAAAACTCACTTTTACTAAATTTAGAAAACAACTGCTTATCTCTCAAGATCTGCAATACGATTCTTAAATGCTCGGCATGTTCAGACTCATCTTGTGAATAAATCAAAATATCATCGATGAACACAACTACAAGCTTATCTAAATACGGTCAGAAAATTCTATTCATCAAGTCCATAAAAATAGCAGGAGCATTAATTAATCCAAAAGGCATAATAAGAAATTCATAATTCCCATACCTTGTCCTGAAAGCAATCTTCGGTACGTCTGACTCTTTAACTCTCAACTGATAGTAGCCAAATCTCAAATTAATTTTTGAGAATACCGTTGCTCCTTTCATCAAACAAGTCATCAATCCTCGGCAAAGGATATTTGTTCTTTATAGTCACCTTGTTAAGCTGTCGGTAATTGATACAAAGTCTCATAGATCTATATTTCTTCTTTACAAATAACACTGGAGCACCCCAGGGAGAAAAACTTGTCTCGCAAAACCCTTATCTGTCAACTCTTGTAATTGAGCTTTCAATTCTTTCAATTTATTCGGAGCCATCCTATATGGAGCAATCAATATCGGTGAAGTCCCAAGTACTAAATCAATAGAAAACTTAACCTCTCTGATCGGAGGTAACCCAGACAACTCCTCTGGAAACACATCCGGATACTTACAGACCACCAACACTGATTCAATTTTCAATTCAGACATTTTTGTATTCAAAACATAAGCAAGATAAGCTTCACAACCTTTCCTTACGTACCTCTAAGAAGACATAGACAAAATCACAATAGGCAATTCACTTGATTCATCGATTTCAACCTGAAGAACCTCACCATTTTTACATTTCAATTCAATAGTTTTTTGTCTACAATTTACTATAGCATCATGCAGTGTCAACCAATCCATACCCAAAATAACATCGAATTCGTCAAATGGTAACAACATTAGTCAGCCGAAAAACAGTGACCTTGAATCATTAAAGGGTAATTCTTGCAAACTTTATCAACTAGCACATACTTGCCTAAGGGGTTTGACACTTTAATCACAAACTCAGTAAACTCAATAGGTAAATTCTTACTAGATATGAAATTCACATAAACATAAGAATGAGTCGATCCAGGATCAATCAATGTAATAACATTAGTATCATAAAGAGAAAATGTACTAGTAATCACATCGAGAGATGATGCATCCTCACGAGCACAAATGGCATAAGCTCTAGCAGGTGCTCTGGCCTCAGATCTCACGGTTGTATCTTTCGTCACACCTTTGCTGCTAGTTTCATTCCTAGTATTTCTCGGTGGCCTACCCCTATTGGTAGTATTACTCGGCCTTGCACTTAAAAATTATTATTTCTCAGCCATCTCAGGGCAATCTCGGATAAAATGCTCTTGAGAACTACACCTGAAACAAGCTCGATCATTCATTCTACACTCGTCGGGGTGTCTTCTTCCACAATGCTGACATTCAGGTCTATTAGACCTAACATTACCTACACTTGCCATTGAAGTAGCTTGAGTTTTTGAACCCGAATATTGTTTCTTGTGGTCTCTGTGTGAATACCCAGCTGAAGCATTCAAACGAGAATACATTTCTCTAGATTTCTTTGACTGAGATTGAAATGACTTACTCATCGGCCCTTTTCTTGCATCTCTAGCCTCACTTTCGGCCTTTCTTTTCTCTTTTCTTAGCTCTTTGACTTTGCAAGCTCGTTCAACCAATACAACAAATTCTTTTAGTTCCAAGATTTAAACTAATAATTGGATGTCCTCATTCAGCCCATCTTCGAACCTTTTACACATAATAGCCTCGGAGGAAACACACTCTTGGGCATACTTACTGAGCCTGACAAATTCTAGCTCATACCATGTCACTGACATTCGACCCTGCTTCAGCTCAAGAAATTTCTTTACGTTTCTAATAGATGAGCCGCTGACTGATATATTTCTTTCAAAATTTCTCTTAAAAGAATTCTCATGTAACCTTCTCTCCCAGTACCATAGATACTAGTGTCTTCCACCAGTGATATGCTGTGTCCCTCAATAATGATATAACACATTTCAAACGTTCTTGGGGTGTACATGATAGCTTATCAAATACCCTGATAGTATTCTCAAGCCAGAACTCGGCTCTCTTGGGGTCATCATCTACATTAGCCCTGAATTCCTCAGCTCCTTGCTTTGGAATCTTATCAATCGGAGGCTTATTCAGTCTTACTAATTCCACACCTTGAGGAGCTAGGGGAATCAGTTGGGGATAAGAAGGGGTGCAGGATGTTAAGCATTCGGACTTTTTCGAACAAACTCTGAATACCACTCGTTCATCATGTAGAGGAAGGCTTCTCTAGCCCCTTCTCCCTGATTGACCGTAGGACGTCTATTTTCAGATGATGCTGCCCCTTGAGCGGGAGCCGACACATTACTTTCTACATCATCAGCTACTGCTCGGCCGGGATCCATTTACTATATGAAAACACAATTTAAAATTCTCAAGAGCCATCACACTACCACGGTTCATATATGGCATGTATAGCTAGACTCTTACACACGATACGCTAGTTCGAGAATCGACTAAATCGTAGCTTTGATACCACTAAATGTAACACCCCTTACCCGTATTCGATGCCAGATTAGGGAACGAGGCATTACCGGATTTATCACACGAACACACATACAATTTCGGGTTATACATTTGCATCCAAAATTAAAACCATTCGTATTTAATCATGAAGTCCCTAATACGAGCCTACGAGGAACAGAACATGCTTTGGAAGTGGTTCGGGACTAAATCAAGAACTTTAGAAAATTTTACAAAAACTTAAGAAAATTTTCGTTAAACAGGGGTTACACGTCCGTGTGGATATGGGACACGCCTGTGTGGGCAGGCCATGTGGTCACTCAAGCTCGTGTCTCGAACTCGTGTAACTCTCTAATTGTCACCTAAGAAGAAATTAAAGTCATACGGCCAAGTCACACGCCCAGGTGCTAGGCCGTGTGGTTGATTTAAAATTCATGAATTTTCATTAATTAAGTGTAGACTTCACACGGCTAGGGCACACGCCCGTGTTTGAGGCCATGTCATCCACACGGATGAGACATACGGCCGTGTCTCTGCTTATTTGCTCAATTCTGAGCATTCTGTTTTGCAAAAATTAGGGTGCAGGGGACACGCGTCCTATACATATGCCTGTGGGGCAAGCTGTGTGTCGCATATGGCCTAGACACACGCCCGTGTGTCTACCCATGTGGACAAAAATAAGGCTATTTACCAAGCCATTTTGCCACCCTTTAATGCAGACACCTACACAACATAACATAGCACCAATCCAAGCATATACATACAACCAACATCCACAACCAAGACATCAACACATCATTCATGAAAGGTATCATTATATAAATATACTTATAACCAATATTAGCCCATTTCCAATGGCCTTATACAAAATGAACTTCTAACCAATATAAGCCAACACAATTATGACACATAACAAAATAACGAAGTCCCCTATACATGCCATAACTCAAAACGTTGAATTCATTGGTACCAAAATAATTGTTGATAGTGTGAGTGGATCTTCGACATTCTCCAAATCCCGAGCAAGCTTGGTGACACTAAAAGACAAGGGAAAGAAAGGGGAGTAAGCTATATAGCTTAGTAAGTTCCTATGCAAATAATAAGCACCATAACCACACATTTAACATACAATTAACATGATGAAGATTAGTATGAACGTTATCATAATCTCATAATCATAACTTAATCACATTCCTACCAAGAGTTCATCACATATTGAGCTTATTACTTATGAGTTTTACGTACATACCTGTACTAAGTCGCAACACAACCATATCCTTTCACAACTTTGACATTCCCGTTTAACATTCGAAATATTAACGGATACTTGAAAATCTTGCACACAAGTGCCATATATGTAGCAAAAGCTACCTCATATCTCATAATACATATGGACTTGTGATAAACCGTAATTTATACATATTTTTATCCCTCGCTTATCACGTTTATGAATGGTTTCTTCTTAGATTTGGTGAATTTGATGCTCTTAATCCTTTAATTTCATGTTTTATACTTATATGAGCATAGGAGGACGAAAAAAAGAGAAACGGGCCAAAAACGGAGAAAATGGACCGACAGGGGAAAACAACACGGCTTAGACTTCTTCACATGGGCAGCACACACGCCCGTGCTAGTCTAACAGGCTCGACCACGGCTCAAACCAACCTTAGCACGGGCATGTTGGTATCTCAGGCTCGACCACGGCCTGAAGTAATCACACACGGCCGTGCCATACGGGCATGTCCCTGCCGAACCCTAGCTAAGTTCCATTCAGAAAAGGGCAAGTTTTAGGGCTTTTAGGCATTCTAAAGCCTATTTAAACACCCTAGAGGAATACTAAAAGAAAGACAGAGGATAAGGAGTAAGAAATTATTCCAAGGAAGCCGATTGATCCATCTCAGAAGTCGGATTCATCATCAAGACTGAATATTTCTCCTCAATTTCCCTTCAGGAGTTTGGGGTTTTCTTTATGTTTTGTATTCTTTATTATTCTGAGATGTTTTCTTATTTAGTTATGGACTAAAACCCTTAAATACCTAAGGGGGATGAAACCTAAGACGAATCTTGTTATTATTTTCTAAATCGTATGATAAATATTTGACTTGTTCTTAATTATGTGTTCTTAATTCTTGTTTTGGTATTTCAGGATATCACTTCAAGTTAATGCTCTTAGTTGGAGGATGAATAGTCCCTAGCTAAGAGTTACTTTGTCATAATTAAGCGAAGTTGATTGCGCGCCTAGAGATAGGGTGACAAGATTTTGTCAGATTAGGGTGAAACTTAATAACGGAATCCATAGATCGAGTTAATGCAACTCTAGGGTGTTAATTAGAGAAAAGTCTCGGTTATTCAACCTAGGGATTAGACGTTATTAGTCTTGAATAGGGATAATAACATAACTTAGGGATTTCTACGGAAAAAGTTAAATGAATAAATCATCCGATTCGGAGCCAGAATAACAAGTAAAAGTCTAGGTGGATTTTTCGTTAGGTATTGTCCTAAATAAATCGTTTTTCCCAAAAGTAATTTCCCAATTCTATTTTCTACAACTTCTTAGTTTAATTAATTAGTTAGTTAAAACAAACCCCTTATTTCTTAGGCTAGATAATAAAAAGACAGTCATTACTAGTACTTTTAGTCTTTTGGGTTTGAAAATCCGGTCTTGCTAAAGCTATACTACTGTTCGATAGGTACACTTGCCTACATCGTGATAATAGTTAGTCTCAAGAACGTGTAATTATAAATTTATAAAACTTATCACGGAAAATCACGATCAGCTCGTTTTCAAGCTATTCATGGGTTTGCTCACTCAAGCTGTCAGTCAGGACATAGCTACACAGTGCTACTCACACAAGTTTTCAAGTATCCGCAACACATGCCGGACTACCCAGCCACTGGTAGGACGTATGAGACCAGCACCCGAATTACATAATCACATAAACACATGGGTTCCTAGTGCAATGTCACTCGTATCTTATTCTATTCCTAAGGTTCAACCGGGATTTCTCGCTTGTCAAAACTTTGTCGAATACATCCAAAGAGTCAATCACAATTAATACAAGATTAAAGCATTTAAAACATAAATATAACAATGCATTATTTACATGCGAACTTACCTCGATACAAAAATAGTAGAATTGGACCTAATCGTCAAACACTTTGTTTTTCCCCCGATCTAGGTCTGGACCTTGTTTTTCTTGATTTATAATAACAAAGTTAACTCATTTAATACTCACATTATTCAATTTAGCCCAAAAATCATATTATGAAAAAATTACATTTTTGCCCCTAATGTTTCTCATTTTTACGGTTTAGTCCCTAGGCTTGTAAAATGAAATGTATTCAATTTATTCAAAACCCAAGCCTAGCCAAACCATTTTCATACTTATACTAGCCCACATTTTCCACTTAATCACACTTTTACTACTTATTTTATAACTTTTACAAATAAGTCCTTTTTTTCATTTTTATCAAAAATCATTTAGCAAAAGTTGTTTATCTAACACCAAACATGCATTTTATACCATTAGGCATCAAAATACACAAATATATAACATGGTTAAAATTTTAAACTTCATCTTTCTTTTAAATTAGTCCTTGAAATAGCTAGATTAGGATCTCAAAAACATGAAAATCATTAAAAACGGGGTTAGAATGGACTTACAATCGAGCTTGGAAGCTTGACAAACCCTAGCTATGTCTTCCTCTTGTAAATTTCAGCCAAGGGGGACTAAATTGATGAAGATGAAGACTTTTATTTAGTTATTTTGGCTTTATTTGACAAATAACCAAAATGCCCCTCATGTATAACTTTAAATTTCACCTAATCATGTTCATTTTTGTCCATCTAATTAACAAATGGTATAAGTACCATTTAAGGACCTTCAATTTAAAATTTCATGAAAATATAATAAAATTTTCGAACGAAATTTTTACGAAACAATTCCATGAAATTGTAGACCATAAAAATATAATAAAAACAAATCTTACTTCGTCGGATTCGTGGTCACAAAACCACTGTTCCGACTAGACCCAAAATTAGACAATTACAAGAACTCAGTACATAGGTGAAAATAATGTCAAATGCTCAGTCGAGCAAATCATAAACACTAGTGTTAGGTTACTTGTTTGGGCTAAATATACACAAAAAATATCATTGCCAGGGCTTTATATACATTTAAGGTTACCCATCTGGGTTAAACCTATAAGACGACATCAGGTTTCTCGCCTAAGCTAAACTTGTGTCACATGTATCTTCGAGTCCGCAACAAATTTTGGAGCTCGACATCATCAGGCATCAACCTGTAACCTTGTATACAAACTTTTACTAAGTTCATCAGGATTTAACCTCAATATTTCCATTTCGTAACAGTCCATTTTATTGAAGTTCAATACCTAATTTGTGTAGTAGTTCATAACCAATTCAAACTTTCAATAAAACATAATTGCGCATTTAAACATAATACAACACCAATTGAAACTTGCTTATACTGTATGAACTTACCAAGAGAAAACAACAAAAGTAGGAGTGTTAGAGACTAATCTGTAAGTTTCTCTTTTCCTTGATTATCTACCAATTCTTGATCTATACTGGAATTTATTTTCAATTATCAGTTATAATACCTTATACTAGATTATTTAATACATATAACATACTATTATTATTTCTAAAAATTTTCATTGTATTCAATTTAGTTCCTAAAACTGAAACAATTATATCTTTTACAATTGAGCTTTGATTTCAATTATATCCTTATACAACCCTCTACAATTAATATTTTTAGATATTTCATATCAAAATCAACAGTATTAGATTTTAGTCAATAAACTCAAAACTAATAAAATTCACTTTACAAATTAACCCTATTTTATTTCCAAGCTTTAAAATCTACCATTAGCATTCAAAAACTTCAAATAACATAAATGAAAACTTTGTAAAACTTTGATAGTCTTGAAAACAGAAGTACGGGTTAGCTAGATTAAGTTACAACAGTCACAAAAACATAAAAATACAAAAAAAAAAATCGAGCTCAAAAGTACCTACATGTAAGCTTGTGAGATGGCTGAACCCCCCCAGCTTCAAAAATAGTGTTTTGGTTCAGTGAGAAGATCAAAATGAAGGTGATGACTTTCTTTTTTATGTTTTAACCATTACTTTATTAACTTAACATTAAAATTAAGTAAAAATTTTAATTATAAAATTCAAATAAAACATTTAACAACCGTCCACTATAAAATAAAAGTGTAATTTGCTACATAAAATCTTTAAAATTAGTTAATTTAGCCTTTTAACAAATAAAATCAAATATCGGTTAACTTTGACTATTTTTACAATTTAATCCATTTTCCTTAATTAACTATCTACTCACCATAATTTCAGGACCAAAATTCAATTCACCTAGTAACAGCTCTGTAAATTTTCAAAACAATTAATTAAGAGCTCGGTTTATAAAAATGAGGTCCCGATACCTCATTTTCCAAAACCACCAACTTTAGGTTCAAACAACTTGCAGTCAACTAATTATCAAATTTCTAAAATTTATAGACCAAAAATTACTATATCATTATTATTGACTCGTAAATATTAAATAATAATATTTATGGACTTACTCATCGAATTTGTGGTCCCAAAACCACTGTTTCTGACACCATTAAAAAACGGGTTGTTACATGAGTCATGTTAAAGGGGCACTCCGCCAAACTGTTTAAACCGTGGCAGTCAACCAATAATGTATTTGAACATTTTAATGAGAGTTAGCATATTTTCTGTTTTACATATATATCAAGTATTAAAGGGCTTCTGCAAAATGTTTGATTAGACATTGTTTATTTGATAATGTTGATATTTTGGCAGTCAATGGTTGTTTCGCCAATAACTTAACTCTTTGCTTGTTCTCAAACAAACACACTAAATATGCAAAAGAAAAGATGAATCTTGGGCTAATTTAGACAATTGAGTCACATAGCGGTAAAACATCGAACTCATACGAGAGTTACCTCACATGCAACGTAAGAGTGATATCTAGCTAACATGTTTATTCCTAATGCAAACATGGTTAGTTCAATAAGCTAAAATGTCAATTGGTGTAGAGGCAATGGAAATGAACATATGTACAAGTGTTATCCAAAAAACAATTATGCAAATCACTCATACATATTTTAAAAAAATTGGTCATATTCATTCAAACAACTATAAGCTATTTAAAATTATTGTGTTGGTGACTTATTTGGGTCCCAAAAGTCTTCTAGGCTTCTAGAGTTCTAAGGCTTAGGATGGTTCAGAATTGAAACAAGAGGCACTCAAATCAGATTTAAACACTAGAAATGGTTAAGCACAAGACATTGTTCCTTGTTTGTCCCCAATTTATTTATGAGCTCACCTAATTATTTCTCCTTCTCTAACCTACCTTATTTCTCCAAATTGTTAGAAGGTATTATGTGATATCAGAACACACAAATTTTTTTTAATTTTGAACCAAAAGATTTTCATCTTTGAGCTTAATTTTGATTTAGCTCTCTTTTTCTTTATTTTGCACTCTTTCATTCACTTTTTTTTTCCTTTTTTTCTACTTACTAACTCACGTAATCCCTTCATTTTTTTTCACTCACAAAGACATCATAATGTCTCTACCTAACCCTTATTGTCCATGGCTCGATATCCATTATGTAGTGCATTTTAAAAAATAAGACTGAGAAGGATTGAGTACTGGACTCATTTAGGCTTGAGGCTTTAATAATAAGGCTTAGAAGAAAAAAGGTATTCAAGGCTCAAAGATATGGGAACTAGGGATATATAGCAACAGGTGAGCTTTTAGGCTCTAGGATATTTTAAACAATGCCTGAGGTCTTTCCTGAATCAATCATGTACACCAATTCTTTCAAGCATACATCTATTTAAATGAACAATTAACAATTCAAATTATTTCTCTAGAAGGATCTGTATACTTCATTCATCCTATGGTACATTTTATAGATTTTCATTTAGGTTATTGCCCCTACCCTATTATACACATTAACTAATTAAACTAACTAGTCTACAATTAAGAATAGAAAATTATCTAGTATCATTCAAAATTTACAGGTTCATCAATTCAATGTAGTTATTCAATATTTTCAACTAATGACTTATTACACTATTGTAGCCCAAGCACCATGAAAATACACAAAAGAAAAAAGAAGAAGAATATTTTTGGTATTTTTGAATTTTTTTTGAAAAATATGAAAAATAAAAAATAAACACACAAAATAACATGAAAACAAGAAAAGCAAAAAAAAAAAAAAATATGCAACTCCTAGACTTGGCCTACACATTGTAACCAACCTGTTCCTGAAAAAAGATAGGAGGTTACCAGACTTCCCTAGAATGGAGCGTCAGACTAGCTAAAGGGTCCACCTCTTTATTGAAGCTCACAAATGTTGTGTAGTCTTTCAAGGTAACTCACTACACATGGGACAAACACACACAAATAAAACACAAAACTACCAAAATACGAAATCTAAAAACAAAAAATAAGTCCAAAAGATAGTGTTGTTTAATAGTTTACATATCACACAAAGAAATAAAAGTAAAATGCGAAAACATGTAACTATGCGTTGTAGGTATCGTCCTCCGAGTCGTTTTCCTCAATTATCTGTTCATTTCTTCTCTAAGGACCAAATCTATTACTGAGCGTTTCGGCGATGGGCGTGCTCTGCTCTCAGATGACAACACATTCAGTTGTTGGACGTGCAGGGGTGAATACATCCTCGGTGGTATCAACATATGGTGTCGCATCATCATCTTCCCTCACCTCATCATCAAATGCTTCACCTTCGTCACTCCCTCCTTATCAACTTTCTCCTCGTCTTCATCGTCTACGGATGAATCACTCGACCAGTCGGGCCATTGTTTGCCTACTACTCCTTAAATCGTCATAAACATATTCATAAATAGCTTCATTGCCTCGAGCATTCTAGTATTTTAGTGTGCATCTCAGCCTAGCCTACATTGCCACTGTGTAGGCTCATCTTTAGTCTTCTTCATGGTGCTTGTCTTCTTTGCTACTTGAGGCACGTCCATTTTGTTTTTATGTCGTTGATTCCACTCTTGAATCTACTTTTGATGAAGATCTTGGAATTGGTGGAGTAAGGACTCTCTGATGATGCTACAAGTGGGAGGTTGAGTCTGCTCGGTGGACATGATCTCCATACCAGCCCTACGGTAGAGATCAGTAACCAAATGTGGGAAATAAATAATCACTTTGTTTCTCCCAATGCAATGCTTCAATTTTTGATTTATCTATTTGCATTCACAAATTCTTTTGTGCTACAAAAGTGAGTATATTAAGGCTTCTCTAAAAACATTAACATTGTTAGTGTCAAGTATGGGGAAAAGACAAGTACATAGAAATTGCATCCTGATTTTTGCAATGGAGAACATGATTTTTTGTTTAAAAGAGAAAGGTCTCCCTAATAAAGCTTCAAGCTTCTACTCACCTCTACCTTTCGTAAGGTAGTTCAGAATTGTGTCCATGACTACATTAAGGAAGCGATTTAAATCGAGGGATGACATATTGTCCTACTCATAACATGGGACGTCATAATACTCGTAAACGGAGGAGGGTGAAACATCCACACTAGCATGTATGACATACACCTAATCACATTAAAAAAATTTCAAATTAGAGTAAAAATCCAATACGATGGGTACTACTACAGGCTGCTTAGAAAAGCATACAAAAGTTGTTCCAACGGTGAAAGCGAACATCATCCCAAACTTCATCATTAGATGCAGAGGCCGGATCAAAACCGCATTCAGGGATGAATGTTCGTCCCTAGATTGTTTAATAAAAGTTTACGACCTCTTTTTGTTCAAATTTATCTCCATCAAATTCTGACAATAGAATCGAGGCAATTTGGGATCAACATTATTTTTGTTGTTTTAGGGGCAATGTAACAGCCGCTTTTAGTCAAATCAAAATAGTAGTTTTCAGACCACAAATCTAAGGTTAAAATATTTATTTTTTTATTATTTTAATGTCGATAGCATGATATTATGATTGTGTGAAAATTTAGTTAAGAAATTTTATCGTTTAAATGCTTAATTTGATAAAAAGGACTAAATCGCGTACAGTGTAAAACTTGTGTTCTATTAGCTAAAGGTCTTTAATAGCTATAGAAATTTAAAGTAGAGGTCCTTATGTGATAAATAACCCATTAATTAGATATCGGATGATAATGGCTTGATATTATTGAAATTTTGAGTTAATAATAAGGTTAATTTTGGTATTTAGTAAATATAGTTAATTAAATTAAAACAAAACCATTTTTATCATCTATTGTCATCTCTTTCACCGATTTTTAAAGGAGAAAACCATGGGAGCATCCTAGGGCATGCAGCCAAGCTATTTATCCTGCATTGGTATGATTTTTCATCCCGTTTTTAATGATTTCTATATTTTTGAGATCGTTGCAGCTTAATCCAGCTAGCCCAGGGACTAATTCACAAAAGTGTTAAAGGTTTAGAATGTTGCCATTGATGAATATGTATGAGCTTTAATGATTGATGATATATTATGAATGTATGATGATAGTTATACAAGTTTTGTTAAGTGATTTTTAGTGAAAATGCAAATTAGGGATTAAATTGTGAAATATGGAAACTTTGTGGTTAAAATGTGAAATAAATGAAAAATATGGGCTGCTAGGGACCTAATTGAAAACTGGCTAGCATGGGTTGTAGTTGAATTGCATGAATATGTAATTTTATAAAATAAGGACTAAATTGTAAAAATGTTGAAATATTAGGGAAAAAAGTGTAAATGTGCCTTAGAGTGTATTTTGGACTAAATTGAATAGAGAGATTATTGAATAAGATAAATTTGATATTATATAGCTCAAGAAAAGTGAAATACGAAATTAGATCGGGGAAGGAATAAGGTTTTGGATTAATGGACTCGATTCGTCATTTTTTCATCCGATGTAAGTTCGTATGTAATAAGCTTTGTTTTAATTGTATTTTAAATACCTTAATATTGCCTAAATTGTGAATTATGACCTTGTGGACACATTCAACAAAGATTCGGCATTGAACATCCAGGTTGAACCTTAGGAATAGAGTAGGATACAAATGACATGTCATTAGGAGATTCATTGAGTTGGCTTCGGGCCATGATATTGGCACTTCGGGTGCGAGATTCATTAAGTTGGCTTCAGGCCATGATATTTGCACTTAGGGTACAAGACTTTCGAGTATCCAACTTATATTCCAAATGGTTCAACGGGTATATTGATGATATAAAATGGTGAGAATAGATACGTAACAATACAGGTATGTACGAAAACTATGTGAGCATCGAATTTATGGAAGTTATAAGTTCATGGTTATAGTTGTGATTGAATACAATTTAACATTTTGATTTGAATGTTTTGTAGCATATTATTTTTATATTATTTGATTGGGAATAAATGGTGAGTTTGCTTATTAATTCATACGAGCTTACTAAGCTTTATAGCTTACATCGTTTGTTTTTCTGGGGGTTTTTTTAGTGATTTTAAAGCTAGCTTGAATTCAAGGATCGTTGGAGATTTCATCATACTATTCAACTATCACTTACTTTTGAAATTAAGTTTTGGTCACATGGCATGTATAGGGACTTTAGGTCATTTTCGTATATGTTATTATGAATTTGACCATTTGTGTTGGCTTGTAAAAGTTAAGTATTTTGTTTGTGTATAGCCATGTGAGTTGGCTTATTTTGGCAAATATGGTGATGTATATATATATGTACTAACACTCTTTGGTGATGTGTTTTATACTTGCTTGTTAAATGGCTTGTTGAGACTTAGCATAAAAAGTAGCGAATTGCTTAGGGTATGCCTTATTGTGGATTGGTACATTGAGCACCATATGAATGCATTAAGAGTTATGATAGATATGTGGTTTTAGGTAAATTAGTACACAATTGAAAGTGACCAATTAAGTGTTTTGAAATTGTGGAACTTGTATGCTTTGAATTGGCAAAACATGATACTAGGAGCACGTTAGTTATTGGAATTGAATTGGCATGTTTTGGTCTTGGTTGTGCTTGAATTGGATGCCTATTTATGCTATGTTTCGGTGCCATTTGGATTGGTGTAGGTGTATACAAATTGGGTAGCAAAATGACTTGGTAAATAGCCTATTTTTGTCCACATGGGCAGAGACACGGGCGTCTGTCTCAGCCGTGTGTGACACACAGTCATATTACACGGCCATGTGTTCCTTGGTGTTGAATTAGAAACTAAATCAGTATGCTCCACATGGCCTAGCACACCGGCATATGACTTGGTCGTGTGGCATAAGTCAGTCTACATTACAGGTTTGGCACAGTCTAGCACACGTGTAACACCCTATACCCATATTCTAGACCGAAATAAGGTACGGAGCATTACCGTTCACGAAAAACATGAATTCACACATTAACTCGACCTTACTCAATTTACTTACTTTAGCTTAGACTAAAGTTGATAGCATTAATGATATACATAGATACATGTAGATTTTAAAATTTAGAAAAGTGATACTTTAAAACAAATTAATTATGACATATAACAAAATGATTCGCTCTCTCTATACATGCCATAATTCCAAAGTAGTGATTACAAAATACCAAAAGTATTGATAGTGTAGATGAGTCCCCTGACGATCTCCAAAATCCCGAGCTGGCTTAATAATTCTATAAAACAAGAAAAAGAAAAGATGGTAAGCATATAGCTTAGTAAGTAAGTACTAAATTGATATATAATTTATCAAAGTAAAACAATCATACTAGTATATGGTTACATATATTGATGACAGGCTGTTTTCTAGAGTCCCGGTTAAAAGAAAAATCATATCTTGAGCTACATATCTCAAAATTCAATTCTGTAAATTTTCCTTGAAACTAGACTCATAATTCTATTTACTAATTTTTTTCTAGAATTTTTGGTTGGGCCAATTAGTACAGTTTATTAGTTAAAGTCTCCCCTGTTTCAGGGTATGACTACTCTGACACCTGTGCATTACGAACAAAATTTCTCCCTGTACAAGATTCCAAAGACCATGTCGTTTATTTCCCATAAAAATAGACTCAATAAGTAATCCATGCATGTATGGTATGACTCTTAATAATTTTTGTACAATTTATGGTGAATTTCTAAAGTCAGAACAGGGGATCTTAAATTCATTCAGAACCTGTTTCACAAGAATTCAATTATCACATAATATAGAAGTCTTTTGTTTCCCCTGTTTCTTTTATATGAAAGTAGACACATTAAGCTTTAATTCCATAATTTATTTGAGATTTAATTCTACTTCCATGATTTTTGGTAAATTTTCAAAATTATGCAACTGCTGCTGTCCAACATTGTTTTACTACAAAAATTCACTGTTACATAATTCGCTCAATCCTTTCCATTTTACCGAGGTTCGCTCACATATCGAGCATATTGCTCATAAATTCAAATAAACATATACTTGCACTTATTCATCACATAATCACTTTCACATGTATCTTCATTTAATCGATTGCCCGTTGAACTCATCGGAATAACAACAGATACACAACTACCTGAACATTTTCCCATTTCCACACTTGTAGCCGAAGCTATATGATACGAAATTATGATTTTGCCCCAAGGCTCGGAAATTTAATTTCAGCCCTTATTCTTATGTTTAATGACATGCTGATCATTTTTCTCTTCTATGGTATCATCAAATTCTCATTCTAACACATAATTATGAACAATAGGTATTTTTATCGATTATGCCGCTTTGCTCGTTTTACTAAAAATCGCTTTAGAAAAGATCGTTCTCCTAACTTCAAACATTCATATTCTACCATCAAACATCAAAATACATGCCTATCATTCATGGGTAAATTTTTAAACATAAACCCTAACTCGAAATAATAGTAAAAATAGGTAAACCGAGCTACGAGGATTTCAAAAATGTAAAAAAATTAAAAACGGGGCTTGAAATCACTTACTATGAAGCTTGAAAGTTGAAGAAACCCTAGCTATGGAGGAGAGCAAATTTTGGCAGCAACTATTGATGAAGATGACCAAATTTTGTGTTATTTTTCCCATTTTATTTCACTTAATATACAAATGACCAAAATGCCCTTACTACTAAGCTTTCTAAAAATTCCCTCCATGTCCAACTTTTGTCCATAACTTAGGAATTGGTCAAATTGCTATTTAAGACCTCCTAATTAATATTCCAAAGCAATTTCATACTAAAAACTTCTAGAACACAAGTTTTGCAATTTATTCGGTTTAGTCCCTAATCTCAACTTAAGCGCTTAATGCATAGAATTTCATTACGGAATTTTCACGAAATCATGAAATCATATCATAAACCTCAAAATAAATATAAAATAATTATTTCTATCTCGGATTTGTGGTCACGAAACCACTATTCCATTAGGCCCTAATTCGGGTTGTCACAATTCTCCCCCCTTTAGAGATTTTCGTCCCCGAAAATCTTACCAGTAAAGAGATTTGGGTATTGTTTCCTCATAGCTTCCTCAGGTTCCCACGTAGCCTCTTCCATTCCATGTCTGTGCCACAATACTTTCACTAAGGCTATATTTTTATTTCTTAACTGTTTAATTTCCCGAGCCAAAATCTTTATTGGTTCCTCCTCATAGGTCATATCCGGTCGAATTTCAATTTCCGTCAGAGGAATTAAATGTGAAGGATCAGAACGGTAGCGTCGCAGCATCGACACATGAAACACGTTATGAATCTTTTCCAACTCAGTTGGTAAGTCTAGCCGATAAGCCACTGATCCAACTCTTTCAATAATCTTATAAGGCCCAATGAAACGTGGACTTAACTTGCCTAAAGGGTTTGAAACTTTAATCACAAATTCAGTTAGATTCTACTGCAAGCTCTTACTAGATACTAAATTCACACAAACATAAGAATGAGTAGATCCGGGATCAATCGATTGCAATAACAAGTATCATAAAGAGAAAATGTACCATGATCACATCGGAGATGACGCCTCTTCCCGAGCACGTATGGCGTAAGCTCTAGCAGTACTCTAGCTTCCGGTCTCCCGCTTAATTCCTTTGTCACACTTCTACCGCTAGCTCCACTCCCGGTATTTCTGAGGTCTACCTTTATTAGCAACACTAGTCCATGTCTGTACTCAAATTTTTCTTCTTCAACCCTTTTTGGACAATCCTTAATATAATGTTCTCGAGAACCACATTTGAAACAAGCCCGCTAATCGTCCAACACTCCCCAAAATGTTGTTTGCCACAAAGGTTTGCACTTCGGGTCTATTAGATCTCACATTACCTACACTCTGTATTGAAGTAGCTTGGGCTTTAGAATCCGAATATGATCTTCCACGATCCCGATATTTAATGTTCAGGTTGAAACAATCAACCGAGGATTCATTTCTTTAGACTTCTTTGGTTGAGATTGGAATGACTTACTAATTGGCCTCTTTCTTGCGTCTCCGGCTTCTCTCACGACTTTTCTCTTCTCGTTGTTCGCTTCTTGACTTTACCAAATTTCTGGTCAACCAATACCACAAACTCTTTCAATTCTAAAATCCCAACTAGTAGCTTGATGTCTTCATTTAACCCATCCTCGAACCTCTTACACATAATAGCTTCGTGTACACACACTCTGAGCATACTTGCTAAGTCCGACAAATTCACGCTCATATTCTCGCCACGACATTTTGCCTTGTTTCACCAAAGGAACTCTTTCCGCTTTTGATCAATGAACCGCTGGCTTATATACTTCTTTCTAAACTCCTCTTGAAAGAAATCCCATGTAATCCTTTCTTTGGAACCACCGATATCAATGTCTTCCACCAGGTGATATGTCAATCCCTTAGCAATGATACTACACACTTCAAACATTCTTCTGAGTACAAGAAAGCTCATCGAATACCCCTCGTAGAATTTTCAAGCCGTAACTCGCTCTTTCGGGATCATCATCTATATTAGCTCTAAATTCTTCAGCCCCTTGCTTTCGAATTTTATCAATCTGGGGTTTGCTCGATCTTACCATTTCGGCACCTTGAGGAACTACGGAACTGGTTGAGGAATAGGAGGAGGTGGAGGAGGCTGAGCGTTTGGATTTGCCCGAACAAATTCTCAGATACCAATTACTCATCATACGGAGAAAGGCTTCCGGGCCCAATCTCCCGATCATGTGTCTCATGCCTACTCTCCATCGGCGCAGCCCTTGCGCGGAGCCGGCACATTACTTTCTACATCATCGCCTACACTTGATCGGGATCCATTTACTAAAAAAACATGATTTAAAGTGTCGAGTCATCCCACTATCATAATATAATTATGGCATGTACAGATAGACTTCCACACACAGACGTGAGATCCGAGAACCGCTTAAACCAAAGCTCGATACCAATAAATGTAACACCCCATACCCATATTCTAGACCGAAATAAGGTATGCGAGCATTACTGTTCACTTAAAATATGAATTCACACATTAACTCGACCTTACTCAATTTACTTACTTTAGCTTAGACTAAAGTTGATAGTATTAATGATATACATAGATACATGTAGATTTTAAAATTTAGAAAAGTGATACTTTAAAACAAATTAATTATGACATATAACAAAATGATTCGCCTCTCTCTATACATGCCATAATTCCAAAGTAGTGATTACAAAATACCAAAAGTATTGATAGTGTAGATGAGTCTCCCGACGATCTCCAAAATCCCGAGTGGCTTAATAATTCTATAAAACAAGAAAAAGAAAAGATGGTAAGCATATAGCTTAGTAAGTAAGTACTAAATTGATATATAATTTATCAAAGTAAAACAATCATACTAGTATATGGTTACATATATTGATGACAGGCTGTTTTCTAGAGTCCCGGTTAAAAGAAAAATCATATCTTGAGCTACATATCTCAAAATTCAATTCCATAAATTTTCCTTGAAACTAGACTCATAATTCTATTTACTAATTTTTTCTAGAATTTTTGGTTGGGCCAATTAGTATAGTTTATTAGTTAAATTCTCCCCTATTTCAGGGTATGACTACTCTGACACCTGTACATTACGAACAAAATTTCTCCCTGTACAAGATTCCAACGACCATGCTGTTTATTTCCCATAAAAATAGACTCAATAAGGAATCCATGCATGTATTGTATGACTCTTAATAATTTTTGTACAATTTATGGTGAATTTCTAAATTCAGAACAGGGGATCTTAAATTCATTCAGAATCTGTTTCACAAGAATTCAATTATCACATAATATAGAAGTCTTTTGTTTCCCCTGTTTCTTTTATATGAAAGTAGACACATTAAGCTTTAATTCCATAATTTATTTGAGATTTAATTCTACTTCCATGATTTTTGGTGAATTTTCAAAATTATGCAACTGCTGCTGTCCAACATTGTTTTACTACAAAAATTCACTCTTACATAATTCGCTCAATCCTTTCCATTTTACCGAGGTTCGCTCACATATCGAGCATATTGCTCATAAATTCAAATAAACATATACTTGCACTTATTCATCACATAATCACTTTCACATGTATCTTCATTTAATCGATTGCCGTTGAACTCATCTAATAACAATGATACACAACTACCCTAACATTTTCCCATTTCCACACTTGTAGCCGGGCTATATGATACGCATAGTAGCCTTTGCACTTAGTACTACACATGCGACCAATAATCTGCACACGTAGTAGCTCGCACTTAGTACTACACACGTGACCACGCTTTTCGGCACGCATAGTAGCCCGCACTTAGTACTACACATGCGACCAATAACTGGGTACACGTAGTAGCTCAGCACTTAGTACTACACACATGACCACACAATAGTTCATTTGTATCATTTTTATTCAGAAGGTTCAACAGAAATTTCTCACTTTTCCAACATTTTACTAAATTGTCCAAATCAATTTAAATTCATAACTTACATCAAATAACCATTTGATAGGCACCATATTCCACATGTTATCAAAATACAATAACATAAAAGAAATCGATGATTTATTTACGCACAAACTTACCTCGGTGCAAATATAGAAATTTTGCGCTTTAGTCCAAAGCTTTTTCTTTCCCCCGTTCGAGGTTGATTCCACGCCTTTCTTGATCTATAACAACACATTTAGTTCATTTAACACTCGAACTATTTGTTTCAATCCAAAAATCACATTATGCAAAAATTACATTTTTGCCCCCTAACTTTTACAAAATTATGATTTTGCCCCAAGGCTCGGAAATTTAATTTCAGCCCTTATTCTTATGTTTAATGACATGCTGATCATTTTTCTCTTCTATGGTATCATCAAATTCTCATTCTAACACATAATTATGAACAATAGGTATTTTTATCGATTATGCCGTTTTGCTCGTTTTTGCTAAAAATCGCTTAGAAAAGATCGTTCTCCTAACTTCAAACATTCATATTCTACCATAAAACATCAAAATACATGCCTATCATTCATGGGTAAATTTTTAAACATAAACCCTAACTCAAAATAATAGTAGAAATAGGTAAACCGAGCTACGGGATTTTCAAAATGTAAAGAACATTAAAAACGGGGCTTGAAATCACTTACTATGAAGCTTGAAAGTTGAAGAAACCCTAGCTATGGAGGAGAGCAAATTTTGGCAGCAACTAGTGATGAAGATGACCAAATTTTGTGTTATTTTTCCAATTTTATTTCATTTAATATACAAATGACCAAAATGCCCTTACTACTAAACTTTCTAAAAATTCCCTCCATGTCCAACTTTTGTCCATAACTTGGGAATTAGTCAAATTGCTATTTAAGACCTCCTATTAATATTCCAAAGCAATTTCATACTAAAAACTTCTAGAACACAAGTTTTGCAATTTATTCGGTTTAGTCCCTAATCTCAACTTAAGCGCTTAATGCATAGAATTTCATTACGGAATTTTCACGAAATCATGAAATCATATCATAAACCTCAAAATAAATATAAAATAATTATTTTATCTCGGATTTGCGGTCACGAAACCACTATTCCGATTAGGCCCTAATTCGGGTTGTCACAACACGGCTTGCCACACGGGCGTGTGTGGCCATTTTTAGGTCACACGGGCGTGTGTGTTGGTCGTGTGACCCAAGTTAGAGAGTTACAAGGGGTTGTACATGGGCTGAGACACGACCTTGTGGTCCCATTTCAAATGTCCACACGGCCTGTGACACGGGTGTGTCTTTGGCCTTGTGAGACACATGGTCGGGCCACACGGGCGTGTGTCCCCTGTAATTTGGAAAATATTTTTAAGTGTTTTAAAATTTTCATATGTTATAGGTTTAGTCCCAAACTTTCCTGAATACATTTTTTAGGCCTCATAGGCTTATATTAAGGATGATATGTACTTGAATGAATGATGATTATTTTGAAACTTGAAAATGTATGTGAAATGTATGTGTAATTGTTTTGTATGTTTGGTAATGCTCCGTAACCCCATTCTGGCACTGAATACAGGTGAGGGGTGTTACATTTATTGGTATCAGAGCTACGGTTTAGTCAATTCTCGGGTTAATGTAGCATGTGTGAGAGTCTAGCTGTACATGCCATATATAACCTGTGATAGTGTGATATCTCCTGATAGTTTAAATCATGTTTTCGTATAGTAAATGGATCCCAATCGAGATGTAGCAGATGATGTGGAAAGTAATGCGCCTGCCTCCATTCACGGAGTAGTGTAATTGGAGTGTAAACTCGTACCGAGTAGCCAGGGAGGAGAGGCTAAAGAAGCCTTCTTCTAGATGATGAATGAGTGGTTTACGGAGATTGTTCGAACAAATTTGGGTGCTCAACAGCCTCCACCCCCACCTAATCCCCAACCGGTTCCCATAATTCCTCAAAGGGTGGAATTTTTACGATTGAATAAGCCACCAGTTGATAAGATTCGAAACATGGGTGATAAGATACGATTGAGTTTAGAGCTAATGTTGACGGTGATCCTGAGTAAGCCGAGTTTTGGCTTGAAAACACTATCTGAGTATTTGATGAGCTTTCTTGCACACTAGCAGAGTGTTTAAAATGTGCTGTATCACTTCTAAGGGACATTGCATATCAATGGTGGAATACTTTGGTGTTTTTGGTACCGAGAGAAAGAGTTACCTGGGAATTCTTTCAAGCTGAGTTAAAAAAGAAATACATTAGTCAACAGTTCATTGATCAGAAATGCAAAGAGTTTTTAGAGCTGAAACAGGGCCGTATGTCTGTGATAGTATACGAGCAAGAGTTTGTTAGACTCAGTAAGTATGCTTGGGAGTGTGTTTCAACTAAGACCATTATGTGTAAAAGATTCGAAGATAGGTTGAATGAGGATATTAAATTGCTATTCAGGATTTTAGAATTGAAAGAATTTGTGGTACTAGTTAACAAAGCCTGTAAAGTTGAAGAGCTTGGCAAAAAAAAGAGAAAGGCAGATTTCGAAGCTAGAGATTTGAGAAAAAGATCGATGAATAAACCATATCAATCCTCATCAAAGAAATCACATGATTTGTATACTCATTAAAATGCTTCAACTGGATATCCAAATAGAGATCGTGGAAAGCAATACTCAAGTCCTAAAGCTCAAGCTACATCAATATCGAGTGTTGGCAGCATGAGAAACAATAAACCTGAGTGTCAACAGTGTGGGAGACGACATTTTAGAGATTGCTGGAATAAAAGTAATAAAGCTTGTTTCAAATGTGGTTCGCCAGATCACTTTATTCGGGATTGTCCTAAGTTATCCGAGAAAGACAAATATCAAAGTGCAAGATCAAGTAATACAACTGTTAGAAGAAGACCACCTAGAAACACGGGAAATATGACGAGTAGTAAAGGAGTGACAAGAGAATCTACTGTGAGATTGGAGGCCAGGGCACCAGCCAGAGCTTGCTATTCGCACTCGCGAAGATGCTTCATCACCAGATGTTATCAACGGTACATTTTTTCTTTATGACACTGATGTAGTTGCTTTGATAGACCCTGGATCAACTCATTTGTATATTTGTATGAATTTAGTGTTTAGTAAGAATTTTCCCGTTGAGTCTATTGAGTTTGTGGTTAAAGTGTCGATAAGCAAATATGTTTTAGTTGATAAAGTTTGCAACAGTTGTCCTTTGATGATCTAGGGTTACTATTTTTCCAACTGATTTGATTTTTTTCGTTTGATGAATTCGATGTGATATTGGGTATGGATTGGTTATTTCTGCATGATGCTGTTGTGAATTGTAGACGAAAGACTATTGAATTGAAATTTCAGAATAGTGAAATCATTCGAATTGAATCAGATGAGTAGAGTGAATTGTCTCTTGTGATTTCGTCTATGTCAACTCAGAGATATGTAAGAAAAGTTTGTGAAGTTTATCTTGCTTATGTACTAGATACAAAAGTGTCTGAATTAAAGATTGAATCAGTGCTAGTAGTCTGTGAGTATCCAGATGTGTTTCTAGAAGAATTACTAGGGTTACCATCGATCAGAAAGGTCGAGTTTGCCATTGAATTAGTGTCGAGAACATCATCAATATCGATAGCTCCGTATAGCATGGCTCTGACAGAATTGAAAGAGTTAAAAGCTCAGTTGCAAGAGTTAATAGATAGAGGTTTTGCATGACCTAGCTTTTCGGCCTAGGGTGCGCTAGTGTTATTTGTAAAGAAGAAAGACGGATCAATGAGACTTTGTATTGATTATCGTTAGCTCAGCAAGGTTACGATAAATAACAAGTATCCGTTGCCAAGAATCGATGATTTGTTCAATCAGTTGAAAGGGGCAACAGTGTTCTCAAAGATTGATTTGAGATCGGCTACTATCAGTTGCGAGTTAAGGATTTGGATGCGCCTAAAACTGCATTTAGATAGGTACAAACATTATGAATTTCTTGTTATGCCTTTTGAATTAACTAATGCTCCTACAGTTTTTATGGATTTGATGAATCTAATCCTTAGACTGTATTTAGATAGATTTGTGGTTGTATTCATTGACGACATACTGATCTATTCATGAGATGAGTCTGAGCATGCTGAACATTTGAGGATTGTTCTACAAACCTTGAGAGATAAGCAATTGTTCGGTAAATTCAGTAAGTGTGAGTTTTGGTTCTAAGAAGTTGGATTTTTGAGACATATTGTTTCAGCTGAAGGCATACGAGTTGACCTGAGCAAGATTTCTGCAGTTGTTGATTGGAAACCATCGAGAAATGTATCCAAAGTTAGAAGCTTTCTGGGGTTAGCTGGTTGTTATCGACGTTCTGGAAAATGATTTTCGATGATTGCTACACCGATGACTAGATGGCTACTGAAAGATGTGAAATTCGAGTGGTCCGAGAAATGTCAATAAAGTTTTGAACAGTTGAAAACATTGTTAATTGAGGCACCAATGTTGGTTCAACATGAGTCGGGTAAAGAGTTTGTGATTTATAGTGATGCATCATTGAATGGTTTGGGTTGTGTCTTAATTCAAGAGGGAAAAGCAAACATAGTCACAGATGCTTTAAATAGAAAATCATTATTTGCTTTGAGAGTGATGAATACTCAACCAACCTTATCTGATAATGGTTCGATTCTAGCAGAGTTGAAAGCTAAACTGGTATTTCTTCAGAAAATTTGTGAAGCTCTAAAGTTTTGATAACGAGTTACAAGTTAAAAGAGTACAATGCAAGTCGAATAGTGATTCAGACTATCAGATCAGATCTGATGACTGTTTAATGTTCCGAGATAGGATTTGCATAGTAAATAATTTAGAGCTTATACTGGAAATTCTACACGAAACACACAGTGGTTGTTTATCTGTTCATCCAGGAAGTACTAAAATGTACAATGATTTAAAATAATTTTATTGGTGGTCGGGTATAAAAGGAGACATTTCAGAGTTTGTATCAAGATGCTTGGTTTGTCAACAAGTTAAAGCTAAATATGAGGTACTTTGGGATTACTACAGCTTGTAATGATACCAGAGTGGAAATGGGATAGAGTTACAATAGATTTTGTATCGGGATTACCTCTGTCTCCAAAGAAGAAAGATGTTATTTGGGTTATCGTTGATCGACTAATAAAGTCTGCACATTTCATTTCGGTACGTATAGACTATGCACTTGATAAATTGGCTGAGTTGTACATTTTAGAGATTGCTAGATTGCATAGGGTGCTAGTTTCGATTATTTCGGATAGGGACCCGAGGTTTACATCGCGATTTTGAAAGAAATTACAAGAAGCTCTGGGTATGGTGTTGAACTTTAGCACCACATTTCATCCACAAACCGGTGATCAATCTGAGAGAATAATACAAATTCTTGAAGATATGCTTTGTTGTTGTGTTTTAGAGTTTGAAGGCAATTGGGAGAAATATCTGTTGGTGGTTGAATTCGCATATAACAACAGCTTCCAATCGAGTATAAAAATGGCACCGCATGAAGATTTGTATGGTCGTAAATGTCAAACTCCATTGTATTAGACCAAGCTTAGGGAGAAAAAGATTCACGGGGTTGATTTGATCCGAGAGACTAAAGAAAGAGTGAAAGTAATTCGCGTCAGTTTAAAAGTAGCTTCAGATCGACAGAAATCGTACACGGATTTGAAACTTAAAAACATTAAATTTCAGATCAGTGATAGAGTATTTCTGAATGTATCTCCGTGGAAGAAAATTCATCAACTTTGTCGCAAAGGCAAGTTGAGTCCGCGATTCATCGGGCCGTATGAGATTATCTAAAGAATAGGACCAATAGCATATCGGCTAGCTTTACCGTCAGAGTTAAAAAAGATCGATAATTTATTTCATGTGTCGATGTTGCGTCAATATCGATCAGATCCATAGCATATCATTTCTCCGTCTGAGATAGAAATTCAGCCTGATATGACATATAACGAAGAACCAATCACAATTTTAGCTCGAGAGGTTAAAGAATTGAGAAATAAAAGCATAACTTTAGTAAAGACTTTGTGGCATTGGCATGGTATCGAAGAGGCTATGTGGGAACCCGAGGTAGCTATGAGAAAACAGCACCCTAACCTATTTTCTGGTAAGATTTTTGGGGACGAAAATTCCTAAGAGGGGAGAGTTGTAACATCCCATTTTTAGTCCAATCGGAACAGTGGTTTTGGGACAATAAATCTGAGGTCAAAATATTTATTTTATTATTATTTTAATGTTGATAGCATGATATTATGATTGAGTGAAAATTTCATTAAGAAATTTTATCGCTTAAATGCTTAATTTGATAAAAAGGACTAAATCGCGTAAAGTGTAAAACTTGTGTACTATTAGCTAAAGGTGTTTAATAGCTATAGAAATTTAAATTAGAGGTCCTTATGTGATAAATAGCACATTAGTTAGATAGTGGATGATAATGGCTTGATATTATTGAAAATTTGAGTTAATAATAAGGTTAATTTTGGTATTTAGTAAATATAGTAAATTAAATTAAAACGAAACCATTTTTATCATCTATTGTCATCTCTTTCATCGATTTTTAAAGAAGGAAACCATGGGAGCATGCTAGGTCATTCAGCTGAGCTATTTATCTTGCATTGGTATGATTTTTCATCCCATTTTTAATGATTTCTATGTTTTGAGATTGTTGCAGCTTAATCTAGCTAGCCCAGGGACTAATTTACAAAACTGTTAAAGGTTTAGAATGTTTCAATTGATGAATATGTATGAGATTTAATGATTGATGATAGATTATGAATGTTTGATGATAGTTATATAAGTTTTGTTAAGTGATTTTTAGTGAAAATGCAATTTAGGGATTAAATTGTGAAATGTTAAAACTTTGTGGTTAAAATGTGAAATAAATGAAAAATATGGGCTGCTAGGGGCCTAATTGAAAATTGGCTAGCATGGGATGTGGTTGAATTGCATGAATTTATAATTTTATGAAATAAGGACTAAATTGTAAAAATGTTGAAATATTAGGGGCAAAAAGTGTAAATGTGCTTTAAAGTGTATTTTGGACTAAATTGAATAGAGAGATTATTGAATAAGCTAAATTTGATATTATATAGATCAAGAAAAGTGAAATACAAAATTAGATCGGGGAAAGAATAAGCTTTGTTTTAATTGTATTTTAAACACCTTATATTGCCTAAATTGTGAATTACGACCTTGCGGACACATTGGATGAAGATTCGACATTAAAAATCCCAGTTGAACCTTAGGAATAGAGTAGGATACAAATGACATGTCATTAGGAGATTCATTAAGTTGGCTTCGGGCCATGATATTGGCACTTCGGGTGCGAGACTCATTGAGTTGGCTTCAGGCCATGATATTGGCACTTCGGGTGCGAGATTCATTGAGTTGGCTTTGAGCCATGAAATTGGCACTTAAGGTGCAAGACTTCTGAGTATCCAACTTATATTCCAAATGGTTCAACGGGTATATCGAAGATATGAAATGGTGAGAATAGATATGTAACAATACAGGTATGTACGGAAACTATGTGAGCATCGAATTTATGGAAGTTATAAGTTCATGGTTATAGTTGTGATTGAATACAAGTTAACATTTTGATTTGAATATTTTGTAGCATATTATGTTTATATTATTTGATTAGGAATAAATGGTGAGTTTGCTTATTAATTCATACGAGCTTACTAAGCTTTATAGCTTACATTGTTTGTTTTTCTGGGTTTGTTTTAGTGATTTTAAAGCTAGCTTGGATTCGGGGA
Organism: Gossypium anomalum; assembly: GCA_025698475.1. NCBI lineage: Eukaryota > Viridiplantae > Streptophyta > Magnoliopsida > Malvales > Malvaceae > Gossypium > Gossypium anomalum. The sequence continues at coordinate 23,095,627 of CM046968.1, forward strand.
TCGTTGGAGACTTCAGCACATTATCCAATTATCACTTGGTACTTCTGAAATTAAGTTTTGGTCATATGACATGTATAAGGACTTTGGGTCATATTGGTATATGTTATTATGAATTTGGCCATTTGTGTTGGTTTGTAACAGTTAAGTATTTTGTCTGTGTAAAGCCATGTGAGTTGGCTTATTTTGGCAAATATGGTGATGTGTATATATATATATATATGTACTACTGCTGTTTGGTGATGTGGTTTATACTTGCTTGTTGAATGGCTTGTTGAGACTTAGCATAAAAGGTAGCAAATTGCTTAGGGTATGCCTTATTGTGGATTGGTACATTGAATACCATATGAATGCATTAAGAGTTATGATAGATATGTGGTTTTTGGAAAATTAGTGCACAATTGAAAGTGACTAATTAAGTGTTTTGAAATTGTGAAACTTGTATGCTTTGAATTGGCAAAACATGATATTGTGAGCATGTTAGTTTTTGGAATTGAATTGGCATGTTTTGGTCTTGGTTGTGCTTCAATTGGATGCCTATTCATGCTATGTTTCGGTGCGATTTGGATTGGTGTAGGTGTATACAAATTGGGTAGCAAAATGGCTTGGTAAATAGCCTATTTTTGTCCACACGAGCAAAGGCACGGGAGTGTGTCTCAGCTGTGTGCGATACATGGTCAAATTACACGGCCATGTGTCCCTTGAATTAGAAACCAAGTCAGTATGCTCCACACGGCCTAGCACACGGGCGTATGACTTGGCCGTGTGGCATAAGTCAGTATACCCTATAGGTTTGGCACGGTCTAGCACACGGCCTGCCACACTGGTGTGTGTGGCCATTTTTAGGGCACACAGGCTAGTCACATGGGCATGTGTGTTGGCCATGTGACCCAAGTTAGAGAGTTACACGGGGTCAGACACAGGCTAGGACACGACCATGTGATCCCATTTCAAATGTCCACACGGCCTATGACACGGGCATGTCCTTGGCCGTGTGAGACACACGATCAGGCCACACGGGCGTGTGTCCTCTGTAATTTGGAAAAAAAATTTAAGTGTTTCAAAAATTTCATAAGTTATCAGTTTAGTCCCAAACTTTCCCGAATGCATGTTTTATGCCTCGTAGGCTTATATTAGGGACGATAAGTACTTGAATGAATAATGATTACTTTGAAACTTGAAAATGTATATGAAATGTATGTGTAATTGTATTATATGTTAGGTAATGCTCTGTAACCCTATTCCAGCACTGAATACGGGTGTGGGGTGTTAGAGGCATTTTTGCAATCTTCTCAATTTAAAATAAACAATAATAATCTAACCAACTAGCCACAAGCAATCAACCAACAAACTAAACTAATGATACTAAAAACTAAAACATAAATAACAATAATAATAAAAATAAAGAAAGCAAAAGCAACAATAACAATTATAAGAAAATAAAAGAGAAGAAAACTTTAATCGATTTGATCACCACAGCCAAGTTGATTGATTTAACAAAGCTTTGTGTTCCTCAAAGAACAGAAAAAAAGAACAAAAACATGTAAAATGAGAAAGGAACCAAAACAAAGTCGAAGAAAAAAAGGAATCACGAAGAAAATAGAGGATATTAAAAGGGAGATTGAGAGATAATAGAGAAAGAAGAGAATGTTTAGGGGTTTAGATTTGAAAATACAGGAAGGAATAAAAGGGAATGGTGTATTTAGTGTGTTGGGAGGCTTAAAAAGTCTCTCAAAACACGTGGGTCACGATACCTGATTGTATTGCTTGACACGACATAGGTATTGCAATATCCCTTATTTTTGGACCGTTTAAATTCCATTGTCTGAGGTATCGTGATATTGAGGGTTGGATATTGCGATACCACTATGTAAAACCAAAAATTTTCACTTTTGAAATTCTAGGGGTATAGCAATACCAAAGGTTCAATATCGTGATACCTAAAAAAAAAATTTGGCTCTCAATTGAAACTGCTTGAGAAATCATGAAATCCCCCCTTGGTATTGCGATTTCACTGAACAAACCCCAAAATACTTAAAAATTTGTCAAATTTTCTCTCAACTCTCAAAAATCTGACCTACTGAGTTCAAAATTGAACCGATATAATTTAAAATCCTAATCCAAATGCAAAAAGTATGAGGAGTCCATGCTCAATAATCCAAATATTTACAAATTTTTTGTTCAATTTCCACATGCGATAAATTAAAAATTTCTTTCAGGGTGATACGTAACACCCTCATAGTGATGCTTCCACAAGGTTCTGGACACCAACACACGTTTTGTTTTCTTCAACCCTACGAGTTGATTCACTAATCTTCTTTTCATGATGTCTTGTTTCCTCACTCGGATAACTTGCATCCTCGGTCTCGAACCTACAAACATACACCACTTTAAATATTTTACATTGTTAGTCGCATGATTGGAAACTACCTGGCCGGCTTGACACTCTAGCTCACTATTAGGGGACACTTCCTTTATCTTAGGTTTAGGTTCCACACACATAAAGGTCTTTACCTCTCCACTTACTTCCATCATCAATTCTCCTTTGCCGACATCTATGGTGGCTTTAGAGGTAGCTAGGAAAGCTCTCCCTAATAGAATTGGTATATTTAAATCTTCCTCAAATTCAAGAACTATGAAGTTAACTAGTAATATGAATTCTCGAATGCTCATTAAAACAACATCTAAAACTCCTTTTGAGTGAACTAGAGACCTATTGGCTAGTTGGAGGGTTTTTGATGTTTCCCTAAGGTCATCTAGACTTAACCTATGGTAAATGGACTATGGCATTAAGTTTATACTCGCTCCAAAATCATAAAGCGCCTTGGCAAAATTTAAACCTCCAAGCTCTGTGGGAATGGTGAAACTATCGGGGTCCTTGAGTTTTGGTGGAACTCTTCTAGACACAACAACATTACACTCGGCATTAAGAGTAAATCACTCTTATCTCCCAATCTTCTTTCGCCTAGACATCTCTTCCTTAACGAATTTTTCATATTTCGTCACATTTTCTAGGACCTCAAGCAATGGAAGGTTGAGATTCAAAGGCTTAAACATCTTGAAGAAGCCTAAAAAGTCTTCATTGTCTTGTTTCTTCTTCTCTTCTAGTCTAGTTGGAAAGGGTATGGGTGTCAGATTTGGTTATGGTATTGGAAAGGTTCTATCTTTCGGTTCATTTTGCATGGGCTCACACTTGGGTCATTCCTTCTCTCTCACCTCATCTCTAACAATAAGCGTGCGGGTGCTCTCATCCTTCTCACTCACTTCCTTCTCCTTACTAATCGGTCAGATAGGTTCCTTAACCATAGCCTCAAATCTAAGAGTAATCACCTTGGCATGCTACTTTCCTTCCCTCTTCAAATTTGGCTCGGTACTACTAGGTATGCTAGAGGCTAAATTATTTTGCAACAATTGCAAAACTTGGTCTAGTTGACCATGAATTTGATGCACATCAGCTTGCACCACATACAAACCTTCCTCTACCTTCTTTACCCTCATCAACAATAGAGGGTCACTACTATAGGTTGGTTTTATTTCTTACTTTTGGGGTGCTCTAAATGGTAATAGAGGTTGATAAAGTGCATTGGGTCTAATAGGATTAAGGTTTTGGGATCCTTGATTGGAGGGACCTTCTTGGTTCCCTCCCCACCTAAGGTTTGGGTGGTCAAGCCACCCCGGGTTATAGGTGTTGGGGTATGGATTATATCCTTTATTCTGGACATATTTAGCCTCTATTTGGTTGCTCTTGTTAGCATTCCCCCACATAACACTTTCATCAACATGTCCTGCATGAGAGTGGGTTAGAAGGGGCTGATTTTAAACTTAAGCCTTGGTCGAAATCATCTCCAATTTATTGAGCCTTTAGAGGACTTTTTGATACTTGTCCCCACTACCGATCGCATTCATAATCAATTTTTTGGATCTATATGTAAACCGCTTTGCCAACCACATATAATAATTCATTACCACATTCTGGATGAGATGGCAAGCCTCAGTATATGTCTTCGACATGAACGCCCCCGCAGACACTTTGTCAAGACTAGCTCTCAAGTTTCCATACAACCTATTATAAAAAACTTAAAGTTACAGCCAATCTTACAAATCCATGATATGCGACCTTACGTAGCATGAGTTTAAAAAGCTCCCAAGCTTCGCATAGCGAATCCTCTTCCAAATGCTGAAAATTCATAATATCCTTTATACTATCCATTCGAAATTTCATTATTTTGCTCGAGGGGAAATATTTTTCCAAAAATTTCTTTTTCTAGCTCATCCTAAGTGTTGATAGAATCTACCAGTTATGAATCTAACCACATAAACGCATCATTAGTAAGAAAGAAAAGGAATAACCAAATACAGATAGTGTCATCCAAAAGTATCACAAATGGTTAGAAATCTCTTATGAATCCTCATTCATTGACCCTCAAAATTGAAGGTTCGCTTGTATCATTTGGATCATCGTTGGTTTGATTTTGAAGTTGTTAGCATTAATTGTCTGGTGATTAATGCTACCTCAAACAGCATCAAGATTGGAAATTGTATAGTCGCGTAAGGTATGTTGCTCCATGGGTGGGTATGGTAGTGGTTGAATGTTTACTCATGGATCTTTTACGGGCTAGTCCCCTTATGGAAGTTGTGAATCTCTTGGATGTTTCAGCCTCCTCATATGTGTAATGATACATTTTGGTTCCAACTCAAATGGTAAGGTAATGTTATTGGTTTGAGTCAAACAATGCCTTCTACAAGCACAAAAGTGTAACACCATCAACCAGATCTGATTTTTTAAATCCTGGTCTTGGGTTTTACCACACAAATATAGAAAGAAAACTTAATCTACTTGTACCAATTTCAAGTAATTACAACTTAACTACAAACCAACTCAAACTAATTTATATATGCATACACTATGGGTAAATTCAACTACAGTAGATGGTAATTCAATTATAAGAAATCTGAAATGAAATCCTCATCTGTTATAGTTTCCCCAAAATTTGAATTTTTAATTAACATTTTCAACTTTGAACACGCCACTAAACTTTCTCTCTATGCATAATAATCCGATACGCCATTTCATTTGGCGTAACCCTAACATCGTCCTTTCTAGTGCAGGCTCACATTGTCTCACCTAAAACATAATACATACAACATAAGCTCATAAGAACTTAGTGAGGGAAACATCATTTACCTGAGTAATACTTACACATTGTAATTGTGAAATCATAATGACAATTTTATCACTCATATCCTTTAACTTTGCCTCTAGTGAGCACTTCCTCTAACTCTATTCTTATACACATCAGATACCCTACCTTACTCTACAATCATTTCTTTTTCCATAAATGTCTTTAATACGTCGCTATATTCTTCTATATCTGAGCCATCATATCTTCACAATTCGAGAATGAACACGTACACAGATGATTAGATGCCTCTTTTAAACAATCAAACTTAAATTCTTATTCGGTTCAAACTTTAATACAACCCCTTTACTTCTCTATATCTCTTCAATTCATTATTTTCAATTAAGTCACCATCTTATATAATATTTTACCGTGTAAACTATAGAGACATTATACCTTGCTGGTCATACTGATTAGATTTAAGAACCATACAAATTATGCCAATCAACTTACTACTGAAACTTCTATAAAGAAAATTTCTTTACGGTATGCCACGAAAGCCAATCCTTTAGAGTGCAACATAGAGCCGTTTCTTTCAGTTTCTCATTATAAGGGCTATCATTTCATTGTTCACCACAAAGGTTATTTTTTTAATTATTCTCCACAAAGGATATTCTTTCCTACCATATTTATAATATGGATTTGCCTAAACAAACAGTACGTGAGGTTTGCCATCATCATCCTGGGACACACAGAGAACCCCATTGGGTAATCACCATTCCATAGTTCTTTTCAGAGGATGTCATAGCCATGGAATTTTCCTTCAGAGTTTCATTTTAAAGTTTGTGTTTAAAGTCCCAACGGACTCATTTTAGACAACTTCGCAGAGAACAGACACAGACTCACTTGACAGACTCTTCATGCATTGACACAATCTAAATTCAACCTTTTACTTTCTAACATACACCCAAACAGAACACACATTTTAGAGCATAGATTTCAGACATATACATACTCAGCCATACATCCATATTTCAATACTCGTACACTAATCATTACATACTATACAATCTAGACCTTTAAGTACAACCTTACAACACATCACATTGCTCATACATCATTCATCATAAATTCAAAGTCATTACACTCTATATCGGATACCATCCTCAAAAAATATTCACACAATCACAAATATCCTTTAGTAATCACTTATATAGTCACATACATAGAGTCCTATAACATTTCAGATCTCAGCATTAACTTCCAAAAAATTTCCTACAGATCCTCTGGCATGAACAATACACATGCAAGAGTCAGCACATTGACTTACCTGACACCCACTTACAGTAGCTTGAATGCCAGATCCAAACATCTGACTTGAAATCAATAGTCATCACTGCTCAATGAACATAAAAACATTAGCAACACCCATTCATATGCATTTTACCATCTTCGCAAACATTGACAACCCCAATACAAAGCCCTTTTTTTCCTTTAATCTTACTATTCACCAAAGCTAACAAACTTACAATTTAGGATTCTACAAGCATAACTAAAATACTCATCCAGGTTGTAACGCCCTGAATTTTGGGCCTAGAAGTATTAGGTTTTGAGCATGGTAATAGTTAGGAGGCTGCACACAATTGTGTATCTGTTTAGTGGTTACGTGTTCTGGAGAGTGTTTGAGAAGTCTTGGGTTTAAGCCTTGGGTTGTATAAAATTTTGTTTTAATATGAATAAACCCTACCCTAGTCAGTAGGCTTATAAATAAATGTGGGTAAAGCATGATAGAAAGGGCCTGCTGGTCTAGGGGACAAGTGGCGTGTTACCTATGCCAGAGGACTGAAGTTCGAATCCTGGTAAGCTCAATGGGTGCTTTATTTTTACTGCTTGGCCATGGAAGAGTTGTGTTTGACTAAACTACCAGGTGTTGGAGTTGTGGCGGAATTGTAGTGCCGAATTTGTAAGAGGAAATAGTGGGATATTGGAGGTTATCACGATTTGGGAGTAAAAGACAGGATTTGAGTTTAGTGGGAAAGTTGTGCTAATTTTGTGGAGAGTATGTGGGAGTGGGATGTGTTTGAACTGGACTTGAATTCTGCCTTCCCAAAATTTTGGCACCCTCTTCCCAGTTTTCCAAAATTCTGACGGTAAAACTCTTTTGTTCCCCTGTAGCCGAAACTCTTTTGGCAATTCGGCTTTAGTTTGTCTTCTTTCTTTTTTCTTTTCTTTAAAAATTTTGGTGACTGTGTTCTTTTCTTCTATTTCTTCCTTTCTCCCTTTCCACTTAATTGCTTTCATTTTTCTCAAGCTCTTTTTTACTGCCGAAGTGTAATTGGTGTTTGGCTCGGTCCACTAGCCGAACCTTAACTGTCAGTTCTCAATTTTGTTTTGGATTCCCGTTTCCACAATCCTCTGTTGACTGTTCGTTGTTGTTGGTACCGATAGTTGCTACTCGACCTTCTATCAATCTCTTTTTCCTTTTTTTAACTGATTTCCTTCCTTTTTCTTTTACCCTCATTGTGCTGAATTCTCTTTTCTGCTCTCTCCCTCTCTATCGATTTTGTGTACTATTCCTGCTCTATGATTTTGCGATTTCAATAAGTGTGTATTTTCATTTAGAGATCAAATTATGGTTATGAATATTTGTTATTAAGGGTTCTAATTGGTATGCAGGTAATAATTAAAAAAGGGGGAAATCATTCTTGATCAACGGTTTAGGTTTGTGTAAGGGCTTGGGGGTTCGAATTAAGGTATGTGACAATTGATCTTTGGATAAGTGTTTTGGAAAGGAGTAGTATTAATTCGATTACCTCGTGACTAATTGAATGTTTGTGGATTGTATCAAGGTTTGGAGTGCTCAAGGGCTACATGCGTGTTTTTGTAATCAGGTGTGTAACATTGCCCAAATCGTAGTTCAGTAAAAGCCGAAAACTATGACCATTGAGGCCACACGGACATGCGCTAACTCATTTGATAATCCAAATGCATAAACGTGGGCGTTAGATCGTAGAGGCCACCATGAGAGATTTCGTGGGCTTAGGCTTTTTTCGGCCACGTTGGGCCGAAATAGGCCGTGTGGGCTCTACGGGCCTGTGGGCCTACACGAGTAAACTACATGAACGTGTGGAGAATATTGGGTCAGGCTGTGTAGTTCACACAGCTAAGGCCATTTTTGGGCTTTGTGGGCCCGCATTATGGGCTTTGGGCCCATTTTCACTATTTGACTGTTAAGGTTGCACAAGTCGCCCAAGACGACTGTGGACCTATTGTTGGGTCAGTAAGTGTACCTAGACCCCAAATTGAAAAATAATTGTTATGCCCTTGTGCTATGTATGACTGTAATTAAGCATGCCATTTTATATATATATTACATACATGTATGATATTATGACATGGTGTATGATATGTTGCATGGGGATGGGTTTATTATGATTGGAGGAAGTGTACTGTATTGGTAGCCCTGCTGCAAATACTGTTTAGTGCCACAACTTCTACTAATTTTAGAGTGTAGGGATAGGTGGGTTGATTATATCCCCACATGGAGTGTAGGGTTAGACGGAGTTGGAGTGTAGAAGCTGGATGGGTAGGACTTATATATTGTTTTAAACTGTTACTGCACTGATTACTATTACTGTACTATTTACTGTTACTGAAATGGGCCAAGGCACAAACACATGACTGTTTCTGTATTGAGATGGGCTAAAGCCCAAACTGATATTGTCACTGTTACTGATATGGGCTTAGACCAGACTGTATTTGCTCACTGTATGTTTGACGGTCTATTTATTAAGGGATTACACACTGAGTTTTCATAAACTCACTCTTCTACTTATCTGCGCAGGTAATACTTAGGCAGATCGGTGTTGCGAGGGACTCGAAGGTGGCCACACAATCGCACATGCTTCCATATTTGCCTTTTTATTTACAAGAAGTTTAATTTGGGTATTTTTATGTAATAAAGCCTCTCTGGATTTTATTTTTAATTTGGGGATTTATTTTTCTTTTGCTTTAATACTGCTAGTAGTAGGAAAAACATGCAAGTTTTCAAAAGGATAAATGTTTTTCAAAAATACCACGAAAACGTAAACGGTTTTAAGAGCTTCATCAAGAAATAACATTTTAAAATAAATAACTATGTTTTAATATGATTAATTTTCAACAAACAATGTACATTTTGAAAATAAATGACAAGACTTGAAATATTCTTTAAGGATGTTCAAAAAGGTTTAATAGAGAATGTGTTTTTAACAAATTCGTACTTTACGAAAAACACTTCAATGTGACATTACCAGATTCGACCATAACGTCCAGGCCGGGTTTGGGGTGTTACACAGGTTATGATGAAATCTCCTACTTCATGTTTGATCTTTAGCTCTAGCTCAAAGATAGCAAATTGTATTCAGCTCCCAGAAGGAACCTACAACAACATCCTAATGGGAGGAAGAAGAAAAACTCCTTTTCCAAAGCCCATTTGGCTAATATATATTTACAGATAAAACCCATGTTTCCATAGTGAAACTTGACACATGTCACGCTCTTTCAAAATATCTTCATTAATGGTCTACATTTGTAAATGTACTTATAAATAAGAATACAATATAGACAATATCCGGTTACCTTAACTAAAGGGTCCCCAACTACTACACTTACAATGTAACTAGCATAGTAACTCAATAACATGGTGCACTACGCCTTAGGCGAGTACTCCTTCCATAGTCATCTCTTCTCTTGGCTGTTATCTCATTCCAAAAAATATAATGATATGTAATTAAACCACCCTCGACTTAAACATTTTTAGGAATACGCCAATTCGGTATGCCAAAGGACACTCTTGGACGGATACTGTCCCGCCAAACATATTAATTTGAGTCTACATGCTAAAACCTTGCATACGTCAGAATTGGAGTGTTACGACTCTCCTTCCCTAAACAAAATTTCATCCTAAAAATTTCAACCTGAATAATTTCATGAATAATTGGAAATTGATTAACTACACCAGGCACATAATGTGAGTTGGGCATTCTTAAACTTTGATGACTACTGATCATGATTTTCCCGTGATAAGTTTTATAAATTTATAATGAATCGTTCTTGAAACTAACTATTATCACGAAGTAGGCAAGTGTAACTATCGAACAGTAGTATAGCTTTAGCAAGACCAGATTGTCAAACCCAAAGGGCTAGGAGTTCTAGTAATGACTGTCTTCTTATTATCTAGCCGAAGAAAAGAGATTTGTTTTAACTAACTAATTAATTAAACTAAGAACTTGCAGAAAATAGAAGTTGGAAAATTACTTTTGGTGAAAGCGATTGATTGAGACAATACCTAAGGAAAAATCCACCTAGACTTTTACTTGTTATTCTAGCTCCGAACCGGACGATTTATTCATTTAACTTGTTCCATAGAAATCCCTACTGTATATTATTATCCCTCTCGAGACTAACAATGTCTAATCCTTAGGTTGAATAACCGAGAGTTATCTCTAATTAACACCCTAAGGTTGTATTAACTCGATTTATGGATTCCCTTATTAGGTTTCACCCTAATCTAGCAAAATCTTATCACCCTATCTCTAGGCGCACAATCAACTCCGCTTAATTATGACAAAGTTACTCCTAGTCAGGGTCTATTCCTCCTCCAACTAAGAGTAGTAACTTGAATTGATATCCTGAAAGACCAAAACAAGAATTAAGAACACATAATTAAGAACAAGTCAAATATTTATCACACGATTCAGAAATAATAACAAGGTTTCATCATAGGTTTCATCCCCCTTAGGTATTTAGGGGGTTTAGTTCATAACTAAACAAGAAAACCTAAAACTCCTAAAGGGGAAGTTGAGGAGAGATCTTCAGTCTTGATAATGGCTCCAGCTTTTGAGATAGATCAATCGGCTTCCTTGGAGTAATTCCTTACTCCCTATTCTCCGTCCCCCTTTCTTCCTCTATTATGGTGTATTTATAGGCTTTGGAATGCCAAAGAACCCTCAAAAGTGGCCTTTTCCGAATTGGACTCAACTTGGGCTCGGTAGGGACACGCCCGTGTGTGATAACTTCAGGCCGTGTTTGAGGTACACGGGCGTGTGTTATACTCGTGTGAGTCGTGCTTCAATTCTGCCAAATTGACATGACCGTGTGATCTATCCGTGTGAGGAGGTCCATGCCGTGTTGATTTCGTGCTTTGGCCCATTTTCTCTATTTTTGGCCCGTTTCTCGTTCCTTTCACTCTCATATGCTTACCTGAGAATAAAACATGAAATTAAGGCATTAGGAGCATCGAATTCACCAAATCTAAGGAGAAATCATTCATAAAATGCGTTAAGCATGCGTTATAAATATGTATAAATTACGGTTTATCAAATACCCCCACACTTAAATGGTTGCTTGTCCTAAAGCAAAATCCTCGAATCACAATTAAAATTTTCTTTTTCTCAACTTATAATTCCTATCAATATTATCTTAAACCATCTCATAAGTAATCATACATTGAGAATTCAACTAAAAGAACATTAGAGCTTCAAACATTCTGAATTGAGTATTTTAATCATGAAAAACTTAGGTATCTCCCCTCCCCTAAATAGTTATCATTGATTTGGAACCTCACAGAGTTTAACATCTTCACTAAAGATTCACTCAAATCACTCGAAGTGTTTAAGGACAATGAAATTAGCACTCATTAGTCAATATGAAAAGTTATTACCATAGGCTTGCATAAAAATCAAATCTCCACCACTATAAATCGAGATGATACATCAATCCAAAGGTTTTTAAAGGGTTGTAACGAGGCTTAGTTAGGGGGTGTGGTCACAAGCTGAAAGAAAGGGTTAGAATCAAGGTTGACTTGAAAAATTACTTAACTAGAAAAATATTTAATCATCACTTGTGTACAACAAAGCTTTCTTCTTTGACTATGGAATGAAACTTACAAGCAAAAGATAACTACTGATATGTATACATTTTTTTTAAGAACAAGTCAAATAATCATAAATTAACTATTAATAACAAGACATAGTTAAGCAATTTATTCAAATCAACTCTCGACAAAAATAGTGATCAAATTAATTTAGGGGATTTGAACAATAATGGGTTACGGGTTAATATTGAGGGTAGTACAAGGAATAACTTGTTAGGCTCAAAGGGGTTTACTAAGTGTTAATCGTGGAGGTAGGCTTTTCATGGCATGAGTGGGTTAATCCTAAGTGCCTCTATCATCTTGATATATCAAATCAAATGGTGTGGTCATGACATGCATAATTAGGCAAGTTCTAGAATAACAATTCAATATTGGCACACTCAAAGCAATAATAAAAATGAGAATGAAAGAATTAATAGATGCTCCAAAGGCTCAAAAATCTCACAAAAACTATGGCTTTTTGATGTTTCAATTTGTGGGATTCAATTCAATATAATACCTAAATTTGGGGAAACAACCTAAACTTTTAAATTCTTAAAAATCAACTTATCATGCTTGATTTTCTAGTGTCTTAGAGTTTAACAATGAATGCATGAATGCCTATGTTTTAATTTAAGATATATCAATGAAAATTATCAGTCAATCAAAATTCAACTTAAACATGATATGAGAGATTCACAAGAGGACAAAGCAATATTCAGGGATTTTTAGATAATGAAATGATTACCCCCCCACACTTAAGATGTACATTGCCCTCAATGTACAGGATTAGATATATGGAAAAATATAAAATCATAAGAGAGGGATAGAATTGAAACTTCCTGAGTGTTGGAATGAATGAATTCCTTAGTTTAGCAAAAGCGAGAATTGACAATAGAACTGAAGGTAAGGCTTGATTCGGAGGAAGAAATAACCTGATCATAATCATAAAGGTGAGCCGTGTTTTAAGAATACGTGAATCAGTTAAAAAGAACTAAGAATAATAATAAAAATAAGGGAAATAGTCTGATTTTATTAGTGGCACGGTTGCCTCACATGCTCGTGTGGTTCGTGTCTAGCCCGTGTTTGTCGCGAGTTGAGAGTTCATCACACGGTTTGACGACACGCTCGTGTGTCATGGCCGTGTGGTTTTATAATCGTAACACATGACCGTGTGCGATGTGGCTTGCTTCTCCACGCCTATGTACAAATACGCACGCCCGTGTTGTTTTGGCAGTGTCAACCACGGGTGATAGGCACGGGTGTGTCGCATGCCCGTGCTAGCTTCTTGTTTCGACCACAATCCTAAGGAACGGGCGTGTCGCACGCTCATGTTGTTTTGGTAGGTTCGTCCACAGCCATGTCCCACGGCCATAGCGGTTTATCATCGCCCGTGTTTTGGGAAAATCTTGCCCTGTTTCCACACGGTCTTACACATGCCCGTGTGCTTGGCCGTGTCCCTATGGTAAACCTATTTTCAAGAGCTCTGTTAGTCATGGCAAGTGTTAAACACTAAAATTTAAAGAAGTTAGTGCAATTAGTGCTCGGGTTGCCTATCGAGAAGCGCTTATTTATAGTCTAAGCTCGACTTACCTCTCTGTTGAATGGTCAAGGTGGTTTAAGGAGTTCGTACTCCTCATTCCTGCTATCATTCTTATCAAAATAAAGCTTTAGCCAGGAATTATTTACATTAAAAGTTCCGAACTTAGGATGAATTACCTCTATTGTACCGAATGGGAAAATACTAAGTACCGTAAGAGGGGTTTCTTCATTCGGGTTGGGAGTGATAATGTGAGGGTCTGCGGCATCTAATAAGACTTGATCTCCAACCTTAACTTAATTTGGAGAGGTATCAAGCTTGTTTTGGCGCAGTTTCGGTTTATCGGGTGTTATCGGTTTATGTGCTCGCCATTCGTCTATCTCCTCTATCTATAGCCTTCATTCTTCATGAATGAGTCCTCTATTGTTGTTGGAACATGGCTCGTGTACTTCTTTCAAACTTAATTTTTGCACATGGATTGTGTCATATTATCAGTTTTAGTAGGATGGTGTGGATCATTACCTTCCATGTTCGATGTGATGCTAAATTTACAAGCTTGAAGGGTGAACGTTTCGTCTCCCACACGAAGTGTAAGTTCACCTGTGCCAAAATCAATAATTATTTTAGCAGTCACTAAAAAGGGCCTCCCTAAAATCAAAGGGGTGTTGGTCTCCTCCTCTATGTCTAAAACAACGAAATCAATGGGAAATATGAATTTATCCACTTTTACTAGTACATCTTCAACGATACCCCTAGGAAATCTTATAGTTTTATGTGCTAATTGAATGCTCATCCTAGTTTGTTTAGGTTTCCGAAGACCTAGTTGCTTAAACATTTTGTAAGGCATGACATTAATACTTGCCCCTAAATCAGCTAATGCATTATTCACATCTAAACTACCAATTAAGTAAGGAATTGTAAAACTACCTGGATCTTTCAATTTGTTGGGTAGCTTATTCTGTAGAATAGTTGAGCAAACTGCGTTTAGCTCCACATGTGATGCTTCATCCAACTTTCGCTTGTTTGCTAAAAGCTCTCTTAAAAATTTCATTGCATTTGGCATCTGTGACAGAGCTTCAATAAACGGTAAGTTGATATGTAATTTTTTCAAAAGTTTAAGGAATTTACCAAATTGTTCATCTATGCTGTCTTTTCTTGTCGCATTAAGGTATGGCACATGAGGTTTGTATTCTACATTCACCGTTTTATTATGACTTACCTCACCATCACCTTTGCTTTCCACATTTTCTTGCCTTGGTTCTGGCTCAGTCTCAACGCATCCTTCTTGAGCATCAATTGCATTGAGTTGTTCCCTTGGGTTCAGTTCAGTATTACTTGGCAAACTACCTTGTGTTCTTTTAGAAATTAATTTGGATAGCTGACCTATCTGAGTTTCGAGTCCTTGAATTGATACTTGTTGATTTTTGAGTGCTGTCTCGGTATTCTGGAAATGAGTTTCTGACATTGAGATAAATTTGGATAGCATCTTCTCAAGGTTCGGCTTCTTTTCCTGTTGATAAGGTGGCTGTTGAAAACCCTGAGGATTCTGTGGCCTTTGATTTCCTTGACCGCCCCAAGAGAAATTTGGGTGGTTCTTCCAACCTGCATTATAAGTATTACTATATGGGTTATTTTGAGATCTGAAATTATTGTTACCCATATAGTTGACTTGTTCCTCTTCGGTTGTAGGATTGAATGGTGGGTATTTTATAAGCACACCTGCTCCACTTGAATCACACCTCATCGTTGGATGTACCTACGTAGAACCAAGTAAACCATCAATTTTCTTATTCAGAAGTTCTACCTAATTTGACAACATAGAGATCGAATCAACGTTATAAACGCCTGTTGTTTTCGTTGGCTTAGTCCTCATGACTTGCCACTGATAGTTATTTAGTGACATCTCTTCAAGAAATTCAGAAGCCTCTTCAGGTGTTTTGTTATTGATGGTCCCACCAGTAACTACATCAATCATTTGTCTTGTCGAAGGGTTCACACTATTGTAGAATGTTTGAACTTGCAGCCATAGAGGTAATCCATGGTGTGGGCACCTTCACAAAAGGTCCTTGTATCTCTCTCGTGCATCGTAAAGAGTTTCTAAGTCCATCTGCACAAAAGAAGATATATCATTACGCAACTTAGTCGTTTTTTTCTTTGGTGGAAAATATTTTAATAAAAATTTTCATCATTTGTTCCCAAGTGGTAATGGACCCTCGTGGTAGTGCGTTCAACCATTGTTTAGCTTTATTCCTCAGTGAAAAAGGGAATAATCGAAGGCGAATAGCATCATCAGAAGCACCATTAATTTTGAAAGTGTTGCATAGTTCTAGGAAATTTGCCAAGTGAGTGTTGGGGTTCTCATCCTGCAAACCATCAAACTGAACAAATTGCTGTATCATCTGAATCGTGTTAGATTTCAGTTCAAAATTATTTGTAGTAATAGCAGGCTTAACTATACTTGACTTAGTTCCTGTAAAATTAGGTTTAGTATAATCATACATAGTACAAGGAGTAGGATTCTGATTTGCTAATTTAGCGGGTATGGCTGGAGGTAGTGGATTGTCTTGATTTTCAGCCATCTCCTCAGTTGTAGTTGAGATATCGTCCTTTTGCTCTTCTTCTGTGTATCTTAAGCTACGCCTGATTTCTCGTCGGTTTTTACGAGCTGTACAATCAATTCCCTCGTCAAAAAGCAATAGTCCTGACGGGTTTCTTCTAGTCATAAACTACAAGAACCTGCTAGGAGAAAAACAAAACTTAAAGTTAAATTGCAAGAAAATAAATGACTAAAGTAATAAAAATTGAGCGTTCCTAATATCTTAGTCCTCGGCAACGGCGCCAAAAACTTGATCGTGATTTTCCCATCATAAGTTTTATAAATTTATAATGAATCGTTCTTGAAACTAACTATTATCACGACGTAGGCAAGTGTACCTATCGAACAGTAGTATAGCTTTTGCAAGACCGAATTGTCAAACCCAAAGGACTAGGAGTACTAGTAATGACTATCTTCTTATTATCTAGCCGAAGAAAAGATATTTGTTTTAACTAACTAATTAATTAAACTAAGAACTTGCAGAAAATAGAAGTTGGGAAATTACTTTTGGGGAAAGCGATTGATTGAGACAATACCTAAGGAAAAATCCACCTAGACTTTTACTTGTTATTCTGGCTCCGAACCGGATGATTTATTCATTTAACTTGTTCCGTAGAAATCCCTACTGTATAATATTATCCCTCTCAAGACTAACAATGTCTAATCCCTAGGTTGAATAGTCGAGAGTTATCTCTAATTAACACCCTAAGGTTACATTAACTCGATCTACGGATTTCCTTATTAGGTTTCACCCTAATCCAGAAAAATCTTGTCACCCTATCTCTAGGCGCGCAATCAACTCCGCTTAATTATGACAAAGTTACTCCTAGTCAGGGTCTATTCCTCCTCCATCTAAGAGTAGTAACTTAAAGTGATATCCTAAAATACCAAAACAAGAATTAAGAACACATAACTAAGAACAAGTCAAATATTTATCATACGATTTAGAAATAATAACAAGGTTTCGTCATAGGTTTCATCCCCCTTAGGTATTTAGGGGTTTAGTTCATAACTAAACAAGAAAACATCTCAGAAGAATAATAAATACAAAACAATAACAAAACCCAAAACTCCTGAAGGGGAAGTTAAGGAGAGATCTTCAGTCTTGATAATGGCTCCGGCTTCTGAGATGGATCAATCGGCTTCCCTGGAGTAATTCCTTACTCCCTATTCTCCGTCCCCCTTTCTTCCTCTATTAGGGTGTATTTATAGGCTTTGGAATGCCTAAGAACCCTCAAAAGTGGCCTTTTCTGAATTGGAGTCAACTTGGGCTCAACAGGGACACGCTCGTGTGACACGCCCGTGTGCGATAACTTCAGGCCGTGTTCGAGGTACACGGGCGTGTGTTATACCCGTGTGAGTCGTGCTTCAATTCTTCCAAATTGACACGGCCGTGTGATCTGCCCGTGTGAGGAGGTCCAGGCCGTGTTGATTTCGTGCTTTGGCCCATTTTCTCTGTTTTTAGCCCGTTTCTCATTCCTTTCACTCTCCTATGCTTACATGATAATAAAACATGAAATTAAGGCATTAGGAGCATCGAATTCACCAAATCTAAGAAGAAATCATTTATAAAATGCGTTAAGCACGGGTTATAAATATGTATAAATTACGGTTTATCAACTAGCGTGTGAATTTTAAATGTTACACACTTACCCCAAATAATAGATGTCAAATTTTTACTAGAGAACTTGAACGGTTTCCATGAACTAAACTTCTTGTGCAAGTTTGTTTCTATAAAACAAGTACACAAACACTTCTTCACTTACTTCTCAACCTTTCTGTCTTCTTCGTTTACTACTTCAGATTATTTCAAGGTAACTCATTTATTTCTTTCATTAATTTGTACCAGTATTCCTTATCCTCAATAATGAGTAGAGCTAATACCAGAGGAAGAGGCCTTGTCAATATTATCTAATCCATTACCTCCATAACTCCACTATACATGGATACTGAAATGTGTGAATGTAACAGCCTGATTTTGGGCCTAGTCGAAACAGTGGTTTCAGAACCACTATTCTGAGGTAAGATAATTTATTTTTAATATTATTTTATGTGTTATAACATGATTATATGAGTGCATGAAAATTTTGGTGAATTAATTTTAGCATTTGTGAGCTTAATTTCGAAAAAGGACTAAATCGCATAAAGGGTAAAAGTTGTGATTTGCTAACCAAATATGTTAAATTACTAGAGAACCATAACTGGGGGTGTTTAAAGTGCAAATAGACCCATTTTATAAGCTTGGCCGGCCATAGAGACAAATAGGATTTGAAAAGTCAAAGTTTGTGGGTTTAGGTAACTTATTTGGCATTTAAAATAAAACAAAAAGAGAAAAGATGTCATCTTTTCATCTTTCTTCCTTCCCCCACTGAAAATACCAGAAAAATAGGGGTTTTGAAAGCTCAAAAATTTTAGCAACTTCCATCCCTTTCAAGTAAGTGATTTTGATGACCATTTTTGTTGATTTTTGTGTTTTTGGGACCCTTGTAGCATGAGCTAGCTAATGGGAGGACTATTTTGTGAAGTGGTTGATAGTCTAGAAATTTGCCATGAAAGGATTTATGTTTTTTTCTAAATTTTTATGGAAGAAAATGAGTCTTGATTGTGTAATAAACAACTTTTGTAAAGTGATTTTCATGGAAATCACCTAAAATGGCCATTTTGTAAAAGTTATAAAATAGGTTGTAATTCTGTGAAATAGTGAAAATTTGGGGTTGTCATAAGAGTAATAAATGGTCAGTAAAACTTGAATAATAAGGAAATTTGATAAAAATTGATTTCCGGGCCTTGAGGTAAAATGGTCATTTTGTGAAAGTCTAGGGGCAAAATGGTCATTTTGCCAAAAAATGAATTTTGATTGTCCAAATTTATTTAGTGACTAAATGAGTGAATTTCATCATGTTAGATCAAGAAAAATAGAGATTCGAGCTTAAAATCGAGAAAGTACATAGTTAAGGACAAAAAGAGAATAAATTGGCTGAAATTGCATTTGAGGTAAGTCAGTGTGATTAAATGAGCATGATATTTAAGCCATTATTATTATACTTGAAAATCAATCTTGCCATGATTGTATTAAAGTTTAGGTTGATGATATTGTATATGAGAAGGTGATATCAAATGTAAATAACATTTATGTGTTGATTGAATGCCTAGAGATTTGATGGAATATGATATTCCATTGAAACAAGAAAATTGCATGTAAATAATATGACTAAATTGTTATTATATGTGTCTAAATTGATATAGCATGAATTGCTTGGTTTTGGAAATGGTTATGTTTGATGAATATTAAGATAGTAGAATTCCCATTTGAACCTTAAGAAATAATTCAGAAATTCATGCCATGACATTTGGGTTATTTGTATGCCAGTATAAGACATGTCTGGGACATCCATCGGCCACATTATGAGAGCCAGTGTAAGACCGTGTCTAGGACATGGCAAGTGTAAGACATGTTTGGGACATGCATCAGCCTCGAGATGTAAGCTAGTGTAAGACATGTCTGGGACATGCATCGACTACGAGATGTGTCAGTGTAAGACCATGTCTGGGACCTGGCATCGGCACGAATATGTGAAAGCTAGTGTAAGCTAATCCCTGGGACATGGCGTCGGCCTCGATTTCGATAGTCAATGTAAGACCATGTCTGGGACATGGCATCGGCATTATACCCTATGTTTGAGGCTTAGTGAATATCCGATAGCTTTCTGAATGGTTCAACGGTAAGAGTTACGGTTTAAGTTAAATGAGAAAGGTTATGACCATATTGTGAGTGGTACAGGTACTTACATGAAATTGATGAGATGTGAATTCAATTTATGTTATATGATTAGTAAGGAATGAATATGAGCCTGTTGAGTAACATAGGTATGTATGTCAAGGTCATGAGAACTGATCTCAGTTTATGATGCATATTTAGTGAAGATGTAAACAGATCATGCATGCTTATGAGAATGATTTTGTGATGACCTTGTGATTATAGATCTATACCTATGATGTATGAATATGTAACCTTACCAATGTGGTGAAAATGAATTGATATTGTGTGATAAACTTAGTATCGTTATTTACACTATAATAGTTTTGGACAGCAACCATAGTCTGACTTTCAAAATCCACAAAAAATTGTGAAAATTAAGTTAGAGGCTGAATAAAATATTAAATTAAAGGCTAATGAGTCTAGTTTCACATAAAAGGAACGGTGTAAGAAAAAGAGTTTCATATTATGAAATATTTAAATTGTTGTGAGATAGAGTTAGAATGACTTCGAAATCCGCTATTCTGATTTGAGAAAATCATTGAAAATTGTACAAAAATAGTTATGGGTCATAATTTATATTATTAGAATTCTTAATGAGTCTTTTTTCAAGAGAAATAGATGGTAACATCATCTGTGTTTTGTATTATGAGATGATTAATTTTTAGTGAAGAGGGACAGAACTATCAGACAACGAAAGAGGTCTAATTTTAAGGAATAAACTGTACTATTTGGCTAAACGAAAAATTTTGAACATTTTATGGTACAAGATATGTGAGTCTAGTTTTACGTAAAATTAGTGGAACTGAATTTTGAGTTCCGTAGCTCAAGATATAAATAAATTAGTGACTGTGACTCGAGAAAATAACTTGACTGGAACATGAGTAAAAATGCAAATAGGGTTGTATTACCATGAGAAGCAAGTTGATAAATTTCTTATTATTTTCATGCGGTCTTACTAAGCTATAAAGCTTACTCCCTTCCTTTCCTTTCCTTTAGTGTTTTCAAGTTAGCTCGGAGTTGGAGATAGTTGGAGTTAGCATCACACTATCAAGTGGCTACCTTTGGAATAATGATGTATATATTAGAAATTTCAAGTGAGTGGCATGTATAGGGATCTAGTTGATTAACATGTATTATTTTGCTTTGGCCAAATGTATTGGCTTATATTGAGTTATATGTATATGGCCATGAGATGTGGCTCATATTGATTATGGCTTGTAAGCCTAGCTATTCATGTGATGTCTAATGTTTATAATGTGATTATGTTTGTTTACCATGCTTGGTTAATAATATGACAAGGGTGTTGGATGTATGCTCTATGACCAATTGAGATAGTCATAGCCTTGTAGTAATTGCATGATACATAACGTGATAATGATTGAACATGAGTGCTTGATGGATAAGTTGGAAACCATAGTATAATGGTAAAAGTGGTCATCAAAATGACAAGTCTTATGAATGTGAAATAAGGAATCTAGACTTGGCATTGCTTGAGTAGATGCATTACTTGTAACAGGACATGTTAATGTTAAGAATATGTCTTAACAAATAGTGTTTAATCACTAGAATGGTGCCATGATTTGTGATTTCGATGTGCATAAGGCTGTAAGAGATTATGGGTAACATGAAGGCTTGGAAAATAGCCTAAATGTTGGCCACACGGGCTAGGACACGGCCGTGTGTCTCAACCGTGTAAGGAACATGGCTTGAATACATAGGCGTGTGGCCCGGGCATGTGGTTCGATTTGTATGCTGACGTCATAAATAGAGAGTTACACAACCTGAGGACACGGGCATGCCAAAGGCACACGGGCGTGTCCCTATGTCCATACGGGCATGCGACCCTGTTTCATGGGAAAATTTTCTAAGTTTTCCTAAAAATTTTCAAAGTTCTCGATTTAGTCACTAATTACTTCCAATACATGTTTAGGCCTTCGTAGGCCCGTGTATGAGGCATTATGCATGTGTATGAAAAGTTTTGATCAAAAAGAAATTTTATAGCCCAGTTTTTGTATGTTGTGAACAATTAAGTCCGGCAATGCCTCGTACCCTGTTCGGGCATCAGACACGGGTAAGGGGTGTTACATTTAGTGGTATCAGAGTATGGTTTAGTCAGTTCTTGGGCTAATCTAGCACGTGTAACAGTCTAGCTATACATGCCACAAGTTTGTGATAGTGTGATGTCTCCCGGCACGAATGAGAACTAACTTGTGTGGGCAAGGTACTCTCCAACCGAGCAACACCCGATCAAGTAGATAATGATACTAATGTATTCAATAAAGTGCAGTTATGAAGAGTTGAAACTCGAAAAGGTATGAACAAGAATTCGTGAAATGTATATGTACATATTTGTGATATGAGAAACATGAAATAGAATGTGTACATGGTGTAACGAGCTTATCTATGATTGATTGATAATCCCATGGTGTACACGATTGATTTGTTCGATTGAATGCATGTGTTTAGATAACTTATCAAAAATGTAGATGGAATGAATGTTCATGTATACTTATTTGAATGAATATGGTTGGCAAATTCACATAGTCTGAGTATAAGTGTTAAATTGTTTGGATTGGTTTACATATTTGTAATGATATGCATACGATGATGTGTGAGATGGAAGTATAGATTGGAATATACTTTTCCATGTTTGTTGGCTCTCGTATGATTTCATGTACATGACTGGTTTGATTAAATGAATGGGATAAGTAAAGTTACTCAAAATTCATAGAGTGCATGCATAAGTGTATTTGTCTAAATGAGATAACTGGAAAGTTGGCGTAAAACGAATATGAATGTTGGTCTGTCTGAAATGAATGATATGATTTTGATGATGTTACTATGATGATGAAAGTTGTGTTACATGTGTATGTATATGAGAGTCAAGTCAGAGGCCCTACAACCTCACCCCCTTTACCAGAGTGGTGTACTGTAATGGAATTTCATGAGATTTGCGCTGAATAAACTCACAAGTACGAAACCAAAGAGTTTAGTGAAGAAATATCTATAAACATGATTAGAGATTGAGAATGAGTTGATAAATAAGCCAGAGCTAAAAAAGTATTAGGTTGACATAAAGATTATGTGAATTATGCACTGTCACAGTTAGAGAAGAAATGTACTTTGGTAAATTGAATTACTCAGGTACGAGGTTAAGAAAGTGTAATAATATGGGATTTGTGATGACAAAAATAGTTAGAGGAATAATATTTGAAACATGAAATGTCTGAGTGTGGAAATCATAGTGAGTAGATGATGACTATCTCTCTTGATATAGTTTAAGAGATCATTATTCTCGGAAGTATTATAGTGGCTATCTATATTCTGATGAAATTCTTGTTATATGAGAATGTTATCTGATCTTAATGTCAGACGAAGACATTGTCGGTCTGACTGGTTTATAATCTGCTTTGCTCTACTTCTCTCTGGTATTATGTTATATTCAGTCTGATGGGAACTTATGAGAAAATGCACATGATGCTATGATTCTGTTTCTCTAAATTATCGTATTTGATTCCAGTAGGACTAAATGATACTTTCTTTTAGACTTTTTCCCTCTGAGCAATTATCGAAGTTTTTCATATTTTCTTAAGAGGTTGTTTTTGATCTTCTGATGTAGTCCCGTATCTTGGGATTTCTCTATCCTGGATTTCTTTACTTGGTTTTCTTGTTATATTTGTTCCATAATCTGTCAATAATGGCTCATGTTCAAAGTGTGTTCTCTAGCTTGCGATAATCATGTCAAGTGTAACTATGCTCTTAATTTGATCATGGTAATGCAGTGATTTTAGTATTTGGATTTCTCTAATTTACGTATAAGGATTTGACATCGGCAAAGGCCTAAGTGGTGAAATTTCAAATTTCAATTGGTATGATAGATCTCTTTTCTCAAGTAAGTTAATTGAAATTAATGCCTTCAATTGAGATATTTGTGCTATTTGGGATATGCAATCATATGATCTTTGAGAAAGCAAATTGTGACTACGGGTACTTGGACAGAAAAATCCAAAACTTATACAGAAATTTTGTGAGGAAACCCTTAGGAATAGTGTATTAGTGATCGAATTTGGAACTCAACATTGTTGATTTTTGTGCATGAATTCTAGAAATGTTGAAAAGTTTAAGAATGTATATCAAGTATCATCAGAATTATTTCTGCCTGTGTTAGCACTAGAATGGAGATGAGAAAAAGTTGATATGGATTTCATGTCTGGATTATTCCTGTCTCTGAAAGAGAAAAATGTTATGAGACTTATTGTTAAATGTTTGACAAGATATGTAAATCATGCAGGTATATACTGAATTTTTTCTCATCAAATTCATGGAATTTTGTGTCTTTATGACTGTTGTATTTCTTGGAATTTTAGTCTCCACTAATCGGATTGAGATCCAGGTTTTATATCATGATTTCTTGGGATAGCTAAAGGAGGCTTCAAAATTTATAAGCAACTGAAAGTTGAACTGGTAAACAATTAGAGTGTGTGAAATTATAGAAAGCATAAGACCAAGATAAACTGACTAGTTTCACTTTTCAAATTCGAAAAGATTCAAGTAAGAGTGTATATGTAGCATGATAGTATGGATTAGACTTTTGATTGCATGAACTCACTGATAGAGGTTAAGGTTTGGTGAAAGCGTCGTATAACGAAGAATCGCTCATGATTCGAATATGAGAAATTAATGAGATAAGTATTAAAGGTACAGAAGAGTAAAATTTCTTTAGCAATGATTGTGAGAAAGAGAAGTTTATGTGAGAAACCAAACCATTTTCCTGGTAAGATTTTCGAGGACGAAAATCCCTAAAAAGGGGAGAACTGTAACAGCCTAAATTTTAGCCTAGTCGAAACAGTGGTTTCAGAACCACTATTCTGAGGCCAGAGAATTTATTTTTAATATTATTTTATGTGTTATAACGTGACTATATCAGTGCTTGAAAATTTTGGTGAATTAAATTTAGGGTTTGTGAGTTCAATTTCGAAAAAAGACTAAATCGCATAAAGGGAAAAAGTTGTGATTTGCTACCCAATTATGTTAAATTGCTAGAGAACCATAATTGGTGGTGTTTAAAGTGCAAATAGACCCATTTTATAAGCTTGGTCGGCCATAGAGACAAATAGGAGTTGAAAAGTCAAAGTTTGTGGGTTTAGGTAGCTTATTTGGCATTTACAATAAAACAAAAAGAAAAAGATGTCATCTTTTCATCTTTCTTCCTTCCCCCACCCAAAATACCAGCAAAATAGGGGTTTTGAAAGCTCAAAAATTTCAGCAATTTCCATCCCTTTCAAGTAAGTGATTTTGATGACCATTTTTGTTGATTTTTGTGTTTTTGGGACCCTTGTAGCATGAGCTAGCTAATGGGAGGACTATTTTGTGAATGGTTGATAGTCTAGGGATTTGCCATGAAAGGATTTATGTTGTTTTCTAAGTTTTTATGGAAGAAAATGACTTTTGGTTGTGTAATAAACAACTTTTGTAAAGTGATTTTCATGGAAAACACCTAAAAGGGCCATTTTGTAAAAGTTATAAAATAGGTTGTAATTGTGTGAAATAGTGAAAATTTGGGGTTTTCATAAGAGAAATAAATGGTCGGTTAGGCTTGGCTAATAAGGAAATTCGATAAAAATCAATTTCCAGGCCTAAGGGTAAAATGGTCATTTTGTGAAAGTTTACGGGCAAAATGGTCATTTTGCCAAAAATGTGAATTTTGATTGTCCAAAATTATTTGTGATTAATGAGTGAATTTCATCATGTTAGATCAGGAAAAATTGAGTTTCGAGCTTAAAATCGAGAAAGCACGTAGTTAAGGACAAAAAGAGAATAATTAGCCGAAATTGCATTTGAGGTAAGTCAGTGTGATTAACTGAGCATGATATTTAAGCCATTATTATTATACTTGAAAATCTATCTTTCCATGATTGTATTAAATTTTAGGTTGATGATATTGTATATGAGAAGGTAATGTCAAATGTAAATAACATTTATGTGTTGATTGAATGCTTGGAGATTTGATGGAATACGATATTCCATTGAAACGAGTAAATTGCATGTAAATAATATGACTACATTGTTATTATATGTGTTTAAATTGATATAGCATGAATTGATTGGATGTGGAAATGGTTATATTTGATGAATATTGAGATAGCAGAATTCACGTTTGAACCTTAAGAAACAATTCGGATATTTATGCCATGACATTCGGGTTATTTGTGTGCCAGTGTAAGACATGTCTGGGACATGCATCGGCCACATTATGAGAGCCAGTGTAAGACCTAATCTGAAACATGGCATCGACATTGAGACAAGAGCTAGTGTAAGACATGTCTGGGACATGTATCGGCTTCGAGATGTAAGCTAGTGTAAGACATGTCTGGGACATGCATCGGCTACGAGATGTGTCAGTGTAAGACCATGTCTGGGACATGGCATCGGCACGGATATGTGAGAGCTAGTGTAAGACAATGACTGGGACATGGCATCAGCCTTGATTTCGATAGTCAGTGGAAGACCATGTCTGGGACATGGCATCGACTTGATGGATGACCTAGTGTAAGACCATGTCTGGGACATGGTATCGGCATTATACCCTATGTTTGAGGCTTAGTGAATATCCGATAGCTTTCCAAATGGTTCAACGATGAGAGTTACGATTTAAGATAAATGAGAAAGGTTATGACCATATTGTGAGTGGTACAAGTACTTACATGAAATTGATGAGATGTGAATTCAATTCATGTTATATGATTAGTAAGGAATGAATATGAGCATGTTGAGTAACACAGGTATGTATGCCAAGCTCATAAGAAATGATCTCAGTTTATGATGCACATTTAGTGAAGATGTAAACAGGTAATGCATGCTTATGAAAATGATTTTGTGATGACCTTGTGATTATAGGTCTATACCTATGATGTATGAATATGTAACCTTACCAATGTGGTGAAAATGAATTAATATGGTGTTATAAACTTAGTATCGTTAATTTACACTAAAACAGTTTTGGATAACAGCCATAGTCCGATTTTGAAAATCCACAAAAAATTGTGGAAATTAAGTTATAGGCTCAATAAAATATGAAATTAAAGCCTAATGAGTTTAGTTTCACATAGAAGCAACGGTGTAAGCAAAAGAGTTTCATATTATGAAATATTTAAATTATTATGAGACAGAGTCAGAATGAGTTTGAAATCCCCTATTCTGAATTGAAAAAATCATTGAAAATTGTAAAAAAATAGTTATGGGTCATAATTTATATGCTTAGAATTCTTAATGAGTCTATGTTCAAGATAAATAGACAGGAATATCATTCGAGTTTCGTATTATTAGATAATTAATTTTTAATGAAGAGGGGTTAGAACTGTCAAATAGCAAAAAAAGGGTAAATTTAAGGAATAAACTGTACTAATTGGCTGAACCAAAAATTTTGAACATTTTATGGTAAGAAAATATGTGAGTTTAGATTCAGGGAAAATTATAAGAACTTAATTTGGCACTCTATAGCTCCAGATATAAATAAATTAGTGACTGTGACTCGAGAAAATAGCTTGACTAGAACATGAGTAAAAATGCAAATAAGGTTGTATTACCATGAGTAAGTTGATAAATTGCTTATTATTTTCATACAGTCTTACTAAGCTAAAATCTTACTCCGTTCCTTTCCTTTCCTTTAGTGTTTTCAGGTTAGCTCGGGGTTGGATATAGTCGGAAGCAGCATCGCACTATCAAGTGGCTACCTTTGGAATAATGAAGTATATATTAGAAATTTCAAGTGAGTGGCATGTATAAGGATCTAGTTGATTGACATGTATTATTTTGCTTTGGCCAAATGTGTTGGCTTATATTGAGTTATATGTATATGGCCATGAGATGTGGCTCATATTGATTATGGCTTGTAAGCCTAGTTATTCATGTGATGTCTAATGTTTATAATGTGATTATGTTTGTTTGCCATGCATGGTTAGTAATATGACATAGGTGTTGGATATATGCTCTATGACCAATTGAGATGGTCATAGCCTTGTAGTAATTGCATGATATAAACATGACGTGATAATGATTGAACATGAGTGCTTGATGGATAAGTTGGTAACCATAGTATAATGGTAAAAGTGATCATCAAAATGACAAGTCTTATGAATGTGAAATAAGGAATCTAGACTTGGTATTGCATAAGTAGATGCATTACTTGTAAGAGGACATGTTAATGTTAAGAATATGTCTTAATAAAGAGTGTTTAATCACTAAAATGGTTCCATGATTTGTGATTTTGATGTGCATAAGGCTATAAGAGATTATGGGTAACATGAAGGCTTGCAAAATAGCCTAAGTGTTGGCCACACACGTGAGACACTACTGCAGTGTCTCAACAATGGTGAGACATGGCACAGAGACAAAGGCGTGTGGCCCTACTGTGGTTCGATGTGCATGCTGACGTCATAAATAGAGAGTTACACAACCTGAGGTCACGGGCATCCCGAAGGCACACGGGCGTGTCCCTATGTCCACAGGGGCATGTGACCCTGTTTCATGGGAAAATGTTCTAAGTTTTCCTAAAAAATTTCAAAGTTCTCGGTTTAGTCCTAATTACTTCCAATACATTTTTAAGGCTTCGTAGGCCCGTGTATGAGGCGTTATGCATGTGTATGAAAAGTTTGATCAAAAAGAAATTTTATAGCCCGGTTTTTGTATGTTGTGAACGATTAAGTCCAGTAATGCCACGTACCCTGTTCCGGCATTGGACACAGGTAAGGGGTGTCACAGTGAATGGAGTACCACTCGAGATGAAATGAATTGATATTTAGGGGCCTAAAGTCTCTAAAACCCAAATTTTTCTTATGCCTTTCAGCTTCCTCAACGTTTTCATCTTAGTGATAGTTTCGTCAGTTTTATCTTACCTTTGATTTTACTAGAGGCAGGTTTCCAATTCTTCTATGTCGTACTTAAACATTACAGCATTGCAGCAGGACAATTATTAGCCCTGTCCTGGTGGACACTGGTGGCATTCTATATTGACTGTTGTATACATGAAAAGCGACCATTATTGGGTGTTTTCTAGAGGTTTTACCAACTAAAGTTTAAAAGAATAGGAACCTCTACTGGCAGTGCTCACTTCAGTGCACACCAAGGGTCTGAAGCCCTTATTCAAAACAAGATTTCAAATTTTCATCAAAGGAAGGAGAAATACATAAGAGGTGTAAGAAAACTTGATTATGGTTTTGGTTTTCCAACTCAGTGGTCCCTTCCTTTAGAAAATGTGTGAATAAAATGCAAGTCAAAGGATGCTTACATTGTTGAGAGGAAATACAAATGAACGAAAATGGGAAACATTTTAGATTTGGTGGAGTTACTTTTAGTTAGAAACCTATTTCAACATTGTTTGAAAAATTTTAGTCTGAATGATTGTTGCCCAAATTATTTCACTAATCTGATCAATGATCCCTCCTTAATGTCCGCCTTCAAAGTTTGGCCATATAACACAGATAGTGAACTGGCGCACATTTTTATTGGGGCATATTTGAGAACCTCCATTGTAGTTTTATAATATTTGTAGTTTTCACCTGAGGATTTGGAAAATTGTAACTAACCTCAATACAACTTCTACCTCATCATCAAATCAAGCCAATTCCAGTGTTGCTAATGCAGGTTCTACCTCTCATTCTCACACCTCACTGGATTCAGTTCAAGACATGGACATCACTTGAATTCTCAAGAAAGCTCGTACTAAGGGAAAACTGTCGTTGGTCCATTGAGAAAAAAATTAGTAAAGAAGACCACGAAAATGGTTAGGATGGATGTAGTTTCTCAAAAGACCGAAAGTATTGATTATCCTCATCTCAAATGACGTGAATCAACCAAGAAACCAACCACGAAATTTCACATCCCCTACAGTTCCTATCTTGATTGACATTCCATAATTTCCTGAAGAATCTACCCATCGGTCAGATTCTCCGATATAATTGTCTAATCCCTAATAGCCAGGGAACCAAAGCCCTACAGTGTTATTACTTTTGGCCCAAGCTATTACCTTTTCTAATATTACATCTCGTGCTACCCAATCTATTAAAACAGAAGGGTCATTCCTTGGTGTGATTTTTTGGAATCTGTGCCAACCTCTATCTCCCTTAATTCTATCTTCCAACAACAATAGAATATAATACCCCACCAATTGAGAGAGGCTTTTTCTTATTACCTTTTATCTAACTCTACATCATGCCCATTGTCTTACATGTCCCAAGTCTCATAAGTCTTATCTATAGACTATAATTTCTCATCCCCCTACAATTCTTGTCTTGACAGACAATCCATTATTTCTTGAAGTATCTACCCATCAATCACATTCTCCAATACAATTGACTGATCCTTGGAACCAATGCCCCATAGAGGTATTACCTTTAGCCAAAACTATTACCTCACCTAATATTACATCACGTGTTGCCCACTCCACGTTTTCATCGATGTGATCATTTGAAATCAGTGCCAACCTTCATCTCCCTTAGTTCTATCTTCCCATGACAACAGAATATAATACCCCACCAATTGAGAGAGGCTTTTTCTTATTACCTTTCATCCAGCTCTACATCGTGCCCATTATCTTACATGTCCCAAGTCTCATAGGTCCTATCTATAGAGAATAATCTTTAGAGTGGGGCTCTTAGAGATGCCAATAATAATTATGACCGCAAAGTGTCAAATTTAGAGAAATTTATGAAATCTGGCGAAGATTCTTTGCCTAAGCTATGCCGAAAATATCTAGATTCCCAAAATCTAATTGGAAGATTGGATGCACAAATTATAACTTTGTTAGGTAAGAACAGGGATGATCTGACCAAAAATGAGCATCTAAAAGAAGAAGTCAATTTGTTGAAGGTCAAGAAATCTGCCTTAAAAGAGAAACTCAGAGCTCTAGAGGAAAGTCACAAGGCAGAACTAGAAAATCTATGTTGTTATCATGATGAAAGCTTCAAAAAGTATTAGAAGGATACTAAGAAAAATATTAATGATGCTCTACTAGAGTGGAATTTAAATCTACTCCTACACGCCCAAGTGGCTGTAGGTCCTTTTGATATCAGTCTCGTGGATTTTGATTGCTTTAGCGACATTCTTATCGAGTCTCTGAATTTTAACATTTATAGTCCTAAGGGTGAAGAGTAGGAAACTTTCTAGAAAGAATGAAAACAATCTAGTTACTTATTCCTCTCCCAACACCTTTCCTTATGAAGAGGTCCCAATTGAGCCAACTAATTAGCCCAGTGAGGGAGAGGACTGAGATCTGGTTCATTTAGTCTTTTACATTACTTTTATTTTATCTTTCATTTTGCCAAATTCTGAACCGTGTAGAATTGTTCTTACTTTTTAATGTATCATCACTTTACCTTCCTTGCAGTCTTACTTATTATTTCATTACATCGCCATTTACTTTACACATAAACATAGTTGTCTTCACATACTTGAGAGGCTAAGTCAGGCTCGACGTATTATGCATACATGACTCCTTCCATGAAAGTTTTCTGAGAATAGGCTGAATCAGGCTCTGATACCAAACTGGTAACACCTTTAACCCGATTCGATTTGCCAAATCTGGGTCTTGGGTATTACGAGAAAAATACAAACAAAAACTTAATCTACTTATACAACTTTCAATTAATTACAACTTAACTACACAACGACTCAAACTAATTTGCATATGCATACACAATAGGTAAATATAACTGCAGTACATGGTAATTTAATTAAAAGAAATCTCAATTGAAATCCTCATCTATTATAGTTTCCCCAAAATTTAAATTTCTAATTAATATTTCTGAATTTGTACATGCCACCGAACTTGCTCTGTATGCATAATAATCTAATACGCCATTTCATGTCGCATAACTTTGGCATCGTCACTCCTAGTGCAGGCTCACATTGTCTTACCTAAAATATAATACACACAAGATAAGCTACTAAGAACTTAGTGAGGGAACATTATTTAACTCTGTAATACTTCCACATTGTAACTGGATAATCATAATGACAATCTTTTCGCTCTTAACCTTTAACTTTGCCACTGGCTAGCACTTCCTCTAACTCTATTATTATACACATCAGATACCCTACCTTACTTTGCAATCATTTATTTTTCCATAAATATTTTAGATACATCACTATATCCTTCAATCTCTTAGCCATCATATCTTCACAATTCGAGAATGAGCACGTACACAGATGATAGATACCTCTTTTGAACAATCAAACTTAAATCCTTATTCGGTTCAAACTTTCAATTCAACCCCTTTACTTCTATCTATCTCTTCAATTCATTATTTTCAATCGAGTCACGTAAACCATAGAGACATTATACCTTGTTGGTCTTACTAATTATATTTAAGAACCATACTAATTACACCAATCAACTTACTACAAGATTCGTCGTAAGGAACATTTCTTCAGGGTACGCCACAAAAGCATTCCTTCAGAGTGCACTACAGAGGCGTTTCTTTTAGTTTATCGCCAAATGGGTTATCCTTTCATTATTCACAACAAAGGCTATTCTTTCTTGTCGTGTTTACGATATGGTTTTGCCTAAACTCATGGTACGTAAGGTTTGCCCATCATCGTCCTGGGACACACAGAGAACCCTATTGGGAAATCACCATTCCTTAGTTCTTTTCAGAGGATGTAATGGCCATGGACTATTCCTTTAGATTTTCATTTTAGATTTTGTGTTTAAAGTCCCGACGAACCCTTTTTAGATAACTCCGCGGAGAATAGACATAGACTCACTTGAAAGACTCTTCATGCATTGATACAATCTAAATTTAACCTTTTCCTTCACTAACATACACCCAAACATAATGCATGTCTCAGAGCATACATTTCAGACATATACATACTTAGCCATATTTTAATATTTCAGTACTCGTACACCAATCATCATGTACTATACAATCCAGACCTTCAAGTGCAGACTTACAACACATCACATTGCTCATACATCATTCATCATAAACTCAAACTCATTACACTATATACCATTTACCATCATTAACAAGCATTCACACAATCACAAATATCCTTTAGTAATCACTCATATAGTCACGTACATAGCGTGCTATAACATTCTAAATCTCATCATTACCTTTCAACCAATTTCCTCTATATCCTCTGGTATGAGCAGTACTCATGCAAGAGTTAGAATATCAACTCACCTGACACCCACTTATAGCTCCTTGAATGCCAAATCTAAACATCTGACTTGAAATCAATAATCATCATTGCTCAAAGAACATGGAAACATCATCAAAACTCATTCATATACATTTTACCACATTCTCAAACATTAACAACCCCAATACAAAGCCCATTTTTCTTTAATGTTACTGTTCACAAAATTTAACAAACTCACTCTTCAAGATTCCACATGCATAACTTAAATACTTACCCAAGTTATGATGAAATCTCCTACTTCAGGTCTGATATTCAGTTCTAGCTCAAAGGTAACAAACAGTATTCAACTTTCAGAGGAAGCCTATAGCAACATCCTAATGGGAGGAAGAAGAAAAACTTCTTTTCCTAGGCCCATTTAACTAATATATATTTATAAATAAGACCCATGTTCCCATAATGAAACTTGACAATTGTCATGCTCTTTCAAAATATCTTCATTAATGCTATGCAGCTATAAATGCAATTATAAATAAGAATACAATATAGACAATATCTAGTTACCCTAACCAAATGGTCCTTAACTACTACACTTACAATGCAACTATCACAATAACTCTAATAACATGGCACACTACGCCTTAGGTGAGTACTCCTTCCATAGTTATCTCTTCTCTTGGCTGCCATCTCATTCTAACCAATATAATAGTATATCATTAAACCACCCTTGACTTAAACACTGTTAAGAATACGCTTATTCGGTTCACCAAAGAAAATTCTTGGCCGGAAATTGCCTCACCAAACATATTAATTTCGTCCTCAAAATATCAACCTAAAGAATTTTGTGAATAATTGGTAACTGATTAACTACACCAAGTGCGTAA
The DNA here is from genome assembly GCA_025698475.1 of Gossypium anomalum. Taxonomy (NCBI): domain Eukaryota; kingdom Viridiplantae; phylum Streptophyta; class Magnoliopsida; order Malvales; family Malvaceae; genus Gossypium; species Gossypium anomalum. The sequence continues at coordinate 23,129,562 of CM046968.1, forward strand.
CACGGGTTGGGTGTACTCAAACTTCGGTGACTACCGTGTGAATTTTAAATGTTACACACTTACCCTAAATAACAGATGTCAAAATTTACTAGAGAACTAGAACGGTTTCCACCAACTAAACTTTTTGCGAAAGTTTATTTTTATAAAATAGGTACACAAACACTTCTTCACTCACTTGCAAAGCTAATCAAAACCTTGAGCTTTTTCCAGCTCAACCTTTTTTTCTTCTCTGTCTACTACTTCAGATTCTTTCAAGATAACACATTTTTCTTTCTCCAATTCGTACCACTTTTCCTTATCCCCAATAATTAGGAGAGCTACTACCAGAGGGAGGGGCTGTGGCCAAATTATCTGATTTGTTACCCCCACAACTCCACTGCGAGTGGACACTAAAATGTGTGATTGTAGGCGCCTAGGGTTTCCAAAATCCATATTGTTCTTATGCCTTTCAACTTCCTCAAAATTTTCATCTCAATAACCATTTCGTCAGTTTTAACTTACCATTGATTTTACTAGAGGTAGGTTCCCATTTGCCTCTCAACCTCTTCTTCTACGTCGTACTCAAAAGTTATGGCATTGCACCAAGACAGTTATTAGCCCTGTCTTGGTGGACACTAGTGGCATTCTATATCGACTTTTTTATACATAAAAAGCGACCATTATTAGGTGTTTTCTAGAGGTTTTACCAACTAAAGATCAAAAGAATAGGAACCTCTACTGGCAGTGCTCACTTCATGTACGCTAAGGGTGTGAACCCTTTATTCAAGCCAAGATTTCAAATTTTCATCAAAGGAAGGAGAAATACATAAGAGATGTAAGCATACTTGATTTTGGCTTTGGTTTTCAAACTCAATGGTCCTTTCCTCTAGAAAATGTCTTTACAAAATGCAAGTCAGAGGATGCTCACATTGCTGAGAGCAATACAAATGATTGAAAAGACGCATTTTAAATTTGGTGGAGTTTCTTTTAGTTAGAAATGTATTTCAACATTGTTTGAAAATTTTTAGTCCAAATGGTTGTCGCCCAAATTATTTCACTAATCCGACTAGTGATCCCTCCTTAATGTCTGCCTTCGAAGTTTGGCCATATAACTTAGATAGTGAACTGGCACTTATTGAGGCGTATTTGAGAAATTCTGTTGTACTTTTACAATATTTGTACTCTTCAACCCTAGGAATTGGAAAATTGTAACTAACCTCAATATAGCTTCTACCTAATCATCAAATTAGGCTAATTCAATTGTTGCAAGTGTAGGTTGTACCTCTCATTCTCACACCTCACCGGAATCAGTTCAAGACAATGGCATCAATTCAATTCTCAAAGAAGCTCATACCAAGGGAAAAATTGTCATTGGTCCATCGAGAAAAACTTCAGTAAAAAAGACTAAGAAAAGGGTCGGAATGGATGAAGTATATCAAAAGATTAAAACTATTGATTGTCCTCATCTCAAACGGCTTGAATTAGGCAAGAAACCAGCCACGCTAAATTTTCATGCCCCTATAATTCCTATCTTGATAGACAATCCATTATTTCCTAAAGTATCTACCCATTAGTCAAATTCTCTAACATAATTGTTTGATCCCCGATAGCTAAAGAACCAAAGCCCCATCGAGGTGTTACCTTTGGCCCAAACTATTACCTCTCCCAATATTACATCTCGTGTTGCCCACTTCACTAAAATAGGAGGGGTTTTCCTCAGCGTTGTCTTTTGGAATCAATGCCAACCTCCATCTCCCTTAGTTCTATCTGTAACACCCCTAACCCATATTTGTTGCCGGAATAGGGTTACGAGGCATTACCAGATAATACACATTAATCACATACATTTATACATTCATAATCAAAATCCATTCAACTCATTCACATTGTCCCTTATAAGGTCTTACGGGACCTTAAAACATGCTTAAAAGAGGTTCGGGACTAAACTGATAACATTTACAAATTTTGGGAATCTTAGAAAAATTTCAAACATATAAGGGTCACACGCCCGTGTGAACAGGCCGTGTTCCTCACACGGTCACCAGACACACCCGTGTCATAGGCCTGTGAAAGCAGGGCATACATACTGGCTTACACTACACTGCCGAAGACATGCCCGTGTCCCATGACCGTGGGAAAACTTGGGAGGTTACTAACTTGGGTCACACGGCCGGCTAGACGCCCATGTACATGCCCGTGTGCCACACACAGCCAATAGACACGCTCGGGTGTCTAGGCCGTGTCAAAACTATAGGGTATACTGACTTAATTCGAAAGGGTACCCCAGGAGACACGCGGCCGTGTAACATGACCGTGTGTCGTAACGGCTGAGACACACGCCCATGTCTCTGTCCATGTGGACAAAAATAGGCCATTTGAAAAGCCAATTTTCTGCCCTTTTCTCATGCACACCTAGCCATCAAAATGGTATCATTTCAATACATATATAGGCAGCCAAAACATGCCAATTCACACACATATCATGCCATCTATCATCAATCAATTTCAACTACTTAATTCCATATTCAAACATACCAAATCATTAAGCCAAAATTATCACAACTTACATAGCTACAAAATGCATTTACTCATCAAATTATCATCTATATCATGACACAATTTACACCATATCATCATCTCAAAATCAATCCACAATATGCCAATCTTCCAAGCATTAATGTCCCAATTTACAGCTATCCAAAATAACTAACACATAACCACACCAAATAAGCTAACATATAAGGCATTATATACATCATATATATATCACTTACCAAACACAATTCAAGCCAACTTAAATGGCCAAACACACCAACATTTACAAGCCAAATCTCATGGCTATAATCATAACTCAAAACGTACCAAAATGACACTGACCTATACATGCCATATACCATATATACATAACTCTCAAAAGTACCAACGAGATGATCGATAATGTAATGATGTTTCCTGGCGATCCCCGAGTCTGATCTAGCTTCAATAATCTATAAAACATGGAAAGAACACACAAAGTAAGCTATAAAAGCTTAGTAATCCATATACAAATAAAGCTATCATATGAACCTTTGCATATCAATTCAAATATGATAAACATAACTAATCACACATAAATTCTCAAACCTTTCTCATTGAACACATATTCAATGTCTTAATCAAACTCATCATTTACTTCACTTCTCAATACTCGTATGAATCTCGTACGTACCTGAGTCAGTTAGCTCATTAGCATATTCTTTCTCAACTTGAATTTGCCCGTTAAACCGTTCGAAATCATTAAGAATACTTAGCAAGCATATATAGCTCATACAATGCCATATCCGAGATATGGTCTTACATGTTATCATATATCGATGCCACTGTCCCAAGCAGGGTCTTACATGAAATCGATTAACGATGCCAATGTCCCAGACATGGTCATACATGTAATCTCAATACAATGCCAATTTCACTGACATGGTCTTACATGTAATCACATCTCAGTAACCTAATGTCATGACATTCGTATCCTATACTATTCTTAAGGTTTGTACAGGACTTTCGGATATCGAAACTTCATTGTTTCTTACTCGTATTTGCTCGTTCCAGATTCATAGCAATTTAATGACAATTAAACATATATAATTCAATTTAAAGACATTTATTTGCATATGAACTTACCCCGTAGTCGAAATAGAGGAACCGAATCGACTATTCGATAACTTTCCATTTCCCTCAATCTAAATTTGATTTCTTTCGTTCTTAATCTATATACATTCAAAATTAACTCTTTTGTTCATCAACGCATTCAATTTAGTCCACAAACACATATTTGGGCATTTTTTGCACTTTACCCCTTAAAGTTTCATATTTCTTATAATTTAGTCGTTATTTCACAAATACATAAAATTACACAATTTCTTTCAAATACATGCTAGCCGAATTCTCCTAGTGTATATATCAGCCCATATTTATCATTTATTCACACATTTAACCACATATTTTTACATTTTCTCAATATAATCCTTAATTGACATTTTTGTCAAAAATCACTTAACAAAACTTGTATATTTATCATTAAACCTTCATAACCTATCATTAAACATCACAAAGCTCATAAATTCAACAATGGAAACTTTCAAAATGATCAACACCTTTAAAAATTGAGACATGGCTAGCTAGTACTCAAAGCAACAATCACAAAAACATAAAAATCATCAAAAACCGAGCAAAGAACACTTACCAATCAAGCCTACAAGTGCCTAACCCTAAAGCAATATTTTTTGCTTCCTTTTTCATCAACATTCGGCTATCAAAGTAAAAGATAGACAAAATTCTTTTTTGTTTTTATTATATTATCATTAATAATTATTTTACAAATTTAACCTTAATTAAAACCATTATAAAACAAATAATTAAAGGCCATTTATGTCCATATCCATTATCAATGGTCTATTTAAAACATAAGGACTTCACATTTGATCAACCATAGCAATTAAGCACTTTTAACAATTAGAATGCAACTTTTGCATTTTACGCGATGAGGAATAACACTTTTTTTTTCCTTTATACACTTATAAACACAAGGTTCATCAACGTTTCTCTCAAATCCAAAAGTCTTGATCATTTGATCAAATCTTTTGTTCCATGAGCAGGATGTCTGGTTAAGTCAATAAATGGATCTTAGCAGTTTGCAAACTTTTTGCTCCTTTCCTTTGACAACATAGCCAGTGGGTTAAGCCATGTAAATGGTCTCATCAAGATCGTTATTCAATAATGTTGTCTTGACATCGATTTTTTAGGTCTCGTAATCGATAGCAGTGACAATGGATAAGCGTATGCGGATAAAATTGAGCATGGCTACTAGAGAAAAGGTCTCATTGTAATCAATGTCTTCTTTCTGTGTGTAGTCTTTCCTTACAAGTCTAGCTTTGTATGTTTCTACTTTCCCTTCTGTATTTCTCTTCTTCTTGTAGATCCACTTACACCCTATGGGTTTAATCCCAATTGGTAAGTCTACAAGTTCCCACACTGTATTGGGATTCATTGAATCCATCTCGACATCTATGGCCTATTTCCAAAGCTTAGAATCAACCTCCTGCATAACCTCCTTGTAAGTGAGTGGATCATCATCCTCATGATTGGCTTTCATATTATAAATACTACCATCATAGATGAAGAAGTTTGGTTTCTTAGAAACTCTCCCACTACAATGGACTCCCTTATGTTGTTAATCGTTTGTAGGTTTTTCTACAACTTTCTCGAGAATTGAACTTGGTGATTGTTCTACCACTCCTGAAAGTTCCTCGAGTACCACTTTACTTTGAGGCTTACAGTTATCCATGTAGCTTTCCTCGAGGAAAGTAGCATAAGTAGAAACTTTAATCATATTATCTTTTAAATTGTAGAACAATCCTCTCTTTTGTTCTTTTTGCATATCCTACAAACATGCAAAATTTTGTCCGTGCATCCAACTTCTTTGCATCCTTATCTAGAATTTGTGCCGGACAACCCCATATTCTAAAGTGATTTAGAGTGAGTTTCTTTCCATGCCATAGTTCATAAGGTGTCTTACAAGAAGACTTAGTTGGCACATCATTCAGAATATAGTAAGCCGATTGTATCACATATTCCTAGAAGGAAGTAGGAAATTACGAATAGTTTAACACTAAGCGAACCATGTCAAGAAGGTTTCTATTCCTTCCCTCAGCTATGCCATACTGCTGTGGAGTGCTCGACACAGTCAATTGAGATAAAATCCCATTCTCTATGAGGTATCCTAAGAACTCATCGGACAAATATTCCCTACCTCGGTCAAACCAAAGATTCTTTATGGATAAATCTAATTGCTTTTCCATTTATGCACGAAACTCTCGAAATTTATCAAAGGTTTCACTTTTTTTGTACATTAGATAGACATCCATATAGAGAATAGTAATCTATAAAAGTCACGTAATAATCGTAACTTCCTCGAGCACTGATTCTCATGGGACCACATACATCAATGAGTATAAGTTCTAAAGGTTGGTTGGCCCTTGTTCCTTTCCCATTAAAAGACCTCTTAGTCATTTTAACTTCCAAGTAAGATTCACATTGTGGAAGACTAACTTTCTTAATTATACTTAAAGGACCCTCTTTCACAAGTCTAGTGATTCTTTCATGGTTAATATGACCAAGTCTTAAATACCATAGGTACCCCTCATTAGAGTGAGAAGTTTTAAGCTTTTCATTCACTATTTCAGTTTGAGCCATCAAGTAGTTATTTGGTTTGATAAAGTAGAGATTGTTTTACATCCATCCATTACATATTAAAGAACAATTTATGTGAATAGAAATCCCTTTATTGAATGTCACAGTATAACTATCATAAAATAAGCATGCTATAGAAATTAAATTCCTCTTAAAATGAGGTACACTAAACACGTTCTTTAAAACAATCTTTCTAAAATTATCAAAGTGTAAAACAACTTCTCCCACTACTTTGGCTGAACCAAAGCTTTCATCTCTGGTCCACAACGAGAGGCTCCTATCACACAGATTTATTATTTTGCTGGACCCCTATAAAGAAACACACACATGGTTAGTGGCTCTCGAATAAATAACCCAGTTGTCAATTGATTCTTCCACTAAGCAAGCTTCAACCACAAAGAGTTTCATACCTTAGGATCTTTTGACTTCTTAGTCGATCTTTTGACTTCTTAGTCTTCTTTCTATCCATACGAGGTGGAACCGAAAACTTAGTCAGCTTCTTCTTTCTCTTAACTTTCTATTTCCCCTTAAAGGACGAGGGGCTTACAACTAAGTTTGCCTTAAATTTCTCCTGAATTGACTTACCACCATTCAACATCAACTCATAGGATTGTAATTCCTTCATTAGCTTAGTCAAGGTAAGCGCCTTGTTCCCCAAGTTGTAAGAGGTCTTAAAACCAATAAACTCCTCAGTTAAGGATTTAAACACTATTTCAAGTTGAGTGTTCATGTCTAGTTCAACCCTATTGTCCTCTGCTTCCGCAAAGAATCCAATAAGCTTAAGCATATGTTCTTTGACTGAAGTGTCAATTTTCTGTTGAGAATTCATCAAATTTGTAATAGCGAATTGTAGAGCCAATGTGACTTGGCCTCTAAGAAAATCCTCCAAATTTGTCATGATCTCTTTGGCAGTATGGAAATTCTCATGTTGCTTTTGCAACACACTACTCATGCTCGCTAACTTATAACATCGACCAATCAAGTTAGAATGACTCTAGCGATTTCTTGCTTTGGGCTAAGTTTATGAGGGCACGTTTCGTCAAGAACAAATTTGTGTTTCTCATAGCTGAGAACTATCAATAAGTTCCATTTCTATACTCGAAAGTTATCCCTATTTAATTTATTCTCAGTAAAAATGTTAATAAGAGGAGTAGGAGACATATTTGAATTGCAAAAAATAAAGAATTCACTAATTAATATTTTTGTATTAAACAAATATTTTTCATTTCAGCAACATATCAAGAATGTAATATGACACATGCGTCTTGTATTAAAACCTTGAAAATAATTTTTTTTGTTGCTATGATCATTCTCACACCCATCAACCATGTCTTCTTGAGGTCCTATGATTAATTAGCAAGAACATGGATTACATCTAATCAATTCATGAATCTTAATTCTCAAGACTCCACATGAGCTTAGGATCGTTTGATGTTTAGCCATCATCTCTAGTTGAAATATCATTTCTTGGGAGACTACTTAATAAGAGATAATCTTAAGTGTGTAACCATTGACTCAACACCCATCATGAACATGCTTTCATCTGTGAGTCATCTTCGGACAATCTCTCTAAAATTCATGCATGACTATTCGTCCTTAAAAGGAAATCTCGTCTAGTGAACCCACATGACAAAGTTTACCTTGGGGTGCGGCAAGGGTAGGAACCGGCTCGAAACTTTATCATGCTATCACTTAGGGACCATCAATGGAGGCCATAGGTCTTGTTCAAGGACCTTCTCCCACTCAATATTTTAAAAACATGCAAGGTTCTTAATTCTAAATTTCAAGAATGATCATACAATAGTCCCAGTGGCATTCTTACCTAATCTAAATGACATGCATCCAATATATGCATGGCATGCTATAGAAATTTTATAATATTCACATTCATTCGTAAGAACCAATCAATCATAAAAACAAAAAAATTCTGTTCTCCATGGTTTTTCTTTTAAGGGAAAAATCGAAGAAGTGAATGCAAACTGTGCACCAAGTAGGGTCCCAAGAAAGAGACGTGAGTCAAATTTGACCGCTTAAAAACCAAACATTTCCTATCCAAAGCCAATCCTAGACATGCACTTTCTCATTATCACACTTCTCATAGTTATCGGATAACCTAAAGAAGTGAATAGAATAATACAACACATGTATTTTCACATTACCACACTTCTTATTTTTAATCAATCAACTATGAATCATCTCATGTATATATCACAATTATAACATTACATAATATAAGTATTATAAAAAATTATAAAATAGATATATGATGAGATAGCTAATTAAAATAAAATTGCCATCCAAGGTTTCCATGGTTCTATTTCTAAAAAATAAATGGAAAAATAAAATTACATAAATTTTCACCTTAAGGCATTCCTTGGGTTTTCAACCGCCATCACATCTTTTCCTCTTCATGGACTCCTTTTGGAAAAAAATACATTTAAGTCCTATATTCTTTTTCGGCTCACAAGAATTCTATGAATTTTTAAAAAATATAGCCTTGTGTGGAGATTATAGTCCACGGTCTATTTCCTAATAACCCTAACCTCGGCCAAAAAATTTATATAACAAATACATAATATCACATCCGTTCCCATATATAACTCAAAACATGCATAAGATTTAAAGAATACCACTTTTTATGTAATCAAATCATTCAAGTAAGAGAGAAAATTAATTTGATTATTTGTTTATACTTATAGATAGAACAGAACCTAGATCTAGTACCAATTGTAGGAAAAACGAGTTTGGAAACACAACAGAAAATAAATTTAAGGAAAAACTAGAGCTTTAAATTTTTTTTCTAAATAAGATCGTAGTTGTGATATCTAAAGTAATAAACACTTAACCAAAATTGTATTTTTTCAATTTTTCTAGGATGAGCACTTCGACTGAATAGTCTTCTCTGCTATCCTCAAGCTCATGTCTGCCGAGTGTGGGCTCGCTTCGAATAAGAAAATTTTACACAAAAATTACTAATGGAGTAATTTTAAAATTTCTCTTAACTTTTGGGTCAAGTTGTAAATCAAAAAAATATCTGTAGAAATTTTCTGGAATAATCTCTTCAGATACTTTTCTCTATAAGTTTCTCTTGAATTCAAGTTTGTGTAAATAATAACCCAAGGCTCTCTTTATATAGGGAGAGTTTAGAGAGCTCAACTATGATTGAACTTAATCACTTTAATATTACATTAATATAATATCTAACAAGATAAATATTAGATTAAATTTAATATTAAATCCTATTAAAATAATAGAATGTATATGTACAATATAAACATTAAATTAAATTTAATATTAATATAATCATTTTAATATTAAATTAATAAAATACTACTTAGATAAGTATTAAATTTAATTTAATATTAAATTATTAAAATAATATTAATTTTTGAATACTTAATCTGAAATCAAATTATCTAGTAGAGTCCCAATAGGAGTGTAACTCTTCCACTGCTCAACCACCGATGACCAATCGTCGTTGGCCATCAGGACGTCTGTGACAGCCCTAAAGTGACCCTAGTCGGAAAGCGGTTTCGGGACCGCTAAACCGAGTCACCGAATTAATTGAATATATTATTTACTATCTAAAATATGTGAATTTCGAATGTGTAAAAAGTTTAAGTTTCGATTTTGTCAATTTAATGTGAATTTAGTTAGTAGGACTATTGAGTGACACTTTTGAAATATACTAGGTTAATCTAAAAGGACCTATTAGTTCAAGTTATAAAAAAAACAAGGATGTGCATGTCAAATTTCCCACTATTGGGAGTAGTGGCCGGCCATGATGGATCATATGCATAAAATATGTAATTGTTTAATTGTTAGTGGTTTTCTATATTATAAAATAATAAAAAGAAAAAGAGATATTGGGTAATAAGAAATTGAAGGTGATAAAACAAAGCAAAAAATTTTCTTTCTCCTTGGCCGAATGTGAGGAAGAAGAAGGGGGAGGGAATTTCGGCTATCTTAAGCTACCATTAAGGTAAGAAAGTATATTAATTCTTGAAATTTTGCTTAATCTTTAGTGAGATACTAAGTTATATTAGTAACCCATGTTAAATTTTTGATTGTGGGATGGATTAGGATTTTCGGCTATGAAAATTTATATGAGTAATGGTGTTTGTTCATGTAAATTTTAGATAAACAAAGGTGAATGATTGCTTAAACTAACTAGGATCTTAATAGGTGTATGGTTTTAAAGTGTGAAGAATCGGCTAGTATTTTGATGCTAAGGCCGAATATGAAATGGGGAGTTTGAGTGATTTGGGTAGTTGAGTTTATTAATAAAATGAATGCCCAAATGTATTATAATTGATTTGAATTGATATTAAATTAAGTATTGCTAAAGACTTCCATTGTTCTAGTCAATTATGTGTGATTAAGGAAGTAATTATATTGAACATATGCGTCCAAATACATGTAAGGATATAAAGAATTCATAGTTTCGGTCATAGGTGTTAATCTATTGAGTTGGAATGTTGAGCTATTGTGGTACTAAAATTTATCATGAATATTCGGCCAAGGTAAGCTAATTGAGTTGAGCATATCTTGATGATACCATTCGGCTAGTATAAAGTGTATTTAAGCTATAAGTATAATTGTTTAATGTAACTTACCAAGTATTCAATTATGAAAATGAAATAATGATAGACTTAGGTGAACAATTAATTCATGTGGTTTGGTTTTAAAAATGTATATGAATGCCATATAATTGTGCTTGATTGGGAAGTAAATTGTTTGATTTAGCTCAAGAGCTTAGAGGATCAAACTTGGATAAGGGAAAAGAAAAAGTGGTCGAATAGCGTCAAATCGATCGTTCGACAACAATCGAGGTAAGTTTTAGTATGCGAGACTTAGTTACGATTTGATTAAATCATGATGTATGAGCATAACCAATATGGGGTGATAAGATGATTCTACTTGAATTATATAATGAGTTACTTAGTCTATACGTATGAAGGGGTAGCCGTATGCGATAGAGAACGTGTCGTCGTAAAAAAACTAAACCATGCTGTTTGTATGCACGACTAGTGAGTCGAAAATGGAGTTACTTAATACGTGAATTTGTGATTGAAACTTATTATGAAAATGTAAAAATAGATGTGTTCGATATATTTATATGTACATGAATATTTGGATGTTAACCGGGCTACGTCCCGAAGGCCTTTGTGCGAGTTGTTAGTTCCGGGCTAAGTCCCGAAGGCATTTATGCGAGTTACTATATCCGGGCTATGTCCCGAAGGCTTTAGTGCGAGTTGCTATATCCGGGCTACGTCCGAAGGCCTTTGTGCAGATTACTATATCCGGCCATGTCCCGAAGGCGTTTGAGCGAGAAACTATATCCGGTTAAACCCGAAGGTACTTGGTTTGAGAATGAGTGATCATGCTGCCATAGTTTAAATTAAAATGCTCGAAAAATCCCAACGATGAGGTATGTTTCGTTTATGCATTGATTTAGATGATCCCTTGCAAATGGTACTTACTCACCAATAAATGAGCTACCCGACCTTGGTTAAGTTAATCTTTTGTGCATGAATATAAAGGTTGGTAATATGGAATAAGTAAGATATTGAGAATTTGTATATGTGAAATTAACCATTTAGCTATACAATGTTACTTTATAATTGTGTTTAATATCATAGCTCAAAACTTACTAAGCATTAAATGCTTACTCCGCTTTCTTTAAACCTCTGCTTTATAGATTTTGGTTCGTCATTCTATCGGACTCGGGATTTTTGAAATTGAAGTCATCCACACTATCAACGCTCCTTTTGGTATATTTTTGGTTGAACCTTGAAATGGCATGTATAGGACTATTTTTTTGTTAATGGTCATGCAACTTTTGGAATTGTATAAATTTGGTTAGCCATGCGAAAATGGCTTATGTTCATATTTGAATCATAATGTTATAATCATCATGTATGTATATGGTTATCGAGAAGTACGGATATGTTTTGGCAATGATTGACCATTGGGATGGTTAATCTAAATTATAAATTGTGTTATGTATGCTATCGGAGTAGTTAAATCATGGAAACTAGGCAATAGATAAAGTCTACCCTAAAGTTAGATGTTGTCAGTATCAATGGGGTAAATTTGAAAAATCATTAAAAATTGTAAGAATGGAGTTAATTAGTGAATAAATTATGTATTCTAACCTTGATGAATCTATTTTCTCATGGAAGGAACGAAACGGTCAAATGAGTCATATGTTAGGAGATATTTAGGTTTTCATGAAACAGGGCCAGAGCGATTTCTGGATCCCCTGTTTCGACTTTGAAAATTTGTTATAAATTAACCAGAGACAATTAGAAGTCATGCCCCATATGGGCAGATTCCTGTTGAGTCTAGTTTCTTTAGAAACAAACGGCATAAGATTTGAAGCCCTGTATAGGAAGATACTTAAGTTGCAATGCATGAAGGTCTGTGTAGTCGAACCCTGTAACAGGGGAGACTTAACCTAATAAACTGTACCGTTTGGCCCGATCAAAATTCTAGAAAAAATGTGTAGGTAGATACATGAGTCTAGTTTCAGGAAAATTTACGGTTTAGTTTTCGAGCTTCGAACTCAAGATATGATTTTTAAAGTGGTCGTGATGCAGTTAGCCAGCATGTCTGAAATTTTTATGAACTGTGTAAGCCAATGAAGTAAGTCCGTAATTACCTCGTTTTCAACCCCGGTAACGGTCTCGGGCCCGGGGTGTTACAACGTCACCGTCGCAGTCGCTGGCAATGCTGTATCCAGTGATGTAGGTACCGACACCTTTATAGCACCCCGAACTAGTTTGGCTGTTGCCGGTTTGATCAGGGTCAATGACGACCCGATCGGTCTAGTCTAGCCACCAGTTGGGGGGAGCTTTTTCTTGATCACCATCCTCTTCATCCTACCTTGAAGCTTGTGGCTATGGCAGTTTAAGCCTGTAACAGCCCGATTTTAGGCCTAGTCGGAACAATGGTTTCGGGACCACAAATTTGACATAAGAAAATTTATTTTATTATATTTTTTATGGTCTACGATTTCACGGGATGATTTCATGAAAATTTTGTTCAAAAAAATTTGGACGTTTGGGCACTCAATTTAGTCAAAAGGACTAAATTGTAAAAAGTGTAGAACTTGAGTTCTAGAAGCTAGAGGTGTCTAATTGCTATGAAACTTTAAATTAGAGGTCCTTATATGGTAATTAGACCATTGGATAATTTGATGGACAAAAATGGACATGCATAGGTAAAATTTCAAAGAAAGGCCTTAAGGGCATTTTGGTCATTTGGTAATTAAAAGAATAAAAAGGGAAAATAAAAGCCAAAATTGATGCTCATCTTCCTCCTTGGCCAAAAACTAGAAGAGAAGCCATGGCTAGGGTTTGTTCAAGCCTTCCAAGCTCTATAGTAAGTGCATCCTAGCCCCGTTTTTAATGTTCTTTACATTTTTTAGATCCTCGTAACCCAGTTTACCTATTTCCACCCTTAATTTGAAGTAGGGTGCTTATTTAAAATTTTACCCATGTGATACAAGTATGTATTTTTGATATTTAATGAAGGAATATGTAAGTTTGATGTTAGAGAAATGACTTTTACTAAGTGATTTTCGGTAAAAATGCATAAAAGGACCTATTTGTGAAAGTTATAAAATTTTTTATAAAAGTGTGATTTAGTGGAAATTGTGGGCTTTTATAGTTATGAAAATGATTCGGCTAGGCTTAAAGTACAAAGAAATTGAATGAAAATCATTTTACGAGCCTAGGGGAAAAAGTGTAAATATGTAAAAGTTTAGAGGTAAAAACGTAATTTTACCATAATATGATTTTTGGGTCACATTGAGTAATGTGACTAATAAGTGAGTTAATTGTGATGTCATAGATCAAAGAAAATAAGGTTCGGATATAGAACGGGGGAAAAATAAGAAATTGACGGTTAGGTCCCTTTTTGCCATTTTGGTGTCGAGGTAAGTTCATACATAAGTAATGCAACCTTATGTTATGTGTTTAATATTTTGATATTGCATGAATTTTATATGTGTTTCTATGAAATTTATTGATGACGATTTGACGAAGTTTCAATGAATGAGAAATCCTTATTGAACCTTAGAGATGGATAGGATACAAATATCATGACAAAAAGGTTATTGAGATTCCGTGTAAGACCATATCTGGGATATGGCCTCGGTATGTGATGTCGTATAAGACCATGTCAGGGACATGGCGTCGATATGATATTTCATGTAAGAGCATATTGGAGAGCTGGCATTGATATGGTATTATATGTACGAGATTTTCCAAGTACCCATTAGTATCTTAAGTGATTCCATGGGGTATGTTCAAAACGAGAAAGTATGTGACTATATACGAGCGGTACAGGTGTGTACATAGAACTCATGTGAAGTGAATTCAACATGTGATGAATTCTCGAAAAGAATGTGTAAGCATAAGTTATGATTGTGAGATATTGATAACCATGTGATTATTTATGTACATTTATGATGAATGGATGCATGGTAAGATTTGAAATGATCATGTGTTAGGCTTATGAGCCTAATTAGGTTGTGCAATGGCATGACGGATATACTTAACTTGTGATTCATTAGATATGAGAAAAAGAAAAGACAAGCGTAATTGTTGATTTTAGTCATTATGAAAACATCGAGTTACATGAGCTATGGATAAGTGAAAGATTGTTAAGCTATAAGTTGAGATTATGGTTACTAGTAATGTTAAGAGGATTGAAGTAACTTGTTAAATAAAGTGGCAAGCTTTGATGGGGAAATTATGGTTGCTAGTCTAATGATAAGACATGCAATTAATGTTTGTAAGATAAAAGAGTATGCCTTATGAATAAGAATGTGGTAATCATGAGACTTAATGTAAATTGTAACAATAATATTCTTATAGATGGGTAAAATAAATGAATACTAATAGTCGTTCATTATTTGCATATGAACTTACTAAGCTTATTAGCTTACTCCCTTTCTTTTCCAATCTCTTATAGGTTAATTTAGCAAGCTGGGGTTGGAGATCACCGAAGATGCTTCCACACTATCAAGCTATCACGGGGTGTAAGCGAATGCATATATTTTAAGTTTATGGCATGTATAGGAACTTGTCATTTGTTAATTATGTCATTGTTATTGTGGCCAAACGTGTTGGCCTATAATGGTTTATGGTTCAAATTGTATGAATGATGGCTTATTTTGATTACATGCTTATGCATGCGTTAATGCCCTTTTGTGTATGTGAAACTAGTATGTTCATAATGAGCTAAATATGATGATTAAGTAAGATAAATGATGATATGAGAATGACATGCTATTGATTTAATCGTGGTCATTTGCTTGTCTAAGTATGTTGTATGTAATGTTGTGCAAATGTGTGCAAGTGAGGGTGACTAAATGGCTTGGAAAAGAGCCTTGCAATTGTCCACATGGATAGACACACGGGCTTGTGTCTAGACCGTGTGTGACACACGGTCAACCCCATGGGAGTGTAGTTTGGCCGTGTGTTCCCTGCACCCTAATTAATGCAAAACAAAATGGCCTATAGTAAACACACGGGCAGAGACATGGCCATGTGTCTCAGCCGTGTAGAGAACATGACCTTAGGACATGGGCGTGTGCCCAGGCCGTGTGAAGTCTGCACTTAAATTTCAAAATTTAATTCGCCACACGGCCTGAGGACATGGGCGTGTGCCTTGGCTGTGTGCCCCTAATTTGGTGATGACATCATAAACAGAGAGCTCCATGGGTAAGGGACACGGGCCATGTGGACATTCGAAATAGGGACACATGGCCATATCCCAGCCCGTGCCCGTGCCCATGTAACTCTTTGACTCGGGTCACACGGCCAAGTCACACGCCCATGGGCTAGGCCATGTGAGCATATTGACTTGCATTCTTAAGAAGATACAAGGGACAATCGGTAAGCTCATACGAGTTGTGGTGTGTCCGCAACACATGCAGGACCTCAACCAAATCAGTAACCTTAATGACATGTCATTTGTATCCTACAAATTACTAATGTTCAAACGGGACTCGGTAATTTTCGGATATGCAATCGGTATTTATACATGAAAATTATACAAATCACATACATATAATTCAATTTAAAACATATAAATTTACAATTTAATTATACGAACTTACCTCGATAAGTGTACATAGATATAGAGGCAACTAATCTGATATTTTCTCTTTGTCTCGATCTAACTCTATACGAGATCTGATAGGAACTATACGAATGAATTTAACTAATTTTAATATAATTCTCATTGAATTATATCCAACATGGAAATTTTGGAAAAATTACCATTTTGCCCTATACTTTTAATTCCTTTGTAATTTAGTCCCTAGGTTTGAAAATTAATTTCATGCAATTTAATCCTTACTCAAGCCTAGCCAATTTTTATACATATTAATATCAGCCCATATAATTCACAATTTCACAAATTTTACCTGTAAAATTTTCACCTTTTTCAATTTAGCCACTAATTAATGATTTCACCAAAAATCTCTTTACAAATGTTGTTTATCTAACAACAACCATTCATTTTCTATCATCAAACTTCAAATTTTAAGTATGTTTATCAATAGAAAAACCCTAATACTTTAACAATTTTGTAAATTAATCCCCGGGCTAGCTAGATTAAGCTACAATGATCTTGAAAATATAGAAATTATCAAAAATGGAACAAAAATACATACCTAATTGAGGAAAATAATCTTGCCTAAATTTCAAGCTTCTATGGCTAGGTTTTCTTTTCTTTTTTTAAATTTTGGTGGAAGATGATGATAATAGTTTATTTTATTTTATTTATCATAACTTTAATCACTGATTTCCAAAATTAACCTTAATAATTCATTCAAATTCCAATGATGACTACTCATGCTTATCCACTAACAAATTTAATGGCTAATTACTATATAAGGACCTCCAATTGAAAATTCTATAGCTAATTAATACATTTAGCTATTAGAACACAACTTTTGCACTTTACACAATTTAGTCCCTTTTATCAAATTAAGTATGTAAACAGTAAAATTTCATAACGAAAATTTTATACGGTATTTCTGTCATACAGTAGAACATATAAAAAATTTTCCAACTTCGGATTCGTGGTCCTGAAACCACTGTTCTGATTTCATTGAAAACAGGCTGTTATCGTCATTGCATTTTTTTATTACCATTATATTTTCATGTTAGTGCGTTGGGGACAATGCAAAATTTAAGTTTGGGGGAATGCACATGGGGCTTGAAAATGCACCCACATTTCAAAATTTTCTTTTGGTAATGAAGCATGCAAGGTTTAATTACAGTTAATGAAAATTGTTCGAAAATTTTTGTTACATTTGATGTTTAATTCTTGAATCGTGTGAATTATCAATGAATGAGTCGGATTAATTTTGACAGAAGGTTGTAGCTTCAATTCTTTGCTGAATGGATTAGGTTCCATTAGTAATGGATGATTGCTATCATTCCTTAAATCTTAAATGAATCTAGTTTTTACAGATGCTTATATATAAATAGTTATAAATTAGAGACACTCTAAAGTAAGTGTAGTATGGAATGTTAAAGAGGGAACACTCCAATACAAGCATTAACAAAATCAATTAGGCCAAAGGCTATCGTTGCATGAGTGTGTGTCGGTGCAGTTATGTACTCCCTAGGGATTTGTTGCACCTCATCGTTACTTCTCAGGAGCAAGGGTATAGCAATGCAACGATATCCCTTATTTCAAAAAATATTTATAATATATAAGTACTTAGTATTTTACAATAAATGTTGTAATGGTATATAGAATTTAGGGTTTGAAGCATGATGCTAGCATTGATGAAGTTGCAACATTATTTATTCATGTTTATGAATTGCCGATGCAATATTAATTCATCTGAATGTGATTCATTCATTGGTAATTTAGAGGGTTCAAGTTGTTAGAATGATCATTTGCCTTAGTAAAATTTTTGTAGCCTTGCTACTTTCTGTTTTACTTACGGACAAGTAAAAACTCAAGTTTGGGGGTGTGATAGCACTAGAAAGAACATAGGTTTTCTCCCTTATTGGTTAAATTGTTCCCACTTAGTTATCCTTAGCATATATTTTAGAATTTTGAGTTTAGTAAATTTCATTTTATAACTCAATGAATCCTAGCCTATTTTATCCTTAATTTTGCTATCCTTTTGCACTAATGTCGCTGCATGAGTTAATTCCAAATTGCGTCCAGAATTGTCGCTGCACTTGACAGCTGTCCGAATAAGAACTAAAATTGCATGAGCTGTCAGTCAGGCATAACCAACCTGTACTACAAGAACAAAATAATTTTAATGAAAGGACACTTGTACTGTTGGAGGAGGACATAAAAGGTTGATGTAAGAAGAAAAGGGGGAGCTTTTTCTTGATCATCATCCTCTTCATCCTACCTTGAAGCTTGCAACTATGGCAGCTTAAGCCTCTCCTGGGTGAGCCAATGTCAAAATTGATGCAGACTAGCCTCTGACGAGGAGACCTAAGTGCGAGATAAGAGGGAATAAAGAGATTCAGTTGAGTTGTCTAGGAATAATATTCTCCACTCTATTCTTTCTTATTTCTTTCTAAATACTGGTGACTAGTCTCTATTTTTTGTTTGTATGAAAGTACACATGAATTCTTGGTTAAATGTTATATTATTCAATCTTGCTTTTATTGTTTAATCTTGGGGTTTGAATTTTTTTAACACAGAAGTGTTATTGCAGTCAATGACATTGGAAAGTGCAGTGACAGTTCGAGCTAACAAGCATTACAATGGAAGCTGAGTGAGGATTAGAGGAATTTAGTCCACTTGTTCTTAATAGTGCCATGTTGCCATCATCAGAAGGTGGGGTTAATGTGCATGTTTAAGTCTCAGATTAAATAGAGGAGTGACGTTGATCGTCGATTTTTCGTGTGATAAGTTTTATAAATTTATAATGACTCATTCTTGAAACTAACTATGATCACGACTAGGCAAGTGTACCTATCGAACAGTAGTACAGCTTTAGCAAGACCGGATTGTCGAACCCAAAGTATTATGAGTACAAGTAATGACCGTCTTTTTATTATCTAGCCGAATAAAAGAGGATTGTTTTGACTAACTAATTTAAACTAAGAGCTTGCAGAAAATAGAAATTGGGAAATTACTGTTGTGGAAAACGATTGATTGACAATACCTAAGGAAAAATCCACCTAGACTCTTACTTGTTATTCTGGCTCCGAACCGAACGATTTATTCATTCAACTTGTTCCGTAGAAATCCTTAATGTATATTATTATCCCTTTCGAGACTAACAACATCTAATCCCTAGGTTGAATAACTGAGAGTTATCTATAATTAACACCCTAAGGTTGCATTAACTCGATCTATGGATTCCCTTATTGGGTTTCACCCTAAGCTAGCAAAATCTTGTCACCCTATCTCTAGGCGCGCAATCAACTCTGCTTAATTACGACAAAGTTACTCTTCGTCAGGGTCTATTCCTCCTCCAACTAAGAGTAGTAACTTGAAGTGATATCCTGAAATACCAAAATAAGAATTAAGAACACGTAATTAAAAACAAGTTAAATATTTATTATACGATTTAGAAATAATAACAAGGTTTAGTCATAGGTTTCATCCCCCTCAGGTATTTAGGGCTTTAGTTCATAACTAAACAAGAACACATCTCAGAATAATAATGATTACAAAACATAAAGAAAACCCAAAAATCCTGAAGGGGAAATTGAGGAGAGATCTTCAGTCTTGATAGTGGCTCCGGCTTCTGAGATGGATCGATCGGCTTCCTTGGAGTAATTCCTTACTCCCTATTCTTCATCTCCTTTTCTTCCTCCTTTAGGGTGTATTTATAGGCTTTGGAATGCCTAAGAAGCCCTAAAATTTGGCCTTTTCTGAATTAAACTTAGATAGGGTTCGGTAGGGACAAGCCCGTGTGGCACAGCCATGTACGATTACTTCAGGCCGTGTTTGAGCTTGTTAGATTGGCACAGGCGTGTGAGCTACCTGTGTGAATCGTGCTTCAATTCTGCCAGATTAACACGGCCGTGTGATCTGCCCGTGTGAGGAGGTCCAGGCGTGTTGGTTTCGTGCTTTGGCCCATTTTCTCCGTTTTTGGCCCATTTCTCATTCCTTTTGCTCTCCTATGCTTACCTAAGGATAAAACATGAAATTAAGGCATTAGGAGCATCGAATTCAACAAATCTAAGGAGAAATCATTCATAAAATGCATTAAGCATGGGTTATAAATTTCTATAAATTACGGTTTATCAGACACTTGGTAAGATATACGTTGAATTTTGTTGCCTCGACAATCACCTATCCTTTTATACCTTGTGAGCAATTAGTATTCTACTGAAGATTCATGTTGGGGATCCCAGTTTACCCTTATTGTATTTTATTTTATTGTTTTTAAGTTATTGCACTGACAATTATCCTCACAATTTACCTCATTTCTATCTAGTTATTGCACCGACATTAATAGACAAAAGACAATCGTCCCTGTGGGATCGATATCCAATAGACTCACGTCTATCTACTATACTTGCATCGACAATGTACGCTTGCTCATTATTGTTGTGATGTTAAACAGTCGATCAATCACATAAGGGCCTAAACAAATAGGACCCTTCTTGCTGCGCTCTGTCTGATAGAGAAAGGCGAGAACAATGAAGTCGTCCAGTGGCCATGCTCCAAAAGAAATAAGCATCAGTGGTACTGATGACTCTGGTGCTCTCTCTCCTGTCGACCAATATGTGTGCCAAGATGGTACGGATGTAGTGTAAGGTCAAAAGAAGAGAAGTCGCCTTCGAGCGACTCATGTCATAAGGGGTTGTAAAGCCGTGAGGTCTACCCAAAAAAGAGATGGCTGGTAGTAGATGTGTTAGTATAATCAAAGAAAGCTCTCAACACTCATGAACTCGGCAGTGTAGAGTTCCAATGTCGCTTCGAACTCTGGGACACTCATATGTCGTGCCGTGCCACCAAGTCTGAAAGTGATGGTGTCCGGCTCATCATGGGTCGTCATCACCTACTGAAAGATAAATGTAGAACAGAACTCCAAAGTTATCTCCATGTATGTGGGCTTGATAATAGAGAAAAATTGATCCTAAGGAGCTATGGCAATGATGGCGCGTACGCTATTAGCTAAATGGACCTACTCCAAAGTGTCCCAATCAATACATCGGCCTAAGCCAAGTGGTTTCAGTTGAAGAAGCTAATATTAGTCCTCCTAGAGACCTTGTGAAAAGTGGAGGTATGGATGACGAGCCTCGGTGAAAGCGCCCGAATAAGAGGTCGCGCTAAGGGTCTTTCACTTTTTCGAAGCGGGGACGGTGACCTTAGATTTTCTGTATGTGTTCGTCATGGTATGCCTAAAAAAGAAAATAATCCACTATCAGAAAAATAAAATCAGTAGTACCAAGTACGCAATCAAAGAAAACATAAAGATCAAACAATTTAAATTGCATTGACAAAAGATAAGCGCAATATGAAACCAAAATAAAATACCAATAGCAAGATACTACTCCTAAGATAACAAGTGGAATAAATACGAAGCAAAAGAAAATAATAATAAAAAAATAAATTAAACTAAGCAAAAAATAAAACTAAACCTAAAAAGGATAAGACATTAAATAACAAACAAATTAAACAAATTAGACTTATAACACAAAATGTACCAAAATTGCATTCTCAAGTGACCATAATTATCACCATTATAACTAGCCTATACATGCCATATTTACATATAACCACAAGTTCAAAAGTACGAATCAACAATTGGATAGTGTGATGTATAACTCTGACTTGTCTGAAACGAGCGAGCTATCGAACCTCTATAAAACATGGAAAAGAAACAGAGTAAGCTTTATAGCTTCGTAAGCCCGTATAATTCAGAACTAAACTTACCATTTATACATAATCAAGGCAATAATTAAAGTGTATTCAATTCAATTACCAATTACCTATCACAAGTTAGTTATCTAAGTAGATGAAATCATCCACATTTTCAATGTAAATACTCAATACATTGTATCTTATCAAATTCACATATATCATGAACATCATTTGTAACATTTTACTTTCAATCGTATAACAGTAATTCATTCGTATAAACAATACATTACCAAATCATAGAATTTATGCCCGTTGAACCTATTGAAATCTCGAGGGATACTCGGGTGAAATACAGTACATATAAATCAGTAAACTGTCAATTCCTTATCATTTTCCACTCTTTTGATCTATGAATAGTAAGCTCCTCCTGAGCTGATGGAAAATAAGCTCTGTTGAGCTGAAACGATAAGCTCTAACGAGCTGAAACGGTAAGCTCTAATGAGTTGAAACAGTAAGCTCATACGAGCTAAGAACAGTAAGCTCTTACGAGCTGATATTAGTAAGCTCATACAAGCTAAAGTGAGTCTGCAACACATGCAGGATGTCAATCAAAACGGTAACCCTAGTAACATGTGACTCGTATCCTATGATTTCTTACGGTTCAAACGGGGCTCGGTAACAAATAAATTATATCGATAAGGCATTCACATTACAAAAATATCAACCACTCAATTATACACATTCATTACAATTATTTCAAGTATTTAAAAGTTCAATTCTAATTATATGAACTTATCTCGAGTTGCTCGGATAGAAATTATCAACTATTCATCCACTTTTTCTTTTCTCCAATCTAGACTCGACCTCGGCTTATCTTGATCTTAATCTTGCTTTCAAAGTGACTGAATGAAAACCTAAAGAATAGCTTTATTTTCCATCAAATTTTCAGCAGCAAAGATGAAGAAAGATGAATAAAAATGGCTTTGTTTTATTTAATTAACAATAATAACCATTTTACTATTTTAACCTTTGTAATGTAAATTAAAAATCACTTAATGCTTGCCCGTCTTTGTCCACTCACAATTAAAATGGTCTAATTACCACTTAAGGACCTTAAATTTAATGTTCTATAGCTATTTGACATTTTTAGCTAATAGAACACAAGTTTTACGCTTTACGAGATTTAGTCCTTTTTACCTAATTAAGCATTCAAATAGTAAAATTTCTTTACGAAACTTTCACACAATAATTTTATCATGCTGTAAACTTTAATAAAATAATAAATAAATATTTTAATCTCAGATTTGTGGTCCCAAAACCACTATTCCAATTTGACTCAAAAATAGGCTGTTACAGAAAAGGACTGTGGTTTGGGGTTGAAGACTCTGCGGATCGAAGATGGGTGACGGTGGATTTGGAGGGTGGCCAGGTGAAGGGGATACGGTCAATAGAGGGGGATGGGTGTGGGCTGGTGGGGAACGATGACAAAGAAAATGTAGAGGGAGAGAGGGGGCTGCAGTGAAAAAAAGAGGGAAAGAAGGAAAGGGGGTCGAAGGCATCATGTTCGTGGGTGCTCGACGAGGGTGAAGGCGAAGAAGGGAGAACGTGGGGGCGACGGAGTAGGGGTGTGACGACTGTGGCCAGAGAGGGTGATTTGACATGGTTTAAGGTAGACCGGTGGCTAGGGCTAGGTATTGATGAAGGAGGACAAAGGGAAAAACAAAAGGAAAGAGGAATTAGGGATTTAAAGAGTGACAAGGTTGTATAGAGGCCCGTTTTAGGCCACATGCCCGTGTGGATTATTTTCAACCCGTGTTTGATTAAAAATCTAACCCAGTCTTTACACGGTCACGGACACGCACATGTGTCCAGGCCGTGTGTGATCTCATTCACTTCTCCCATGCCCGTGTGAGATCCTACATGCCTGTATGACTCGGCCATATCTTGCACACAGTCGTGTTTCTTACCCGTGTAACTCTCTGACTTGGAATAAAATTGAAAACAATTAGCTCCAGGACTCACACGGCCTAAGACATGCCCATGTCTCACGGTCGTGTAACCTTCGATTTTTTTTTGAAAAATTAAGTCCCAGGATCCACACAGCCAAGAACACACCCATGTGTCCAAGCCGTGTAGGTCACATGGCCATGTCGCCAAGCCCTTTTACTCACTATCGAACACCCTCATTGTGCACACGACTTGGGACACGCACATGTGTCTAGGTCATGTGGGTCAAAAATAATTTTTTTATTTTGAAAATTAATTAGTTTTAAAAAAAATCATGAAATAAAATTAAAAGAATTATCAGAGTGTTAACACTCGGGTTACCTCCTGAGAAGCACTTATTTAGAGTCTAAGCTCGACTTACCTTGTATTCGTACGGTCACGGTGGTTCACAGAGCTGGGGCTCCTCTTTCTCGCTAAAATAAGGTCTAAGTCGAGTATTGTTTACCTTAAATATGTCGAATTCAAAATGATTTACCTCGACTGTACCATAGGGGAGGGCATTCAGTACAGTAAATGGGTTTCATTCGTTTGCATCAAGCTCTGAAGGGACAATTCATGGATCCATTTTGTCTAGTAGTACTTGTCTCCAACCTTAAATTGGTTTGTTCCATTCATATGCTCATCATGCCGTCGCTTTGACTCTTCATCGTGTTTTTTCGATTTCTTCTTGACATGTGTCCGCCATTCATCTAGTTCATCAATTTGTAACATTCATTCATCGTAAATAGTTCTGTTTCTGTCGCATTGACTGAAACATGGCTCCGTCATGTTCACTCATGGGATTTCTTGCAAATTAGGTTGAGCCACATGGTTACTCACGTTAACAGAACATTTGAAATCATATCGATTACTAGAGACTCTCACAAAATCACGTGCTTGGAGAGTAATCATTTCGTTACCTACCCGAAGTACTAATTCACTCATACCAACATCAATAATAGTCCTAGCAATTGTTAAAAAGGGTCGTCCTAAAATTAAAGGTACCTCACTGTCCTCATCCATGTCTAAAACAATAAAGTCAACGGGGAATATAAATTAATCGATTTTAACAAGCACATCTTCAATAACACCCCTAGGATATCTAATGGTTCTATCCGCTAATTGAATACTCATCCTAGTTTGTTTGGGCTTCCCAAGACCTAGTTGTTTAAACATTTTGTAGGGCATGACATTAATACTAGCCCCTAAATCAGCCAAAGCATTATCAATATTTAAACTACCAATTAAACAAGGAATAGTAATGTAACAGTCCGGTTTAGACCCTAGTCAGAATAGTGGTTTCAAGATCACATATCCAAGTCAAAAAAATATTTAAATATTATTTTCTGTGTTTATGATGTGTGAATTAGCATGTGTGAAAGTTTCGCATGAAAATTTGATTGTTTGTATGCTTAATTTGCAAAAAGGACCTAATCGCCTAAAATGTAAAAGTTGCCTGCTACTTGTTAAAAGTGTCTATTTGATTTGGATTTATAAATGAGAGGTCCTTATGTGGATATTATGCTATTCACTTTGATAATGGACATAAATGACCTTATTATATGTTATTTAAAATGGTTTATTAAAGGGGTATTTTGGCCATTAGCATATTAATCATATATTAAGTAAATAAAACATGAAATTTGGCTATTACATGCTCATCCACCACTGAAAATACTAAGTAAAATAAAAGAGAAAAGCTTCCTAGGGTTCGGCCATTGAATTCCTTGATTAAGGTATGGATTTTGTTTTTTATTATTTTTACGTTTTTGTAATCGTTGCTTTGTATTTTATCGAACCCATACCTAAATTTTTGATTTTGTTCATGATTTTGAAATGTGCCATGGATGGATTCATGAGCTTTGTGATGTTATAGGTTTAAATATGAAAGCTTGATGTTAGGTTTACATGTTTTGTCTTTGGATTTTTGATGAATTTGAGTAAAATGGACTAAATTGTGAAATTTCTAAATTGAGGGACTAAAATATGGAATAAATGAAATGTATGGACTTGTATGAGAGCTATGAAAATTCGACTAAAATTGTGTATAAGCAAATTATGTGTTGGTCGTGATTTTTCGTGATAAGTTTTATAAATTTATAATTAATCGTTCTTGAAACTAACTATTATCACGACGTAGGCAAGTGTACCTATCGAACAGTAGTATAGCTTTAGCAAGACCGGATTGTCGAACCCAAAGGAGCTAAAAGTACTAGTATTAACTGTCTTTTTATTATCTAGCCTAAGAATAATGAGGTTTGTTTTAATTAACTAATTAACTAAACTAAGAATTCACAGAAAATAGAATTGGGGAATTACTTTTGGAAAAACGATTAATTTAAGACAACACCTAAGGAAAAATCCACCTAGACTTCACTTGTTATCTAGCTCCGAATCGGACGATTTATTCATTCAACTTGTTCTGTAGAAATCCCTAAGCTATGTTATTATCTCTATTCAAGACTAATAACGTCTAACCCTAGATTGAATAATTGAAATCTCTTTCTAATTAACACCCTAGGGTTGCATTAATTCGATATATGGATCCCCTTATTAGGTTTCACCCTAATCTGGCAAAATCTTGTCACCCTATCCATTTAATTATGACAAAGTTACTCTTAGACAGGGACTATTCATCCTCCAAATAAGAGCATTAACTTGAATCAATATCTGGAAATACCGAAACAAGAATTAAGAACACATAATTAAGAACAAGTTAAATATTTATCATACAGTTCAGAAAATAATAATAAGATTCGTCTTAGGTTTCATTCCCCTTAGGTATTTAGGGGATTTAGTTCATAATTAAAAAAGAAAACATCTTAGAAGAATAATGAATACAAAACATAAAGAAAACCCATAACTCCTGAAGGGAAATTGAAGAGAGATCTTCAGTCTTGATGATGAATCCGGCTTCTGAGAAGGATCAATCGGCTTTCTTGGAGTAATTCCTTGCTCCCTAATCTCTGTGTCTCTTTTAGTCCTCCTCTCGGGTGTTTAAATAGGCTTTTGAATGCCTAAAAGCCCTCAAACTTGCCTTTTTTTGAATAGAACTTAGCTAGGGCTCGGCAGGGACATGCCCGTGTGCGATTACTTCAGGCCGTGGTCAAGGCTGAGAAATCAACACACCTGTGCTGAGGTTATTTTAGGTCGTGGTCGTGCCTGTTAGAATGAAACGGACGTGTGTTCTGCCCGTGTGAGGAAGTCCAGGCCGTGTTGTTTTCCCACATCGGCCCATTTTTTCCATTTTTGGCCCGTTTTTTGTTCTTTTCGCTCTCCTATGCTCACCTAAGTATAAGACATGAAATTAAAGGATTAGGAGCATCAAATTCACCAAATATAAGGAGAAATCATTCATAAATGTGTTAAGTATGGGATAAAAATATGTATAAATTATAGTTTATCATGTGTATTTTGTGATTTTATGAATTAGGGACTAAAATGTCAAAATGTGAAAATGTGAGGGCTAGTTTGCAAAATGCCTTAAAAACATGTTTGTGGATGGTTTTGAATGAATTTGTGATTGAATTGGTTAAATTTGAATTTATATAGATCGATAATTAAAGAATATGGAATTAGATCGGGGGAAGTCGAAAGTCGTTGAATAGTCGACTTCGTTGTTCAAATCCATACGAGGTAAGTCGATATAAAAATAAGCTTGTTGAATTGAATTATTATTAATCATTTGATATTGAATTGTAATGAATGATTGTCCGAGCTAAATATGAGCTATCCGATATTTGTATCAACAAAATTTCGATGTCTGAAAACCCTGTACGAACCTTAGGAATAGTTAGGATACATATGTCATGACATAGGATTTTTGATATTTGTTCTGCGTGCAAGACCACGTCTATGACGTTGACACTAATTTTTGTTTTGTGTGTAAGACCATGTCTGGGACATCGACATCGTATCTGATTTTGTGTAAGACCCTGTCTGGGACAGTTGCATCGATATCTGATTACATGTAAGACCACATCTGGGACGTCGGCATTGTATATGCTTTTTGATCTATCTGCGTATCCTTATGTTTCCGAACTATTCAAACGAGCATTCTGAGAAAAATGAATAACTTTGAGAAAGCATATTCAAGTAAGGTATGTTTGCTTTGTATAGCCCATTTGAGAATGAAAGGTAAGTAAGTATGAATGATTTGATGATGCTTATTTGCTTAAGAGATATGTTTATTTGTATATGGCTTACTAAGTTTTTGGAAGCTTACTTTGTGTGTGTTTGCATTATTTTATAGATATCGAAGCTACAGTGAGCTCGCGGATCGTCAAGGATCGTCACCACACTATCGAATCTCATTGTGGTACTTTGAAAATGTATATATTAAAGTATGGCATGTATAGTCTATAATTTATGAGATTATGTTTTGTGATGTATATATTTAGCCATGTGATATAGCTTGGTATGATTGTGTTTATGTATGGATATAAGAAATGGTAAGATTAGTAAGCTTTTGGTATATGTTAAATATGGTAATTGATAAGTTTTGATCATAAGGTTAAATAATGTATTGAAAGAAATGTTTTGGTGAGCATTTGTATTATGTTTTGATATAGATTAGCAAGGCTTATGAGTCTGTATTTGGTTGGAAATGATATGTTATGAATGGCTTATATTTTGGTTGTGATTTGGTTGAATTAGTTGTGCAAATATGCTTGTTTCTTTGCTTCTAGGTTGACCCAAATTGGGGTGGCAAATTGGCTATTCAAATGACCTATTTTTGTCCACACGGGCAGAGACACGGGTGTGTGTCTCAGCCATATGCGACACACGGTCACGTTACACGGTCGTGTGTCCCCTGGGGTACCCTACGAATTAAAATCAATTTACCCTCCAGTTTTGACACGGCCTAGACACATAGGCGTGTCTATTGGTCGTGCGTGGCACACGGACTAGAACACAGGCATGTGGTCGGCCGTGTGGCCAAGTCAGTAGCCTCCCTAATTTTCACACGGCCTGGCACACGGGCGTGTCTTGTGGCCGTGTGGACAAGTCAGTATGTATGCCCTGTTTTGCCACGACTTAGACATACGGACGTGTCTAAGAGCGTGTGAGACACACGGGCGTGTCTAAGGCCATGTGAGACACACGGCCTGTTCACACGGGCGTGTAACCTTTGAAATGTTAAAAATTTTTTTAAGTTTCTGAAACTTTTATATGTTATCAATTTGATCCTGAATGTATGATTTAGAATTTGTATACTCATTTTAAGTTCATTTGGATACGAATGACCTATGTTTAATGGAATAAAATGATATTTGATATTCGATTGTTCTGATCTGTGTTACGAATCCGGTAATGCCTCTTAACATATTCCGGCTACGGGTATAGGTTAGGGGTGTTGCAAGTAAAACTCACTGGATCTTTCAGTTTGTTGGGTAGTTTATTTTTCAATATGGCCAAGCAAACTATATTTAGCTCCATGGTCTATAAGTCGTCTAACTTCCGTTTGTTTCCCAAAAGCTCCTTTAAAATTTTGACATAATTGGGTATCTATGAAAGAGCTTCAACAAACAGTAATTTATTATGTAATTTCTTTATGATTTTAAGAAATTTACCAAATTTTTCGTTCGTGTGGTCTCTCTTCGTCGCATTAGGATATGGCACTCAAGGTTTATATTCCTTAACAACTTGCTTTTTCTCTTTCTAGCTTACCTCAACCTTATCATTATTTACCAAAATTTCTTACCTTGGTTCTAGTTTAGATTCAACTAACCCTTCTTCATCTCTAACAGTAATTGCATGAAGTTGTTCGCTTGGGTTAGTTTTGGTATTGCTAAGTTGTAACATCCCAAAAATCGGGGGTTAGTAGAATTGGGTTTTTGAATCGAGAGAAAGAGTAGTCATGTCCTAAATTTTGAGATTATCTTTTTGTTTTTAGGAAATAAATGAGGTATTGGTTTGTTGGATATATGTTAGTGAAACGTTCCTTGAAACTCAAGTTTAAATCCCTTCTATTGCAACATTTTTATTATTTTGCAAATTTTTCCTTAAACCCTAGTATGTGGCATGCCTTGTTTTTTAAATACATATTGAAAAATTATTTCAAGAATGAGGAAGAAGCCTAATGGTTAAAAGAAATATGAGAAATCATGGAAATTAAAGGACGTCCCAAGTTTGAATCCTTTCTCTTGCGAAATAATTAAATTTTGCAAACTCCCTTGTTTTTTTAATGTGTGTACCATCCATACCATTGAACCCTAAGTATAAATACAACTTTTTATTGTATTTTTCATCCTTTAATTCAATTTTTCCCTACCCTAGCGGTTCCCCTCTTCCTCTCCTTTTTTCTCTTCAATTTTCTTTCTTTCTCCCATTGTTGTTGTCGCATACACCTCCTATTTTATCATCTCATTCTCCTTCTTTTTGCATCAAGATTGTGCACCATATTCTTTACTCTAATGCTTCCATTTATCCTAATCAAAATAATCCCCAAATCTAAAATCTTAAACCCTACGATTGATCCCAAACATTGCTAAGAAAGTGCCATTGCTGTTTCTCTGACCTAGCTTGGGTAAGATCTCTTTTCTCTTCAATTTCTTGATTAATCTTGTCAATTAAAAACCAAAATTTACAGATCTGAAATTTTGGGGATTTTAAATGATTTCAAATGTATTTTTCCATATTTTAGTGAGATCTCAAACCGTTTTAAAATTCAGTCCTAATTTTGGCCACCATGGATGGTGGTGCGTGCACCTATGTGCAAGAAAGGGGGTTGTTTTGTTTCTTGGGTCTTGCCCATATTTTTCTAGCATTAAATTTTGTTTTGAACCATACTAGTTTGTATTTAATCAAATGCCAATTAGGGAAAAATTTTCTTATTCAATTGGCCATTCGGATATCACAATTCGAGAAGTGTAAATGCGATTAATTGTAAACTAGTTTGTTGTTTCGACAAAGTTGTTGAGAAAAGGTTATGGATTTATTAAATGAGGGATTTAATCAATATTAGCTACTGATTTTCCAGTCTATAATTGTGTTAGGTTCTGACTGGAACACCCCAAATCAACCGTAAAGCTGAAAATCATTTGCGCGCATGATTCGCAACAAAATAATGTAAAAAATCTGACTAGTTTGGATTCGTAAAATAGTAGTAATTTTGATGATTGGTTGGAACCCATAAGTGGGAGCTTAAGGCTTCTTAAGACATGAATTGTAACGCCCCCACGCCTGAGACCGACGCCAGAATCGAGCTTGAGGTGTTACCGAACATAATTTATCAATTTAAGTACTTCGAATCATTTGTTTTTACATACACAGCTTTCTAGCTATCTGTGTCACAATTACAAGAAAAATCATATCTCGAGTTACGAAACTCAAAATCAAGATTCATAAATTTTCCCCAAATCTAGACTCATATATCTATTTACTAATTTTTTCCTAGAATTTTTGGTTGGGCCAATTAGTACAGTTTATTAGTTAAAGTCTCCCCTGTTTCAGGGTTCGACTGCTCTGACCTATGTGTATTACGAATCAGATATCTCTCTATACAAAATTTCAATGACCATGAGATTCATTTATCTTAAAACTAGACTCAATAAAGAATCTGTACATGTAAAGAAAAACTTATAATTATTTTTGTAAAATTTATTATAAATTTTTAAAGTCAGAATAGGGGATCCAGAAATCATTCTGGCCCTGTTTCACAAAAGTTTAAATATCTCATAAAATATAATTTATATGCTTGTTTTGTTCAATCCACATGAAAATATCATTAAGCTTCAATTTCATAACTTACTCATCATTTAGTTCCACTTATACTATTTTTAGTGATTTTTCAAATTCATGTCATTGTCATGCAGCAATATTCCATTTTTAAGGCAAGTTTCATCTTTCCATGAATTTTTTTATGAACTAGATAACCTATTAAACTTCCATGATATCAAACATGATCTAATTAGCCATCACCATGACTTATCAATACCAAAAATTTTCTCAACCAAACATGGCCATATGATAAAATTATTTACACAAAATAGGTACATTGCTATACATGCCATACTTAAGTTTTACAAGCCATTTACTAATAGAAATCCTTCTGATAGTGTGATCGAAACTTCGACTGTCCCGATTCCCCGAAATGACTTGTTCAAAACTACAATGAATGAAAAGGAAGGAGTAAGAATAAATGCTTAGTAAGTTCATATACAAATAACAAGTAACATAACAATACAATTATACCAAACAACCTTAGCATGGCATCACCAAAACATATATCACATTTCTAAACATCATTCATCATCTTACCACTTTATCGTTGTTGTATCTATTTTCAACCCGAGGGTTAAGTACATACCGTCCAAAGTGCCCATTTCACAACACTTACCAAAACGTCATTTGCATCTTAAGTGTTCTTCCATTGCATAGAAAATTTCACTGTTGAACACATCGGAATATAACTCTGATACACGGATAATTTGCACATAAGTGCCACATATGTAATCAAGCAATCATGTAACCCGCCCATAAGTGAACTCGCACTCAACTCAACGAGCTCGGGCGTTGCATCCATAAGTGAACTCGGACTCAAATCAACGAGCTCGGATGCCTAGTTACATCTCACGAACTCCGGACTCAACTCAACGAGCTCTCGAACATTCGCATCCATAAGTGAACTCGGACTCAACTCAACGAGTTCGAGCTCAACCATCCTAGTGACATGTCACTTGTATCCTAATCTATTCCTAAGGTTCAAACGGGCTTTTTCCTCGATCCGACATAGCCGTCTTCCACGGATATCGTAATCGATACTCTGGTAGCAATTCATATTTATCAAGTAGTAAACATAATTTGCATATTACTCAACATTAACCACAAAGCATAATATTTCACGATAAAAAAATCAGAATATCATATAATTAACATCAATAACTTAAAAAGAACAATTATGCTACATTATTTACACATGAACTTACCTTGGTACCAAAATATAAAGATTTTGCAATTTAGTCCACAATCTTTTCTTTTCCTCGATCGCGACTTGATTCCCGTTTCTCTTGATCTATAATACCAAATTAATCTTATTTAATACATACATCCATCAAAATAGCATTTAATACGAACTTTGGAAAATTACACTTTTGCCCCTAAACTTTTGCATAATTACACTTTTGCCCCTAGGCTCGGGAATTAAAATTTATCCCTTATTTTATGTTTTATGACATGCTGATCATTTTTCCCTTCTATGCAATATCAAATTCACACTCTAACATGTACTTATGACTATTAGGTATTTTTACCGATTAAGCCCTTTTACTCGTTTTCACTCAAAACCGAGTAGCACAAGTTGTCTAACATAATTTAAAACCTCATATTCTATCATAAAACATCAAAATACACAAATTTCACCTATGGGTATTTTTCCAAATATAAACCCTAGGTTGAATTATTGCTAGCATAAGCTTAATCGAGCTTCCGGGATACCAAAAACGTAAAGAACATTAAAAACGGGGCTTGGAATCACTTACTATGGAGCTTGGAAGCTTGAAAAAAACCCTAGCTATGGAGAATCCTTGAAATTTCGGCCTAATGAAGAAGATGGACAAAAATTGGCTTTTAATTTTGTTTTTAATTCATTTTAATAACTAAATGACCAAAATGCCCTTACTACTAAACTTTCAAAAATTTCTTCCATGTCCTAATTTTGTCCATGAACTTAAAATTGGTCAAATTGCTATTTAAGACCTCCTAATTATATTTCAATGCAATTTCATACTAAAAACTTCTAGAATGCAAATTTTGCAACTTATTCGATTTAGTCCGTACTTTCAATTTAAACACTTTAGGCATAGAATTTCATCACGAAATTTTCACACAATCATGCAATCATATCATAATCATCAAAATAATTATAAAATAATTATTTCTATCTCAGATTTGTGGTCACAAAACCACTATTTCGATTAAGTCCTAATTCAGGATATTACAACTCTCCCCTCCTTTTAAGGATTTTCGTCCTCAAAAATCTTACCAGAAATGTATATGGTATTGGTTTCTCATAGTTTCTTCAGGTTCCCATGTAGTCTCTTCTACCCCATGCTTTTGCCACAATACTTTCACGAGAGCGACACTTTTATTTCTTAGTTTCTTGACCTCTCGAGCTAAGATCTTAATCGGTTCTTCTTCGTAAGTCATATTCGGTCGTAGTTTAATTTCTGTCAGTGAAATTATATGTGAAGGATCCGAACGATACCGACGTAGCATAGATACATGGAACACATCATGAATCCTCTCTAATTCAGGTGGTAATGCTAGCCGATATGCTACCGGTCCAACTTTTTCAATTATTTCATACGGCCCAATAAAACGTGGACTTAACTTACCCTTCCGTCCAAATCTAAGGACTTTCTTCCATGGAGACACTTTCAAAAATACCTTATCACCAACTTGAAACTTCGATTTCTTTTTCGTTTCAAATCCGCATAAGATTTCTCGCTATCTCAAGCAAACTTTCAAACAATCTCGAATCACTTTCACCTTTTCTTCGGTTTCTTTTATTAGATCAACTCCATAAATCTGATTTTCCTTGAGTTCAGTCCAATACAAAGGCGTTCGACACTTACGACCATATAATGCTTCATAAGGTGCCATTTTCAAACTCGTCTGATAACTATTATTATAAGCAAATTCTACCAACGGTAAGTACCTTTCCCAAATATCTTGAAATTCCAATACGCAACATCTGAGCATGTCTTCAAGAATCTGAATTACTCTCTCTGATTGCCCATCAGTTTGTGGATGAAAGGTAGTGCTGAAATTTAACTTTGTACCTAATGCCTCTTGTAACTTTTGCCAAAATCGTGAAGTAAATCTCGGATCTCTATCCGAAATGATTGACAAAGGTATTCCATGAAGTCTAACAATCTCACGGATATACAATTCAGCCAACTTATTAAGAGAATAATTCGTACGTACTGGAATAAAATGAGCCGATTTAGTCAGTCTGTCAACTATTACCCAGATGGCATCTTTCTTTCTTAGAGTCAATGGCAACCCTAAAACAAAATCCATAGTAATCCGATCCCATTTCCATTCAGGAACCATAATAGGCTGAAGTAATCCTGAAGGCACTTGGTGTTCAGCTTTCACCTGTTGACAAATTAAGCACTTTGATACAAACTCGGAAACATCTCTTTTCATTCCACTCCACCAATACATTTTCTTCAAGTCATTACACATTTTTGTACTGCCCGAATGAACCGCCAAACAGCCATTATGTGCTTCATGTAAAATCTTTTGAATCAACTCATCATTTTTCGGTACACAAATTCAATTTTTAAACATCAAGCTACCATCGTAACCGATTCGAAATTTGATCCCGTGACGCCTTCACAATCGCCTTCTCTTGGCTAGCAAATCTTGATCATTTTTCTCGAGCTTCGTAAATCTCTTGTAAAAACATCGGTCTAGCTCTTATCTCTGCTAGAATCGAACTATCATCTGACATTTTCAACTGAGTGTTCATAACTCTCAAAGCAAACAACAACTTTTTGCTTAAAGCATCAGCAACCACATTCGCTTTTCCCGGATGATAATCAATAACAAGCTCATAATCTTTCAATAACTCCAACCATCTACGCTGCCTCAAATTTAAGTCTTTTTGTGACATCAAGTATTTAAGACTTTTGTGATCAGTATATACTCGGCACTTTTCACCATACAAATAATTTCGCCAAATCTTCAAAGCAAATACCACCGTAGCCAATTCCAAATCGTGAGTAGGATAATTCCTCTCATGAGGTTTTAATCGCCTCAAGCATAAGCCACCACTTTTCCTTCTTGCATGAGTACACACCCCAAGCCATTTAGAGAAGCATCACTATACACCACAAATTCTTTACCTGATTCAGGTTGTACTAACACTGGTGCTTCAGTTAATAACTTTTTCAATTCTTCGAAACTTTGTTGACATTCTTCCGTCCATTCAAATTTAACATCCTTTCGGAGTAGTCTAGTCATAGGAGCAGCAATTATAGAAAATCCGTTTACAAACCGCCGATAATACCCAGCTAGCCCCAAGAAACTTCTAACTTCAGTTACGTTTTTCTGTGGTTTCCAATCAATAATGGCTAAAATTTTACTAGGATCAACCCGTATACCATCCTCTGAAACAATATGACCCAAAAATCCAACTTCCCGAAGCCAAAATTCACTTTTACTAAACTTGGCATATAACTGCTTATTTCTCAAAGTTTGCAAAACTATCCTCATGTGCTTAGCATGCTCTGTCTTATCTTTTGAATAAATTAAAATATCATCTATAAACACCACAACAAATTTGTCCAAGTATGGCCGAAATATGCGATTCATTAAATCCATAAACACAATAGAGCATTTGTCAACCCGAATGGCATAACTAAAAATTCATAATGACCGCACCTTGTTCTAAAAGCGCTTTTAGGCACATCTAATTCTTTTACTCGCAGCTGATAATACCCAGATCTCAAGTCAATCTTTGAAAACCATGTCGCTCCTTTTAGCTGATCAAACAAATCATCAATTCTTGGCAATGGATACTTGTTTTTGATTGTCACCTTGTTTAACTCACATAATCAACACATAATCTCATAGAACCATCCTTTTTTTCACAAATAACACAAGAGCACCCCAAGGTGAAAAACTCGGTCTTACAAAGCCTTTATCACCAACTCTTGCAATCGTGACTTTAATTCTTTCAACTCATGGTGACATTCTATATGGAGCAATCGAGATCGGAGCTATTCCCGGTATCAAATTAATACCAAATTCTACTTCCCTGACTAGAGGCAAACCCGGCAATTCTTCTGGAAATACATCCGCAAATTCACACACAACCGGCACTGATTCAACTTTCTTTTCAACTTCTTTTGTATTAATTACATACGCCAAATAAGCTTCATAACCCTTTCTTAAATATCTCTGAGCTGACATCAAAGAAATCACACTAGACAATGCCTCTGATTTATCTGATTCAACCCGTAGAGTTTCACCATTTTCACACTTTAATTCTATAACCTTTTCTTTGCAATTTACTGTAGCATCATGCAATGTCAACCAATCCATACCCAAAATAACATCAAATTCATCAAACGGCAACAACATCAAGTCGGCCGGAAAGTAATGACCCCGAATCATTAAAGGACATTTCTTGCATACTTTATCAACTATCACACATTTGCCTAACGGATTCGACACTCTAACCATAAATTCTGTGTTCTCAACAGGTATATTCATACTAGACACCAACTTCATGCATACATATGAATGAGTAGAACCGGGATCAATCAAAGCAATAACATTAATATCATAAAGAGAAAATGTACCGTTAATCACATCGGGGAGGAAGCATCTTCACGCGCTTTAATAGCATAAGTTCTAGCCGGAGCTCTTCCTTCAGATCTAACTGCTACATCTCTGGCTACATTCTTACTGCTTGTTTCACTTCCAGCTTTTCTCGGATACCTTCCCCTCAAGTCTGCACCACTAGCTTTTACATTCTGAAATTTTTCTTCTTCGGCTCTCTCAGGCAGCCTCTAATAAAATGATCCTGAGAACCACATCAAAAACATTCATTTGCTCTGCACGGACCAAAATGATTTCTACCACACACGCACTCGGGTTTAACAAATCTCGAGTTCCCTACACCGGTAGAAGTATTCTGAGATTTAGGACCCACATTCGCTTCTTAAAATTTCCATATGATTGCCCAAATTGAATCTTGGGAACGAGGATTCATATTTCTTGACTTTTGGGTTCTTTGTGAAGGTGCCTTACTCATTGGCCTTTTCTTCCAATTTCGTGTCTCACCTCTACCTTTCTCTTCTCTTTAAGTAGTTCTTCACCTTGCAAGCTCGATCAACCAAGACTACCATTTCTTTCTAGCTCAAGGATCCCGAAAAATACCTTAATGTCTTCGTTGAGCCCGTCTTCAAATCGTCGGCACATCTTGGCTTCAGAGGGAACATATTCCACGCATACTTACTCAATCGAACAAACTCTCTTTCATATTCTCGAGATCACATATTACCTTGCTTCACTCAGAAACTCTTTACATTTCGATCAATAAATCTTTCACTAATATATTTCTTCCAAAACTCTTCTTGAAAGAATTCCCGTGTTACCCTCTCTTTTGGTACCACCAAATTAAAGTCTTCCACCAATTATAGGCTGAATCTCTCAACAAAGATGTAGCACATTTCAAACATTCTTCAGTGTACAAGATAATTCATCAATACCCTAGAATTTTCAAGCCGAACTCGCTTTCTCGCATCATCATCAATATTTGCTCTAAATTCTTCACCCCTTGTTTTACGAATTCTATCAACAGGGTTTCTGTGAAATTTTATCATATCCACTCCTTGAGGCATCTGAGGCATAGGTTGAGGAATTGGAGGAGGTGGGGAGGTCGTACATTTGGGTTCGTGCATTTAATGAACTCGGTGTACCATGCACTCATCATTTGGAGAAAGGCTTCCGATCCCTTTCTCCTCCTCCCCGACCAACAAATGGGAGGTGGGTTTTCAGTCGGCGCTGCCCCTTCAGCCGGAGCTGGCGTATTACTCTCTACTTCATCTGCCACAGCTGGATCGGGATCCATTTACTATATAAAAATCATTTAAAAAGGTCAGAAGTCGTCACACTATCACAATTTATACATATGGCATGTATAGCAAAAATCCCTACATACAACACGTAGTCCGAGAACTGACTAAACCTGCTCTGATACAACCAAATGTAACGCCCCCACGCCCGAGACCAACACCGGAATCGAGCTTGAGGTGTTACCGGACATAATTTATCAATTTAAGTACTTCAAATCATTTGTTTCTACATTCACAGCTTTTTAGCTATCTGCGTCATAGTTACAAGAAAAATCATATCTCGAGTTACGAAACTCAAAATCAAGATCTGTAAATTTTCCCCAAATCTAGACTCATATATATATTTACTAATTTTTTTCTATAATTTTTGGTTGTACCAATTAGTATAGTTTATTAGTTAAAGTCTCCCCTATTTTAGGGTTCGACTGCTCTAACCTCTGTGTATTACGAATTAGATATCTCTCTATATAAAATTTCAATGACCATGAGATTTGTTTATCTTAAAACTAGACTCAATAAGGAATCTGTAAATGTAAATAAAAACTTATAATTATTTTTGTAAAATTTATTATAAATTTTTAAAGTTAGAACAGGGGATCCAGAAATCATTCTGACCCTATTTGAAAAAAGTTTAAATATCTCATAAAATATAATTTATATGCCTGTTTTGTTCAATCCACATGAAAATAGACTCATTAAGATTAAATTTCATAACTTACTCATCATGTAGTTGCACTTATATTATTTTTAGTGATTTTTCAAATTCATGTCATTGCTGCAGCAATATTCTGTTTTAAGGCAAGTTCCATCTTTCCATGAATTTTTTTATGAACTAGATAACCTATTAAACTTCCATGATATCAAACATGATCTAATTAGCCATCAACATGAATTATCAATATCAAATATTTTCACAACCAAACATGGCCATATCATAAAATTATTTACACAAAATAGGTACATTGCTATACATGCCATACTTAAGTTTTACAAGCCATTTACCAATAGAAATCCTTCGGATAGTGTGATCGAAACTTCGACCTGTCCCGATTCCCGAGCTGACTTGTTCAAAACTACAATGAATGAAAAGGAAGGAGTAAGCATAAATGCTTAGTAAGTTCATATGCAAATAACAAGTAACATAACAATACAATTATACCAAACAACCTTAGCATGGCATCACCAAAACATATATCACATTTCTAAACATCATTCATCATCTTACCACTTTATCGTTGTTGTATCTATTTTCAACCCGAGGGTTAAGTACATACCTGTCCAAAGTGCCCATTTCACAACACTTACCAAAACGTCACTTGCATCTTAAGTGTTCTTCCATTTCATAGAAATTTTCACCCATTGAACACGTTGGAATATAACTCGGATACAAGGATAATTTGCACATAAGTGCCACATATGTAATCAAGCAATCATGTAACCCGTCCATAAGTGAAATCGGACTCAACTCAATGAGCTCGGGCGTTCGCATCCATAAGTGAACTCAGACTCAACTCAACGAGCTCGGATGGCTAGTTACATCTCACGAACTCGGACTCAACTCAACGAGCTCGAACATTCGCATCCATAAGTGAACTCGGACTCAACTGAACGAGTTCGGATGCTCAACCATCCTAGTGACATGTCACTTGTATCTTAACCTATTCCTAAGGTTCAAATGGGCTTTTTCCCTCGATCTGACATTAGCCGTCTTCCACGGGATATCAAAACCGATACTCGGTAGCAATTCATATTTATCAAGTAGTAAACATAATTTGCATATTACTCAACATTAACCACAAAGCATAATATTTCACGATAATAAAATCAGCATATCATATAATTAACATCAATAACTTAAAAATAACAATTATGCTACATTATTTACACATGAACTTACCTTGGTACCAAAATATAAAGATTTTACAATTTAGTCCACAATCTTTTCTTTTCCTCGATCGCGACTTGATTCCTGTTTCTCTTGATCTATAATACCAAATTAATCTTATTTAATACATACATTCATCAAAACAGCATTTAATACGAACTTTGGAAAATTACACTTTTGCCCCTAAACTTTTGCATAATTACACTTTTGCCCCTAGGCTCGGGAATTAAACTTTATCCCTTATTGTTATGTTTTATGACATGCTGATCATTTTTCCCTTCTATGACAATATCAAATTCACACTCTAACATGTACTTATGACTATTAGGTTTTTTACCGATTAAGCCCTTTTACTCGTTTTCACTCAAAACCGAGTAGCACAAGTTGTCTAACATAATTTAAAACCTCATATTCTATCATAAAACATCAAAATACACAAATTTCACCTATGGGTATTTT
This sequence comes from Gossypium anomalum, assembly GCA_025698475.1. Taxonomy (NCBI): domain Eukaryota; kingdom Viridiplantae; phylum Streptophyta; class Magnoliopsida; order Malvales; family Malvaceae; genus Gossypium; species Gossypium anomalum. The sequence goes on from CM046968.1 coordinate 23,170,518, forward strand.
TCCAAATATAAACCCTAGGTTGAATTATTGCTAGCATAAGCTTAATCGAGCTTCCAGGATTCCAAAAACGTAAAGAACATTAAAAACGGGGCTTGGAATCACTTACTATGGAGCTTGGAAGCTTGAAACAAACCCTAGCTATGGAGAATCCTTGAAATTTTGGCCTAATGAAGAAGATGGACAAAAATTGGCTTTTAATTTTGTTTTTAATTCATTTTAATAACTAAATGACAAAATGCCCTTACTACTAAACTTTCAAAAATTCCTTCCATGTCCTAATTTTGTCCATGAACTTAAAGTTGGTCAAATTTCTATTTAAGACCTTCTAATTATATTTCAATGCAATTTCATACTAAAAACTTCTAGAATGCAAATTTTGCAACTTATTCGATTTAGTCCGTACTTTCAATTTAAACACTTTAGGCATAGAATTTCATCACGAAATTTTCACACAATCATGCAATCATATCATAATCATCAAAATAATTATAAAATAATTATTTCTATCTCAAATTTGTGGTCACGAGACCACTATTCCGATTAAGCCCTAATTCAGGATATTACATGAATTGATTGAATTTATACTAAATTTTTGTTTAGGTTCATTTAAGGAATTATTAAGGACAATTAGAAGATTTGTTAGTGTGTTGCGAGGAAGCGAAAAATAAGGTGCGGGTCCTAAACTCATAAAATTGTTTGAAAAAGTTAAATACCATGTTATTTTTGATAAATTAACTTGTTTATTGGATTTACATAATAGCAAACTTATTGATTTTGTGATTGGCTGAATTAGGTATGTTTCGAGCCTTAAAAGATTGACATATTGGCAAAATTGCTAGTTTGATGGTATGAATGTTTGATTTAGTTTGTAATTGTATATTTGAGTTATGAGTTATTAGAATGTTTGACTGAATGATATAATTTGAGATAATAAGTTTATGTATGATTTAAACGCATGAGATATTTATTATATTGTGTATTGAAAACAGTGCTATTTATGCAAAATTAAAATCCATAAAGTATGTGAAATTGAACGATATTGATTGATACCAACACAACGGTAATTTGAAAGATTGGAGCACTGTTTACGTTTACTAAAAGTAAGTGATTATTGAGGACATGTTGAGCATGTCAAATGAATGTGAAAAGTATTGAGATATGATTATGTATGAGATAGTGTGACATATTGCATATGCATTGGGTTGAGATTTTGTGGTTGACAGAGGAGTTCTGTGGAGTATTGGCAGCATATTAAGTCTGTATTATCCGTAGTCAGTGGACTGCACCTAGAGTACCGAGGGGAATGGCGATTTATCACATTTTTACTGGCATCTTGTCTGTATTTTTACTAGTAGAATTTTTTGCATTTTGGTATCGGTGGTTTTAACCACAATGGGCTTTAACCTATAATGTTTTGGAGTTTAAATGACGAGTTCTAGGGAACACGTAATGTGTAGCGGATGGTATGGGTAGGAACCTTCTTGCATTGCATCATGTGCATGATATATTTAAATGTTATTAATTTATGCTACATATTGTATTTTGTTGTATTGAATGGTATTGAAATTAATGATTGTTATTCGGATGAATAATGATCCATGCTCATACACCGTTTGACATTGATATTGATAATGGTTATGTAATGATATGAAATTCCTATGATGGTTCTGTTTTCTTCTGTTAATGCTAATATGTTTCATTGTATTTGATTTTTTTGTTTGTTTCAATAATTGTTTGACTCACACTGAGCTTTTCATAAGCTCACCCCCAAATAATGTTTAACTTTTCAAGTAAACCTAAAAATTAGGATCAGACTCGGCATTCGGAGAATCAACTTTGACCTCGAACTATTTTTAATAAGTATTAATCAGTCTCTATTTGTTTTGGTTTGTAATTTTTAATGACTTATGGTCTATGGCATGGTAACTTTTCTTCTAGGATTTTTGCATGCATGGATTACTCAATCATAATAACATGATAAGGCATTGTAATAGCCCGATTTGGGGTTTAGTCAGAATAGTGGTTTCAGAACCACAAATTCAAAGTTAAAAAATTATTTTAATATTATTTTGGGTATTATAACATGATTGTATAAGTGCGTGAAAATTTTGGTGAATTAATTTTAGCGTTTGTGAACTTAATTTCGAAAAAGGACTAAATCGCATTAAGAGCAAAAGTTTTGTTTTATTAGCCAAAAGTGTTAAATTGCTAGAGAACCATAATTGGGGGTTTTTAAAGTGAAAATAGACCCTAGGTGCTTGGCCGGCTATAAGGACAAGATTTGACAAAATTGTCAAAGTTAGGTGAGTTGGTGACCTATTTTGACTAGAATAAAAATAAAATAAACAGAAAAGGATATCATCTTTTTCCTATCTTCTTCTCCACTGAAATTTTAGCTCTTCTAAGGGTTTTGGAAGCTTGAAAATTTCAGCAACTTGTCACCTTTGAAAGTAAGTGATTTTCATAGTCATTCTTGATAATTTTTGTATTTTTGGGACCCTTGTTGCATAAGCTAACTAATGGGGGGACTAGTTTACAAAATGGTTGAGAGTCTAGGGTTTTTCCATGTGAATACTCATGTTTTTTGTTGAATTTTTATGGAAGAAAATGAGTCATGGTTGTGTAATAAACAACTTTTGTGAAAGGAGTTTGCATAAAAACACCTAAAAATGGCTATTTTGTAAAGTTTGTAAAATAAGTTGTAAATGTGTGAAATAATTGAAATTGTGAGTTGCTATAGTTATAAAAAGAATTCGGCTAGGCTTGGTAAAGGAGGAAATTCGATAAAAATTGATTTATGAGCCTAAGGGCAAAATCATAATTTTAGTAAAGTCTAAGGGCAAAACGGTCATTTTGTCGAATTGTGAATTATAGAATGTTTTAATTAATGTAATGATTAAATGAGTGAATTTCATCATGTTAGATCAAGAAAAATCGAGATTTGGGCTTAAATCGGAAAGTACGAGGTTATGGACTAAAATGGAATAATTAGTCGAAATTGCATTCGAGGTAAGTCCGTGTGACTAAATAAGCATGTTATTGTTAATATACTTGAAATCTATCTTGCTTTGGTTATATTGAATTATATGTTGATGATATTGACTATGATGAAAGTGATGCCAAACGTTAACAATATTCAAGTGATGATATAATACATTAGAAGTTTGATGGAATATGATATCCCATAAAAACAAGTTGTACGTAAATAATGCAACTTAGTTGTATTAATGCACTGAATATTTGATTATGTATATAATGCTTGAATGTATCTATGAGTAATATATGTATGGTGAGATTTAATGCGGTAAAAACTCCCAGTTGAACCTTAGGAATAGATCGGATATCCTTGCCATGACATTTGGGTGATATGGATGTGTACTAGTGTAAGACATGTCTGGGACATGCATCGGCTACATTATGAGAGCCAGTGCAAGACCAAGTCTGGGACATGGCATCCGCATTAAGACAAGAACTAGTGTAAGACATGTTTGGGGCATGCATCGGCCTCGAGATATGCAAGCTAGAGTATTGCAATGCCCCATACCCGAGACCGTCGCTGGAGTCGAATACGAGGTGTTAACAGACTTAATTCATTACTTAAACGGCTCAAACAATTTAATTTTAAAATTTTCAGACAAGCTGAAAATCTGCGTCACAGTCGCTTAAAAATTCATATCTCGAGTTACGAAACTCAAAATTAAGATCCGTAAATTTTCTATGAAACTAGACTCATATTTCTATCTACTAATTTTTTTCTAGAATTTTTGGTTGAGCCAAATAGTACAGTTTATTAGTTAAAATCTCCCCTGTTTCAGGGTTTGACTACTCTGACCTCTGTGTATTTCGAATCAGATATCTCTCTATACAAAATTTCAATGACTATGAGTTTGTTTCTATTAAAACTAGACTCAATAAGGAATCTGTACATATAAATAAAAACTTCTAATTATTTTTGTAAAATTTATTATGAATTTTTAAAGTCAGAACAGGGGATCCAGAAATCACTCTGGCCCTGTTTCACAAAAGTTTAAATATTTCATAAAATATAATTTATATGCCTATTTTGTTCATTCCATATGAAAATAGACTCATCAAGCTTCGATTCCATAACTTATTCATTATTTAATTCCATTTCTACTATTTTTAGTGATTTTTCAAATTCACATCACTACTACTGGCTGAATCTATTTTATGGTAAATTTTACCTATTTCATGGTTTCCATGGATTAGCTAGCAATTTGATATACATAACACCAAATATGATCATGATTAGCCATTCCAATGGCTAATCATTACCAAGAATTTTCATACCACTCAATAACCATATCATAAGACCATATATACAAAATGATTATAGTGCTATACATGCCATACTCAAAATATAGAAGCCATTATGCCAAGATGGTATACGGATAGTGTGAGCGAGCCTCCGATCGTTCCCGATTTCCGAGCTGACTTGTCAAAACTCGTATGCGAAAATGGCTACTTTTACCATTTCGTCCACAACTTGGTATTTTCCCCATTTTAGCCCGAATTTCAGTTTTCCTTGCTTATTGAGCTTGGAAAGCTTGAAAACCCTAATATGGCTTCCCCATGCTAATTTCGGCCTCCATGAAGAAGATGAGCAAAATTGGCTTTTAATTTTGTATTTTAATTCATTTTACCCCTAAATGACCAAAATGCCCTTACTACTAAACTTTCAAAAATTCCTTCCATGTCCTAATTTTGTCTATAAACTTAAAATTGGTCAAATTACTATTTAAGACCTCCTAATTAATATTTCAATGCAATTTCATACTAAAAACTTCTAGAATGCAAATTTTACAACTTATTCGATTTAGTCCCTACTTTCAATTTAAACACTTTAGGCATAGAATTTCATCACGAAATTTTCACACAGTCATGCAATCATATCATAATCATCAAAATAATCATAAAATAATTATTTCTATCTCAAATTTTGTGGTCACGAAACTACTATTCCGACTAAGCCCAAAATCAGGATATTACAAGTATGACCTGTCTGGGACATGGCATCAGCTTGACATGTGTCTGTGAAAGACCTGTCTTGGACATGGCATCGACACTGACAGATGAGAGCCAGTGTAAGACCTATCTGGGACATGGCATCAGCCTCGATATATGAAAGTCAGTATAAGACCTGTCTGGGACATGGCATTGACTTAGATATGTGAGCCAGTGTAAGACCATGTTTAAAACATGGCATCGGCATCATACCCTCATGTTTGAGGCTTAGTGATTATCCTGTGGTATTCTAAATAGTTCAATGTGAGTGGTACAGATACTTACATGAAATTGATGAAATGTGAATTCAATTCATGTTGTATGATTAGTAAGGAATGAATATGAGCATGTTGAGTAACACAAGTATGTATGCCAAGCTCATGAGAAATGATTTCGGCTCATGATGCACATTTGGTGAAGATGTAAATAGGTAATTCATGCCTATGAGAATGATTTTGTGATGACCTTATGATTATAGGTCTATAATTATGATGTATAAATATGTATCTTTACCAATGTGGTGAAAATAAATTAATAAGGTGTGATAAACTTAGTATCATTAATTTACACTAAAGTAGTTTTGGACAGCAACCGTAGTCCTACTTTTAAAATCCATCAAAAATTGTGGAGTTAAAGGCTGAATAAAATAATAAATTAAAGTGTAATAAGTCTAGTTTCACATAGAAGAAACAGTGTAAGCAAAAGAGTTTCATATTATGAAATATTTAAATTTTTGTGAGACAGAGTTAGAATGATTTTGAAATCCCCCATTCTAATTTGAGAAAATCATTGAAAATTGTAAAAAAATATTTATAGGTTATAATTTATATTCATAGAATTCTTAATGAGTCTATTTTCAAGAGAAATATACGGAAACATCATCCGAGTCTCGTATTATGAGATAATTAATTTTTAGTGAAGAAGGGTTGGAACTGTCAGACAGCATAAAAGGGGTAAATGTAAAGAATAAACTGTACTTATTGCTTAGACCAAAAATTCTAAAAATTTAATGGTAAGAAGATATATGAGTCTAGTTTCAGGGAAAATTAGAAGATCTTAATTTAGAGTTCCGTAGCCCCAAATATAAATAATTTGGTAACTATGACTCGAGAAAACAACACGACCAGAATATAAGTAAAAGGGTAATTATGGTTGTATTACCTTGAGAAGCATGTTGGCATATTGCTTATTATTTTCATATGGACTTACTAAGCTTTAAGCTTACTCCCTCCTCTCCATTTCTTTAGTGTTGTCAGGTTGGCTCGGGGTTGGAGATCGTCGGAGGCAGCATCACACTATTAAGTCATTACCTTTGGAATAATGAAGCATATATTAGAAATTTCAATTGAGTGGCATGTATAGGGATCTAGTTTTATGACATGTGTAACTACGCTTTGGCCAAATGTATTGTCTTTTATTGAGTTATATGTATATGGCCATGAGATGTAGCTCATATTGATTATGGCTTGTAAACCTAGCTATTCATGTCATGTCTAATGTTTATGATGTGATTATATTTGTTTGCCATACATGGTTGGTAATATGACATGTGTGTTGGATGTATGCTCTATGACCAATCGAGGTGGTCATAGCTATGTAGTAATTGCATGTTATAAAAACAACGAGATAATGGTTGAACATGAGTGCTTGATGGATAGTTGGTAACCAAAGTGTAATGGTAAAAGTGGTCATCAAAATGACAAGTCTTTTGAATGTGAATTAAGGAATCTAGACTTGGTATTGCATGAGTAGATGCATTGCTTATAAGAGGACATGTTAATGTTATAAATATATCTTAATAAAGAGTGTTTAATCACTAAAATGATGCCAGGATTTGCGGTTTAAATATGTGTAAGGTTGTAAGGGTTTATGGGTAACATGAAGGCTTGGAAAATAGCCTAAGTGTTGACTACACTGCGCAAGAAGACGATCGTGGTGTCTCGGTAGTGTGGAGGACACGGCCTAGCACATGGGCGTTTGGTCTGGCCGTGTGATTCAATTTGTTTTTCTAACGTCATAAACAGAGAGTTACATGCTTGAGGACACGAGCGTGTGACCCTGATTCCTGAAAATTTTTCTAAGTTTTCCAAAACTTTCCAAAGTTCTCTATTTAGTCCCAAACTGCCTTTAATGCATATTTAGAGCCTCGGTAACTCGTGTAAGGGACATTATGCATGTGTATGAAAAGTTTTGATACGAATGAAATTTTACAGCTCGATTTTATGAAATGTGGTACATTTAAGTCTGGTAACGCCTCAAACCCTATCCCGGCATCAGATACGGGTAAAGGGTGTTACATTTAGTGGTATCAATACAATAGTTTAGTCGGTTCTCAGACTAACCTAGCACGTATGAGAGTTTAGCTATACATGCCGCAGATCTGAGATAGTGGGATGTCTCCCGACGCGAATAAGAACTATCTTGCTTAGACAAAGGTACTTTCTGACCGAGCTACACCCAACCATGTTGATAATGATACCGAAGTATTTGAATGAAGTGTCATGGTGATGAGTTGAAACTCAGAAAGGTACGAACAAGATTCATAATATCATGCTACGGACAAAATGATATTGTTCCGATTGGACATTAAAATTTTGATGGATTGCAATGGTTCCTTGAAATGAGATAAAAGACTATATTGTAATGAGTTTATTTATGTTTAGTTGATGATTTTATGATGTATATGGCTGATTTACTCGGGCGAAAGTATGTGTTTAGATAACTTATCAAAAATATCGATGGAATGAATGTTAATGTATACTTATTTGAATGAATATGGTTGGCAAGTTCACATAGTCTGAGTATAAGTGTTAAATTGCTTGGATTGATTTACATATTTGTAATGATATGCATATGATGATGTGCGAGATGAAAGTATAGATTGGAATATACTTATCCATGTTTGTTGGCTCTCGTATGATGTTATGTACATGACTTGTTTGATTAAATGAATGGGATAAGTAAAGTTAGTTAGAATTCATAGAATGCATGCATAAGTGTACTTGTCTAAATGAGATAACTGGAAAGTTGGCGTAAAACGAATATGAATGTTAGTTTGTCTGAAATGAATGGTATGATTTTGATGATGTTGCTATGATGATGAAAGTTGTGTCATATGCATATGTGTATGAGAGTCGAGTCAGAGGCCTTACGACCTCACCCCCTTACCAGAGTGGTGTTTCATAATGGAATTTCGGGAGATTTGCGTTGAATAAACTCACAAGTGTGAAACCAAAGAGTTCAGTGGGGGAATAACTATATACATGATTAGAGATTGAAAATGAGTTGATAAGTATGCCAGAGCTAGAAAAGTATTAGGTTGACATAAAGATTATTTGAGTATTGCAATGCCACAGTTAGAGAAGAAATTTACTTTGGAAAATCAAATTACTCAGGTACGAGGTCGAGAGAATGTAATGATTGTGACCTTCTCAGAACTGATCGTCTTTAGTGAAAGGAATAATATGGGATTTGTGATGACAGAAATAGTTAGAGGAATAATATTTGTAATATGATATGTCTGAGCATGGTAATTATAATGAACAAATGATGACTACCTCTCTTGATATATTCTAAAAGATCATTGTTCTTGGAAGTGCTATTGTAGCTATCTATCTTCTGATGAAATTCTTGTTATATGAGAATGCTATCTAATCTGAATGTCAGACAAAGGTATTGTCGGTCTGATCAGTTTATAATCTATTTTGCTCTACTTCTCTCTGGTATTCTGTTATATTCAGTCTGTTGGGAACTTATGAGAAAATGCATATGATGCTATGATTTTGTTTCCCTTAATTGTTGCATTAGATTCCAGTGGGATGAAATAATGTTCTTTTCTGGACTTTTTCTCTCTGAGGAATTATTGAGGTCTTTCATATTTCCTTAAGAGTTTGTTTTCGGTCTTCTGATATAGTATCGTATCTTGGGATTTCTCTATCCTGGATTTCTTTACTTGGTTTTCTTGTTATCTTTGTAATGACCTGAAATTCACGGGCACCGGAAAAGTGAGTTATAGGGCCTCCGTCTTAGTGAAATAAGTTCGAAAATAATTATTAAAAATATTTATGAGCCTAGTGGTGTGTCTAATTAGGATTTAATTAGGTGAATTGAGCTTAATTTAGAGTAATTAGTAAAAAGGATTAAATTGAATAAAGGGTAAAAGTTTAATTATAAAGCAATAGAAAATAAAAAGGATTAAAATGGCAATTAAACCATTGACTACAAATGAGGCGGCAAATTGGTAAAATAAAATCAAATATTTTATTTAGGTTTTATATATTAAATTATATTATATATTTATATATATTATAATGATTATTATTATAGTTTTATATTAAATTATTATGATTATTTAATTGATAATATATTATAAATAAATTAAATAGAAGACAATTGTATGGTAATAAAATATACATGTGTAAGAATTGTATTGGTACATTTGTAACTTAAATATTTAATTACTTATAATTTAAGCATAAAGATATTTTATAATTATTAATTGTATTAATTAAATCATGAGATTTTTATTTGATAAGCAAATTAGATAATGACATTTGTGATAATATAAATATGTACACTTGTTATATAATTATTAATTTACTTAATATTAAAGTAAAAGATATTTTAATATATGATATTAATATTATATTATGTTAATAAAAATAATAAAGCATAAAAGAATTAAAGAAACAAAGAAACAAAACAAAAGAAACAGAATTGAAAACGGGAAGCAGGGGAGAAAAAGAAAGAAAAGGAAAGAAAAATAAAAGAAAACTAAGGATTTGAAGCTTGGAGTTAATTTGGTAAGTCAATTAAGTCCTTTTTAGTTAATTTTGATGTTTTAGAAGCTTTAAAACAAGATTTTGATGAAATTAAGTTGATAGTTCAAGAGTTCATATGTTTCCAAATATGGTTCATGTTAGACAAATTATGGAATTAGGGATTTAATTGAATGAATTCTAAGTTAGAATTGATTAAGGGATTAAATTGTAAACTAGGCTATAAGTTTTATGTTGTAGGGACTAAATTGAAGAAATTTTGAAATTAGAGAAATATGCTGGAAATTTTATAGTTAGATATAAGTTTAGACAAAATTTGAATAGAAAAAGAGAGTGAATTGGATTAAGAAAATAATTAAGATTAGTTAGGATTAAATTGGGAATAAGGTAGGAATTGTTTAGAAATTTAATTGTTTATTATAATTAATGCTGTAAATAATAATGTAAATTACTATTATTTTAGTAGCCAACAAAGAACCCAAGCATCAGCATCGAAAGGAAAGGAGAAAGTCATCGAGGACTAAAACGGAGAATTACGGTGTGTATTACTATAATTCGAATTTTAATTATTATTGATTGCTGAATTTTTAATCGTTATGTATGGTAAGTAAGACTTGAGGTAAGTATGTGAAATTGATATGAATATTGAGTGAAAATGAAAGTGATGCAAATTGAATCAAATTGAATTGAATAAGTGAATTATGGAATATGTGATTATTTGAAAAGTGTATTGATTGAAAAATGAATGGTGATTTGAATTGTGAATTGAAAGTGATATAGAATTGAGAAAGTGAATTGAATACCCTATTAACTAGTTGGGCTGAGTCGGATATAGTTGGCATGCCATAGGATTGGAAGTGTTCAGGGATACTTCGACCTCGAGTCGATGAGACACTGGGTGTCACTATATTTCTTCGGATAGATTCGATGAGGTACTGGGTACCAACTTTACTTGGGCTAGGCCGATGAGACACTGGGTGTCAACTATTACTTGAACTATCCAGATGAGGCAATCGGGTGCCATATTGGTGTGTTTGGTTGGATCCGTATCCGCCAAAGTCCGAGTTACGTTAATAGGGTGAAAAATTGAAATGTGAATTTGAGGCATTGAAATGAGAAAAAGAAATTGAATTACGAATTGAAATTGGAATTGTGATAGTAAGAGAAAAGTATGAAATGTATGTTCATAAGTGATATAAATTTAAGTTTGAGAAAATACATTGATTTATGAATTAGTACATATGACATTAATTGTTAGGTATTTTAATATTTATGTTTTACTCTTTGTTGATATAATGTGAATTATGGTAATACCAGCGAGTAATCCATACTCGGTGATGCACGGTTGTTTCCGTGCACAGTTAGTAGAAGTCAAGTGTCCCGCTCGAGATCCGAACATTCCGACTCAACACGAATTTGGTGATGTATATTTTTCTTTTGGGTAAAGGTGGCATGTACATAGGTGTTGTTTAGTCACTTGAATATGTATATTACTTTAGGTAGTGAAGGTTGAATTATAAGATTTAGATGGTTAAATGAAATGGTAAGGAAAGTATATGATATTTTGATGCATGAACATTAAGTTGTTAAATGAATGAAGTTTTTAATCAATTTTGAATGATGCTATGATAGTTATTAAGTTAAAATTATGTTAATGATATAAATATTAGTTATATGAACGTGAAACATTGGTGCTGGTTGTTTTAGTTTGAATTTTGCAGGAGGTTTTAGGTAAAAATAAGCAGAAATGCTGCCGAAAATTTTATAAAAAAAAATTTGGATTACTCGAACAAGTCCCGTTCTACTTGTAATACGTGTTTGAACTTCAAGAGTTCAATATAAGGACTAAATTATTATATTATACTATAAAAGTTATATTAATTGTAAATTATTCGTAAGTTGTTTGATATGTTCGGTAATGCCTCATAACCTCATTCCGGCGACGGTTTGAGGTTAGGGGGTGTTACAGTTGTTGTATCAGAGCTATCAAGTTTAGCTGATTCTTGGGCTAAATTGGGCTCGGAAGTGAGTTTAGAAGTACATGCCACTGTCGAGTCAAAATTGAGTCTGGATTTTTGGATGCTAATATATTTATTTGATTTTGTTTTATATATAAAATGTCAGATGAAAGAATGGATAATGTTGAACAGGAAATGTATCTTTGGAAGTCGAAATTAGAAGAAATCTGAATCTGCTACACCTAGTGTGAATCAGTTAGATAATCAATCTCCTAACATAGGGAGAGAAAGAAATGCCTCACAAGCTGTTAAGAGATATAGGCGATGCATTACAAGTATATAGTAAGAACTATACCGCTACTACATATGTACCTACCATTGTCGAGATGGCCCAGATTAAAGAGTTACAAAATATGGTGCCACAGGAATTTGAGGATTAAAAGGAGATGATCCGTCCATTGCTGAAAATTGGATGGAAACAACAAAAGAGTTTTGCAACAATTAGATTGTCCCCACAGAGAGTCTGATATGTGCTGTATCATCATTCTATAAGGAGAAGCGTATCTCCGGTGGGAATCGTGGTTAGACATTTCTTTGGATGATCGTGTAACACAGGGACTTGTTTCAAAAGAATTTGGAAGAAGTATATTGAGGAATTGTACATCGAAGAGAAAAAGCAAGAGTTTTTAGTGTTGAAAACAGGGGAATATGTTAGTCTTCGGATTATGAGCGAGAGTTTTCTAGATTGAGCAAGTATGCTTTAGAATATGTTCCAACCGAGGTGTGATAGTTGTAAACGATTTCTCACGGGACTGCAAGATGAAATCAAGATTCAATTGGTAAGTCTCTGAATTCGAACTTGTTGATCTGGTCGAGCGAGCAAAAATGATAGAACAAATCTTTGGGCACGGATAAAAATCGAAATTGGTAAATCAGTTTGGAAACATATGGAACTACTAGTTCTAATCCATTACCAAGAGATTCAAAGAGATCAAGAAGTGATTGGAGATCTAGTTTTAGTTCGACAGAGGTGGTAGGTAGAGCGATAAACAGGATGATGGTGACTACTAGCGATGTGAGAAGTCCATCTCGAAGTGTAGAAATTCCAGTGTGAGCCTTTGCGGAAAGAAACACAGAGAGAGAACGTTGGAAAGTAACTAGAGGTTGCTTGGATGTGGTTCTACAGACCATTTTATCGTAGATCGTCCAGAACAACGATAGTCTTTGCACTGTATCGTCACAAAGATCAATATCTCTTCTTTAGAGGCAGGGGTCGGAGTAGAGGTAGTTCGGCTTCGGAGGAGGTGCTTTGGTAGAAGGAGCAGTGATATTGCTACTCAGCAGTTTGAAGCCAGAGTACCAGCCAGAGCTTATGTGGTCAGAAAACGAGAAGAAGGTGATACTCATGATGTGGTGATAGGTATATTTTTACTGTATTCTGAACCTGTTTATGCTTTGATTGATCCCAAATCTTCACATTCCTATATTAATTCAAAATTAGTCAAATCAGGAAAACTAAAATCTGACATGTCTAAAGTATTTATAGAGGTGTCAAGTCCGCTAGGCCAAACAGTGTTAGTGAATCAGGTTTGTCCGAGATGCTCGTTAATTATACAGAATAAAACTTTTCCTATTGACTTGTTGGTTATGCCATTTGGGGATTTTGATATAATATTGGGAATGGATTGGCTATCCGAATATGGAGTAATTTTGGACTGTTATAAAAAGAAATTTAGTATTCAAACAGACAGTGGGGATCGAATTGAAGTAGACGATATTCGTACTAGTGGGCTGGCACGTATCATTTCAGCAATGAAGGCTAGTAAATTACTTCAACAGGGTTGTTCGAAGATATTTAGCATATGTTATTAATTCGATTCGATTTGAAGCCGAGGTGTAGTAAAATCTGGACAGATTTGTGAGTTTCTGATGTATTTCCGAAGAATTACCAAGTTTCTGCCTAATAGAGAAGTTGAATTTGCTATAGAGGTTTATTAGATGCACTGCACCGATCTCTATACCTCCGTATCGAGATGTCACCTCTGAGTTGAAAGAATTGAAGATCTGATTGCAAGATTTGTTAGATCATGGCTTTATTCGACCGAGTATATCACCGTGGGAGCTCCTGGTATTATTTGTTAAAAGAAAAGATGGCTCTATGCAACTTTGTATTGATTAAAAGCAGTTGAACAAGGTGACAATTAAAAATAAGTACCCATTACCCGCATTGATGATTTATTTGATCGGTTGAGAGGAGCTTCGTGTTTTTCGAAAGATTGACTTAAGGTCGGGTTACTATCGATTAAAGGTAAAATAAAGTGATGTACCGAAGACAACTTTCTGTACGAGGTATGGCCATTATGAGTTTTTGGTAATGCCATTTGGGTTAACAAATGCCCCACCGCTTTATAGATCTCATGAATCGTATCTTTCACCGTATTTAGATCGGTTTGTGGTGGTTTTCATTGATGATATATTGGTTTATTCAAAGTCGAGTCGAACATGATCGGCATCGAGGATGTACTCTGAGACTTTACGAGAGAAACAGATATATGGAAAGCTCAGTAAATGCGAGTTCTGGTTATCAGAAGTGGTATTTCTGGGACATGTAGTATCTGCAGATGGAATCCGAGTTGATCCGAAAAAGATTTAAGCAATTGTTCAATGGAATGCACCGAGGAATGTATCTGAGGTACGTAGTTTTCTTGGTTTAGCTAGGTATTACAGAAGATTTGTAAATGGATTTTCAAAGATAGCTTTGCCGATGACCAAGTTGCTGCAGAAGAATGTTCCTTTTATTTGGGATGATCAGTGTCAGAAAAATTTTGAAACATTGAAGCAAATGTTAACCGAGGCACCAATTCTGACATTGCCAGAATCGGGTAAAGATTTTGTAGTGTATAGTGATGCTTCTTTGAGTGGGTTGGGTTGTGTATTGATGCAGGAAGGGAAGGTAATAGCCTATGCATCTCGTGAAACCACATGAAAGGAATTATCTGACTCATGATCTTGAGTTAGCAGCTGTGATTTTTGCATTGAAGATTTGGAGACATTATCTTTATGGTGAAAAATGATACATCTATGCTGATCATAAGAGTTTGAAGTATCTTCTTTCTTAGAAGGAATTGAATTTGAGACAAAGGTGTTGGACCGAGCTTCTGAAGGATTATGATTGTGTTATGGACTATCATCCAGGAAGAGCTAATGTTGTAGCTGATGCATTAAGCAGAAAAGCTGTAATTGAATTAAGAGCAATGTTTGCACGGCTTAGTATCAGTGATGATGGGAGTCTTTTGGCCGAATTGAGAGTAAAACCGGTAATGTTTGATCAGATTAGATCGGTTCAGTTAGAAGATGACAAATTATTGAAGAAAAGAGAGATGGTACAGAATGGCACAGCAAAAAATTTTAGTATTGATAATTGTGGATGCTTGAGGTTTCGAAATCGGATTTGTATTCCAAATACTTCTGAGCTTAAAAAGTTGATTCTACGGGAAGCTCATGATAGTTCATTTGCTATGCACCCCGGAGGCACGAAAATATATCAAGATTTAAGAGAATTATACTGGTGGCTAGGGATGAAAAGAGACATAGTAGAATTTGTAAGTAAATGTTTGACTTGTCAACGGTAAAGCGCGAACATCGAGTTCCCTCTTGGGTTGCTTCACCTATTAATATTCTGAATGGAAATGGGATCGCATCACGATGGATTTTATTACGGGATTACTTGTTGTCGTGAAGCAAAAAGAATGCTATTTGGGTAATAGTTGATAGACTTACCAAGTCAGCACATTTTATAGCAGTTAGGACTGATTGGTCATTGCAGAAGCTTGCAGACGTGTATATTCGAGAAATTGTTAGATTACATGGAATTCCAGTATCAATAATTTCATATCGAGATCCTCGGTTCACATCGAGATTTTGGAGACAGTTACATGAGTCGTTGGGTACTAGACTTAGTTTCATCTGACTTTTCATCCCCAAACCGACGGACGATCCGAGCGGGTAATCGGGTACTAGAAGATATGCTTCGAGCTTGTATTATTATTTTGAAGCAAGTTGGGAGCGATATTTGCCACTAGCTGAGTTTGTCTATAATAATAGTTTCCAATCTAGTATTCAGATGGCTCCATATGAAGCATTATATGGTCGAAAATGTAGATCACCAGGATGTTGGACGGAGTTGAATGAAAGGAAAGTAATTGGGCCGGAATTAATTCAAGAAACAGAAGAAACAGTCAAAAAGATCAAAGATAGATTAAAAGTAGCTTTTGACAGACAAAAGTCTTATGCTGATTTGAAACGTCGAGACATTGAGTATTCAGTTGGAGACAAAGTATTTCTTAAGGTTTCTCCTTGGAAAAAGGTTTTGAGATTTGGTCGGA
Source organism: Gossypium anomalum (assembly GCA_025698475.1). Lineage (NCBI taxonomy): Eukaryota > Viridiplantae > Streptophyta > Magnoliopsida > Malvales > Malvaceae > Gossypium > Gossypium anomalum. The sequence continues at coordinate 23,186,664 of CM046968.1, forward strand.
AAGGTAAATTGACCCCACGTTTTATTGGGCCGTACGAAATAGTGGAAAGAATTGGACCAGTTGCATATCGATTGGCTTTACCTTCTGAATTACAAAAGATTCATGATGTTTTTCATGTTTTGATGCTACGGAAATATAGATCGAGATCCTTCTCATATAATTTCTCTGAGAAGATATTGAAGTTCGACACGATCTATCATATGAAGAAGAGCCAGATTCAAAATTTAGCACGGAAGTGAAAGAATTAAGAAATAAAAAGGTTCCTTTGGTGAAAGTCCTATGGAGAAATCATAATGTTGAAGAAGCGACTTGGGAACCAGAGAAACTATGAGAGTACAATATCCTCACCTCTTCTCGAAGTAAATTTCAGGACGAAATTTGTTAAGGGGGGAGAAATGTAATGACTTCGAAATTCACGAGCACCAAAAAAGTGAGTTATAGGGCCTCAGTCTTAGTGAAATAAGTTCAAAATAATTATTAAAAATATTTATGAGCCTAGTGGTGTGTCTAATTAGGATTTAATTAGGTGAATTTAGCTTAATTTAGAGTAATTAGTAAAAAGGATTAAATTGAATAAAGGGTAAAAGTTTAATTATAAAGCAATAGAAAATAAAAAAGATTAAAATGGCAATTAAACCATTGACTACAAATGAGGCGGCAAATTGGTAAAATAAAATCAAAGATTTTATTTAGGTTTTATATATTAAATTATATATTATATATATATATTATAATGATTATTATTATAGTTTTATATTAAATTATTATAATTATTTAATTGATAATATATTATAAATAAATTAAATAGAAGACAATTGTATGGTAACAAAATATACATGTGTAAGAATTGTATTGGTACATTTGTAATTTAAATATTTAATTACTTATAATTTAAGTATAAAGATATTTTATAATTATTAATTGTTTTAATTAAATCATAGATTTTTATTTGATAAGCAAATTAGATAATGACATTTGTGATAATATAAATATGTACACTTGTTATATAATTATTAATTTACTTAATATTAAAGTAAAAGATATTTTAATATATGATATTAATATTATATTATGTTAATAAAAATAATAAAGCATAAAAGAATTAAAGAAACAAAGAAACAAAACAAAAGAAACAGAATTGAAAACAGGAAGCGGGGGAGAAAAGAGAAAGAAAAAGGAAAGAAAATAAAAGAGAAAACTAAGGATTTGAAGCTTGGAGTTAATTTGGTAAGTCAATTAAGTCCTTTTTAGTTAATTTTGATGTTTTAGAAGCTTTACAACAAGATTTTGATGAAATTAAGTTGATAGTTCAAGAGTTCATATGTTTCCAAATATGGTTCATGTTGGACAAATTATGGAATTAGGGATTTAATTGAATGAATTCTAAGTTAGAATTGATTAAGGGATTAAACTGTAAACTAGGCTATAAGTTTTATGTTGTAGGGACTAAATTGAAGAAATTTCGAAATTAGAGAAATATGCTGGAAATTTTATAGTTAGATATAAGTTTAGACAAAATTTGAATAGAAAAAGAGAGTGAATTGGATTAAGAAAATAATTAAGATTAGTTAGGATTAAATTGGGAATAAGGTAGGAATTGTTTAGAAATTTAATTATTTATTATAATTAATGTTGTAAATAATAATGTAAATTACTATTATTTTTGTAGCCAACAAAGAACACAAGCATCGACATCGAAAGGAAAGGAGAAAGTCATCGAGGACTAAAGCGGGAGAATTACGGTGTGTATTACTATAATTCGAATTTTAATTATTATTGATTGCTGAATTTTTAATTGTTATGTATGGTAAGTAAGACTTGAGGTAAGTATGTGAAATTGATATGAATATTGAGTGAAAATGAAAGTGATGCAAATTGAATCAAATTGAATTGAATAAGTGAATTATGGAATATGTGATTATTTGAAAAGTGTATTGATTGAAAAATGAATGGTGATTTGAATTGTGAATTGAAAGTGATATAGAATTGAGAAAGTGAATTGAATACCCTATTAACTAGTCGGGATTTGAGTCGGATATAGTTGGCATGCCATAGGATTGGAAGTGTTCGGGGATACTTCGACCTCAGTCGATGAGACAACTGGGTGTCACTATATTTCTTTGGATAGATTCGATGAGTCTTTGGGTACCAACTTTACTTCAGCTAGGCCGATGAGACATCGGGTGTCAACTATTACTTGAACTATCCGATGAGGCACTGGGTGCCATATTGGTGTGTTTTGGTTGGATCCGTGTATCATGAAAGTCCGGAGTTACGTTAATAGGGTGAAAAATTGAAATGTGAATTTGAGGCATTGAAATGAGAAAAGAAATTGAATTACGAATTGAAATTGGAATTGTGATAGTAAGAGAAAGTATGAAATGTATGTTCATAAGTGATATAAATTTAAGTTTGAGAAAATACATTGATTTATGAATTAGTACATATGACATTAATTGTTAGGTATTTTAATATTTATGTTTTTACTATTGTTGATATAATTTGAATTATGGTAATACCACTCGAGTATATCCATACTCAGTGTGCAGTTGTTTCCATGTGAGTTAGTAGAAGTCAAGTATCCAGCTCGACATCCGAACATTCCCGACTCCAACACAAATTTGGTGATGTATATTTTTCTTTTGGGTAAAGGTGGCATGTACATAGGTGTTGTTTAGTCACTTGAATATGTATATTACTTTGGGTAGTGAATGTTGAATTATAAGATTTAGATGGTTAAATGAAATGGTAAGGAAAGTATATGATATTTTGATACATGAACATTAAGTTGTTAAATGAATGAAGTTTTTAATCAATTTTGAATGATACTATGATAGTTATTAAGTTAACATTATGTAATGATATAAATGTTAGTTATAAGAACGTGAAACATTGGTGCTGGTTGTTTTAGTTTGAATTTTGCAGGAGGTTTTAGGTAAAAATAAGCAGAAATGCTGCCGAAATTTTTATAAAAAAAAATTTGGAATACTCGAACAAGTCCCGTTCTACTTTTAATACGTGTTTGAACTTCGAGAGTTCAATATAGGGACTAAATTATTATATTATACTATAAAGGTTATATTAATTGTAAATTATTCCTAAGTTGTCTGATATGTTCGGTAATGCCTCATAACCTCATTCCGGCGACAGTTTGGGGTTAGGGGGTGTTACAATCTTTGTTCCATAATTTGTCAATTATGACTCATGCTCAACGTGTGTTCTTTAGTTGCGATAATCATGTCAAGTGTGACTATGCTCTTGATTGGATCATGGTAATACGGTGATGCTAGTATTTGGATTTCTCTAATTTTTGTGTCAGGATTTGACTTCGGCAAAGGCATAAGTGGTGAAATTTAAAAATTCAATTGGTATGATGGATCTCTATTCTCAAGTGAATTAATCAAAGCTAATGTATTCAATTGAGATATATTGGTTATTTGAAGTGAAATGGTCTTTGATTAGCATGAGGAGTGAATTCCGAATGTTTTTATGATAAAACTTTTGTCTTATGAAAGTCGAATGACTTATTCCATGTTAGCAAAACTTGGATAGATGATAATATTATTAACTGAAGCATTTGAACTGGTCTGGTCTGCATTTGGGCAGAGACTTCTTAATTTTCAGTGAAGCACTTTTGTATGAATTGTGATGTGTTTTAAGATAATAAGATAATGTGATAGCGAGCATTCGATACCACAGAAAGATTTGAGTTGTTATCGGGGTTAGAGCCGAGCATCATGTTTTACCGAAACTATCTTCTCTAAGGCTGATATTAGAATAGAAATGAGAAAGGATTATTCTCGAGGCCATATCAAAATTTTTTCCACCTGGAAAGTGGAAAAATGTGATGTAGTTTATTGCTAGATGTTTGACGAGATCTGAATTATGCCGGGATATACTGAATCCCCGCTCATCAGATTAATGAAATTTCGTGTCTATATGATTGTTGGATTTCTTGGAATACTAGTCTCCACTAATTAGATTGAGATTCAGGTTATATATATTGTGATTTCTTGGGAAAGCTAAAGGAGGCTTTGAAATTTAAAGGCAACTGAGAGTCGATTTGGTAATCAATCGGACTGTGTGAAATTATAGAGTGTAAGGCCAAGATGAACTGGCTAGTTTCATTTTTCGAATTTGAAAAGATTCAAGTATGTGTGTATATGTGACATGATGGCATAGATCGGACCATTGTGTATACGAACTCTCAGATGGAGGTTGAAATTCAGCCAAGGTGGAGTATAGCAAATAAATCACTTATGACACTGATATGAGAAAGTAAAGAGATAAGTATTAGAGGCATAGTTGAGTGAAAGTTCTTTAGTAATGATTATGAGAAGAGAAGTTTTTGTGAATACCAAAACCACTTTTCTAGTAAGATTTTCGGGGACAAAAATCCTTAAAGGTGGAGAATTGTAATAGTCCGATTTTGGGCTTAGTCGGAACAATGGTTTTGAGGCCATAAATTAAAGTCAAGAAATTGTTTTAATATTATTTTGGGTATTATAACATGATTATATAAGTGCATGAAAAACTTGGTGAATTAATTTTAGCGTTTTTGAGCTTCATTTTGAAAAAGGACTAAATCGCATTAAGGGCAAAAGTTTTATTTTGTTAGCCAAATGTGTTAAATTGCTAAAGAACCATAATTAGGGTTGTTTAAAGTGAAAAGAGACCCTAAAAAGGTGCTTGGCTGGCCATAGGGACAATATTTGACAAAATTGTAAAAGTTAGGTGAGTTAGTGACCTATTTTGACTAGAATAAAAATAAAATAAACAAAAAAAGATATCATCTTTTTCCTATCTTCTTCTCCACCAAAATTTCAGCTTTTCTAAGGGTTTTGGAAGCTTGAAAATTTCAGCAACTTGTCACCTTTGAAAGTAAGTGAATTTCATAGTCATTCTTGATAATTTTTGTATTTTTGGGACCCTTGTTGCATGAGCTAACTAATAGGGGAGCTAGTTTACAAAATGATTGAGAGTCTAGGGTTTTGCCATGTGAATACTCAATTTTTTTCTGAATTTTTATGGAAGAAAATGAGTCATGGTTGTGTAATAAACAACTTTTGTGAAAGGAGTTTGCTTGAAAACACCTAAAAATGGCTATTTTGTAAAGTTTGTAAAATAAGTTGTAAATGTGTGAAATAATTGAAATTGTGAGTTGGTATAGTTATAAAAAGAATTCAGCTAGGCTTGGTAAAGGAGGAAATTCGATAAAAATTAATTTACGAGTCTAAGGGCAAAATCATAATTTTTGTAAATTTGAAGGGCAAAATGGTCATTTTGCTGAATTGTGAATTATAGAATGTTTTAATTAATGTAATGACTAAATGAGTGAATTTCATCATGTTAGATCAAGAAAAATCAAGATTTGGGCTTAAATCGGAAAGTAGGAGGATGTGAACTAAAATGGAATAATTAGCCGAAATTGCATCTGAGGTAAGTCAGTGTGACTAAATAAGGATGTTATCCATGTTATTGTTAATATACTTGAAATCTATCTTGCTTTCGTTATATTGAATTATACGTTGATGATATTGACTATGATGAAAGTGATGCCAAACATTAACAATATTCATGTGATGGTATAACACATTAAAAGTTTGATGGAATATGATATCCCATAGAAACGAGTAAGTTGTACGTAAATAATGCAACTTAGTCGTATTTATGCATTGAATATTTGATTATGTATATAATTCTTGAATGTATCTATGAGTAATATATGGTGAGATTTAATGCGGTAAAAGCTCCCGGTTGAACCTTAGGAATAGATCGGATATCCTTGCCATGAAATTTGGGTGATATGGATGTGTGCTAGTGTAAGACATGTCTGGGACATGGCATCGGCATTAAGACGAGGGCTACTGTAAGATATGTCTGGGACATGAATCGGCCTCGAGATATCCAAGCTAGTGTAAGACCTGTCTGGGACATGGCATCGACCTCGATATATGAAAGTCAGTGTAAGACCTGTTTGGGATATGGCATCGACTTAGATATATGAGCCAGTGTAAGACCATGTTTGGAACATGGCATCGGCATCGTACCCTTATGTTTGAGGATTAGTGATTATCCTATGGTATTCCAAATGGTTCAATGGGAAATTTAAGGTTTAAGTCAAAATGATAGAGTTTCTGGCTATGTTGTGAGTGGTGCAGATACTTACATGAAATTGATGAAATGTGAATTCAATTCATGTTGTATGATTAGTAAGGAATGAATATGAGCATGTTGAGTAACATAGGTATGTATGCCAAGCTCATAAGAAATGATTTCGGTTCATGATGCACATTTAATGAAGATGTAAATAGGTAATTCATGCCTATGAGAATGATTTTGTGATGACCTTGTGATTGTAGGTCTATACTTATGATGTATAAATATGTATCTTTACCAATATGGTGAAAATAAATTAATAAGGTGTGATAAACTTAGTATCATTAATTTACACTAAAGCAGTTTTGGATAGCAACCGTAGTCCGACTTTTAAAATCCACCAAAAATTGTGGAAATTGAGTTAGTCACTAAATAAAATATTAAATTAAATATTAATGAGTCTAGTTTCACATAGATGAAACGATGTAAGAAAAAGAGTTTCATATTATGAAATATTTAAATTGTTGTGAGACAAAGTCAGAATAATTTCTAAATCACCCATTCTGATTTAACAAAATCACTGAAAATTGTAAAAACATATTTATGGGTTATAATTTATATTCATAGAATTATAAATGAGTCTATTTTCATGATAAATAGATGGAAACATCATCTGAGTCTCGTATTATGAGATAATTATTTTTTAGTGAAGAAGGGTCGGAAGTGTCGGACAGCGTAAAATGGGTAAATTTAAAAAATAAACTCTACTTATTGGCTAGACCAAAAATTCTAAAAATTTTATGGTAAGAATATATGTGAGTCTTGTTTTAGGGAAAATTAGCATATCTTAATTTGGAGTTTCGTAGCCCTAAATATAAATAATTTGGTAACTATGACTCGAGAAAACAACATGACCAGAATATAAGTAAAAAGGTAATTATGGTTGTATTACCTTGGGAAGCATGTTGGCATATTGCTTATTATTTTCATATGGACTTACTAAGCTTTAAGCTTACTCCCCCTTCTCCATTTCTTTAGTATTGTTAGGTCAGCTCGGGGTTGGAGATCGTCGGAGGCAGCATCACACTATCAGGTCATTACCTTTGTAATAATGAAGCATATATTAGAAATTTCAATTGAGTGGCATGTATAAGGATCTAGTTTTATGACATGTGTAACTACGCTTTGGCCAAATGTATTGGCTTATATTGAGTTATATTTATATGGCCATGAGATGTGGCTCATATTGATTATGGCTTGTAAACCTAGCTATTTATGTCATGTCTAATGTTTATGATATGATTATGTTTGTTTGCCATGCATGGTTGGTAATATGACATGTGTGTTGGATGTATGCTCTATGACCAATCGAGGTGGTCATAGCTATGTAGTAATTGCATGTTATAAAAACAATTTGATAATGGTTGAACATGAGTGCTTGATGGATAGTTGGTAACCAAAGTGTAATGGTAAAAGTGGTCATCAAAATGACAAGTCTTTTGAATGTGAATTAAGGAATCTAGACTTGGTATTGCATGAGTAGATGCATTGCTTATAATAGGACATGTTAATGTTATAAATATATCTTAATAAAGAGTGTTTAATCACTAAAATGATGCCAGGATTTGCGGTTTAAATATGTGTAAGGTTGTAAGGGTTTATGGGTAACATGAAGGATTGGAAAATAGCCTAAGTGTTGACTATACGGGCCGAGACACGGTCGTTTGTCTCAGCAGTGTGGAGGACACGGCCTAGCACACGGGCATGTGGTCTGGCCATGTAATTCAATTTGTTTTGCTGACGTCATAAACAGAGAGTTACACAGCTTGAGGACACAAGCGTGCTGAAGACACACGGGCGTGTCCTTGTGTCTACACGGGCGTGTGACCCTGATTCCTGAAAATTTTTCTAAGTTTTTCCAAAACTTTCCAAAGTTCTTAGTTTAGTCCCAAATCTCCTTTAATGCATGTTTAGAGCCTCGGTAGGTCGTGTAAGGGACATTATGCATGTGTATGAAAAGTTTTGATACGAATGAAATTTTATGACCCGATTTTATAAAATGTGGTACGTTTAAGTCCGATAATGCCTCATACCCTGTCTTGGCATTGGATACGGGTAAGGGGTGTTACAGGCATAATATCAGGCTTAAGTAAAATTTGATATTGTTCCTTAGTCTCCACTGCATTGAAAAGGAACTGTTTTTGAAAAACAAATCGATAAGGCAACAAAGTTTCCAAAATGACTTGAAAAATGATTTTTTCGCTGCATTAGTTCAACATTGAGTATTTTTTAAAGAAGAGTGACAAGCAATCGATCTTTCTAAAATAACACTATCAACAAAAAAATGAATCCTAAGTATACACGACTTAATGAATGAATGCTTTTAAGCTAACTCAAAGTATAACTACGATTTTCTCTAAAATGAGTTTATTTAAGGTTTTCAAAAGCAACGTAAGTTAGCTTGGCCATTTCGGTGGCTAATGTAGCCTTCTCAATCTAACCATAACGTCTAGGCCCTGTTTGAGACGTTACATAAGCAAACTACCTTGTGTCTTTTCGAGATTAGTTTTGCAAGTTGACCAATTTATTCTCCAGTCTTTGAATCAATGCTTGTTGATTTTTAAGTGATGCTTCAGTGTTTTAAAAACACGTTTCTGACACTGAGATAAACTTCATCAACATCTCTTCAAGGTTCAGCTTTTTCTCTTGCTGGTAAGGTTGTTGAAAGCCCGTAGGGGGTTGTGTTCTTTGATTTTCTTGACCACCCCAAAAGAAATTGGGATGGTTCCTCCAACCTACATTATAGTTATTACTATGAGGGTTATTTTGAGGCCTAAAATTATTACCCATATAATTGATTTGTTCATTCTTTTTGCTAGGAGCAAAGGGTAAACATTCTGGATTACTCATTCCTCCTCCATTAGTATCGCATTGCATCACCGGATGTACCTACGTGGAAACATATAAACCACCAATTTTCTTATTCAAAAGTTCTACCTGATTTGATAACATGGTGATTGCATTTAAGTTGAAAACACTAGTTGCTTTCATTAGCTTTGTCCTCATGACTTGCCACTGATAATTACTCAGTGTCATCTCTTCTATAAACTTATAAGCAACTTCAGGTGTTTTATTATTTAGAGTTCCACCGGCTGCTGTGTTGATTAATTGCCTAGTTGAGGGATTCAAACCAGTGTAGAAGGTTTGAACTTGTAACCATAAGGGTAACCCATGGTGAGGGCATCTTCTCCATAAATCCTTGTACCTCTCCCATGCATCATATAAAGTCTCTAAATCGATCTACACAAAGGAGGAGACATCATTTCTCAACTTGGCTATCTTAGCCAGTGGGAAGTACTTCAAGAGGAACTTTTTTGTCATTTGGGCCCATGTAGTGATGCAACCTCGTGGTAGAGAGTTTAACCACTATTTTGTTTTGTTCCTCAACTAGAAAGGGAATAAACGTAAGCGAATGGCATCATCAGTAGCACCATTAATTTTGAAAGTATCGCAGATTTCCAAGAAATTGGCCAAATGAGTATCTAGATCTTCATTTTACAAACCATCAAACTAAACAAATTGTTGTATCATTTGAATTGTATTTGGCTTTAGTTCGAAATTATTTGCAGCAATTGTGGGTCTAACAATACTCGATTCATCCCTAGTTAGAGTGGGCTTGGCATAATCGTGCATAGTACAAGGAACAAGTTATGGATCTACAACAACTGTAGTAGGTAGCTGATTATTCTGGTTATCACCTATCTCCTCAGTAAAAACAATGTCCTCTTGTTCATCTACTAAATTTTCTCAACTCTGCCTTGCTTCTCTACGATTTCTATGAGGTGTACTTTTAATTTCACTTTCAAACAGTAATGGTCCCGACGGGTTTCTTCTAGTCATAAACTAAAGGAACCTGCCAAAAGCAAATAAAAGAAAAATTAGAATGTAAAACTTAAACTAAAAACAAAATAAAATAAAGTAAAACAAAAATGGCTAAATTAATAAAAAAATAAAGTGTTCCTAATATTTTAGTCCCCGACAATGACGCCAAAAACTTGATGGTCACTAAACTAACTATAAATACGACAAAGGCAAGTGCACCTATCGAACAATAGTATAGCTATGGTGAGTAGAGAATATCACATCCATGAGGACTAAAAGTATTAGTAGTTACTGTTTTCCTATTATTTAGCCGACAATTTGGAATGATGTGTTTTAATCTAAATTTACTAAACTAATTTAACTAAGAGCACAACAGAGAATGAATCAAGGAAATAATTGAATATTAACCAAAGAGATAGACAATACCCAGGAAAGAATCCACCTAGACTTCACCTCTTATTATGAATCTGAATTAAATGATTTATTCACTTATGTCTTGATGTGTAGAAATCCCTAAATTATGTTAATATCTCTTTCGAGAGTAAAAACAACTGACTTTAGGTTGATTAATTGAAATCTCTTTCTAATTAAAACCCCTATCGTCGCATTAACTCGATCTATGGATTCCCCTATTAGATTTGACTCTAATCCGGTAGATGTATGTCGTCCTATTTCTAAGATTGCATGCAACTTCACTCGATTATGCTAGATCTACTTTTAAACAGGGACTTTTTCTCCAGTGAATTAACCACATTAAACATGAATTAATATTCTGAAAATATTAAAACAATAAATAAGCATAGATAATTGAGAACAAGAATAAAGTATTTATATAAAAACAAATATTAAATAAAAGGATTCATCATAGGTTTCATCCTCCCTAGGTATGTAGGGAATTTAGTTCATAATCATGAATGAAAACATCTCAAAGTTAGAATAACCACAAGACGTAAAGAAACTCAATAAAACTTCAATAGAAATCAAAGGGAGATCTTCGATCTTGATGGAGATCTACTTTCGAGATGATTCCAATGGTGTTTTTCGAGTGTTTTCATCGATCTTCTCTGGTTGCCCCATTATGTCTTCTTCTAAATGGGTATTTATAGACTTTAGAATGCTCAGAAAGCCTAAAAATTGGGTTTTTTCTCTTGTTTGGGAAGCAAGGTGTGAAATTGGCATAGGCTGGCACATGGGCGTGTGTCTAGCCCGTGTGGCTCACACAGGCGTATGTCCAGCCCGTGTGGAAATGCTTAAGCCGTGTGGCTTCTGAAAACACCTCTATTTGTCTGATTTTAGCTCATTTTTCACTTCTTTCACTCCCAAATGTTCTCCTAAGTATAGAAACATGAATTTAAAGGATTAGGAGCATCAAATTCACTAATTTACATAATTAATCATCCAAAAACACATCAAGCATGGGATTAAAATATGTTACTTTTATAGCTTATCAACCAGCCGCATCAAAAGTTGAAAGAGTCTGTGTCGAATCCAAACCTATAGAAACAACAAAGACTATAGAAGAGAAAACCAATTGTAGTCGAGGAATGTTGTTGTGTGAATTCAGTCACGACGATACACCGATCATCTGCATCCATAGACGCAACCGAAATTCCCTTAGGCTGGGACTTGCCTAAGGTAAGACCCAAGTTATTGCTAACTTCTTGCACAAGGGTCAAAGTAGAAACATGTGAAAGATGTGAACTATGCACACTAGAACCCCCACCCAAACTCAATCCCTATTCCTCTAGTGCAGGACGCAACCAAACATTAGGTTAGGGTTGTCGACGACATGGTTGTGCATGCAAAGAAATATCCCAACCCAAAGGAACATCTTTAGTGCCAATAGTCAGTCGAACAGGGCAAAAGCTTTCACTGTGTCCCAATTTCCTACATAGGGAAAAAAAAAAAGGGCAACCATTCATACTGAAATTGTACATAGACCCTTTGTTGAGAAGACAAAACAAGACTTTTCTTTCGCCTCAGAGGAAGTCGGACACCCAACTTCACACGAACCTGCAAGGAATGATGAGATCTAGAAGTAAAATTGGTAGAATCAAATGCTAAAAAAGTCCCACAGTTATTCCCAAATTGCCTAGCCAAATCTTCAGAATAGTAGCCAAGAGGGACATGATGAACCTACACCCAAAAATCAACTGCAACACCCCTAACCCATATTCGTCACCAGAATAGGGTTACAGAGTATTATCGATAATATGTAACTTAAATCATTCATTTTCAAACATTTCATTAATCATAGTATAATTCATCCAAACCCATGCATATCATCCTTTATTCGAGCCATCGAGGCCTTAAAAACACTTTAGAAATGATTCGAGACTAAGATGAAACATTTAGAACATAGAAAAAGATAGAACTTTTCACACTGCAGAGGTCGCATGGCCGTGTGGACATTTGAAGTAGGGACACACAGTCGTGTCCCAGCCCATTCCGTGCCCGTGTAACTCTCTGACTTGGGTCATACGGCCAAGCCATTCGCCCGTGTACCAATCTGTGTAACTCTCGAAATGGACTCACACACCCGTGTGCTAGGCTGTGTAACTACCTGACTTGCAACCCTTTGCAACCTACAGGGGACACACGACCGTGTCTTTGGCCGTGTGGATAAGAAAATGGATAAAATCAAGCCATTTCTTTCACCCTTCACAAGCATAAACTTAGTGTAACGCCCCCATGCCCGAAACCGTCACCGGAGTCAAGCTTGAGGTGTTACTAAACTTATCTTACCTTTTAAACAACTCTAAACCACTTATTTTAATTTTTGGAATAAACTATTTTTTTGCGTCATGGTTGCTTAAAAGTTCATTTCTCGAGTTTCAAAAGTCAAAATTAAGATCTGTAAATTTTTCCTGAAACTAGACTCATATATCTATCTACTAATTTTTTTCTAGAATTTTTTATTTATCCAATTAGTACATTTTATTAGTTAAAGTTACCCTTGTTTCAGAATTCGACTGCACTGGCCTCTACTTACTATGAACCATTTTTCTCTCTGTACCAAAATCATATGACTATACCGTTTATTTCTATTAAAACTAGATTCAATAAGGATTCTAACCGTATAAATTAAACCACCTAATTATTTTTTTAAAATTTATGGTGAATTTCTAAAGTTGAAATAGGGAATCCAAAAATCGCTCTGGCCCTATTTCACTAAAACTTAGATATCTTATAAAATACAAAACCTTTACCTGTTTTGCTTATTCCATATGAAAATAGACACAATGAGTTTTAATTTCATATATTATTCACCATCAAAACATGTCTATAAGATTTTTAGTGATTTTTCAAAGTCATGTTATTTCTGATACTTGAATCCGTTTTTAAGTACTTTCACATTTTTCATAGTTTTCATGTGATAGTTACTACTTATTCATACATACTATTAAACATGTATATCATCAGCCCTTCTATTAGTTAATCACTAGCAAGTATTTACACATCATTCATTGATCATATCATATCAAAAGAAACCAAGTTCCTATACATGCCATACACAAAACGCGAACGTCTAACTATACCAATGTGATTCCTTCGATAGCGTGATCGGGTCTCAGACGCTTCCTTCGATCCCCGAGTGGCTTGATAAAAACTATAAGAAAAAGAAAATAAAGAGAGTAAGCACTAGGCTTAGTAAGCTTACAAGTAAATAAATTACAACATTCAACATAATGAATAATTATACATAATGTCACCTAGCCTTATAAACTTCCTTTACTTCTCATTTTCTACCTTCTTCTTTACTCACTTACCTTCTTTCTTACCTGACCTTTCACTATTCATAGATATAATCTACCTTCCCTTTTGCTGATAATTCACTGTAATTTAATGTGTACAATGACCCATTGAACCACTCGGAATACTAAGGATACTGGGGCCATTCCTGTCTATCAATATCCTGCCAATGCCATGTCTTCGACATGGACTTTCATGAATTATTCCTGTCTCCAATGCCATATATATATCTAATAAGGGCTTACATGGCTCATTCCTGTCTCCAAAGCCATATATCTGATATGGACTTACATGGCTCATTTCTGTCCTGTCCTGTCTTGTCCTGTCAACCCCAATATCCTAACATTCCTAAGGTTCAAACGGGGCATCCTAATGCTTTTTCTCTGTCACTTCGCCTTTAATTTGACTTTAAATATTCTAATAAAATAAGTATATAAATGCTGGAAATTGACAATAATAATGTAAAATAAAAGAATATTGCATTTATTTCTTCAGTAAACTTACCTCGTATGCAAAAATAGTATGCTTTTACCAATTCGTCCACAACTTGGTATTTTCCCCATTTTAGCCCGAATTTCAGTTTTCCTTGCTCTATCATTTAAAATATAGTCTAATTAGGACTCACATTATTCAAATTGACCCAAAATCATATTTTGGCAAAATTACAGTTTTGCTCCTAAACTTTCGCATATTTACACTTTTGCCCCAAAGCTCGTAAATTAAACTTCAGCCTATTTTCTTATGTTTTATGACATGCTGGTCATTTTTCCTTCTATGGCAGCATCAAATTCATACTCTAACATGCACTTATGACTATTAGGTATTTTTACTGGATTAAGTCCTTTTACTCATTTTTGCTTAAAACCGAGTAGTACAAGTTGTCTAACATAATTTAAAACCTCATATTCTATCATAAAACACCAAAATACACAAATTTCACCTATGGGTATTTTTCCAAATATGAACCCTAGGTTGAATTATTGCTAGCATAAGCTTAATCGAGCTACCGGGACTTCAAAAACGTAAAAATCATTAAAAACGAGGCTAGAACGGACTTACAATCGAGCTTGGAAGCATGAAAAACCCTAGCCATGGTTTCTCCTTGCTATATTCGGCCATGGGGTTGAAGATGAGCAAAATTGGCTTTTAATTTTGTATTTTAATTCATTTTACCCCTAAATGACCAAAATGCCCTTAGTACTAAACTTTTCAAAAATTCCATCCATGTCCAATTTTTGTCCATAGACTTAGAAATTGGTAAAATTACTCTTTAAGGACCTCTAATTAATAATCTAATTCAATTTTATGCAAAATACTTCTAGAACACAAGTTTTGCAATTTATTCAATTTAGTCCCTAATTTCAAATTAAGCACTTTATGCATAGAATTTCTTCACGAACTTTTCACACAATCATGCAAACATATCATAGACCTCAAAATAATAATAAAATAAATTTTTCTACCTCAGATTTTTGGTTTCGTAACCACTGTTCCGTTTAGGCCCTATTTCGGGATGTTACACTTAGGCACTTTTGCATACATGATAAAGACTTCTAACATGCTCAAGACCTACATAAAAAGATCAATACAACCAATATGCCATATAGGCACCTCAAACACATTCATAAAACATGCCTAAACATGATCACACTTAACTATTCATCAACTAGTTTATCTTCATACCATATCATTTCCTAATTAACCACAAATCAAACATACCAAATTGGTCATTCAAAACATACTTTTACTTGGCGATATCCATACCAATCCACAAAGCATCAAAGTGCCAAAAGCACACAAACCAATATAGCATATTTATAAACCAAACATATTAACTTAATTCATCAACAAACCAAAACAATCCATAAGTGTTTACTTTCATAACATTTTATTTGTATCGAAAGATATCTATTCACATACTTAAACAAATACAATTGAGCTAATCCCTGACTTTCGTCTTCTCTCGGTTTGTAACCGGTTGAGATATATCTTGATCGAAATAAATAAGTATTTTCAATTAAATGTTTCAATAAATATCAATTATTCAATTTGATCCACAAAACACATTTTTTACATAATTATAATTTTGCCCTTAACATTTTAACTTCTTTACAATTTAGTTTTTAAGTTCGTAAAACGAAATTCATGCAATTTCATCCCTACCCAAGCTAGCCAAATTTCATATATGTCAATATCAACTCATACAATTCATTATTTCACAATTTTCACCATGTACTTTATAATTTTACAAATAAATCCCTATTTCACAATTTCAACAAAATTCACTTTACAAAAGTTGTTTATCTATCAACAAAGATTCATTTCCTTCCATCAAATATCAAAAACCTCATGAATATATTCATGGTAAAACCCTAACCTATTAACAATTTTGCAAGTTAGTCCCTAGGCTAGCTAGATTAAGCTAGAACAACTTCAAAAACATAAAAACCATTAAAAAGAGGACAAAATCACACTTACATGCAAAGATTTTATGCAGCCGAATAAAAGAACCCTAAACAAGCTTTTCTATTTTCAATTTTCAATGAAAAACATATTTGAAGAAGATGAGAAACTTTTGTTTTAATTAAATTAACCTTAATTTACCTCTTTACATTTTTAACCTTTAAATATGCTTAATTACATGATGTCCACTATCAATAATGTTGGTCTATTTACCATTTAAGTATTCCCACTTGAAGGTTCTATAGCTATTTAATACATTTATCTATTAGAACTCTACTTTTGCACCTTTTACGATTTAGTTCTTTGTACTAATTAAACATGCAAACGATAAAAATTTTTAACAAAATTTTTATAAGACCTTGCTAATATTCTGTAGACTCTAAAATAGTAATAAAATAAATATTTTCACATCGGATTGTGGTCCCAAAACCACTATTCCGATTTCACTGAAAAATGGGTCGTTACATCAACGAAACACAAGGGCACTTGAAGAGGGTCCTCCCCTGGCAATAGACAATCGAAAACAAGCAAATGGTTGTTAAAAGTCTAGGACTACCCTGGAGAACCCAAGCAATGTTCACTTCCATATAAAAATGAAATATAAACCATTTTTTGCCCAAATCGGAAATTGTAATACCCCCAAGTGGGTGCCATAGGTTTGCCATTGTCATTAGCATTGCTTCGAAACGGATTACACTGGCCGTGAGGAAACAACCAACGTGACAAAACTCAAACCCAGACCCACCATCAAAACCCCTAGGGACCACTGGCCATGCTTCATCTTCATCATCACGAAGGGACAAGCCTGCAATATCATCTTCCATTGACAAACCTAGCGAAAACAAACCACTGTTACTGCACAAAAATGAAAAAAACTGATCTAAAAACAAACAAACCCAATAAAAGACAAAGAAAACGAAAATCACGTGCCAAAAGGTAGACAACGACTTAACTATATTATATTAAAAATTAAATGTCGTAAAAATGCTTTAATTCTGATTTGAATTTTTTTATTATAATATTTAAAATTTTAAATAAGATAATATATTTTATTTATATTCAATCATTTGAATAATATATAGTACTTTAAACTAATTATAGTGATTGAAAACATATTATTTTAAAAAATTAATTAAAAATTAAATGCATAAATTAAAATATAATACATGTGACATCAGATGTTAGTTATAATGAAAGAGTCTTAACTTTTTAATGTAGAATACAAAGTCATATATCTTACCATTAGGCACATACCGACCTACCATACTCCGCAATCTCGACACTGCATTTGGGTTGGTCTTGTATTATATTAATTTAGCTTGAGAAAAATATTAAGGTTATGTATGATATTAACTTACTTTATTTTTACTCGAATATGATATAAATTGAATTATGGATATCAAATTGTATTTAAGTTTATTCATGTTTGTAAATGATTAACCCAAATTCATTTTATGCATGCTCATTTTTTTAAAAAAATACAAAAAAAGTTTATGTTATTTTTAATGTAATATTTAATAATTTAATATGTATATTTTCATTTTATTAAATGTTAAATATAGAAAATTCAACATAATTTTATATTTATATACAATGTTATAAAATTTATAATAATATATAAAATTAAAATGATATAATTTTCTAGTACAATAATTTTTTCCAAATCTTTCCAAATTTCATGTAAGATTTTAGGCTTAGAGTAACCCAATCCTTAACAATTCTAAATTAGAGTTGAAATCATATATAGGTAACCTTGTTAATTGGGTAGAGCGAGTTGGTTTTTGGTGATGTTAACTTGTTAACTTGGATGAGGTGAATTTGAGGGTTTTTTTTTTTTGAGTAATTAGGAATTGTGTCAATTTTTAATTCGGATAATTTAGAATTAAAAATCATTCGATTGGATTTTGAATTAGTCATTATGATTGAGGTTTAACATGCATAAATCATTAATTTTTATGATTTAATTAATCCATATAGATTCTCGAAATTAGATCAAAATTGAGTGATGTATATCCTAGTCTATAAATACAAGAAACAACATCCAATGATGCAGTAAATATTTCCTTGATAATAACTATTTAAACTCACGTATCTTATCTAGGTTTGAGTTGGTTTTTGTACCATCGGATGCATTTTGGGTTTCTTGACTTTTGTTTTTCACAACCCTAATGTTACCTTACAACTTCTTTAGAAGATCCACATTCCTACATTTTTAACATCAAGAAGAAAACAAAATCATTAGATTAATGTACCATATGCTCTGCCATTGCTATCCACCATATCAGACTTCAACCTTCAACATCAATCCTCAATCTTGGCATTCAATTTGGGGTCAATAAGACAATTTTTTTTTTTTTTTTTTTGTAATTAAGATAAGGTGAATTATTTAGGAGGGGATCCTATACTATTAAAAAGGAATTAACATTTAATATTTAAAAATATGAATTATTTAGGAGGGGATCCCTATACTATTAAAAAGGAATTAACATTTAATATTTAAAAATATCATTTACTATTGAATAGAGTTAACATTTTTAAAGTTTTTCTATCATGTAAATGGAGTTTTTTTGTTAAGAAATGAATTATAATTGTAAAAATAATAAATTTTGAGACAGTTTTTTATATGGTTAATGTTAACTTTACTACAATTTAAATTTATTTGATTTTTTTTAATAATGTAAAAACTAAAGTAATTCATTTGATAATAGAAGAACTAATTTGATCCAAATCCTATAATATAAGAACCTCTTAAGTACTTCAACCATTTTACTAATGTAAAAAAATATTAAAACCAGATTAACCAATTTCCAAGACAAAACAACTGGGGAAGAACCCCAGAAAAATCAGGAAAAAAAACCTATCTTTATATTTAAAATTTCTTAGTTGTAGGCAATGAAACTCTAGAAGAAAAAGCCATGCACATTTGCTTACCGTAAAAGAATGTAATTGTATTGTTTTAGACCTTTCGCTTCCTTAAGAGAATAAAAGGAAAAACATTTCCTAATTTTTCAACTAGAAATAAAACAAAAAGAAAAAAGGCTTAATACATGATTTCACTCATGTATTGTACACAAATTCTCTTTCACATCTCAAGAATTTTTTTTATCATTTTGGTCCTTGTATTATCATTCCATCTATCCGTTACACATTTCTATTTTTTTTTTTAAATGTCAACTCTACCAACAAAACGATGTCATGTATCAAAAATCTCAAATCCTTAAAAATAAGAAAATCATAAAAATCCAAAAATATGAGAAAAATCTAAAAAGAATACTGAAAGTTATAAAAACCGGTATGATTTCCACTATTTTCATTTCTGAATTATTTAGTTACCTAAAATTATAGGGTAAAAGTTTGAAGGTTATAATATGCTTTAAGTCTTTATACATTTTGTATATTTGTATTTTAATCCTTACTTTTATTTTTAAAAATTTAGCCTTTGTACTTTTTCGAATTTAAAAATTCAAGTTCAATTTTTATTATTGTTAAAACTCTTCTATTAAATTTCTTATAGTGTCATTTTGTAAAAAAAGAAAAAAAAAAACTATATTCACTTGGTAATCATGTAAATAATAAAGATAATATTGAAAATATTTATTAGGATTTTTTCTTAAAAACATATGTTTGAACTTATCATGATAAAATAAATTTTTTTAGTGTTGCTAAAAAATTTTATGTCTAACATTTTGATTGAAAGAATTAACAATATTAACTATTATAAAGTAGATGAACACAATTGTATAAAAAATTAAAACATATAAATTAAATCTCAAGTTTCAACATAGAATATGAGTCAAATTTGAAAATTGATCATTGTCTTATAATATAAAAAAAAAAAAAAAAAGCAAGGTAAACTCAAAAGATTTAAGAAGCCATGTGTTAGCCTCTAAAACTCTTAAAGCATTTATATTATATAAAATCACATAATATTTTAATAAAAAAATTAACTTTACTAACTATTTAGATTCACATTATAAAAAATATAACAACTAAACTAAATTACATTAAATTAATGCATAAAATTTAAATCGTAAATTTTGGCAAAGACCAAAATTAAAATTTGACTACAAATCTATTATGACAAAAAAAAAAAAAAAAAAAAAGAGATAACACTAATAGCTATGGGTGCATCTGTGAAATATAAATTTCTATGGAATTTTTTTTTTAAATATCAAAATTTCGATATTATTATTTTAATAAAATTATAATAATATATTATTAAAAATGTACGTAAGAAATGCATTGGATAAACGAAAATTTATGTTCAGCTAAATTTGAATAAGTATTTATTCAAATTCATTTGAAATGTATTTTTTAAAATAATTTTATAATTTGTAAAAATAATTTTAAAAATAAGATTTTTGTTTGAATTTTGATAGAACCAATCTAGTATGTTCATTCTAAACATGCATTTTAATTTTAAGTTTTTTAATTTAAAAAATAAAAAATTTTGTTTTTTTTCTTTTGTTTAGAATTTCATGTATTTTTTATATTTTTTATGCGTTAATTACTAAAAATGCACATCTACAGTAATAAATATAATTAGAATTGTCAAGAGTGCTCTCTATTAGTGTCCCAGAGAAACAGTACTTGCTGTGGTTGGGTTGGAGTAGGATGGTGACTTTTCTCAAGATGGCGAGGGACGAGATCTCCTTCTTAGAAGAAGAACTGGTTCAGTTGATGGTGAAGAGTTCTTTGGTAGTTCTGAAGGGTAACCTGTCGTTGTTATGCTCAGTGTGGATGAGGAAACGTATAACCCAGATAGTATTCGTGTACAATTGAAGAGTATATGGAAAACAAGGAGAAAATTTGAGATCCAAGTTGTACGGCAAAATCTGTTTCAGATTTCATTTGAAGATGAGGATAATTTGGAGATGATCATGGAAGGGAGACCGTGGTTATTTAGAAGACAGTTGATTATTTTTGATAGATTGAAGGAGGCTACAGAAAGGAGAAATATTAAATTGGGTTTTTCCCTGTTTTGGCTTACAATTGGTCCTTATCCGCTAGAGTGTGAAAAGAAATATTTGATGCATGTAATAGGTTCTACTTTTGGAAGAGTAATGTGATAGGATATAAAAAGTGATTTCTGCAATTTAAAAGTTCAGTTAGACGTCCAAAAACTGCTGCGAAGGGAATTTTTATTACAACTGGCAATCAAGAGAAAGTATGGCTTCCCTTTAAGTATGAAAACCTACTAAATTTTTGCTTTGGATGTGGCCGTATGGATCATGCTGTGAAAGATTGTTTTGAGATCTCAATTTTGGGGGAAGAAAAGCTTATAGATGACCTCCCTTACTCACTGGCGTTTAAACCTGAATCTACTTTAGTAGGTAAATAATGTTTGTAGTTCGGTTTCTCAATAAAAAAAACTATGAAACAACGCTCATATATTGGGGAGACTATGGAGGTCGAAACATCAGGGGTCAAATTTCAAAAAGACATCGCTTTTAGCAAGATTCCGACAACGATTCATCATGAGGAGGAGATCCTATAAAAGGCAAAGTTTTTGTTAGATTTGTGACCTGTAGAATTGTTCCGTAATTCTAAGGAAATTAGGGCCTCTAGCCAACACTGTTTTACAGAAATTGAATATATAAAAGCTGATACTCAAGTCTCAAACCCAGGGAATGAGTAGTTTTGGGGAAAAGATATGATTCTGAATGGGTTGGGTGAAGTAGCGACAGAAAAGGCCAAAAAGCCCAAAAGGATGAGTTGAGGAGATTGGAAAAGATTGCAGATTGATGAGATCCAAATGGAAAGTGTGTTAGGTAAGAGGAAGAGTTTTTTAGTTACAGAGGATGAAACTGAGAATTATTCTCTTAGTAAGGATACTTATAAAAAGGGGAGATTTGGTGGAGATGATTATAACAACCCTTACTTGTATTCGACGCCGAAACAAGGTACAAGGTATTACAGGATTTAAACACAATCAAACATGCAAAACTGGGCTATAAAATTTCACTCCAATTTAAAATCATTCAAACGTATGTTTAATGTCCCTTATAAGGGCCTACGAGACCCAAAACATACATCGAGAAAGATTCGAAACTAAACCGGGAACTTTCGAAACTTCTACAACACTTAGAAAATTTTCCATGATTTGGAGAGCCACACGCCCGTGTGGATAGGCCGTGTGGTCTCACACGCCCGTGTGGCTTGGGACACGCCCGTGTGGCTTGAGACACGCCCGTGTCCCTTGCCCGTAGAGCTCTCTGTTTATAACGTCATGTACAAAATGTAGTCACACGGCCAAGGCACACGCCCGTGTGCTTAAGCCGTGTGGACAATTAAATTTCATAATTTTTCATAAAATAGGTGCAGACTTCACACGGCCTGGGCACACACCCCTGTCCTATAGCCGTGTCTCTCACACGGCCGAGACATACGACCGTGTCTCTACCCATGTGTTTACTATTGGGCATTCTATTTTGCATTAATTAAGGTGCAGGGGACACACGGCCGGACCACACGGCCGGACCACACGTCCATGGGGCAGACCGTGTATCACACACGCCTGTGTGTTTAACCGTGTGGACAATTTCTAGGCTATTTTCTAAGCCATTTGCCACCCTTAAGTACTCATACACTTAAACCCACTTCAAGGTATACAACATGGCACATTTATCATATGAAGCATAGACATTTTATGTTTTTAATAAGTCATTGTATAACATATTCAAGTTAGTAAGTTTACCCAAGGTATTCCACACCAATTTCATAGATAATCATCCTTGCTATCCTACTTCCAAGTTATACATTTGTACCATATTTATTGGCATACACATTAATCATATTTCATCCATTAAACATACATGCCATCTATCACACTCATTATCATCAACAATCACAAGCCTCATCAATCACATACCTTTAGCATATAAACTACATCTCATCACACATCCATCAAGCGATCACAACAAGCATAAACACATTTACATGCATGCATAACTAGTTAGGGTTACAACCCAAATAATCAATATGAGCCACCTCTCATGGCCATATACAAAATGAATCACAATACCATCATGAGCCAACATATTTGGCCAATCAATATGACACATAACAAAAAGACCAAGTCCCTATACATGCCATATTCAAAATGTTGAATCTAACTATACCAAATTTTCCAATTGATAGTGTGATCGAAAAATCTGACATCCTTTGATCCCCGAGCTAGCTTGGAAACACTATAAGAAAATGGAAAGGAAAGGAAGGGTAAGCTTTTAAGCTTAGTAAGTTCACATGTAAATAATAAGCAACATAAATCATACAATTGACATAAGGCAAAATTTCATAATTATCATCAAATCTCATAAGTATAACTTTCTCATATACATTCATACCACACATTCTTAGCATACCGAGTCCTTTACTCATGAGTTTTACGTACGTACCTGTACTAACTTGCACATAATACTTACTTTCTCGTCTTTGACGTATTCATTAAGATTACCCATTGAATTTATCTTATAACTACCTATTGAACACTTGGAATACTATCAGATACATCAGAATTTCGCACCTAAGTGCCCCATATGTAGCCAACGCTACCTCATATCTTATATCACATGTTGCTCGCTTTCGAGCTACTCACGGTCCGTCCACGATGAGGTCGTATCGGTATCCGCAACACATGTCGGACTACCCACCATCAAGAAACATACCGCACTGTAAATCGGAACGCAATAACATATGTCACATATATTATGAACTTAGACCACAACTCATGAGTTCAAATCACATAGTTCCTAGTGTCATGTCACTTGTATCCTAAACTTTCCTAAGGTTCAAATGGGATTCTTCAATACCACATTTCTGTCGAACTTGTTCGTAGTGTCGATTTCAATACTCTTAGCACCAATCACATACTTATGGAATAATCAAAGCAAATTACATAATAAAATTTAGGCATTAAACACATGATACAACATTACATTAATTAAATATGTACTTACCATACATGCAACTTTAAAACATTTAAAGTATGGTACATGTTGCATAATTGACATATGGACTTACCTCAGTACAAAATGATGGAAACAAGCCTAATCCTCGTAAACTTTGTTTTTCCCCTGATCAAGACCCGAATCACATTTTTCTTGATCTATAATGCCAAATTTAACTTGTTCAATGCATACATTATTTGAATTGACCCATAACACATACTTTGGTAAAATTATATTTTTACCCCTAACTTTTCACTTATTTACACTTTAGTCCCTAGGCTCGTAAAATGAAATGCATGCATTTTCTTGGTTACCCAAGCCTAGCCGAATCTTGGTTACCCAATCCTAGCTGAACCTATACCATGCTCCTATCAGCCCATATTTTCCTTTATTTCACATTTTTGCTACTCATTTTTAACCCTTTTACAAACAAGTCCTTTTTAGGTGTTTTCACTAAAAATCACTTAGTAAAAGATGTTCATCACACATCAAACTTTCATATTCTTCCATTAATCATCAACATACAACATGTCACACATGGGTCAAATTTCATACATGAACTCTAGCTCAAAATATGGTTAGAAATGGATAGATCATGCTTTAAGGACTTTAAAAATGGAAAGAACATAAAAAAGGGGCTTGGGAGCACTTACAATCAAGCTTGAAAAGTTGAAAACCTTAGCTATGGAACCCTTGAAAATTTTGGCACACAAGAAGGAAGATGGACACAATTTTGAATTGATTTTTCCCTTTTTATTCTTTTATTAACCAAATGACAAAAATGCCCTTAAGTTCTTTCTTTCAAAATTTTCCTATTTATGCCTATTTTTGTCCAAAATTTTAGAACTTAGTCAAATTAGTCAAATTGCTATTTAAGGACCTCTAATTAAAAATCCATGATAATTTCATGCTCAAAGCTTCTAGAAAATATATTTTACAACTTATTCAATTTAGTCCCTAACTTCAAATTGGACACCTTAGGCATAAATTTTCTTCATGAAAATTTCACATAAACATGCAATCATATCATGAACCATCAAATAATCCTAAAATAATTATTTCTATTTCAGATTTGTGGTCTCGAAACCACT
The DNA here is from genome assembly GCA_025698475.1 of Gossypium anomalum. Classification (NCBI taxonomy): domain Eukaryota; kingdom Viridiplantae; phylum Streptophyta; class Magnoliopsida; order Malvales; family Malvaceae; genus Gossypium; species Gossypium anomalum. Next base: position 23,211,901 of record CM046968.1, read on the forward strand.
ATTCTAACTAGACCTTAAATCGGGATGTTACAACTCTCCCCATTTTAGGGATTTTCATCCTCGAAAATCTTACCAATGAAAAGGTTTGGATATTGGTTTCTCATGGCCTCCTCAGGCTCCCATGTAGCCTCTTCAACCCCATGTCTTTGCCATAACACTTTCACAAAGGCAATACTTTTGTTTCTCAATTGTTTGACTTCTCTAACCAAAATCTTAACTAGTTATTCACCATATGTCATATCAGGTCGAATCTCAATCTCTGTCGGCCAAATCACATGTGAAGGATCAGATCGGGAACGGCATAACATAGACACATAGAACATGTTATGAATCTTTTCCAACTTGGATGGTAATACCAACCGATAGGTAGCTGACCCTGTTCTCTTAGTGATCTCATACGGCCCTATAAAACGAGGACTCAACTTGCCCTTTCTACCAAATCTCAAAACCTTTTTCCATGGTGATACTTTCAAAAATGCCTTATCACTAACTTGAAACTTAATCTCCTTCCGTTTCAAATCCGCATAGGACTTTTGTCAATCTGAAGTAGCTTTCAAACAATCACGAATTATCTTCACTTTCTCTTCAGTTTCTTTGACTAAGTCAAAGCCGTGAATCTAATTTTCTCTGAGTTCAGTTCAATACAGAGGTGTTCGGCACTTACACCCATATAATGCCTCATAAGGTGCCATTTTCAAACTCGACTAATAACTATTGTTGTAGGCAAATTCTACCAACAGTAAGTACTTTTCCCAACTACCTTGGAATTCCAATACACAACAACGGAGCATGTCTTCAACTATTTGAATTACTTCCGACTGACCGTCGATTTGTGGGTGGAAAGTGGTGCTAAAGTTTAACTTCGTATCCAACACTTCTTGTAACTTTTTTCCAAAATCGCAAAGTGAACCTCGGATCTCTATCCGAAATAAACGACATAGGTACTCCGTGCAATCTCACAATTTCAGAAACATACAACTCGGCTAGTTTATCAAGTGAGTAATCGGTACGTACCGAAATAAAGTGAGCCGATTTCATAAGCCTATCAACCAAAACCCAAACGACATCTTTCTTTCTCGAAGTTAAAGGCAACCCGGTTACAAAATCCATAGTAATCCGATTCTATTACCACCCAGGAACCATGATAGGTTGAAGCAAACCTGAAGTTACTTGGTGTTTAGCCTTTACCTACTGACAAATTAAACACTTCGATACAAACTCTGAGATATCTCTCTTCATACCGTTCCACCAATACAGTTTCTTCAAGTCATTATAAATTTTTGTACTGCCCGGGTGAACTGTCAAACAACCACTACGTGCCTCATTTAAAATATTCTAGATCAACTCAGTGTCCTTAGGAACACAAATCCTACCACGGAACCTCAGACAACCATCGGAGTCACTCTGAAAATCTGGTTCACTGCTGGACTCACACTGAACTCTCTTAGCTTGTAACACTTTATCAATTTTCTGAGCATCACAAATTTGTTGAAGAAAAGTCAGTCTAGCTCTCAACTCGGCTAGAATCGAACCATCGTCAAACAAAGTCAGCCGTGTATAGGATAAGAACGCTTCTGTTCATGCTAAAGCAATATAATCCTTAAATTGTCTTCCTCATAGAGAAGAAGGTTGATGGAAGACGCATGGATAGGTTGGAGGAGTTACAGATTTAGTAATGGGTTTGATGTTAAGGCAGAAGGTTCGCGGGGTGGGTTTCTATTGGCATGGAAATGAGATGTTCTTGTTACAATTATAAGTTATTCTAAAACTCACATTAATGTTCTGATTAAGGAGAATCAAGTTGATAGGGAATGGAACTTCATGGAGTTTTATGAAGCACCTTTCACTACTGAAAGGTGTACTGCTTGGCATTTACTTTAAAATTTGGGACAGACTCAGACCCTTCCTTGGCTTTTTTATGGGGATCTTAATGAAATCTTGTACTTATTTAAGAAGAAGGGAGGGGTGCCAAGAGATGAAAAAAGAATGGATGCTTTTTGGATAGCTCTTAATGAGTGTCGACTTTTTTGGATGTAGGATACTCTGGGTCGTGGTTCATATGGGAAAGAGGAAACTTACCAGAAATAAACATAAGGGACAGGCTTGATAGGGAGGTTGCAAATACAAAATGACTCTCGATTTTCCCACATGATCGTATTCAACACTTACCTTACTCACATTCAGATCATTGTCCTTTGCTCATTCATACTGAGTAGGAGCATAGAGAGGCACGGAAGGCTCCCTTTCTGTTTAAGGCATGGTGGGTTTTATAAGAAACATTTGAAAGGATGGTTAAGGACATTTGGCGATCATTTTTGGGATCGACATTGGATAAATTAAAGAACTTAAGGCAGGGATTGACTTAATGGGATTGAGATTCTCAAGGGCAGGGTGGGGCTCAAAAAAGATTTAAGTAGAAAACTAAAGAGCCTGTTGAAGGAGGATAGAACTGATAAGATTTTGATTGAAATCATTGTAAAGATACATCTCAACTTGGAAATTGATAAAGATGGGGCCTATTGGGAGCAAAGAGTGCGTGTTAATTGGCTGAAATTGAGGGACAGAAACACAAGTTTTTTTTCATAATTTTGCTACCCAACATAATTGATCTAATAATACAAGAAACTTGTTGAACTAGAATGGGGACGAAGTTAGTGATTTGGAAAAGATACGAAAGATTTCCAAAAGTTTCTTCCAAGAGTTGTTTACAACAAGAGGAGTGAGCAATATGGATTTGGTCTTGTCAGGAATTGAACATTACATTTCTGATGAAGTAAATTAGTTTTTGCAACGAAGTACACTGATGAATAAATTTAGGTAGCATTGAAAGGGATGGGTCCTACAAAGGCCCTCAGTGATGACGTCTTCCTAGCGATTTTCTTTTAGAAGTGTTGGCACATTGTAGGTTCAGGGGTAACTAGTTTTTGTTTGGAAATCTTAAATGAGGGTAGAGATTTAAAGTTATTAAAATGTTACTAATATTGTATTAATACCCAAAGCCTCAAACCCTACGAATACGAAAAATTTTAGACCCATTAGTCTATGCAATGTCCTTGATGGGAATAGGATCAGGCTATTCTTTGAATCTCTCAAAATTTCAATGCTCATCGTACACATCGATATACGAGTTTAGGGATGAAGGGGATCCCATGAAATGGAAATTTGGGATTTCTTTGCAGTATAATGATTCATACTACACTCCTACATGCAAGGACTACGAAACCAGAGGAAGCTTGTATGGCTTTTCTTGTAACAGCCCATTTTTAGAGAGATTGGAATAGTGGTTTCGGGACTACAAATTCTATTCCAGAAATAAAATTTATTTTATGGTCTATAATATGATAATAATGTTATGTGAAAATTTTGCAAAGAAATTTTATCGATTATGTGCTTAATTGTGAAAAGGCCTAAATCGCATAAAATGAAAAAGTTGAATTCTAGTAGCTATAAGGATCAAATAGCTATGGAATTCAAAAATTGAGGTCCTTATATGGTAATTAGACCATTAATGAAAAGTTAGTAGATATTTTTGGATGATTCATCCATGGAAAATTAGAAAAAGGCTAAGGACTAAATTAGAAAGTGATAAAAATTAAAAGATGATAAATAATTAAATAGAAATAAAAATAATTTTATATGATCTTCTTCCCCAAATATTTTATGGAAACCCTAGGAGAGAGAAAGCAAGCTTTCTTGGCCAAATTAGGTAAGTATTCAAGCCTCGTTTTTAGTAATTTTTATATTTTTAAAATCGGGATAGCTTAATCTATCTATTTGGGGGGTCAATTTGAAAAGTTATAAAATTATATAAATTATGTCATGGATGAATATGCTAAAAATTTGAAATTTATGGTAGAATATGAAAGGTTTTCGATAGATAAACAACTTTTATAAAGTGATTTTTGATGAAAACACGATTTAGGGACAAAAATGTAAAGTTGGGAAAGTTGAAGAAAAATTATAAATTTTATAGAAAACATGTGCTGTAAAGTTTATATTGAATTTTTTTGTTAGGCTTGGAATAAGGAGTAAATTGCATAAATTTCATTTTTCGAGCCTAAAGACGAAATCGTCATTAATTAAAAGTTTAGGGGCAAAATGGTAATTTTGCCTAAGATGTGAGTTGGACTGAATTGAGTTTAAATTGTATTAAATTGATGCTAAATTCACTCGTATAGATCTAGATAAACCAAATTTGGAGTTAGAACGAGGAAAAGAGAAGAATGTTGGATTAGTAGATTTTACGTATACGAACATTTGTCGAGGTAAGTTCGTGTAACTAAATTGTGTATATTTATATGCTTGAATTTAATGTTGCATTTGTGAATTGTATAAATATCATATATATATGACATTGAAAACATATCTGACAAAGCTCGATCAATGATAATGCCCGATAAATGATAAATGATAAAAATGTTACTTTTATGCTTGAAATGAATGTAAAATGTGTTTATTTGAATTATATGAATGTTATAGATGTATGAAATAATTACATGCCTGTTAATGCCTGAAAAATGTTAAACCCCATTTGAATAAATGAAAATCGATGGATAAGTGTGATTTCCCTTATTGAATGAGGTCCTGCATTTGTTGCTGATGGGATTTAGCTCAGACGAGTAATCCTATTGACCTCATTATAGAAAGGATTTAGCTTGGACTGGTAATCCTGATATAAGTCCTCTCGAGCATATGTTATGGATTGGATTTAGCCCGAACGGGTAATCCAGATCAAGCTTTTTAGAGCATATGTCATAAAAAGGATTTAGCCTAGACTGGTAATCTTGTTGTATACATGTGTGGCTCGAGAGTGTACTCTCCGATATAGTACCTTATTGGTACCATTGGACATGAATTGATGGATCCTGATTTGTATATCTCGAGTGTACTACTTGCGTATCCATCGATATTCCGAAATAATTTAATGGGTAACAATCCAGACATGAGAAGATATGAATAAGAAACGAGTTATTACACGTATTTTCCTGAAATACATGAAATGATAATACATGATAATCGATATATAGAAACATGAGATGATGATATTTGTACATGAAATTTATTTTGATGAGTATGTTCATCCTTGATTATAGATTTGTACACTGAGTGTACTACTCATGTGACATTGATATTTTGAATTAGAGAAGTAAAGTTCTGACATAGAATAATTTGAACTCGAGATGAATTGTTATGGAAATATACTTGTAATATAAAGATATGACTTATACGTGTTATATGGATACATGATATGGAAAGTATATATATTCGAAAATTTGATTGTGTTGAGCCCATATATGTTTCTTGATGTTATTATGGAATATATGACTAACAAGGGTAATGAGGATATGTGTAGGGCTTGAGATCAAATTGATTGAATGTGCCTTACATGTTTATCTTGCAATACAATGAATGGTAAGTTAAGTACCATGTTATACGAACTTACTAAGCATTATATGCTTACTTAGTTTTATTGCCCTGTTTTATAGTAAATCGGAAGCTCGTTGGATTGAATGCTTGGTGGAGATCACTCACACTATCCATCAGCTCATTTCAGTACATATGGTAAAATAATTGTGGTTATAATGGCATGTATAGGTTTTAATCTAGCCATTGGAATGGCTAGTGATGATTGTGTATTGATATATATATATATATATATATATATATATATATATATATACATATTAAGATTATTTTATGGTGATAACATAAGTATTTATTACTGATTGATTGAGAAAGGTTAAATGAGTATGCTTAATAAGGTAAGATTAAAAGCATGAAAGCATGTAACGATATACCATGTTAAATGGTAGAATTAGCTTGATTAAAATGCTTAGATTGGTTGGTTTATGAATGCAAGTTTTGGTGTAGATTTATGGCAAGGTTTTGGGTGAGAGATGAAGCTAGAAATAGCTTTATTTTGTCTACATGGGTAGACACATGGGCGCCTGTCTTAACCATGTGTGACACACGGCTTAGCACATGGGCATGTGATCTGGCCGTGTGTCCCCTGCACCTTAAATTCGAGAAACAGAATGCTCAGAATTGAGCACATGGGTAAAGACACGGGCATGTGCCTCAGTCGTGTATGTTACATGGCTTAGCACATGGGCGTGTGGCCGGCCGTGTGGCACAAGTCAGAAAGTTACACGGGTCGAACACGGCCTGCAACATGGGCGTGTGACCCTGCATCTTGGAAAATTTTAGAAATTTCACAAAAAATTCTCTGAGTTCTGATTTAGTCCTAATTCGATTATAATACTCATTTTGGGACTCGATGGTCCATTTAAGGGAATTTGACTTAAATTATTTGTAAACATTCTGAAAAACTCTGGTAACGCTCCGTAACCCTATTTCGGCGATGGATACTAGTTATGGGTGTTACATTTCTGGTCTGGATAGGTCATTCTCTTGCATTTGCCGAGATGGTGTGAACATTGCCACAAATTGCTTTGGCCATGGTTAGTTAAATACAAACAACAAATTCAACTTGCACTATTGCACATACATTTAGTTTAATGATCTTTCCTTTTCCTTCTTTATTTATTTATTGAATTTATTTGTATTGTGTGTTTTTGATATGAATAAGGTACACTTGGAATGGGGCATAGGAACCCGAAATTCAAACCAAGACTAGTGTTAGAGGTATTAAATGATAAATCTATTATGACATAAAGAAAAAAAAAAAAAGAAAGAGAGATAACACTAATAGCTATGCATGCATATGTCAAACATAAATTTCTAAAAGTATCTGGATTTTTTTTTAAAATATCAAAATTTTCATATTATTATTTTAATAAAATTATAATAATATATTATTAAAAATGTATGTAAAAAATGCACGGGATAAATGAAAGTTCATTTTCAGCTAAATTTGAATAAGTATTTATTCAAATTCATTTCAAATGTATTTTTTAAAATAATTTTATAATTTGTAAAAATAATTTAAAAATAAGATTTTTGTTTGAATTTTGATAGAACCAACCTAATATGTTCATTCTAAACATGCATTTTAATTTTAAGTTTTTAAATTTCAAAAATAAAAAATCTTTTTTTTCTTTTGTTTAAAATTTCATGTATTTTTTATAATTTTATGCGTTAATTACTAAAAATGGACATCTACAATGAATCTAAACAATGAATATCTAAGTCTTGTTGAATTTGGACACCTATTTATTCAAATTCATTTTGAATGTGATTTTTTCAATGTTGTAAGAACCAAACTAATAATTGAATTGGTCAAATCACTGAGTCCTATTCAAATAGTTGAACCTCTAGTTCGATCGTTATAAAATAATAAATTCAAAAAATAAAAATAGAAAAAGTAAATTTTGTAAGAACCAAATTGGTCTTCAAACAAGTCAAACAATTGATTCTCAGTTTAATCGTTATAAAATTAAATTTTCAAAAAATTCATAAAAACTCAAAAAGTAAAAAAAAAAAATTATATAAACAAAACATTCATTTATGAATTGTAACAACAAAATCAAATATTTAAACTAACTTAAATCTCGATCAAATATTTTTTAAACTAATCTATTACACAATTCAACCGGTTTTGCATTGGTTCACTCCTCCAACTTTATTGCAATGCCCTAAACTCGGCCGGGTCTGACCCAAATTCAGAACGTCAAATTAGCCACTTACATGACTTTCCTTACCGACCACCAAAACACACCACGTAATACATGCATAATATTCAATTCATCTAGAAATATAACACACAAAATCCTAAAACGCCTTCGTCTATCACAATACAACAAAATAACAACAGGGGTAAAAGCGTCATTTTATAATTATCATGCAAAAAAGATCATAAACTATCCAATTAAACCTACCTATAGTCGAGACACCTTATTTAATACTATGTTTGAAAAATTCAATTCAAAATGATAAGTAAAACTCGTTTAATTTTAAAACGAAGTTTAAATGACTAAATCGTAAGATTTAGAAAAATATCGAGAAGAGCATTTTAAAAAAATTAAGAGTAAAATTATGAAATTTACCACATAACACTTAATCATGCAAATTTTCAAGTCATTTTATAGCATTTAAGAACTCCAATTTGATTGTGTAAAACTTAGGACTAAATTGTAAGGATAACAAAACATGCCTAGACACACAGCTTACCACGTCGTGACAACGTGATTACTCACGTAACGACATCACTCGGAAGGGGAATTTCATCCCAACGATGTGATAAATGGTTTCTTGATGATGATCCCTCGTAGTAACGTCTTTTATGGCTTGTCACGACGTCGACTACAATATTTGTAGAAAAATTGCAGCAACTTGCATATGACACTTTGACCCCAAACTAGACATACCATTTCGTGTTTTCATGCTAATTTCCCTATTCTAACATAGCATATAAGATACATAGATCTTATAAATCATGGTCAAATACACAAAATAATACATTAACATACTCTGACATTCAATCTAATTATCTATGCTAGCATGCATTGCTAAAGTCCTAATTCACTCTACTCAACATATCAAATTTGCATATAAGGCAATTTTAAGTGCATTATAGGTCCATACCTTCCCATCAGGTCATTTTTCATTTGTCCAAACATTCATCTATGTAACACCCCAAACCAGGCCTATAACATGCCGGAATAGGGTACGAGGCATTACCGGACTTAAACACAAGCAAACATACACTTTCGGGTTATAAATTTGCGTTCAAATTAAAACTTTTTTAATTCAATCACAATGTCTCTATTATAAGCCTACGAGGCCTAAAACATACTTTGGAAGTGGTTCGAGACTAAACCGAGAACTTTATAAATTTTTACAACACTTAGAATTTTTTGCTAAAAATAGGGGTCACACGTCCGTGTGGCTTGGGACACGCCCGTGTGGGCAGGCCGTGTGGTCACACATGCCGTATCCCTAAGCTGCGTAACTCTCTGTTTGTCACCTAAGAATATATTGAAGTCACACGGCCAAGACACATGTAACATCCCTAACCCGTATCCGTCGCTGGAGTAGGTTAAGAGGCATTACTTGATCCATACACAATTCAGGATAATCGAATATCAAATATCATTTCATTACAGTAAATTTCATACATCCACATTCAATAAGATCACAAAAGCAAGTATACAATACTTAAAACATGCATTCGGGACCAAATTGACAACATATGAAAGTTTCAGAACTTAAAAGAATTTTCAACTTTTAAAAGGTCACACGCCCGTGTGAATAGGCCGTGTGCCTCACACGGTCTAGATACGCCCGTGTGTCAAAGCTGTGGCAAAATAGGGCATAGCTACAGACTTGCTCACACGGCCAGACCACACGCCTGTGTGTTTAGCCCGTGTGCTATGCACAAGCCCGTGTCCAGGCTGTGTGCTAGGCCGTGCCAAAAATAGGGGGTATTCTATTTGTGACGTCAGCATACCAATTAGGGTCACACAGCCAAACCACACGCCCATGTGTCTTGGCCGTGTTCGAGCCTAACTTACAAATTAAGGGTACCCCAGGGGACACACGACCGTGCAACATGGTTGTGTGTCGTACACGGCTGAGACACACGCTCGTGTCTCTGCCCGTGTGGACAAAAATAGGTCATTTGAATAGCCAATTTGCCACCCCAATTTGGTCATCCTTCAAGAAAAGGAAACAAACATATTTATATCACCATTTCAGCCAATTTCAGCACCAAAACATAACCCTTTTCATATCATATAATAGTCACCAAAATTTGTACTCATAAACCTTATCAATTCATACCAAACGTAAGGTAATATCATACCAAATCATTTCCTTCTATACATCATTTAATCTCAAGTTAATCTTACCAAGACTTACCACTAAAACATACCACAATTTCATATTGTCATCACATACTATGAACTATTATCAACCATGAGTTCAAGCACAAATTAGCCAAGTCACATGGCTAAGAATATACATCACAAAACATACTTCTCAAACTACTAGACTATACATGCCATACTTCAAAAATATATGCACTTTCAAAAGTACCAAAATGAGATTCGATAGTGTGGTGACAATCCTTGACGATCCCTGAGCTTGCAGTAGGTTCGATATCTATAAAACATTGCAAACACACAAAGTAAGCTTTCAAAAGCTTAGTAAGCTCGTACTAAAATCATCAACAATATATAAAACATAAATCATCAGCACTTAAGTATTTACAATTTCTCAATTCACCTACCAAATCCATACTAACACAATCCATAAATTCTTACCAATTCAATGAACTTTATAAACATAATATCACCTAGGTATCATACTTATCGGATCATTTTCATATTCATTCATTTTCAATCTCATCTCTTGTTCGAATACTTTAACACTTCCCAGAGATTGACAATGTTTTAAACATCCGCACACTTAGTTCTTGAAGGTTAGACGAAGCTAGAACGATTCCGCACACTTACTGCTATCTCAATTAACCGAGATTAAATCGGTATCGCACACTTAATGCCTCAAGCATCCGAAGCTATTTTAAATCGCACACTTAGTGCCAAATACTTTCGATTCATCATCATATTCATCAAATTCAATTATATACAATCCATGTATAATAAAGGCATCAAAACCTACTTAATATCATATTTTAAGTACGAACTTACATCGTACTCGAAATTTGTCGACTCGGACTGTTTATTCTACAATCTTTGTTTTCCATCGGTCTAAGTCAGAATTCCTCTTTTATTGATCTATATGTATTCAAAATTAACCCATTTATTCACTAAGTCATTCAAAACAATCCATATACACACAATTAGGATATTTCGCAAAATAGCCCTCACATTTTCACATTTCGTCACTTTAGTCCCTAATTCACAAAATCACAAAATTACACAAAATTTGCTTGTACACAAGCCTAGTCGAATTCTCCTAGCTCTCATACAAATCCATACATTTCATCTATTTTACATTTTAGTCCCCTAAAATAACAATTTTACAATTTAGCCCAAAATACTCAATTTCATCAAAAATCCAAAGACAAAACATGTTAATCACATACCAAGCTTCCATAATTCATTATTTAACAACATAAAAATCACATATTAAACAAATTCATCTCATGAAAACATCATCAATTCCACAAATTATGACATGGGCTTGATAGTAGACTAAGCAACAATCTCAAAACAATAAAAATCATCAAAAATCGAAACTAAAACATACCTTAATTTAAGCTCAAAGTGTCGAAACCCTAGCTTGCATCCTTTCTTCTTTTTCTTTTCTAATTTTCGGCCAAAGATGAACATAATGGCTTATTTTTAAGTTTTGTTTTATTAAACATACATTAATACATGTTTTACCAATTTACCCTTGCTTTATAACATTAATAATTCATAAAATCATTTCTAACTTTGTCCATGCATTATTCCAAAGGTCCATTTGCAACCTAAGGACCTTACAATTATAAAGACATGGCAATTTGGCACTTTAGCATCTAGCACACAGCTTTTACATTTTACGCGATTAAGTCCTTTTTGCAAATTAAGCACACAAACAGTTAAATTTTCACACGAGACTTTCACACATGTCAATTCACTTATAATAGGCACGAAAAATAATATTAAAATATTTTTTTGACTCGGATATGTGGTCCCAAAACCACTATTTTGACTAGGGTCAAAACTGGACTGTTACAACACACGCCCGTGTCCTGAGGCCATGTCTTTCACAAGGCTGAGACACACGGCCGTGTCTCATGCCCGTGTGCTCTATACTGAGCATTCTGTTTTGCAACAATTAGGTACAGGGGACACATGGCCCGATCATACACCCATGGGGCTGACCGTGTGTCACACATGGCCTAGACACACGCTTGTGTGTCTACCCGTGTGGACAAAAACAAGGCTATTTACCAAGCTATTTTGCTACTCTCACTTGCACACATCTACACAACATCACATGGCACAAATTAAAGCATGTAAGATCAACCAAACCATTCACAATTATGACCATCACATACCAATACCATTTCAACATCTATCATACACACAACATTTATCATGCCATAAATCATTCATGTCAATTTCACTTTCATTAGGCTTCATTTAACTACTCTCTAGTTACCTTATTGTACACACAAATTTATCATCTCATGAATAGACCACATTACCAAACATACCTTGATCGTATCACCAAAGACATTGACATATATATGAATATACTCATAACCAACATTAGCCAACTTCCTAGGCTATATACAAAATGAAACATGAATCTTTACAAACCAATACATATGACCAAAAGACCGAGTCCCTATACATGCCATAAACTTAAAATACTTGAATTCATCAATACCCAAAATGATAGCTTGATAGTGTGATAGGATCTCTGGCGATCTCCAACCGAATTTAGCATGTATTTAATACATCACAAGTATGGACCAATAATCACAAAGCTTTCACAAAAACATTCTCATGGAAACCATGAACTCACAATATCATGAAGTCAATGCTTATAAACTTTATGTACATACCTATACAAATTCGTAACACTTACATGCTCTTTCTCTTCTTTGACATAGTAGTCAAATTACCCATTGAACCACTTGGAATACTAAAAAGATACTCGAGAATCTCGTACACACCGTACCGTACCAATGCCATATCCCAGATATGGTCTTACATGTAATCTCGTATCGATGACAATAGCCCAGCTATGGTCTTACACGAAGTCTCATATCGATGCCATATTCCAGATATGGTCTTACACGTAATCTCAGTAACCCTAATGTCATGACATTTGGATCCTATCTATTCCTAAGGTTCAACTGGGATTTTCGCTGTATCGAATCTTTATCGGTCATTTTCGTAATATCGTACTCAATAGCATTCACATTTCATTTCAATAATATAGCATTTATCACAATCATATCAATTAAGCATTTATACATATATAATTTAACGCTTATTAAACGCACGAACTTACCTCGGCATAAAAATGGCGAAAAAGACCTAGCCGTCAACCGTTTTAATTTCGAACGTCATTTTTCTTGATCTATAATATCACATTTAACTTATTTAATCATCATACTATTCAAATCAGCCCAAAATCACGTTATGGCAAAGATTACATTTTTACCCCTAAAGTTTCACACGTTTACAATTTAGTCCCTAGGCTCGTAAAATGAAATGTACTTAATTTCTTCAATTCTCATGCCTAGCCGAACCTTATACATGCTTATAGCAGCCCATAATTTTCTTTAATTTGCATTTAACACCTACTTTACAACTTTTTACAAATAAGTCATTTTTAGGCATTTTCATCGTAAATCACTTAGCAAAAGTCATTTATCATACACCAAACATACATTTTCTACCATTAGACATCAAAATACACAAATATCCATCATGGGTAAAATTTTAGACTTTGATTATTTCTTAAATTAGTGGTAGAAATAGATAGATCATGTTATGAGGATTTCATAAACAGAAAAATCATTAAATACAGGGCTAGAATGGACTTACAATCGAGCTTGGAAGCTTGAAAAACCCTATCCATGGTTTCTCCTTATAAAATTCGGCCATGGGAGGAAGATGGAGAAAAATTAGCTTTTAATTTGGCTTTTAAATTCATTTAATTACCAAATTACTAAAATACCCTTAATGAAAAACTTTAGAAATATACCTAACCATGTCCATTTTTGTACACCAACTTAACCAATGGTCTAATTACCATTTAAGGACCTCCAATTTAAAATTTCATAGCAATTAGACACCTATAGCATGTAGAACTCAACTTTTCTACTTTTTACAATTTAGTCCTTTTGACTAAATTGAGTGCCCAAACGTCAAAACTTTCTAACGAAATTTTCACGAAATCATTCCATAAAATTTTTCACCATAAAAATATAATAAAAATAAATTTTTCTGCGTCGGATTCGTGGTCTCGAAACCACTGTTCCGACTAGACCCAAAATCGGGCTGTTACAACTCTCCCCTCTTTAGGGATTTTCGTCCCCGAAAATCTTACCAGAAAAAAGATTAGGATAATGTTCTCGTAGTTTCCTCCACCTCATCGAAGAGTCCTCTTTGAGGGAAATACTTCCAGAATCACTCTATCATTGATTTGGAATCCAATATCTTAAAATTTCAAATCTGTATACTACTTTATGTCAGTCCGAAGTTGCTTTCAACTTTCATGAATCACTTTCACCTTTTTACTCAGAATCACAAATCAATTCCGCTTCATATATCTCTTTCCAATTACCTTTGAACTCTTAAACACAGTGTTGGAGCATATCTTCAAAGATCTGAATTACTCTCTCAGGCTTACCATCAATCTAATGATAAATTACATTGCTAAGATGCAACTGCGTACTCAGATTATATTTTCGATCATCAGAACACCTTCTTCAGATAACTGCATATTTATTACTCCCTGAATGAATAAACGAGCTACTACTGAGTCTCGTACAATATTTTTTCCATAGACTCTGGATAATTCGTTGCGCGAATTCTATCTCGAAGTAATAATAACAGAAATCATAATAAAAAATCGTCTCACACTGTACTCGTTTAGTTTACCACTTACTATCACAGTCTTGAGGTTCTCAATCTTGCAAAGAAAACATCGCCTTAGCTTTTTAATTTATCTAGATTTAGACTTCCATCAAATAAGATTAATCATGTAACTAGCACTCATCAAATGAACAAAGGTTTGCCATTCAAGCATCTGCAACTATATTTACTTCCCCAAAGGTTAATCATTAACTATTCAAAATATGTCAATAGTTCAAGTCATCAACGTTGTCTTAATTTTAGATTTTTCTATAACACTAGATACTTTATACTCTTGGAATCAAGAAGCACATAACATTTTTCATCAAAAAAACGATGTCATCAACTTCTCAACATAGGCATACTAGCATCCGACTCTAAGTCACTCGTCGAACAACTGAGTCGATCTCAACTATCAAATAATAACATATCAAAATATACCTTTCTTCATGCTATTAAACAACTCAAACATACAATCTTTTATAATTCCCTTAACATGCTAATCAAAGATCTTTACAACTGCATTAGCTCAAGAAAGAAAAATATCCTGATTGAACTCATTGACCTTAATCAAACTTACCTGAGAAAAGAAAACCATCATACAATTTGAGCTTGAGCTTCCACTATCTATACCTTTGCCGATGTCCATTCCTTCCATGAAAATTAGAGAAATCCTGATACCAGAATTACCACATTCCTATGATCGAACCAAAAATACACCCATAATAGACATAGTTATCACAAGCCAAAGAACACACTTTAAAGATGAGCTATAATTGATAATTTACGAAATAAGGATGATAAGAAAACCAAGATAAAAAAATCCAAGATGCGATACCATACTGGAAGTCCGAGAACATAACTCATATGAAAATAATAAAGATCTTGATGATTCCTCAGAGAAAACCAGAAGAAGAATAATGCTTGCACATTTTGGAATCAATTGTAATAGAGATAATATATTTTCCAAAAATATATATATAAAACAAAACAACATCCAGTAGAAACAGAAGAATAGCCTCACATAAATTTTCACAATCAACTTTTATTTCAAACATAATAGAATAGAACCCCAAAGAGAGAGATAAGATATGCTGATCATCAACCATCCAGAACAACAGTGCTTTCATCTAACATTATAATTAGCTAGCATTCTCATACGATAAGAATTTCATCAAAAAATGAACAATCACATATATCTCTGAGGATAAACGAATATATAAAATACCCAAGAGAGATCATCATAATCTATTCAATTATAACTGTTACACTCAAACATCTTTACAATTCAAATATCATTTCTCTGACTATTTTTGTCGTCACTAGTCCCGTATTATTCTATTCACTAACGAAAATTAATCCAGAAGAAATTCTAGCCAATACATACTTTAGACATCATACCTAAATGATTCGATTAGTCGAAATTAACTTTTTCTTTAATCGTGACATTGCGAAATCCGAATGCTCTTTAGAATAACCTGGCATCTTTTCCAAAATTGTATTCACTTGCCAAACTATTCTCAACTCTAACCACATTATTAGTTATTCCACTATTGAACTCTTTAGTCTCTTACTTGTGAGCTCATTCAACATAAATCTCGTGAAATTTCACTATAAAATACCATATTGGTAAGGGGGTGAGGTCGTAAAGCCTCTAACTCTACTCTCATATATACAAACATGTGACTTGACATTCATTATCATCATAATATCATCACAATTATACAATTTACTTCAGTCAAATTAATATGCATATTTACATTACACAAACTTTTTGATTATCTTATTCAAACAAGTACACTTATACATACATCCCACAAATTTTGAGTAAGTTTACTTATCGCATTCACTTAATCAAACAAGTCAGGCACATAACATCATATGAATTCCAAACAAACATGGATGAGTTTATCACAATATAAACTTTCATTTTGTTTCATAAAATCACCATAATCCATCAAAACACAACATTCAACTGGCATAATGACATTTTACCCATATTTCTCAACTTATGGTTATTTCATTTTGTACATAATCACATACATATAATGAACTCTTATTCATACCTTTCCAAACACATTTTCAAATATCTTAGTATCATTTTCAGCATTTTCGGAAGTAGCTCGGTTGGAAAGTATCTCTGTCTCTACAAAACAATTTCATCAGAGTCAGGAGATATCACACTATCACAGGTAGTAATATGGCATGTATAGCTAGACTTACATACGCTACATTAGCTCGAGAATTGACTAAACCGTAGCTCTGATACCACTAAATGTAACATCCCTTACCTGTATTCAATGCTGGAATAGGGTACGAGGCATTACTGGACTTAAACACCAATAAACATACACTTTCAGGTTATAAATTTACGTTCAAATTAAAAATTTTTGTATTCAATCACAATGTCCCTATTACGAGCCTACAAGGCCCAAAACATACTTTGGAAGTAGTTCTAGACTAAACCGAGAACTTTAAAAAATTTTACAATACTTAGAAATTTTTTGCTAAAAATAGGGGTCATACGCCCGTGTGGCTTGGGACATGCCCGTGTGGGCAGGCTGTGTGGTCACACACGCCCGTGTCCCTAACCCGTGTAACTCTCTGTTTGTCACTTAAGAACAAATTGAAGTCACACAGCCAAGACACATGCCTGTGTCTCGAGGCAGTGTCCTTCACACCGTTGAGACACACAACTGTGTCTCATGCCCGTGTGCTCGATACTAAGCATTCTGTTTTGCAACAATTAGGTGCAGGGGACACACGTCCGGATCACACGCCCATGGGGCTGACTGTGTGTCATACACGGCCTAGAGACATGCCCGTGTGTCTACCTGTGTGGACAAAAACAAGGCTATTTACAAAGCCATTTTGCCACCCTCACTTGCACACATCTACACAGCATCACATGGCACAAATTCAAGCATGTAAGATCAACCAAACCATTCACAATTATGACCATCACATACCAATACCATATCAACATCTATCATACACACAACATTTATCATGCCATAAATCATTCATGTCAATTTCACCTTCATTAGGCTTCATTTAACTACTCTCTAGTTACCTTATTGTACACACAAATTTATAATCTCATCAATAGACCACATTACCAAACATACTCTGATCATATCACCAAAGGCATTAACATATATATGATAATACTTTAGAACGGCGTATTTTTATGTGCTAATTGCATACTTATTTTGAGTATGACCCCACTAATTTGAGCTATTTATGGTCTTTTATCTTTTAGGGACTAAATTGGAGGCGAAGGAAAATTTAAGGGCAAAAAGCATAAATTTGAAGATAAAATGGGCCAACATGCGACATAGGGAAAAAAGTGGTGCCGAAAATGCAAGTATGGAAGACATGAGGGAAAAAGTGCAAAAGAAGAGATTTTATGAATAAAAGACTTTATTTTATTTTAAATTATATTAGGATAATTGTTAGATATTATTATTTAGATTTTATTTTAGCTTTTATCTCCATTTATCTTTATTTATCTTTAAATATCTTTATTTATCTGTATTTTTCTTTTAAAATTTAAGGAGGACTAGACTAGGTTTCCTAGTACAATACATAGAGGGTGGAGTGATTCAAATTTGATATCATCTTTTCTGTAAACACTCCCTCTCCCAAAACTTAGCCTTTGTTCTTTCCATTCAATAAAATTCTATTTTTTCCCAAAAGCATGAGCCGCTGAATCCATCTAGCCAAAGGTTGTCAAAAATCCCTAAAAAGGGTTCAT
Source organism: Gossypium anomalum (assembly GCA_025698475.1). Lineage (NCBI taxonomy): Eukaryota > Viridiplantae > Streptophyta > Magnoliopsida > Malvales > Malvaceae > Gossypium > Gossypium anomalum. The sequence goes on from CM046968.1 coordinate 23,230,162, forward strand.
GAGGCTTAGAATTCGCGCTTAGCGTTCTCAACGAGTATTCATCACTTCTCCGTATTACGGGGCTGACGCTTCCGTCCATGTCCCTTCAAAAGTGATCTTTTCAACTTGTGTAAGGAATGGTCACATTTTATATTTTGGGAAGGTTGCACAGTCAGTTCGTTAGCTTATTGCGTCAATGGTTGTCGAGCCCAGTAGACAAAATGGCATGGGATTCGCCATTGGGAAGTGATGATCTAGTGTAAAACGGCCCCACAGGAGCGATGGTTGGCTAGAGTCAGGTTCCTCTAAATTATAAGTCTAAACCCTAAGTGGAGCTGCTGGTTGTAGGCGTCCTCTTTCACTATAACTAGCTTATTCAGTTTCAGAAAGATCACCTAAAAGCTGAGGATTGAACCCAAGGAGGATCGAGACAACTAGAGGCTGGAATCTCACCACATAAGAAACTCTTTCTTTCCTCAAACTCTATTTATTTTTATATTTTCTATTTTAATTTTCACAATTTATTTAATTTTCGCAATTTCAATCAACTCTAAATTTTTTTTTATTTTTTTCAAGAACGCAGTTTTTTTAGGCACGATTCTATCCAAGATCTCACGAAACAAGACATTGTGCAATTCAGTCCCTGAGGATTTGACCCTACTTCCCTTATACTATTCTTTTTATTATTTTTATAGGAATAGGATAAATTTGGTGCTCTTAACGACCGCATCAAATTTTGGGGCCGTTGCCGAGGATTGGCAACGTACTAATCTTTTTTTTTTTATGACAAAATTTGCTCCAAGAACTCTTGTGTTTGATTCAAAAATAGAGAAGGCTGTGAGAGGTAATCGCAAGGAAACAAAACTAAGGAAAAAGCAGTCAACGGTGGTTGGAACTCAAAGTATCACACCGCCAGAAATTGAAGTCGACGACAAAGTTGAGTCTAGGGTTAACGAAAATCATACTCAAACACTTGAAAGTAAAAAAGTAGAAGTCGACTCACCAAAAGAAGTGCTTAATGCTAAGGTTAACGAAAAATCGAATCTAGCACATCAACCAATAGCTTAAACAATTCGGCAACTGGCTGAAGCTCCGACAGAACAACCGCAATTGTGGATTGTGTATCCTATTATGGATACTGATTTTGAACTAAAGTCAGGTTTAATCCAGTTACTGCCAACTTTTCGTAGGTTGCAAAACAAAAATCCCCACAAACATCTGAAAGAGTTTCATATGGTTTGTCTTAGCATGAAACCTCAAGGAGTAACTGAGGATCAAATCAAATTGCGTGCTTTCCCTTTTTCCCTAGTAGGTTCTGCTAGGGAAAGGTTATTTTATTTACCCCCTGGATCTATTACATCTTGGGCTGATCTATCTCGCTTATTTCTCAATAAGTTTTTCCCAGCATCACGAGTAGCTAAGTTAAGAAGGGAGATCTCGAGAATAAGGCAAAAAGAAGCAGAGTCTCTTTACGACTATTGGGAGCGATTTAAGAAGTTGTGTGTAAGTTTCCCACAACATGGTATAACAGAACAATCTCTTCTCCAGTACTTTTATGAAGGCATGAAACCCATGGAAATGAGTAGACGCCGCTAGTGGAGGAGCGTTGGTCAACATGACTCCCCAACAAGCAAGAGACTTGATCTCCATGATGGCTGCAAATACTCAGCAATTCTGAGCCAATTATGAACCCCCTAGGAGGGTTCACCAGCTAAGTAATTCGACCTTAGAAGATAAAGTTGATAGAAAATTGTTAATATTTTGAATTCTCTTATTGCAGAAAAAGCAAAACCAGCCCGGCTGTGCAGAATATGTGCTACACCTGAACATACGACTGATGCATGCCCTAGTTTGTGTGACGATACTATGGCCTATTTAGATGCTGTAAGGAACTTTCCTGGGACACCACAAAGGCGATACGACCCTTACGCTAATACCTACAACCCAGGATAGAGGGACTACCCTAACTTAAGTTATGGGGCCAACCCACTATATAACCAGCCATACCAAAATCGATCTCCACAATAGCCGTGAGATTCAAGTAATTCTCTAGAAACTTTGGTTAATAAATTAGCAGCTAATGTCCTTGATTTCCAACAGCAAACAAAGGATTTTCAACAGGAAACTGAGGTATCTATAAGAGAGTTGACCACATAAATTAAGAAGTTGAAATCTCAAGGGAAGCTGCCGTTACAATAGAATTGAACCCGAGACAAAACGCGAAGGCAGTGATGTTGCGAAGTGGAAAAGTACTGGAACCAATTCCTAGAAAAAATCTTGACCAAAAATCTGCCCAAGAAAAACCCAAGAATGACGAACAGGTCCGAATGAAACCTCTATTGCCTAAGGTTCAACCTTCATTTCCAGGAAAGTTTTACCAGTGTTGAAAAGGTAAAGAGGACAAGGAGATCCTCAAAACATTCAGAAATGTCGAGATCAATATACCACTATTGGATGCCATCAAACAGATTCCGCGATATGCTAAGTTTCTTAAAGAGCTCTACACTAACAAATGAAAATTAACAGGTAATGAAAAAGTAAGCGTTGGTGAGTATGTATCCACAGTGTTACAGTGGAAGATGCCGACAAAATGCAAAGATAGGGGCATGTTTGCAATACCATGCAAAATAGGTCACTTGGGAATAAAAAAAGCTATGCGTGATTTCGGAGCCTCCAAAAATGTAATGCCTTTTTCTATTTATGGATCATTTAATGCAGGTTTTTTAACGAAAACAGGTGTTATTATACAGTTGGCGGACAGGTCTATTGTGCATCCTGAAGGAGTCCTTGAAGATGTTTTAGTAAAAGTTAACGAGCTTATTTTTCCTATAGATTTTTACGTGATAAAAATGTAAGAGGGTAACGCTCTTGGGTCTTCAGACATCCTACTGGGCCGACCTTGTAACGCCTCAATTTTTGGGATTTTTTATATTTCTGTAATTTTTGATAAATTTTAGAATTTCTGTATTTTGACTATATAATGTATGTCTGAGTATGTTAGTGGGCCTTTAGAAGGCCCAAGAGTAAATTTAACCTGAAGTAATTTCAAAATTTTCAATTTTAGAGAGAGAGGGTTCTAGCGTTATGGGCTTTCAAAATAAAGGTGGTAAAATAAGCCACAAAAATATATGTGGTAAAGTGGCATGTGACGTCACATAGGTGCTTGGGGAGTGGCGTGTTGATGTTTAGGGGGAGCCAAGGTTCAAGTCACAAGGTAAGTTAATTAGGGTATTTATTTTTGTGAATAGGAAAGGTAGGTATTGGAACATAGGTGGAACTCTGTTAGGAAGAGTTTGAGTTGTTCAGGAGTTGGGTAAGGAAGAGATAAGGGAAGAAATTTAGGAGCTGATCAAGGAGCTTGGTGTTGGCTGAATGTTGGACTCTTGAGGAGCAAGGGTTTGCCGGCCAAGGGTCTCTTGTATAGGCAAATTTGGCTAGGTCTCTGAAGTAGCAATTTCAGTATTAGGGAAGTTTTGTGCCATTTCTTTGTAGCTTTTCCCTTAGGTTTTGGTTTAGTCTTCTTTTGGCTTGCCGAAATAAGGTATTGTGCTTAGGTTTTTTCTCTTTTCTCTTCCATTTTGCTAGTATTTGAAACTTGGAACACCTCATAACTCTCTTGCCATTTTCCCTTGACATAACCGAATACTACTTTCCCTTCTCACCTTTCTTTCTTTCATCTTTTACTTTTCCCCATAGCCGAACCTATACTCTCCTCTCTTTTGTCTCTTTCATCATTTTCTTTTCTCCATTGTTCCTCAATTGGCCAAATCTACCATCCTTTTCTTTTTATTCTTCTCTTCATTTATTCCCCTCACATCTAGGAGGCCGAATCTCACAATAGTCGAACCTCTTTCCCTTTTTCTTTAAAAAGCCGAAACCTTCATACCTGTGGTATAAGAAGATGAATCTTTATCTACTTGAACCTGTTCCTTCTCGTAACTATGGTAGGTCAAGGTTAATATCATAGATAGGAACACTCTTTTGGGCAGAACAATGATTGTGTGGATAAGGGGGCTTATAGTAAAGGGCTTTGACGGCTAACACGGTTGGACATCTAGATCTAGTCCATATTTCGGTAGAAAGGTAAGAACTTTAGGGACTAAGGCAATGTTGGCCGAATATGGTAAGGAGATTAGTACGTATTTCATTTTTGATATGTAGTTTGATGTTTTAGTAACTCGATTGTAGGCAACTCGTGTGCGGATCTCGCAACGTATCGTTACAGATCAGGTGTGTAAACAACACCCACTTATAGACTAGATCGGCAAAAGCTGAAAAGCCAAAATGCCAAAAAGCTGGCATTTTGTGGACTTGTGAGTGTGCGAGCGCCCGTGAGATAGTTGTTTATTAATCTTGGTAATCTCAAGCGGTAAGATTGCAAAATGCACAATTTTGTGCACTTCGGTATATTTGGGCTTAATGGGCCAAAATCGGGTTAATGGGCCAACGGGCCTAATTCGGTAACAACGCTTGGTAAATGTTTCTGTTAATACATTAATGGCTATAATATGCAAGAAAACCCTATAATAGTAAATTTACTAAAATACCCCTAAGTATGAAAATTACCATTATACCCCTAGGTGCAAAATGACCGTTATACCCCTATGGTTAACTTTGACTGAAATGCATGATATTCTGATTCTGTATGTTGTATGCCATGACATGTATATTCATTGCATGGGATATGGGTTATATTGATGGAGGAAGCGTTCTGGTGGCTATGCCACAAATATCTATTCTGGTGGCTCTGCTACAATATCTGTCACAATATCTTTTCTGGCAGCCATGTTGTAAATTATGTGGTGTGTAGCGGATGGGTAGGTCGAGTTGTCTCCCCACATAGTGTAAGGTTGGTACGGAGGTGTATACGGATGGATATTGGTTGGGTTTTCTGCATACATGAAATATTTGTTCTGTCTTTGTTATGGGCCTATGGGCTTCATTCTGAATTCTATATAGGGCTAAGGCCCAACTTAATATGTTTCTGTGGTTTGATCTAATTTGGACTATGGTTGGGTTATTTTATACACTGAGTTTCCAAACTCACCCCTTAATTTCATCCATGCAGGAAATCCGCAACCATAGTGGACTTGGAGCTGTGAGGGATTCAGAGTGGACACATGTTCTGCAAATTCAGTTTTCTTCATATGATTTGACCAGTCTTTACTAACTTTAAATGTTTTGGGGTTTAAGTTGTAATAAGGTCGCTCGTAAATTTTATGGTTTTATTTATTGTTTCACGTATACTCGATTTAAACTGTTAGATTCAGGCTGTGTAGGTTTTTGTTCAAAATTAACAAACGATTTCAAAATACACGAGCGTAACAAATGGATAACCTAAAGATTTAATTAATCAGTGTTTTTCTTTCTTAGTCAACAATTAACCATCGTTTTACAAAATCACCCTGATTACCATAAACAAAGAACACAATCAACCGTAAGTCAATGTGACACGTCAGACATGGCGATAACATCCAGGCTGGGTTTAGGGTATTACATTTAGTGGTATCAGAGCCAGGTTGTAATAACTCGACTGTGGAATGGGTCTAAAAAAACAAAGATTTTCGAAAATCGCTTTGGAAATTTATTTTTTTAATATTTTCTTTCTACAATAAATTATTTCAAATATTGTAAATTCAGTTTTCTAAAATTTGGATTCTGAGAAGGTGGCACACCGAATCTTCGACCCAAGTCCGTAAGTATTATTCTGAATTTTTCTGAATATTTTTGAATTATCAGCTATATGTCTGTATTGAAACCCTATTATGATACTCTAGTTAGGGTGATACTAAAACTGTAGGAATTTTGATACGTAGACTGAGACTGTAGCTAGGCTACGATTCCGCAAAAAAAAAAACTCTGAATTACTGTTTGTTCATAAAACATCTGTAATAAACACTAAAATATTTAATTGACGCATAAAATTTGTAATTAGATAATACGATATGAGTACGAGAGCAGCTCGTGGAAGACGCCGTGGACATGGCTGAGGTAGTGCATAGGTTGGATCTTCGTCTTCAGGACATATGCCGGCGACAGATGCACCGGTACCACCGGCAACAGGAGGAGAGTCTCATGATTGAGGTACCGGGGGTGACGCTCTATCTCAGGCAATGTTTCGTGTTCTGGAAAGGGTTACCGGGGCAAGTACGGGTAACGAAATTCAAAGATCTATTTCTGAGTGACTCCGGGCTAATAGAGCGGAGATCTTTAGGGGCGTATCTGGTGTAGCCCCGAATGTGGCTGAATATTGGTTAGAGGCCACGGAACAGATTATGGATGATTTGGACTATTCCGTGGAGCAGAAGCTGAAGGGAGCCATATCATTGCTACGAGATGAGGCTTATCAGTGGTGGCTCACTGTGAGAGATGGGACCCCAGCTGACAGGGTGACTTGGGAGCTGTTTAAGATGGCCTTCAAGGGAAAATATGTTGGGGCGAGTTATGTAGACGCCCGCAGGAAGGAATTTTTGAATCTGGTTCAAAGGGGTAAGGTAGTTGCTGAGTACGAGGCTGAGTTTCTGAGGCTGCGCCGGTATGCCGTTGGGATAGTCGTTACAGAGTATGAACGTAGTGTGCACTTCGAAGATGGTCTTAAAGATGAACTTAGGGTGCTGATTGCTCTACAGAGGGAGCATGACTTTGCTGCTTTAGTGGAGAAAGCTAAGATAACTGAGGAGGTAAAGCGTACTGAAAGGCAGAATCGTGAGAAGGATCAGAACCGATTTCAGAAGGATTCAAGACCTTCGGGTGGTGCAAATAGGAATGTTAAAAGAGCAAGAGTGGAAGAGCCAGTTCGAGCAGTTTCGATGAATGTTGTTAGACCGCAAGGCTGTAGGGACTGTGGTAAGGTACATCTGGGTGAGTGTAGGAGATGTTCTGGTGCTTGTTTCCAGTGCAGATCTATGGAGCATAAAGTTAAGGACTATTCTCAGAAAATAGATCAGGTTCAAGTTGTAGAACAAAGGGTTGCTCAACCAGTGAGAGGTAGACTGCAACCACCGAGAGGACGTGAACAAGGTAGAGGTGGTAATAAAAATGGTCGGGGTCAAAGAGCACCTGGTAGGGTGCCGAAAATGTAGAGGCTTGTCAGTCGGCTTTGGTGTATGCTGCTCATCCTCGAGAGGAGGGTGATGCACCCGATGTCATAACTGGTACGTTCTTGATTTCTAACATGCCGTACACTGCTTTGATAGATATTGGATCTACTTATTCGTATGTTGCATGTGCCATATCTGGGTCATTAGGTGTGCACTCTGAGGAGACTGTGAGTGGGGTATCGGTACTAAGTCCTTTAGGCCACTCAGTTAGGGTAGACAAACTGTATAGAGACGTGCCTTTAGAAACTCAAGGTAAGATTTTCTCTGGATACTTGATGGAGTTACCGTTCGAAGAATTCGACCTCATTCTGGGAATGGACTGGCTTGTTAAGCATAGGGCAACTCTGGATTGTGCTACTAAGCGAATGGTGTTAAAGACCGCGGAGGGTGAGGAGGTTATGGTGATAGGTGAGCGAAGGGATTATTTGTCCAATATGGTGTCGGCGTTGAGAGTCAAGAAGTGGATTCATAATGGTTGTGAGGCTTATTTGGCATTTGTAAGTCAGTCGAAGGCTGGAGGACTAATGGTGGATAAGGTTCGAACCATTAAGGAATTCCAAGATGTTTTTCCAGAGGAGCTTTCGAGATTGTCTTCGAACCGAGAAGTCGAGTTTAGAATTGACTTGTTGCCTGGAACAGCACCGGTGTCCATTGCACCGTACAGGATGGCACCGAAGGAGTTAGTAGAGCTAAAAGCACAGATTCAAGAGTTGTTGGATAGAGGCTTTATTAGGCCGAGTATGTCTCCGTGGGGATCACCAGTGTTGTTTGTGAAAAAGAAGGATGGGATGATGCGGATGTGCATCGATTATCGGCAGTTGAACAAACTGACGATTAAGAATAAGTACCCTCTGCCAAGAATCGATGATCTGTTTGACCAACTTAGAGGAGCTTCAGTATTCTCCAAGATCGATCTTCGATTTGGATATCATCAGTTAAGGGTCAAGGAGGTAGATATTCATAAGACGGCATTCAGGACTCGGTATGGTCATTACGAGTTTTTGGTTATGCCGTTTGGATTGACAAACGCTCTTACGGCATTCATGGATCTGATGAATCGTGTATTCCAACCATTTTTGGATCGATTCGTAGTCATTTTTATTGATGATATTTTGGTATATTCTGAAACTGAAGAGAAGTATGTAGAGCATCTCCGCATTGTGTTGCAAGTGTTGAGGGAAAAGGAACTTTATGCGAAATTTAGTAAGTGTGAATTCTGGTTGAGGGAGGTAACCTTCTTAGGTCATGTTGTCTCTGCTGAGGGGATCAAGGTGGACCCTCGAAAGATTGAAGCGATTCTGGAGTGGAAGCCACCTAGGTCGGTGTCAGAAATTCAGAGTTTTCTGGGTTTGGCAGGGTACTACAGAAGGTTTGTGGAAGGTTTTTCTGTGTTGGCAGCACCATTGACAAAGCTTATAAGAAAAGGTGCACCGTTTGTTTGGACCGAGAAGCAGCAGGAAACTTTTGAGAAATTGAAGAAAGTCCTGACTGAGGCACCTGTATTAATTCAGTCGGAGTCTAGGAAGGATTTTACCGTGTACAGTAACGCATCACATGTGGGCTTGGGTTGTGTGTTGATGCAAGAGGGTAAGGTGGTTGCTTATGCATCGCGACAGCTTAAGCCTCACGAAGTAAACTATCCTACTCACAATTTAGAATTGGCAGCAGTAATCTTTGCACTTAAGATTTGGAGACACTACTTATACCGAGAAAAGTGTGTCATATACACGGATCATAAGAGTCTTAAGTACTTGCTGAATCAAAAGGAGTTGAACCTTAGGCAACGAAGATGGATAGAGTTGCTTAAAGATTATGACTGCTCGATTGAGTATCACTCAGGCAAGGCTAATGTAGTAGCCGATGCCCTAAGCCGTAGAGCTGTATCTGATCTAAGAGCAATGTTTGCTCGTTTGAGTCTGTATGATGATGGTAGTTTGTTGGCTGAGTTACAAGTAAGGCCAACCTGGGTGGATCAGATTAGGGAAAAGCAGTTGAGGGATGAGTCTTTAGTTTCTCGATTCCAACAAGTTAAGAAAGGGGAAACTTCTGAGTTTGGGTTGAATAGTGAAGGATTTCTATGTTTCCGAGGAAGAGTTTGCATTCCGAAGGACTCTGACTTAAGGCAGTCAATACTGAAAGAAGCTCGTAGAGGACTTTGTACTATGTATCCTGGAGGGAATAAGTTGTATCGGGACTTGCGAGAATTGTATTGGTGGCCTGGGCTTAAACGAGAAGTAACGGAGTTTGTGGGGAAATGTTTGACATGCCAGTAAGTGAAAGCTAAGCATCAACTACCTTCTGGACTTTTACAGCCAATGAAGATACCACTTTGGAAGTGGGAGAGGGTAACCATGGATTTTGTGTGGGCTACCCTTGACACCGATTAAGAAGGACTCAGTTTGGATGATTGTGGATGGGTTGACCAAGTCTGCTCATTTCATACCGGTCCGCACTGATTATTCACTTCAAAAGTTAGCTAAGTTGTATGTGGCGGAGATCGTTCGACTTCATGGAATCCCAGTCTTAATTATTTCTGGCTGGGATCCTAGGTTCACATCTCGGTTCTGGCAAAAGTTGTATGAGGCATTGGGAACGCGATTGAACTTTAGCACGACTTTTCATTCTCAGACTGATGGTCAGTCAAAAAGGTTATTCAGATTTTGGAAGACATGTTGAGGGGATGCGTTATTGACTTCTGAGGTAGTTGGGAGGATTACTTGCCGTTGGCAGAGTTTGTGTATAACAACAGTTATCAGGCGAGTATCCGAATGGCACCATATGAAGCGCTGTATGGACGTAGGTGTCGTACACCTAGTTGTTGGACTGAATTGGGTGAACGACAGGTCCTTGGACCTGAGTTGGTAGCGAATACTGAAGATAATTTTAGAATAATCAGAGATCGGTTAAAAGAAGCATCTGATAGGCAAAAGTCGTATGTAGATTATAAGCGTAAGGATATTGAGTACTCAGTGGGTGATATGGTCTTCTTGAAAGTTTCTCCCTGGAAGAAGGTATTAAGGTTTGGTAAGAAGGGCAAGTTGAGTTTGTGGTTCATCAGGCCTTATCGGATTCTTAAGCGAGTAGGTCTAGTGGCTTACCAATTGGAATTACCTACGGAGTTAGACAGGATTCACGATGTTTTTCACGTCTCCATGTTAAAGGCGATATCGTTCTGGCCCTACCTATGTCGTGCCGGTTGCAGAGTTTGAAATGCAGCCTGATTTGACTTTCGAGGAAGAGCCTTTGCAGATATTGGATCGAGATGTTAAGGTTCTAATAAAGATGTCAGTTCCATTGGTAGAAGTGCTTTGGCGTAATCATGGCAGAGAGGAAGCTACATGGGAGCCAGAGGAGGCAATACGACAACAATACCCTCATCTGTTTGAATCAGGTAAATTTCGAGGATGAAATTTCTTTAAGGAGGGTAAAGTTGTAACGTCCCAATTTTTGGGATTTTTGGGATTTCTGTAATTTTTGATGAATTTAAAAATTTTTTTGTTTTGACTATATAATGTAGGTCTGAGTATGTTAGTGGGCCTTTAGAAGGCGCAAGAGTAAAATTAACCCGAAGTAATTTTAGAAATTTCAATTTTAGAGAGAGAGGGTTCTGGCGTTATGGGCTTTCAAAATAAAGGTGGTAAAATAAGCCACAAGAAGATCTGTGGTAAAGTGGCATGTGACGTCACATAGGTACTTGGGGAGTGGCGTGTGGATGTCACATAGGTACTTGGGGAGTGGCGTGTGGATGTTTAGGGGGAGCCAAGGTTCAAGTCGCAAGGTAAGTTAAGTAGGGTATTTATTTTTGTGAACAAGAAAGGTAGGTATTGGAACATAGGTGGAACTCAGTTAGGAAGAGTTTGAGCTGTTTAGGAGATTGGGTAACGGAGGGATAAGGGAGGAAATTTAGGAGCTGATCAAGGAGCTTGGTGTTGGCCGAGTGTTGGACTCTTGAGGAGCAAGAGTTCACCGGCCAAGGGTCTCTTGTATAGGCAAATTCGGCTAGGTCTCTGAAGTAGTAATTTCAGCATTAGGGAAGTTTTGTGCTATTTCTTTGTAGCTTTCCCTTTGGGTTTTGGTTTAGTCTTCTTTTGGCTTACCGAAATAAGGTATTGTGCTTAGGGTTTTTCTCTTTTCCCTTCCATTTTGCTAGTATCCGAAACTTGGAATACCTTATAACTCTCTGTGCTGTTTTCTCTTGCCATAATCGAATACTACTTTCCCTTCTCACCTTTCTTTCTTTCATCTTTTCCTTTTCCCCATAGCCGAACCTATACTCTCCTCTCTTTTGTCTCTTTCATCATTTTTTTTTCTTCATTTTCCTCAATTGGCCGAATCTACCATCCCTTTCCTTCTCTTCTTCTCTTCATTTATTCCCCTCACATCTAGGAGGCCGAATCTCACAATAGCCGAACCTCTTTCCCTTTTTCTTTAAAAAGCTGAAACCTTCATACCTTTGGTATAGGAAGCCAAATCTTTGGCTACTTGAACCTGTTCCTTCTTGTAACTATGGTAGATCGGGGTTAATATCATAGATAGGAACACTCTTTTGGGCAGAAAACGATTGTATAGGCAAAGGGGCGTACAGCAAAGGGCTTCGAAGGCTAACACGGTTGGACATCTAGGTCTAGTCCATATTTCGGCAGAAAGGTAAGAACTTTAATGACTAAGGGAATGTTGGCCGAATATGGTAAGGAGATTAGTACGTATTTCATTTTTGATATGTAGTTTGACATTTTAGTAACTCGATTGTATGCAACTCGTGTATGGATCTCGCCAACGTATCGTTATATATCAGGTGTGTAAACGACACCCACTTATGGACTAGATCGTCAAAAGCCGAAAAGCCAAAATATCGAAGAGCTGGTATTTTGTGGACTTGCGAGTGTTCGAGCGCTCGTGAGATAGTTGTTTGTTAATCGTAATCTCAAGCAGTAAGATTGTAGAGTGCGCAATTTTGTGCACTTCTGTATATTTAGGCTTAATGGGCCAAAATCGGGTTAGTGGGCCAACGGGCCCAATTCGGTAACAACGCTTGGTAAGTGTTTCTGTTAATACATTAATGGCTGTAATATGCATGGAAACCCTATAATAGTAAATTTACTAAAATACCCCTAAGTACGAAAATTACAATTATACCCCTAGGTGCAAAGTGACCGTTATACCCCTAGGGTTAACTTTGACTGAAATGCATGATATTCTAATTTTGTATGTTGTATGCCATGACATGTATATCCGTTGTATGGGATATGGGTTATATTGATGGAGGAAGCGTTCTGGTGGCTATGCTACAAATATCTGTTCTGGTGGCTCTGCCACAATATCTGTATCTGGTGACTCTGTCACAATATTCGATTCAGCGACCATGCTTTGCAAATTCTATGGTGTGTAGTAGATGGGTGGGTCGAGTTGTCTCCCCATATGGTGTAAGGTTGGTACGGGGGTGTATACGGATGGATATGGGTTGGGTTTTCTGCATACATGAAATATCTGTTTTGTCTTTGTTATGGGCCTATGGGCTTCATTCTAAATTCTATATAGGGCTAAGGCCCAACTTAATCTGTTTCTGTGGTTTAATCTGATTTGGACTATGGTTGGGTTATTTTACACACTGAGTTTTCCAAACTCACCCCTTAATTTCATCCATGCAAGAAATCCCCAACCATAGTGGACTTGGAGCTGTGAGGGATTTGTAGTGGCCACATGTTCTGTAAATTCAGTTTTCTTCATGTGATTTGACCAGCCTTTACTTAATTTAAATGTTTTGGGGTTTAAATTGTAATAAGGCCACTCATAAATTTTATGGTTTTATTTATTATTTCGCATATACTCGATTTAAACTATGAGATTCAGGCTGTGTGGGTTTTTTTTCAAAATTAACAAACGATTTCAAAACACACAAGCGTAACAAATGGATAACCTAAAGATTTAATTAATCAGTGTTTTTCTTTCTTGTCAACAATTAACCATCGTTTTACAAAATCACCCTGATTACTATAAACAAAGAATACAATCAACCGTAAGTCAATGTGACACGTCAGACTTGGCCATAATGTCTAGGCTGAGTTTAGGGTGTTACAGACCTTTCTTTAGTACTGCTAGCACTAAGATTGACGTACGAAGCGGAACTCTCACAATAGAGTTTGATGGGGAGATCGTGAAGTTTAATTTTACGATGCTATCAATCATCCAAGTGAAATCTTGAATATAACCGTGTCAACATAATTGACTCATTAGTGGAAGAAACTTTTGAGTCAATTTATGAAGATAAATCTGAGTTTATATTTAATGATTATGAATTTGTTAATGAATTATTGTCTCCTATGAATACTAAACTTCTACCTTCTGTTGTGCAAGCACTAGATTTGGAGTTGAAACCGCTCCCTGAGCATCTGAAATACGCTTTTTTGGGAAAAGATAATACCCTATCGGTCATAGTCTCAAATAGACTCTCCAAGTATGAAGAGGAAAGTTTCGTCCAGATACTAAAAAGTCATAAAGAGGCGATTGGCTGGACCATTTCTGACTTAAAAGGGATAAGCCCTTTGGCATGCACACACAGGATTTACTTGGAAGAAAACACGAAACCAAGGTGAGAGGTGCAAAGACGGTTGAATCTGAATATGATGGAGGTAGTAAAAAAGGAAATAATCAAGCTGCTGGATGCTAACGTAATCTACCCCATTTCTGACAGTAGATGGGTAAGTCCGGTGCAAGTCGTGTCCAAGAAAACGGGCATGACAGTAAAGAAAAATGCTGAAGTTGAATTGGTACCAACCCGAGTGCAAAATGGGTGGTGTGTCTGCATTGATTACAAGAAGTTGAACTCTTACACTAGAAAAGACCATTTCCCTCTTCCTTTTATAGATCAAATGCTTGAACGTTTAGCTGGAAAAACTCATTTTTGTTGTCTTGATGGATACTCAAGTTTCTTCCAAATTCCAATCGCACTAGAGGACCAGGAGAAAACCACTTTTACATGCCCATTTGGCACATTTGCGTACAAAAAGATGCCATTCGATCTTTGTAATGCACCGGCCACCTTCCAGAGATGCATGATGAGTATATTTTCTGAATATGTGGAAAAAATTATCGAAGTTTTTATGGATGATTTTACTGTGTATGGAAATTGTTTTGATGAATGCCTTAAAAACCTCACGATAATTTTAAGTAGCTTCTTAGAATTTAATCTTGTCTTAAATTATTAAAAGTGTCATTTTATGGTAGACAAAGGTTTAATTCTGGGTCATGTAGTTTCTGCCAAGGGAATTGAGGTCGATAAGGCCAAAATTGACATTATTAATTCCTTTCCATATTCCTTTACTGTAAGGGAAATTCATTCTTTCCTTGTCCATGCAGGGTTCTATAGGCATTTTATAAAGAACTTCTTGAAAGTAGCCGAACCACTGTACAAATTATTATAGAAGGATAAGAAATTTGATTTTGGCCCAAAATGTATGGAGGCTTTTTATACACTCAAGTAGAAGTTGGTTTCTGCTCCTATAGTGCAAGCTCCAGATCGGAAATACCCTTTTGAAATTATGTGCGATGCAAACGAACGCAGTGTGGGGGCCGTATTGAGGTAAAGGATTAACAAAGAACTCCATGTCATTTGTTATGCATCGAAAACACTTGATACTGCACAAAGCAACTATACCACTACTGAAAAAGAACTCTTAGCAGTTGTATTTGCTTTAGATAAATTTCAATCTTATTTGTTGGGATCTAAAGTGATTATTTTTTCTGATCATGCAGCTCTCAGGTACTTGATCGCAAAGAAGGAAGCAAAACTAAGGCTCATCAGGTGGATTTTGCTGCTCCAAGAATTTGACATCGAGATTCGAGACAAAAAGGGATGCGAAAAATTGGTGGCTGACCACTTGAGTAGGTTAAAAATACCTTTTGATGACATCCCTATTAAGGAAGAGTTCCTTGATGAGAGCCTATTTTAAACCAAAACACATCTTCCGTGGTATGGGAACATGGTAAGCCTTCTAGCCACAAGCTCATTACTCACTGGGTTAGCACGTTTAGTGAAGGGCAAGCTTAGACGAGAAGCTTGATATTACATTTCGGATAACTCATACTTGTGGAAACACTGTTCAGACCAGATAATAAGACAATGTGTTCCAGAAACTGAGGTAACTTCTATCGTTAATTTTTTTCATACTGAAGTTTGCAAAGGTCACTTTGGCCCTAAGCGGACTGCTCACAAGGTATTGGAGTGTGGGCTATATTGGCCCATAATTTTTCGAGACGCATATAACTTCTATAAGTCTTGCGATAAATGCCAACATACAAGTAACATCACTAAACGAAATCAAATGCCCATATCTCCGATTCATGTATGCGAAATTTTTTATGTATGAGGGATTGATTTCATGGGTCCATTCATTTTCTCTTTTAGAAATATATATATAATTCTTGCAGTAGACTGTGTTTCTAAGTGGACAGAAGCAAAGCCTACTCACAATGATAACGCTAAAACTATCGTGGAATTTTTAAAAAGAACTATTTTTTTCAGGTTTGGCACACCTCAAGCTTTGATCAATGATCGTGGGACCCATTTCTGCAATAAAACCATGGAGACGCTTATGGAAAAGTACGAAGTCCACCACCGTATAGCTACAGCCTACCACCCCCAGAAAAACAGCCAAGCGAAAATCTCGAATAGAGAAATCAAAACCATTTTAGAGAAAATAGTTCGGCCTAGCCGGAAGGATTGGAGCCTTCCACGGAATGCGCACTTTGGGCTTATTGAACGGTGTATAAGGGTCCGATTGGTATGACCCCATACTAGCTTGTTTTTGGCAAGGCTTGCCATTTTCCAGTAGAATTGGAGCACAAAGCTTACTGGGCCATACGACAATGCAACATGGAGTTAGAGCCCGCTGGAAGGGTAAGGAAATTAGACATCAAAGAATTGGAGGAAATTTGTAATGATGCCTACGAGAATGCTCATATTTATAAAGACATGACAAAACCGTTCCATGACAAGAAAATATCTCGGAAGCATTTTCCGATAGGGTAAAAAGTTTTACTTTACAACTCCATCTTAAAATTATTCCCAGGTAAGCTTCGATCTTGATGGCAAGGACCTTTTATCGTGACAAAAATATTACCACATGGCCCGGTTGAAATAAAAAGTGAAGAGTTAGGAAAGCGGTTCCTAGTCAACGGCCAACGATTGAAGCCATTTCACGAGAATTTTCAAGCCCACAAAATTGAGAAAATTCAGCTAGAGCCACCATAGAACTATTCAAGGCGTCAAGCTAACGACGTAAAAAAAGGCGCTTGTTGGGAGGCAACCCAATTTTTATTTTTATTTTTATTTTTATTTTTTTCTTCTTTTTTTCCCATTTTTATTTTTATTTTTATTACTTTGTTTGAATATTAATAAATTTATCTTCTTCCATTTAGGTAAAATAGAGCAAAATACATAGAAAAATGAGAAACAGTAAAAAATGGTACCAAACAGCTTTGTCCTATCCCTATTCCAACCATGAATAGAGCGCCCTTGACTAAGGCCACCCCACACCTACACCCAAACACCCTCCTTTCAGCCAAAACCTAAACACCCCAAACCCTAAAAATAATCCCATTTATTTTTTCTTTCCCTTCTTCTTTCTAAAACACCTACTAGCCGCCGCACCCTTTCTCATCCCCCACCACTACAAGTTTTTCGTCTACCCTGGTTCGTACCAGGAGCTGCACCACCGCCCAGTCGTCTTTTACCTTCAACCACCACCGGCGCTAAATTTCTGCACCTCAACAAGTTGATTTGACTGATGAACCCTCCTCTTCCTCTTCTTCCTCTTCGTTACACGCTTCTCTTACGCTGTCGCCAAACATCGCTGCGTCACCCTCTTCTCCCCCTCCTCACGATGAAGCTACGGTGTTCCTGACTCCTCCGCGTGTACCGTCTTCTCCTTTGCGCAAAATCGGAGCTCTATTCCCCTCTCCTCGGTCAATGCAAAATGACACCACCATAACCTCCTCTCTGTCACACGCCGAGCCCAACCCACCACCTCTCGTTTGCCTTCCTCCACCTTTGCCACCGCTGCTAGACTCCCATGCGCCATCACCCACCATGTTCGGCTCCCAAACCCCCATGACACCGGCCCTGTCGTCGGCCACCACACCGTTCGACCCAACCAACAGAGGCACTCACGAGTTCTTCACATGACTCAGACGCCAACTTCACCGAACAGCCCACTCGCTCTAGTATCTCCGAGAGTAGCAATGACTAGCGACCAGTGCCCACTCATTGCTGAACCTACTGATCCTGAGTAAATGTTTTACCACCCGAGTGCCATTTACACGGTAATTTAATATTTGATACAACTACCAGCCGAAACAGGTACGATCATTTACACCATAAACAACTCGTGCCTTGCAAATTTTATCATTACTTGTTTTGGATGCTTTGCGTATTGAAACTGCTGTTACTAATTATTTTCGCAATATTGGTTGGGTTGAAAATTTTGATATTACTCACTGTGCCTATTATGAGCTGGTTTTGGAATTTTATTCCACCTTTCATTTTCAGCGACACGGTCAAATCTCATTGGATACACCTAGTGTTGTCAAATTTTAGTTACTTGGCACCATGCATAGTTTATCCCTCACTAATTTTAATATTGCATTATCTTTTGTGAGTGAAGACTATACTATGTCCACTGCTTATGAACATAGTTTGTGTACATTTCCTGCAGATTTTAAGGCCGTCGAGGCTTTTGCTGTAACATCCCAAAATAGGGTCTAGTCGAAATAGTGGTTTTAGGACCACAAATCCGACTTTAAAATATTTATTTTATGATTTTTATGGGGCTTAGAATATGAGCATATGTTTACATTAGAGTTTCATGAAGAAATTTTAAGTATAAGATGTTCAATTGGGAATTAAGGACCAAATTGAATAAGTTTCAAAACATGGATTTTAAAAGCAATTTGTATGAAATTTCTTTGGATTATGAATTAGAGGTCATTAAATAGTAATTTGACCAAGTTCTAGAAATTTGGACAAAAAAAGGGCTTGCATGGACAAATTTTAAAAGAAAGGGTCTAAGGGCATTTTGGTCATTTACCATTTTAATGAATTAAAAAGGGGAAAAAAAAGCAAAAATCAGCCATCTTCTTCGCCATAGCTGCCGAAATTTTGAGCTCTCCATAGTTAGGGTTTCTCAATTTCCAAGCTCAATAGTAAGTGCTCTCAAGCCTCGTTTTTAATGTTCTTCGTATTTTTGAGATCCCAGTAACTTATTCTTTCCATCTCTACCCATATTTCATGCTAGGGTTTAAGTTTAAAAATTTACCCATGCATGACATGCTTGTATTTTGAGGGTTTATGGAGGAATATGAAAGGATGTTGTATGTTAAACATCTTTTTCTAGGTGATTTTCATGAAAAACCCTTATAGGGACTATTTTGTGAAAGTTATAAAATGTGTGGTAGAAATGTGAAACTAATGGAAAATGAGAGTTATCATAGGAGAGAAAAATGTTTGACCAGGCTTGGGTAAGGTAGAAATTGCATGAGTTTCATTATACGAGCCTAGGGACTAAATCATAAAAACGTAAAAGGCTAGGGGCAAAATGGTCATTTTGACCGGGGTGGAATTTAGACTTGAAATGGATTAAATGAATGGTTAATAATCTATTCTTATTGTTATAGACCCCGAGGAACAAATTTCGGAGGTCTATCGAGGGAAACAGAATGTTTCAAAGTGACGGAAACATTAAACAAACGAATACCAAGTAAGTTCGGATAACCCTAAGTAAACATATATTATGCTAAATTGTATACGTTAATAAATGTATGATGATGAATTGCATTTATTCAAAATATGTAATTGTATAAAATACAATTGTATAATGAAATGATGAAAAACGTCTCGGTTGAGGTTGAATGGGAAATCCGATGGAGGAACCCTAATTTACATGAAAAAATGAGATCCTGCATGTGTTGCAGTAAGGATTTAGCCCAGACGGGTAATCCATTGATCTCATCTCTGAAAAGGATATAGCCCGGATGGGTGTTCCTTCAGAATGATTAAGCCTCCCGAAGAATAAGTGTGCACTGTGGATTTAGCCCGGACGGTTAATCCAAATAGGGTCTGAATTTAGCCTGGACTGGTAATTCAGATCCTAGCTTATTAAGGATGTTTGCCATGAATGGGATTTAGCCTGGACGGGTAATCCTGGCATCACCTTATGAGTTTTCTGAATAGAGGATTTAGCCTGGATTGGTAATTCTACCATAAGAATGTGTGGCATCACCTTATGGGCGTGTGCCATGGCTGTGTCCATAAGTCAGTATAGCCCCACGGCTTGGGGGCATGGGCATGTTTCCCTACCCACGAGCGTGTGTAAACCCCTACACGGGCGTGTGGGGTATTGTTCAAGGAAGTCATGCCGAAGATCTAATTTTGTTCAGATTTATTCTTGGTATTAAATAAAGGCCTCGTAGGCCCATGCAAATAAATCGACTTAAGGTTGAAAAGAAATTTTATGACCCGTATTTTTTGGTTTCGCCTGTATGTCTATCTGGTAACACCTCGTACTTGTCCCCGGGCATGGGTACGGGTAAGGGGTGTTACATTTGCTTTGTTAACTGATAATGCCAAATCCATGTATAGCCCAAACACATCAAAGGATTTATGGTTTCGTAACCCCACCTTATGTTACAGACATCGTTATTTGGCTTACAATTTTTCAAGCCATCGAGATGCTCCGGCTACTATCTCGAAGACAAAATTATTCTTATTATGGTGTATGTACACCGATCGTCTGGTAAATTTGGGCTATTGGTATGCAGTTCAATTCAAACATATTATAAATGCAAAGCGTCCTCTAATTTTGGGCTCTTTTATTACACAACTGTTATTTTCTCTGCATGGTTCTAATGCTCTTATTTTAGCTTTCCATGTTGCTTGTCAAGCCGATCCTTTGGTTGCCCGATGCCTCGACTCAATGGGACTACTTCTTGGCACTCCATCTTCCTTCTGTTTTGTCCGTCCAGGCGTTCGCTCCGTACCGATTGAACGAGTCTTTCGATAGCAAAATCAAAACGAAGTACCCACTCAAACCCAACCTTCGATGACCGTTGAGCAACGCTTAACGCACATCGAGGCCCGACTCGACACTTTTGGCCAGCAACTAGCCGATCTCATTACCATTATGCGCGAATGACAGTAATTACACGGGGAGTTCTTCTAAACTTTTTCCACCTATTAGTTTATTTTATTCCACATCGAGGACAATGTTTTTTAAGTAGGGGGAGGTATTCCTCGTTATTACTGTCATTTTATCTACTGCTTTTGTTATTATATGGTTGTTGTTGTTCAATTCTGCCCATATTTTATTTTAGAATATTCTGCCTCTTTTCATGCCCAAGATTTTTACCAGGAACTGCCCACTGTTTGACCTACAAGCATGATTCTTGACTTCTGAGAAAATTATGATTTTGATAGTTTGATTTCATCTCCACTCTTTTATTTCTATTAGGCTAAAAATAATTGTCGTTAATAGAGTTAACTTTATCTTTCTTTTTGTTAAATCGATCAAGTTTAATGCAGAGCGGACACATGATACAATTACATGCTTAAAATATGTTCATGACTATTAAGGTGGTTACTAAAACATATTTTTGACACTTGATTATTTTTCCTAAGTCCTCCAAAATTATAATTTCGTTTAATAATAATAATGTATCCGTGGTTATGAGTGCAGCTTAAGACATGACTAGCTGAGTAAACGGGGTAGGGTGCTTGGATTATCATCCTATTTTGCGTCAAAAGGTTGTGTGACGTGTTAGGTAAAACTCCACTAACCAAATTTAATTTTTAAAAATGTGTTGGGCTGAGTAACTGGGGTAAGGTGCTTGGTTGTCATCTCTCTTCGCGTCAAAAGGTTCGATATATTCTTAAAAAAAATATAATAAATTAGGAGTATGTTGGGCTGAGTAATCGGGGTGGGGTGCTTGGCTGTCATCTATCTTCACGTCAAAAGGTTCAATATATTCTTAAGCAAAAATAAATAAATAAAAATTAAAAAAAAAGGAGATGTATTAATAAAATTTGGGGACTAAAGGTAGAAACAAATATGGTGTCTTGATAGGTTTGGTAAATTACCTAATTTTCATGAAATAATCCAAGTCGATCTTAATTTTTGTGTGTGTTAATTGGAATAATTTTTTAATTTTACTTAAAGCAAGCTAAGGGTTCTCTTTATTTTTCATATGCATTTTGACTAATTTTTATAAAATTTTGGAATGGTATTTCTTTCATGAAAGAAATCTAAATTTTACAGTAGATAGGAACCATACTTGAGGGCAAGCATGGGCTAAGTAAGGGGAATTTGATAATACTCTAGAACGACATATTTTTATGTGTTAATTGCATGTTTATTTTGAGTATGACCCTACTAATTTGAGCTATTTATGGTCTTTTATCTTTCGGGGACTAAATTGGAGGCAATAGGAAATTTAACGGCAAAAAGCATAAATTTGAAGATAAAGTGGGCCAACATGTGACATAGGAAAAAAGGTGGTGCCAAAGATGCAAGTATGGAAGACATGAGGGCTAAAGTGCAAAAGAAGAGATTTTATGAATAAAAGACTTTATTTTATTTTAAATTATATTAGGATAATTGTTGGATATTATTATTTAGATTTTATTTTAGCTTTTATCTCCATTTATCTTTATTTATCTTTAAATATCTTTATTTAATAGTATCTATCTTTTAAAATTTAAGTAGGACTAGACTAGGTTTCCTAGTACTATAAATAGGGGGTGGAGTGACTCAAATTTGATATCATTTTTTCTGTAAACACTTCCTCTCCCAAAACTTAGGATCCTTTTTTTTGGGTGTAAAACATTTTTCGAAAAATGTTTTCAGCCTTTTCCAGTGTTTGTTTGGCTGAAAATATTTTCCTGAAGTAAAATCAATTACAAAAACAGGAAAAGAAGCCCCTTAATTTTGGAAAATATCTTACCCTTTGTAATTCGGTAAGACATTTTCAGGAAAATTAGAAGCCAACGCCGATCTTCCCTTTCCCTTCCCCTTCCCTTTCTCCCATCCTTGACACCTGATCATCTGCTTGCCATCAGCCAACACCGATTCTCAACACCAAAAACTAGCATTCGTTAAAGCTTTTCTTTCTTGCTCTTTTAATCTGTGTTGATTACTTAAGTCTTCTGTTAGATTCATTTTCTCTTTTCTTTAACAATCTCTTCTATTTTTGCAACTAGTTTTATCTTGAATTATGATACGTTAGAATTAATTTCATATTGAATCTCTTTTTGTTGTTCAAATTCTATTGCAAAGATTGGGAAAAAAAAAAAGAGGTACTTCTTCTGTTTTTTAAGTAGTTTTAAATTAGTCTAGTTAAATAGCTTCAGATCAGGTAAATGAGTGATCTTATTAAAATAAAATGGATTTTGATCATCAACAGCTCAAAAGTATGGAAATCGAATTTTATAATGAAGGCTAGATTTTTTAGTTAGGGTTTGTTAAGAACAAGTGTTTTTGTTTTAATGCTTTGGTTTTGAATCTTTAAATTTTGAATGGATATTGCTTTGTTGCGGTAACTAGAATTTGTTATCAAGGATATAGAAATGAATGGGTTCACTTTAAATTTTAATATATATGTAGGAATTATGATTCAGTTGTTTAAAGTAAAGGAAAAGCAGAGAGAACTTGCTAAAAATGCAAATGGGGGAGCTGCTACCAAAAAGCAAAGTCCAGGAGAGTTGCGTTTGCAGAAGGGTTGCTTCACATATTTAATGGATTGAGTTGTTTTAATTTCTTTAGTTCTATGATAAAAATCCATTATTTTTTATGATTTGGTGCCTTTGGTGTGTCATTGCTAATTTTCTTTAGCTTTACTAATCTATTCAACTGTATGTTGTTCTAGCACTGAATCGATTGGCTTCATTTCATTTAATTTTATTTAAACTCTTTTGATATAGGATTTGGCATTTGATCTATCCCTTTCTGCTCTTTTGGGATATAACATTTACAACTTTGGAGAACTCCTTGCTCATCCAATTGTAAGCACATATTTATAAGTTTCTTAAATTTACTATATATTGCAGCTGGTCCAATTGTTATGGAGATGATCGATGTAGTCTTGATTAAGAAAATATGCTTTTAATTGCACAAAGATAAGGTTCATAGGCCTCGTTTATGATACTCATGTTAATGTATGTGGAGGTTTAATGACTGAAAAGTGCCTGCTATTAAGAGCCTCTTTTCGTTTTGCATTTCTTTTCATGCTATTGCAATTACATAAATACATTCTTATTTTTCATTGGGTTGGATTGATTTAAAAGGGAGTTTGTGTGTTGTAGTTTTTTTCCTGTTTTTTTCATTCTGAATTTCTTTGCTTTGATGTTTTTATTTTGTTATGTTTGAGATGATGACTATTGGCATCATTTACAAATAAAGAGTCTTCTGGGGACCAAGGTGGAGTGGCTTTATTATATCCTCCAATCCTTCAACTCTGGGAATTTGGTTCGCTATGAAGAATTGTGTCGCATGCACAATGCTACACTGAGTGCTCAACCAGCCTTAGTTGAGAAGCTCTTGGAAAAAATTAATATTCTATGCTTAATAGAGATTATCATCAGGTGTGTATTGTTTTACTGTACCCTAAAGGATCAGGTCAAAGTTGCTAATAATTGTATGTGGTTAAAAACTAAAGTACAATGTGTTTCAATGCAGCTGTCCATCTGATGATCGAACTATTCCTTTAAAAGTTATTGTTGAGAGAACAAAATTGTGTCAATTGAGGATGTTGAGTATCTTCTCATGAAGAGCCTGTCTGTAAGTTAAAATATTCATAATATTGTTGTCATCTTTGTTTTTACACGTATTCATTTTCCTTTATCTTTAGTTTTTTCATGACACCTTAATAGGGAGTGCAAACTATAAGGGGGCACAAATAAATTTTGGATATAAGCCAAGGAAAATAAAAATTATTATAAATAGTGAACATTTGTGGAAGTCCAAGTCTCAATTTTTCATATGGACGATGCACCATTGTATACATTTGACCCGAGGCCTGCATGTAGCAACTAGCTATACTTCAGGGGGTTCAAAATTCTAAAGATAACTTGTATAACCTTTTTACGAATAAAGACTGCAGGTTCATCTGATTGAGGGCATAATTGATCAAGTTGAGGGAACAATTCATGTCTCTTGGGTGCAGCCATGAATTTTGGGGATTCCATAGATCAAATCCTTGCGTGACCGGTTGGATAATTAGATGGGAAAAGTACATAACGCTTGGTTATCAATTGAGGCTGAAACACTTGATCTCGTTGCATCATGAATTTTTTTCTCCAGTTCCTTTCTGCCATTGTAACAATTCCCTTGTTTGAAAAGGGCAAGAAAAAGGGAAAGTGAAATGACGAGCAATGAGGATAGAGATAAGAGTTAGTCATTTGCGGGTAGAGCCATCTTTGTATGATTCCTTTAGTATGTATTGCTTGATCCTTAAATCTTTGTTCTAAAAGGAGCGGCTCATGTACTAAACTTTTCACTTTTTGGCATTTGTTGGATCTACAATGGAACTGGAATGCCTGAGGATACGATTAAAACTGCAAACATCATCCTTATCTTTCATTTTGTATTGGGATTTTTCATTAGATACAATCAGATATGATCCACTTTTATGTGGATGAAAGTGCATTTTCATTTCAGACTAGATATTTTTCTGCATGATCTATATATTGTTTGGCTTCAATACGTTACTAGATGAGCTGCTGCTACTTGGTTATTTAACTACAAATATATTGATTAGTTTTTACCATTTACATGTGATGTGAATGAATCTTATAGGATGATTGCCAATTTTGAACAATTAAACCATTTGATTGATATATTTAATTTGATTTATTTATTTATAAATAAATCTTTGCAATATAAGTAAAAACAATTTAAAATATAAATTTATTAATATATATAAATTTATTAATATATAAAAACAACTTTTTCCTAAAATATTTTCAGAAATCACAAAACAATGTAAAAATATTTTACACAGATTCATCCAAACACTAGAAAAGTAAATCATTTCCAGAAAATTAAATCATTTTCCAGAAATCATTTTTCGGAAAATATTTTACTCGCAAACAAACGGAGCCTTAGCCTTTGTTCTTTCCATTCAATAAAATTCCATTTTTTTATTAAGTCTCTTTCTTTTCCCAAAAGTATGAGCCACTAAA
This sequence comes from Gossypium anomalum, assembly GCA_025698475.1. Taxonomy (NCBI): domain Eukaryota; kingdom Viridiplantae; phylum Streptophyta; class Magnoliopsida; order Malvales; family Malvaceae; genus Gossypium; species Gossypium anomalum. The sequence goes on from CM046968.1 coordinate 23,255,467, forward strand.
TCCATCTAGCCAAAGGTTGTCAAAAATCTCCAAAAAAGGTTCATAAGGCTTAGAATCCGCGTTTAGCCTTCTCAACGAGTATTCATCACTTCTCCGCATTACGGGGCTCACGTTTCCGTCCATGTCCCTTCAAAAGTGATCTTTTCAACTTGTGCAAGGAATGACCGATTTGTAGATTTTGGGAAGGTTACACAATCGGTTCGTTAGCTTACTGCGTCAGTGGTTGTTGAGCCCAAGAGACAAAATGGCGTGGGATTCGCCATTGGGAAGTGATGGTCTAGTGTAAGACGGTCCCACAAGAGTGACGGTTGGCTAGAGTCAAGTTCCTCTAGATTATAAGTCTAAACCCTAATTGGAGCTGGTGGTCGTAGGCGTCCTCTTCCACTATAACTGGCTTATTCAATTCGAGAAGAATTACCTAAAAGCTGAGGATTAAACCCAAGGAGGATCGAGACAACTGGAGGTTAGAATCTCGCCACATAAGAAACTCTCTCTTTCCTCAAAATCTGTTTATTTTTATATTCTCTATTTTAATTTTCGCAATTTCAATCAACTCTAAATTCTATTTTTTTCATTTTTTTCAGGAATGCAGGTTTTCTTGGGTACGATTCTGTCTAGGATCTCACGAAACAAGACATTGTGCAATTCAGTCCCTGAGGATTTGACCCTACTTCCCTTATACTGTTCTTTTTATTATATTTATAGGGATAGGATATATTTAGTGCTCTCAACAACCGCACCAATATATGAATATACTCATAACCAACACTAGCCAACTTCCTAGGCTATATACAAAATGAAACATGAATCTTTACAAACCAATACATATGACCAAAAGACCGAGTCCCTATATATGCCATAAACTTAAAATACTTGAATTCATCAATACCCAAAATGATAGCTTGATAGTGTGATAGGATCTCCGGCGATCTCCAACTGAATTTACCATGTATTTCATACATCACAAGTATGGACCAATAATCACAAGGCTTTCACAAAAACATTCTCATGGAAACCATGAACTCACAATATCATGAAGTCAATGCTTTTAAACTTTATGTACATACTTGTACAAATTCGTAACACTTACATGCTCTTTCTCTTCCTTGACATACTCGTTAAGTTACCCGTTGAACCACTTGGAATACTAAAGGATTCTCAGGAATCTCGTACACACCGTACTGTACCAATGCCATATCCCAGATATGGTCTTACATGTAATCTCGTATCGATGCCAATAGCCCAGCTATGGTCTTACACGAAGTCTCATATCAATGCCATATCCCAGATATGGTCTTACACGTAATCTCAGTAACCCTAATGTCATGACATTTGTATCCTATCTATTCCTAAGGTTCAACCGGGATTTTCGCTGTATCGAATCTTTGTCGGTCATTTCCATAATATCGTACTCAATGGCATTCACATTTCATTTCAATAATATAGCATTTACCACAATCATATCAATTAAGCATTTATGCATATATAATTTAATGCTTATTAAACGCACGAACTTACCTCGGCATAAAAATGGCGAAAATGACCTAGCAGTCAAATACTCATTTTTTCCCCGTTCTAATTTTGAACCTCGTTTTCTTGATCTATAATATTACATTTAACTTATTTAATCATTATACTATTCAAATCAGCCCAAAATCACATTATGGCAAAAATTAAATTTTTGCCCCTAAAGTTTCACAGGTTTACAATTTAGTTCCTAGGCTCGTAAAATGAAATGTACTCAATTTCTTCAATACCCATGCCTAGTCGAACCTTATACATGCTTATAGCAGCCCACATTTTTCTTTAATTCACATTTTAACACCTACTTTATAACTTTTTACAAATAAGTCCTTTTTAAGCATTTTCATTGAAAATCACTTAGCAAAAGTCGTTTATCATGCACCAAACATACATTTTCTACCATTAGACATCAAAATACACAAATATCCATCATGGGTAAAATTTTAGACTTTGATTATTTCTTAAATTAGTGGTAGAAATAGATAGACCATGTTAGGAGGATTTCAAAAACATAAAAATCATTAAAAACGGGGCTAGAACAGACTTACAATCGATCTTGGAAGCTTGAAAAACCCTATCCATGGTTTCTCCTTGTAATAATTGTCCATGGGAGGAAGATGGACAAAAATTGGCTTTTAATTTGGCTTTTTAATTCATTTAATTACCAAATTACTAAAATGCCCTTAATGAAAAACTTTAGAAATATACCTAACCATGTCCATTTTTGTGCACCAACTTAACCAATGGTCTAATTACCATTTAAGGACCTCCAATTTAAAATTTCATAGTAATTAGACACCTCTAGCAAGTAGAACTCAAGTTTTGCACTTTTTACAATTTAGTCCTTTTGACTAAATTGAGTGCCCAAATGTCAAAATTTTCGAACGAAATTTTCATGAAATCATTTCATAAAACTGTAGACCATGAAAATATAATAAAAATAAATTTTTCTGCGTCGGATTCGTGCTCCCAAAACCTTTGTTCTGACTAAACCCAAAATCGGGCTGTTACAAGCCCTAGAAGTTTAAGCTGAATCTAGTCGAGTTACACCAACATAGTAAAAACACACTTCTTATCAGAGTTTTAACTTTGAAAATGAGAAATTCATTTTAGTCGATTTAGAAGATTTTGTATTTCATTTTAGACTTGGCAGATACTGATGAGATTTAAAAAAAAAAAAAAAGACAAGTCTAAAACAGATGCAAATCCAAAGGATTAAATTGTAGTTATCTCAATGTAAAACAATTTGAGCTCCTACACGCAGTCCGATCCTAAATCAGATGTCTTCTTGACAGATAAAAGTAAGACAAATGATGAGTCACCAAGTACCGCGTATAACCAAACTCAAATACAAATAAAAGAACATAATATATAAATTGTAGTAACGCAAGCATTTGATAACAGTTGTATAACCAGTACAGAACAGATCTAGGGTATCACAGGGATTTCAATAGAGGCGGTACAATAAAACAAAGCAAAACAAAACAGAGTAGAACAACACAATTTAAACAAAATAGAACCGAATAGTGTAGAATAGAACAGAATGGAACAGAGTAAAGCAATACTGAACAGAATAGAGTAGAGCAGAACAGGGCATATATGTTTATGCAGATGCTGTATTTTTCAAATAGATCAAAATGCATATTTATTAGAAACAATCTTCCTAAACTCCGTAACACACTAAAACAAAGTTCCCCCGAACTCATCCATCCAAAACACACCATAAAGTCATCCTGGGTTGCCCGGTAACGATGACCCGCCACCCCAAGTTGCCTAGCAACGATGGCTTATCAATATGTAGTTAAACTGCCAATCAAATTATGTGGTCAAGCCACTATAGTACAGTCGAACTACCAGAACAGAAGTGTGGATAAACCACTAGATAATACATATCATTAAATTGCCAGAAACTTCCTCCTTGTACATCAACCCAAGTCCCATGCAATGTGTCATGCCATGCTTACACAGAATCAGAGTACTAAGCATGTAAGTCACGCTACCTCTCAATAACAGAATCAGTAAATATGTGAGTCCATGTTTTGTAAAACAAACTTATCAAACCTCAACATAACATATTAGATTTTCTATGAAGTCACATGCACTGTTATAAATCAGAATCAGTAACAATCAGTCTAACATGTTCAGATATCGTATATTCCTCATCAACAGAGTATTGCAAAGGTGTACCAACAACTTAACAGAATACAGATCATACCTAATAATTCGCACACATAGACAATAGCACATTATTTTCTAACGAATCCTACTCACTTAGGTTCAAACATAATAGATATACATACATATCACAAGTTGTTCATCATCAGTCTAACATTCTAGATATTGCATATATCATCCATATATCAGTCTTAGAGCATCAAATAGTCCTCTTACGATCAAATTCAAATCATAAATACATTGTGGAGGTCAGTGCTCATGTTGGGCAACACTCATAGCCTCGAAAATAATATTCGGATCCTATTCATATACCACATGGCCTAGACACACGGCCTGGGCACACGCCCATGCCGTCTACCCGTGTAGTTCTAAATCATAAATAGTAAGCTACACGGCCTAGACACGCGCCCATTTCCTTGCCTATGTGGCGCATATGAATTGGGCACACGCCCATGTCCTTGCCCATATGGCTCACACGACTTAGGCACACACTCATATCCTTGCCCGTGTGGCTCAAACGGCCTGGAAACATGCCAATGTCCCTGGCTGTGTGGTTCTAAAGCGTAAACAATGAGTTACACAGCCTGGACACATGCCCATCTCCTGGCCCGTGTGGCTCACACGGCCTAGGCACACGCCCATGTCCTTGGCCGTGTGGTTCACACAATCCTATTTTTCAAAGACTAAAATGCTAAAAACAGGGGTTTCGGTACCCATTTGATACGAACTCGATACAGGAGCAACAAGGATGAATTCTCGTCCCTAAATGACAACAACAAAATGATATTTGTAGTTAAATCACTAAAAACTAACATTCCAAAATCGCAGTTATGTCGAAGAACTTTGATACAAAATCTCAAAACAAAAACTAATTCTTACCCCCGCATGAAGTCAATAGTACAAACTTAGAACGTTGAAAGAACGTTACTCTTGAGAACTTTATCTAACAAAGACTTACACAAATCAGAATCCATTCTAACGAAAAGAACTAAACATAACTTTGACCATCATCAAACTCAAACAAATAAACTTGACAAAGGGCACTTACAGTTTGATTGAAGATTAACTTGACATAACAATTACAGAAGGATTCAACGACAGAATAACGGAGCAGAAGAAAGAAGGAAAAAATAATATTGAACGGAGAGGAGCAAAAACAAAGAAAGAAAAATAGAAGGAGAAGAGAACCTTCTGAATATCCCTTTCGAAAGTTAATTAACTTGTTTTCTTTAAAAATCAAACAAAATAACTAAATTACAAAATGGTGCAAAATATTTCCCCATTGCGTACACAGAGACTCGAATACAAGACTAGCAGATATACAAACACTTAACCATTGAACCAGTAGGCTCATTTTTGTCATTAGTTGATCGGAATTAAAACTTATGCCAGATGATCAAGAATAAGGGTTTGATAAAAATAACAAAATTTCAATGAACAAGGTTTGAACCTAGAACCTCTCACACGTGACCAAAACACCTAACCAATAAACCAGATCAATTTTCTTGTCAAAAATTTCCAAAATCTAAACTCAAAATCGAAGGATGGCCATACTTGGTTTCGAAACTCAATTTCTTCTAACCCAGTTTTTGTGATGTTACAATCCAATCATTTAAGCATCTATAACCATAATTCACTAAGGCACATGTATACTAATCAACATATAACCTAACCACTTATCTAACATCATTCATGCAACACTTCAAGCAATAAAAGAATCCAAACACCAATTATAGAAGTCCTTAAATAGTTCATCGAATGTCCATTTACAAACCAAACAAAACTAAAGTTTAATCCCTTAAAATTATCCCACATTGTCATCCTTTGTTTTCCAAGAAAACCATCTTAGATACACAATCAAGTAGCTTTTCCTTGGAATCATAAGCTTGCTCATTTCACCACTTCACTTAAGCTATTTCTCTGCAAAAATAAACACAAGAGAGTGTGAGCTTAAACAAGCTTAGTGAGTGCCATAATATCAAGGTTTAAAAACAAAACTAGAAAGCATATAACACTTATCACCATTAATCATTTAATCATGTTGATACATTGCCATCTTGTGATTATGAAATATGTATAAAAATATAGCATATCAAATACTCGGATCTCTATCACTCCAATGACTCATAGAGTCTAACATGTCCCAAGTAAGCGTAGCATTAAGCTAACACTCTCCAACACACCAAACATGTCCCGATAAATGGAGCTTAGCTCTACATTCCCTTATCCCTCCAACATGTTCCAATATCAAAACATATATGAGTACTCAAATCATATGTCATGTCAACTATATCCAATGATTTCAAGAGATCACAAGGCCAATATATCCATATTACATATTCATTTTCTGATTTATGCACACTTACACTTATCATGTTTATCATGATAAAAAACACTTATCACATGCTCAAGTAATGCACTTTCAAGTGTAATCACTTTGCTCATTATGCCACATACACTTTCATATCAGATGTGTGCATTAAACCAACCAATCAATAGGCATATTCTGACAAATTCACATCAATTTCTTTAACATATCACATACACATCTTATCAAAATTCATCATCATTTGCAACATATTATAACTCAAGGAAGAAACACTTACTCTTGGAACATAGGATAGGTGTTTTGGCTACCTAAGCTCCCCTTTAACATACTGATTTGTGCATTAATTATAGCACACTAGATCACTCACCTTAATCAAGCTTTGCTTCAAAGCCAACGCTCAAATAGGCTTTTGCTTGCCCTTATCCTTTCTTGTAGAGGCTTCGATTGATTTGACACTTTGACATATCATGAACAACCACAAATTCATTCAAATAGTAGTAAAATAAAAAATCCAAGCTTCTCATTCACAATATCGAAAATTAGCTAGATTTATCAAAATAAGAGGTTTCATCACTTGATTTTCATTTCTAAACCTTAAATAAGTTTTTAAAAATCCTAAATACCATTTAATTACATATCTAAAACACCAATTTCTTCTAATTATCTTTTCCGAAAAAATCAAGCTTATAAGAACACATAAAAGGGAAAAACGTCCAATTCATTAAAATTCTTTGAGGATTTGTTAAATTAAGTTTAAAAACCTTTTAATTATATCAAAATGAGTTGAAAATCACTTTAAAATAATAACTTAGCTTAGTATTACGAGATCTACCATTTTCAAGTCAAAAATCAGTTTAAAATCATTAGATCTATTGAAATCTTGATAAAATAAATTAAAACTCAAACTGAATTAACAACATACTTAGTTTAAGCATAAAAAGTCATAATGTTACCTCAATTTTAAGTAATCGACGAGTTTAGGATCAAATTCGACCAAAAACGTGCTGAAGAACAATGGTGAGATTGCAAGAGAAAAGATGAAATTTCTTTAAATTGAAGGAGAAATTCGTGTTCGGAAGGCTAGAAATTCTAAAAGGATGAATCAATTTTGAGAGAAAAGCTTTAATTTGGTGTTTGGGAAATTTTTGAATGAGGTGAAAAATGAGAGGGAATGGACGATAAGGGTTGTTAAATAGGCAACCAATTTTTAAAAGTTGGGCAATTACCCTTTTAACCACCTCCAATTTCTTTTCTTTTTCAAATAGTTTTTTGTTTTCAATTAAAACTCATTTTCTAAATTAATTTCAAATCCGATCTTATTTTTAAAAATATGTTTTAAGTAAATAAATTCTCGAAAACCTATATTTTATATCTTAACCTAAATTTTTAATTCTAATTATTTTAATATTTTATTTATTCCTATTTATTTTAACAATTTAACCTAATTTCAATTTTCGACTCACTAACTCTCGATTTACTAACCCAATTTTTGAAATGTGATATTTATAGTACCAATTGAACTGATTGGACCAATGATTCTCAGCTCAATCAATTTAACTGGCCAACTCAAATCGATTTTGACAACCATGAAAAAGAAATAAGAATAAGAATTAAACATAAATAAATAATAATATAAACATAAACATAAACAATCATTTTATTATAATTATTAATAAAATTAAATATTTAAACTAGTTTAAATGCAGTTCAAACAATTTTTAATTGGTTTTTTATTTGATTCAATCACTCTTGTACTGATTTACTCCTCTAGTTTTATAATATTGGTTGAACTAGTTGGATCATCGATTCTAAGTTTAATCAATCAGTTCGTTCTTGAAAATCATGGGTTTTAAAATAATTATATATTTGTAATTTCAAAAGGAAAAAATATTTTATTCCACAAACAATTTTAATATACTCTTATAACACACTTGTCAACTCTCCGGACCTACTTGTGAAATCTAAAAACTAACCCATTTCAAAAAAAAAAAAATTCAAGTAAATTCTCAAATTCTATATTCCTTTAATTTTGGTGGATGAACCTAGACATGTGTTTACTCAGATGAATTCTAAACATACATCTTTAATAATTTTATATTTTAATTTAGAAAAAAAACAATTATTTTTTATTTTTAAAACTTTATTGAATTTTTAAAATTTTTATTTTTAATGATTTTTTGAATTTTTTTTTTTTTTTGAGATTTTTAACCATTTTCCCTTTCACACGTGACATTTTAATTGGCTGATGATAATTTTTTTGAAACGGAAATGTAAAGTGGAGAAACGGATAGAGAAAGTGATAATACAATAGCCAAAATTACAAATTTATTTTTAAAATACCAAACCAAAACTTGTTTGTAGTATAATGGCTAAGATAACTATTAAGTCAAAGAAAAAGTACGGTTCTAACTCGTAGACAAAACAAATATTTTAACTTAGCATTTGAGTTGAATTTGGTTCATGTATTTTTTACCGTACACTTTCAGTAGTTAAATTCATTTCGTCTTTAAATTTAGAATCCGTCAAAATCTAATAATATAACCAGTGTTATTAGAATATGATTGAATCAATTGATCGGACCAATTGAATCGAGAATCGATCGGTATAATGGTCTGAACAAAGAGGTCGAACTGATTGAATATAAAACTGCTTGAAATTGATAAAAATATCAAAAATTGAAACAAAAACAAATAGCTGATCAAGTTGAATCGGTTTAATAAACTTTTTTGTATTTTTATTAATTTTTAATGAATAAACTATTATTTGGTCTAGCGATTGAACCGATCGAACACATTGAAGCAATAACTAGTAGTTTGACCGATTGAACCACCAATCTGGTTATTAAAATATTGGTGTTATATTTTGAGATTGTATCGTATCATCACTTGAAAATTTATATAATTTTTTTAAATTTTCAAGTGATAATGTAGCACAATCTCTCACATTATCAAACTTTTATGTTTTTCTAGTTCAATGATAAAAATAGATCTAATTATCAAGTTTAAGTGGTAAAGTAAATAAAAAAAATACTAAAATAAATCTAATTTTCAATTTAACCTTGTTTTTCAAAAAAAACTAATAAATTTTGATTTCATTGATTGTATTTTTTTTTTGAAAAATTAAATTAAATTAAATTATTATATAAATATATTAATAAAAAAATTATAATTATTGAGATTAATTTCATTTCCGCCCTTGCTGACTTCTGAGCATGGAGACAGCTTCAATCATTAACATTCGAATCTTCCCATGACAGATCCGATGTTTCTTCTTTCTTTTTATTTTACCTGTTTCGCCAACCTGTGTGCTCTTCTCCATATCTTTTACTCTTCCACTTGCTTCCTCTTTTTGATTGTTCATAAACATCAAGCTCCCTTAAAAGGTCCCATTCTTTGAGCCGAATCTTTGCTTCCTTTCTTCTCTGTCGTGCCTCTTAAGGTAACCCCATTGAAACTTTTATACGAGTGGATATACTTCATCTTGTTTTAGTAAAACTCAATAGAATAATGCAAGTAGGCCATTACTTGTTATTTTATTGGTTTTCTGGATCTGTTTTTATGCATGCCTTTTAAGGGATCTGGTTCATTACAGCAGATAGTTTCTTTTCAAAATCCCAATGTCCTGCTGCTTCTTTTGATGTTATCTTTGCTCCTAAGTTAGTTTTCAATTAATGGTAGCGTGGTTTGTTTTTCTTTTGGTGATTGGTTTCAGGAATTTGGTAGGATGAGAGAATTGGGATTGATTTTATTGTCTGTTCTATTAATTTTTGCAACACTTGAAGTGGTTGCTTCACATGGACATCAGCCTCTTTCAACTATTGCTGTTCAAAAGGCAACTTTTGCTCTCCATCATCAAGCTTACATAAAAGTCTCACCTACCCTTCTTGGGTTGAAGGTAAAGCTTTTGTAGTTGCCAAGTTATCACCTTTTCCTTTTGGGGGAAAAATGATTACTTCAGTTTATTCTTGAATGTCAACATTTCACCCATTAAGTAAAAAACGAACAAAAACCAAATAGATACTGCAAAACTGTTTATAAAACATTTGTGAGTATTGCAGGGTCAAAATACAGATTGGGTGACAGTGGTGTTCAGTTCTCCAAATCCATCAGTTGAGGATTGGATTGGAGTGTTTTCTCCTTCCAATTTCAGGTATAACATGCCTAGTTCTCTCTAGCATATGTTTCCAACCATGTTTTTGTGTGACTATATGCGAAGCTCAATCTCGAAACTGACCTGTTTCTAAATCTGCAGCGCTTCTTCCTATCCTGCTCCAGCTGATAATCCATGGGTAGAGCCTCCATTGTTGTGTTCAGCTCCTATTAAGGTTCATCCACTGCTTGCTTTGTCTTCTACTTTGATGAAAAATAGTTGCTCTTTGTTTTAAGTGGGGCAAGATGTAAATGATGTGAAATTTAACTTTCTCACCTCCTCTTGCAGTATCAGTATGCAAACTACAGTACTCCAAAGTACAAAGAAACTGGAAAAGGCTCGTTGAAGCTTCAGTTGATTAACCAAAGATCTGATTTCTCTTTCGCGCTATTTTCCGGCGGTTTGTCAAATGTATGCTTTTAATCATCTTTTCTCTATAGTATGCATATTCATTTGAAGATCAATTTGTCTCATTATAACACCAACCAAATAGTGGGGGATCCAATGATTGTACTGTGTTGGCTGCTAGTGCTCATTTTCATGAATTTTTGTCATCAAGCCTTTATGAGTACTAGGGCTACTTAATGGATTCAAACTTGATCATCCTATCCACTTTTTATTTATATGTTCCCTTTTTTCTTGATTATATTATAGCCAAAGGTGGTAGCGGTGTCGAATAAAGTTGCATTCTCAAATCCAAAAGCACCAGTTTACCCACGATTAGCTCAAGGAAAAGTATGGAATGAAGTAAGTCTAATTTCTCTCTACTTTCCGGCCAATTTGTATGTGTAACATAGGACATAAAGGTTCTTATGCTGCTTGAATCGGATTCCGACATAAAAACTTATTATTGTATTGCATTGCACCCTTTCTATACACAAGCTATAGTATTGTGAGCAATTTTTACATATCCTGCATATTACTATTTTGCTTTGGAGATAATACAACTGAAATCTGATTCCCAGATGACTGTTACTTGGACCAGTGGATATGGGATTGGTGAAGCTGTACCTTTTGTTGAATGGAGTCCAAAAGGAGGACAGCCAATTCGTTCACCAGCTGGAACGCTTACTTTTGATAGGAACAGCATGTGTGGTGTGTAACCCATTAACCCACATTTTGCTTTGCGATGCATGTGATCTTAAAATGAATGTGATTCCCATGCAGCATTGAGGATTAGACATAAGTCGGTTAAAAGAACCATGAGGTAAAAGAGATTCTATAAAACATTTCCAACATTAAGAAGAGGAGAAGGGTTGATTTCAAGAGCTTGGGTTCATTTTTATGTTAGCATTAAATGTTTTCCTAGTTCTATCAAGTAGAGCTAGTGAGTTGACCGTTCTTATAATCTAGAATTTAGCTACGTCACAAATGATTTGATATCTATTTCTTCTGTGTATCCTTTTAGTCAATAAGGCTTCTTCATGAAGTTCTTGCACAATAAGCTAAGATTATTTTCTGAAAACCATAAATGCTTTGCCTGAGTTGTTTCTCAAGTTAAAAAGGCATTTGATTTGTGTTATCATGTTAATGTGCTCAGGCGAACCTGCAAGAACAGTGGGATGGCGAGATCCCGGATTTATACACACCAGTTTTCTGAAGGAGTTGTGGCCCAACACATTGTATGTTACATTTCCTTATAGCTTCATGTACTAGATTCTGGCTATAAATGACACATGGGTATTGGTAATTCAATTGCCATGGATCAATAGTTTAGTTATATTCCATGAACTATTTCTAGAGTAAACCAATGATCGACTCGTGTTATACGTGCTGTTGAACTTTACTAATTGAACTTACAGGTACACCTATAAGCTTGGACATATTTTGTCCAATGGAACATATGTTTGGAGTCAAGAATACAAGTTTAGAGCATCTCCTTATCCTGGTCAAAATTCTTTACAACGGGTCGTCATTTTCGGAGACATGGGAAAGGTTTGAACTTTTTACACTGCATGCTCAGAAATGGCATAACGTTGCAACATTTTAATCGAAGAAATGAAAAGAAGAAAAGGTCATTTGTATCTTCAGCCCTAAGTTTTCCACCATTAATAAACAATTTCCATGATACACTGCAGGCTGAAGCTGATGGTTCCAATGAGTACAATGATTTCCAGCATGGCTCTCTAAACACTACAAAGCAGCTTATTAGAGACTTGAATAACATCGATATAGCCTTCCTAATTGGAGACATATGTTATGCCAATGGGTACCTTTCACAATGGGACCAATATACTGCACAAGTTGAGCCGATTGCTTCAACCGTTCCTTTCATGATTGCAAGGTCTGCCATAACATACCTGGTGTACTTGTTTGACCATATGTATATATTTATATATCGGTATATTGTCGGCTTCATCTTAAATGGAAATTGGTGGTTTTTACTTTCAGTGGTAACCATGAGCGTGACTGGCCGGGAAGTGGATCCTTCTATGAGAACAAGGATTCCGGGGGAGAATGTGGCGTGTTGGCGGAGACTATGTTCTATGTCCCTACTGAAAACAGAGCAAAGTTCTGGTATAGGAATTTTTTTTACAATATCATAAATGTTCAGTTTTCCTCTTTCTAAGCTATTGTGACTTGTTTGTGTATTATGTTTGAAGATATGCATGGGAATTGATCTAAAAGTTGGTAATTCTATCAGGTACTCCACGGACTACGGCATGTTCCGGTTCTGTGTAGCTGACACGGAACATGATTGGAGGGAAGGGACAGAGCAATATCAATTCATCGAGCACTGCCTTGCATCTGTTGATAGACAAAAGCAACCGTGGCTGATTTTCCTTGCACATAGAGTGTTGGGTTATTCTTCTGCAACCTTTTACGCTGATACGGGATCTTTTGGGGAACCAATGGGAAGGGAGAGCCTCCAAAAACTTTGGCAGAAGTATAAAGTTGACATTGCCATCTATGGCCATGCACACCACTATGAACGTACATGTCCGATTTACCAGGTACGTCAAGTTCTTCACACGGTGATGAAACTGTTAAGCATGCACTAATTTACTGCATCGAATGCGGTTATCTTCGTTTTGTTCTTCTTGAGCGTTCTGAAGTAGTATCTTTAAAGTAGTGATCTAATATGAACTTCAACTCTTCGATTGCTCACCATTGGATTGATCATTGCTGCTGCAGAATATATGCACCAACAAGGAGAAACAACATTACAAAGGCGCCATGAACGGGACGATACATGTGGTTGCCGGCGGCGGAGGAGCAGGCCTTGCAGAATTTACAACCCTAAACACCAAATGGAGTTTCTTCAAAGACTACGATTATGGATTCGTAAAACTCACGGCGTTTGACCATTCGAGCCTCTTATTCGAATACAAGAAGAGCAGTGATGGAAAAGTGTATGATTCTTTCACAATATCCAGGGACTATAGGGACATCTTGGCTTGCACTGTTGATAGCTGCCCAAGTATAACCCTTGCCTCATAATCTAAATTAAAACACAGGTTTTCCTTCCCTTGATATTAATAAAACTATTTTCCACACTCTAAACTTTTGCATTTCTGGTTTAATAGTTTAAGCTCCTAAATTATTACCACCTTTGACATTCTGTATATTTTGATTCTAAAAAGGGTTTATGCACCATATTAATTTTTTTTAAAATTATATGGAGTTAATTATACTAGACAATTGATTACTAAATTTCATGATATTCTAATTGAATCTTTAAGTTATTAATATTGAATCAACCAAATATTGTTATAAACTTAGTTTAATTTCATAGTTAAAGAATAGTTCAAATCTAAGTGTTAAACAAAACAAACATTATTAATGAAGATCTAAGTTACTCAACATATTTAAATTTTTATTCACATATTTTAAATATGCTCAAAGCATATCTAAGTTAAAATTTAACGACTAAATTGATGGCTAGGCTAGCAGAAACACTTAATTCATACAATACTAATATTTTAATCACTTAGAATGATAAAGTTTGGCAACTAACTAGAATATTAGCCATAGTTCAGGCACATATAATAGTATTAACCCAATTATATGCATTTTATACAATTTTTATTACTACCTATACTCTAAATCTTTAAATAAAAATAATAATATATTTAAGCACCTTCAAACCTAATTCCTAATTATTGTTACAGTGAATGTGCTGACTGAGCTAAAACTGAATCCTTCCAACAATATGTTTTTATTTAAAAGTGCCAAGTCTTAAATAGCAAACGTTACGTATTATTTTTTTAATGAATAATTTTCATTATTTTACTACAACTTAAAAGAGGTAGATGATGCATTTCCTTATTTCTAAAACAAAATAATTTTTTTATTATTTTACTACATTGCAAATAAGTGCTTTTTTTTCTTTCAAAAATGACTCAAAAAAATAATTATTTACAAAAAATGACTTAATCAAAAATCATGTACGAGAATGACTTGGAGTCTATAGTGCTGCCGGTGTCGCCAGACCCATCGGCCACACCTCCCCCCAATGATGACCTAATCATTGCATTTAAAAAAAAAGAAATGTAAAAAATAGAATGCCGATAATAACAATATATCGCAAAAAAAAAAAGAGAAATAAAATAAAGAACACACAGATTTTTACGTGGAAACCCTTTTGGGAAACTAGTAAAGGAGAAAAAAATTCACTATGTCGAATTCGAATAATTACAAGAGGAGTAGACTATGTCTATTTATATGCTTGTAAAACCATATTCTAATAGGAGTGTAGTAAGATTGAAACACCTTATTCTAATCAATATCAAATAGATGGAGTTTAATAAGGTTTTAAAAACCTTATTCTAAAATAAAATAAAAGAAGTGTAGTTCTATAGGGATTTTACTGTTATTTTATTTTATCACTGTATTTTATTTAAATAAGGATTCGGGTCACTTAATTCTAACAATCTCCACCTTGACACGAATTCTCAATAAACAAGTTCTTCATCGCGAACTCTCAACGAACAAGTTCTCCACCTCTTCCATAAAACCCCTTAAGGGTTTAACTTCAACAATGAACACCAACCAAGTCTAAGCAATGCTCAAACTTGGTTCTAGGAAGTGACTTAGTCATCGTATATGCAGGATTTTCATGAGTACTAATTTTTCTCACAGCAATATCACCACGAGCAATAATATCACGAACAAAATGATACCGAACATCAATGTGTAACTTCCCGAATTAGGGCCTAAACAGAAAAGTGGTTTCGAGACCATAAATATGAGGTAGAAATATTTCTATCAATAAAGTTTTAAGGTCTACTATGTGATCTAATAACTGTGTGAAAATATCAACGAGAAATTTTACCGATAAGGTGTCCAATTGAGTTATTAGGACTAAATTGCAATAAGTGAGAAACATGTGTTCTAGTTAATTTATGGGGCTTAAATGTGATGGGATTTGAAATTGAAGTCCTTAGTTAGTAATTAAACCATTATATATTCTTATAGACAAAAATTGACATAGGAGGGATAAAATATCAAGGTTTTAATGGAAGGGCATGTTGGTCCATTGGTTATTAAAAGAATTAAAAAATTATGTCCATCTTTATCCTCCCTGGCCGAAAATCACAAGAAGCCATAGATAGGGTTTCTTTCATCTTTCAAGATCAAAGTAAGTGCATCATAGTCCCGATTTTAAGGTTCTTTATATTTTTTAAATCCTCGTAGCTCTATTTAGCTATTTCTACCCTTAATTTGAACCAGGGTTCATGTTCAAAAATATACCCATGAATGGCATGCTTGTGCTTTGATGTCTAGTGGAAGAATATGGAGGTTTGAGGTGTGATAAACAACTTTTACTAGGTGGTTTTTGGTGAAATTGATAAAAAGGACCTAATTGTAAAAGTTGTAAAAACTATGTTTAAATGTGTGAATAAATGAAAAATGTGGTTGGTATAAGAGAGAAAATGATTCGGCTAGGCTGAATAATGAGAGAAAATGGGTACTTTTCATTTTACGAGCTTAGGGGTAATTTTGTAATTTTGTGAAACTTTAGGGGGAAAAATTTAATTTTTCCATTGTGTGATTTTTTGGACTGAATTGAATAGTGTGTGTATTAAACGAGTTAAATGTGTTATTTTAGATCAAGAGGAACGAGGAATAGACCTTGACAGAGGAAAAAGCAAGGTTGTGGATTAAATAGCAAATAGTCACATTTTGTACCGAGGTAAGTTGTGTGTAAGTAATTCAAAAATTCCATTATTATTGCATTTAATAATTGATATTCTATGATATATGTATGATTTCCCTAATGAAATTTGCTGGTGACAATTTAATGAAAGTTTGGTGATAGCTTTATATCTCGAAAGTCCCAGGTGACCCTAAGGAATGCTTAGGATCCGGATATCACGACACCACGATTAATGAGAGCCAGTGTAAGACCATGTCTGGGACATGGAATCGGCATTGATATGAGAGCCAGTGTAAGACCATGTCTGGGACATGGCATCGGCGTTGATACGTATGCCCGTGTAAAACCATATTTGGGATATGGCATTGGCATCGACATCGGTATGTGATTTCATGTAAGACCATATCTGGGATATGGCGTTGATATGAGATTTCGTGTAAGACCATGTCTGGGACATGGCATCGATATAAGGTCCCGTGTAAGACCATGTTTGGAACATGACATCAGCACCGACATGAGACTTCGTAGAAGACCATATCTGGGATATGGCATCGATATGTAGGCCTATGTAAGACCATGTCAGGGTCATGGCTTTGGCATTCTATTTGGTGTATGATGATTCTGAATGTCCTTTAGTATTCCGAGTAATCCAACAAGCCATTCAAGATTACAATTAAGAAGTGGGGAAGAATGGATAAGAGTGTATAGTATAGGTATGTAAATAAACCTCATGAGTATTGGAATAGATTTGTGTTGGGAAATTGGTATGGGTATGATAGAGTAAGATAAGCTTGATGTTCAAATACACTTATTATCAATTCTCAATATGTTCATTATGTGTAATATGATAAAGCAGTGGTAAATGGATAGCATTTTTAATCTATGAGTTTCATGACTTATGTTGTTTATTATTTGCACATGACTTACTAAGCTATATGCTTACCTCTTTCTCTCTTTTCCTTTTTCTTTTAGCATCGTCAAGCTAGCTCGGGGATCGTGAATGTTGGAGCTCAAGTCACACTATCAATAAATCTTCTGGGGTGTAATTGGCTAATTAAATTTAAGTATGGCATGTATAGGGGACTTAATATTTTGTTATATGTGTCATATTGGTTAGTCAAAGTGATGGCTTATTTTGGTATATTATTCCATTTTGTATATGGCCATGAAATATGGCTCATATTGATTATTGGGTTGAAATCCCTAAATATTGATATATGCATCAGATGTGTTATTACCTTTATGGTGTGTGCCAAAATGGTTGATAAAATGTGGAATTTATGCTTGATGGATACATGATGTCAATTGGCATGGTCACCATATCAATAAAAGTAAAGAAATGGATTGAATGAACTTAACAAGTCAAGGAGTCCCAATTAGGTATACTGGATATGAATTTATCAAGCATGGGTTAAAGCTATGGATGTCTAAGTACTCCCATTTTGCCATTGTAATCACCATTGGCATATGAGTGTGTGTAAGGGTTGCTAAGGGTGACAAGAGGGCCTGGAATATAGCCTCAAAGTTGTCCACACGGGTAGACACACGAGCATGTGTCTAGGCCGTGTGTGATACACGGTCAGCCCCATGGGTGTGTCGTCCGACCGTGTGTCCCCTGCACCCTAATGTTACAAGTCAGTATGCATGGTAGTAAACACACGGGTAGAGACACGACTGTGTGTCTCAGCCGTGTGGAGAACACGGCCTTAGGACATGGGTGTATGCCCAGGCCGTGTGAACTCTGCACCTTAAATGCGAAAATGAAATTCGCCACACAGCCTAACACACGGGCATGTGACTTGGCCGTGTGGTCTTAAATTGATGCTGACGTCATAAACAGAGAGTTACACGGCCTGGAGACATGGGCGTGTCAAAGGCACACGGGTGTGTGACCCTGTTCAATAAAATTTTTTCTAAAGTTCACGGTTTAGTCTCGAACTACCCCCGATGTATGCTTTGGGCCTTGTAGGCCTATAATAGGGACTAGTTGCATGTGTATGTACAGTTTTGTATTCAAAAGAAATTTTTTATGGCTCAGTTCTGTATGTACATTTACGTTTTAGCCGGTAAAGCCCGGTACCCGTCCTGGCATTGGATTCGAGTAAAGGGTGTTCTATTTATTGGTATCAGAGTTACGGTTTAGTCGGTTCTAAGGCTACGTAGCAAGTGTAAGAGTCTAGCTATACATGCCATACGTATATTATGATAGTGTGACAACTCCTGACAATTCAAATTGTGTTTTATATAGTAAATGGATCTCGAACGAGTAGTTGCTGACGATGTAGAGAGTAACGCACCGGCTCTCGCTCAAGGAGCAGCGCCTTCTGATAGTAGACCCGAGATTGTTAGTCCGAGAGGAGAGGCTAGAGAAGCCTTCTTAAAGATGATTAATGACTGGTACACCGAGTTTGTTTGGAAAAACCCGGGTGTTCAACCTCCCCCACCCCTACCTATTCCTCAACCTACCCCTATAGCTCCCCAAGTTGTTCAGATGGTGAGAAGGGAAAGGCCTCCAGTTGATCAGATTAGAAAGCAAGGAGCCGAAAAGTTCCGAGCTAACATAGATGATGGTCCAGAGGAGTGCATGAAGTGCATGGTATCGCTTCTAAGAGATTCAGCTTACTAGTGGTGGAATACCCTCGTGTCGGTTGTGCCAAGGGAGAAAGTGACCTGGGAGTTTTTCCAAGAGGAATTTCGCAAGAAGTATATGAGTAAAATGTTTACGGATCAGAAAAGGAAGGAGTTCCTCAAGTTGAAACAGGGTAAAATGATAGTTACCGAGTATGAGCGTGACTTTGCGAGGCTTAGCAAATACGCTCGGAAATGTATATCTTCTGAAGCCATCATGTGTAAAAGATTTGAGGACGGGTTGAACGAAGACATTCGATTGTTGGTCGGTATCCTTGAGTTGAAAGAGTTTGTTGTGTTGGTCGAGAGAACATACAAGGCTGAATAATTGGCCAAGGAAAAGCAAAACTCTGATCTGGAGTCTCGAGACTCGAGGAAGAGGCAACTGAGCAAATCTTTTCAATCTTCATCTAAGAAGTCGAGAGAGTTCACTACTCGATCTAATGCCTCTGTTGGGTATTCAAGCAAGAATAGTAATAAACAGTACACGGTTTCGAAAACTCAGACTACTTCAATTGCTAGTGTTGGGAACGCTCAGCCCAATAGATCGGGATGCCCCCAATGCGAAAGACATCACCCCGAAGAGTGCCAATGGGGCGATAGAACATGCTTTAAGTGCGGATCCCCTGACCATTTTGTTAGAGATTGTCTCGAGAGGGCAGGGAGAGGGAACTTTCAAGGAACAAAGCTAGATAGTAATACTAATAAGGGAAGACCTCAGAAGAATCAGAGTAGTGGGACGAGTAGTAAGGGTGCACCTAGGGAGTCTGCAGTGAGACTCGAGGGTAGGGCACCTGTGAGGACCTACGCCATTCGCGTTCACGAAAAGGCCTCATCTCCTGATTAATTACAGATACATTTTCTATCTATAAAACTTCTGTTGTTGCTTTGATTGATCCAGGGTCTACCCATTCGTATATTTGCATGAAGTTGGTGCCTGATATGAACTTGCTTTTTGAATCTACTAAGTTCGTAATAAAGGTGTCGAATCCATTAGGCAAGTATGTGTTAGTTGATAAAGTGTGTAAAAATTGCCCATTAATGATTAGAGGTCATTGTTTTTCGGCTAATCTCATGCTATTACCGTTTGATGAATTTGATGTAATTCTTGGTATGGATTGGTTGACTACTCACAATGTGGTAGTGAATTGTGGAATAAAGTTTATCAAACTGAAATGTTAGAATGGTAATGTTCTTCAGGTTGAACCAGATGAATTAAATGGCATGTTTGCAATGATTTCTTCCATGTCTGCTCAGAAATGTGAAAAAAAGGGGTATGAAGCCTACCTTGCCTTTATGTTAAACACTAAAGAGTCTGAGCTAAAGATTGAGTCGCTACCAGTAGTATGTGAATATCCAGATATGTTCCCGGAAGAATTGTCGGGGTTAGCCCCTATTAGAGAAGTAGAGTTTGGCATTGATTTGACTCACAATGCGTGCCTATTTTGATTGCCCTGTATATATGGGATGGCATATGAAAATTAAAGAGTTGAAGGTTCGATTCAGAGTTGGTGATAAGGGTTTTACGAGATCGAGCTTTTCACCTTAGGGTGCTCCCGTATTGTTCGTGAAAAAGAAAGATGGTACGATGAGGCTATGTATAGATTCTCGATAGCTTAACAAGGTGACAATAAAGAACAAGTATCCTTTGCCAAGGATTGATGATCTATTTGATCAATTGAAGGGAGCCACTGTATTTTCAAAGATAGACTTAAAGTCCAGCTACTGTCAGTTGCAGGTCAAAAAGTCAGATGTGCCTAAGACTACCTTCAGAATGAGGTATGGTCACTACGAATTTCTTGTTATGCCATTTGGGTTAACGAATGCCCCTGCCGTGTTTATGGATCTAATGAACTGAATATTTTGACCATATCTAGACAAGTTTGTTGTGGTGTTCATTGATGATATTCTGATTTACTCAAAAGATGAAGCAGAGCATGTCGAGCACTTGAGAACTGTTTTGTAGACTTTGAGAGACAAACAGTTGTAGGCCAATTTCAATAAAAGCGAATTTTGGCTTCGTGAAGTTGGGTCTTTAGGACACATTGTTTCGAGAGACGATATTAGAGTTGACTCGAGTAAGATTTCAGCCATTATTGACTGGAAACCGCCAAAGAATGTGACAGAGGTAAAAAGATTTTTAGGCTTGGCCAGTTATTACAGACAGTTTGTTAAAGGATTTTCGATGATTGCCACCCCAATGACGAAGTTGTTACAAAAGGATGTTAAGTTCGAATGGACAGAGAAGTGCCAACAGAGCTTTGAGAAATTGAAAGCGTTGTTGACAGAAGCTCTAGTGTTAGTTCAACCTGAGCCAGGAAAGGAATTTGTGATCTTTAGTGATGCATCCTTAAATGGTTTGGGATGTGTGCTTATGCAAGAAGGCAAAGTGATAGCCTATGCATCTAGACAACTGAAACCGCATGAGAAAAATTACCCGACACATGATTTAGAATTAGCCGCCATTGAGTTCGCATTGAAGATTTGGAGGCACCATTTGTATGGCAAGGTATGCTGAATATTCACCGATCACAAGAGTTTGAAATACCTAATGACTCAAAAGGATTTAAATCTTAGGCAACGGAAATGGTTGGAGTTGCTAAAATATTATGAGTTAATAATTGACTATCATCTGGGAAAGGCGAATGTGGCTGTCGATGCCCTAAGTAGAAAATCTTTGTTTGCTTCGAGAGCCATGGATTAGATAATGGTGCTATCGTAGCATAGTTGAGAGCTAGGCTGATGTTTCTTCAAGAAATTTGTGAACCTCGGAGTAACGACAATGAATTGAAAGCTAAGAGAACTCAGTGTGAGTCAGGTTCTGAATATGATTTTTAGGTTGATTCCGATGGTTGCTTGATGTTCCGAGATAGGATTTGTGTTCCCAAGGATAACGAGTTGATTCATAAGATTTTGAATGAGGCACACAATGGTCATCTGTCAGTACACCCCGGTAGTAAAAAAATATACAACGACTTGAAGAAAATATATTGGTGGAACGGTATGAAGAGAGACATTTCCGAGTTTGTTACGAGATGCTTAATTTGTCAATAAGTAAAAGCTGAGCACCAAGTACCTTCAGGATTACTACAGCCTATCATGGTTCCCGAGTAGAAATGGGATCGAATTACCATGGATTTTGTAAAGGGCTTACTTTTGACACCAAGTAAGAAAGATGCAGTGTGGGTTACAGTTGATCGATTGACAAAGTCGGCTCACTTTACCCCGGTACGTACCGACTACTCACTTGAAAGATTAGCTGAGTTATATATTTCTGAAATTGTGAGACTTTACAGAATACCCTTATCGATCATATCAGATAGAGATCCGAGGTTTACCTCGCAATTTTGGAAAAAGTTGCAAGAAGCCTTGGGCACGAGATTGAATTTTAGTACTGCCTTTCATCCACAAACCGATGGCCAATCCGAGAGAGTGATTTAAACCTTGGAAGACATGTTGAGATGTTGCATTCTAGAATTCCAAGGTAGTTGGGAAAAGTACTTACCCTTGGTTGAGTTTACCTATAACAATAGTTTTTAGATGAGTATAAAAATGGCACCCTATGAAGACTTGTATGGCCGAAAGTGTCGAACTCCCTTGTATTGAACAGAACTCAAGGAAAATCAAATGTACGGGGTAGATTTGGTCAAGGAAACTGAAGATAAAGTAAAAGTAATTAAAGGTTATTTAAGAGCGGTATCGGATAGACAAAAGTCTTATGCGGATTTGAAAAGAAAAGAAATTGAGTATCAAATGGGCGATAAGGTATTTTTGAAAGTATCCCCATGAAAAAAGGTTCTGAGATTCGGTAGGAAAGGCAAGTTGAGTCATCGTTTCATAGGACCTTATGAAATAACCGAAAGGATAGGACCGGTAGCTTATTGGTTGGCTTTACCGCCTGAGTTGGAAAAGATCCATGATATACTCCACATGTCTATGTTGCGCCATTATAGATCAGTCCCCTCACATGTAATTTCACCTGCAGAGGTTGAGATTCAACCAGACATGACTTATGGTGAAAAGTCAATCAAGATTTTAGCTTGGGAAATCAAACAGTTGACAAAACAAGAACATTACCTTAGTGAAAGTGTTATGGCATAGACATGGGTTTAAAGAGGCTATGTGGGAGCCCGAGGAGGCCATGAGAAACCAATATCTGCACTTATTTACTGGTAAGATTTTTGGGGACGAAAATCCCTAAGAGGGGAGAATTGTAACATCCCGAATTAGGGCCTAAACTGAAAATTAGTTTCGAGTAGAAATATTTCTATCAATAAAGTTTTAAAATTCTACTATGTGATCTAATAACTGTGTGAAAATATCAACGAGAAATTTTACCAATAAGGTGTCCAATTGAGTTATTAGGACTAAATTGCAATAACTGAAAAACATGTGTTCTAGTTAATTTATGGGGCTTAAATGTGAT
This sequence comes from Gossypium anomalum, assembly GCA_025698475.1. Taxonomy (NCBI): domain Eukaryota; kingdom Viridiplantae; phylum Streptophyta; class Magnoliopsida; order Malvales; family Malvaceae; genus Gossypium; species Gossypium anomalum. The sequence continues at coordinate 23,278,798 of CM046968.1, forward strand.
GGGATTTGAAATTAAGTCCTTAGTTAGTAATTAAATCATTATATATTGTTATGGTCAAAAATGGATATAGGAGGGATAAAATATCAAGGTTTTAATGGAAGGGCATTTTGTTCCATTGGTTATTAAAAGAATTAAAAAGGAAAAATAGTCAAAAAATTATGTCCATCCTCATCCTCCTTGGCCAAAAATCACAAGAAGCCATAGCTAGGTTTTTTTCATCTTTCAAGCTTAAAGTAAGTGCATCCTAGCCCTGTTTTTAAGGTTCTTTATATTTTTTAAATCCTCGTAGCACGATTTAGCTATTTCTACCCTTAATTTGAACTAGGGCTCATGTTCAAAAATATACCCATGAATGGCATGCTTGTGATTTGATGTCTAGTGGAAGAATATGGAGGTTTGAGGTGTGATAAACAACTTTTACTAGGTGGTTTTTGGTGAAATTGATAAAAAGGACCTAATTGTAAAAGTTGTAAAAACTATGTGTAAATATGTGAATAAATGAAAATTATGGGTTGGTATAAGAGAGAAAATGATTTGGCTAGGCTGAATAATGAGAGAAAAATGGGTACTTTTCATTTTACGAGCCTAGGGGCAATTTGTAATTTTGTGAAACTTTAGAAGCAAAACTGTAATTTTTCCATAGTGTGGTTTTTTGGGCTGAATTCAATAGTGTGTGTTTTAAATGAGTTAAACATGTTATTTTAGATCAAGAGGAATGAGGAATATATCTTCACCGAGGAAAAGGCAAGGCTGTGGATTAAATCGCAAATAGTCATATTTTGCACCGAGGTAAGTTATGTGTAAGTAATTCAAGAATTCCATTATTATTGTGCTTAATAATTGATATTCTATGATATATGTATGATTGCCCTAATGAAATTTGCTTGTGACGATTTAATGAAAGTTTGGTGATAGCCTTATATCTCGAAAGTCCCCGGTGACCATAAAGAATGCTTAAGATTCAGATATCATGACACCACGATTAATGAGAGCCCGTGTAAGACCATGTCTGGGACATGGCATCAGCGTTGATATGAGAGCCAGTGTATTCGTATGCCAGTGTAAGACCATGTCTGGGACATGGCATCGGCGTTGATACGTATGCCCGTGTAAAACCATACCTGGGATATGGCATTGATATGAGATTTCGTGTAAGACCATTTCTGGGACATGGAGTCGATATGAGGTCCTGTCTAAGACCATGTCTGGGACATGTCTTCAGCACTGACATGAGACTTCGTATAAGACCATATCTGGGATATGGCATCGATATGTAGGACCATGTAAGACCATGTTGGGGACATGGCTTTGGCATTCTATTTGGTGTATGATGATTCTGAATGTCCTTCAGTATTGCAGGTAATCCAACGGCCCATTTAAGATTACAATTAAGAAGTGGGGAAGAATGGATAAGAGTGTATGGTACAGGTATGTACGTAAACCTCATGAGTATTGGACTCGATTCGTGTTGGGAAATTGGTATAGGTATGATAGAGTAAGATAGCCTGATGTTCAAATACATTTATTATAAATTCTCAATATGTTCATTATGTGTAATATGATAAAGCGGTGGTAAATGGATAGTATGTTTAATCCATGAGTTTCATGACTTGTGTTGTTTATTATTTGCACAAGACTTACTAAGCTATATACTTACCTCTTTCTCTCTTTTCCTTTTTCTTTTAGCATCGTCAAGCTATCTCGGGGATCGTGAATGTCGAAGCTCAAGTCACACTATCAACAAATCTTCTGGTGTGTAATTGACTTATTACATTTAAGTATAGCATGTATAGGGGGATTAGTGTTTTGTTATGTGTGTCATATTGGTTAGTCAAAGTGATGGCTCATTTTGGTATATTATTCCATTTTGTATATGGCCGTGAAATATGGCTCATATTGATTATTGGGTTGAAATCCCTAAATATTGATATATGCATGAGATGTGTTATTACCCTTATAGTGTGTGCCAAAATGGTTGATAAAATGTGGAATTTATGCTTGATGGATAAATGATGTCAATTGGTATGGTCACCATATCAATAAAAGTAAAGAAATGGATTGAATGAACTTAACAAGTCAAGGAGTCCCAGTTAGGTATACTGGTTATGAATTTATCAAGCATGGGTTAAAGCTATGGATGTCTAAGTACTCCCATTTTGCCATGATAATCACCATTGGCATATGACTGTGTGCAAGGGTTACTAAGGGTGACAAAAGGGCTTGGAATAAAGCCTCAAAGTTGTCCACACGGGTAGACGTACGGCATGTGTCTAGGCCGTATGTGACACATGGTCAGCCCCATGGGCGTGTCGTTCGGTCGTGTGTCCCTTGCACCCTAGTGTTACAAGTCAGTATACTTGGTAGCAAACACATAGGTAGAGACACGACCGAGTGTCTTAGCCGTGTGGAGAACACAGCTTAGGACATGGGCGTGTGCCTAGGGCGTGTGAAATATGCACCTTAAATGTGAAAATTAAATTCGCCACATGGCGTAGCACACGAGCGTGTGACTTGGCCGTGTGATCCTAAATTGATGCTGACATCATAAATAGAGAGTTACATGGCCTGGAGACACGGGCATGTCAAGGGCACACGGGCGTGTCCTTGCACCCACACGGACGTGTGACCCTGTTCAATGAAAATTTTTCTAAAGTTCACGGTTTAGTCCCGAACCACCCTCGATGTATGCTTTGGTCCTTGTAGGCCTATAATAGGGACTAGTTGCATGTGTATGTATAGTTTTGTATTCAAAAGAATTTTTTTTATGGCTCGGTTCTGTATGTATGTTTATGTTTTAGCCGGTAAAGCCTGGTACCCGTCCTGGCGTTGGATTCAGGTAAGGGGTGTTACACAATGTGTTTTGTTCTCTCATGAAACATTTGATCTTTTGTAAGGAATATGGCACTCTGACTGTCACAAAATACTGTATTGATTTGAAGGTCTTCATTGAGTTCACGAAATTCCCTTCAACCAAATAGATTCTTTATAAGCCTTAGTAATCGCCATGTACTCAGCTTCAGTGGTAGACAAAGCGATTGTAGTTTGTAAAGTGACTTTCCAGCTGATTGCACAAGCTCCGATTGTAAAGACATAACCTGTGAGAGATCTTCTTCTATCAAGGTCTCTAGCAAAATCAGCACCAACATACCCAATGACTCCATCTCTAGTTCTTCCAAACTGTAAGCAAATGTCAGTAGTACCTCGTAAGTATCTTAAAATCTACTTAACTACTTTCCAATGTTCTTTACCAAGATTCACAATGTATCTGCTAACTACACTGACTGCATATGATAAATTTGGACGTGAACAAACCATAGCATACATGAAAGATCCCACTGCACTAGAGTATGGAACATGTGACATGTACTAAATTTCATCATCTGATTGTGGAGACAAAGCTAATGAAAGTCTAAAATAGGCTGCTAAAGGAGTACTAACAGGCTTAGCACTTTGCATATTGAACCTACAAAGAACTTTCTCAATGTACCCTTTCTAACTTGGTACAATTTACTTGCTTTTCTATCTCTGAGAATCTCCATACCAAGTATCTTATTTGCTGGTCCCAAAACTTTCATCTCAAATTCTTCACTTAGTTGGGCTTTAACCTTTCTTATCTCTCCTTTATCTTTTGCTGCTATCAACATGTCATCAACATAAAGGAGTAGATACACAAAAGAACCATCACTATTTTTATTAAAGTAAACACAATTATCAAAGCTACTTTTTTTCAAATCATGAGAAGGCATAAAGGAATCAAACCTCTTGTATCACTGCCTTGGTGAATGTTTCAAACCGTAAAGGGACTTTTTCAGCAAGCAAACATAATCCTCTTTTTCTGAGACTGTAAAACCCTCCAGTTGTTGCATTTAAATATCCTCCTCAAGTTCTCAATGTACAAATGCAATTTTTACATCTAACTGCTCAAGCTCCAAATCATGCATGGCCACAATACCAAGCAAAACTCGAATCGAACTATGCTTCACAACTAGAGAGAACACATCTGTGAAGTCCACTCCTGGAATTTGACTGTAACCCTTTGCAACGAGCCTTGCTTTATATTTGGGTTCTTCAACTCTTGGAGTTCCTTCTTTCTTTTTAAACACCCATTTACAATGAACATCCTTTTTACCTTTAGGAAGTTTCATAACATCCCATGTTCTATTTTTGTGGAGTGATTCCATCTCCTCTTGCATAGCAAACATCCAATTTTCTGAGTCTTCATAGCTAATCGCCTCAGAATAATTAGATGGATCTTGGTTTACATCTATGTCTTCAGCCACATTTAAAGCATAAGCAACTAGATCAGCCTCGACATACTTCTTTGGAGGTTTAATTTTTCTTCTAGTTCTTTTTTTGGTGATAGAGTATTGTAGTAAAGAAGCAACTCTATTTTGAATTTTTGTACTGGCTTGAGGAGTCGACTCTGTTGTAGATTCTAGATTAACCTGATGCTCCAGTTGCTTTTGATTTTCTTTATTGGAAGATTCTTTAAGAGATAACTTAGGTAACATAGCAGTTTCATCAGAAAAAAATATCTCTGCTAATCACAAGTTTTTTATTTTCAAGACACCATAATTTATACCCTTTTACACCAACTTTATAACCAAGAAAAACACATTTAATGGATCTCGGTTCCAATTTTCCATTATCAACATGAGCATACATAGGACACCCAAAGATCTTTAAATCAAAATAGTCAGTAGGATTACCAAACCATTCCTCTTGTGGAGTCTTTTTTTCAATGGCAACGAATGGAGATCGGTTGATAAAAAAACATGCAGTAGAGGCTTTGACCCAAAACAACTTTGTTAAGCTGGCATTTGACAACATACATCGAACCTTCTCCATGATCGTTCTTTTCATTCATTTTGCATTGCCATTTTGCTGTGGAGTATGACGAACTTTCAAGTGTCTCACGATCCCTTCTGACTTGCATAGTTTATTAAACTCATCAGAACAGAACTCTAAGCCATTGTCTATGCAGAGGTATTTTATTTGTTTTCCCATCTATTTTTCAATGATAGTTTTCCAAGACTTAAATGCGGAAAATACATCGCTTTTCTGCTTCAGGAAGAACACCTAAACTTTTCTGAAAAAATCATCAATAAAAGTTAGCATATAATTAGCTCCACCTCTCGAAGGCACTGTTAATGGCCCCCACAGATCAGAATGAATATACTCCAACGTTCCCTTCGTGTTATGGATTCCTTTGGTGAATCGAACTCTCTTTTGCTTCCCAAAAACGCAATGCTCACAAAACTTCAGTTTGCAAATTCCTTACCCATCAAGAAGTCCTCTTTTGCTCAATTCTGCCATGCCATTCTCACTCATATGCCCTAGGCGCATATGTCAAAGTTTAGTAATATCATCATCTGATAAGGAAGAGGAAGCGACAGTTGCATCACCAGTAACAGTAAAACCCTGCAAATGATATAACTTGACAGTCTTTCTCTGCCCTTTCATCACAACTAGGGAACCTTTGGAAATCTTCAAAAGCCTACTTTCAGCTATGTATTTGTACCTTTTTTAAATCAAGAGTACTCAACGAAATTAAATTTCTCTTCAATTTTGGAAAATGTCGTACGTCATTAAGTGTTCTGACAACTCCATCAAACATCTTAACTTTAATTGTTCCAACACCTGTGATTTTACACGATGCATTATTTCCCATCAAAACAACACATTCAGACACTATTTCGTAAGTTGTTGATTGGGACTCATGTGGAAGGTGCAGCCTGAATCAAGAATCCACCCCTTGCTCACTTTAGAATTGTTGACAGAAGTGACTAGAAGTTCACCATCTCTGTAGTCTTCTACAACATCAGGTTCACAGGAATTTTTTGGTTGTTTTCCCTTTCGATTTGTAGCCTCCCTTTTGATCTTATTTTGTAGCTTATAGCACTCAGATTTAATGTGCCCTTTCTTCTTGTAGAAGTTACAAGTTTTACCTCTGTTTGAAGACTTCGATCTACCCTTAGATTTACCGCGAGGATTCCATTCCTGTGTCCTTCCACGATCATCATCAACATTCCGATCTTGTCTCCCACGAACAATGAGACCCTCTCCTTGAGAGCCAGTTTTAACCACAAGATGCTTCATCTTATCATACGAGGTTAAAGAATCATAAACCTCATCAACTATGAGAGACTCGCGGCTATATAAAATCATGTCTCTAAAGGTTGAATGTAACACCCCTTACCCGTATCTGACGCCAGAACAGGGTTCGAGGCATCACCGAACTTAAAATCAAACTAACATACAAGACCGAGACATAAATTTCCATCCAAATTTAAAAATTTTCATTTTCAATTATTTCGTCCCTAAAACGAACCTAAAAGGCCCAAAACATGCATTGGAGGTGGTTCGGGACTAAACCGAGAACTTTAGAAAATTCTACAACACTTAAAAAAATTTTCATCAAAAAAAGGTCACACGTCCATGTGGCTTGGGACACGCCCGTGTGGGCTGGCCGTGTGGTCACACACGCTGTAACACCCCGTACCCGAGACCGTCGCTGGAGTCGAATACGAGGTGTTAACAGACTTAATTCATTACTTAAACAGCTCAAACAATTTAATTTTAAAATTTTCAGACAAGCTGAAAATCTGCATCATAGTCGCTTAAAAATTCATATCTCGAGTTACGAAACTCGAAATTAAGATCCATAAATTTTATATGAAACTAGACTCATATTTCTATCTACTAATTTTTTTCTAGAATTTTTCGTTGAGCCAAATAGTACAGTTTATTAGTTAAAATCTCCCCTGTTTCAGGGTTTGCCTACTCTGACCTCTGTATATTACGAATCAGATATCTCTCTATAAAAAATTTCAATGACTATTAGGTTTGTTTCTCTTAAAACTAGACTCAATAAGGAATCTGTACATATAAATAACAACTTCTAATTATTTTTGTAAAATTTATTATGAATTTTTAAAGTCAGAATAGGGGATCCAGAAATCACTCTGGCCCTGTTTCACAAAAGTTTAAATATCTCATAAAATATAATTTATATGCCTATTTATTCATTCCATATGAAAATAGACTCATCAAGCTTCGATTCCATAACTTATTCATTATTTAATTCCATTTCTACTATTTTTAGTGCTTTTTCAAATTCACGTCACTATTGCTGTCTGAATCTATTTTATGGTAAATTTTACCTATTTCATGGTTTCCATGGATTAGCTAGCAATTTGACATACATAACACTAAATATGATCATGATTAGCCATTCCAATGGCTAATCATTACCAAGAATTTTCATACCACTCAATAACCATATCATAAGACCATATATACAAAATGATTATAGTGCTATACATGCCATACTCAAAATATACAAGCCCTTATGCCAAGATGGTATACGGAAAGTGTGAGCGAGCCTCCGACCGTTCCCGATTTTCGAGCTGACTTGTCAAAACTACAAGGAATGAAAAGGAGGGAGTAAGCATGAATGCTTAGTAAGTTCACATGCAAATAGCAAGTAACATAACCATATAAGCAAACATAAAATATCATTTGCATAATCATCATCAAGACATTCATGTCATATTTTCATTTATCATCTTACCACATTGTTGATATATCGAGTTTTCAACCCGAGGGTTAAGTACATACCTGTTCAAAGTATCCATCTCACAACACTTACCAATATGTCCCTTTCATCTCTAGTATTCCTCCATTTGAGTAGAACTTTACCCGTTGAACACATCGGAATATAATTCGGATACACGGATAATTTGCACATAAGTGCCACATATGTAATCAAGCAATCATGTAACCCGCCCATAAGTGAACTCCGGACTCAACTCAACGAGCTCGGGCGTTAGATCCATAAGTGAACTCGGACTCAACTCAACGAGCTCGGATGCCTAGTTACATCTCTCGAACTCGGACTCAACTCAACGAGTTCAAAATTCGCATCCATAAGTGAACTCGGACTCAACTCAACGAGTTCGGATGCTCAACCATCCTAGTGACATGTCACTTGTATCCTAATCTATTCCTAAGGTTCAAACGGGATTTTCCTCGAACACATATCCTTGCCATCTTCCGTAAAATACCAAAACAATACTCGGTAACACTTTATATTTAACAAATAATACAAATAATTTGCATTTTATTCGAAAATACCCACAAAGCATATATTTCATGATAAAAATCAGCATATCATATAATTAACATCAATAATTTAAAAAAACAATTATACTACATTATTTACACATGAACTTAACTCGTATGCGAAAATGGCTACTTTTACCATTTCGTCCACAACTTGGTATTTTCCCCATTTTAGCCCGAATTTCAGTTTTCCTTGCTCTATCATTTAAAATATAGTCTAATTAGGACTCACATTATTCAAATTGACCCAAAATCATATTTTGGCAAAATTACAATTTTGCCCCTAAACTTTTGCATATTTACACTTTTGCCCCAAAGCTCGTAAATTAAAATTCAGCCTATTTTCTTATGTTTTATGAACATTAGGTATTTTTACCGATTATGTCGTTTTACTCGTTTTTACATAAAATCACTTAGCAAAAGTTGTTTAACACAATTTCAAGCTTCATATTCTACCATAAAACATCAAAATAAACACATTTCACCTATGGGTATTTTTCCAAATATGAACCCTAGCTTAAATTATTGCTAGAATAAGCTTAATCGAATCTCCAGGGATTCCAAAACGTAAAGAACATTAAAAACAGGGCTTGGAATCACTTACTATTGAGCTTGGAAAGCTTGAAAACCCTAGCCATGGCTTCCCCCATGCTAATTTCAGCCTCCATGAAGAAGATGAGCAAAATTGGCTTTTAATTTTGTATTTTAATTCATTTTACCCCTAAATGACCAAAATGCCCTTACTACTAAACTTTCAAAAATTCCTTCCATGTCCTAATTTTGTCCATGAACTTAAAATTGGTCAAATTTCTATTTAAGACCTCCTAATTAATATTTCAATGCAATTTCATACTAAAAACTTCTAGAATGCAAATTTTGCAACTTATTCGATTTAGTCCCTACTTTCAATTTAAACACTTTAGGCATAGAATTTCATCACGAAATTTTCACACAGTCATGCAATCATATCATAATCATCAAAATAATCATAAAATAATTATTTCTATCTCAATTTTTGTGGTCATGAAACTACTATTCCGACTAAGCCCAAAATCAGGATATTACACACGCCCGTGTCCTTAACCCGTGTAACTCTTTGTTTATGACATAATGCACCAAAGAAAGTCACACGACCAAGTTACACGCCCGTATGCTAGGCTGTGTGGCGAATATAATTTTCGAAAATTTTCATAAAATAGGTGCAGACTTCACACGCCCTGGACACACGCCCATGTCCCTAGGCCATGTCCTTCACACGACTGAGACACATGGCTGTGTCTCTACCGTGTGGATAAAAATAAGGCTATTTACCAAGCCATTTTGCCACATTTACTTGCACCAACCTACACAACAGCAAGCAACACCAATCCAAGCATATACATACAACCAAATCAACCACAAACAAGATATCAAAACATCATTTGCACATACTAACATCTATTATGCATAAACATCACATACTTTCTTTTCCATTCATTCCAATTTCACCTTCATGATAAGCATCATTACATAAACATACTAATGACCAATAAGATTAATATTAGCCAACTTCCAATGGCCAAATACAAAATGAATCATTAACCATTACAATGCCAACACATTTGGCTAAACCAATATGACACATAACAAAATGACCAAGTCCCTGTACATGCCGTACTCAAAATATTGAAACCAGGTTTACCCAAAACAATCGTTCAAAAGTGTGAATCGAGCTCAGACGTCCCTCGATCCTGAGCTAGCTTGGCGACACTATAAGGAATGGAAAGAAAAAGGGGAGTAAGCTTTAAAGCTTAGTAAGTTTACATGTAGATAACAAGCAACACTAATCATACATTAATCATATAATTATGCAACATGAGTTGGCATAAATATCATCATATATCCTAGGCATAACTCACACATTAGCACTCTTATCAATGGTTCATCACATACCAAGATCCATACTCATGAGTTCTACATACATACCTGTACCAACTCATAACATAGTCACATACTTTGTCATCTTTAACATACTCTTCGAATTACCCGTTAAACACTTGGAATACTATCAGATACACGAAAAGTCTTGCACTTAAGTGCCACATAAGTAGCCAATGCTACCTCATATCTCATAACACGTAGGACTCACACACTAGCTAATCACAGGCCTACTCACACAAGCTGTCAGTCAAGACGTAGCTACATAGGCTGCTCACACAAGCTACAGGTATTTGCTACACGTTTCGAACTACCCAGCCACTGGTAGGACGTACATGACCAGCACCCGAATTCACATAGATCATATAACACTTGGTTTCCTAATGACATGTCACTTGTATCCTAAACTATTCCTAAGGTTCAACCGGGATTTTCTCATTGTCGAAACTTCGTTGAATATTTCCATAGAAACAATCATACAATTTATGCAATATTAAGAATTAAATACATAGTATAACATTGCGTTATTTACACACAAACTTACCTCGGTACAAAATAGTAATAAATGGACCTAATCATCAATAACCTTGTTCTGCCCCCGATCAAAGTCCAAACTTTATTTTTCTTGATCTATAATAGCAAATTTAACTTACTTAATTATCACATTACTTAATGCTGTCCAAAAATCATATTATGGCAAAATTACAATTTTGCCCCTAACTTTTCACATTTTTTACAAATTAGTCCTTAGGCGCGTAAAATGAAATGTATCCATTTTCTTTGTTACCCAAGCCTAACCGAACCTAAATCGTGCTCATAACAGCCCACATTTTTCATCAAATCACATTTGTACTACCCATTTTTACAACTTTTACAAGTAAGTCTTTTTTATTCTTTTTCACTAAATATCACTTAGTAAAAGTTGTTTATCACACCTTAAACATACAATATCTCCCATTAAACATCAAAATACATGCATGCCACACATGGGTAAATTTTTAAACATGAACCCTACTTCAAAATAATGGTAAACAGGTAAATCGGGTTACGAGGACTACAAAAATGTAAAGAGCATTAAAAACGGGGACAAGCTTGAAAGTTGAAACAACCCTAGCTATGGTCTCCTTGTAAAATTCGGCCAAGGTTGAAGAAAGATGAACAAATTTTGACTTTATTTTCCCTTTTTATTCTTTTATTAATGAAATGACCAAAATGCCCCTAAAGCCTTTCTTTGATTTTTTTTCCTAAAGATGTCCATTTTTGTCCAAAAATTAGAAATTGGTAAAATTGCTATTTGAGAACCTCTAATTAAGAATCCATAGCAATTTCTTACTTAAAGCTTCTAAAACACACATTTTGTAACTTATTCAATTTAGTCTTAAATATCAAATTGAACACTTTATGCATAAAATTTCTTCATGAAATTTTCACACAATCATGCAATCATGCCGTAGACCTTAAAATAATCATCAAATAATTATTTCTACTTCAGATTTGTAGTCTCGAAACCACTATTTCGACTAGACCCAAAATCAAGATGTTACATTGAATAAGACGGGGGCAATGAACAAAATAGAATCAACCCTAGATCTTCCTTATCATACTGAACCTCCATGGCCTCTAAGTTTGAGAGAATTTCTTTAAACACTATTAAGTGTTAGTGCACAGATGCACCTTCCTCCAAACGATGAGCATAAAGACGTTGCTTCATATGCAACTTACTGGTTAGAGTTTTCGACATACATATGTGTTCCAGCCTCTTCCATAATGCAGCAACGGTCTTCTCCTTCATCACATCTTGCAAAATTTCATTAGACAAATGCAGATGTAATTGTGTTAATGCCTTTCGATACTTACGCTTCTTCTCTTCATCCGTTAATGTTGAAGGCATCTTATCTATCCCTAGCAGGGCATCCTCCAGATCCATCTGTGCAAGAATTGCTTGCATCTTAATCTGCCACAACGCAAATCTAGTGTTGCAATCTAACAGTGAAATTTCATACTTCAAATACGCCATTACCGTGATCGAGATGAACAATCAGAAGCTCTAATACCAATTTGTGGAAAATAGAATGTCGTTAATGACAATACATCGTAAAGAAAAGAGAAATAAAAATAAATAACACACAGATTTTTACGTGGAAACCCTTTTGGGAAAAAAATCACAGGTAGAGGAGAAGAAAATTCACTATGTCAAATTCGAATAATTACAAGAGGAGTAGACTATGTCTATTTATTGGCTTGTAAAACCATATTCTAATATGAATGTAGTAAGATTGAAACACCTTATTCTAATCAATATCAAATAGATGAGGTTTAATAAGGTTTAAAAACTCTTATTCTAAAATAAAATAAAAGAAGTGTAGTTCTATAGGGATTTTACTTTTATTTTATTTTATCACTGTATTTTATTTAAATAAGGATTCGGGTCACTTAATTCTAACAAGAAATAATTTTTTGGGTTCACAACTGGACAAGCGACACTAGTATGTATATTTCAAAATAATCATAAAAAAAACGAGAATTCAGGGAGGGGGAAAAAAATTTTAATGCCGCTGATCTCTCAGGCAGCACCGAAGAAATTTAAAAAATATATATTTTGTTAGATTGAAAAGAAAAAAGAAAGTTGGTAGGAATTTTTTGATGCCGCTAGACCGGTGTCGAATGGTTAAATTTTTTTTTGGGTGTCACCCAACTGTTTAGCGGCACCGATGTTACAGAAAACTAAAATGTTTTGGGCACCGCCAAGCTGTCACTTGACACCGTTTCCAAACACAATATACATGCCCCCAGCAGTTTGACCAAATCTGTATCAGTTTTGTTTTATGTTGAAATTTTTTAATCTGTTAAATAGAGAAAAAAAGAAGAAGAAAGATTTGTGTTTAGTAGAAGAAGAGAGATTGTATTGAAGATGAATAACCAATTCCTAGTATACGTTAAATTCAAGGGAGTAATTTTACATATAGCAGTTGATGTCGTATTTGAAACTCATCAAAAAGTTGGGATTATATTTAAAAAGAATGTAAAGGTCAAGAAAAAGAAAAAAAATAATGTTAAAATAGCTCTCCGTTGTCGGAGGACGATGTCTAGGCTATTCTACAAATTTTCAGTTTCCTCAAATCGCTGCAAATATGAGAAGACAAAAGTTGTAGATAATGATGACTTTTAGCCTGAATATCGCTACTTTTCCTTCATTATCGATACCAATATAAAAATCGATGCAAAAAATGCATTCTGTTTTGAAATTTTTCAAAATCAAGCTTCAGGTATCGATACCTTGGGTAAATTTTTTACAAAACACTTGGAAAACTTGCTAAAAACTCCCTGCACTATTTTTAAACCATTTCAAAGTTTAAAACCAATTCAAAACAGTCCTAAATCAACCTCATTTAACAAGTATTCAACCATCGATGCATGCATGCATTTAGATTTTAATAATTCAATTCAAATATCACTAAAGTTGCTCATTAGACACCAAAAAAAGAAAGTTTTCATAACTTATATTTTAGTCCCTATTACTTGGAACACACTGGATTTTCCTAAGTACATGTCATTCTATTCCAAAATATAAACCATACTATCTTGGCACTTGGAGATGTGATGAGATGGATGTCCACAACCTCAACTACGACTCTTCAAAAACCACTATACCTACGTATTGAAAATAAATGCGTTAAGTCTGTGAAGACTTAGTAAGTACTCATGATATTCAAAATCTATTAAATTCATTAACTCTTAATATTTCATTCCTTTGTTTACCTATCCTATTACATCTCAATTTCTTATTATCATATTTATTTGTCACTTTTTACTTATTTCACAATTTAGTTCTTAAGTCCTCAATTCAACCTATAAGAATTTACTACTCTTTTAATACACGCATCATATTTCAACATTTGGTATAAATTTCAATAATTTCATCACAAAATTTATCTTTTCTTTTACAAAATACTTTTACACATTTATCTTCCCTTCCTTATCGTCCTCATATTCCCTGGGACATATTCAATTTACTTATATTTTCACTTTTTAGATTCAATATTTCAATCACCAATAAGTTATTATACATTTGCTTATAATGAAAATTATTTGTTTTTTTAACAGAGCCCCAGTAGACTAAGCAGAACACTTAGGATATACCGAACTAATACAGAGGTGCACTAAAATGCACTAATAGAATAGTAGGCACCAAAGTGCAAAAGGATAAGCACCAAAGTGTAAAACAGTAAGTGCTAAAGAGCAAGACGATAAGCGCGCTAAAATTTCCTTAATGGCACGCCATCTATATCCCAATAGTTTTTATCTCGTCTACTTGGGCAAATCATATAATGCACTCATATCACTTTTACACTTTTCACAATTTAATCATTGTAACAATATTTATTATAATTATGTCTTCCACTTTCAATAACACATGTAACTTGTCTTCATATTTAATAATCTTTCATAACCCACTAATAATTCATATTATACATTTCTCATAACACTTTTACATACTTTATAATTTAGTCCTCATTACAACATTTCATGTAACAATATCTTTCTCTTTCAATAACATATATAGCATATCTCAATACTATTTAATATTTCCATAATTCACCATTTCACTTTTACTATTTCTAACATAAATTTTCTCGAATTCACGATATTGCCCCTAACTTCCACAACTTAGAAATAATTGTAGTTTGAAATACAATATTCATATATTCTTTTATTTTTCAACATATTCTTTATTTATCAATATTTTCTTGTAAACTTTAGAACTTTCCAATTTAGTCACCTTTTGACATAAAAGTCCCCTATTCACTATTTAATCATAGTAAATAAATTTTCTTTCTTATTTCATTTAATTCACATGGTTAATCACAATATCTTATTTTACACACCCGATTTATATGTATTTCACTTATATTATTTTCACCATATACAATTTTTAAGTCTTTCAATTTAATCCTTGTTTCCATAAAATTTCATGTTTTTCAATAGTTTCACTTATTCAGTACTTTGTGTATTTTACACTATTACATAGCACATCTATTATATATATTTCTATTATAATTTCCTCTGACTTATGTTAAATTATTTCACATCTTGTTTCACTAACTTACTAAATATTTCACTAAGTTCACATTATAATCCTTAAATATCAAGAAAGTCCATGGGTACTTACCTCTTTTCTATTCAAAATCACTTGTTCTTCCCAAAATCACTTGTTCTTCTCTTCTCTTTATCATTTAATTCACTTTCTCACTTCTTCCTTCATCAACATGTCAAAAACATAATACTTTTCATATGAAATCTTGAATTTAATATCATTTCTATATTTTTCTATTACTACTAGCTTGAAAACAACATAAAAACTTAACATCCATACCTTGTTCTCTTGGAACCAAACTTTAACATGACTTTCTCTCTCCTCTAACTTCTAGTTTCTTGAATCTAACTTGATATTCCTAGTTTTCCATATTCTCCTTTACCATTTTTCTCTCTTGGTGGCTGTGAAAATTCTTTTGATTTCTAGGTGAAAGTGATGGATTTTTGTTGAAAGGTTCAATTTCTAATGAAAGCAAAATTCTTTTGATGTGTGTTTTCCGTACTAACTAAAAATATGACTAAGGCAAGCACACCTATCAAACAATAGTATAGTTACGGTGAGTAGAGATATCATATCCACGAAGACTAAAATTATTAGTAATTACCGTTTTCTTATTATTTAGCTCACAATTTTGAGTAATGAGTTTTAATCTAAAATTACTAAACTAATTTAACTAAGAACGCAACAGAGAACAAATCAGGAAAATAATCGAAAGATAACCAATGAGAGAGACAATACACAATAAAGAATTCACCTAGACTCCTTCTATTATTATTAATCTGATTTAAATGATTTATTCACTTGGTATCTTGATCCGTAAAAAGCCCTAAATTATGCTAATATCTCTTTCGAGAGTAGAAGCAACTGACTCTAGGTTGATTAATTGAAATCTCTTTCCACTTAAAACCTCTATTGTCGCATTAACTCGATCTATGGATTCCCCTATTAGATTTGACTCTAATCCGGTAGATTTATATCATCCTATTTCTAGGATTGCATGCAACTCCACTCAATTATGCTAGATCTACTCTTAAAAAGGGACTTTTGCTCTACTGAATTAAACACATTAAACATGAATTAATATCCTTGAAATATTAAAACAAGAAATAAGCACACATAATTGAAAACAAGAATAAAGTATTTATCATGTAAAATAGAAATTAAATAATAGAATTCATCATAGGTTTCATCCTCCCTAGGTATCTAGGGAATTAGTTCATAATTCTGAATAAAAACATCTTAAAGTCAGAAAAACCACAAGAAACAAAGAAACTCATAAAAACTTCAGAAGAAATTAAAAGGAGGTTTTCGATCTTGATGGAAATCTGCTTCAGATGTGGCTCCAATGGTGTTCGTTGAGTGTTTTCTTTGATCTTTTCTGATGACCCTCATATCTCTTATTCTATTTGGTATTTATAGACTTTAGAATGCTTAGAAAGCCTAGAAATTGTGTTTTCCCGTGTGTTCGGGAAGCAATGTGCAAAATTGACACGGGCTAACACATGAGTGTGTGTCTAGACCGTGTGGCTCACATGGGAGTGTGCCCAGCCCGTGTGGCTCTTGAAATCTGCTCTTTTTCTTCAATTTTCACTCATTTTTTGCCCCTTCTACTCCCAAATGCTCACCTAAGTATAAGAACATGAATTCAAAGGATTAGGAGCATCAAATTCACCAATTTGCATAAATAATTATCCAAAAATGCATTAAGAATGAGATTAAAATATGTTAGTTTTATCATTTATCAAATATCCCCACACTTAAGCGTTTACTTGTCCTCAAGCAAAATCCTCAACTCACATTATAATTAATCTTTCTCAACTTGTAATTTTCATCAATAATGTTTCGAAATAATTCGCAAATAATCATGCATTGTCAATTCAACTAAAATAGCACTAAAGATTCAAACAATCCAAGTCAAAAATTTTGAAAGCATGAAAACATAAGTATCTTCCCTTATCTAAGTAATCACATTTAATTCAAAATCGACAAGAATTGACATCCTCACTAAAGATTCACTCAAATCACTCAAAGTGTTAAAGGTTCCAAAATAAGCACTCAACAGTCGAACAAGAAATGTTATTACCATAAGCTTGCTTGAAAATCAAATCTCCACCACTATAAAATAATATGGCACACTAATTAAAAGGTCTTTAAGAGGTTGTAATGGGGTTTAGGTTAAAGGTGTAGAGAAAGGCAAGAAAAGTTGGTTATAATCGAGATCAATTGGTAAATTACCAAACTAGAAAAAATAAACAAATGCTGAATTAAAAACAAGTGCATCAATCAAGAGTTTTCAAGAACAAAAACCAACTTCTTCTCAAAATATGAATTTAAATGTTCAAGCTCAATCAACAAATAACTAATTAATAACCAATTTTTTCTTTTTTTTTTATCAAGAACAATAAGAAATAATTCAGCAAATCAATAGGATAGCATAGCTAGGCAACTAACCAAATCAAATCTAGACAAAAGGGGAGTCAATAAAACAGGAAAGATTCACAATGAAAAAAAATGAGTTATGGTTCAACATTAATGGGTTAATTAAGAAACAACGTGTTAGGCTCAACGAGATTCACTAAGGGTTAATTAAAAAGGTAGGCTTTTTGTGAGATAAGTGGGTTAAAACCTATGTGCCTTTATCATCTCAGTATATCAAATCAAATGTGTGGTCTCAACATGCATAATTGGAAACACAAAAATATTTTTTTTCGTGCCCTTTTTAACCTAAGTTCATGCATTTTTGGTGTAATTATTGTCGAAAAATATAATATAATTATAAAATAATTAAATTTTACTTAAATTATTAACATAATGATTTTTTATTAATTTTGATTTATTTTCGACAGATTCGCACAAAGGGCGGAAATTGACTCGGCAGACACTACTAGAAGCGCAAAATCGAGAAGCAAGTTTTGAAGCATCGAGGTGAATTAATTTTTTAGCCTAAAACGGTCCAAATTATGAATATTAATTCATAATTTAATTAATTTTAATTTTAATCCAATTTATTTTGGGTTAAATAATAATTATTAATTAAATTATGAAAGGAGGCTCAATTGTGCTAAACCGAGAGACTGATCCAACCGAGCAAATGGGCTATCCAAAACTGTCTCACATGCTGACCCAATCAGCTTATTTAGCTGATTATTTATCTTGCAAAAAATCCCTTAAATTTTCCTTGAAATTGCATTCAAACCCCACCACTTTTCAAGCTTTTGTAGATTTGCCCTTAGCTAAATAAAGCAAGTTTGAAAGCTTCAAACTTGCCACATGTGTACTCGGCCATGGGGGAAGTTAATGGCTGCTGATTTTTGCTATTTTTAGCAGCCTATCCAACCTATAAATACCCTCCTTGGCTGCTTATTTGAAACACACCTCTCACACTTTCATTCTTCACACTTCTATCTCATTTTCTCTTTCCAAAACCCTTCATTTGTTCTCCATTCTTCCCTTCCATTCCCTTGTCAATTTCCCCTCTTGGAAAAGAGCCCTTCAACCATCTTGGGTAGTAGCATTCAAGTGCTTGTAGAATCCTCGATTCAACAAGAACAAGTGGAGAAGGAGGAGCAGAGCAAACTAGTTAAGTTTCGAAGAAACACCAGATTTGATTCTAGTTCCCTATCCTTTAATTTTTATTGTTTTTGTTATGAACATGTCTATGAATATTTGTTTTGTTGTTATTATAAATTTAATTAACATTACTTAAATTTAATTCGTGTTAGGTTGATTGCATTTCATCTACTTAAGTGAATTATTTATTAATTGTGTTGAAATTGTAATTAATTGACATAATACTTAATTAGTGCATGTTTAATCTTCTAAGGTAGCTGAGGGTTAAATTAGTGATGATATTAAATGATACATTAGCCTTGCATAACTTGCAAGATTATTGTAATTAAACTGTTTCAATGTAGGAATATTTTTTAACCTCACTTAATCTTTTACTTGCTTATTTCAATTGATTAATTATTTGAATTGGCATAATGATATGTTCAAGAGATTTGTTAATTTAGTAAGTTTGTATGTGCTATAGTTAACAACTTACCAAGTTGCCATGAATTTACTCGTAATAACATGAATATTGTTTTAGTAATATTAAGCTAAGAAATGTAATTAATCTAACACAATTATGTAATTTTGATTAAAATCATCTTTTGAAATCGTGCATTGAAACTTTTTTTTTTATTTTTTTATTTCACTTAGTTAAATTTCAGCTTTCAATCACTTCCTCAAAATCAAAATATTTTTAATCACCAAAGTGTTTGACTTTTATTTCAAAGATAATTGTCTTACACAGTCCCTGTGGGTATGATAACTCGACATTTACTTGTCACTTTATTACTTGTTACGATTGTGTACACTTGCACATTTCCATCGTTCCAAGTTTTTGGCGCTGTTGTCGGGGACTGTTTTAGAAGTCATTATTTGTGAATTTGTTAATTTTGCATTTTGGTTTATTTTTCTATTCAATTTAACTTAGTTAATTTTTTCTATGTTGTTTTAGGTGTTTATTAGTATCGATTTACTTCTCGTAGATCCTAAACTTGAAAGAACTTTTCGACAACGATGAAGACAAGCAGTTTAGAGAAGGACTGAAGAAATGAACTACGAAAATCTGAATCATGGAATTGGAGCAAACCCTACTCAAAATCCTATCCTTATTGTTGATGATAGGGATAGAGCTCTAAGACAGTATGCCGTGCCAGTGTTTCATGATCTTAATTCGAGCATTAGGAGACCCGAAATCGAGGTACAACAATTTGAGCTAAAGCTCTTTATGTTTCAGATGCTTTAGACATTAGGCCAATTCAGTGGAATGCCTACTGAAGATCCTCACCTTCACTTAAGATTATTTATAGAGGCGAGTGATTCTTTCAAGTTATTCGAAGTACCCAAAGATGCACTATAATTAAAGCTTTTCCCATATTCGCTAAGGGACAGAGTTTGAGCCTGGTTGAACTCATTGCCACCAAATTCCATTTCCACATGGTAAGAGTTAGCAAAAAGATTCCTCATGAAGTATTTCCCGCCTAGCAAGAATGCTAAGTTGAGGAACAAGATCACTACTTTCCAACAAATGGATGAAGAGTCCTTGTATGAGGCATGGGAGAGGTACAAAGAATTATTACGAAAGTGTGCTCATCATAGAGTCCCATATTGCATCGAACTTGAGATGTTTTATAACGACCTAAATGCTCACACGAGGATGTTAGTGGATGCTTCTACTACTGGTGCTCTCCTTTCTAAGTCTTATAACAAGACTTATAAAATCATCAAGAGGATTGTCAACAACAACAATCAATGGCCAACCAATCAAATAGCGTCAGGAAGACGAGTCGCTGGAGTAAATGAAGGTGACACTCTCACTTCACCTGCATCTTAAGTATCCTCAATTTCCTCAATGCTTAAAAATTTTACAACTAATGGGTTTAATAATTTTGCAGCTCAGCCACCCAATCAATTTGAAAATATAGCCTGTGCCTATTGTGGGGAAAGATATTTATTCAAAGAATTTCCATCAAATCTAGAATCCATGTATTATATGGGTAATAAGAACTGGAAACAAGGAAGGCAAGGACTGTAATCCAATTTTTATAACCCATCTTAGCGAAACCACCCTAACCTTTCCTGGAGTAACCAAGGGGCTAGAATCAGTAATACTTATGCCCAACCTAAACCAACCCAGCCACCTATTTTTACCCAACAAGTTTAGAAACCAACTCAATCTGAACCCTCCAATAGCTTAGAGAACCTATTGAAGGCATATATGGCAAAAAATGATGTCAATTTATGAAATTTGGAGAATCAAGTAGGTCAACTTGTAACTCTGCCTAGTGGTATGATAAATCCAAGAAATCTGAGGAAAGAGCATTGTAAAGCATTAACACCAAGGAATGGAAAGACATTAGAGCCCAACACTGTTGAAGTTGAAGAAGAGTCAGTTGATGCTCAAGACACAATAGAAGTTCAACCGAGTGTTGAAATTCCAGTTTCATCAGAACCAGAATTTGTAAAATCTGATAAGGCAACTTCTGAACCAGTCAATTCTGATAAACTAACAACTTCATTAGATGAAGAATTGCCATAGAAAATGAATAAACCAGTTCCAATAAAGAATCCTCCACCACCCTACCCTTAAAGACTTCAGAAGCAGGAAGTCCAGTTTAATAAATGCTTAGAGGTACTCAAGCAACTTCATATCAATATTTCGTTGGTAGAAGCACTTGAACAAATGTTGAATTATGTAAAATTCATGAAGGATATCCTGTCCAAGAAACAAAAACTTAGAGAATTTGATACAGTAGCCTTATCAAAGGAATGCAGTGCATATCTTCAAGACAAACTACCCCTAAAGTTGAAAGATCTTGGATGTTTTACCATACCTTGCAACATTGGAGACGTATTGTGGTAAAGCATTATGTGATTTGGGTGCAAGCATTAACTTGATGCCCATGTCCATACTCAAAAATTTGGGGATAGGTGAAGTTAGACCTACTACGATTACACTTCAATTAGCAAATAGATCTTTAGCACATCTAGAAGGAAAAATCAAGGATGTATTGGTACATGTAGATAAATTTATTTTTCCTATTGACTTTGTTATTTTAGACTTTGAAGCAGATAAATAGGTGTCAATCATATCCTAGGAAGGCCTTTCTTAGCAACTGGAAAGACCCTTATTGATGTGCATAAGGGCAAGCTTACTATGTGTGTTCAGGACGATCATGTAACATTTAATGTTTTTAAGACTATGCAATTCCCTAACATAGTTGAGGAATGTTTTGTAGTATCCGAGTTAGAGGAATTAATCATGGAAAAAGAACTCAACTTTTGTTGAGGACCCATTAGAGAAAATTTTGATGTTAGACCCTCTAAGTGATGAAGAGGTGGAGGAATACTTAGCTTTGCTAGAAGCTAATCAAAGGGGATTTAATCTACAATCCTGCTTTAAGTCTTTGAAGTTAAAAAGTATGGATTATACCCAGCCAAAAGCATCAATTGAGGAGCCACCTAAATTAGAACTCAAAGTACTTATTTCACATCTAAAATATGTTTATTTAGGTAACGCTTATACTTTACATGTGATTATTTTAACAAAGCTAACCAAAGAGTAAGAAGAGAAACTCATCCTAGTATTGAAACAATTTAAGAAGGCTATCAGATGGATCATAGTCAATGTTTGTTGCATCAGTCCATCTGTATGTATGCACAAGATCATCTTGAAAGATAGCGAGAAAGGGACGATTGATGGACAACGATGACTAAACCCCATCATGAAAGACGTGGTAAAGAAAGAAATCATTAAGTGGTTAGATGCGGGTATAATTTACCCCATCTTAGACAGTTCGTGGGTAAGTTTGGTCCAGTGCGTGCCAAAGAAAGTAGGTATTACGGTCGTTAAGAATGAGAATAAATGATTAATTCTAACTAGAACAGTTACAAGATGGAGAATTTGCATAGATTATCGAAAGTTGAACAAGGCGACTAGGAAAGATCATTTTCCTTTTCTGTTCTTGGACCAGATGCTGGATAGACTCATGGGGCGAGACTATTACTATTTTCTCGATGGATACTCAGGGTATAATCATATTACAGTAGCACCAAAAGATAAACACAAGACAACATTCACATGCCCATACGGTACATTTGCATTTAGACGCATGCCATTTGGCTTCTATAATGCACCTGCTACATTTCAAATATGTATGATGTCTATTTTTACTAACATGGTTGAAAAATATTTGGAAGTTTTTATGGATAATTTTTTAGTATTCGAAGATCATATGATGATTGCCTAGACAATTTAGCCAAGGTACTAAGGTGATGCGAAGAAACAAACCTCGTACTTAACTGAGAAAAGTTTCATTTCATGGTACGAGAAGGTATTGTTCTAGGGCATCGAATAACGAGACATGTGATCAAGGTAGATAAAGCAAAGGTGGAAGTGGTAGTTGTTATTGAGAAACTTCCACCTCCAACATCTGTAAAGGATGTTAGGAGCATTTTGGGACACTTCGATTTCTATCAAAAATTTATCAAGGACTTCTCCAAAATTGCTAAACCCTTATGCAAATTATTATAGAAGGGCACGATGTTTAAATTTGATGAGGAGTGCTTAAAAGCTTTCAATGATTTTAAGAGTCAGTTAGTTTCAGCACCAATCATCGTCACACTGGACTAGGATTTTCCATTTGAACTGATGTGTGATGCAAGTGACTTAACGATATGACCTGTGATGGGCTAGCGAAGAAACAAAGTTTTTCATCCCATCTACTATGCAAGTTAGACTCTAGCAGGAGGTTAATTGAATTATATGGTAACAGAGAAAGAGTTACTTGCTATTGTGTTTGCCTTTGAAAACTTTTGATCTTTCTTGTAGGTACCAAAGTGACGGTATATACGAATCATTCAAAAATTAAGTATTTACTTGCCAAGAAAGATGCTAAGCCGAGATTGATCTGATAGGTACTTTTACTCCAAGAGTTCGATCTAGAAATTCAAGATCGAAAGGGAGTAGAAAACCAAGTAGTAGATCACTTGTCCAGATTGGAGCTGCAAGAAGGGACTTCTCAAATTATACCCATTCTGGAGACATTCCCAGATGAACACATACTGAAGGTAAATCATGTCCATAATATCCCTTGGTTTGCTTATTTTGCTAACTATCTAGCTTGTGGTTTGATGCCTCTTGATAAGTCATA
This sequence comes from Gossypium anomalum, assembly GCA_025698475.1. Classification (NCBI taxonomy): domain Eukaryota; kingdom Viridiplantae; phylum Streptophyta; class Magnoliopsida; order Malvales; family Malvaceae; genus Gossypium; species Gossypium anomalum. The sequence goes on from CM046968.1 coordinate 23,302,636, forward strand.
TCAACAAAAGAAAAAGTTTCTTCACGATGTGAAGTAGTATTTCTAGGAAGAACCATACTTGTTCAAGAAGTGTACAGATCAAATGATCAGGAGATGCATGATAGAAGATGAAGTACATAAGATTTTATATCATTATCACACAGCTCCAAGTGGGTGACACTTTTGAGGTACATGTACTGCATCGAGGCAAATTAATTTTTTAGCCTAGGACGGTCCAAATTATGAATATTAATTCATAATGTAATTAATTTTAATTTTAATCCAATTTATTTTGGGTTAAATAATTATTATTAATTAAATTATGAAAGGAGGCTTAATTGTGCTAAACCGAGAGACTGATCCAACCGAGCAAATGGGCTATCCAAAACTGTCCCACATGCTGACCCAATCAGCTTATTTAGCTGATTATTCATCTTGCAAAACATCCCTTAAAGTTTCCTTGAAATTGCATTCAAACCCCACCACTTATCAAGCTTTTGTAGATTTGCCCCTAGCTAAATAAAGCAAGTTTGAAAGCTTCAACCTTGCCACATGTGTGCCCGGCCATGGGGGGAGTTAGTGGCTACTGATTTTTGCTATTTTTAGCAGCCTATCCAACCTATAAATACCCCTATTGGCTGCTCATTTGAAACACACCTCTCACACCTTCATTCTTCACACTTCTCTCTCACTTTCTCTCTTCAAATCCCTTCCTTTGTTCTCCCTTTTTCCCTTCCATTCCCTTGCCAATTTCCCCTCTTGGAAAAGATCCCTTCAACAACCTTGGGTAGTAGCATCCAAGTGCTTGTAGAAGCCTCGGTTCAACAAGAACAAGCAGAGAAGGAGGAGCAGAGCAAACTCGTCAAGCTTCAAAGAAACACCGGATTTGATTCTAGTTCCCTATCCTTTAATTTTTATTGTTTTTGTTATGAATATGTCTATGAATATTTGATTTTTTTTTATTCTAAATTTAATTAATACGGCTTAAATTTAATTTGTGATAGGTTGATTGCATTTCGTCTACTTAAATTGTTTGATTAAGTAAAACCATGATTAAGTTATTCTTGCATTACAATTGTAAGGTAACTAATGAATTAATTATTAATCGTGTTGAAATTATAATTAATTAACACAATTCTTAATCAGTGCATGTTTAATCTTCTAAGGCAGCTGAGGGTTAAATTAGTGACGATATTAAACAGTATATTAGCCTTGCATAACTTGCAAGATTATTGTGATTAAACTGTTTCAATGTAGGAATATTTTGTTACCTCGCTTAATCTTTCACTTGCTTATTTAAATTGATTAATTGTTTGAATTGGCTTATTTTGTTATCGTGAATTTAGTCGTAACAACATGAGCATTGTTTTAGTAATAATCTAACACAATTATGTCATTTTGATTAAAATCATCTTTTGAAATCGTGTATTGGAACTTTTTTTATTTTTTTATTTCACTTAGTTAAATTTTAGTTTTTAATCACTTCCTCAAAATCAAAATATTTTTAATCACTAAAGTGTTTCAATTTCATTTCATAGATAATTGTCGTACACAGTCTCTGTGGGTACGATAACTCGACATTTACTTGTCACTTTATTACTATTTGTGATTGTGTACACTTGCACATTTCCATTATTCCAATAATCGAAGCAAGTTCTAGAATAACAAATCAAGTTGCCACACTCATAACCAATAATGGAATGAGCATGAAAAATGTATGCTCTATAGGCTCAAAATCTCAAAAAAATCATGGTTTTGATGTCAAACTTGCAAATTTAAAAATTCAAGAAAATACCTCAATTTAGGGAAACAACCAAAAATTTTTAATTCTGAAAAATATCTTATCATACTTGATTCTCTCACATCCTAAAGTTTAAATCAACTAATGCACAAATATCCACAATTTATTCCAAAACAAATCGACAAAAATCCTGAATCGATAAAACTTCATTCTAATGGAAGTATGAGAAATTCACTTAAACAGAGGAAATAATTTAGGACTTTTCTAATAATTATATGAATAATCTCCCCACACTTAAAATGTACATTGTCCTCAATGTACAAATAGATATAAGCACGGTATAAGTAGAATATCATAAGAGAGGGAGAAAACTAAAACTGCCCTGAATTATGGATAAATCGCCAGAATGGTGAAAACTAAAATTGTAGGCTATTCTGAATGTAGTGCATGATTCTGAGGAAACTAATAACAATATAAACACAAATAATGAAGAAGATTAATATGTTAAAAACTCGATTAGAAAAAACCATAAAAATAAAAATATAGTTCAAAAGATAGGAAACAAAATAAGTCTAAGAAAATAAAAATAAAACAACTATAAGCAAAAATAAAAATAAAATAAAGCTAAAAATAAAAATAAAATCAATGGTCTTCATCAACAGAGGCATCGTGATCGTGAAGCACCAACATTGAAGAGGAGATGTAAGGGTGCTGATAGATCTGTTGTAATGTCGCATCAATATTGTCGAACCACTCAAAATAGTGTCGCTCGAAACGAGTGAACCGCTCAAAGAGGTCTGCTAAGGTGGCAGCAGAAGTAAGAGGATGGTGACTCTAAGAGGTAGGATGAAGTGGATTCTTGTGGAGGAATAGGACATCATCGGTGAAGTCCACATGATCATCCTGAGGGTTAGAATGAGATAATCCGTATTAAGGAGGATCCACTCCACGAAGTCGCTCGATCGTCCTCATGTGACTCATATTGGATAACCCTTGCAGGGTCATCTAACCAACAAAGGTGAAGGAGGAGGACTTCTCCAAGGTGTCAAGGATGTCGAAGTTCGTGCAAGGCGAGTCACGTAAGGACCTAAACAAATAGGATCCTTCCTACAGAGCTCTGTTTGATGGTAGACAGCTAGGGCTATGAAATAAGCAATATCAAAGGTGCGCCTCGGGGCCATGCTCCATTGAAAATAAGCATCAGTTCTACAAATGACGCCGGTGCTCTCCCTCGATGGCATGAATATAACATACAGCCAGAGGTAAGGAAGTCACCTTCAATCGGCTTGCATCATAAGGCATCATACTCGTAGTAAGGTCTACCCAACATAGAGAAGGCGAGTAGTGGATGTGTCGGTATAAAGTGAGAAAGCTCTTGGCACTCATGAACTTGTCAGTGTAGAGTCCTAATATAACTTCAAACTTTGAGACGCTCATATGACGCATCGTGCCGCCGAGTCTGAAAGTAATAGTGTTTGGCTCATTCTATGTCGACATCACTTACTGTAATAGGAATGTTGAACTAAGCTCAATAAGCTCCAAGTAGGTGGGCTCAACGATGGAGAAAAACTGATCCTAAGGAGCTATGGCAATTGATAAACCGTAATTTATATATATTTATAACCCATGCTTAACGCATTTTATGAATGATTTCTCCTTAGATTTGGTGAATTCGATGCTCCTAATGCCTTAATTTCATGTTTTATTCTCAAGTAGGCATAGGAGAACGAAAGGAACGAGAAATGGGCTGAAAATGGAAAAAATGGGCCAAAGCACGAAATCAACACGGCCTGGACTTCTTCACACGGGTAGATCACACGGCCGTGTCAATTTGGCAGAATTGAAACACGATTCACATGGGTATAACACACGGCCGTGTACCTCGAACACGGCTTGAAGTTATCGCACACGGGCGTGTCCCTGCCAAGCCCAAGTTAAGTCCAATTCAGAAAAGGTCACTTTTGAGGGTTCTTAGGCATTCCAAAGCCTATAAATACACCCTAGAAGAGGAAGAAAAGGGGGACGGAGAATAGGGAGTAAGAAATTACTCCAAGAAAGCTGATTGATCCATCTCAGAAGCCGAATCTACTATTAAGACTGAAGATCTCTCCTCAATTTCCCCTCCAGGAGTTTTGGGTTTTCTTTATGTTTTGTAATCATTATTATTCTGAGATGTTTTCTTGTTTAGTTATGAACTAAACCCCTAAATACCTAAGGGGGATGAAACCTATGACAAAACCTTGTTATTATTTCTGAATCGTATGATAAATATTTGACTTGTTCTTAATCATGTGTTCTTAATTCTTTTTTTGGTATTTCAGGATATCACTTCAAGTTACTACTCTTAGTTAGAGGAGGAATAGACCCTGGCTAAGAGTAAATTTATCGTAATTAAGTGGAGTTGATTTCGCGCCTAGAGATAGGGTGACAAGATTTTGTCGGATTAGGGTGAAACCCAATAAGGGAATCCATAGATGGAGTTAATGCAACCTTAGGGTGTTAATTAGAGATAACTCTCGGTTATTCAACCTGGGGATTAGACGTTGTTAGTCTCGAGAGGGATAATAATATACATTAGGGATTTTTACGGAACATGTTAAATGAATAAATCGTCTGGTTTGGAGCCAGAATAACAAGTAAAAGTCTAGGTGGATTTTTCCTTAGGTATTGTCTCAATCAATCGCTTCTCCAAAAGTAATTTCCCAGCTTCTATTTTCTACAAGTTCTTAGTTTAATTAATTAGTTAGTTAAAACAAATCTCTTTTCTTCGGCTAGATAATAAGAAGACAGTCATTACTAGTACTCCTAGCCCTTTAGGTTCGACAATCTGGTCTTGCTAAAGCTATACTACTGTTCGATAGGTACACTTGCCTACGTCGTGATAATAGTTAGTTTCAAGAATGATTCATTATAAATTTATAAAACTTATCACGGGAAAATCGACGATCAAGTTTTTGGCGCCGTTGCCGGGGACTAAGATATTAGGAACGCTCAATTTTTATTACTTTAGCCATTTAGTTTCTTGCAATTTAACTTCAATTTTTATTTTACTAATTTTCTTTTTTTTTCTCCTAGCAGGTTTTTATAGTTTATGACTAGAAGAAACCCGTCAGGACTATTGCTTTTTGACGAGGAAATTGATCGTACAGCTCGTAGAAACCGACGAGAAATCAGGCGCAGCTTAAGATACACAGAGGAAGAACAAGAGGAAAATATCTCAACTACAACCGAGGAGATGGCTGAAAATCAAGACAATCCGCTACCTCCAGCCATACCCACTGAATTAGCAAATCAGAATCAAGTATTGTTAGGCCTGCTACTGCTGCAAATAATTTTGAACTGAAACTAACACGATTTAGATGATACAGCAATTTGTTCAGTTTGATGGTTTGCAAGATGAGAACCCCAACACTCACTTGGAAAATTTCCTAGAACTGTGCGACACTTTCAAAATTAATTGTGTTTCTGATGATGCCATTCGCCTTCGGTTATTCCCTTTTTCACTGAGGAATAAAGCTAAACAATGGTTGAACTCACTACCACGAGGGTCCATTACCACTTGGGAATAAATGACCGAAAAATTTTTATTAAAATATTTTCCACCGGCAAAAATAGCTAAGTTGCGTAATGATATATCTTCTTTTGTGCTGATGGACTTAAAAACACTTTACGATGCATAGGAGAGATAAAAGGACCTTTTTTGAAGGTGCCCACACCATGGATTACCTCTATGGCTGCAAGTTCAAACATTCTACAACGGTGTGAACCCTTCAACAAGACAAATGATTGATGCAGCTGCTGGTGGGACCATCAATAACAAAACACCTGAAGAGGCTTCTGAATTTATTGAAGAGATGTAACTGAATAACTATCAGTGGCAAGTCATGAGGACTAAGCCAACCAAAATAGGAGGAGTTTATAACGTCGATTCGGTCACTATGTTGTCAAGTTAGGTAGAACTTCTGAATAAGAAAATTGATGGTTTACTTGGTTCTACGCAGGTACATCCAGTAATGAGGTGTGATTCAAGTGGAAGAGGTGTGCTTACAGAATACCCACCATGCAATCCTTCAACCGAAGAGGAACAAGTCAACTATATGGGTAACAATAATTTTAGATCTCAAAATAACCCATATAGTAATACTTATAATGCAGGTTGGAAGAACCACCCAAATTTCTCTTGGGGCGGTCAAGGAAATCAAAAGCCATAGAATCCTCAGGGTTTTCAACAGCCACCTTATCAATAGTAAAAGAAGCCGAACCTTGAGGAGATGCTATCCAAATTCATCTCGGTGTCAGAAACTCGTTTCCAGAATACCGAGACAACACTCAAAAATCAACAAGCATCAATTCAAATACTTGAAACTCAGATAGGTCAGCTATCCAAATTAATTTCTGAACGACCACAAGGTAGCTTGCCAAGTAACACTGAACCAAACCTAAGGGAATAGCTCAACGTAATTAGTACTCAAGATAAAGAAGGATTCATTGAGCCTGAGCCAGAATTGATGCAAAAAACTGTGATAAGCAAAGGTAAAAGTGAGGTAAGTCATAACAAATTGGTCATTGAAGAATATAAACCTCGTGTGCCATACCCTAACGTGACAAGGAAAGACCACTCAGATGAACAATTCGGTAAATTCCTTAAACTTTTGAAAAAATTACATATCAACTTACCGTTTATTGAAGCTCTGTCACAGATGCCAAATGCAATGAAATTTTTAAGAGAGCTTCTAGCAAACAAGCAAAAGTTGGACGAAGCGTCACATGTGGAGCTAAACGCAGTTTGCTTAGCTATTCTACAGAATAAGCTACCCAACAAATTGAAGGATCCAGGGAGTTTTACAATTCCTTGCTTAATTGGTAGTTTAGATGTGAATAATGCATTAGCTGATTTAGGGGCAAGTATCAATGTCATGCCTTACAAAATGTTTAAGCAACTAGGTCTTGGGAAACCCAAACAAACTAGGATGAGCATTCAACTGGCAGATAAAACCATAAAATTTCCTAGGGGTATTATTGAAGATGTACTAGTCAAAGTGGATAAATTCATATTTCCTGTTGATTTCGTTGTTTTAGACATAGAAGAGGAGACCAACACCCCTTTGATTTTAAGGAGGCCCTTTTAGCAACTGTTAAAACAATTATTGATGTTGGCACAGGAGAACTTACACTTCACGTGGGAGATGAAATGATCACCCTTCAAGCTCGTAATTCTAGCATCACATCGAACATGGAAGGTAATGATCCACACCATCCTACTAAAACTGATAATATGACACTATCCACTGTGCAGAAATTAAGTTTGAAAGAAGTACACGAGCTATGTTCCAACAACAATAGAGGACCCATTCATGAAGAATGAAGGTTACAGATAGAGGAGCTAGACGAATGGCGAGTACATAAATCGAGAACACTCGATAAACTGAAACTACACCAAAACTAGCTCGATACCTCTCCAAATTAACTTAAGGTTGGAGATCAAGTCTTATTAGATGCCGCAGACCCTCACATTGTCACTTCCAACCCGGATGAAGAAACCCCTCTTACGTACTTAGTATTTTCCCATCCAGTACAGTGGAGGTAAGTCATCCCAAGTTCGGCACTTTTAAGGTAAACAATTCCCAGCTAAAGCTTTATTTTGATAAAAATGATAGCCGGAATGAGGAGTACGAACTCCTTAAACCACCTTAACCATTCAACAGAGAGGTAAGTTGAGCTTAGACTATAAATAAGTGCTTCTCGGGAGGTAACCCGAGCACTAATTGTACTAACTTCTTTAAATTTTAGTGTTTAACACTTGCCATAACTAACAGAGCTCTTGAAAATAGGTTTACCATAGGGACACAGCCAAGCACACGGGCGTGTGTAAGACTGTGTGGAAACAGGGCAAGATTTTTCCCAAAACATGGACGACGATAAATCGCCACGACCATGGGACATGGCCATGCGTGAACCTGCCAAAACAACACAGGCGTACGACACGCCCGTGCTTGAGGACCGTGGTCAAAACTGAGAAACTAGCACGGGCGTGTGACACACCCGTGTCGACCACCCGTGAGCAAACCTGTCAAATTAACACGGGTGTGGGGATTGCATACATGGGCGTGGGAGAAGCAAACAAGGCAAAACACGGTCGTGTGACACGACCGTGTTAAACAACACGCCTAAGGAACACGGGCGTGTGTCGAATTTTAGACGCGCAAAAAGGGGAAAAACGCGAAACACACGGCCTGAAATTGGGACACATGGGCGTGTCCCTGGCCGTGTGCCCCAAAATCTATAAATACCCTACACTATTCATTGTCTTCCCCATCAAAAACCCTAACCCTAGCCGCTGCAAGTCCACACGGCCTCCACGCCACGCCCGTGCGCTTCCTCCAACTTCATTTTTGACGCATTTTCTCCTCTTTCTAGCGTTTGTTTACTTCTTCTTTTCTATTTTAGTGATTTTTAGGCCTAGGTATCACGATAATATGCAAGTTTTTGACTTTATTTCCATAGTTTTCATCATTTAAATATCACACCCATTATTTAGTTTAAGTTCTTGCATGCATTTTTTACTTTATTCATTTAGTTAGAAATAAAACTTTTATGATTAAGAGTAGTTAAAATTTTTCATGCATTTTATGTTCATGAGAGTTGTTAGGAAAATTTCATTCTTTTGTCATTTACATGCCATTCATATGCTCATCCACATGTCCTCACTTTGATAAATGTCAAGAAATTATGCTGTTAAAAGAAATTGGGTTGGTTATGCTTGGTTAAATTTTTTATTGAAATTATTTGTTCAAAGTTATGGCTTTTCAATTTATATACCTATTGTTATTTCTTTTTTCTTTATTTGTATAGGTTCACAATGTCATCCTTACGAGGCAAGAAAACTGCCGTTCTCGCTTCCAAGAAAAGGAAAGGAGCATCATATTCCGCGGGCCCTACTGCAAAAATTTGCCACCCATTTCTCCAGTTTTCCAATGGACCTCAAGAGGAACTATATCAGATACTACGGGCCTGACCCTTAGCAGCGAGCCGCTGCATAGATTGGACTGCCATCGAACAAGTCCAGTTGGCTGACGCGATCCGAGCCCTCCTTGCCACCTACCCATGGGAGTCATTCTTTGGGATCATCGAGTCGACGTACCTCGAGCTCACAATGAAACTGTGTTTGACATTCCATCTTCAAACCGTCATGACCAACTACGACGATCCCAGCACTGTCTAGTTTCGCTTAAGCGGATTAGTCCGCCAACTAAGTGTTCCCGAGTTCGGTACCGCATTGGGTCTCTAAACCGAGGAGTTTAGAGAGAAGAATGACTTACACGCTCTTGATCGTCACATCCATCTTTCTCCCTCACGGTGTTGGGATGCCCTCGTCCCACGTTCGGCTACCTACGACCCCAGTCGCACAAAGGCATCATCCCTCCCTCCGTCCTTAAGGTACCTTCATTCTCTCTTATCTCACACTTTGACAGGACGGAGGGAGAGCACCGGCGTCGTCACTACCCACGACGTCTATTATTTATGGTGTATGTCCAACGGGCACGTCATCGACCTCGCCTACTTCATCGCCCTTTCCATACACCACCAGACGAAGCGACATTGGAGAGGTGTCATCTCCATTTGCCCATACGTGACTCGACTGGTGCAATACTTCGGACTCCTCAACACCGCGGCCCAAGCATCATCCTTGACCCTTATTGGCCAGATGTCTCCGCAAGGCATCTCGAGTATGATGAGCATGAGGATGATCGAGAGGCACCGAAGAACCTACCCTCCCCAATATCGTCTCGCTCAATCCACCGAGGAGGAGGTTCCTGAGAACGTTACTGATGATGTCCCTACCCAACACGAGGACCCACTTCACCACCCACCACCACCACCTTCTCGGCCAATTCATGTGGCGAATTCATACACTGACATCTCTGAGCGCCTTAACAGATTCGAGCAGTAAGGTTTTCAAAGATTTGACAACATTGATGCTACTCTACAGCATGTTTGTCAGCACCTCCACATCTCATTCAGTCCCACCTCGCGAACCATCCAGCGATAAAGATGTTTAAAATTTTTTATTTTTCTTATTTTATGTTTTTATTTTTATTTTTATTTTTATTTTCATTTAAGACAACTTTTTATTTTTCTCTCATTTTATTTTTATTAGGATTTATAATATTTATCTAACAATCTTTACTCTCAGCTAATCTTTTACGAGTAAATCATTCTTCCTAATATCCCTTAAACAGTTCCTGCTTTTATCACAGTTATCACAGAGCTCCAAAGCTCACAATCATTTAGGAACTTCAAAATCCAATGGAAAAGGTTCACCACGGTTACAATGCCCTACTCAATAAGGAGATATAATATTCTTTTGGCACAGCACCTGTGGTATCCAACCTCTACTACCACCGAAGTATCCTCCTCCACCTCCATTTCGCCAAACTAGGACATTCATTCAGTACTCAGGAAGTTTCAATTCTTTCCCTATCTTATGATCTTATAGTTTTTTTATATATCTAACCTTGTACATTAAGGGCAATGTACATCTTAAGTGTGGGGGGGTAATTATTTCATTATCTGAAAATCCCTGAATATTGCTTTGTTCTCTTGTGAATCTCTCATATCATGTTTAAAATGAATTTTGATTGACTGATAAATTTTGATTGATATATCTTGAATTAAAACATAGGCATTCATGCATTGATTGTTAAACTTTAAGACACTAGAAAATCAAGCATGATAAGTTGAATTTTAAGAATTTAAAATTTTAGGTTGTTTCCCCAAATTTAGGTATTATCTTGAATTGAATCCCACAGATTAAAACATCAAAAAGCCATAATTTTTGTGAGATTTTTGAGCCTTTTGAGCATTTATTAATTCTTTCATGCTCACTTTTATTATTGCTTTGAGTGTGCCAATATGGAATTGTTATTCTAGAACTTGCCTGATTATGCATGTCAAGACCACACTATTTGATTTAATATATCAAGATGATAGAGGCACTTAGGATTAACCCACTCATGCCATGAAAAGCCTACCTCTATTAATAACCCTTAGTAAACCCCTTTGAGCCTAACAAGCCATTCCTTGCACCACCATCGATATTAACCATTAACCCATTATTGTTGAAATCCCCTTAAATTAATTAGGTCCCCAATTTTTGTCGAGAATTGATTTGAATAAATTGCTTAACTATGTCTTGTTCTTAATAGTAATCTATGATATTTGACTTGTTCTTAAAAAAAAAACAATGTATATAAATCAGTGTTATCTTTTGCTTGTAAGTCTCATTCCATAGTCAAATAAGAAAGCTTTGTTGTACGCAAGCGATGATTTAATATTTTTTCTAGTTAAGCAATTTTTCAAGTCAATCTCGATTCTAACCCTTTCTTTCAGCTTGTGACCACACCCCCTAACTAAGCCTCGTTACAACCCTTTAAAGACCTTTGGATTGATGTATCATCTAGATTTATAGTGGTGGAGATTTTATTTTTATGCAAGCCTATGGTAATAACTTTTCATATTGACTGATGAGTGCTAATTTCATTGTCCTTAAACACTTCGAGTGATTTGAGTGAATCTTTAGTGAGGATGTTAAACTCTGTGAGGTTCCAAATCAATGATAACTACCTAGGGGAGGGGAGAGACCTAAGTTTTTCATGATTAAAATACTCAATTTAGAATGTTTGAAGCTCTAATGTTCTTTTAGTTGAATTCTCAATGTATGATTACTTACAAGATAATTTGAGATAATATTGATCGGAATTATAAGTTGAAAAAAAGGAAATTTTAACTGTGATCCGAGGATTTTGCTTGAAGACAAGCAAACGCTTAAGTGTGGGGTATTTGATAAACCGTAATTTATACATATTTACAACCCATGCTTAAAACATTTTATGAATGATTTCTCCTTAGATTTGGTGAATTCGATGCTCCTAATGCCTTAATTTCACGTTTTATTCTCAGGTAGGCACAGGAGAACGAAAGGAGCGAGAAACGGGCCAAAAATGGAGAAAATGGGCTAAAGCACGAAATCAACACGGCCTGGACCTCTTCACACAGGCAGATTACACGGCCATGTCAATTTGGCAGAATTGAAGCACGATTCACATGGGTATAACACACGGCCATGTACCTCGAACACGGCCTAAAGTTATCATACACGGGCGTGTCCCTGTCGAACCCAAGTTAAGTCCAATTCTGAAAAGGCCACTTTTAAGGGTTCTTAGGCATTCCAAAGCCTATAAATAAACCCTAGAAGAGGAAGAAAAGAAGGATGGAGAATAGGAAGTAAGGAATTACTCCAAGGAAGCCGATTGATCCATCTCAGAAGCCGGATCTACTATCAAGACTGAAGATCTCTCCTCAATTTCCCCTCCAGGAGTTTTGGGTTTTCTTTATGTTTTTTAATCATTATTATTCTGAGATGTTTTCTTGTTTAGTTATGAACTAAACCCCTAAATACCTAAGGGGGATGAAACTTATGACAAAACCTTGTTATTATTTCTGAATCGTATGATAAATATTTGACTTGTTCTTAATTATGTGTTCTTAATTCTTTTTTTGGTATTTCAGGATATCACTTCAAGTTACTACTCTTAGTTGGAGGAGGAATAGATCCTGGCTAAGAGTAAATTTGTCGTAATTAAGCGGAGTTGATTGCGCACCTAGAGATAGGGTGACAAGATTTTGTCGGATTAGGGTGAAACCTAATAATGGAATCCATACATGGAGTTAATGCAACCTTAGGGTGTTAATTAGAGATAACTCTCAGTTATTCAACCTAGGGATTAGACGTTGTTAGTCTCGAGAGGGATAATAATATACATTAGGGATTTTTACGGAACATGTTAAATGAATAAATCATCCGGTTCGGAGCCAGAATAACAAGTAAAAGTCTAGGTGGATTTTTCCTTAGGTATTGTCTCAATTAATCGCTTCTCCAAAAGTAATATTTTCTGCAAGTTCTTAGTTTAATTAATTAGTCAGTTAAAAAAAATCTCTTTTCTTTGGCTAGATAATAAGAAGACAGTCATTACTAGTACTCCTAGTCCTTTGGGTTCGACAATCCGGTCTTGCTAAAGCTATACTACTGTTCGATAGGTACACTTGCCTACATCGTGATAATAGTTAGTTTCAAGAATGATTCATTATAAATTTATAAAACCTATCACGGGAAAATCGATGATCAGCAATCAATGTGCGAACTCGATCAGCTAGCTGGACCTGCTCTAAAGCTGCCCAATCAATGAAACGGCCTAATCCGAATGGCCTCTATCAAAGATGTTAAGATAGATCCTGTTGAGGACCCTGTGAGAACCAGAGGCATGGATGTCGGGCCTCAGCGAAAGCACCCGAAGAAGAGGTCGCGCCTGGGGTCTTACACTTTTTCGAAGTAGGGATGTCGACCTTAGACTTGCCTCTAGTGTCCATCATGATGAATCTGCAAGAAAAGATAACCAAAAAAAACAATTGCAATATTCAATATAAAAGCACGAATCGACACAATGAAGCAGTTCAAATAATAACAAAACGAACTTCGAATCGCGCTAAAATCCATAGTCACAAGATCGAACACCCAGCTAAAAAAATATTGGAATCCAACCGACACATAACTAAGCATCAAGAAAAATAAAATAATAATAATAATAATAATAATAATAAAAGAAAACAAAACCTGCACATAATAAAACAATAAGTCATCAACTACTAACATAACTACAGAAATACCAAAATGATGCATAACAATAATAAGACTAAGTAATAATAAAACAACCAAAACTAAAAGGAACAGACTAATTTAAATCACCAAAATATAACTACTTAGCGAAATAACATAGCAATAATAAGAATAAAAGTAATAAACATAATAATAAAAACAAATAGAAAGAATAATAAGAAAACAAAGCATGATAAATACAATAAAAATAAATAAGAATAGAAATAAGAATAATAAATAAATAAAATAACGAGCGAGGTTAAAAAGGAGGACCGACGGAGGGACGATGGCCGGAGGTTCTCACAGCGGTCGACGGGCAGGAAAGACATAGCGGGGAAGAAAGGGCGTTTGACGGGGGATGAAGGGAAAGGGCGAAAAGAAAGGAGAAAGAAAGGGGAAATCGGAGGTGGTTCAGTGAGGGGAGAAAGGGAAAAACTGGGGTCTGAGGCGAGGGGGTTTTACTCGTTGGTAAGGAAAGAAGAAGGGGGCAAAAGGGAGAGGGTGTAGTGGTGTAACAGCCTGTTTTCAGTGAAATCGAAATAGTGGTTTTGGGACCAAAAATCTGAATTCAAAAAATTAATTTTTATTATTATTTTATGGTGTTATTGTTACCGTATAAAAATTTTGTTAAAAAATTTTACCGTTCATTTACTTAATTGGATAAAAAGGACTAAATCGTTTAAAGTGCAAAAGTTGAGTTCTAATAGCTAAAGGTATTAAATAACTATAGAAATTTAAAGTGGAGATCCTTATATGGTAATTAAACCATTTGTATGTTAGTGGATGATAATGGTTTGGCAATATTGAAATTTGGGTGAATTATTAAGGTTAATTTTAGAAATTAGAAATTAAAGGTTAATTAAATAAAACAATTTTTTCATCATCTTCCATTATCATTTTTTTAACCGAATGTTAAAGAGCAAGAAGCCATTGTTGAAGCTTCATTTGGCCAAGTTTATCTAGCTCAATTAGGTATGCGTTTTTGTCCCGTTTTTAATTATTTTTATGTTTTTGGGATCGTTGTAGCTTAATCTAGCTAGCCCGAGGATTAATTTGTGAAACTGTTAAACTATTAGGGTTTTACCATTGATGAACATGCTTGTGTTTTGAAGTTTGATGATAGAAAATGAATGGCAGTTGTTAGATAAACAACTTTTGTAAATGAATTTTTAGTAAAATTGTCAAATAGGGACTAAATTGAAAATTAGGAAATATTATATGGTGAAATTATGAAATAATTGAAGTATAGTACATGCTAAGCGCCTATTTGACATTCGACCATAGTGGGTTGTGATGAATTGTGTAACACCCCTTACCCGTACCCGAGGCCGGGATAAGGTACGAGGCGTTATCGGACAAAGATAAAAACATTAAACTAAAATACGGGTCATAAAATTTGTATCAAATTCAAACTTTTTGCATTTAATGATAAGGTCCCTAATACAAACCTACGAGGCCCAAAACATACTTTAGAAAGGGTTCGGGACTAAACCAGGAACTTACGAAAATCTTGGAAATTTCATGCTTTAAGGCTCCACATGCCCGTGTCCCAAGTCGTGTTCCATACACGGCTGAGACACATGGTCGTGTCTGCCTGTGTGGAATATACCTAGGCTATTTTCCAAGCTTTGGTCAACCTTAATCTCTTACCCACTTATACAAAATCAAAAGCATATAACATGGTATTCATTTAATGATTAAACAATCTCAATTTAAACCACAAACATAGCATTTGTATGTCATCATACATGTGTCTCTCATAGTTATTTTACCTTGTCTATTATAGTACCACTTATACATTTACACCAAGATTATCATCTTACCACTTCACTTAATCATCAAGCATTCATATTTAAAGCTAGATCATATCTTTATAAAATACCACAATTCGGATGTGCGAATAACATGTTTGCCTGAAACATTTCAATTCAACTCCATACCCAACAAGCATTACATTAAGACTAGTCATATATTTATATATATATATATACATGTCATGACACATATCATTCTCTTTCTATTTTCTTATAAACAAATATCATTTATTTCATTATATCAATATTTCATATACCATAGTTTCCATGTATTCCACATATATTTATTTTTCTCCTCCTCCTCTCCATTCCACATCCTTAATGTATAGAGCATTCTTGTAAGTACGATTTCACAATTTACTAATAAATGCTCACATCAAACTGTCCACACGAGTCATAGTCACTTACTTATTTATAATTCGAGCTACAGAGCTCGAAATTAAGATCTATAAATTTTCTATGAAACTATACTCACATATCTTTCCACCATAAAATTTTCATAATTTTTGGTTTAGCCAATCAGTACAGTTTATTAGTTAAAGCCTCCCCTGTTTCAGAGTATGACTACTCTGACCTCTGTGTACTACGAATCAAATTTCTCCCTGTACAGAATTCAAACGACCATGTCATTTATTTCCCTTAAAAATAGACTCAATAAGGAATCCATGCATGTAAGGTATGACTCTTAATAATTTTTTTACAATTTATGGTGAATTTATAAATTCAGAATAGGGGATCTCAAATTCATTCAGACCCTATTTCACAAGAATTCAAATATCACACAATATAGAATTCTTTTGCTTCCCCTGTTTCTTTCATGTGAAAATAGACTCATTAAGGTTTATTTTCATATATTATTTGCATTTTTATTCAACTTCCACAATTTTTAGTGAATTTTCAAATTCACGCAACTGCTACTGTCCAACACTATTTTACTACTAAAATTCATTCTTACATAATTCCACTTAATCCGTTTTGTCTTATCAAAGTTCACCAAACTATCGAGCACATTGCTCATAATTTTCATAAACATATACCTACACTATTTCATCACAAAACTCACAAAGCAGTACATAGTAAGTCTCTCGTTGAACACTTCGGATCAATCCTCGATACTTGGTGGTTTCAGCACATAGCTCCACCCATCATAAAGTTCGGCTCTCTTGTACACATGGTGAACACTTAGTACCACCGATGTGACCTAGCCAGTTTATCTCGTAGCTCTCTTGTCTACATGGTGTCCTTCACCTGGAACCACGCATGCGACCTAGCTACATATATCTCGTAGCTCTCTTGTCTACATGGTGTACACATAGTATCACCCATGTGACCTAGCTACATCATAATGTCTCGTAGCTCTCTTGTACACATGATGTGCACTCAAAGACCATACATGTGACCTAGCTACATACCATCTGTATCATCCAATCTTTCCAAGGTTCAACAGGATTTCTCTCTCTTTTCCAACAATTTCACCAATCAAATAATTATCCACAAACATATTTCCAATATTATTATAAAATATCATAATACAAGTAATATTGATGTATTCCTTACATATAAACTTACATCTCATTTAATATCAAGGCAATAACATTAAATTACACATTGCCTTATTAAAAATCATATGAACTTACAATTTCGCATAATATCCATAATCATAGAAATCACATTTATGTATGATAATTCAATGCACTTCATGTACCATAGACATATTTTTAAATCAATTCATAAACTTGGCACCATAATCATTTAATTTAACATAATTCAATTAATTCACTAAATTTAACTTTCAAATATAAATTACAGCATTATTGCTTTATTATTATCATACCAACTTACATACTTTCAACACCTCGGATATCATAGTAAATATATCAATTTTACATTGAAACATGCATAAATTAATGCTTATTATACATATTAACTTACCTTGATACTAAAACGGCCATTTTACCAACTTTCTCAATTTTTAATTTTTCTCTCATTCTAGGTTCAAATCTCATTTTCCGAGATCTAAAACATCATATTTTACTTATTTAACTAATGTACTATTCAAAACAGTCCTTAACTCAAAATTTGGAAAAATTACAATTTTGCCCCTAAACTTTTGCATATTTACACTTTTGCCCCTAGGCTCGGGAATTAAACTTCATCCTTTATTCTTATGTTTTATGACATGCTGATCACTTTTCCCTTCTATGGCAACATCAAATTCTCACTCGAACATATACTTATAACTATTAGGTATTTTTACCGATTAAGCCCTTTTACTCATTTTCACTCAAAATCGAGTAGCACAAGTTGTTTAACATAATTTAAAACCTCATATTCTATCATAAAACATCAAAATAAACACATTTCACCTATGGGTATTTTTCCAAATATGAACCCTAGCTTAAATTATTGCTAGAATAAGCTTAATCAAATTATCGGGATTCCAAAAACGTAAAGAACTTGAAAAACGGGGCTAGAATGGACTTACTATTGAGCTTGGAAAGCTTGAAAACCCTAGCCATGGCTTCCCCCATGCTAATTTCGGCCTCCATTAAGAAGATGAGTAAATTTTGGCTTTATTTTCCCTTTTTATTTCTTTTAATTACCAAATGACCAAAATGCCCTTCCTTACTAAACTTTCAAAAATTCCATCCATGTCCAATTTTTGTCGATAACTTAGAAATTGGTCAA
Organism: Gossypium anomalum; assembly: GCA_025698475.1. Classification (NCBI taxonomy): domain Eukaryota; kingdom Viridiplantae; phylum Streptophyta; class Magnoliopsida; order Malvales; family Malvaceae; genus Gossypium; species Gossypium anomalum. Next base: position 23,320,571 of record CM046968.1, read on the forward strand.
ATTTCTATTTAAGACCTCCTAATTAATATTTCAAAGCAATTTCATACTAGAAACTTCTAAAGTGCAAGTTTTGCAACTTATTCAATTTAGTCCCTAACTTCAAATTGAGCACTTTATGCATAGAATTTCTTCACGAAATTTTCACAGAATCATGCAATCATATCATAGACCTCAGAATAATCATAAAATAATTATTTCTATCTCTGATTTTGTGGTCCCGAAACCTCTGTTCCAACTAGACCCAATTTTGGGCTATTACAAATTGTGTAATTTCCATTTTATTAAACCAAGGACTAAATTGCAAAGAACTAAATGTACATGGGCAAAATGGTAATTTTGCCAAAAAATGTTTTGGATTAATTTGAATGAAAAATTATATTAAATTGAGTCAAATTTATCTGTACAGATCCAGTCAAACCTCATACGGAGTTAGATCAAGGCAAAGAGAAAATCTCGGATTAATCGCCTTTATATCTACGTATAATTGTCGAAGTAAGTTCGTGTAATTAAATTGAGTATTTATATGTTTTAATTGAATTATGTGTGTGTGAATTGTATAATTACTATGTATAGATACTTGTTGCATATCCGATGACGTACGACGATTACCGAGCCCCGTTTGAACATTAAGAATTTGTAGGATACAAATGACATGTCATTAGGGTTACCGATTTGGTTGTGGTCCTACATGTGTTGTAGACACACCATAGCTCGTTTGTGCTTACCGATTTTAGCTCGTGAGAGCTTACTGATTCTCAGCTCGTATGAGCATACATGTATAGGAATTGATAGATTACAGTTTAGCACACTATGTGTGAGCTATCCCGAGTATCCAACGATATTCTAATTGGTTCAACTAGCAATATTCTGTTACAAGATGATATGAGTTTGATACGAACTATTACAAGTATATACATGAAATACATGGAAAGGTTATTACATGGTATATAGTTAAGTGAAATGGACGATACATGCACATGGAAATTTGATTATTTCTTGAGTTCATCCATGATTTGGTTTATATGTGATTTTACATGGCTAACATGTTGGTGAATATGTGTTAGGCACTTTGTCAAGTTGTGTTGGGATATGTAATGTTTACTTACTTAATATTAATGTTTACTTACTTAATATGTACTTAAATGGTAATTTAAATTCTTTGTTATACAAACTTACTAAGCTTAAATGCTTACTCTATGTTATTTTTTGTGTTTTATAGTGATTCGGAAGCTCGTTCCGGTTGGAAGCTTGTCAGAGCTATATCACACTATCCATCGGCTCTTTTCGTACTTTCGGTTGGTTTAATTTTGGTTATAATGGCATGAATAGGTTATTTTGGCTAATGTTGGCCTACATGTTTTGTTGTTGTTTTGGCCATCTATTTGGCTTGTATTTTGGCACTTTGATGATAGTATGAGTTTAGTAAATGGTATGTAAATATTTGCTCTCTAATGGTTGATGTTTGGATTGCAATGCTTGAATTATGGAAGATGAAAACTATGGCATGAATGTGCATATTGTATATGTGCTTTGTGATAGAATGAAATTGTGGTAAATAGACTCTTTTGTGGATATGATTTATATGGTCATTTGATGCTAGTCTTAGAATGGTGTTTTGTTACCAAATGGTTATGTTTTGGTAAGAAATTTACATGGAAAGATTTGGTACAACTATGCATATGTATTAGTTAATCAATTAGGTAAGTTTGAATACATGGTTGACATGTTTATAAATTGTCATTTGAGGTGCCTAAGGGCATATTGGTTGTATGTGATTATACCATTTGTATAAGGCTAGAAAATGCATGGTTTTGGTACCATATTATGGTTGGCTTATTGGAATGACGGAAATGTACAAGTGTACACAATCGCAACAAGTAATAAAGTAACAAGTAAATGTCGAGTTATCGTACCCACAGGGATTGTAAAAATAATTATTTATGAATGCAATTTAAAACACTTTGGTGAAGAAAAATATTTTGATTTGAATAGGTCATTAAAAACTAGAATCTTAACAAAGTAAAACAATTAAAATGTAATAAAGTTCCAATGCACGATTTCAAAAGATGATTTTAATCAAGATGACATAATTGTGCTAGGTTAATTACAATCGTTAACTTAGAATTATTAAACTCTTGTTTATGTTGTTACGAATGAATTCACGGCAACTCGGTAATTTGGTGACTTATGAACATACTCACCTACCAAAATCCGTTCATCTCTTGACTATATCTCTATGTCAATTCAACCGATTAAACAAATTTTAATAGGCAAATGTGTTAATACACATACATACTTATGAAATTAAAATAATCTCTTGTACATATCTCTATGCCAATTCAAACAATTAATTCAATCTCATAAGCACATAAAAGATTACGTGAGGTAACGGTGTTTTTCTACCTTGAAACTGTTTAATCACAATAATCTTGCAAGTTATGCAAGGCTAATGTACCACTAGATACCATTGCTAATTTAACCCTCAGTTACCTTAGATGATTAAACATGCACTGATTAAGTATCATGTCAATTAATTACAATTTCAATCCGTTTAAATAATTAATTCATTAGTTACCTTACAATTGTAATGCAAGAATAACTTAGTCATGGTTTTACTTAATCAAACATCTTACCAAGGCCTATAACAACACAAACACAATCTTAATAAATTAAGTAGACGAAATGTAATCAACCTAACACGAATTAAATTTAATCAATATCAATTAAATTAAACATTTCAACATCACAAATATTCATAGACATGTTCATCATAACAACAACAAAAATTAAAAGGATAGGGAACAAAAATCAAATACGGTGTTTCTCCGTGGCTTGACCGGTTTGCTCCACTCTTCCTTCTCCACTTGTTCTTGTCAAACCGAGGGTGCTACTAACACTTTAATGCTTCTCCAAACAGTGGATGAATGACTCTTTTTCAAGAGGTGAAATTGGCAAGAGAATAAAGAAAAATAGATGGGAAATGAAGAGACAAAATTGAGAGAGAAGAGAAGAGATGAAAAAGTTGAGGTGTGTTTGAAATGAGTAGCCAATGGGGGTTTTTATAGGTTTAGAGGGCTGCTAAAAATAGCCAAAATCAGCAGCCAAAAATCCCTCCCATGGCCGGCCACACATGTGGCAAGTTTGAAATTTTAAACTTGCTATATTAAGGTAGGGGCAAATCTAGAAAGACACAAATAGTGGAGGGGTTTGTTTGCAATTTGAAAAGGTGTTCAAGGGCCATTTTGCAAGATAATTAATCACCCAATCAAGCTGATTGGATCAGCATGTGGGACAGTTTTGGGATGCCCAGTACTCAGTGGGTTCGGTTCAGTTTTTCTCGGTTCAGCTCAACTGGGTCACTTTTCATAATTAATTAATAATAATTAATTAAACCCAAATTAAATTGGATATAAATTAAAATTAATTATATTATGAATTAATGCACATAATTTGGACCGTCTTAGGCTGAAAATTTAATTCACCTATATGCTTCAAAATTGTTTCTCAGTTTTGCAATTCTAGCAGTATCTACCGAGCCGTTTTTCGTCCTTTGTGCAAATCTATCGAAAATAATCAAAATTAATCAAAATTCATTATAAAATTAATTATTTTAATAATTTAAGTACAAAATAATTATTTTATAATAATTATATATTTTTTGACAAGAATTTTACCAAACTTGCATGAATTTGAGTTAAAAAGGCATGAAAAAGTGTGTATATTTTCGTGTTTCCACACCCCCAAACTTAATTTATTGCTCGTCCCTAGTAATGCACAAATTTGAAAAGAATTTCACGGAAACACCTTTGAAAAATTCCTTCAGAACAACACTCTTCCCAACAATCGTGATTTAAGTATACTTATGCTCAAAAACAAGAAGTTTGATATTTATGCTACTTATGTATTCATATCATTCAAATTAACCTCAATTATTATTATGATAGCAAAAATAGACTAACTGTTTCCTTAATAAAGACATGCTAAACTCCTACCAATTTATTTTTATTCCCTTATTCAAGATTAAGCTGTAATCATTAATTTTAACTTATGCCTTCATATGTTGAACATAGCAATTTCTCACCACTAATGTAGGTAGCATAGAAACTTGAGTCAATAGGTCTTTAAAAAGGTTGCAACATGGCTAGGCTAGGGGTAGGTAAAAGATAGATAAATTTAGGCTAAAAACCCTAGACTCAGCTTCATTCGGACCTTCAGAATAATTACCTTCAATACACCAACTTACTTTGCTTTCACATGCTCTTTTGTACATCTATTTTCTTTCAAGTACACATGCTCTTTTTTTATTTTTTCTTTTTTTTACGAGCATTTTGTTGTATGTACTACAAATTTTTAAGCATTCGATACTTCTTTTCAACTCTCCCAAACTTATTTGCAAAGAATGTTCTGAATAGTACTGAGTCTAGTGTTTGGGATAATTTAAAGATAATTAAGAGAGAAGTGATGGCTAAATATTGCATGGGTTCAAATAAAATTAGGCCATATAGTCTCAAAGTTGGGTTTCAAGGGATAAAATTTGATCAAGGTTGGCTTGAAAGGCTCAAACGGTCCAAACAAAAGTTGCCTAAATCATTTTCAACGTTCCATGCTTCCTAGGATTTCGCCTCAAGAAACTACTAAGTCAATTCTAGAGACTTAAACTTTCATGCATGCCTAAATCTCCTAAGGAACTAAAAATTTTATGGTACGATTTGCATGCTTTATTAAAAATACACTTATGTCATATTCATTTAACATAACAATTATTGAAATAATTGAACTTTATTCATACTGAAGTTTGGCATACTTAACAAAATTTCAAATTTTTGAACAAAATATAACCTAATCATAACTGAAAGAAAAATTTATTCTGGGTGGAAATAATTTCAATTTTTCGGTCCCCCTACTTAATATGAACAATGCCCTCATTGTTAAAAGTGAATAGATACTATACACCAGGTAGAATTCTAGAAAAGAGGAGGTGAGTCAATTTGACTGCTTAAGTACCAAGCTTTCTCTAAATCCAATCCTAGACATGTATATATCTATTGCCACACTTTATACTTTGCGACTTGTTCATTTTTATTAATAATTTCCACCTCTTGTTTTATTATGTGAAAATAAAAATTCCTAATTAAACTTAATCCTAAAATAACCTAAGAACAGAAATAAAATAAAGTCAAGATCCCCCCTTTTTTATTTATTTGTAGATCCTTCTGAATTCAACTCATCTTCTGCTCCATCATCTTTGTTTTTGCATGAATCACTTCGCTCCTTCTTCGATAGTGAACTCCATAGTTCAAATATGAAATATGGAAACCCAGGCACAAAAATAAACAGGTCATTGTATATTTTCGTAAGAGTGATTCTCATTGAGTCATCCTTTATTTTTGAGTATCTCTAGTAAGCTTGTTGCTGCCACTGCATATGTTGCATTATGTCCATCAACTTTGATAGCTCATCTCGAAGATCTCGGTGAGGCGATTGAGTTTTGAACATTCAAGTTGCGACATTAGGTTCGGCTTCTAGTTCCGTTGATTCTGCCTTATCAGGGATTTTAGTTGATTGCATCAGTTTGATCTCTGTGGGATATTCTTCTTCTTCTTCGGGATCCTCACTTTCTTCAATTCGTTGCTGTATAACAGAGTCTCCAACAATTCGGTAGATGTCTCAATCTGTGATTATGCCCTTAACATGTCTTCTTTACGTTTGCAAGAATTTTAGCTTTCAAGCACAAAATTGTTATCATAAAGGGAAAGTAGGCTGGGTCAGAACGTCTAGCGGCACAATTTCGCAATTCTCTCAGGATGATTTTTCCCGCATCAATGGTCTTTCCAGTTAAAATTGAGTATAATAAGACCATTCGCTCTAATGAAATTCTAGTCCCATGTGAAATAGGCATAAGGCTACATCGAATGAAATAGAACCATGCCTTCGCGAGTGGTGTCAAATATTCTCTTCGACAAGTGTGAATTCCTTGTTTTGACATAGTCCACTTAGAATTTGGAACTGTAAGTTCCTCGAGAATTTCTTGTAGATTTTCAGACTCAATATTGCTCATCAAGGAAGAATATTCGTCGTTTTCAAAATCAAGTAATTCAAAGAATTCATTAATAGCGTTTGAGGTTATTGGTACCTTGATTCCGCAAATAGAAACTTTCGTCAACTTGTTGAGATTAAATTTGCATAAAATTCACGAACTAACTCCTCATCCACACTAGGTCTTTTCTCACAAAACAACTCCCAATTGAGAGTTTCAGCAACCTGACAAATGCTCGCCATGAAATCAATATAATTGCTTTCATTTAGTGTAAAGTCTTTCTCTAGATGCATCTGTTGATTCTTGAAAATACTTTCGCATCTCTCTTTGGCTTCTTCACAATGGAATTTGTTTTGTGATTCGTCAATTTGGGCAGAGGCATAAGTTCTCTTATGAGGCATGATTAACCTGAACATAAGATGAAAACAATTATTTTCTCAAAAATTTAATTAATATAAACTATTAATAATTCAATAAATTGAAAATTTAAATAATTAAATAAATTTAAAATTTAGGAGAAATTTTTGTCTTACCACCCTTTTTAGAAAAATCAAGAACTTCTAAAAAAATAATTATAAATCAAAAGAGGTCAATTTAGGGATAGTTGGAGGTTTATCGGTAAGGACGTTGGTGCGGGGCTGGTGTGTTGCGTGGATGTACGTGGGAGCAGGCAGCAGCGTGGGAGCAAGCAGCAGCGTGGGAGCAAGCAGCACTAGGCGCGCAGATCCTTGCAGGCGTGTCAAGCAGACCTGGCGAGCGCTGGAGCTGGACGTACGCAGGTGTGGCACCAAGGAGCAGCTGCTGGGTGCGCACAGTGGGCGTGGGGCTACTGGCCAATTGGATGAGGATGCCAAGTAGCTAGGAAGCGTTGGAAGCTTGCGGCACTAGGTGATTCGGTATTTGGTGGGAATGGAGTTTGAGTGATGAATGATGGAGAAGGTTAGTGGTATTTATAATGAGAGAAGTAGGAATTAAAATAGAATTCTTAGAGCAGTTTAATAATTAAATTATTCTAAGTCCTAATCCTATATAAAGTTAACAACATTTAATAATTAATATAAGGCATATTAAATTATTATTTGTTATTAATTTATTAAAGATAAAAACTGATTAAATAAAAACTGATTAAATTTTAAACTAATCCTAATTCTATGCAAAGATAATAATTAATATATATTATAATGGATATAATTATATATTAATGATTATCATCTTTTTTTATTAAATTAAAAACATTTATTCTAGATGCCTTTTGAAAATATTTACAAAAAGAGGCATCTAATTTTTAATATTTACAAGAAGAGCAACCAAAATTTGAAAATAATTCAATTAAGTACCTAGACTTAAGGAAAATTTGAAATTGAGTTGCAATTTAAAACTTGGATCAGAAACTAAAAATTTATTTTGTCATTTAGGGGATATTTCTCGAAAGATTATGTTAAAATCAATTCTTAGGAAAGATTGGAGGGGTCCCGCTTAAGTTCTAATCTCCTAGACAGAATTTATTTAAACATACTAATCCCGGAAATATACCCTAAATCATTTATTTAAAAAAGAAAAACAAGAAATATTAAATATCTGATAAAATGAACGAGATTTGATCCCGTTCAATTTTATTCCCCCAGTAATGTTTTAAGCGTTGAGCATTGACTTGAAAATTACCTCCCTTACTTTGAAGTTCAACAACTCTATATGGATAAACTCGGTGAATCGTAAATGGGCCAGACAAACATGATTTTAACTTACTTGGAAAGAACCTTAATCTGGAATTGAATAACAAGACTTGCTGATCTACCTCAAATTCTCGAACTCGAATGTGCTTGTCATGCCATTTCTTAAGTCTCTCCTTGAGTAATTTGGCATTCTCGTATAAGAACATTCGAAATTCTTCTAACTCATTGAGTTGGAGCATATGTTTCTCTTTAGTAAGCTTAAGATCCAAGTTGAGTTGTTGAAAAGCCCAGTAAGCTTTGTGCTCTAACTCTAAGTGCAGATGACAGGCTTTCCCAAAGACCAACCTATAGGGTAACATCCCTAAAGGTGTCTTGTATGTTGTCCTGTAGGCCCATAAAGCATCATCTAGTTTTTTGGACAAATCTCGTCTATTCGAGCAAACTACCTTTCTCAATTATGCCTTTGATCTCTTTATTTGCCAGTTCAGCTTGCCCATTTGTCTGCGGGTGGTAAGCTGTGGCAACCTTGTGCCTCACTCCATGTTTGTCGAGTAACCATTTCAACCACTTGTTCACAAAATGGGACCCTTCATCACTAATGATGGCTCTTGGGGTTCCAAACCTTCTGAACACGTGCTTTTGCAAAAACTTTATCACAATATGCCTCAGCCTCAACCCACTTAGACACAGTCTATTGCTACCAATATATACTTGTGACCAAAAGACGGAGGAAAAGGACCAAGGAAGTCAATACCCTAAACATCAAATAATTCTACCTAAATGATGTTTGTTTAAGGCATCTCATTTCTGTTGGTGACGTTTCCAACCCTTTGACATCGATCACAAGTCTTTACGTAAACATATGCGCCTTTAAACAGTGTTGGCCAAAAGAATCTAGCTTGTAATACTTTGGCAGCAGTACGTGTACCTCCAAAGTGTCCCCCACTCGGAGCTGAGTGGAAATGGTATACTTCATCTTCTGCCATGCATCTCCTGATCATTTGATCTACACACTTTTTAAACAAATATGGATCTTCCCAGAAATAGTATTTCACATCATGAAGAAGCTTTTTCTTTTGATGATACATCTTATCAATCGGCATCAAACCACAAGCTAAATAGTTAGTAATATCAGTAAACCAAGGGGTATTATGGACATGATTTACCTTCAGTAAGTATTCATCTAGAAATGCCTCCTGAATTGGTATAAGAGGAGAATTCTTTTATTACAGCTTCAATCTGGACAAGTGGTCTGCTACTTGGTTTTCTACTCCCTTTCAATCTTGAATTTCTAGATCAAACTCTTGAAGTAGAAGTACCCATCAGATCAGTCTTGGCTTAGTGTCTTTCTTGGCAAGTAAATACTTAATTGTCGAATGGTCCGTATAGACAGTCACTTTGGTACCTACAAGATAAGATCGAAACTTGTCAAAAGCAAACACAATAGCAAGTAACTCTTTCTCTGTTACCATGTAATTTAGTTGAGGGCCTATCAGAGTCTGACTTGCATAGTAGATGGATGATAAAATTTATTCCTTCGCTGGCCTATGACAGCTCCTATAACGAAGTCACTTGCATCACACATCAATTCAAATGGCAAATCTCAATCTGGTGTGATGATTATGGGTGCCGAAACTAATCAACTCTTCAAATCTTTGAAGGCTCTTAAGTACTCTTCATCAAATTTGAACGTCATCCAATAATTTGCATAAGGGTTTAGCAATTTTGAAGAATTCCTTTATAAATCTTCGATAGAAATCAGCGTGGCTCAAAAAGCTCCTAACACCCTTTACAGATGTTGGAGGTGGGAGTTTCTCAATAATGTCTACCATTTCTTTATCTACCTTGATTCCATGTCTCGTTATCCGATGCCCTAGAACAATACCTTCTCGTACCATGAAATGGCACTTTTCCCAGTTGAGTACAAGACTTGTTTCTTTGCATTGCATTAGTACCTTGACTAGATTGGCTAGGCAATCATCATATGTATCTACAAATACTGAAAAATCATCCATAAAGACTTCCAAGTATTTCTCAACCATATCAGTAAAAAGAGACATCATACATCTTTGAAATGTAGCAGGTAAATTACATAAACCAAATGGAATGTGTCTAAATGCAAATGTACCGTACGGGCAGGTGAATGTTGTCTTGTGTTGATCTTTCGGTGCTACTGTAAGCTGGTTATACCCCGAGTATCCATCAAGAAAATAGTAACAGTCTCACCCCGCGAGTCTATCTAGCATCTTGTCCAAAAACGACAAAGGAAAGTGATATTTCCTAGCTGCCTTGTTTTGCTTCCAGTAATCAATGCAAATTCTCTATCCCGTAACCATTCTAGTCAGTATCAACTCATTATTCTCGTTCTTAATGACCGTAATACCTCTTTTCTTTAGTACGCATTGGACTGGACTTACCCATAAACTGTCTGAGATGGGGTAAATTATACCCGCATCTAACCACTTGATGATTTCCTTTTTCACCACGTCCTTCATAATGGGGTTCAGTCTTCGTTGTCCATCAATCGTCCCTTTTTCACCATCTTCCAGGATAATCTTGTGCATGCATACAGATGGACTAAAACCACGAATATCGGCTATGGTCCATCCGATAGCCTTCTTGAATTGTTTCAATAGTAGGATGAGTTTCTCTTCTTGCTCAATAGTTAATTCTGCTGAAACAATCACAGGTAGATTAGAAGCGTTACCTAAATAAACATATTTTAAATGTGAAGAAAGTACCTTGAGTTCTAATTTAGGTGGCTCCTCGATTGACGCTTTTGGTTGGGCATAATCCCTATTCTCTAACTCCAAAGATTCAAAACGGGATTGTGGATTAAATCCCCCTTGATTAGCTTCTAGCAAAGCTAAATATTCATCCTTTTATTCATCATTTGGAGGGTCTGAGGTCAAAATTTGTTCCAATGGGTCCTTAACATAGTTGAAGTCCTTTTCCACGATTAAATCCTCTAAATCGGACACTACAGAACAATCATCAATTGTGTCAGGAAATCGCATAGACTTAAAAACATTAAATGTTACCTGGTCATCCTGAACATGCATAATAAGCTCGCCCTTCTGCACATCAATAAGGGTCCTTCCGGTTGCTAGGAAAGGCCTTCCTAGGATGATTGGCACTTCTTTGTCTGCTTCAAAGTCTAGAACCACAAAGTCAGCAGGAAAAATAAATTTGCCTACACGTACCAATACGTCCTCGATTTTTCCTTCTGGATGTGCTAAAGATCGATTTGCTAATTGAAGTGTAATTGTAGTAGGTCTAACTTCACCTATCCCCAACTTCTTAAATATTAACATAGGCATCAAGTTTATACTTCCACCCAAGTCACATAGTGCCTTACCATAATATGTTGCTCCAATGTTGCAAGGTATGGTAAAACATCCAGGATCCTTCAACTTTGGCGATAGTTTGTCTTGAAGATACGCATTGCATTCCTTCATCAGGGCTATCGTCTCAAATTCTCCAAGTCTTCATTTTTTTTTATAGGATATCCTTCATGAATTTGATGTAGTTCGACATTTGTTCAAGTGCTTCAATCAACAGGATGTTGATATGAAGTTGCTTGAGTATGTCTAGGAACTTCTTAAATTGAATCTCCTGCTTCTACTTCTGAAGTCTTTGAGGGTAGGGTGGCGAAGGCGTCTTTACTGGAACTGGTTGATTTGTCTTCTATGACAATTCTACATCTAACAAAGTTGTTAGTTGATCAAAAATAGCTGGTTCTAAAGTTACCTTGTCGGATTTTGCAGATTTTGGTTCCGGTGAAACTGAAATTTCAACACTCGATTAAACTTCCTCTAAGTCTTCAAGGGCCATTTGCAAGCTAATTAATTAGCCAAGAAAACTGATTGGGGCAGCATGTGGGATGGTTTTGGGCTGCCCAGTACTCGGTCGATTCGATTTGTCTCGGTTCAGCTCAACTGGGCCACTTTTCATAATTAATTAATAATAATTTATTTAACCCAAATTAAATTGGATATAAATTAACATTAATTATATTATGAATTAATACACATAATTTTGACCGTCTTAGGCTGAAAAATTAATTCGCCTTGATACTTCAAAATTGTTTCTCGATTTTGCACTTCTAGTAGTGTCTGCCGAGCCGTTTTTATCCCTTTGTGCAAATATGTCAAAAATAATAAAAATTAATCAAAATTAATTATAAAATTAATTAAAATTCATTATGTTAATAATTTAAGTACAAAATAATTATTTTATAATAATTATATATTTTTCGACAAGAATTTTACCGAACTTGCATGAATTTGAGTTAAAAAGGGTATGAAAAAGTGTGTATATTTTCGTGTTTCCACTTATATGCACAATTTTTGGTGTAGGTACATGTCAAATTGGGTGAGAAATATGGCTTGTAAAATGGCCTATTTTCATCCACACGAGCATGTGCCTCAGTCGTGTGTGACACGCGGCCAGGTGACACGGCCGTGTGTCCCCTATAGTTTTCAAAAGGGTTGCAAGTTAGGCTGTTACATGGCCTAGCACATGGCTTGGCACACGGGTATGTAAGGTTACTTCAAAAGGTACATGGCCTAGCATACGGGCGTGGGGCTTGGCTGTGTGGCCTAAGTCAGTGAGTTACACGAGCACGGGCTGGGACAAGGTAGTGTGTCCCTATTCCTAATGCCTACACGACCTAAGACATGGGCATGTCTCTTGGCCATGTGAGTCACACAGCCGTGTGACCCCTGTAGCTTTGAAAATTTCAATGTTTTTCGAAAAATTCTCCAAGGTTCCAATTAGTCCCGACTTGTTTCTAATGCGTATTTAGGGCCTCGAGGGCTCATATAAGGGACAATATTTATGATTTTTATTGGTTTTATTATGAATATTAATATGTTATAAAATATTTGAAATTTCTATCTGTTTGATCTGTAAACTCCGGTAAGGCTCTGTAACCTTGTTCCGGTGATGGATATGGGTTAGTGGGGTTACAAGTGGGAAGGTGACGGTTCGGTGAGGTAAGGCGAGGGTCAATGAGAGAAAGGGGAAAGAGATAAGAAAAGGGAAAATAGAAGAGGAGAGCATAGTGGCTGTACGGAGTGACGGGGCTTTCAACGAGGGCGAAGGTGCAATAGGGCGAAGAGAGGTGAGTGGCCAGAGTTGCAGAGGGGGGATCGACGACATCTTAAGTTGTAGGGTGGGAAAAAGACAAAATAAAAAGAAAAGGAAAAAATTAGGGTTTGGGGGTTAACAGGAGGCACAACCGTGTAAAGGCTTGTGTTGGGCCACACGACCGTGTGTTTTTAGCCCGTGTGTGATTTGAAATTCAAGCTCAGTCTTCACATGACCTTAGACACGCCCGTGTGTGATCTCCTTCACTTCTCTCACGCCCGTGTGTTAGGCCATCTCTCACACATGCCCGTGTGTTCCAGCCGTGCAATCTTTGAAATTTGGAAAAATTAATTCCTAGGACTCACACGGCCAAGGACACGCTCGTGTGTCCAGGCTGTGTAACTCACATGGCCATGTTTTTACACCGTGTAACGCTCTGTCAATTGCTTCCTTATGCACACGGCCTAGGACACGCCCATGTGTCCAGGTCGTGTGGGTCAAAAACTTTTTTTTTTAATTTTAAATTAGCATACGATTAAATTAAAATAATTAGCATATGTTAAACACTCGGGTTACCTCCCATGAAGCGTTTATTTAGAGTCTAAGCTTGACTTACGTTATATTCGCGCAGTTACGGTGGTTCACAGAGCCAAAGCTCCTCTTTCTTGTTATCAATTATTCTACCAAGATAAGGTTTGAGTCTAGTACTGTTTACCTTAAATGTGCTGAACTTAGAATGAGTTACCTCAACTGTATACATTAAGTACTGCAAATGGGTTTGATCCATTTGACTCAAGCTCTGAAGGAGAGATCCGTGGACTCATTTTGTCCAGCAGTACTTTGTCCCCAACCTTAAATTGATTCGTCCCATTCATATGCTCCTCATGGTGTCGCTTGGCTCTTTGTCGTGTTCTTTCAATTTTTCCTTAGCATGCATCTGCCATTCATCTCGTTCATCGATTTGTAACATTCGCTCTTCATAAGTTGTTTGATTTCTATCACCTTAATTGTAGCATGGCTCATTATGTTTTCTTGATGGGTTTCCTGCAAAGAAGGTTGAGCCACATGGTCACTAACATTAATAAAACATTTAAAATCATCTCGATCACTAGATGTTCTTACAGAATCACGAACTTGGAGAGTAATCATTTCATCACCTACACGAAGTACTAATTCACCCATACCAACATCAATAATAGTCCTAGCAGTTGCTAAAAATGGGGACCTAAAATTAAAGGTACCTCACTACCCTTATCCATGTCCAACACAACAAAGTCAATGGGGAATATGAATTTATCTATTTTAACAAGCACATCCTCAATAACACCCCCTAGGATATCTAATGGTTATATCTGCTAATTAAATACTCATCCTAGTGTGTTTGAGTTTCCCAAGACCTAGTTGTTTAAACATTTTATAAGGCATAACATTAACACTAGCCCCTAAATTAGCCAAAGCATTATCTATATTTAAACTACCAATAAGACAAGGAATAGTAAAACTCCCTAGATCTTTGAGTTTGTTGGGTAGTTTATTTTGTAAGATGGCCGAGCAAACTGCATTGAGCTCCACAGTCAATGAATCGTTTAACTTCCATTTGTTTTCCAATAGCTCCTTTAAAAATTTAACATAATTTGGCATCTATGAAAGATCTTTAACAAATGATAAGTTAATATGTAATTTCTTTTAGAGCTTGAGGAATTTACCAAATTGTTTATTTGTGTGGTCTCTCTTCGTCGCATTAGGATATAACACTATAGGTGTATATTCTTTGACAGTCAGCTTTTGCTCTATCATTTTTTCCTCAACTTTATTATTGTTCACCACAACTTCTTGCCTCGGTTCTTGTTCAGGTTCAATTAACCCTTTCACGCCTTGATCCCTAGGGTTAGGTTCAGTATTACTGGGCAAGCTACCTTGTGGTCGTTCTAAAATTATCTTAGCAAGTTGTCCTATTTGATTCTCGAGCCTTTGAATCGACGCTTGCTAATTTTTTAGTGCTGCCTCAGTATTTTGAAAATGGGTTTCTGACACTGAGATGAACTTGGTCAACATCTCTTGAAGGTTTGGCTTTTTCTCTTGTTGATAAAGTTGTTGGAAGCCTAGAGATGGTTGTGCTCTTTGATTTCCTTAACCACCCCAAAGAAATTGGGATGGTTCCTCCAACCTGCATTATAGTTATTACTATAAGGGTTATTTTGAGGCCTAGAATTGTTACCCATACAATTAAGTTGCTCGTTCTCTATGCTAGGACCGAAGGGTAAACATTCTGGATTATTCATTCCACCTCCATTTGTTTCGCATTGCATCACCAGATGTACCTGCGAAGGAAGATATAAACCATAAATTTTCTTATTTAATAGTTCCATCTGATTCAATAACATGGTGACTACATTAAATTAAAGACACCGATTGCTTTCATTGGCTTTATCCTCATGACTTGCCACTGATAACTATTTAGTGTCATCTCCTCAATAAATTCATAAGCCACTTCAAGTGTCTTATTGTTCAGAGTTCCACCAGCTGTTATGTCAATTAACTGCCTAGTTGAGGGATTCAAACCATTGTAAAAGGTTTGAAATTGTAACCATGAAGGTAACTCATGGTGATGGCACCATCTAATAAGTCCTTGTATCTCTCCCATACAGCATATAACGTCTCTAAATCAATCTAAACAAAGGAAAAGATATCATTCCTCAACTTGGCTGTCTTAGCCGGTGGGAAGTACTTCAGTAAGAATTTCTCAGTCATTTGAGCCCATGTAGAGATGGAACCTCATGGCAAAAATTTTAACCATTGTTTAGCTTTGTTCTTCAATGAGAATGAGAACAACCATAAGCAAATGGCGTCGTCAGTGGCGCCATTAATCTTGAAAGTGTAGCAGATTTCTAGAAAATTAGCCAAATGAGTATTTGGATCTTCGTCTTACAAACCATCAAACTGAACATATTGCTGTACCATCTGAACAGTGTTTGGCTTCAGTTCAAAGTTATTTACAGCAATGGTGGGTTGCACAATACTCAATTCAGCCCCAGTCAAAGTGGGCTTGGCATAATCATACATAGTACAAGGAATAGGAGTTGTAGCAACTGTAGGAGGTACCTGAATATTCTGATTATCGTCCATCTCCTCAGTAATAATAATGTCCTCTTTTTCGTCTACTAAATTCTGTCGACTTTGCCTTGTTTCTCTATGGTTTCTACGAGCAGTACTTTCAATCTCACTGTCGTAAATCAATAGTCCCGATGGGTTTCTTCTAGTTATAAACTAAAGGAACCTGCCAGAAGCAGACAAAATAAAATTAGAATGTAAAAATTGAACTAAAAAATTATAAAAAATTAAAAAATGGCTAAATTAAAAAAAATAAAGTGTTCCTAATATTTTAGTCCCCGGCAACGGCGCCAAAAACTTGATAATTGTTTTTTGTACTAACTAAAAATACAACTAAGGCAAGCGCACCTATCAAACAATAGTATAGCTATGGTGAGTAGAGATATCATATCCACGAAAACTAAAATTATTAGTAATTACCATTTTCTTATTATTTAGCCGACAATTTGGAGTGATGAGTTTTAATCTAAAATTACTAAACTAATTTAACTAAGAACGCAACAAAGAACGAATCAGGAAAATAATCGAAAGATAACTAATGAGAGAGACAATACCTAGGAAAGAATCCACCTAAACTCCATCTATTATTATTAATCTGATTTAAACGATTTATTCACTTGGTGTATTGATTCGTAGAAATCCTTAAATTATGCTAATATCTCTTTTGAGAGTAGAAGTAACTGACTCTAGGTTGATTAATTGAAATCTCTTTCTAATTAAAACCCCTATTGTCACATTAACTCGATCTATGGATTCCCCTATTAGATTTGACTCTAACCTGGTAGATTTATGTCATCCTATTTCTGGAATTGCATGCAACTCCACTCAATTATACTAGATCTACTCTTAAATAGGGATTTTTACTCCATTGAATTAAGCACATTAAATATGAATTAATATACCAGAAATATGAAAATAAGAAATAAGCACACATAATTGAGAATAAGAATCAAGTATTTATCATGTAAAACATAAATTAAATAATAGAATTCGTCATAGGTTTCATCCTCCCTAGGCATCTAGGGAATTAGTTCATAATTCTGAATAAAAAAATCTCAAAGTCAGAAAAACCACCAGAAACAAAGAAACTCATAAAAACTTCAAAAGAAATTAAAAGGAGGTCTTTAATCTTGATGAAAATCTGCTTCAGAAGTGGCTCCAACGGTATTCCTTGAGTGTTTTCTTCGATATTCTCTTATGGCCCTCATATCTCTTCTTCTATTTGGTATTTATAGGCTTTAGAATGCTCAGAAAGGCTAAAAACTGTGTTTTTCCGCGTGTTTGGGAAGCAAGGTGTGAAATCGACACGGGCTGACACATGGGCATGTGTCCAACTCGTGTGGCTCCTAAAATCTATTCTTTTTCTTTGATTTTCGCTCGTTTTTAGCTCTTTCTGCTCCCAAATTCTCACCTAAGTATAAGAATATGAATTCAAAGGATTAAGATTTTCACCAATTTGCATAAATAATCATCCAAAAACGCATTAAGAATGGGATTAAAATATGTTAGTTTTATCATTTATCATCTCTCTTCTTCCTTTCCCACTCACTTCGAAAGCATGGAAAGATGAAGATTTTCTCCCTTTTTATATTAATCATTTAATAATAAAACATTACTAAAAATCTTAACAAAATATTAATTAAATAACATTTTTATAATTAAGTAATTAAAAATATCACCAAAATATCACCAACATCATTATTACTTTTCAAAATTATCTTTCTTATTAATGACCATTTTGCCCATTATGATCTTTCAAAATTCCTTCATCGAATCATCATTTATTTAGTAAAACTACAATTTGGCCTCTTATACTTTTTTCACTTATTCAATTTGGTCCTAATTCATCCATTTTTTTTAGTTTCTAGATCCTTCCACCCTCAAAATGTTTGCACTAGTGGCCTTTCAACTTTTCCATATTTACACTTTAACCCCTCAAATTTTGAGTATTTAATCTTGGGCCACAAAACTTTTCTCACATTTACGATTTATCCCTTGCTTGAATCAATACATCATAATATACCTTGCTTGAATCAATACACCATAATATACTTCTTAATCAATTTTTATTATTTGATATAACTGAACTTCTCCCCCTTTTATCACTTTTATTTCCTTTTTTTTTCTTTATTTCACTTTATCGAGGATAAAATCTTGATTTTTCACTGCTTTCATGCTATAATGACTTTTGGGGTGTTACATTTCTTCCCCCCTTAAAATAAGTTTCGTCTTCGAAATTTCTTTGGTTCTTCTGACCATGTACTTCATTACTTCTATATCCTTTCGACTTTCCTTCCGAATCAACTTCCTTCATGATCCCACTTATCATTCTCTTATATTGATATTTCATTATTGTGTTTTTCCTTAAATTTTATCCTCATCTATCCTGTGACAGCCCTAATTTGACCCTAGTCAGAAAGTGGTTTCGGTACCACAAAGACCGAGTTATAAAAATAATTATAAGTTATATTTCATGTTTATGAAGTGAGTAAATACATGTGTGAAAGTTTCAAGCTTTGATTTGGTCATTTGCATGTGAATTTATTCAATAGGAATTATGTGTGACACTTCTGAAATGTGATAGTTTAATTTATAATGGTTTATTAATGCATGTGTTTAAAAGAATGGTTTTGCATGTTAAATTACCTATTTCTATATAGTGGCCGGCCATGTTACTAGTTATAATATAAAACATGAATTTTCTATTAACTTTATTTTAGTTAAATGGCATAATATCATGTAATAATATTAAATAAAAAAATACAAAGTGGGTGAAAAAAAAAGTGTTCACCTTGTTCTCTCAAAGCCGAAAGTAAAGAGGAATTGGGGAAAAAAGAACCATTCGGTCATCTTAGGTTTTCATTAAGGTAAGAAATGCATTTCAATTCTTGAAATTTTAGTTAAATTTGAGTTAGTTACCAAGTTCTTTATGTAACCCATGTTAAAAAAATTTTGATTTTGGGATGATTAGAACTTTCGGCCATAGTAGTTTTTGAAGGTTAAGGTTGTTGTTTCATGCTAAATTGGATGAATAATGGTAGATAGGTGTTTGAACTAAACTAATGATTAAATAGATGCATAGATACTAAGTGGGAAGAATCGGCTATCATGTTTGATACTATTGCCGAATATAAAAATGTTATACTTAAGTAATGTATGTGTTTTGAGTTGATAATATGAAAAGAATGCTTAAATGTGTTATAACCAATTAGGTGTTAAATTAAAGGCTGCCAAAATTCCATTGTTTTAGCCGAATATGTGTTTGACTAAAGAAGAATTTGTTGAAGAATGTCTGTGAACATGGCAAGTGTATTCAGCTTAGTGCATAAATGATATGAAAATTTTGGAATTTATTTTTGATTATGTGTATGTATGACCAAATATAACCGGCCACATGAGTAAAATAAGTACATGATGTTATATTATAATTATTGAGCTTAAGTATATGGGTGCATGTATATGTGGTCATATAATGACGTTTTGGTTTTGAAAGTTGAATGATGAATTGTTATTTAAATTATATGAACATTCGGCAAAGGTAGCCATGGTGTATAAAATTGTATTATTTATGAAATTTGTAAGTTTAAAATTAATTGTGGTAATGATAAATTATAATAAAATGAGTTTAATATGTGATTGCCGAATGTGATTAATAAGCAAACATTATTGGTCAAAATATTGAACACTTCTACTTGTATTCATTAAGCTCAAGAGCAAGGGAGATCAAAGTTGGATAGGGGAAAAGAGAAAGCAATAGAGTAATCAATCCACAACCGTTCCAACATACCGAGGTAAGCTTTTAAGTAGTCTCCTCTAGTATACATAATTGATGATGCCTGTAAGAATATGGTAGATGAATCGAAATTTTTGGTTTGCACTTGAATAAAATTGTTTATTAATTAATGTGAGTATGCGACTCATAGTGAGGGTCATTTTGAGTTAAGCTGTAATAGTGATATGAATATGTGATTTTGAGTATAACTTTGGAGTTGAAATGTGAATGATGATACGTATATTGAGACAAATATCTAGACATGAGGTCCGCAGGCTATATGCTAGAATATATCCGGACATGAGGTCCGTAGGCTATATGCTAGAATCTATCTGGACTTGAGGTCTGCAGGCTACGTGCTAGAAAAATATCCGGGCTAAGGACCCACAGGCCCTTGCTGGCAATGTATTCCGAGCTTTAAGATTTAACAGAACCGATGCCAGTAATGTAAGTAAGATTGTAATTTCGAATGTCCGTGGTAAACATTGTTGCTTAAGTACCATATAGTTTACAAGTTAATGTTCGCATTACAAACTCATATTTGAATTGATTTCTATGCGAATTACTAGTATCAAAGTATGGTGTATATATATATGTGTGAATTAATTCGATAATTGAGGATAAGATAATGGTATAATTGGTTAGTGTTAGTTATCATATGAAAGAATATGATTAAAGATAATAGTATAAGCTTTGTAATTAGTGAATATGTGTTAGAAATTTATATATATATATATATATGTACATACATATTCGGTCAAATGGTAACCAATTTGAATATTAGTATGTGATTTTAAGTACTCGATTTAAATAATAAGTTTTAAATTGTTTGTATTACTTAAAACTTACTAAGCATCAATATGCTCACTCTGCTGCCTTAATTCTTTGTTTTATAGACTCGCTTTCAAATGTCACCTACTGGTCTCGTGGATCTCAAAGTCAAAGTCGTCTACACTATCTAAACTTTTGGTACTCTAGTAGTTAAAATTTGATAATGGCATGTATAGGCTTGATTTTTTTGTCGTTAAATAATTATATTTTTGATGATGTATATATGTGTAGGCATGCGAAAATGGCTTGATAAGTTACTATATGTGTTCCAAATGGTTAAGCTGAATGTGTGGTTGAGATTTAATTAATGTTTTCAATGTTTGATGTGAATTGAACTTAAGAATGAATCACTATACCTAGTTATCTTGATATGACTCTTTTGTATATGGTAATACTCTTTAACCCTCCGGCGACGGGTACGGGTTAAGGGTGTTACATTTTATTGGTATCAAAGCTATGGTTTAGTCGATTTTAGAACTACCGTAATACGAGTGGGTTTAGCTATACATGCCATTATGTGTTTATTTGATAGTGTGGTGATTTCTGATAGTTAAAAATGTGTTTACATATAGTAATAGATCCCGATCCCAATCGAGCGGTAGCTGATGATGTTGAGAGTGTAGCACCTGCTCCCGCGCATGGGACAGCGCCGGTGGACTCTCAACCTATTGCTAGTAATCGTAACAATGAAGCTAGACGTGCTTTTATAGCGTGATGAATGATTGGTTCAATCGGATATTCGAACTAATACGGTTGTTCCACAACCCCACTCCCGACTAATACACCCCGCACTGCGATACCTCCGGTGATTGATCGATATAAGTTAAATAAGCCCCGGTTGATGTGAATTCAAAATACGGCTACTGAATTTAAAGCTACAGACAGCGATGATGCGGAGCAAGCTGAATTTTGGTTGGACAACACTATTCGGGTATTTGATGAACTATCTTGCACACTCGATGAATGCCTGAAGTGTGCTATATCTTTGCTACGTGATTCTGCCTATTTTTGGTGGAGTACATTGGTTTCTGTTGTACCCAGAGAGCGAGTGACATGGAAATTCTTCCAGATCGAATTTCAAAAAAAGTATATCAGTCAGAGGTTCATCGATCAAAAACGAAAAGGATTTCTTGAGCTTAAGTAGGGTTCCATGTCAGTTACTGACTATGAACGGAAGTTTGTCAGACTTAGTAGATATGCTCGAGAATGTGTATCGTCTGAGGCTATTATGTGTAAACGTTTTGAAGATGGGCTGAATGAAAATATAAAAATGTTTGTTGGCATTCTTGAAATACGAGAGTTTGTAGTACTTGTCGAGCGAGCTTGTAAAGCCGAAGAACTTAGTAAAGAGAAAAGAAAAGCTGATGTCGGAGCGAGAGAATTTCGTAAAAGATTTTCAGGAAAGTCTTTTCAGCAATCATCGAAGAAATTTTAAGATGATTCAAGCCGATCAAGGGACACTTCGGGTTTTTCCAAACGAGACCGCGATCGACCCCCAGTGAGTACGCGAGCCACTTCAGTTGCTAGTGTTAGAAACGATCATCGAGACAGAGCAGAGTGCAAGTATTGTGGTAAATGGCATTCGGGGAGTTGTAGATTTCATGACCGCTCCTGTTATAAATGCGGGTCAGCCGACCACTTTATCAAAGATTGCCCGAGATTATCCGAACAAAATGTGAATCAGAGTGGGAAACTGAGTAATACTACAGCACGAGGTAGACCACCTAGGAATCCGGGGAACGCTAGTGGCGGTCAGAGAGGGTCTAAAGATGCTACCACCAGATCTGAGGCTCGTGCTCCTGCTAGAGCTTATGCTATCCGTGCACGCGAGGATGCTTCTTCACCTTATGTTATTACTGGTACTTTCACTCTCTTTGATACTGATGTGATTGCTTTGATTGACCTTGGTTCTACTCATTCTTATGTATGTGAAACTTTAGCATCCAGTAAGACTTTACCTGTTGAGTCTACTGAGTTCATTATTAGAGTGTCGAATCTTTTGGGTCGTTATGTGCTTGTCGACAAGGTGTGTAAGAAATGCCCCTTAATAATCCGAGGCTCCTGTTTTCCGGCCGACTTGATGCTTTTACCGTTTGATGAATTTGATTTTATTCTCGGTTTGGATTGGTTGACCGTACATGATGCAGTTGTGAATTGCAAAAGTAAGACCATTGATTTGAGGTGTACAAATAATGAGATAATCCGAGTTGAGTCTACTAATTTAAATGGATTGCCAGCAATAATATCCTCGATGTTGGCTCAAAAATATGTGAGAAAGGGGTGTGAAGCGTATCTTGCATACGTACTTGATAATAAAGAATCAGAAAAGAAACTTGAATCGGTGCCAGTGGTTTGTGAATATCCAGATGTTTTTCCCGAAGAATTACTGGGGTTACCACCTGTTCGGGAGGTAGAGTTTGGCATCGAACTTGTACCTGGGACTACACCAATTTTGATAGCTCCGTATCATATGGCACCAACAGAATTAAAGGAATTGAAAGCTCAGTTGCAAGAGTTGACGGATAGAGGTTTCACTCAACCAAGTTTCTCACCTTGGGGTGCACCAGTTTTGTTTATGAAAAAGAAGGACCGAACCATGAGACTGTGCATTGACTATCGTCAGTTGAATAAAGTGACAATAAAGAATAAATATCCGTTACCGCGTATTGATGATTTGTTCGATCAACTGAAAGGAGCCTTCGTATTTTCAAAGATAGATTTGAGATTGGGTTATTATCAGTTGCGAGTTCGAGACTCAGATATACCTAAAACTGCTTTTAGAATGAGATACGGTCACTACGAGTTCTTAATGATGCTGTTTGGGCTCACTAATGCCCCTGCAGTATTTATGGACTTGATGAATCGAATTTTTAGACAGTATTTGGATCGGTTTGTAGTTGTGTTTATCGATGACATTTTGGTTTATTCGCGAGATGAAATCGAACATGCCGAGCACCTGAGATTAGTGTTGCAGATGTTACGGGATAAGGAGTTATACGCTAAATTCAGTAAATGTGAGTTCTAGTTGAGGGAAGTTAGCTTTTTGGGTCATGTGGTATCTGCATCGGGTATTCGAGTTGATCCGAGTAAAATTTTAGCCGTACTTAACTGGAAGCTTCCGAGAAATATTACTGAGGTTCAGAGCTTTTTGGGACTTGCTTACATTACTGATTTATTTGTAAAGGGTTTCTCGATGATAGCCACACCAATGACAAAACTACTTGTAAAGATGTTAAGTTTGAATGGTTAGAGAAATGTCAGAAAAGTTTCGATCAATTGAAAACTTATTTGACTGAAGCTCGATATTAGTACAACCCAACTGGTAAGAGTTTGTCATTTACTGATGATGCATCCTTGCTTGGGCCAAGTTGTGTGTTGATGCAAGAAGGCCGAGTTGTAGCTTATGCATTGAGGCAATTGAAGCCGCATGAGAAAAACTATCCGACTCATGATCTCGAATTAGCTGCCATTGTTTTCGCTTTAAAAATATGGCGACACTAGTTGTTTGGTGAGAGGTGCCATGTATATTCGGATCACAAAAGTCTCAAATATTTGATGACTCAAAGAGATTTGAATCTGCGACAAAGACGTTGGCTTGAGTTGTTGAAAGATTATGAGCTTGTCATTGACTATCACCCGGGAAAGGCTAATGTGGTTGCCGATGCTTTAAGTCGTAAATCACTGTTTGCTTTACGAGTGATGAATGTACACCTGTCTGTTTTATCCGATAATGTGTTAGTAGCAGAATTAAAGGCCAAACCATTGTTGATTCATCAAATTCGTGAAGCTCAGAAGGTGGATGATGAATTGGTTGCAAAATGAGCTGAATGTGTTTCGAATATGGAATTAGAGTTTCAAATTGATGATAACGATTGTTTGAGGTTCAGAAGTCGATTGTGTGTTCCAAGAAATTCAGAACTTATTTCGATGATTCTGAACGAAGCTCATTGTACCCAAATGTCAATTCACCCGGGGAGTATGAAAATGTACAACGACTTGAGACGTCAGTTTTGGTGGCATGGTATGAAACAAGACATTTCTGATTTTGTTTCGAAGTGTTTAATATGTCAACAAGTGAAAGCGGAACACCAAGTGCCTTCGGGATTACTTCAGCCAATCATGATTCCCGAATGGAAGTGGGATCGAGTCACGATGGATTTTGTATCTGGGTTGCCATTGTCATCAAGCAAGAAAGATGCGATCTGGGTTGTTGTTGATAGACTGACAAAGTCAGCTCATTTTATTCCTGTACGTACGGATTATTCCCTTGACAAGCTAGTTGAAATGTATATATCTCAGATTGTAAGGTTACATGGAGTACCTATTTCTATTGTGTCAGATAGAGATCCGAGATTCACATCGCGATTTTGGAAGAAATTGCAAGAAGCTTTGGGTACAAGTTGCATTTTAGCACCGCTTTTCATCCCCAGACTGATGGTCAATCTGAGCGGATAATTCAGATACTCGAGGATATGTTGAGATGTTGCATCCTCGAGTTTAGTGGTTCATGGGAACGGTATTTACCTTTGATTGAATTCGCTTACAACAGTAGTTTTCAATCAAGCATTAAGATGGCACCTTACGGCCGTACACCGTTGTTTTGGACCGAGCTTAGTGAAAGAAAAATCTTCGGGGTTGATTTGATTAAAGATGCTGAGCAGAAAGTAAAAGTAATCAGTAAAAGATCAAAGCGACTTTCCGATCGTCGCCGGTCGTCGACGCGGATTTGAAACGAAAAGACATTGAATATCGGGTCAGAGACAAAGTGTTTCTTAAAGTTTCACCTTGGAAAAAAGTGCTCAGATTTGGCCGTAAAGGCAAATTGAGTCCGAGGTTTATCGGGCCGTATGAGATATTCGAACGAATTGGGCCAGTCGCTTACAGATTGATTTTACCCCCTAAACTTGAAAAGATTCACAATGTTTTTCATGTCTCGATGCTTCGACGTTATAGATCTGATCCTTCGCACATAATTTATCCATCAGAGGTTGAAATTCAATCTGATTTGAGTTATGAAGAAGAACCGATTCGTATCCTAGCTCGCGAAGTGAAAGAGTTACGAAACAAAAAGGTTCCTTTAGTAAAGGTGTTATGGCTCAAACACGGGATCGAAGAAGCTACTTGGGAAACCGAGAACTCTATGAAAGAACGATACCCAAATATATTCACTGGTAAGATTTTCGAGGACGAAAATTCCTTAAGTGGGGGAGAGTTGTGACAGCCCTAATTTGACTCTAGTCAGAAAGTGGTTTCGGGACCACAAAAATCGAGTTATAAAAATAATTATAAGTTATATTTCATGTTTATGAAGTGAGTAAATATATTTGTGAAAGTTTCAAGCTTTGATTTGGTCATTTGCATGTGAATTTATTCAATAGGACTTATGTGTGACACTTCTGAAATGTGATAGTTTAATTTATAATGGTTTATTAATGCATGTGTTTAAAAGAATGGTTTTGCATGTTAAATTACCCATTTCTAGATAGTGGCCGGCCATGTTACTAGTTATAATATAAAACATGAATTTTCTATTAACTTTATTTTAGTTAAATGGCATAATAGCATGTAATAATATTAAATAAAAAAATACAAAGTGGGTAAAAAAAACAAAGTGTTCACCTTGTTCTCTCAAAGCCGAAAGTAAAGAGGAATTGGGGAGAAAAGAACCATTCGGTCATCTTAGGTTTTCATTAAGGCAAGAAATGCATGTCAATTCTTGAAATTTTAGTTAAATTTGAGTTAGTTACCAAGTTCTTTATGTAACCCATGTTAAAAAAATTTTGATTTTGGGATGATTAGAACTTTCGGCCATAGTAGTTTTTGAAGGTTAAGGTTGTTGTTTCATGCTAAATTGGATGATAATGGTAGATAGGTGTTTGAACTAAACTAATGATCAAATAGATGCATAGATACTAAGTGGGAAGAACCGACTATCATGTTTGATACTATTGCCGAATATGAAAATGTTATACTTGAGTAATGTATGTGTTTTGAGTTGATAATATGACAAGAATGCTTAAATGTGTTATAACCAATTAGGTGTTAAATTAAAGGTTGCTAAAATTCCATTGTTTTAGCCGAATATGTGTTTGACTAAAGAAGAATTTGTTGAAGAATGTATGTGAACATGGCAAGTGTATTCGGCTTAGTGCATAAATGATATGAAAATTTTGGAATTTATTTTTGATTATGTGTATGTATGACCAAATATAATCGGCCACGAGTAAAATAAGTACATGATGTTATATTATAATTATTGAGCTTAAGTATATGGGTGCATGTATATGTGGTCATATAATGACGTTTTGGTTTTGAAAGTTGAATGATGAATTGTTATTTAAATTATATGAACATTCGGCAAAGGTAGCCATGGTGTATAAAATTGTATTATTTATGAAATTTGTAAGTTTAAAATTAATTGTGGTAATGATAAATTATAATAAAATGAGTTTAATATGTGATTGCCGAATGTGATTAATAAGCAAACATTATTGGTCAAAATATTGAACACTTCTATTTGTATTCATTAAGCTCAAGAGCAAGGGGGATCAAAGTTGGATAGGGGAAAAGAGAAAGCAATAGAGTAATCAATCCACAACTGTTCCAATATACCGAGGTAAGCTTTTAAGTAGTCTCCTCTAGTATACATAATTGATGATGCCTGTAAGAATATGGTAGATGAATCGAAATTTTTGGTTTGCACTTGAATAAAATTGTTTATTAATTAATGTGAGTATGCGACTCATAGTGAAGGTCATTTTGAGTTAAGCTGTAATAGTGATATGAATATGTGATTTTGAGTATAACTTTGGAGTTGAAATGTGAATGATGATATGTATATTGAGACAACTATCCGGACATGAGGTCCGCAGGCTATATGCTAGAATCTATCCGGACATGAGGTCCGCAGGCTATGCTAGAATCTATCCGGACTTGAGGTCTGCAGGCTACGTGCTGGAAAAATATCCGAGCTAAGGACCCGCAGGCCCTTGCTGGCAATGTATTCCGAGCTTTAAGATTTAACAGAACCAATGCCAGTAATGTAAGTAAGATTGTAATTTCGAATGTCCGTGGTAAACATTGTTGCTTAAGTACCATATAGTTTACATGTTAATGTTCGCATTACAAACTCATATTTGAATTGATTTCTATGCGAATTACTAGTATCAAAGTACGGTATATATATATATATGTGTGTGAATTAATTCGATAATTGAGGATAAGATAATGGTATAATTGGTTAGTGTTAGTTATCATATGAAAGAATATGATTAAAGATAATAGTATAAGCTTTGTAATTAGTGAATATGTGTTAGAAATTTATATATATATATGTACATACATATTCGATCAAATGGTAACCAATTTGAATATTAGTATGTGATTTTAAGTACTCGATTTAAATAATAAGTTTTAAATTGTTTGTATTACTTAAAACTTACTAAGCATCAATATGCTCACTCTGCTGCCTTAATTCTTTGTTTTATAGATTCGCAATCACCTACTTCTCTCGTGGATCTCAAAGTCAAAGTCGTCTACACTATCTAAACTTTTGGTACTCTAGTAGTTAAAATTTGATAATGGCATGTATAGGCTTGACTTTTTTGTCGTTAAATAATTATATTTTTGATGATGTATATATGTGTAGCCATGCGAAAATGGCTTGATAAGTTACTATATGTGTTCCAAATGGTTAAGTTGAATGTGTGGTTGAGATTTAATTAATGTTTTCAATGTTTGATGTGAATTGAACTTAAGAATGAATCACTATACCTAGTTATCTTGATATGACTCTTTTGTATATGGTAATACTCTTTAACCCTCTGGCGACGGGTACGGGTTAAGGGTGTTACATGTCTAATTCCAATGACAAACATTTCTAGTCCTTCTATCGTTTTTCACTTCTTGTGCAATTGTATTCTTCTTTTAAATTGTTCTCCTTTCCATAAGAATCGAAGACCTTCAGTCGTTCATCTTTGGAATTATTCTTATAATCCTATATTCCCTTTTTACTCAACTAGTCTCCTATTTCTTTTCTTTCCACTTAACCTTTCTTTCCACTTAACTAGAACTCCTTTCTTAATTTAGTTTTCCTGAAATCATCTCTATGATTTTATAATTCCTTTCTCAAATATTCACATAACTTATCATTTATATTCACTCTCTGTTCTTTCATTTCTTTTTATTCTTATCATAACTATCTTATATGAATCACAACACTGTTCTTTTAACATTTTTTTAGACTTTACTTTTTTATGCTTTAAAATCTCATCTTCATTTTCATAAAATTCCTTCACTTTATTTCTTTTTTTTCTCTTATCAAGGCAAACAATGATTATCCCAATTATGGATCAGAGTTAATCCTCTAAATCTAAACCTCTTAAAAATCTATTGGCCCAACCGCTACCAGTAGTCTCCTCGAGGTAACTGTCCCGACCAAAGTTTGCCTCTTTTATTTCTTTCATGATTCTGAGATTATCAATTATCTTTCAAGTGTATATACTAGACTAGCTAGTAACCCACAAATTTCTTCACATCGTATCATGAATCTTATTATTATTCCATAACTTTAGATTCCTAAAAAACACTCATTGTATTCTTAATGTATCTTCTCATTCTTATTTATAATCTTTATACACTACTAAATAACATTTACCTTCACTCCTAGTTTATACTTTAGATTATTTTATTACAAATACATGCTTATCTCTTCACAATTTTGTAACCTATTTTCCTTTATACTCATTTACCATTAGATCTTAATATCTTTCATGGGTCTTCCAACTCTTCAAAATTTCTTTTCCTTATAAACCTCTTTCTATCCTCAAACATTAACATCACTTCTCATTTTCTTATTTCCCTAATAGTACGTTTCTTGTTACTATTCACCTATACTTCTTTTCCTAATTTTTTTTAATCACCATTCTTCGTCTTTTCAGAGTATAATTGTTCAACAAATTTTCTTCTCTACTTTTAAAAAAGAAAATCAATTTATCCTCTTATTAATACTCTTTACAGACTATTCCTTTGTTTTCTCAACAATTTATGAACAATCCTTTATTTCATGTCTTTTAGAGCCATACTTAAAGAATATTCAAAAAATATCCAATATTCACCTCAATGGGACTTTTGACATTTACCATAAGGCCGAATAGGTCTTTTCTTTAAACCTTCAATACTTGTATTGGAGATAACCCGAGTTCTTGATTTATCTTACTCTTCTTGTTCATAAACGGGTATAAATTCTTGAGCTTCTCTACCTTTCTTAGTTAAACGTGATAGAATTGGACTTGTTGCCACTCTTTTACCTAAATTTTTTTCTCTTTTCTTCTTTTCAAGATATATTTGACCAACAATTTATTCTTGAACTCTTTCAAGAAAATCTCCAATTTATCTTCTCACTAAGATTTATACCTTAATAATGATATGCTATTGATGGGTTTCACCTTCTTCTTTTTCTTTTTTAACAAAAACACTACACTTCTTAACTATAACTTATCACCATTAGTACACCGTAATACTATATATCATCAATCTCTTAGACTTATGCTATTATTTCCATCTATTTCCTCTTATTCTCTTATTAATATTGATTATTTACTTAACTAAGGTCTTTATTTCTCTCTATACTTCTTTCTTTAAAAATAATCATTTTCTGATCTTCATAATTGAATAATATTACTATTCTATTCTATTCTATTCTTATATTCTATCATCTCTTCTGTTTCCAAAAGACCAACATTATAACAATATGCCAAACTTTTCGTTAATAAGCTCAAACTTTCTAAGTTCTCATTTTATACATGTACAACTCTATATACTCATTTTCCTTCACATTCTTTAGTCTTTAACTTTTATTTTTTCTTTACTTTTAACCACCTAAACTCATTTATATGTTTTCTTCTGTCTCTGATTCTATATCTTCCTCCGAAAAACTCTCTATATTCAATTCTAAATTCTCTTCAAATTCATCTTCTACAATCCAATTCAGAAATTCCTCAAGATCTTCTTCCTCTTCTATCTTTATAATGGGTATTGAATTTATAAAGTCTCTTGATAATTTCCTAACAACTAATTTATCTATCCATGGCATGTCAATGACACTTTGCTTCTCAATCAATTTCCGTGAACCTACACTTTATCTTACTATTTTCCTTGCTCCATAAAATATTATAAACCTTGCGTAGCTTATAACTATATTCCAATAAGTTTGCGGTACCAATGTCTTCCAAAGTTATTCTAAAATCATTTGATGCTCCTGTTCTACTAATGTCCCTCTAAGGGTCAAGTATTGCACTTTATTCTTTCTAATCAGGTCATGACCCTTCCATAACACTTCTTGCATCTTTCAATTTACGAAAATAAGATGTTGAACGATGTCTTCTTCTAGTTTCATTCTATAATCTTGCACTTCTCTCATCATCCTATCAACTTTTTCCCTCTGTGCTGGAGTCTTTATCTCATCAAACAATATCATATTCAAAGTTATTTCTTCCAATATCTATGACAAAAATAAGTTTTTTTATTAAATTTCAGTATTTATATGTTTTCCTCTTGTGTCATCACTAACTAATTCAAAATTATTTCCTTATAAGTAAATATTCAAATTTCCAAACTTATCGATACTTCTAACATTGATACCACATCTCATCACATCGATATATCCTATATAGCATGTACTTCTAAACTTGTTCTCTACCCAATTATTATAAAACCAAGACTTTGATACCACTAAAAGGAACACATTTATACCTGGTTCAACCCAATGAACCCAATATAGGAATATTACATTTGGTAAAAAAACAATTTTGGCTAATCACTAATAAATTTAACCATTAAATGATAAAGTTTTCATTAAATTAATTCAATGTTATCATTCCCGATGTTCAGGGACATTATCGGTTAACCAATTATGCTTGGAAATGTTTAAATTATGGCTTTTGCACAAAACAAGGGCAAAGTAACGATACTTTTGGCCAAAGTATTACTACTTTTCCTTCATTATCGATACCAACATAAAAATCGATGCCAAAAATGCATTTTGTTTCAAAACTTTTCAAAATCAAGCTCCAGTTATCGATACCTTGGGTAAGTTTTTGGACAAAACACTTGGAAAACTTGCTAAAAACTCCTTACACTATTTTCAAACCATTTCAAAGTTTAAAACCAATTCAAAATAGTCCTAAATCAACCTCATTTAACAAATATTCAACCATCGATGCATGCATGCATTTAGATTTTAATAATTCAATTCAAATATCACTAAAGCTGCTCATTAGACACTAAAATAAGTAAAATTTTCATAACTTATATTTTAGTCCCTATTACTTGGAACACACTTGATTTCCTAAGTACATGTCATTCTATTCCAAAATATAAACCATACTATCTTGGCACTTGGAGATGTGATGAGATGGATGTCCACGACCTTAACTACGACTCTTCAAAAACCGTTGTACCTACGTGTTAAAAATAAATGCGTTAAGTCTATGAAGACTTAGTAAATACCCATGATATTCAAAATCTATTAAATTCATTAATTCTTAATATTTCATTTCTTTGTTTATGTATCCTATCACATCTCAATTTCTTATTATCATATTTATTTGTCACTTTTTACTTATTTCACAATTTAGTTCTTAAGTCCTCAATTCAACCCATAAGAACTTCCTACTCTTTTAATACACGCATCATATTTCAACATTTGGTATAAATTTCCATAATATCTATTTTCACATATTAAGTGTATGCACTTCACTTTTACTGCTTCTAACATAAATTTTCCCAAATTCACGATATAGCCCCTAATTTTCACAACTTAGAAAATAATTGTAGTTTGGAATACAATATTCATATATTCTTTTATTTTGCAACATATTCTTTATTTATCAATATTTTCTTGTAAATTTTATAACTTTTCAATTTAGTCACCTTTTAACATAAAAGTCCTTTATTCACTATTTAATCATGGTAAATAAATTTTCTTTCTTATTTTATGTAATTCACATGATTAATCCCAATATCTTATTTTACACACCCAATTCTATGTATTTCACTTATATTATTTCCACCACATATAATTTTTAATTCTTTTAATTTAATCCTTGTTTCCTTTTTTTTTTTTCATAGTTTCACTTATTCAATACTTTGTCTATTTTTCACTATTACATAGCACATCTATTATATATATTTCTATTATAATTTCCTATTTCTTATGTTAAATCATTTCACATCTTGTTCCACTAACTTACTAATATCTCACTATGTTAAAACTAACGTCGATAATGACAATATAGAACGATTACAAAGCAAAAAAAAAATGAAAAAAAAACCACACAAATTTTACGTAGAAACCCTTTCGAAAAAAACCACGAGCAGATGAGGAGAAATTCACTGATGTTGAAAACTTAATGATACAAGAGGAGTTTCAACTACATTTATTTAAAGGTTGAAAAACCTTATTCTAATCAATGCCAATTAGAAAAAGTGTAGTTCTATATGGATTCTACTTGTGATGCATGGTTCGTATACAGATCCATAGCTTTACCACTATATTATCTTTAATAAGGATTTGGGTCACACAACTCTAACACACTAAGTTCACATTATAATCCTTAAATATTAAGAAATTTCATGGGTACTTACTTCTTTTCTATCCAAAATCACTTGTTATTATCTTTTCTTTATCATTTAATTCACTTTCTCACTTCTTCCTTCATCAACATGTCAAAAACATAATACTTTCCCTAAGAAATCTTGAATTTAATATCATTTCTATATTTTTCTATTACTACTAAACTTAAAAACAACATAAAAGCTTAACATCCATACATTGTTCTCTTGAAACCAAACTTTAACATGACTTTCTCTCTTCCAACTTCTATTTTCTTGAATCTAACTTGATATTTCTAGCTCTTCATGTTCTCCTTATCATTTTTCTCTCTTAGCGGCTATGAAAATTCTTTTGATTTCTAGGTGAAAATGATGGATTTTTGTTGGAAAAACCAATTTGTAATGAAAACAAAATTCTCTCTTCTTCCTTTCCCACTCACGTTGAAAGCATGGAAAGAGGACGATTTCCTCCCTTTTATATTAATCATTTAATAATAAAATATTACTAAAAATATAATTAAAATATTAATTAAATAACATTTATCTAATTAAGTAATTAAAAATATCACCAAATATCACCAAAATCATCATTACTCTTCAAAATTATCTTTCTTGCTAATGACCATTCTACCCCTTATGATCCTTCAAAATTCCTCCATTGAATCATCACTTATTTTAGTAAAACTGTGATTTGACCCCTCATACTTTTTTCCACTTATTCAGTTTGGTCCTAATTCATCCATTTTCCTTAGTTTCTTTATCCTTCCACCCTTAAAATATTTACACTATTGGCCCTTTAACTTTTTTATATTTACACTTTAACCCTTCAAATTTTGAGTATTTACTCTTGTGCCACAAAAATTTTCTCACATTTATGATTTATTCCTTACTTGAATCAATACGTTATATGTACTTCTTAATCAAGAATTTTTTTTAATTGATATAACTCAACTTCTCCCCTTTTTATCACTTTTATTTCCTTATTTTTTTTCTCTATTTCACTTTATTGAGGGCAAAATCTCAATTTGTCACTGCTTTCATATTGTAGCGACTTTTAGCATGTTACAATATGAGCCCGAAAGGCCAAAAACAGAATTTGACTAATCAAACAATTCAATTTGGAAATGATTTATATCTATATTGTTATGGTATTGAATATGATTGTGAACTCTATTGACATTGGAATGTTAAAATGATATGCATATTAGATTGGTTAATTGAGTTATGCATGGTTTGATTTATAAGATGTAAATGTATTCTTAGTAGCATTTGTTGGTTTCTGTATTGAATAAGAATTGGTATGAATGGTATATGAATTAGGTGATAATAGAATTTGTATTGGATGTATACAATTGATATAAGCTTTTATTGCATTGACTTGAATAATAAAAATACCACTGAGCTTTATCGCTCAACGTATAGTTTGTTTTCTTTGTGCTTAGGTATAGGTACATCTTAAAGTCCCGATAAGTAATGTAACGCCCGAGATTGGGCCTAGAAGTATTGGGCCTTGAGCATGGGAGCGATTAGGAAACTGCTCATAAATATTTTAGTTAAGTAAGAAAGTGACACAAATTGCATGTTTGCTTTAATGGCTAAGTGATTTGGGTGTGCTTGGGAGTGATTGAGAAGCCTGGGTTCAAGTTTGGGCTTTTGCAAAAATTTTAGTTTTTCCCCTTAAGTGAACCTTGGCTTTAGCTTGTAGGCATTATAAATATTTGTGGGTAAAATGTGTTACAAAAAGAGCCTTGTGGCTTGGTGGCAAGTGACGTGTTGAGCAACTGAGAGGGCTTGGGTTCGAATCCTATTGCATGCAAAAGGATATTTATTTTGCTACTTAATGACGATTATGCCCTTATGTTTCGTATGACTAATGTGCTAATGATTTACATATATGATTGTAGTGAGTATGACTTTGCATACACGTAATATTTATGGCATGACATACTGCATGGGGTTGGGATTTTGATATAGAGGAAGTACTGTACTAGTGACTATGTCACATTCACTGTTACTGGTGGCTTTGCCACATTTACTATTTCTGGCAGCTATGCTGCATTATTATTACTGGCAGCTTTGCTACGATATTGGTGTGCTGGTTGGTGGGTCAATTAATATCCCCACAAGGTGTGTTGGTTGGTATGGGTGGTGTGCTGGCTGGATTTGGGTGGGATGCATAATTGCATTACATTTGTCATCGATCATCAGATTGGGCTTAGGCCCCACCGCCTTGTCATTGTCTGAGGCTAAGGCTTAGACTGTACTGATATTGAATAGGGCTCAAGCCCAGACTATTACTGCATGCACTGTTTACTGTTCGGCTGATAAGGGGCCACACACTGAGCTTTCGTAAACTCACCCTTTCTTTTTAACTATACAGGTAATCCACAGCCTTAGACGATTTGGTGCTGCGAGGGACTTGGAGGTGGCCACACGACTACTGTGTCTTGCATTTGACTTTATTTAATTTAAATTTCACTTTTAGGTTTTAATTTTGTAATAAGGCCTTTTGTGGGTTTTAATTTTTAATTGGGCTTTGGACTATATATTTTTAAACTGCTAGTCTAGATAAAGATGAGTTTTTAAAACAGTTATTGTTTCTTAAAACACGCGTTTTAAACTTCGTCGACTTAAAAAGCTTTCATGTTTTTAAATCAATTTAATATAACATTGATGGTTAATAAGGTAAATGTTTTGACGAGAACTTTTATTAAATAATAATAGAAGGATTTAAATTTAGTAACGGATTTTTACCGAAAAGATTAATTTTCGAAAAATACTTCGATGTGACACTCCAGATTCGGCCATAACATTTAGGCCGGGTTCAGGGTGTTACAAGTAATTCCAGCATCCAAGAGGCGATCCCCGACTCAACAATATTTGTAAAGTTCTCTTTCGTTTAGCATATGACATGAACCTAAGATTTGAACCAATTTTGTATCTCAAATGATCATTTTGAACAATTGTTGTTAAAAGTTAACTTGGTTTACCATTTTGGTATGTTTTGGCATAAATACAATTGGTATGTTATTGGAATTTATAGATATTGAAGTGTTTAAACAGTTAATCACGTCGCAACAATGTCCTCTCAACGTCGCGAGAGACGAGACCAAACAGAGAGTTACATCATGACAATGTACTCTCAATGTCGCGACAAGCCAAGTCAGTATGTTGTGTCATGACGAGGAACTCCTGAAGTTGTGATGTCAACCCGACATTATGAATTCTTTAGAATTTGGTCCTAATTTGACCTTGGGTAGAATAGAGCTTTCGTAAGCTCGTATAATACCCAAAAATGATTATGTATCATATTATGCACATGCTTTACTTATACTTGAATGTTAAATGGTTTTAAATCGAATGTAATTTGATTGTAGTTGCTCCGACAACGAATGTTGCACCTTATAGCTTGAATCTGGTGATCGACTCGGGTATCGGGATGTTACACAATTTTCATAATTGATTTTTTTTCTTGATTTCATACTCGATTTTGACCTTAATGATTAATTTGGTACTTAGATTGATCGACATCATGTTGCCTAATGAATATTTAACATTTGTGCTCTAGTAAAAAAAACATAAGTACTTAAATGGGAAAGAAGAAAAAGGCTTAGTACCAATTGAACATTGAAGCTAAACTTAGGTGCCAAATTAAAACCAAAAAAAAAAAAAATCAGATACCAAACTAAACATCGAAACTAAACAGTATCAAACACAATATTAATAAAAAATATTAAGGTAAACTACAGTAGAGGTCACCCAACTATAGTTTTTTTCTTTTTTGGCCACTCCACTATAAAGAGTTACAAATAGTTACCCAATTATTAGTATATTTCTTTTTTTGTCACCCAATTATGAAAAGTTAGAAAAATGGCCACTCAACTATTCAATTTTGTTTTTTTGGGTCATGAGTTGGCTAACGTAAAAATGGAAACACCCAAAAATCCAACATAGTTAAGTGACCAAAAAAGACAAAATTGAATAGTTAAGTGACTATTTTGTAACTTTTCATAATTGGGTTGACCAAAAAAGAAAAAAACATAGTTGGGTGAGTACTAATGCAATTTACCCAAAAATTAATGATAAAAGATGGCGCGAAACGCAGATATGGTGAAATTAGTTACAAAATACAAAATAAAACAGAAATTCAGAAAATAGCGCTACTCCGTTCAACTCCAATCTGTCTCCTACAATTTTCTTTTCGTTTTTTAACTTTAATTTTAATTAATTATTTTTACAACATTTACTTACAAATCATTACTCAAAAAAAAAAAAAAAGTTTGTTGATATTTTGCTTGTCAAATACCTGTTCAAAGTTTTTGTATTTTTTTAATGTCTGATTTTTTAAATTTTTTATTTAATATGTAAATGCGAATTTTAAATACTTGTTGAACGCAGAAAGGCAGTTGAGGGTCGGAGGCTGCCTCCGACGAGTTTGATTTCAGCAGGTGCTTAATGTTCCAAAGTAAGCTTTTTTCTCCCTCTCAATGATTTTTCTTTAATTTGTTAAAATTTTCTGTTTTGAAGATTATTGGTTGAATGATTTGATAATTGTAGCTTTTCTTTGTGATGAAAATGGTGTCGATGATTTAGAGTTGAACTTTTTTTTTTTAAGTAATGCAGAGACAAATTTGTTTGTTCGATAAATTAGCGAAGAAAAACGTTATCAAAATTCAAGGTTTTTGTTTGAGGGTCTAACCCTCAGAACATGTTGTTTGGTGTGGGGGGTTGTTAAGTTATTTGAGAAGAAGAGCCATACACAATTGCGTATAAACATACTTAAACCCAAGTTTTATATTATTGGACTCAAACTAGTGCTTTATTTAGCATTTCCACCCAAGTTTTATACATTATTGGGCTCATCTATTATCATGCGCAATTACTTATGGTTCACTTTCTCAAGCATGCGCGCTCGTTTTGTTAAGTTATTTGAGAAGAAGAGCCATGCACAATTGCGTATAAACAGACTTAAACCCAAGTTTTATACATTATTGGACTCAAACTCATTCTTTATTTAGCATTTCCACCCATAAATGCCTTATATGCTATTGGTGGGTTCATCTATGATCATGCGCAATTACGAATGGTTCACTTTCTCAGGCATGCATGCTCATTTTGTTTTAGAAACTTGAGTTGGGAAACAAAACCCCCCATTAAAGGTCAATGCTGAAGGTGTTGAGGGTCTGACCTTTAACAAATTTCAAACTTGATTGCAAAATTTCTTCAATACCTTATTCTTTATCAGATATATGATTTTAAAAAATAATTGCTTCATCCACATAGAACAGCATACGGTGTTTTCCCCAACGTCCTCAAGAAAGATGTTAAAAGTTGAAAATTGAAGAATGTATTCATTAGCTTTCCTGAACTAATGTTGCAAAACATGGTGTTCGGTAAAATGTCAAGATATGATGAACTGCATTTGCTTAGGATATATATATAGATATATATATATGTTTTTCCTTATAGATTCCTTCAATTTTTGCCGTTTATACCTGCTTCATTCATGTATGGATATGGATGGATTTAGTATTAAAAGGGGTTTATGTTCCTAGGCAATGTTTGAAGCTGTTGAAATGTCAACCTCTTAACTCTTCATGGAAATGGCGACCTAATTTGGATTTCAACTAGTTCCCTTTTTTAAGTTATGGACATTGGCCGTGGGAAGGGAGCCAGTAAGTGTTCAGAAACAGGCACAAAGGAAAGTGATGGGAATGGAATCAGTAAGCATTCATTGATGCATCCGGAACTTGTTGGAAACCAAAGTTATACACATTCGAGTGGGACGAGTAATGGAACCAGTGATCATTCACAAGAACATATAGAACTTGGTGTTGCAAGTGATCCTTTTTACTTCAACCAGGATGTATTCAATGGAACCGAAAGTAGTAAAGTCGTCTCAGCCAAACAGCAGAGACTGTCCTCCTCTTCATCCTCATCCACTTCATCTACAGATGATCAGCTTCAAGCTAATAAAAAGTTATCAGAATCCAGATCAGGCATAGCTTTCCCTTCTTCCTCTAAACGTGATGATGAACATCATGTCTCTGCTACTGCAACATCTACATCTCGAGTTCCTAGTTTTGTACATGGACCAACAGTGACAATATCCCCTCCACTCCAAATGATGGATCAAGAGGGAGGATATGATCCTTATAGGATTTCCTCTTCGGTCTTCAAAAGAAGAAATTCCTTAACACCTGCAGATTGGAGTATTGCTTCTAATGAGTCATTATTTAGCATTCAAGTAGAGAACAACAGTTTCTCCAGAGAGCATTTTCTGAACTCAAAATCCGGAGAATTTTCCAAATCAGATGAGGAGTTATTCGCGTTAAGCCCATCCACTGACAAAAAGAGTGTTGAATTTGAAAAGAGTGAGGGAACTTTGATATCAGATGATGGTGCAAAGGATAAAACAGACCCAAGTGCTGAAGAACCAAATGAGGAAAAGCCAACATATCCACCGAGATTCTGGACCTCACCCACCCATTCCGATGTTGGAACCAGTGTAAATTCCTTTGCCTTTCCAGTGTAAGTTAACACCATTCTCTATCACCAATAATCCTACTTTTGACAATCATGTGCTTCACTTGTTATATTATATATATGCCTTGTGGAATGAGATTTTGTAGCTTTTTCTCCATGCAAAACAAGATAGATGCCTTAATTCCTTTCCCTGGGATCTATGTAGTTGTTAATGTGAACCTGATATTCGACATGCCTACTTGTATGTATGTATAATAATATAGAAATTTGTAGCTTTTTATGCAGTTATTGCTTGCTGCATAGTGCATACCATATGTGCTCATGCATGTCATATGCAGTTACATTGTAGGTGTTGCAACTTAATTTATATTGGATCATTGCAGTCTTGAAGATGGCAGAAATGTTGTTTCCATGGAAGAAAAAAGGGAGCAACAGCAACAGCAACAAAGACAAGGACGACAAGAAGAACAAGAGCCCTTGTCATCTTCAACACCCTCAAAATTATCTTGCTGCGGAAACTGTTGCTCTTGTTTTCCTTGTTGTCAACGGCAATGGCAATGCTGCACATGGCATTGGCACTGGTGTCGCTCCTGTCACAATTGTTGTCAAGGAAAATGACATT
This sequence comes from Gossypium anomalum, assembly GCA_025698475.1. NCBI lineage: Eukaryota > Viridiplantae > Streptophyta > Magnoliopsida > Malvales > Malvaceae > Gossypium > Gossypium anomalum. The sequence continues at coordinate 23,360,806 of CM046968.1, forward strand.
GAAAAATACTCTCAACCCGCCCTCTCCTTGCCGAAAACAAAAAAAAATCCTTTGGAAAATCTATGGCTTATATTACAGGATGTTTGCTCTGATCTGATGTTATTTAATCAATCATGACTTCTCCGTAACTGAAAAGGCTCTCATCATGAACTTTCACATATATATTTCTCTTCTCATATGCATGATTATGTCAGAAATTTGAGGCAATGGTTGAGAAGGGAAAAAACATCTCTACCCTACATGATTTGGAAGGTGGGTTCCAATTTTTAGGTAGTTATATTGTGAATCTATATAGCTCTGTAATTCTTACATCTAGTTTATTGATACACTAGCTTCCTTAGATATTTTTTTCCACTCACTGCTTGCTTTACCTAACCTTATTTTTCTTATTTTGTTTCTCAATCTTTAAACCTTAGTTATATTGCATTTTATTAGATGGAAAGTTGACTCAACTATCAAAATTTTAATAGTACTAATGTGATAATTCATGTTGCAATTCACGTGTATTTCATAAAAAATATGTTTATATCATTAAAGAAATACATGTGAATTATTATGCAAGTTGTCACTTTAGTGCTATTAAGATTTTATTAGTTTAGTAACTTTTTCTTTCCAAAACAAAACAATTTGACTAAACTTCGAAGGTCAAAAGTTAAAGTGATACAAATATAAAAACAAAATAACAATATAGGTAAATGTTAAGAGCTAAATTCATTATTATGCTTTTAAATTTTCATCACATACAAATTTTCAATCACATCATAGTCATGGTTGAAAATTTTAAATTGATATTTCGATTCAATCAATTAAACAAAATAATTGGTTGATTCGACCATTTGATGACCCAAATTAAAATTGAAAAATTAAACAAAGGGTTAGAATTGATAAAAAAAAAAAAGAGACATGGGAAAATCTTAACAGCGCGTTTGGTTGGAGGGAATGGAATTGGACTGTAATGGAATAGAATTATAATCAATAATTTAGTTGTTTAGTTAAATGAAATGAAATAGAGCTGTAATAGTATTCTTCTGTTTGGTTGAATGAAATAGATGTTGTAATAGCATAAGGAAAAAAATTTAAATGACCAAAGTACCATTAAAAGAATTTTTTTAAGTTAATGATTATTATTGTTATTAAATTTTAATAAGATTATTATTAAATATAATTTAATAATAATAAATAATTTAATCATATTTTAACATAATTTTTATTAAAAACAATTTAATAAAATAATATATACTTTAGTGAATATTATAAAAATAATATATAACCTACTTTATAATTTTTAAACTGCAATGTTTATTTAATGTGTTAAAATATCATTAGCAAAACAAATAATTTAATTTCCTTCTGAACTAAAAAGCAAAAGGTTAGAACTAATAAATAGCTTGAGAATTATATTTTACATCCAAACATATATACAGATCGAGCTATTTTTAGTTTCATTGCATGTACTTAGGGAGATAATCGACGAAAGTCGAAGTTATAGATACATATTTGTTTATGTTTGTTTTTATTTCATTTGCAATTTTTGGTTGATTTGTTGTTTTTGCTACTGTTTTTCCATGTTTTGCTACTGTTTTCTCACTTTTTGTCACTACCTTCCATCCTTACCTGATTGCTCCATTCATTCGATTCACCACCATGCAGCCATGCATATTGGTGTTTAGTATTGGACTAATGGTTAAATTGATTAGATCAATTCAATATTTTAAAATAAAAATTCTAAAAAAATAATTAATTAAAAAACTATACACATTTAAATAACAACAAGACATAAACATCATTTATTCATTACAAATCTGATTAAAAAATTTAATACATGAACAAACTTTAGGTTTAACTTTTTCTTCCCTTTGTTGGTTTGGGCTGGGTTGAGTCTTGGGCTCATTTATTAATTTTTTTTATTTCTTAAATTTGGGCTAACTAGTTTAAGAAATAAGCTTGAACTTTTATTTTCTTTTTTCAATTTAGGCGAAGAAATTTGGAGAAAAAATCTAGGCTCAAAACAATGTCTTTTCAAATCGACATATCAGTCAATTCTTGATTCGACTGAACAATCTAGCCCTGTCTAATCTGGTTTAAACAACCATGCCATGCATTTATCAAAAATTTTAACAACCATATGGTCTATGAGTAAAGTATTAAAATTTTAACCCCAAATATGCACAATAAAACTGACGTGAAAAATACAAAAAACAAAATTGCAGTTCCACACAAAACAACTTTAAAATACCAAAAGTATCAAACCACATGAGTTCTTAACATTCTCCTTATTCAAACACAAACCCTCACACAAAAGCATACATTACTATCAGTTCATCAACATTCCAATTAATCACTAAAAGATTCTTAGACTGCTGTTACTTGAATGAAATAATGAGAAGCAACAATTACTCTAGCTGTTATTTCTTCTTTAACCTGGCCAACTTCAGATTGGCTTCTCGGATAATTTCTCGCAATCTCTTTATCTCTACTTGGTCCTCCAATGTTTGACGAGTCTTTGCCAACTTCAGATCGCTTTCTAATCTCTGGTAAATTTCAACAATTGCACTCATAATGTTGCTCTGAAACTCTTGATTGTTCAATCAAAATGGGTCAGCAAAGCAAGCATGGGTTTGAAATATTTTATTGAGCGTATTAGCATTATATTGATAAACCTCGTATCTGTTGATGACGACAATTGTGACATCAAAGGTAACTAAAAATCCTATCTCTATATATCATTACATATAATTGAGAAGAAATGAAATGCTAAAAATTATCTTCAATATAACTCAAAAAAATAATAAATTCATTAAATAGTAGCTTGCAACCATTACTTTGGAGCAAATTATCTAACCAACTTTTCCAGGCCACATTCCACTGTCTCCCAAAGCACCCATATTATTAGAATTCAGGATTCAAATATGCTGGAGGAACCTATAAGCAAAACAGAATAAGATATTGGTCTAAAAATAAGCAAATAAAATTAAAAACTTTATAACATGATAACACAATAAATAAGGAGAAAAGTAAACAGCATTACACGTAGAATTAGAAACTAACAACTTCCCTACTCAGGATTTCCTTTTTTTATGTGTGTGTTTCTACCTGATATTTCTTGTTTGGTTTGGTATCTCACCATAAATGTAGATTGGGAAAGAAACAAATTAGGAATAATTCTTCACCAAATTTTGAATTCTGGTGGGATCTTAGAATTCGTACTTGTCATATGACTGCAAGAGAACAATATCTTAAACATTTGACACTCAGAAGAATTGTACATTTGAAGAACCAGAAATTTCTAAGCCAATTGTATTTGTAACATGAAACACTACATTAAAATCTCAATGCTATTTATTATCTTCCTTTAAATATTTAAACATGTTAATGCAAATACATTCAAATAGGGTGTAAAAGAGGAAAAAGAATGAACAAATGCAGTACCCTTAAATAAAGTGTAATCTATGTACCACGGACTAGAAGATTTTCTAGATTAGTTTCCTCCCTATTCACATAGGAGCTACTGTCTGCTACAACTTCCCAACATATTGCTTGTCTGATTTTGGATTCTTTGTGAACACAACAACCTGTTCAAGAAACATATAAATAAGCCACCCAATTAGCTTGAAAATTATTGAACGAAAAGGCTTCATACATGAAGTAGAAGATGAGAATACAGGTTATATTAAGATCACAACATGTTACCTTCTCAGCACCAAGAAAAGCATAATAGAAACCAACATCAAATTGCCCAATCCAACACCACCATGTAAATCCCTAAATATTCCACCAAAAGTAAAAGTGAAGTGATAATACTCTAGAACAACATATTTTATGTGCTAATTGCATGATTATTTTGAGTATGATCTTACTAATTTGGATTATTTTGTGGTCTTTTATCTTTTAGGGACTAAATTGGAGGCAAGAGAAAATTTAAGGGCAAAAAGTGCAAATTTGAAGATATAATGGGCCAACATGCAAAGAAAGAGAGAAGTGGTGCCAAAAATGCAAACATGGAAGACCCAAGGACTAAAATGCAAAAGAAGAGATTTTATAGCACAAGACTCTATTTTAATTTCAATTATATTAGGATAATTATTAAGGATTTTTATTTAGATTCAATTTTAGGATTTATTTTCATTTATCTTTATTTATTTGTATTTATCTTTTAGAATTTCATTAGGAATAGACTAGGTTTTCTAGTACTATAAATAGGGGATAGAGTGGCACATATTAAACATCTCTTTTTCCTGTAAACACTCTCTCCCAAAAACTCTATCTTTTTGTTCTCTCCATATTTTCTTCAATAAAAATCTCATTTATATTATATTTATTTCTTTCCCAAAAATCATGAGCCACTAAACCAATCTAGCCGAAGGTTGTCAAAATTCCCCAAAAAGGTTCTTGAGGCTTAGAATCCGCGCTTAGCCTTCTCAACAGGGTATTCATCGCTTCTCCGCATTACAGGGTTGACGCTTCCGTCCATGTCCCTTAATAGGTGACCTTTTCAACTTGTGCAAGGAACGGCCGCTTTGCACGTTTTGGAAAGGTTGCACAGTCGGTTTGTTGGCTTTCTGCGTCAGAGGTTGGTGAATCCAAGAGACAAAACAGCGTGGTATTCGTCGTTGGGAAGAGGTGATCTAGCAGAAGATAGTCCCACAAAAGTGATTATTGGCTAGAGTCAGGCTCAGCCAAATCTTAAGTCCAAATCTTTGGAGCTGGTGGTCGTAGGCGTCCACTTCCATTATAACTGGCTTATCCTGCTCGAGAAGGGTTACTTAAAAACCAAGGATTGAACCCAAAGCGGGGCTAGAGTCAGGCTCTGCTAAATCTTAAGTCCAAATCTTTGGAGCTGGTGGTCGTAGGCGTCCACTTCCATTATAACTGGCTTATCCTGCTCGAGAAGGGTTACTTAAAAACCAAGGATTGAACCCAAAGCGGAACGAGACAATCGGAGGCTGAAATCTCGTCACATAAGAAACTTTCTCTTTTTCCAACTCTATTTATTTTTATATTCCTCTTTTTAATTTCTGTAATTTATTTAATTTTGAAATTTCAATTCACTTTAAATCCTGTTTTTATTTTTCCAGATTCTTAATTCTTTTTTTTTATTTTTCAGGAACGCAAGTTTTCTTGGCCAAGAAATTGTCCAGGATTTCAAGAAACGAGCATTCGTGCAATCCGATCCCTGAGGATTCGACCCTACTTCCCCTTTATTGTTATTTTTACTATTTTACAGGGAAGAGGATATTTTTGGTGCTCTCAACGACACATCAAATTTTGACGCCATTGCCGGAGATCGGTAACGTACTAATATTATTTTTTGTTTCTTATGACCAGATCTGCTCTAGGAACTCTTGCGTTTGATTCGGAGATTGAAAAGACTGTGAGAGCTAATTGCAAGGAAACAAAGCTAAGGAAAAAGCAGTCAGCGGTGGTTGGGACTCAAAGTAATCCACCGCTAGAAATCAGAATCGACGACGAAGTAGAGTCTAGGGTTAACGAAAACCCTACTCAAACTTTTGAAGGCGAAAAAGTCGAAGTCGATTCCCCAGAAGAAGTGCTTAACATTAGGGTTGATGTAAACCCTAATTTAGCACCTCAACTTATGGCTCAGACAATTTGGCAACTGGCCGAAGCGCCATCAGAACAACCGCCACTATGCATCGCGTATCCTACTATGGATACTGATTTTGAATTAAAGTCAGGCTTGATCCAGCTACTACCAACTTTTCGGAGGTTACAGAACGAAAATCCCCACAAGCATTTGAAAGAATTCCATATGGTTTGCTTTAGTATGAAACCTCAGGGGGTAATTGAGGATCAAATCAAATTGCACGTTTTCCCTTTTTTCCTAACAGATTCTGCTAGGGAATGGTTATTTTATTTACCTCCTGGATCTGTAACGACTTGGGCTGATCTCTCTCATTTGTTTCTCAATAGGTTTTTCCCAGCATCACGAGTGGCTGAGTTAAGAAGAGAAATCGTGGGAATAAGGAAAAAAGATAAAAAGTCTTTGTATGACTATTGGGAGCGATTTAAAAAGTTATGTGCAAGTTGCCCACAACACGATATAACGGAACAGTCTTTGCTCTAGTACTTTTATGAAGGCTTGAGACCCATGGAGATGAATATGGTAGACGCCGCTAGTGGAGGAACGTTGGTCAACATGACTCCACAACAAGTAAAAAACTTAATCTCTACGATGGCTGCAAATTCTCAGCAATTTCGAGCCAATCCTGAACCCTCTAGAAGGGTTCACCAGCTAAGTAATTCAATCTTAAAAGATAAAATTGATATACTTACTAATATTATGAGCTCTCTTGTTGCAAAAAAAGCCAAACCAGCCCGAGTATGCAGAATATGTACTACACCTGAACATACAACTGATGCAAGTCCCAGTTTGAATGATGATACTATGGCTCATTTAGATGCTGTGGGAAATTTCCCTGGGCCACCACAAAGGCGATACGACCCTTACGCTAATACCTACAACTTAGGATGAAGGGATCATCCTAACTTAAGTTATAGGGCCAACCCATGATATAACCAGCCATACCAAAATCGGGTTCTACAACAGCCACAAGATTCAGGTAATTCTCTAGAAACTTTGATCAATAAATTAGCAGCTAATATGCTTGATTTTCAACAGAAAACCGAGGCATCTATAAGAGAATTGACCATATCAATTGAGAAATTAAACTCTTAAGGGAAGCTGCCGTCACAAACAGAACCTAATCCAAGACAACACGCAAATGCAGTATCGTTGCGAAGTGGAAAGGTACTAGAACTCATTCATGGCAGGAATCTTGGCCAAAAAATCGCTCAGAAAAATCCCGAAAATGACGAACAGGTTCGAGCAAAACCTCCATTGTCGAAAATCCAACCTCCATTCCTAGGATGATTAAATCAGTGTCGGAAAGATAAAAAAGACAATGAGATCCTCGAAACATTCAGAAATGTCGAGATTAATTTACCACTGTTGGATACCATTAGACAAATTCCGCGGTATGCCAAGTTCCTTAAAGAATTCTGCACTAACAAACGAAAATTAACAGGTAATGAAAAAGTAAGTGTTGGTGAGAATGTATCCGCAGTGTTACAGCGAAAAATGCCAGCGAAATGTAAAGATAGGGGCATGTTTGCAATACCATGCAAAATAGGCCATTTAGGAATTAAGAAGGCTATGTGTGATTTAGGGGCCTCCATAAATGTCATGCCTTTTTTTTATTTATAAATCACTTAACGTAGATTTTTTGACAAAGACAGGTGTTACCATTCAGTTGGCAGATAGGTCCATTGTGCATCCCAAAGGAGTCCTCGAGGACGTATTAGTCAAAGTCAATGGGCTTATCTTCCCTGCAGATTTCTATGTGATAAAAATAGAGGAGAATAATGCTAATGGGTCTTCAGACATCTTGTTGGGGTGACATTTCCTTAGTACTGCAAATACTAAGATTGATGTACGAAGCGGAACCCTCACGATGGAGTTTGATGGGGAGATCGTGAAGTTTAACGTTTATGGCACTATTAGTCACCCAAGTGAAGTCTTGGACGTAAACCGTGTCGACATAATTGACTCATCAGTAGAAAAAACTTTTCAGTCATCTTATGGAGATAAATCTAAAATGATATTTGATGATTTTGAATCTGTTAATAAATTATTAGCTCCTATGGATACTAAACTTCTACCTTCTATTGTGCAGGCACCAGATCCGAAATTAAAACCACTTCCCGAGCATCTCAAATACACATTTTTAGAGAATGATGAGACCATTGCCGACTTAAAAGGGGATCAATCCCTTGGAGGAAAATATGAAACCAAAGAAAGGGGCGCAAGGACATTAAACCCAAATATGGTGGGCGTGATAAAAAATGAGAATTTTCAAGCCCATACGAATGAAAGAATTCAGCTGGAACAACCCCAATACTAGTTGAGGAGTCAAGCTAGTGATGTTAAACAAGCGCTTATTGGAAGGCAACCCAATCTTTTTTATTATTTTATTTTATTTTATTTTATTTATTTTACTTTATTTTACTATTTATTATTTTATTTTATTTTATTTTTTTGGATGTTGATAAAATTCTCTTCTTTTGTCTAGGTAAACCGAAGCAACAATAGGAAGAACTCCTTACCATAATACTCAAATGACAGTAACTACACGGAGAATTCTTCTAAACTTTTCTTCAACCTATTTATTTATTTATTCCACATCGAGGACTATGTGTTTTAAGTAGGGGGAGGCATTCCTCATTATTTCTGTCATTTTAAATGCTGAATTTTGGTTGTTGCTGCCCATATATAGTTTTTTTTTTAAAAATATTTTACCTCTTTTCATACCCAATAATTTCACCATGACTTACCCACTGTTTGACCCACATGCATGATTTTTGTCTACTGAGTTAGTTATGATTTTGCCTGTTTGATTGCATCTCCATTGTTTTATTTCTTTTAGTTTAAATAATTATGATTAATAGAGTTAACCCTATCTTGATTTTGGTAAATTTGATTAAGTCTAAATACAAGAGGACACTTAATACAATTGCATGCTTAAAATATGTTCATGACTATTAAGGTAGTTACTAAAACTTATTTTTGACACTTGATTGTTTTTCCTAAGTCCTCCAAAATTAAAATTTCGTCTAATAATAATAATGTTTCCGTGGTTATGAGTGCAGCTTAAGACGTGACTAGCTGAGTAACCGGGGTAGGGTGCTTGGGTTGTCATCCTATTTCGCATCAAAAGGTTGTGTGACGTGTTACGTAAAACTCCGCTAACCGGAATTAATTTTTAAGAATGTGTTGGGCTGAGTAACCGGGGTGAGGTGCTTGGCTGTCATCTCTCTTCGCGTCAAAAGGTTCGATATGTTCTTAAGAAAAATAAAAGTTAGGAGTATGTTGGGCTGAGTAACCGGGGTGGGGTGCTTGGTTATCATCTCTCTTCGCGTCAAAAGGTTCAATATATTCCTAAGTACAAATAAATAAATTAAATTTTAAAAAAAGAAAAAAAAAGAGAAAAAAAAAAGAAAAAAAGACATATTAATAAAGTGTGAGGACTAAAGGTAGAAACGAATAGGGTGTCTTGATAGGTTTGGTAAATTACCTAATTTTCATGAAATAATCCAAGTCGATCCTAACTTTTGTGTGTATTAATTGGAACACTTTTTCAATTTTACTTCAATCAAGCTAAGGGTTCTCTTTATTTTTCGTATGCATTTTTTCTAATTTTTATAAAACTTTGGAGTAGTATTTTTTTCATAGTAGGATTTAATTTTCACAGTGGACACGAACCATACTTGAGGGCAAGCATGGGCTAAGTAGGGGGAATTTGATAAAACTCTAGAACAACATATTTTATGTGCTAATTGTATGATTATTTTGAGTGTGATCCTACTAATTTGGATTATTTTGTGGTCTTTTATCTTTTAGGGACTAAATTGGAGGCAAGAGAAAATTTAAGGGCAAAAAGTGCAAATTTGAAGATATAATGGGCCAACATGCAAAGAAAGAGAGAAGTGGTGCCGAAAATGCAAACATAGAAGACTCAAGGACTAAAATGAAAAAGAAGAGATTTTATAGCACAAGACTCTATTTTAATTTCAATTATATTAGGATAATTATTAAGGATTTTTATTTAGATTCAATTTTAGGATTTATTTTCATTTATCTTTATTTATTTGTATTTATCTTTTAGAATTTCATTAGGAATAGATTAGGTTTTCTAGTACTATAAATAGGGGATGGAGTGGCACATATTGAACATCTCTTTTTCCTGTGAACACTCCCTCTCCCAAAAACTCTATCTTTTTGTTCTCTCCATATTTTCTTCAATAAAAATCTCATTTATATTATATTTATTTCTTTCCCAAAAATCATGAGCCACTAAACCAATCTAGTCGAAGGTTGTCAAAATTCCCCAAAAAGGTTCTTAAGGCTTAGAATTCGTGCTTAGCCTTCTCAACAGGGTATTCATCACTTCTCCGCATTACGGGGCTGACACTTTTGTCCATATCGCTTAATAGGTGACCTTTTCAACTTGTGTAAGGAACGGCCGCTTTGCACGTTTTGGAAAGGTTGCACAGTCAGTTCGTTGGCTTTCTGCGTTAGAAGTTGGCGAATCCAAGAGACAAAACAGTGTGGTATTCGTCGTTGGGAAGAGGTGATCTAGCAGAATATAGTCCCACAAAAGCGATTATTGGCTAGAGTCAGGCTCCGCCAAATCTTAAGTCCAAATCTTTGGAGCTAGTGGTCATAGGCATCTTCTTCCACTATAACTGGCTTATCCTGCTCGAGAAGGGTTAATTAAAAGTCAAGGATTGAACCCAAAGCGGAACGAGACAACCGGAGGCTGGAATCTCGTCACATAAGAAACTTTCTCTTTTCCTAACTCTATTTATTTTTATATTCTTTTTTTTAATTTCTGTAATTTATTTAATTTTGAAATTTCAATTCACTTTAAATTCTGTTTTTATTTTTCCAGATTCTTAATTCTTTTTTTTTATTTTTCAGGAACGCAGGTTTTCTTGGCCAATAAATTGTCCAGGATTTCAAGAAACGAGCATTCGTGCAATCCGATCCCTGAGGATTCGACCCTACTTCCCTTTTATTGTTATTTTTACTATTTTATAGGGAATAGGATATTTTTGGTGCTCTCAACGACACATCACAAAGAGAAAAACCCAAGAAAAGTAAAAGAACCCACTTCTGCTTGGTACTCAAAATTCTTCTTAAAGGTCTCTTCAACCTCCTTCTCAGGTACAGCTGAAGCCTCACATTGAAGCACTATTTGGTTGTTTCTCTTCTCAAGTTTCCACCTCAATCAAAAGTAAGAGGAGGCCTTGCTGAGGGCATTTGGAGTTAGAAAAGCAATTCTGAAATTGAAGGCCTTGTTAGAGTTTGTCAAAGGGAGATAGGGTTGGGAAGAAATGGAATTAAAAAAATTAAATTGATAAGTTGGGATTTTGTTGATGATTACAGTAGAAGGAAGAAGTATGAAAAAAAGGGAAAATGTTTTGGAGGTGAGAAAGAAATGATAATGGTGAGGGTAAAATTGAAAGCTTAACCTAAGTTATCCACTCATTCCCTGGATCATCATTCCATGAGGAGACCACCGGGTGGTAAACAACATTTTTTCCCTGAATAAGCCCGTATGGAATAGGGCTGTAATAGCTCATTACAGCCGACCAAACAATGGCTTAGTGATAGGCCCATTGAATTGAGTTGTAATGTATTGGTATTACAGCCAACCAAACATGATGTAAATTTTACCAATAATATCCCTTCAAATAAATTAAGAGAAGAAACATTGAAGCATTGTTTAGTGGTGGAAGTGATTAGTGAATTAATTAAAAGGACGAAGATGAGAGCTTTTACTCCACCAATCCAAACATTAATGTTTTGAGATTTCTTTTGATTTAATTATTACAACAAATTTATTTGCCCATCCCATTTTCACATGGTTATTGCCAATGCAACATTATTTAAAAACAACAATAAAACTTTTAATTATAAATGATAATTACTGAACTTCATCCTTTTATCTAAATATATTTTTGGGTAAATTACACCAATAGTCACTCAACTTTGGGGTAGTTGACAAAATAGTCACTCGGGTTTCAATTCAGTCACTCAACTTTTGAAAAATAACAAAACAGTCACCACTAACCATTTTCTTTTACGTCTGTAACGGAACTACCATTTTTTGTTACAGACTTAATGGAAATACAATTTTCCATCCTGTATCACTGCTCTCCCATCCCTCTCCCTCTTCCCCATCATCCCTCCCCCTATCACAAGCCTCTTTACTTTTTTGCAAACCTCTCCACCCTTGCCTTCTCCCCCTCTTCCTCCTATTCTTTTTTCACCATCATCCCCACCACCATTACCACCATCGTCGCTGTTACTACTCTGTTCCTTACATCAGATTGGTGTTGTAACATTTGTGGCCTATGAGTTTACATCAGATTGGTTAGAGTTCATTTTTACTTCAACCTAACCCAAATTTCCATTTTTATTTTCCTTCTCATCTATTACATGATTCATCCTTTATCACTTTTAGCCTTTTTAAAGTAGTGAAAATAAACATAAGCTGGAAGCAATTATCTTAACGCGGAAACGCGTTGCACCGATTATTAGTTTAAATACAAGCTTTCAACTTGCTTTAAAGTATACATATTTTTCCCTATTTTGTTATGAAAATAGTTCACTTTCCAGGGAGTTTCAAACCAGTAGGTGAGTTTCTGTTTCAGGCGGTAATGGTGATAGTCTTCTAATAAACCAATTTCAGCCAGTTTTTTTTTAAATGTTTGATTGGTTGGCTTTCAGTGTATTAAAGGGAAAATGGAGAAATCTTTCATTCATTATTTAGTTTTTGGTGTTTTGGCTATTTTAGGCGTGTCTTTGGTGAATGCTGAAGACCCTTACTTGTATTTCACCTGGACTGTTACTTATAATACTCATTCTGTTCTTGGAGTTCCTTGGTAGGTTACTCTGATCTCTAAACTATCAAATTCTAAAATTGTGTTTTGGGTTTTTGAAAGTAATGTGCTTTTTTATGTGTATGTTTTTGGGTTTCTGAGAAAAAAAATTTTTGATTTTTTATTGTTGTGAAGGTTATCCTTCTTATCAATGGGCAGTTCATTGGACCAAAATTTGATGTAGTAACTAATAACAACATTATCATGAATCTCATTAACAAGCTTGACCAACCTTTCTTGACATGGTATACATTGATTCTTCTCATTTTACACTTTGTTCTTTGCATATGATTTGGGAAATGATGGAAGTATGGGTGAAGAAGATGAACCAAGTTACAACGAAGGTGGAAATGGTGAGAAGTGCAAAGGCAAGAATGAACGGCCATGGAAGAGAATGAAATGGAAGGACAATGTGGTTAGGCTTCTAATAATAGTGGTGGTGGGAAAGAGGGGGAGAGGGGGAGAGGGAGAGAGAATTAGAGTAGGGGGAGGGATGGTGGAGAAGAGGGAGAGGGATGTGAGAGCAGTGATAGGGAGACGAAAAATGGTATTTCTGTTAAGTTTGTAACGGAAAATGATTAGTGGTGACTGTTTTGTTATTTTTTGAAAGTTGAGTGACTGAATTGAAACCTGAGTAACTGTTTTGTCAGCTACCCCAAAGTTGAGTGACTGTTAGTGTAATTTACCCTACATTTTTCTACTATTAAACAAACAGTTTTTGAAATTATTATCAAAACCTATAATGAGATTATTCAAAAAAAAGTTTCTAGCTTTTAATAAAAAAGTAAAAATTTGATTATTAGTAAAAAAATGATATTAAAAATATATAATTAATACGTTATGAATTAATGTTATATTTGTTAAGAGTATTATTTTTTACACAAATTCTAGTACATAAGTTAACAATAAAGTAATTTAATTAGTAATATTTAGTCACACTTAAGACTTATTTTTAGCAAAGAGAATGAAAAGTTTTTTGTTTATTTTGAAGAGATCTTTTTTTTTTACAAGAGTTATTACTCGTATTTCTAATTTTAAATTAAAATTTGTACTAACTATTCTTTATTTTGTGACTAACTATTAGGGGTGAGCGTTTAGTCGAATCAAGTGAAAAATTTACGAGTTAACGAGTCCTATTTTACCATACTAACTTGGTTTGAAATTTTTTTGAATCGAGTTGAGTTAAATGAAATTTGAATCGAGTTAAATTGAGTGAAATTGTTCGAGTTAAATTTAAAAAAATAAACATGTTAAATTAAAATATTGTTATAATATAACTAATTCTATGTAAGAGCACATGAATTTAAAATCATATATATTTGAAAACTTTTTCAAATCAAAATAAAAAAATATATTTTACTATGATAAACTTGAATCATTAATTATCTTCTTTAAGTCCCAAAATTCATTTTTTAGAAATTTTTTAAAATTTTAACTTTGTTTATATATTCTTTAGATTTTTTTAAAATATAAATTTTAGAATTTTTATAAATATTTTGAATTTTAAAAATTATTTAAACCTTTTTTTAAAATTTTTATTGAGAGAGAACAAATTGTTCATTTTCAAAATTGACAAGCAAAGAGATATTTATACCCATATATTATTCAAATTATTTAAATTATAAAATTCAACTTCACTCAAGCTCGAACTCGAACTCGAAATTTAAAACTCGAATATTCATTCGAAACTCGAATATTCATTCGAAACAATTGTTATATAATTAATGCTGGCGATAGGGTTGCGTCAGCGAAAAGTCCAGTTCCTCGTGCATACTTCGTACTTTTCAGATTGGTTGAAATCTGTTATCTGTCCCTATAGTTTGAAATTTTTAATATTTAATCCCTGTACTTAAAATGCTAACTTAGCATATGATTAGGCTTCTCTCATATATCTAGCATATAATTAATAAAAAATAAACATATTAAGTTAATAAATTTTGACAAAAATTATTAATGGTATTAATTATTGGACAAAGATTTTAAGTTTAAAAAGTAGGAAGATTTAGTTTTTAGCTTTTTCTTAATATATTATTTAATACTCGAGTTTGGCGTTTTTTAATATGGTACTATGTTATTTTTTATTCAATTTCATATTTGTATTTAACAAAAATTATATATTTTGGTATTCAAAGATAACAATGTTAACGGTTAGTTTTTAATTTGAGTTGATTCGATGAAAGTTAATTACTAATAGTACTAGCTTTGAATTTTTATGACATTGTTAATATAATAAATTTTGTATTAATTGTGAATTTATTTAATTTTGCAATTAATTTATCAAATACAATCCGATGAATGTGATTTCATTCATGTTTTAGAGTTGATCCAATGAAAATTAAGTGTTAGTATTATTAGCTAATTATGAATTTTCATCAAATCAACTCTAGAAGTCGAAGTAAACACTAAAAAATTAATAGCATTATCTTTGTGTGCCAAAATATATAACTTTTTTCAGATACAAATACCGGATTTGACCAAAAAATAATATAGGTACCACATTAGAAAGAAGTGTCAAACTTATGCACCAAATTATGTATTAAGCCTTTGACTTTTAAAACATAGAGATTAAATCTCAAAATTTGTAAAAGTGCAGTAGAGGTGATCATGGGCCGGGACGGGTTCGGGCCCGGCCCAGATAAAATTTTAGGCCGTCTACTAGGCCCGGGCTCGGCTCAGCCTGAAATATTGGCCTAAAAATTTGTCCAAGCCTGGCCCGAAATAAAATCGCTAAGCCTTGAGCCCGCCCTACTTTGACCCATATTAATTTTTTTTTGCTTATTTTCAAAATAAAAAATTTAAAAATATAATAAATCAAATATATTTAAAAACATAAAAATAAATATTAAAACAAATAAAAATGATACTAAAACAATTCTTAAAATAATACACAAATTTACAATATAATAAAAAAATGGTTATATTAAAAATTTAAAATGATTAAAAATAAAATAAAAAATATATTAATATATAATTCGGGCCGGGCCGGACTAAAAAACTCTTACCTGAGGCCTGACTCATTTTCTAAATGGGCCTCATTTTTTTACCTAAGCCCATTTTTGGAGCTTATATTTTTATCCAAACTCTCTTATTTTTCGGACAGATTTTCGGGCCAGGCCGGGCCGCCTAACCCATGATCAACTCTAAAGTGCAGGGACTAAGAACAGATTTTAACCTTTCAGTTTCACCCTTTTTCCATTTTTCCACGTGACGGAAAACGGCAGCGCAGGCTTCTAAGTGAGAGGCAAAGATATTTCACGTAAAAACAAACAAGAAAGGGGACCCACCAGTTCCATCTGGTCCTTCCCGGAGCCGCCGTGTGTTGACAGTTCAGATGCATTAATTGAACCGCCGATGGACCCCACTATCACCCCCATCATCCATTTACACTACGTGGCCCCCTCTTCCCTGTCTCTCCATTTGCAAGGAAAATAACCCAAAAATAGTGAGAAAAGGAACAGACCAAAGCTCAAACACCCAGACTTTGCACGACTCCATCGACAAGAAGCAAAAAAATAAAGAACAAATTTTTAAAAAGAAACGCGTTTTTCTTCTCCAAAGACTCCCTTTTCTTTTTCCTCCCGTTGTTTAAGAAAAATAAAATACTTTTTTCCTTTGGGGGTGAAAGGAGTGAGTGGCTTTTGGTGGACTTTTTGAACCTCAGAGAGAATTCTTTTTGTTGTTCTTGTTGGGTTTGTTTTTGTTTTCTTGGGAAACAAATATGAGATGTCATTTGTGGTGTAAAGGTTTGGTCTTGTTTTTGTTTGTCTTCTGCTTAGTTTCAGGGGAGTTGTTGGCTCCTGAGAGAAGGATCCTGTTGGAGTTCAAAACCTCTGTTTTTGACCCTTCTGGGATACTTTCAAGCTGGGACCTTTCGAAGAACCCAAACCACTGCTCTTGGCATGGAGTTTCATGCAATTCAAGGTCTCAGGTAATCTCCATTAATATTGCTGGTGGTGGTTGTTGTGAAGGTAACTTTACCCCATCTTGTTCTCCTTCTTCAAAGCTTCTTCCATTTTATGGTTTTGGATTTAGAAGAAGAGCATGTTCAAGGGGGAAATTAGTGGGATACTTGTCACCTTTGATTGGGAAACTTACTGAACTTAGAGTTCTCTCTCTTGCTTTTAATGACATTGGTGGTGAAATTCCTTTAGAATTATGGGGTTTAGAAAAATTAGAACAACTTGATCTTGAAGGGAATTCATTTACTGCGAAGTTGCCTGATGAAATTGTGGGGCTGAGGAATTTGAGGGTTTTGAATCTCGGGTTTAATGCACTAGAAGGGGAGATCCCAGGGTCTTTGTCAAAATTTGTGGATTTGGAGGTTTTGAATTTAGCTGAGAATAAGCTGAAGGGGTCTATCCCTGATTATTTTGGTAGTTTCTATTATTTGAAAGGACTTCATTTGTCTAATAATCAGCTAAACGGTCCGATTCTTGATTTTTTTGGAAGTAATTGTCGGTATCTAGAGCATCTTGATCTGTCTGGCAATTTCCTAGTTGGGCATATCCCCGGTAGTTTGGGGAATTGTCGGCAGTTACGGACTCTTGTGTTGTTTTCCAACATGTTGGATGGTGTTATTCCTAATGAGCTTGGCCAGCTGCATAAGCTTGAGGTTCTTGATGTTGCTAGGAACAATCTTAGCGGTTTTATCCCCACAGAGCTTGGAGATTGTGTTCGGTTGTCCATTCTTGTCCTGTCTAATCTTTTCGATCCCTTTCTGAGTGGGCAGAATTCAAATGAAGAGCTGTCATTTAGACTGCCACATTCTAATACCGATGAGTATAATAGTTTCCAAGGCTCCATTCCAATGGGAATCACAACCCTTCCAAAGCTTAAAGTTCTTTGGGCGCTCAGGACGAATCTTGAGGGTAAGTTGCCAAGCAATTGGGGTGGTTGTGAGAACTTAGAAATCATAAACTTAGCTCAGAACCACTTTGTTGGGGGTGTCTTTGGAGTGTTCAATGGATGCAAGAAACTAAGTCATCTAGATTTGAGCTTGAACAGGCTAACTGGGGAGCTTGATAAGCAGCTTCGAGTTCCTTGTATGACACTCTTTGATATCAGTGGAAATCTCATGTCAGGATCAATCCCCAGGTTCAATTACTGTGCCTGCCCTGGTATTTTATCCTCTAGTTTTGAGCTTCTCCAACCCCATGATCTGCCATCTGCTTATCTGTCATTCTTTACATGTAAAACACGCCTCGAAACAATTTTGCCATTTCAGGGTTTGAAAGCTGTGTTGATTCACAATTTTGGTGGAAATAACTTCTCTGGTTCACTCCCATGGCTACCAATTGCACCAGCAAGATTGGTTAAGCAGATTGAATATGCTTTTCTTGCTGGTGGAAACAATCTCACTGGATCATTTCCGGAAAGTTTATTTGTAAACTGTAATAAGCTCCATGGGATGATAGCCAATGTTAGCAATAACAGATTGTCTGGTCATATTCCATCAAGAATTGGTGCAATTTGCAGATCCCTTAAATTTTTGGATGTCTCTAAGAATCAGATTGAAGGAGTCGTTCCCCAAAGTTTCAGGGACTTGAAGTCCCTTGTTTTACTTGACCTAAGTGGCAACAAACTTAGAGGTCTGGTACCCAAAGGGCTCAATCAGTTGAAAAATCTCAAACACCTTTCCTTGGGGAGTAACAACCTGAGTGGTGCTATTCCTTCTAGCTTTGGACGGTTTTGTTCCCTTGTAAGTGTCAGAACTTTCATCAAATTCAATAGCTGTACGATCCGCTGATATGACGATCAACACTGAAGATTCACAAAATGAAGTAGCTTCTTCTTCGGGTAACCGAACTGTCAATAAAAGCTTAGGTCCCATTGAGATCGCATCCATAGCATCTGCCTCGGCCATTGTTTCAGTTCTTCTAGTTCTAGCTATCCTCTTCTTTTACACAAGGAAACGGGTCCCAAAGTCCAGGGTTCAGGTTTCTGAATCAAGGGAAATTACAGCTTTTGTCGACATTGGGGTTCCATTGACGTATGAAACTATTGTCCAAGCAACTGGGAATTTCAGTGCTGGCAAATGCATAGGAATTGGTGGTTTTGGTGCCACTTACAGGGCTGAAATAGCTCCAGGAATCTCAGTGGCAGTCAAGAGGCTTGCTGTTGGAAGGTTTCAGGGTATCCAGCAATTCCATGCCGAGGTAAAGACCCTTGAGACAATGAGGCACCCTAATCTTGTAACTCTTGTAGGGTACCATGCCAATGAAACGGATATGTTTCTCTTATATAATTACTTACCAGGTGGTAATTTAGAAAATTTTATTAGGGAAAGATCCACTAGAGCTGTAGATTGGAAAATTATTCACAAGATTGCTCTCAATATAGCCCATGCACTTGCTTATCTGCATGACGAATGCACCCCGAAGGTGCTACACTGGGATGTCAAGCCGAGTAACATATTGTTGGACAATGATTGTAATGCTTATCTGTCTTGACTTTGGATTATCAAGGCTTCTGGGTACATCTGAAACCCATGCAACAACCAGTGTAGCTGGCACATTCGGATATGTTGCACCTGAGTATGCCATGACCTGTCGTGTATCCGAGAAGGCTGATGTTTACAGCTATGGTATCGTGTTCCTTGAGTTGATATCAGATAAGAAAGCTTTGGATCCTTCATTCTCTTCGCAAGCAAATGGTTTCAATATTGTCTCTTGGGCCTGCATGCTGCTTCAACAGGGTCAAGCAAAGGATGTTTTCACTTTAAGGTTATGGAATGCAGGTCCTCATCATGATCTGGTAGAACTGCTGCACTTGGCCGTCACGTGTACAGTCAATAGCCTCTCGACCAGACCAACCATGAGGCAAGTTGTCCGAAGGTTGAAACGAATTCAACCTTCTTCAGTTCGATAATATGGTTTCTAGGTGCATGACTTGATCTAGAAGGAACAGCTCAAAGTGTACAAATCATAACAAACTTTGCATATCTAATGTTGACTGAGGCAGGTTTAGTATCACAATATAATCTTTTCCTCATAGATTGAGATGCTGATCTTTTACTTTGATAGTATCAAGATTTTTTTTTCTAGGAAACTGCAGAATCTGAAAATAGGCAGTCGAACATCGGCAAGAGTAAATTAACTATTGTAGACATTGCAAAGAATTTGTTTTTTTCAAACTTTTCACTTACAGTGCCCCATTTTTGTGGGGGGTTGCCATATAGTCCACATTACAAAAGGGAAGAAGAGGAGGGGTTAATAACTATATGCCTAAGAGGGTTATCCACATCACCACCACCTCCATGCTTTACAAACTCTGCTGGAGAAAAAAAATTGCCATGGCATACACACATTATCCTCACTTCCTCTCCCTTCCCATACTTGTATAAAATCCCATCTACTCTTTTCCCATTAGGACCTTCTCCCTTTGTGAACACATGAGGCATATCCTCCATCGCCTTTCCCCCTCCTTTCTCCTTATTTTCGACTGTCTCGCCTATCAGTCCCAGAGTTCTTTCACTCCCACTCGTCTTTGTCCCTGAAGAACCGGTAGCTGCCTCTGAATCGCCTTGTTCTTGCAAGGATGAAGCACTACCAGAGCTTCTTGCTTCACCAGAATTTCTAGCTCCTGCAGTGATTGTAATCATGAGAACCATTAAAACCAGCTGCGAGTAATCACTGTTTTTATCGTAAATGGAAATTTAACATTGAAACTTTCCATGTCTTGACAATTTTGAATCAAATAATTCACAAGAAATAACACATCTTTTTGCATCCAGATCCCATTACCATCATAATTGCTATTTAAAATGCATTATATTGGATCCACATATCTCCATTTGTTTCCCGGAAATTATTCTCCCAACAACATCCATTAAAGGAACTTCATGTGCTTTAAATTCAAAACAAATTATTCATCCAAGTACCAAAATAATCAACAAGTTTAGCAGATATTTAGGAACATCAAACAAGTCTAAACTAATTAGTGATGATAAGAAGCAATGTTACTTATGCTTTAGCGAAAAAGAAATGCAGCAATATTAATTTGTTTATAAGTGAGATGAAGACCACTAAAGTCCAAATACATGAAGAAGAAGAAAAATCTAATACATGCTCACACTTGAGCATCAAGAATAACTTAGGTCAAAATCGGTATCTACATCAAATGGTCTTATGTATGAAACAAATTGTAAACATACAATACAAATCCCCCATAGATAATGCTGCAGAAAGTACCTTGAAGGCCTTTACTTTCCTCCATTTTCCCTCTTGAAATCCTCTGCTTCTCACTTCTTCTCCTCTTAGCTTTCATCCTTCTTAGGGTCTGCAACTCTTTTCTCTTCCTCCACTCTTCCTCAGTCACGGTGGGCAAAGAAGAGGCTCTGATGAGAGTTGTTGGGTGAGGAACAGATGGTGGTGGAGCATTGGCACTATCATCTTCTCTAAATATTGGTATTGAACCAGCAATAGATGATGACCTTTTCAACTTACTTGCATGCTTATCAACACCAAATCTGCCTCCTAATGATAACCCAAGATTCAGCTCCACTTCTTCTTCATCTTCATCATCTTCACCTTCACTTCTTGTTGAATCTAGTGTTTCTCTTGACATGAATCTTTGTAACAGGTTTCTTGGGGAATTTTCTGTTTGCAAAGAAAGATTCTCCATTTCTTTGCTTCTGTTTTCACTTGCTTCTGATCCCATTTTTGATGGAAACATTAAACAAAGTAAATAAAACCCAACAAAAGGAGTTTTTTTTTTTTTTGGTATAAATAAAGCTATTGTCTTAGCCTATGAAACAGAAAAAAAAAACAGAAGAAAAAAAACCAGCCCTTGATCTAAGTTAGCCTTAACCCATGTATATAAAAGCTTAAACTTGGATTATTCACATCAAAGAAATTGGTCAATTTCTGGCTTTGGTCCCTTTATTTTAATATGACATAATTTAACTTTTTTTTTATAATAAAAATAATTAGTTCAAATAATTCTTGTTAATCATTTTGATAAAATGCTATGTTAATCTTTTCTAAAAACATCTATCCCATAACAAATAAATCTAGGGTTGTGTTCAGTTTGGTGTAACGCTTTTATTTATTTATTTATTTCAACAATTTATGATATTTTGATTTCATTCTTGGTTTTTATACTAATTTTGAATTTTGAATTTTTGGACTTTATTTCTATAAATAGACTTTAGTTTATGCCTTCTTAACATTATTCGGTAATATTTCAAAAAAAATTTCAATTTTTTTTAAAAATTAAATTTTCTAGTAAATAAAAAATAATCAACATTAAAAAAAACTAAATTCTATATAATATTTAAGTTATTTACACTATTTTACATCATAAAAAATTAAAATCAGACTTTGATTAGTTTAAGTAATTACAATATTTAAATTGTGAACTAAAATCGTTCAAAATACCGTGTTTAGATAGATTTTTTATTTCTCGATTTTTTTGCTCAATCTTAAATAAATCTATGTTTATATGATGAGTTTGAATGTATATATATGTGTGTATATATATATATATATATTTTTAAATGTTAATATTTTAGTTGCTAAAGTATGAATTAAATAAAAGTAGAGGGATAATGTTATGTAAAATTAAAGTATAAGGATTATGTGTAAAAATTAAAGATAATGGAGAGATGAAACCAAAATTTGACCATGAAAATACAAATATTATAAAAGAATATACACACGTTTCGAAATATAATTTGAAGAGACAAAGTGTTGAAGTATATTGCCTTTTTGGCCATTTTTTTACTTAGTTGGGAAAAGCCGGCAAGGACTGTACGAGTTGGTTTAGGTGTTTGAGGAATCGCCACGTGGGTTTGCCTAATTACAATAGGGTAAAGAAGAAAAAAAAATTAAAAGTGGTTTGAATCGATAATGTAATGTGTTTGGCTTATTTTTTATTTTATGTTATGATATTTTTATAGTATTTAATTTTATTATTATCTTTATTTTTATACTACGCACGTCTAAACGCAACGCCCATTTAAAATTATCCTAAATGATTATAATTCTAATAGAATTACTTAGTATTCTCTATTTCAAAATTTGTGAATAATTTTATTTGTAAATGGAAATTTTAATTTTTATAATCGATTCTAATTAGAATTTTTTTTTTTGTACAATTTATGATAATTTAGATGGGTTCTCAATTTTTTATATTATTAGGTTTTGGTTTAATGAAAAATATATAAATTATTTTTACTATTTAAAATATAAAACATATTTTGTTCGAATAAAGTTAAATCATCCCTAAGGACATTGCATTTGGTAGCCAATGAAAAGGTAGCAACACAATGCAATGTTCTGACAAGAAAGGAATGAAGAGAGATGAAAGCCACGTGCCAGGATTTTGACGTTGGCCATAATTTCAACATTAATTTAATTTATTATTGTTGGCAGGGAAGAATGATTAGGGAGGACACGTCAGTGAGGTAGAGAAAGATTCTCCCAGATAAAAACAGGACACGTGTTGTTTGTGTAAAGGAAAAAAGTGGGACTTTGATTGGCGATGTCCCAATACGACTAATAGAAGGAGGGTGACGAGGCTAAATGGATCAGGTGTTTGCAACACTTTCTTTTTTTGTGAAAATAGTCACCACCTATTCTTGTTTTTCCTCAAATATCTTTAATTTTTGTTTTAGTTATTGCAATTTAATATTTTGGTTATTCAGGCAATTTTTTTATATTGTTATAATAATTAATTTAATTCTGTTTATAAATTTTATTGATTTAATCTTAATTCTAAAAAATTTAATAAATTTAATCATCAACTTTACAAATTCTATCAATTTAGTTATACTTGTTAAAAATTTAAAATTCAAAATTAAAAAAGCTTTAAAAATAAAAAAAATTAAAAGTTTATTTTTCAATAAAATACATAATATTTTATAAATATACATACAAAATTATAGAACCAAAATGAGTATCTTCCTTTTTTTTTATATGAAATTTATTTATTAAAATAATATTTTTATAAATAAATTTTTTTTTTCTTTTTAAAAAAAACCTACAAACAAAACTCAAACATTTCCTTTTTTAAGTTTATTTTATAGATAGTAAATTTTATTATACCTCTGGCCTTACTCCTCAATCCTTGTCAAATTTGTTGAGCACTCGGCTCCACCTTCACCCACAAGCATTGGCACCAATAACTCCTACTCCAAACACCTCAGTTTCCACATCCTCCATCATCACGTCACTGAATTAAGAATCAGATGTGGAGCTGCTAGCATAGCCTTCCACCTACGGGGTCTCTAAGACCTCATCATCACATATATATCCCCAATCATGCTCGCCCTCAAGCACAACCTCAAATGTAACAAACTCGTTCTAGGAAACAACTTAAAGCCATTAATTCTCACCGTTTCAACCTCAGGTTATAGTTTTTTACCCAACCTGAACATGGTGGTCATTAATGTTGGAAAAAGGGAAAAGTTGAATCTACATAAATCTTCTTCATTATTTTTCCCTTTAAATTCTTTTATTTATAATATTATTATTTTAATAAATAAATTTCATATTAGAAAATGAGAAAATGGATATTCATTTATTTATTAAATATTTTATAATTTTGTATGTATTTCTATCGAAAAATGAACTTTTACATAATTTTTTTATTTTTTAAAAGTTTTTTTAATTTTTAATTTTTAATCTTTAAGAATCAAGATTAAAATGACAAAATTTGTAATGTTGAGGGCTAAATTTGTTGACTTTTTTAGGCTTGGGACTAAATTGATATAATTTGTAAACATTAGAGGGAAATTTTTGTTATTATGACAATAAATAAAAAAGACTATCGTTAGTGATTTAATAGAGGAGTGACCAAAATATTAAATTTCGATAACATTAGTGACTTAAATAAAAAATTTTAAACTTGAGTTACCAAAACAGAAACATGCCAATAGTTGGGTGTTTATTTTTATTATTTACCCCATTTTATTACATAAAGAAATACATTATGGCTAGTGTTCCTACCCCTGCACAAGATGGAGAGAAGAGAGCATGCCTTGGATGTTTTTAAAAGTTCGAAAGAACTTCCCATTGATCTTTGATCTACCAAGTATGAGATTCAACCATTGTTTTGTTCTTATTAAGTACTCTATAGATCTTGATGTCTTATTCTTCTAGTAAAATTGAGGCAAAACGGAGAATCAAAATTCTCACTTGAAGCTTTGATATTGATTGAATACCAAAGCTAATACTAAGCTTTTTTCCACTTGTACTGTCAACCACCACTGCCCGTCCATAGATATTCACTTTTTCACTTGTGATAATTCCAAGATAAAGGTTTCATTCTACCATCCTCTCATTCGATCGCAATATAGTCACTATAATTTATTCTTTTTATTCGGTTATTAATGTAATAGTTCATTTTCTAGTGGTGTAACAACCCGTTTTCAGTGGTGTCAAAAACAATAGTTTCGGGACCACGATTCTGACCACTCAGTTAGTATTTTATTATTTATTTAGTATTTACAAGGTTATTACAGAGTCATATTAAACTTTGGTTAGAAAATTTTAACGTTTAAATAGTTAATTAAATGAAAATGACTAAATCGTAAAAGCTGCAAAAGTCAATCGTTATAGATTATCATTAGCTAAATGGCTTGAAAAGTTAAAGTACAAGGGGTTAAAATAGAAATTTACCCTTAATCAAATATGATGGAATATTGTTGAAGGAATTTTCATTAAATTATATGTTATTTTATATTAAAATAATGTTAACTATAATAAAACAAAAACAAAAGTAAAAAGCCATTTTATTTTCTTTCATCATCTTCAACACTTCCAACCAAAACTCCGTAGATTGAGAAACCAAAGAATTGGTCAAGCTTCAATCTCGTTGCATGGTATGAAATTCAAGCCCGTTTTTAGTCATTTTTATATTTTTGAGATCGTTGTAGCTTAATCTAGCTAACTTAGGGACTAATTCATAAAACTCTTAAATGTTTTTATTTATGCCATTGATGAATTTGTGATGTTTTTGAAGTTTGATTATAGATCTACAAGCTTGGTTGTTAAATAGGACTATTTTGTAAAGTGATTTTGGTTAGTTTTAAGTTTAAGGACTAAATTGATAAAATATTAAAATTGACGTGAAATTATTATGAAATTTTAACAAATATGGGCTGTAATTGCACCGAAAAAATTCGGCTAGCATGTGGTTAGTTTAATTGTGATAGATTTGAAAGTTTGGAGTTTAGGGACTAAATTTAATAAAAGGTAAAAGTGTAAAATACTGATTAAGGGTCAAATATGTGAATTTAATTATTTTATGGTATTTTAATTGTTTAATTGAATAATTATTATATTTACTTCAAGAAACGGATCGATCGCTTGATAATCACAGGAAAGGAAAAGACGTCAAGTATTGATAGTTATCGTATTTTGGTAAGTTCGTATTACATTTATTATGTTTGTAAATGTCTTACTTAATTATGTGTTTGGTTATATGAATATGAATGATGCTATGTTTATTGAAAGGTAATAAAATAGAACGATAATAGATTGAAATTTAAAGTTTAAACATGTGATGATCTCAGAAAAACAGGACAAGCCCGTGTGAACTTAGTGAATAGCTAGGATACAAATGACATGTCATTAGAGTGGTTCAAACACTAGTTGTCAGTGATTACAGTATCAGGAACTTTGTACTGGTGTTACAGTTTCAGACACTTAGTGCTAGTATTACAGTTCTAGGTACTATGTACCGATGATGGATATCATATTGATGGCTTGAGATCCTACATATGTTATGATTCTCTAGAGCTTGTGTGAGCAGCATCGTGTATTGGTTAATATCCTTTTGTCAACTTGTGTGAACATTACACTCTTGCGTATCCGAAGTCAATTTACTATTGTTCTCCAAGCAAAACAGTTAGTTATTGAGTTATTGAAATAGAAATGAAATGAGATGGTATGGTTAATTATAGTTGGTCGATGATATCTTGGTATACGATTCTTAACATGTTATGTATTGGTGATATGAACTATTCATGCTTAACCATTCCGTTTAGTTGGAATGTTGGAACAAGACAAAAGAATGTTAATTTTATGAACTTACTAAGTTTTACGTAAGCTTACTATATTTGGTTTTTCTTCTTTGTAGATTATCGAACTTTTTCTGTCGATTGGAACATCATTGGAGATCACACTATCCGACAACTCTTTCGGTAGCTATTTGTTTATTTTGGCTCGGTTATAAATGGCATGTAAATAGGGTTTCGGTATGTTTATGATAATAGATATCTTGGTTATGACTAATGACATTTAGGATGAAAATTTTACATTTTGGTTTTGGTAACTTATGAACTTAATATGGAATATGATTTGCATTTGAAAGTGGCATAAATGGATGATTTTGGAATATGGTATTTGGGACTTAGTTGATGATTGAATCAGATTAACATGTTGATTATGTCTTGTTTTGGATAGTTGTTTTTTTTACTTGAATTGTGGTGCCAACGAGGGCATATTTCTTAGGCACATAGGTTAAATTTGAATTAGCATGTTTTGGTACTTTTTGAATAGGTTTCTATAATGGTAAATGAATAGCTTGGAGTCTAAGCAATTGTGGGTGAATTGGCTTGTGTTTGAAGGTATTTTGGGCATACATGGTCTATGACATGATCTGCCACATGGCTATCCGCCCCATACAGTTGCATGACACAACCATGTGGCCTTTTTAATTTTTGGTGTAGGTTTGTCCTCATAGCCTTAGAGAGTTACACGGTCTGACGACATGACCGTATGACCTTGAGTTACAAGAACACAGGTTTTTACACGATTTGGCCATATAACCATGTTTCTGAGCCACATGGGCTAAGCTCTGTCACACGGCCTAGGCATACGGCTGTGTGACCCCTGTTTTCACTTTTTACTCAAAATTTTGTAAAAGTTTTATTTTAATCTAGAATTGCTCTCGGATTGTTTTAAATGTTCCATAACCTTGAATTAAGTTTTGTTTTGATTGAATAACATGAAAAATGATGGTGAATAAATTATTTGGTTATTTCTATTAATTTGAGAATGATGTTAAAGTTTTATAATTATAATACCTTATAGTTTGGGTTGGACAACCGGATTGGGTATAGAGTGTTACATTTAGTGGTATCATAGCTACAATTTAGTCGATTCTTGGACTAAATGTAGCATGTTTAGAGAAATTACATGCCACATAAACCTGTAATAGTGTGATTTTACTTGATCCGATCTAACCTTATTTTTCTTATAGATTTAAAGAATGTTGGCAAAATCTAATCGAGTTGCCATTGATAAGGTAGACAGTAATATTCTGGCTTTTGAATAAGAAGTAAGCCATAGTCTACCAGTTCTGCAAATTTCTGAAAGTGATGATAGGAATGTCTTTTTCGTCATGATGGGTCAATGGTTTACCGAATTTATGTGAGCCAATCTCGCAGCTTAGCAACCTCTACCCCTTTTTTGTGCCTTTTGTGGCACCCTTGTGTCCTCAAACAACTAAAACAATTTAGCGATTGTAATAGCCCGATTTAGGGCCTAGTCAGAACAGTGGATTCGGGACCACTGACCCGAGATTAGAGAAATTATTTTTGATATTATTTTATGTGTTTTGGAATTATTATATGAGTGCATGAAAAATTTGGTGAAGTAATTTTAGCGTTTGTGAGCTTAATCGCGAAAAAAGACTAAATCGCATAAAGTGCAAAAGTCCTATTTTGATAGCTAAGGGTGTCAAATAGCTAGAGAACTAAAATTAGGGGTCTTTAAATGGAAAATAGACCCTAAAAATAGTGCTTGGCCGGCCATAGGGACAAGAATGGTCAAAAAGTCAAATTAAGTGGGTTTTGGTAGCTTATTTGACTAAAATAAAAATAAAATAAAGGGAAAAGACATCATCTTTTTCCCTATCTTCTTCTCCACCAAAATTTTAGCAAAATTAGGGTTTTGAAAGCTTTAAAATTTCAGAAACTTTTAGCCCTCACATGTAAGTGATTTTAATGGTCTTTGTTGTTGATTTTTGTACTTTTAGAACCCTTGTAACATGAGCTTTCAAATGAGGGGACTATTTTGCAAAATGGTTAAAGTCTAGGGTTTTACCATGAGAGTGTTCATGTTGTTTTATAAAATTTTATGGAAGAAAATGAATCATAGTTGTGAAATAAACAACTTTTGTGAAGGGACTTCTCATGAAAACCTTAATAGGACCATTTTGTAAAAGTTATAAAATAGATAGTAATGTTGTGAAATATTGGAAATCTGGGGTTGTAATAAGAGAGATAAATGTTCAGTTAGGCTTGGCTGATGAGGAAATTCGATAAAAATCAATTTTCGGGCCTAGGGGTAAAATGGTCATTTTGTGAAAGTCTAGGGGCAAAATGGTCAATTTGCCAAAAATGTGAATTGTTGATTGAGTAAATTTATCTAGTGATTAAATGGATGAATTTTTATTAATTTAGGTCAAGAAATACAATATCCAAACCTAGACTAAGGGAAGGCCAAGCAAGTAGACTAAAACCGATTAGTCGCCTACATTTTGTAATCCGAGGTAAGTTTTATGTTAATAATATAGCTATATCTTTATGATGTGTAATTGAGTTGATATGACATAAATTGTCTTGATTTTGAATATGAGAATACATATCGAGAAATTTACGTAGCAAAGACTTTCGTTGAACAATTGGAATAGACTTGGATATTTGTACCGTGATAATGGGTGATATGTGTGCTAGTGTAAGACATGTCTGGGACATGCATCAGCCACAGTATGAGAGTCAGTGTAAGACATGTTTGGGACATGCATCGGCCTCGAGATATTTAAGCCAGTGTAAGACATGTCTGGGACATGCATCGGCCTTGCGATATACAAGCTAGTGTAAGACCTGTCTGGGACATGGCGTCAGCTTGTTGTGAATCAGTGTAAGACTTATCTAGGACATGGCATCGACACCGATGATGAGAGCCAGTGTAAGACCTATCTGGGACATGGCATCGACCTCGCTATATAAATGCCAGTGTAAGACCATGTCTGGGACATGGCGTCGGCATCTTAACTCGTGTTAGGGCTATTGAGTATCCGGTAGTATTCCAAATGGTTCAACAAAAGATTTATGATTTATATTAAAATGAGAAAATTTATGATCATGTGATGAATGGTATAGGTACTAATTTGAAATGTATGATATATGAGCTCAATATATGTAATATGATTTGCAATGGATGATGAAGAGTAAGTTGTACTTACGTCTATTTATGGTATTCATGAATAGGCTATGAAAGGTTATGTGCATAATATTGTATGATGATTAATTGATGTTTATTTTTATACAACTTACTAAGCTTTATGCTTACCTTATTTCTTTTCCATTTTCTTATAGTGCCGCCAGAGTAGCTCGAGGACCATCGCTTAAGTAGGAGAAGCCAGTCACACTATCATCTGAAGCACTTGGTATAGTTAGATCTTTTATTTTGATTATGGAATGTATAGGACCCTAAATTTTTAGTTTTGTGTCATTGTTAATTGGCCAAATGTGTTGACTTACTTTAGTATTTGATTCATTTTGTATAAGGCCACGGAAAATGGCTAATATTGAAAGTTTATATATGAATGCAAGATAGTCTTTCATGAATGTTAAATTGTTGGCATGGTTGAATATAAAATATGTATATAAGCCTTAGCTATGGTTGTTTGGTTGAGAAATCATATTAAGTTAGACTTTGATATGTTGGTTGGCATTAGATTGTGTTTCAATGTGGCAAAAGGCTTGGTAGATAGCCTTATATTGTCCACATGGGTAGACACACGGGCATGTGTCTAGGCTGTGTGTGACACACGGTCAGCCCCATGAGCGTGTTGTTCGGCCGTGTGTCCCCTGCACGTAAAAATTGCAAGTCAGTATGCATTGTAGTAAACACATGGGCAGAGGCACAGCCATGTGTCTCAACCGTGTAGAGGACACGGCTTCTGGCCACGGGCGTGTGCCTTGGTCGTGTGCCCCTTATTGGGTGCTGACGTCAGAAATAGAATGTCAAGGTTTTAGACACAAGCTAAGACACGAGTGTGTCATGGCCGTGTGAAGGACACGGGCCATAGGCACGAGCGTGTGTCAGGCCGTGTGAAAACCTCTGTAGGTTCGAATTTAGAATTTAGTTCACACGGCATGGGACACGAGCGTGTCCTTAAATGCTCAGGCCGTGCATGTCACACGGGCCATCAACACGACCATGTCATAATGACCACATGGGCGTGTTGCCCTTCCATACGAGGGTCTACCCTGCTTCAAAAGTCAGTTTTATGTAGTTGGTTAATGGACCGGAGTTGGTCCCGAGTGGTTTCCAAGGGATGTTTAGGTCCTCGTAAGCCCATGTTAGAGAAGTTTAGACATAATTCAAAAAAAAAAAGTTTTAAATTTGAGCAAGTCTTGGTGACTCCTTAACGTGATATATACGTGTTCAAATTAGTAATGCCTCGTATTCCGTCTCGGCATAGGGTACTGGTGTGGGGTGTTACAACGACTCCCGATTGATAAGGTTAGAAAGTGTGGTGCTGAAGAATTTAGAGGTAAATCAGATGACAATCTAGCTAGAACAGAATATTGGCTTGAAAACATTAAGAGAGTTTTTAATGAAATGGCTTGTTCTCCCGATGATTATCTTAGGTGTGATGTGTCTTTGCTTAAAGATGAGGCTTATAGCTGGTGGTCCATGTTAACAATAGTTGTACCAAGAGACAGAGTAAATTGGGATTTCTTTAGATCTGAGTTTAGAAAGAAATATGTCAGCAAACAGTACTTGGATCGGAAAAAGAAAGAATTACTTGAGTTGAAGCAGAAAATAAATCCGTAACTGAGTACGAGTGAGAATTTGTGCAGCTTAGTAAATATGCCTATAAATTGTGTCAACTGAGGAAGAAATGTGCATCCATTTTGAAGAAGGGTTAAATGATGAGATTAAAATTTTAGTTGGCGTGATGGAATTGCGAGAGTTCGTGGTGTTATTTGATCAGGCACAAAAGATGGAAGAAATTTACAAAAATAAGAAATAGAATGAACGACAATCTAAGGATTTCAGTAAACAGAGTTCCTCTAGACCGTTTTCTACTCCACCGTAAAAGAAATCTAAAGAAGCTTTTAGCCGATTCACTTCACCATCTAGGTTTTTGGGTAGAAATAAATCGAGGTAGCATAATTTGAGAATTTAGGCAATACTTGCAGATAGTGTTGGCAATGTTCATAATGCTCTGAGGCCTGTATGCAAACATTATGGAAGTTAAATGCCGGTGAATGCAGGACCAAGTTAGGTGCTTGTTTCATATGTGGATCAATGGACCATTTCATGCGTAATTGCCTGAGAAAAGAGGGAGATACTAATAAGTAGCGTGTAAAGCAGTTGACTACGCCTTAGAAAGGTAGACGTCCCAGTTAGAGCAATAATAGTGGAGCTAATCATAGTGGGACCAACGACACAACTGTTAGATCTGAAGCTAGAGTGCTTGCTCGAGCATATGCCATCCAAGCCAGGGAGGAAGCTACTGCAACTGATGTTATTTCTAGTACAATCTATCTCTTTGATGTTACTGTGTATGCATTGATTGATTCTAGGTCAACTCACTCGTATATTTGCACTGCATTAGTAACAGATAATAATTTACCTATTGAGTCAACCGAATTTGATGTTTGAGTTATAATCCACTATGTCAGAGTGTGATAGTTAACTTAATATGTCAAAAGTGTTTGCTGAGAATACAGGGCTGTGACTTTCTTGCTGATTAGATGTTGTTACCATTTCATGAATTTGATATCATTCTGGGAATAGATTGGTTGACGTTACATGATGCTGTAGTGAACTATAGATTAAAATTTGATACTAAAAAATACAAGGCTTATAAACTTGATGCTTGAAAATCAGGGTAAAAAATTGATAAGGTACCAATTGTTAGAAAGTTTATTGATGTATTTCCTGAAGAATTATTGGGATTACTGCCTGAGTGTGAAGTTGAATTTCTGATTGATTTGATGCTTGAGACTGCTGTGAGATCAATTGCACCGTCTCGAAAGTTGAAAGAACTTAAAGCATAGCTACAAGAGTTGAAAGAGAAAGGTTTTATTTAGCCGAGTGCATCTCCCTAGGGTGCACCTGTGTTGTTTGTGAAAAAGAAAGACGAGTTGATGAGACTATGTATCAATTATCAGTTATTGAATAAAGTCACGATAAAGAATAAATATCCTTTGTCACGTATCGATGATTTGTTTGACCAGTTGAAAGGCATAACAGTATTTTCAAAAATAGACCTTAGATCTGGTTATTATTAGTTGCGAGTTAAAGATATTGACATACCAAAAACTACTTTTCGAACTTGTTATAGCCACTATGAATTTTTGGTATTGTCGTTTGGTTTAGCTAATGTGTTATACCTAGCTTTATTTGATAATATGTTTTGATATAACAAATTAAAATGTTTTTAAATAAAAGTTAAAGTTGAAAAAAATTAGTAAAATGATAAAATCAAGTAAAAATGGTTCCAATTGAGTTAAACATTTTCAATCAAGTTACAATATTTTAAAACAAGTTAGTATTGCTCTTGGCCAAAAAGTATCGATACTTTTTGGCCAAGTATCGATAGTTTTCAAAATATAGATATTATTCTAAAATCGATACCAAATTTACATTATGTTTTCAATAAATTACAAAAAAGTATCGATAATTTTTCAAAAAGTTTCAATACATTTTACCAAGTATCGATAAATTATCTTTGGTATCGTTGTAAACTAACTTTAATGGTCACTAAATCAAGCATTAAATGTTAATAGTATCGGTATTCTTAGAAAAAGTATCAATACATTTTGCTACAAGTGAATTTAATGATCTGGTATTTTCATCCCCAATGGTTCTATTCACGTTTCCCACAACCAGAACGATTGAAAATGAATTAGATGGTATAAATGTCATATTCCAGAGGTCCTACAATAATAAGAGAGATCATCAAGACAAAAGATCAATCAATACAACCTTAGTGCTTAATTCTTTCATACATTTTCTTGTACACACTTGTGAGCTTTCATTGTTATTCTTTAACTCAAATGTATTCTTGTTTATTTGTCCTTAATTGGCAAACATTCTCATCTTGTAAGGATTACTTCTTAGTTTGCTATTTGAATTTACTCTTTGAGAGGATTAAGTCTTAAGGTTTGGGTAGAAACCTTAAGGGAGTTGCAATCTTAAGATTTTGGGTAAAAATCTTAAGGGATATTGTAAGGTTAAACCTTGTCCTCAAAGGTTATCAAATTAGTAAATTTGGAAAAATCCTTAGTTGTGGCAAGTTAAGGTAGTGGAGTAGGCAATTGGGATCGAACCACTATAAAGTATTATGTTCTTTGTTGTTCATTCATTTGTTGCTTCCACCATTTTCTTAAAGGCCAATTCACCCCTCTTAGTGATTTAGAGTTTCTTTTTCGAGCTAACATAATG
This sequence comes from Gossypium anomalum, assembly GCA_025698475.1. Classification (NCBI taxonomy): domain Eukaryota; kingdom Viridiplantae; phylum Streptophyta; class Magnoliopsida; order Malvales; family Malvaceae; genus Gossypium; species Gossypium anomalum. The sequence continues at coordinate 23,394,687 of CM046968.1, forward strand.
CCCAGGTTGTTTTTATGGATTTGATGAATCGAGCTTTTCAACCACACCTGGATAGATTCCTAGTTATGTTTATTGATGATATTATTGATCTTTTCTAAAACAAAATATGAGCATGATTAGCATTTGAGAATTGTGTTGCAGAGTTTAGGTGAGAAATAGTTATTCTCAAAACACAATAAATGTGAATTTTGGCTCAAAGAAGTTGGATTTCTTGGCTAAGTGATTTCCTTGGACAGGATTCGTGTTGACCAGAGTAAGATTTCTGCTATTGTAAACTGGAAAGCTCCGAAGAATGTTTCGGAGGTACATAGTTTTCTAGGCTTAGCTGGTTAGTATCATCAATTTGTTTAGAATTTCTTGATAATTGTTTTACTGATGACGCAGCTGGTTCAGAAAAATGTTGAATTTGTTTGGTCGAATAAAGTTCAGTAGAGTTTTGCTCAGCTGAAAGTTTTATTTATAGAAGCTCTTGTATTGACTCAACCTAAATCCGAAAAAGAATATGTTGTTTACAGTGATGCATTGCTTAGTGGGTTAGGTTGTGTATTGATGGAAGACGGAAAGGTTATAGGTTATGCTTCTCAACAGCTAAAACTACATGAAGGAAATTACCCGACTCACTATTTAGAACTGGTCGTGATTGTTTTCGCTTTGAAGATTTGGTGATATTACTTGTATGGTGAAAATTTCCACGTATATCCAATCATAAAAGCCTAAAATATTTAATGACTCAAAAAGAACTGAACTTAGGACAATGACAGTGGCTTGAGTGATTGAAAAATTATGATATGGTAATTGACTATCACTTTGGAAAAGCTAACACTGTTGTTGACGCGTTAAGTCAGAAATCACTATTTGATTTGAGAGTATTGAATGCTCAGTTGACATTGAATTTTGATGATTCTATTTTAGCCGAATTGGAAGCTAGACAGTTGATTTTTCAGATAATTTGGGAGTTACAAAATGATGACCCAAAATTGATAGCTAAATGATAACAAATTTAAAGTGATCAATCTACGGAATTCATAGTTGGTATTGATGGTATGTTATATTTTCGCAATAGATTGTGTGTTCTGAATGGTCTAGAGTTGAAACGATACATTTTATTAGAAGCCCACAGCAGTATGTATTCAATTTTTTCGGGTAATACTAAAATGTTTTGTGATTTGAAATAGATGTGTTGGTGCCTGGGGATAAAACGTGAAATTTCATAATTTGTGGCTAAATGTCTGGTTTTCCAACAGGTGAAAGTTGAGCATTAGGTTCCGTCTACATTATCACAGCCTGTTATGATTCCTGAATGGAAATGGGAGTGAGTCATGATGGATTCCATATTTGGATTGGCTGTGACACTGAGAAAGGAAAACTCAATCTGGGCTATTATTGATAGATTAACGAAATCGACTCATTGTATTCCTGTTAGACAAATTATTCACTTGAAAAGATAACTAAGTTGTATGTATCCGAGATTTTAAGATTATACGGAGAGTCATTGTCTATTATTTCTGATAGAGACAAGAGATTCACCTTTGGATTTTAAGGTAAACTTAATGAGACGTTGGGTACTAACTTAACTTCAGTACAACATTTCATCCGTAAATAAATAGACAATCAGAATGGATAATATAGATTCTAGAAGACATGTTACAGTGTTGAATTCTTGAGTTTTAAGGTAGCTGGAAAAAATATTTGTTGTTGGTTGAATTTGCTTATAATAACAACAATCAATCCAGCATTAAAATGGCACTGTTTGAAGCTTTATATGGATGGAAATGTCAAACACCGCTATATTGGTCAGAATTGAACGAAACCAAATTAGTTGGGACTTGATTTGTGAAACTGAAGATAAAGTCGGTGTTATTCGTGATTGTTTGAAAGTAGCATCGGATCGTCAAAAATCGTATGCTAATTTAAAAAGAAATGATATAGAATTTTTTGTTGGCGATCGAGTGTTTTTAAAAGTTTCACCTTGGAAAAAAGTGTTGTGGTTCGACAAAAAAGAGAAGCCTAGTCCGATGTTTATCGGGCCGTATGAGATTATTCAAAGAATAAGTCCTATAGCTTACAAATTGGCTCTACCTTCTAACCTTGAAAAGATTCACAACATTTTTCATGTTTCTATGTTGAGACAGTATATATCAAATCTTTCACATGTGATTTGTCCTAACGAGATTGAATTATAGCCTGATCTGTCATATCCTGAAGAACTGATAATGATTTTAGCGCGCGACGTAAAAGAATTTCTGAATAAACATGTACCGTAAGTAAAAGTTATGTGGCATCGAAAAGGTATTGAGGAAGCTTCTTGGGAAACTAAGGAATTGATGAAATCGTAATATTCGAACCTATTCTCAGGTACAAATTTCGAGGATAAAATTTCCTAAAGGGGGAAGTTGTAACAGCCCTTTTTCTAATGGTGTCAAAAACGGTGGGTTCGAGACCACAATTCTGATGTGTGAGTCCATAAATATTAAATAATTAATATTTACGAGGTCATTAGTGTCGTATTAAAATTTGGCCAGAAATTTTTTACGTTTGGTTAGTTAATTAAGGAAAAATGACTAAATCGTAAAAGCTGCAAAAGTTAATCTCTATTAATTTATATGGGTTAATTGAGCATAGAGATATACTATAATATTTTTATATGGCAATTTAACCATAGATTTGTTAATGATCGATTAGTCATTAAGTTATATTATAAAATATATGTTATAATTTAATTAACCATGATAATTAAAATAATAAAAGAAAAGTCATCATCTTTGTTTCTTTCCATCTTTGAAAATATCTCCATTGAAGGAGGAAAATAAGCTTCAAACTTTTAAAGCTTTTGACCTATGCATGTAAGTATTTTATTAGTCGGTTTTTCGTAAAAAAAAATTTGAGATTGTTGTTGCTTGAAGTATCTAGCCCGGAGACTATTTTAAAATACTTTTGAAGATTTAAAAACTTGCCATTGATATTTTTGAAGTTTTTTAGTTGTTAATGGTTTAGTTTGAAGCTCGATAATGAATTTGGACTAGTTTGTAAAGTGATTTTGAATAGTTTTAAGTTTAGGGACTAAAATGATTAAATATTAAAACTTGTTGGGTTTTCCTATAAAATTTTAGAATTTGAGGGTTGTTTTAGGATGATAATGAATTCAGCATAATATTTTTGGTCTTAATTATGAAAAATAAGCTTGTTTCGATTTTAGGGAAAAAATTGAACAAAGTGCAAAACTTTAGAGAAATTGTGAAAAATGCAAATAAAGGTCATTTGCATCAAATTAGATGTGGTTATCTAATTGAGGTTGATTTTTGAAATAAAGTATTGTTTATATCAAGAGTCGATAGATAATCGTGGAAAAGAGAAAATTGTTGACTAGTCATTGACATTGCAATTTTTGTTATTTAGCTTGATAAGTTCATTCAATTTAGTTTAATATAATTTGTAATACTATATTGACTTGTGAATTGTAGTTCATTGAATATGTGTATATATAATTAAATTGTCATGAATTGGTACAAGATGAGAAAGTAATTGAATTGCAAAGTGTTATACAATTTTATGTATTGAGCCTGATAAACATAGGATATGATACAATTGGCATGTCAATTGGTTATTTTGCGTGCTGCATGGGATTGACTTGTGATGAGATGATGATTCTTGACTTATTATTATATACTAAATATACTAGAGTTCAACATTTTTTGTGGATTATCGAGTTATATTTACAGTAATTCTGGCGTGCTTCTGGGGGCAGATGTAAAGCCTATGGGCTTGGCACTTGGCACCCAGGCGTGTTTCTGGAGGGATGTCATGTTTATATCGTTCATCGAGCTGATTTTTAATGGTTAAATGACATGTTGATGATATGTATTTGATATTTGTTTGTACTGCCTTGTTGATGACTTGTATATGTTTTCATTATTTTCGACACTATATCGTGATTTGGTATTGAATGATATCATAAGAATGAGACAATTAAAAGACTCATGTATATGAAACTCACCTATTGAATGGTTGTGGATGACAGGATTAATGTTAGCTAATGAACTTATTAATTATTAATCTATGAATATATGGTAAGTTATATTGTTTCAACCAATGAACTTACTAAGCTCCTTGAAGCTTACTTGTGTCGCTTTTTTTCTTGATTTTTTGTAGATATTGTTTTGCGGAACCAAGCAATTAGATCAAGTGGAAGATCACACTATCCAACTATCTTTTAGTAGACTTCGAAAATGTTTATTTTGAGGATTTGTGGCATGTAATAGGAGTATCTTGTATTTGTTTATAAGTGTTCTTATAAGTGGTATATTTTGTGCTTGTGTATAAGTTGTATATTTGTGGTAAATGATATGGTGAATCCTAGCTTGGCTTAGAGATTTGAAAGTGATATTTGCTTGATATGTGATGAAATATATATGTGTGTGATGAATGAAACGCATATAGATGAATTTAATGTGATCAGTAATGTTTGTATAGATAATACTTTGGTTGGAGTTGTTGTGAATACCATGAATTATTATATGGATGGTTTTCTTTTGGCAGCTAATATGTGGTGCATATATTTTGGCAAGTAATGTTATTTGATAAATGAATTATGGTGTATTGTCATTTTATATGGCCTTATTGAGATATAGATTGAAGTTGAATGTTAGACTTGAATATTGTTTGTGATGGTGCCTTATGGCATATTGGTTAGAATTAGGTAAATGGCATGTTTTAGTATGTTTTTGATGTAATTTGAACAGGTTGAATGATTGATTAGTAGAATACTTATGGTCTAAGTAAACATGAAATGGTATGACTTGTATTTGAAGACACATTTAGGTTCACAGGGCTGAAACACGGCCTAACACATGGTCTCGTGTTATACATGGGTACATGGAAGGGTTGTGTGGTCTATGTGATTTAGTTATCAATTAGCACACACGACCATATTCTGTTATACGGTTTGGAGACATGACCGCGTATCTTCACCCACACAGTTTTAGTCCTCACACATGGTTGAACAACACGGCCATGTCCCATAGCACCACATGACATTAGGCTGTCACACAGCCATGTGACCCCTATTTTCTATTTTTACCATACTTTTTTGTTTTGTTTCGAATTAGTCCCTGCTTTTTTTTAATTGATTCAAGATTTTCCTAGGCTTGATTTAAGTCTTTTTTTGTGACATCCCTAATTTGACCCTAGTCGGAATGTGGTTTCGGGACCACAAAATCGAGTCATAAAATTTATTTAAAATTTATTTGCATATCTTCTATGTGTGATATTGCATGTGTGAAAAAAATTGATGTTTTAATTTAGTTTATTGAATGTGAATTTTCTTGAAAGGACTTAGTTGAGAAATTAGAAAATATGATAGGTAAATATGTAAGGACATAATAACTACAAAGTGTGAAACCTTGGGTTTGCATGTCAAAATGCCCAAAATACATGTAGTGGCCGGCCAAGCAATGATGTTCCTCTACTAAGTTTAATTAATTATAATTTCATATTGACAAATGAAATAAAAAATGAATTAATAAGAAAAAGATGAATAAAAGAAGAAATGGAAGGAGAGAGAGTGTTCATCTTCTTCTTGCAAAGCCGAAACCTAAGTGAAAGAAGAAGGAAATTGGTTAAAGACATTCGGCCATCTTAAGGGTTAATTAAGGTAGGATTTCATGTTATTTTCATTAAATTTTATGAAAATTTAGTTAGTAGTCAAGCTCTTATTATAACCCATATGTTGATTTTTTTTTATTTGGTGACAAAATGTGCATATGGTTATAATGGTTAAATGATAAGAGGATAGTGTTTTGATGCTTTGGATGGAAATATTAGAAAGGTGAAGAATGAGTTAGCTAATAGATATATGTGCATTTGAATGATGGTATGAATAAATGTGGAGTTTTTGCTAGTTAGAAGTATTCGGTCAAAATGTGTATTTGGTGAAACTATGTGTTAAAATGAAAAAGTGATGTGCAATTGTTATTTTGGTAATGATAATGCATTCGGCCTTGAGACATTAGATAAGCATTAGTTGAGGTTTTAATGTCTTGAACAAGGATGGTTGTAAGATGAAGTGGAAATCATTAAATTTGTATATGTGAGTATTTAGCAAGGGGTGGTTGCCGTATAGACATATATACATATATGTATATAGATGTATTTCATTGAAGTATTGATTGGTTATCAATAGTAATTGGATATTAGGTGGTCAATAGCCGAATGGTTTAGTTTTAATAAAAGCATAAGGTGGATAAAAATCAAATTTATGCCGTGTGATTCTTATGATATGAAACTATTAATAGTATGGGATATAATTAACTAACAAGGTAATTAAACTATTAAATTTATTTATTCTAGCTCAAGAACCCAAAGGAGGGGAATCAAGCAAGGGCAAAGCAAAGAGTATTGAGTAGTCGATTGGAACCGTTTCATCCAACATAAGGTAAGTCCATAAGCAATTATAAGATTGGTTATTTTATACATAAATGGTGCTCGCATATCATGAAAGAATTTCTTTTGTTTAGGTATTCTTTTGATTGATATATATATATATATATATATATATATATATATATATATATGTGGCCGTATATACTATTTGAATTAAATCAATTGCTTTGCTATAATGAAATGACATTGGCACTAAGTGTGCGGATTTGAATGACACTATGTGTGCGGAATGGAATAGCACTATGTGTGCTGATTTGAATGTCAATACATGTGTGTGGATTTCCAAGGCACTATGTGTGCGGGTTAGCATGGCACTAAGTGTGCGGATTTGAATAGCACTATATGTGCGAAATCAGTTGATGATATAATAAGTGCAGGGAATGAATGAAGGGTTAGAGCTATTGATTGAAATAAGAAATTGGAGACATGAAATGTATATGCATGGATCCATCTAGTTCATCATTGTTTAATTTAATACTTTGAGAAAAGGATTTAAACCATCTGGTTGTTTGATATTTGTTTGAATAGCAAGACTTGACTTGTAGTTGGATCAATAATCTAAGTAATATATGGCATAGCTCGGTATGGCTAAAATAGTTGATTATACTTTATCTTTTTTTTTTATGATCTCAAGTTAATGGTCTGCATTATATTGCTTACGACTTACTGAGTTGAATACTCATTTGGTGTGTTTACTTGTCTCTTATTTAGATTTTCTTTTGATCCATTTTGTGTGCTCGGGACCATTGTCGAAGTCATCACACCTGCCTGTAACGTTTTGGTACCCCTTCTTAGTTAATCTTAAGTATAACATTATGGCATGTATAGATATTATATTTGGGATTTCCATGTTATAATACTAAATTTTGTAATCAATATGGCTTAACCTTTAGTATTTCAAAAAAAAAAAAAAAAAGGTTATGTTTGTTTTTATAATACAACTCTTTTGATTAAGTAGAATGTTATTAAATGGGTGGTTAAATTATTATATTAATAGGTCAAAGTTAGGCTTATGGAATGTGGTTATTTATTTGTTTTTATGAGCTAAATACTATATGTATTTAAATTTTGCTATGCATTCGACTATTATGGCAAATCACCAAATGAATAGTGATCCTCTTTTATTATGCATATGTGTGTGCAAGGCATGTTGCATATCAAATATATGCTTGGGTTATGAAATTGTTTAATTATGATAAATTAATACCTTGTAAATTCGGTTTTTTTTAATTGCAAAGATCGGTGAAATAATTATCCACTAATTAATTTTGTTCAACTGTTCGCTCATGAAATTTTTAGTAATACTCCGTAACCCTTCTGGCGACGGATACGGGTTAGGGGTGTTACATTTTTTGCATGATTAACATGATTATTGAATGTTTATCTATTAATTAATGATTAAATTGAATTTTGAGTTGAAATTTCATATTCTTGATTGGTGAATTGTTGTAGGATCCCGTAATCCTAATCCGATGTCGGAGACGGACGAGGGGTGTTACAATTAAGGACTAAACAATCCTCCTTCTCATGATCTTCAAAGGAATCCAAAATGGATGTCGTTAGTGCACTTAATATGTGCAGGCCCCTAGCTGATTTGAAGGTACATTGTTAAGAATTATCTAGTCCTTGGATTTTCAGATTTTTCCAAATTGTGCACATGAATGTTATATAGTGACTTGATTGGCATGACTTTCTTTGCTCAACAATGAATAAGCTTCTTTCACCGAAAATCTACCAATAATATCCTTTCCCCACATTATTCGATTGTGGCTCCTAATTATCAAGTAAGACCTATATGCCCTTCTCATTAAGACAATTTCCTACTTTTCAAAGATCTTATCCATTTCCATTATTCTTACACCATTATTGTACTAGAATTGTTCAAGATTCATTCTCTCCATATTCATATAAATACTTGGTTGACCTTATTACACCCAACTATCAATACCACCCCAAATGTGAATATCTTTCCCCCTATTACAAATATCTTTCCTGGTAAGCAGACATTTCCATATCCATGAATCCAAAGTTTTTGCTTCCATTTACTCAACCAGTAGATTCTAACAATATTTTGCATAAAGAAATTTATCCATTAATGAATCATATGCTATCATGTGTTGGAAAAAATCTAATTTGAAAACGTTTTTCTTGCACAACGAAAATAAAAGTTTTAGAAATTGACCCGAATTTTTATATTTATAGAAATAAACCTTAGACTGAAATCGTACCTATGTTTTCGAATAGACAAATCTTTGATGTTCTCAAATTTCAACCAAACAATCTTCTTCGCTATTCTCGTTCCACGAATAGCTTCAAGTGTGGGCTCGAACAAAAGAAATCAAACATAGAAACTAGAAATAGTTTTCTCTTCTTTTCGAGTGAAAACGAAAATTTCTCATCAAAATAGAAACTAGTAGATTTATTATTTCAGAAAATATATGTAATTCTTAGAGAATAAAAGTCTCTATTTTTGGGCAGAATGACGATATCTGAAAGTTGTGTTAATAGCTCTACTGGTGCTATCAATTTATAGGGAGAGAAGGTAGAACCCTTATTGAATTAGAGAAGTTTATTTCAATTAGAAAAACAAAATCCTAGTTCAACTAGGATGTAGGGGGCTTTTGGGCCTTTTTCATATTATGTCCAATTACAAGTACTTCCTGAGTTTTAACCCAATACTTTATAATTTGATTCAACCCAATATTTGTTTTTCTATTTCCCAAAAGTAAACTTCAATATATTCCTAATTAAATAATGTTCTCAACCCAATTCTAATTCCATTAAAATCATGACGATTTTACTATAAAATAATCTATGAGAATATATTTAATATTTTTGCATTCAACGATTCACTATGACCAAATGGTTTCTTTCCATTTTTTAACTTCATTTAATTTGAAAATTATAAATTCAAATTTCAGTTCATTTTCATTTTCTTTTTGGAGAAAACCACATTCATTTCCAATTTATTTCATTTCTCCATTTTCATTTTCATTTTGGAGAAAATAATAATCAGTTCCAAATGTTTCCTATTTCTCCATTTCACCATTTCTATTCATTTGATTGAACATACAATTCATTTCTGGTTTCAACGAGCTCGCAGAGGGACCGATTGGACATATGCAATTGAGGCTCAAATATTTTATAATTAAGTTTCAGCTTTTTGCCTATTAATTATAAACTCATTTAGTTATTAATTCATTCCACTATAGTATCGTGACTGAGCTTTCCCTAACATCATACCATTACGAAAGCAATTCGATCAGTTTTCACTCTGACATTGTCATAAGTGTGTTACCCTCATAGGATATCTTTAATCTTTTTGGGATAATATTTGTTCTCCCAATATGATCATATTTTATCTCATGATAACCATTACATCTTTCTTCATTAAAAGTCAATTACTATCAAACAGTAATCAAGTCATCCATTACAAAGAAGAACGACTCATGGCCACATTTACTTTTCATCAACCATGTAATGCCAATGAGAGGATATCGTTTACCCATGTCTCGGGCTATGAATTCCACTGTTTTGAATGACTCTACATACTACAAAAGTTGTACACCCAACGCACCAACTTTCGCTTCCTTATCTATTCAAACTCAGGCTTTTACTTACATCAAAGTGTACAAGTCACACACACATAGTCCGTCATCTACTTATGATTTAGGTATGTCACACTATGAACATCACAAGTGAATAAATCCATAAACTATTTCATGATCTATTCTTCTTGGGTCCAGTTTGATGTGATGTCAGTCCAATCAGTCACATCTATGTCTCTATTTGTTGAGAGTCATCTGCTCCAATGCCAAGGACAAAACATCTTACCAATTGACTTGATAGATGACATATTATTCTTTCAACCGGTTTGCTCTTTCCAATTAGACTACGGACATGTTTTGGTTTGTCTACTAATATAAGATGTCTTTCTGTATTACGATCCGACCATGTAATATCACTTAGTACTAGTTTAAACATTAGACAACCAATGAGCAACATTTGCTTCATTTTGCTTTACATGCAAAACCATATGAGGAAAATTATACAAAGTATATTAATTTAATCAATAAATTTATTTTATTAACTAATCTCTTCGAAAAAATTACAAGTGTGCACTGATAAAAATACTACACTTAGGGCACTAAATCCGATAGTCTCTCATTTACCCTAGTAAAGTAGATGAATCATGTTTTGAATTCTTGTGCCCCTTCATATGTTTCTCAAAAATCTCTCTATCTAGTAGAGTCTTAGCAAAACAGATCCCCAAGGTTTGTCCTCAAATGTAATCTTTGACTACATCTGCTATTCCTCAAAAAATACCGTCTCTCTTGTGATACTTTGTATTAATGTGTTTTATCCTTTGAGCTTTAGCTATACCCATAGTGCCATAGCTTTTCCATACCTCATATTCAGCCTTCCATAGTGACGTTAGCATTGCAGCTCTACTTTACACTTCTCTATACAATAGACTCGTCGCCTAAGACAAAAGCACAGCCTGAAGTCGATTTCCTCAAATCTCGACATGTTTGAAAGTTAGAATCAATATATCTTATAGGAGTAAGATCTCCTCTAGAATACAGAAGCATATAATCCCTAGTTCCCCATAAATACTTGAGTATATATTTAACTGCTTGTCAGTGTCTTAGTCTTGGATTCACTTGATATCGACTTGCCAACCCTACTGTAATACAGATAGCTAGGCGTGTGCATAACATGGCATATATGAGACTTCCTACTACTAAAACATAAGAAACATTTCTCATGTTCTATCTTTCTTCCGCTGTCTTAGGATAATCTTTCAAAGAGAGATAAAAACTCGACATAGAGGGTTGATTTCCCTTCTTTGAATCGGTCATTACATAAAGCTCCAATATCTTGTCTATGTATGAAGACTAAGACAATGCTATCACTTTCTTCTTTCAATCCCTTAGGATTCTAATACCTAGAATAAACTTAGCTTCTCATAAGTCCTTCATGCTAAACTATTAGATTAACCATAGTTTAACCAATGACAATATCGCTACATCATTCCTAATGAGTAGAATGTCATCGACATAAAGAACAAGAAAGACCATTTTTCCATCCCCTAAATGTTTATAAACATAAGATTTATATATGTTTTACTCAAATCTAAAAATCTTGATCACTTAATCAAATGTTTGATTCCATGAGGGATGCTTGCTTTTGTCCATATATGGATCTAAGTAGTTTGCAAACTTTATGCTCATTTCCTTTAGCTATATATCTGGTAGTTTGCATCATATATCCAATTGGTTCCATGAAGGATCACTTGATCAAATCGCGAGCCACTGCAATAAATAGCAGTATGCAGATTGACTTAAGAATGGCAACTGAAAAGAAGATTTCTTCGTATTTGATACCTTCTTTTTTAGTATAACCTTTTGCTACAAATTTGGCCTTATAAGTTTCCACTTTTCCATCCGTCTTTTTTTCCTCTTATAAATCCACTTACACCCTATAGGTTCTATCTCTTCTGATAAGTCTACAAGTTCTGTAATGCCCCAAACCCGTGTCTATTGCCAGAGTGGGGTTACAGAGTGTTACCGTATAATCAGAACATTTAACATACAATAAATATGTAATCATAAACATATTATAATTTAATCATTTACATATGTAACGCCCCTAAATCGAGCATTTGAGGCCCCAAAAATACCTTAGAAACCAATTAGAAATCAATTTAAAAGTTTAAGGAAAAGTTAAAAAAATTGACTACAGGAGTCATATGGCCGTGTGACTCACACGACTGAGACACACGCCCGTGTCTCAAGCCGTGTGGGCATTAAAATAGGGACACACGACCGTGTCCCAGTCCGTGTTCGTGCCCGTGTAACTCATTGACTTAGGTCACACGGCCAAGCCACACGCTCGTTTGCCAGGCCATGTGCTAGGCCGTGTAACAACCTGACTTGGATGCAAATGAACCTATAGGGGACAGACGCCCGTGTGCCAGGCCATGTGAACCAAAAATCACCTAAAAACAAGCTTTTTCAAAACCAACACATACATAGTCACTCAACCTAACTAAACACACTATAAAAGGGACATCAAACAACATCAAAGCACATTAAAGCATGCTCACAATATAACAAAACACACATATTAAGTGTTTAACCAATGTGCCCTCATCGACTCCATATTTAAATTATCCATTCACATCCAATGTACCATTCACAGGTACCTTAAATAAAGTTCAAACAAATACATAATTGAATATGGTAAAAACATAACCTATGCTCAACTTTCTAAAAATGACTAATTTCATTGAACATTATCTCATGACACAAACATGTAGGCTAAAATCCAACCATAACCAAAACATGCTACAAAACATATATCTATATACATAACTTGAAATCACATACTCAAAAGATTCAACTTCATAACATAATCACACCCTAGGTACATGCCAAAATTTCAAAAAGAAACATCACTAATGTTGAATTCTAGATTCTTGAAAGATGCCGAGTCCAAACCTACTATTTATCTAACCTGCGAACATGAAAACCAATTCACATTTAATAGCCTTCATTTACATAACAAACCACAAGAATAATCAAATCATATGAATTATGTTTTAAAAACATAAAAATTACCATAAACCTTTAATAGTATCAATATACTACTCTTTTCACGTAAGTTGTAAAACCTTGTCGTATGGTCCATTAGCTACCTAGCACCCGGTGCCTAGTGGATAAACCGCAAAAGAATTTGTGCCCAGTACTAGTTGGATTAACCAACAATGTTAAAAGTGAGCCCAGTTCTAGTTGGTTAAACCAGCAATGTTTGAGCCCAGAGCTAGTCGGTTAGACCGACGGTTGTGTGCCCAACACTAGTCAGACAAGCTAACAAAGGTTGCGCCCAGGTGCTAGCCAGATAAACAGACAAAATCAATAGTAAGCCCAACTCTAGTTGGATAAACCAACAATATTTGAGCCCAGTGCTAGTTGAATGAATTTACAATGCTAATCACTCATTTGTAAAATCATAATATTATTTCTCATAGCTCGATATCACATTTCAGAGTTTAATAACACCTCCATTCTAAATATTTGCTAATAAAAAATTTAATACCATATGCCGTAATCCGAAACAAAACTATCATTCACTTAAATTAACAATATATTGAGGATAAAATAAAAAACATCAAGTAATAACTAAATTAATTGATACAAATTATAAAGTTCGAGTTTGGGGAATACGAACTTACTGAAACTGCATTTGCAGACAATTATTCCATCTCTTTCTCCTTTGCACGACTAGCAACAGAATCTCTCGTATCTCGATCTAGAATTAATAATTTCAGTTTAATCAATTACTCAATAATTAAACTCAACCATTTAACCATTAAAATCTGATATTTACTCAATTGGGTTCTTGACATAAATACAACAAATCAATCCTAAGTTTGTACTAGTTTCTTCAACCCACTGAATGTATATGTTTAATTATTTATATAATTTCAAAACAGCCCTCTTACTCATGAATCTCATCACTTAATACCATGCCATTTTAGTTTTGAAATAGGCTACATCTCTAACAATTAATTTCACTTAAACCTTCACATAATTTAATCAAAATGACTAATGAAATAGATTTATAACTTATCATACTTTTTTAACTAACAAATCTTTCTATAAAATACCCATGCTTAAAGGTTCATCACTAGGTTTCAAAACGTTAAAACATCAACAATGGCATAGTCCACTATATCCAAACAATGTATACTTTAGCTCATGAATTAGCTAAATTAAACCATTTCCAACACAAAAATAGGATTAACATGAAAAATCAAATAGAATAATACTTACATGCGAGACCTTTAAACCAAAAACATAAGCTTTATCAATGGCTTCCTTTCCCCCTTACTTTTCTTTATTTTTAGCAAGAAGAAGAAAATGAATCTAAATTTCTTTTAGTGCTCTCTTTTGATGTTTTATTTAATTTGTTTTCATTATTTTATTACTTTATAATTCAATTACTTATTATTATACTAACTTAATATATATAATACTATAAAATTAATTAAAACCCGTCCACAATCATCCTTCCCTTATAAATATGGGTTTATTTATTTAATAAGTCCCTTAAGCTAGTTCCATCTTAAAATTCAACAGTAATTCCTACTTTTATCCCTTATTTAATTTTGTCCCTTTTTAACTAAAATGTTCTAATTAATGTTCAATTCATTTCTAAAGTAACTCCCAAAAATATAATAATAATATTTTTGAGCCTGATTCGTGAAGGCAGGGTCCTAGAAGTATATTTCCCAACCCCCTGACTTATGGGACATTACAAGTCCATTACACTAAGTTGGAGTCTATAGAATCCATCTCAGCTTTTATAACTATTTCTCAAAGCTTAGAGTCAGCACTCTGTATCACTTCATCATACGTGACAGCATTTGTTGGTCTACTATTAAGAGTTGGTTCTGGAATTATTTCTGTAGGGTTTGCATATTTTCCAAAAGTTTTTCGAGTACCTCTTTACTCTAAGGTTTGAAGTCATTCATGTAACTTTCTTCAAGTTGCATGAGTTGACACTATAATAGTTTTTTCTTTCGAGTTACAAAATAACCAACTTTTGTTCCTTTTGGATATCCTACAAACATAAACAAATTTGTTTGTGTGTCCAATCTTTATCTAATACATGGGTCGAGTATCCCCAAATCCTTAAATGATTAAAGTATGGCTTCATGTCGTGCAACAATTCATATGGAGTTTTCGACATTACCTTAGTTGGCATATCATTCAGAAAATAGCAAATCGTTTGTACAAAATATCCCAGAAAGAGATTGGATGCTTTAAAAAACTTAACATCGAACATACCATGTTTAACAACGTTCAATTCCTTCTCTCTACCACGCCATTCTATTGTAAAGTGCCCGATTTGGTTAACTGGGATAGAATCTCATTCTCTATAAGGTACCCTAAAAACACATCAGATAAATATTCTCCACCTCGATCAAACCGAAGTGTCTTTGTAACAACCTGATTTCCTATTGTGTTGGAAACAATGGTTCAGGGACCGTAATTCTAACAATAGAGTTAGTAAATATTATTTAATTCTATTTACCAGTTCATTATATTGTTTTATTGGTGCTTGAATTGGTAAATTCGATTAGCAGGTTAGAAATGAAAGTGTATAGACTAAACCGTAAGAATTAGCAAATAGCTAGTTAAATGAGTTCAATAAAAATTGTAACGCCCCAAAAAAATTGGGCCTAGGAAGTATTGGGCCTTGAGTCTGGGTTCGGGTAAAAGAAGGCCCGAATAATTT
The DNA here is from genome assembly GCA_025698475.1 of Gossypium anomalum. Classification (NCBI taxonomy): domain Eukaryota; kingdom Viridiplantae; phylum Streptophyta; class Magnoliopsida; order Malvales; family Malvaceae; genus Gossypium; species Gossypium anomalum. The sequence continues at coordinate 23,410,431 of CM046968.1, forward strand.
GGATGTTTTATTATTATTATTATTATTATTTAGTATGTTTAGTTTAGTAATTAAATAAACTACGAAGAGTTTATAGTATGGGAAAAAGTTCGGGGTTTGGCCCATAGCTTTAGCAAAATTCTTAAATTTTGCCTCTTAAGGAAATTTGGGCATAAGGCCTTAAAAATAAGTTGGGCAGAAACTGGGCATAAATGAGCACCTGGCCCAGTGGCTAAGCACGCTAGGAGGGCGTAGGAGGTGCCTGGGTTCAAGGCACGGCGCGCGCAAATGGTTGTTTTTTTTTAGTATTCAGGTTGCGGTTAAAACAGGGGTTAAGAGGAGTTGCGAGCATAATCCAGCACAAGGATCGACTGTGGCGCAGTGGCAGCAGCGTGCAAGGCATGCCGAGAGGATGTGGGTTCGATTCCAAGGGAAGGCGAATTGTGTTTTATTTTTCCTTTTATTAAAGCGGGCCAGAACTGACGCAGGTAAGGGTTATAAATTAATTGTGAGAGGATTACATCATGAAAGGAACTTCGGTGCAGTGGCAAGCAGAGTGTGCGTGTGTTTAGAAGGTCGCAGGTTTGAGATGTATAGCAGGCGAAATTTCTTTTTTATTTCGCAAGTAACCGAGGCTTCAGTAGGAATAGATTAAGATTAATTGTAACCCTATATTAGTAAAGGGAGAAGCGTGGTACAGTGGCCAGCAGCATGGGTGAAGGCGCAAGGGCAGACAGAGGTCTGGGGTTCGAGCCTCACCTCGCGCACAGAAGGTCAGGTTTTTGCTGCACGCGTGGGCAAGGAGTTGGGGTCTGATCAGGACTCTTGGCAGCGTGCTGAAGCGGTGTAAGGAGTGGATAAGGATGCTGCTGATCGATTAGGAGTTTGAATGAAATTCAAACTTCAGATTTGGCCAAAAATCAAGGAGCAATTCATGGAATTGGAATTTAGGAAGAATTCCTATACCGAAATGCACTCATTCGGCCATAGCAACTAGCAAGTAAATGCACTCATTCTTGTTTTGTTTTATTTCAAATTTATATTTTTGTTCTTTTTGTTCTTTTTGCTCATTTTCTCTTCTTTCATTCTCTTGCTCTCTTAGTTCTTCAAGCCGAGGCCATTAACCCATTCCTCTCATTTCTTTTATTGTCATCTTTACATCTTCTTTGCTTTACTAATCATAAAGAAAAAAAACCTCTCCCATTCAATCACCTTAGCTGAACCTAAATCCTCCATATTTCTCTTCTTCTTTTCCCTCATAAACCCTTAACAAAACTGGTTAGTCAAATCTCCATTGAAGCTGAACCTCTCATCCTTTCTTTCAAAACTGAAACTTTTCTACATTGAGGTACTACAGAAGCCGAATCCTTGATTATATTTTTCCCTCCTTGTGCGGTGGTTGGATCTATAGTAGATCCGGAGTAGTGTCATAACGGTATAGTATGGACAAGGGGGCGTACAGCGAAGGGCTCTGAAGGCTAACTCGGTTGGACATCTGGATCTGTTCTCTCCTTGTATTTTGGGGATTTGATCTACAAAAAATCTGAAATAAGAACGTACTTGGGAACATTTTTGGAAAGTAAATATTTGGTAAGTTCTCGAAATCCCTTCTCTATCCATTAATTGGTAATTTAAAGAAAAGTCAAAAACCCCTATATGCAAAGGGTACTTGTCGACTAAACTAAAAGGGTTTAGTGGTGTTATTTGATTTGTTTTGCTCTAGTGTGGATTAAAGGCTATTGGTCGAGGGCTTGGATAATTGGAATGACTAGATTTAGATCTAGTCCATATTCCGGAAAAGGTATGAACTTTAGCGCCTAAGGTGTTAATGGCCGATTATTGGTAAGGGGATTTGTATATAAGTTGTTATTGATTCATAGTTTAACATGTTACTAACTAATTATAGGCAACTCGTGTGTGGAACACGTCAACGTTTCGTCAAAAAATAGGTGTGTAAACGACACCCACTTATAGACTAGATCGGTAAAAGCCGAAAAGCTAAAATGTCGAAAAGTCAGTATTTTGTGAACTTGCAAGCGTGCGAGCGCTCGTGAGATAGTTTGTTTGTTAATCTTGGTAATCTCAAGCGGTGAGATTGTAGAGTGCACAATTTCGTGCACTTCAGTATATTTGGGCTTAATGGGTCAAAATTGGGTTGATGGGCCAACGCCCATTCAAAAAAATACTCGATAGTGTGTTTCATTAATGCGTTAATGGTCATGAATATGCATGAAAACCCTAAAATAGTAAGTTTACTAGAATACCTCTAAGCATAAAAATTACTATTATACCCTTAGGTGCAAAATGACTGTTATACCCTTAGGGTTAATTTTGACTAAAATACATGATATTTTGATTCTGTATGTTGTATGCCATGACATGTATATCTATTGCATGGGATATGGGTTATATTGATGGAGGAAGTGTTCTGGTGGCTATGCCACAAATATCTATTCTGGTGGCTATGCCACAAATATCTGTTCTGGTGGCTCTGCCACAATATTTGTATCTGGTGACTCTGTCACAATATCTGTTTTGGTAGCCATGCTGCAAATTCTGTGGCGTGTAGCGGATGGTTGGGTCGAGTAGTCTCCCCACATGGTGAAAGATTGGTGCGGGGGTGTATATGGATGGATATGGGTTGGGGTTCCGTATACATGCATAATATATGTTCCGTTACTGTAATGGGCTTAAGGGCCACATGATTTCTGAATAGGGCTAAGGCCCAGTTAATTCTATTTTTGGATAGGGCTTAGGCCCAGTAAAGCTTGAACCAATTTAGGCTCTAGTTGGGTTTACTTTACACACTAAGTCTTCCAAACTCACCCCCTTATTCCCATCTTTGTAGGTAAGCCTTAGATAGGTGGACTTGGAGCTGGAGGGATTCAGAGTGGCCATGTAGACTGTTTAAAATAAGCATTTATACCTTCACTATTATTTTAGATTATTTCCTTTATGTTTTCAGGTTTTTAATTTGTAATAAGGCCGCTTTAATTATTTTTAATTATTTTAGTATGCTTTGTTAGCTTAGATATGATATTGTTTTAATTGTTTGAAATTGAATAGCTTTAGGGCGGGTTTTAAAAAGGTTACTTGATTTCAAAATATCGCGATAACAAAGCAAAGCTTCCGCAATGAAAACGTTTTCAAAATTAATAACCTTTTCAAATGGTTTTAAACGAATTGGTTTTCCATAAACAATCACTGAGTTAAAGTGTGGCAATGGTTGTGTGCATGTCTAGGATTGGATCCGCGGAGAGCTGGGTACTTAAGTAGTCTAATTGACTCACCTCCTCTTTTCTGGCATCCTACCTGGTGCACAGCTTCTATTCACTTTAATCTATAACAAAGTTATTCTTTAAAAACTAAGAAAGACTTTAGATAAAACATGACTTTTCTAGTAACGCTTCAATGTGACACGCCGGATTCAGTCATAACATCTGGGCCGGGTTTGGGGTGTTACATTTAGTGGTATCAAAGCCCGATTACAACAACTTAGCTGTAGATCGAGTCCGAAAAGCTTTTCAAAAAATATTGCTAAACTTAGGCCCAAGAAGGGTATTTTGGAAACGGTTTTGGAAAGTTCTTTTCAAAGATATTTTACAAGGTATACGTGTTTTAAGGTTCAATCTTAAAATGGTTTAAGTTTTTCTGGGTTTCTAAAATTTGATAACCGAAGAAGTGGCACACTGAATCCTCGGCACCAAGTCTGTAAGTATTTCTATTGCTCATACTACACTGTATTAAAATATTACTTTAGATAGAACTGAGACCACATCATGACATTATAGCTAGGGCAATACTGAAAACCCTATAATACTGAGACTATAGCTAGGCTATGATTCTGTGAAAATAGAAACTTTGAAATACTATCTCTGCATAAAACATATGAATAAGTATTAAAATTTTTGAATTGAGATCTTGGTAGTTATTGTTATGCATGCTGATAATGTAGAGTGTTGATATGGATTCTGAGGGTAAGTGAAGTCTGCCAACTTCGGGTAGCGGTAACTCAGAGCTTGGGACTGAGGCACTGGCCGAGTTAGTAAGGAAAGTGGTAGAAGAAGTATTGGAGACCAAGGTTAAGGAAATTAGGGAAACCCTTCAAGCAGGGTGCTTGGAGTGTAAGAAGAGGAAGGATTCTAGTTCTCAGACGACTGAGCCTCGTTCTGTGAAACATGTTAAGACACGACCAAACTTTCCAACTTGCAAGAACTGCAACGGGCGTCATCTGGGTGAATTCCACAGGAAGATAGGAGCATGCTTTAGATGTGGGTCCAAGGAGCATCGAGCTCAGGATTGCCAGGCTTATTCTATTTAAGTGTGTGTTACGAGTTGTATGCGTGCTTGGTAAATGTTTCTTTACTTTGGTAATTAGATGTTCCGGGTCGTACTAAGAATTATTTTTAATCAGAGTGCGCAGTGAAAGCATAGTGGTTTGACTTGAATAATACGGTTAGTTGATAGTTTGAAATTTCGAGGACGAAATTTTTTTAAGGGTGGTAGAGTTGTAACGCCCCAAAAAAATTGGGCCTAGGAAGTATTGGGCCTTGAGTCTGGGTTCAGGTAGAAGACGGCCCGAATAATTTAGATATTTTAATTATTATTATTATTTAGTATGTTTAGTTTAGTAATTAAATAAATTACGAAGGGTTTATAGTGTGGGAAAAAGTCCAGGGTTCGGCCCATAGCTTTAGCAAAATTCTTAAATTTTGCCTCTTAAGGAAATCTGGGCATAAGGCCTTAAAAATAAGTTGGGCAGAAACTGGGCATAAAGGAGCACCTGGCCCAGTGGCCAAGCACGCTAGGAGGGCGTGGGAGGTACCTGGTTCAAGGCACGGCGCGCGCAAATGGTTGTTTTTTTTTTCGTATTCAGGTTGCGATTAAAATAGGTGTTAAGAGGAGTTGCGAGCATAATCCAGCACAATGAGCTCCTGTCGCGCAGTGGCAGCAGCGTGCTAGGCATGCCGAGAGGATATGGGTTTGATTCCAGGGGAAGGCGAATTCTATTTTATTTTTCCTTTTATTAAAGCGGGCTAGAACTGACGCAGGCAAGGGTTATAAATTAATTGTGAGAGGATTATGTCATGAACGGAACTTCGGTGCAGTGTTAAGCAGAGTGTGTGTGTGTTTAGAAGGTCGCAGGTTCGAGATGTATAGTAGGTAAAATTTCCTTTTTATTTTGCAAGTAACCGAGGCTTCAGTAGGAATAGATTAAGATTAATTGTGACCCTATATTAGTAAAGGGAGAAGCGTGGTGCAGTGGCCAGCAGTACGGGCGAAGGCGCAAGGGCGGACGGAGGTCTGGGGTTTGAGCCTCACCTCGCGCATGAAAGGTCAGGTTTTTGCTGCACGCATGGGGAAAGAGTTGGGGTCTGATCAGGACTCTTGGCAGCGTGCTGAAGTGGTGCAAGGAGTGGATAAGGATACTGCTGATTGGTTAGAAGTTTGAAATTCAAACTTCAGATTTGGCCAAAAATCAAGGAGCAATTCATGGAATTGGAATTTAGGAAGAATTCCTATGCCGAAATGCACTCATTCGGCCATAGCAAATAAGTGTCGTTTATTTTGGCCTTTATGATTCTTTTTTTTTTCTTTTTGGGTTAGTTGGGGTATTTTAATTTGGCCGGTCTTGCTCCCCTTTCAACTGGTTCTTGTTTTGTTTTATTTCAAATTTATATTTTTGTTCTTTTTGCTCATTTTCTCTTCTTTCATTCTCTTGCTCTCTTAGTTCTTTAAGCCGAGGCCATTAACCCAGTCCTCTCCTTTCTTTTATCGTCATCTTCCCATCTTCTTTGCTTCACCAATCATAACGAAAAAAAAACCTCTCCCATTCAATCACCTTAGCCTAACCTAAATCCTCTATATTTCTCTTCTTCTTTTCCCTCATAAACCCTTAACAAAACTGGTTAGCCGAATCTCCATTGAAGCCGAACCTCTCATCCTTTCTTTCAAAATCGAAACTTTTCTACACTGAGGTACTACAGAAGCCGAATCCTTGATTATATTTTTCCCTTCTTGTGCGGTGGTTGGATCTACAGTAGATCTGGAGTAGTGTCATAACGGTATAGTGTGGACAAGGGGCGTACAGTGAAAGGTACAACAAATCTAGATCTGTTCTCTCCTTGTATTTTGGGGATTTGATCTACAACAAATCTGGAATAAGAAGGTACTTGGGAACATTTTTGGCAAGTAAATCTTTGGTAAGTTCTCGGAATCCCTTCTCTATCCATTAATTGGTAATTTAAAGAAAAGCCGAAAACCCCTATATGCAAAGGGTGCCTATCGACTAAACTAAAAGGGTTTAGTGGTGTTATTTGATTGTTTTTGCTCTAGTGTGGACTAAAGGCTACTGGTCGAGGGCTTGGATAATTGGAACGACTAGATTTAGATCTAGTCCATATTCCGACAAAGGTAAGAACTTTAGTGCCTAAGGTGTTAATGGTCGATTATTGGTAAGGGGATTTGTATATAAGTTGTTATGGATTCATAGTTTAACGTGTTAGTAACTGATTATAGGCAACTCGTGTGTAGAACTCGTCAATGTTTCGTCGAAAAATAGGTGTGTAAACGACACCCACTTATAAACTAGATCAGCAAAAGTCGAAAAGCTGAAATGCCGAAAAGCCGGTATTTTATGAATTTGCGAGCATGCGAGCGCTCCTGAGATAGTTTGTTAGTTAATCTTGGTAATCTCAAGCGGTAAGATTGCAGAATACGCAATTTCGTGCACTTCGGTATATTTGGGCTTAATGGGCCGAAATCGGGTTGATGGGCCAACAGGCCCAATTCAGTAAAAACACTCGGTAAGTGTTTCTGTTAATGCGTTAATGGCTGTAATATGCATGAAAACCCTAAAATAGTAAGTTTACTAGAATACCCCTAATTATGAAAATTACCATTATACCTCTATGTGCAAAATGACCGTTATACCCCTAAGGTTAATTTTGACTGAAATGCATGATATTCTGATTCTGTATGTTGTATGCCGTGACATGTATATCTGTTGTATGGGATATGAGTTATATTGATGGAGGAAGCATTCTGGTGGCTATGCCACAAATATCTGTTCTGGTGGTTATGCCACAAATATACGCTTCCGTGGCTCGCCACAATATCTCATATCCGTGTGACTCTGTTACAATATTCTGCTTCGCGTGCCTTTTGCTGCAAATTCTGTGGCTTGTAGCGGATGGGTGGGTCGATTAGTCTCCCCACATGGTGAAAGGTTGGTACGGGGTGTATACGGATGGATATGGGTTGGGTTTCCGCATACATGCATAATATATGTTCTGTTACTATAATGGGCTTAAGGGCCACACTAATTTCTGAATAGGGCTAAGGCCCAGTTAATTCTATTTCTGGATAGGGCTTAGGCCCAATAAAGCTTGAACCGATTTAGGCTCTAGTTGGATTTACTTTACACACTGAGTTTTCCAAACTCACCCCCTTATTCCCATCTTTGCGGGTGAGCCTTAGATCGGTGGACTTGGAGTTGGAGGGATTCAGAGTGGCCATGTAGACTGTTTAAAATAAGCATTTATATCTTCACTATTATTTTAGATTATTTCCTTTATGTTTTCGAGTTTTTAATTTGTAATAAGGCCGCTTTAATTATTTTTAATTGTTTTTAGTATGCTTTGTTAGCTTAGATATGATATTGTTTTAATTTGTTGAAATTGAATAGCTTTAGGGCACGTTTTAAAGTGGTTACTTGATTTCAAAATATCGTGATAACAAAGCAAAGCTTCTGCAACGAAAACGTTTTCAATATTAATAACCTTTTCAAATGGTTTTAAAAAAATTGGTTTTCTATGAACAATCACTCAATTAAAGTGTGGCAATGGTTGTGTGCATGTCTAGAATTGGATCCGCGGAGAGTTGGGTACTTAAGCAGTCTAATTGACTCACCTCCTCTTTTCTGGCATCCTATCTGGTGCACAGCTTCCATTTACTTTAATCTATAACGAAGTTATTCTTTAAAAACTAAGAAAGACTTTAGATAAAACATGACTTTTCTAGTAACGCTTCAATGTGAATAGATGAGGATATTGATAAGTACATATATGCATCAATGATGATTGTTCATGTTTATGGCATAAATAATTAGTTGTTGGAATGGAAATGATTGCATGTCTTGAAGGTGTTAGCTTTGATTGCTTGAGAACTTATGAATGAAGATTGTCTAGTGGATAATAATAATGATATAATAAAAATTTTGGACAGTATTTGTATGAGTGCTCATGGCTGACAATCTAAGCGGGAAATGATATGCGGACTACGTGAACTCAGGTAATTTAACGTATCGCCTAGTGGCAAACCAACATGACGAATATGTCTAAAACTGAGTGGTTAGGGCTTGTGGAGTATAAGCTAGTGCTACGACAAACTATTTTAGCGTCTTATTAGCGGATAGCCAGTTGGCAGGTAGTTTTTTGTCAAATAAACTCGGCGTGTTTTATTTTAAAATTTTTTACTCTCTTAAGCATGCTTAAATGTATTGATGATTGTTTTGAAACTTGATGTTCCTTTATATTTACAACTTCTAATGTGTGAGAATTTAGAAATATTTTAATAAGGTTAAAACAAATTTTCTTGCTAATCTTTGCATGCGGATGTTCCAGTATTGTACTGTAGCATCCCGTAACTTGGGCCTGACGACTAGACTCAGTGTGGGGTGTTACAGTCTTTATGGATAAACCTAGTTGTTTCTTTACTTCCGCACAAAAATCTTTGAATTTATCAAAGTTTTCACTCTTACGATGCATAAGTTACACATACCCATATCTAAAAAAATCATCAATGAAGGTTACATAATACTCATAATCACCTCTTGTATTGATGCTCATGGGGCCACATACATCAGCATGCACAAGTTCTAGGGGTTTTACAGCCCTCGTTCCTTTTGCATTAAAAGATCACTTGGTCATCTAACTTTTCAAGAAGGATTCACATTATGAAATATTGATTTCTTTAAGCGAACTTAAAAAAAAATCTTACTTGGTTATGATGACCAAGTCTCAAACGCCAAAGGTATGCCTCATTACAGTGAGAAGTTTTAAGTTTCTTATTTGATATTTTAGTCTCAAGTAGTGTGTACATCTTTGGTTTGATAAAATAGAGATTATTTGACATCCATCCATTACAAATAAGATTGCGATTTCTAAATATTGCATTTCCATTATTAAAAGTCATGGTCAAGTCGTATTTATATAAACATACAACTGAAATTAAGATTATTTTGAAACTTGGTATATATAAAATGTCTTTCAAAATAATCTTCCTAAAATTATCAAAATAAATATGTACATCCCCCACTATTTTAGCAACCACAGTTGTCTCGGTTTTGATTCACAATGATAGACTCTTATCTCTAAGATCTTTCGTCTTCTCAAATCCCTGTAGAGAAACACAAACATGATTAGTGGCTCCTAAATCAATGACCTAGTGGTCTATTGAATCTTTCACTAAACAAGCTTCTATCATAAAATATTTCATACCTTTGCCTTTAGTGGCCAGGTATTCCTTCCACTCTTTACAGTTCATTTTGAAGTGCCCCTTCTTACTGTAAAAGAAGCATTTAGAATTAGATAAGTCTTTAGGCTTTTTGGTTCTCTTTCTTTCCACTTATGGTGGCCCAGAGACCTTAGCCTTACCTTTCTTAGTGCACTTTCTTTTTCCTTTTGAGAAAGAAGTGACATCTATATTTGCTTCTACTTGTCGGATTAGCTAGCCATCATTTAACATCAACTCATAGGACTGTAACTCCTTCATGAGTTGTGTAAACGTCAGGTTTTTTTTTTCCCAAAGTTATATGCGACTTAAAAGCCAATAAAATTCTTGGACAAGCTCTTTAACATCACCTCAATCTAAGTGTTCTGCTCCAAATTGACCTCATTATCCGTAGCCTCAACAAATTATCTCATAAGAGTTATTATATGGTCTTTGACCGGAGTACTGGGTCTTTTCTAGGCATTCATCAAATTAGTTATAGTATACTATCGAGCCAAGAAAACTTGACCTCCTACCTTCTAGCTTATCCAGAACCGCTTTGGCAGTCTTACAGCTCTCCAATTGCTTATATAGGGTGTTGGTCATGCTTACCAGCATATAACAATGAGTTATCTAATCAAAATCCTCCTAGCATTTTCTAGCCTTAGATTGAGTGGCCAGAGGGCACTTATTATCAAAAATTGATTTAAGTTTCTTACAAATCAGGACAATTATCAAATTCCTTTTTCATTCCTTATAGTTATTTTCATTCACTTTGTTTTTAGTGAGTATGTTCAATAAGGGAGTTGGTTCCATTTTTGAACCGAAAATAAAACATTCATATATTAATATCCTTGTATTAAGAAAATGTTTGAAAATGTTTTACAACATTACGATATGCATTAGGATGATGCATGCATCTTACATTAAACCTTGAAAATATTTGTAAGTCGTTGCAACGATAATTTCAACACCTATTGAATAAGTCATCATAAAGTGATTATGATCAACTAGCAAGAACATGGATTTCCATCCGATTAGCACATGAACCTAATTCCTTAGGCATTCATATGCACTAATAATCGTGTAACATTTTACTATCTTTCTAACTTAAGTAAAGCTCTATGAGGAGTTACTTAACTAAATGATCTTGAGTGTATAATCATTAACTCAACACCCATCGCATCATGACCACAAATGAGTCATCGTGGGAAAATCTCACCGAGTAGCATGTTGTGACTAGTTGTCCTCTTTGAAGACAAAACTTCTTGAAATATTGTATGATAGTACCTACCACGAAGGCCAATCTAACTATTATACAATCACAAGAGAGTTCAACTTACTTTTAGGAAATCTCCTTAGTGAGATCCACATGACAATCATACCGTGTGGTAGAAATTACCATGCCATTACAAGAGACCATTGATAGAGGTTATATGTCTTGTTTGGGGACCTTCTCTCACTCAATATTTCAAAAACATGCAAGGTTTTTAGTGTCTAGTTTCAATAATTAATTATCAATATATGCATTACAAGTACATGTGGCATTCTCTCTAATCTACATCATATGCTTATCTCATATATGCATGAGCATACATTCACAGTCATATAATTATCACCATGCTTATCTCATTGGTTGTCTATTAACTCATTGGTAGTCTAATGTTTAACTAATACTAAACGATATTACAAGGTCGAATCATAATATGAAAAGACAACTTATATTAGTAGGCGAACCTAAACATGTCTTTAGTCTAATCGAAAATGAGAAAATCGATTGAAAGAATAATATGCAGTCTATCAAGTCCAATTGGGAGCTGCTTTATATTCGACATCGAAGCAGATGACTCGTAAAAGATAGAGACATAGATGTAACTGACTGGACTGATAGTACATCATATTGAACCCAAGCTAAATAGATCCTGAATTCGTTTATAGATTTATTCATTTGTGACATTCATAGTGTGACAACCTTAATCCTGGGTAGATGATGGATTATGTATGTGTGACTCGTCTACTTTAATGTAAGTAAAAGCCTGAGTTCAAATAGATAAGAAACTGAATGTAGCATCATTCACAAAAGCTTAATTCATATCCTAAGATATGGTAAATGATTTCCTCTTATTGGCATTACATAATAGATGAAAAGTGAATGTGGTCACGGGTCATTCGCCTTTATGATGAATGACTTAGTTACTATTTGATAGTAATTGGCTTGTTATGAAGAAAGATGTAATGGTTACCATAAGATAAAATAAGATCATATTGGGAAAGCAGATTTATCCCAAAGAGATTAAAGATATTCTATGAGGATAACACATGTATAGCCCTAATCACATATGTCCAATCGATCCCACCGCTAGCTCGTTGAAACTAGAAATGAATAGCATGTTGAATCAAATGAATAGAAATTGATGAAAATGATAAAGTTAGAGAAACGAGAAACATTCGAAAATGAATGTGGTTTTCTCACTAAGTATGAAAATGACCTAAGAATTAATTTATAGTTTTTCAAATTATTAATTAATTGAAGCTCTAAATGGAATTAAATTAATTGGCCATTATGAAATCTATTGAATGTAGAAATTAAATATATTTTATCATAGATTCTTCTGCAGTAAAGTTTTCATGATTTTAACAAAATTAGAATTGGGTTGAGAAAATTATTTAATTGGAAAATTAATTTTTTAAAATTAATTTATGATGTTTATTTTGGAAAATAGAAAAATATGTATTGTGTTGGATTGAATTATCAAGTGTTGGCTTAAAAGTACATGAAGCACTAATAATTAGACTCGATACAGGAGAGGCCCAAAAGTTTCTCATATTGAATACAAAGGACGACAAACCCTAGTATGTTTAACTAAGGTTGTCTCCCCTCTCACCCCTAGCTCAACTAGGAGATTATTTTTCTATTAAATAGTGATACGATCCGCCTCGAATGATGAGTCGAGTCGTTACGTTGTCCAATCTTCTACGAGAAAGTATGGTTCAATTAGATGGATATCTAACTAAATCAATGAAATAGGCTCAACTGGGATTAAAGGATCAAAAATAAAATGGCTAATTGGAAAGGGAAAATATTTGGTGATCAAATAAGTGGTAAAAGTTGATTATGTTTTGGATATGGTAAAAAAGATGGAAAGAAACGGCTCAAGAAGCAAGCAAGAACCAACACTAATTAGTGTCAACCCAATACTTATACTTATATGCTTTTGAAAGGTTTGTTTATTCGATCAAGACCTCGACCCACTATCAAGAAAGATAGGAACCTCGATATGGGTTCAAATGCTACACTTGCGAAAGTGATAAGTTCAGAAAAGGCAAAGAACGGGTTGACGTCACTAGCTTTGTAGATAAGCCAACAAGTCTTTAAACAAAATCGGAGAAAAATATTTCTCACCAAATGAACAGAGTCTCATTAAAATGTCCAAACATCCTTCAAAATGGTTGGTTACACATATTTATAAGTATAGAAAAACTAGCTGAATAGTCACATCTTAATATGCTAGTTAAAACTAAAATTAAACTCAACTCTCTTGACATTCTTGTAACAATTAACTCCATCCTTGAATTCACTTTAATTCAGTTGAATGAATATCCTTGATTGCTAGAAAAATGTCTCTTGAGATGTTCCTTGGCTAGCCGAAAAGACACCAACTACTTAATGGTGTTTTGAATGCTTGTTTTAATATTTGAAAGTACAAAATCAGCTGATAGGTGAAGGGGTTGCTGCCGAGTTTAAAAGGGTGTTAAAATGCTCCTTAAAAATCCTTAATTGATGTATGAAACCTCCCTTGTAACTGATCCTTCCTTGTAACTGATCCTTCCTTTGTAACTGAAAAAAACACTTGAAAAGTCACTTCCATTAAGTTGTAACAGCCTTGAAATGTAACGGTTGTGAAATGAAGGGACACCTGCAATAAACACATTAAAATGAACTTTATCACAACGCTCACAGACACGTACAACATCTCTTCGCATTCGCGGCCAATAAAAATGTTCTTGTAGAGTTGATAGTGTCTTGCTTATACCAAAGTGTCCCATGAGGCCTCCACTATGCGCCTCTTGCATAAGCAATTCTCAAATCGAGCCTTGTGGTATGCATAACTTGCCTTCCTTAAAAAGGAAGCCCTCATACCTAGAAAATTTCTCAAAAGATTCATTCTCACAAGCAGCAAAGATATTGCCAAAGTCATTATCATTAACGTACAATTCTTTCAAATAAGAAAACCTAAGTAGCTTAGAATCAAGATAAGACAATAAAATGTACCTCCTTGATAGAGCATCAGCCACTACGTTTTCTTTACCTTTCTTACACTTGATGACATATTGAAAGGATTCAAGATATTCAATCCACTTTGCATGACGCTTGTTTAACTTATGTTGACCCTTAATTTGCTTTAAGGCTTCATGATTGGAGTGAATCACAAACTCCTTCAGCCACAAGTAATGCTGTCACGTCTCGAGAGATTGAATTAAGGCATACATTTCCTTATCATACACGGGAAAATTGGGAACAGCCCCACTTATCTTCTCACTAAAATACGCCACCGGTCTTCCATCTTGGGTTAGCACAGCCCCAACTCCTACACCTGAAGCATTACATTCGATTTCAAAGGTTTCAGTAAAATCAGGAAGTGCTAATAAACGTGCTTGGACAAGGCATTGTTTAATTTTATTAAATGAATTTTCTTGCTCATTTGTCCAATAAAATGCTGAATTTTTCTTAATAACACTTGTCAATGGTGCAGAAATTGTACTAAAGTTAGGTACTTGCAATTTAAATGATGTATGAAACCTCCCTTGTAACAGCTCCTTCCTTTGTAACTGAAAAAAAACACTTGAAAAGTCACTTCTATTAAGTTGTAACAGCCTTGAAATGTAACAGTTGTGAGATGAAGGGACACCTGCAATAAACACATTAAAATGAACTTTATTAAACACAATTAATCACTAATTAAACTCAATCACATTAAATACTTGACTTCAATAAATGAACTAGAAACAAAGGCATCAATTAATGCAGCAACTAGTTTAATTAAAAGAAGCAAAACTAAATAAACTTGAAACCATGCTTCAATAAATTATCCTAGTAACTAGATTAATTAGATAAGCATTTTATTAAATAAAGTTTAATAAAAAAACTCAAATAAATAAACTAAGATGAGTTGAATTAAACCAGCAACTCATTTATTAAACTTAAGATGAGTTTATCAAAATTTAAACTCTACTCGCAATAAATTGCAAGTAATGCCTATAGGGTTCATCCATGGATGATTAATGGGTTCGACTTCTTGTTCTTCCCAAACTCATTTCACGTAGCTTGCCAATGTGTCTTTAAATTTCTTAGCTCGTGACCTAGTAATAGGCCCTTGTGGCAACTCAATGGATTGGGTAGAGACATCCCGAGCTAAGGTCGTATCAAATAGTCATTAAATGCTTCTACTAATTGAATAAGGGCTTCACTTCCTCTCCCTATAAATAGATGGAACCGTAGGGATATAAACAAAATAAGTTAAATACAACTTTGAGATAGTGTTATTCTACCTTAAAATAGTGAGAATTTATTTCTAAGTATAAATTTTATTTTCCAAAAATAACAATTCTACCAATTTCTATAAAAGAGAGATTTACTTTCCTATTAAAAGTAAGTAAATAATTTATGGTTTTATATTTGATTCAATTTTGTTCTAGCACACACTTGAAGTAGTTTGTTGTACGAGAATAGCGGAGAAGGCCATTAAATTGAAAGTTGGGAACGAAAGGATCCGTCTAATCCAAGACACGAGTGCAATTTTGGGAAAAAATTATTACTATAAATATCACAAACTGGCTCAGTTTTAAAATTTTGATTTTTCTGTTATGCTATAAATTTGTTTTCAAATCATATTTTTTTCAACATTGTATGTATATTGATTTGTCATAATTTGATATGTCAAATTAGGCTCTCCAAAACACTCTAGGAGCTTATTCTCATGCAATTTAGGTGTCTTTTCTATATTTTTGTTCATATTTAGCTTTCACAATTATTATTTTTTTTGTTTAGTTTTGTTCCTTTTGAGACCCAAATTGGAAAAATGATGCCATGGGAAACCTAACAAGGTGTTTGAGTTAGTGTAAGGAGACGACAATGGCCTAACCTCAAGGAAAACATCATTCAACATGGGTGTCGCGACACTGATGCTATAGAAGTTGCGACACCGAGTCCCTTTGCCTCAAAGATGCAACACTACAACTAGAAATCAACTTGTAGCCTACTATCAAAAGAATCGTAACACCAAGCCTGAAGTTACGATATTGAGCCTCTGAGGTTGTGATATCCCTAATGGTGTTGAGGTGAAGAATTGTGGTCACCACAAGTGATGTCACGACACCAAGAACCCCCAAAACCATGAGTGCACCACTATCAAAGGTGCCATGACACCACTCAAAGATGCAACACTACAACGAGAAATCAACTTATAGCCTACTATTGAGAGAGTCGTGACACCAAGCTCAAAGTTACGATATTGAGCCTCTAAGGTCGTGATATCCCTAATGGTGTTGAAGTGAAGAAATTATGGTCACCACAAGTGATGTCGCGACACCGAGAACCCCCAAAACCACGAGTGCACCACTATCAAATGTGTCGTGACACCTGATAATACTCTAGAACAATATTTTTTATGTGCTAATTGCATTGTTATTTTGAGTATGATCCTACTAATTTGGATTATTTTGTGGTCTTTTATCTTTTAGGGACTAAATTGGAGGCAAAAGGAAATTTAAGGGCAAAAAGTGCAAATTTGAAGATATAATGGGCCCACATGCAAAGAAAGAGAGAAGTGGTGCCAAAAATGCAAACATGGAAGACCCAAGGACTAAAACACAAAAGAAGAGATTTTATAGCACAAGACTCTATTTTAATTTCAATTATATTAGGATAATTATTAAAGATTTTTATTTAGATTTAATTTTAGGATTTAATTTCATTTATCTTTATTTATCTTTAATTATCTTTAATTTTTTATTATTTATCTTTTAGAATTTCATTAGGAATAGACTAGGTTTTCTAGTACTATAAATAGGGGATGGAGTGGCACATATTTGACATCTCTTTTTCCTGTAAACACTCCCTCTCCCAAAAACTCTTTTGTTGTCTCCATATTTTCTTCAATAAAAATCTCATTTATATTATATTTATTTCTTTCCCAAAAATCATGAGCCACTAAACCAATCTAGCCGAAGGTTGTCAAAATTCCCCAAAAAGGTTCATGAGGCTTAGAATCCGCACTTAGCCTTCTCAATAGGGTATTCATCGCTTCTCCACATTACGGGACTGACGCTTCCATCTATGTCCCTTAATAGGTGATCTTTTCAACTTGTGCAAGGAAAGGCCTCTTTGTACGTTTTGGGAAGGTTGCACAGTCGGTTCGTTGGCTTTCTGCGTCAGAGGTTGGCGAATCTAAGAGACAAAATGGCGTGGTATTCACCGTTGGGAAGAGGTGATCTAGCAGAAGATAGTCCCACAAAAGCGATTATTGGCTAGAGTCAGGCTTTGCCAAATCTTAAGTCCAAATCCTTGGAGCTAGTGGTTGTAGGCGTCCTCTTCCACTATAACTGGCTTATCTTGCTCGAGAAGGGTTACTTAAAAGCCAAGGATTGAACCCAATGCGGAACGAGACAACCGGAGGCTGGAATCTTACCACATAAGAAACTTTCTCTTTTCCCAACTCTATTTATTTTTATATTCCTCATTTTAGTTTCTACAATTTATTTAATTTCGCAATTTCAATTCACTTTAAATTCTATTTTTATTTTTCCAGATTCTTAATTCTATTTTTTATTTTTCAGGAATGCTAATTTTCTTGGCCAAGAAATTGTCCAGGATTTCAAGAAACGAGCATTCGTACAATCTGGTCCCTGAGGATTCGACCCTACTTCCCCTTTACTGTTATTTTTACTATTTTACAGGGAATAGGATATTTTTGGTGCTCTCAATGACACATCAACACCGCTCAAAGATGCAACACTACAACGAGAAATCAACTTGTAGCCTTCTATTGAGAGAGTCGTGACACCAAGCCCGAAGTCACGATATTGAGCCTTTGAAGTCTTGATATCCCTGATGGTGTTGAAGTGAAGAAATTATGGTCACACAAGTGATGTCGCAACACCGAGAAACCCTAAAACCATGAGTGTACCACTATCAAAGGTGTCGTGACACCGAAGTCTGGGTGTCACAACACTGAAGCCTGACGAGTGAAAAACTACTGGGCAATTTTGTGCCCACATAAGCTTAAGTCACTTTTTATTTAAAAGGCATAATTTCCAATGTTGGGTCAAATACTTTTGCCTATAAATACCACCTTATATCAACAATTTGGAGGTGGATAAGATAGTGTAAAAAAATTACTCTTCTTTTCTTAGCTTAGGTTTTCATTTTTTTTTTCTTTTCTCTCTTCTTTACTTTTTCTTTTATTTTTGTTTTTATTGTAGTATTTTTGTTTCTTCATTTTTGTTGGAACCTTGTGGATGGAGATGGATTAAAAGCTCGTGCTTAATCAAATTTTTATCTATTAATGAGAATTTTCTCAACTTTTATCTTTTATATTTTATGCCTACCATGTGTTTGTTAAAATGTTTGTGTGGAATTTACGTTTAATCATTTGTTGAACTGTTTTATTGGTTGATTGATGAGTGGGTTACTTAACTAAGTTATTATCTATGCCTTGATTAGTTATTTTTTCAAGTGTATTAAATTACATATTGGACTAGAATTGATGTCTTTAGTGAAAGATTTAGATAGACGAAACTAAAAGGAGACTCTATCGTGTAAAACTTTGTTACACTTATGTTGAATAGTGAGACCATGAGGAAATCTATATGGCTAAGTGAGACCAAAAGGAGAGCCTAGGTGGTATATTTTAGTTTAGGATAAGACCGAAAGGAGATTCCTAGCTAAGGTGGCAAACAATATAATCATCATAGGTTTATTAGCTTAGTTAATTATCCATGACTCATTCAACCATCATTTCAACCCATTTACATTGTTTCTAGTAAAAAGGAATAAAGTTAATTTGGTATTTTTTATTTGTTAATTTAGATATAACTCAAATCTTATTTTATTTGGTTGCACTAATAATTTCTAACTCGATTAGATTA
The DNA here is from genome assembly GCA_025698475.1 of Gossypium anomalum. Lineage (NCBI taxonomy): Eukaryota > Viridiplantae > Streptophyta > Magnoliopsida > Malvales > Malvaceae > Gossypium > Gossypium anomalum. The sequence continues at coordinate 23,429,049 of CM046968.1, forward strand.
GTAATTGCTTAGCTCGTAATTTATTTGACAAACACATTTATCAATTTGATAATTCTTTGGGTTTGATCCTTGGAATACTCTGTGTTTTCCATTGTAACACATATAAATATTACAATTTGACACTGTACACTTGCAGTTAAAATCATGCTTTTAAATTGTTTATTTTCTGCACACATGCACATGCGGTCAATTTTTTTTATAATATAATATGTAGTAACTATAATTATGTTGCAGTATAAAATAAATTGGTATTATAATTTATTTTAATTATATACATATTAATTAAATTTTCGTTTAAAGTAATTTAACTAATTAAGTTGGTCAAATAATAGAAAGGATAATGACAAATTTAAGGCTTTTAATGCTCTCATTCCATTGTTCAGTTAAGTTTATAAATACAAAAGAATAAGATCTAAAAGAAGTTACATGAGATTTAAGAGATGTTAAAGAAGATATTTTTTTACAATTTTTTTAACATATTTAAGTAATTACTTTAATTTTATTATAGTTATTATATTTATTTTTGGAACATATTTTTTATTATGCTTTTATACATTATATATTAATTTGTATAAATAATAATTAAAGTTCAAGAGAAGTATTGATGGTTAAAACTTAGCTTTATGTATAAGAAATTTGAGGTTCAAACCTATTGTAACCAGTAGATTTGGATTCAAATTATTTGAATTTTAATCTGCATTAAAATTGTGAATTCGAATATCTATCTAAATTTGTTATTTGAATTAGCAATATGGATTTGGATAATGGATATCTGAGAAGCTCTATCTATATTTGTTCCGGATCTGTAGTGGATGGTAATTTTAACATCCAAATAAAATATTATTTGAATCCACAATATCTGTATCTACAAAACTCAAATTGAATATCTACACATATCCAAATCTATAATAAGAATTATCATCCCTAAAGATTGCCTATTTGAATCCCCCAGAGTATCACAATCATCAACGATTAATAGTTTCCTTACCCCCAGTACTTCCATAAGTTAGAAACATATTGAAATTATTCCCTGGATTACCCTCCCCAAACTCAACCTATATATTAGCAACAATAACGGAGTTACAAACATTATCAATAAAAAGATTACTCTTTTCTATGATTCTAAACTCAGAGTTAAGCATAACATTCATAGGATTGTTATCAATTAATTGAGAAACTTAACCTTGAATATTCTTTTCCTTACAACCTGTAATATCCTAGTTTTGGGCCTAGTCGGAATAGTGGTCTTGAGACCATAAATCTAAGATAGAAATAATTTTTTTTATAATTATTTTGAGGTCTATGATATGATTGCATGATTTTGTGAAAATTTCGTGAAGAAATTCTATGCATAAAGTGTTTAATTTGAAATTTGGGACTAAATTGAATAAATTGCAAAACTTGTGTTCTAATATCATTTTGCATAAAATTGAATTAGATTATTAATTAGAGGTCTTTAAAGAGTAATTTTACCAATTTATAAAAAAATTTTGGACAAAAATGGGCTTGGAAGGGTAAAAATTTAAAGAATAGTAAAAAGGGCATTTTGGTCATTTAGGGGTAAAATGAATTAAAAGACAAATTTTAAAACCCAAATGTGTCCATCTTCAACCCCATGGCCGAATATAGCAAGGAAAAACCATGGCTAGGGTTTTTCAAGCTTCCAAGCTCGATTGTAAATCCATTCTAGCCCCGTTTTTCAAGTTCTTTACGTTTTTGGAATCCCGGTAGCTCGATTTAGCTTATGCTAGCAATAATTTAACCTAGGGTTTATATTTGGAAAAATACTCATAGGTGAAATTTGTGTATTTTGGTGTTTTATGATAGAATATAAGGTTTTAAATTATGTTAGACAACTTGTGCTACTCGGTTTTAAGTGAAAACGAGTAAAAGGGCTTAATCGGTAAAAATACCTAATAGTCATAAGTACATGTTAGAGTGAGAATTTGATTTTGCCATAGAAGGGAAAAATGATCAGCATGTCATAAAACATAAGAAAATAGGCTCAATTTTAATTTACGAGCTTTGGGCAAAAGTGTAAATATGTGAAAGTTTAGGGGCAAAACTGTAATTTTGCCAAAATATGATTTTGGGTCAATTTGAATAATGTGAGTCCTAATTAAACTATATTTTAAATTATATAGCAAGGAAAACTAAAATTCGGGCTAAAATAGGGAAAATACCAAGTTGTGGATGAAATGGCAAAAGTAGCCATTTTCGCATAAGAGGTAAGTTCATATGTAAATGTTGGTAACATAGTTATTATTTTAAATGTTTTTATGTTATTTAAATGATATGATAATTATTATGAAATATTATACTCGTGATAATTGTTTGATAATATGTCAAATTATGTGATATACTAGGAAAATGTGAAATACTACCGAGTATCGGTATCGGCAATCCGTAGGAGATGGTTGAGACACATGATTGGGAAAATGGTCCCGTTGAACCTTAGGAATGGATTAGGATGCAAGTGACATGTCACTAGGATATTTGGGCATCCGAACTCGTTGAGTTGAGTCCGAGTTCACTTATGGATGCGAATGTCCGAACTCGTTGAGTTGAGTCCGAGTTCGAGAGATGTAACTAGGCATTCGAGCTCGTTGAGTTGAGCCCGAGTTCACTTATGGATGCGAATGTCCGAACTCGTTGAGTTGAGTCTGAGTTCGAGCTCGTTGAGTTGAGTCCGAGTTCACTTACGGATGCGAACGCCCGAGCTCGTTGAGTTGAGTCCGAGTTCACTTATGGGCGGGTTACATGGTAGCTTGGCTACATATGTGGCACTTATGTACAAACTTTCCATGTATCCGAATTTTATTCTGATGTGTTCAACGGGAAAAATTCTACTCAAATGGAGGAATACTCAAGATGAAAGGGACGTATTGGTAAGTGTTGTGAAATGGATACTTTGAACAGGTATGTACTTAACCCTCGGGTTGAAAACTCGATATAACAACAATATGGTAAGATGATAAATGAAAATGTGATATGAATGTCTCTGATGATGATTATGCAAATGATGTTTTATGTTTGCTTATATAGTTGTGTTACTTGCTATTTGCATGTGAACTTACTAAGCTTTTATGCTTACTCCTCCTTTTCATTCCTTGTAGTTTTGACAAGCCACTCGAAAATCGGGAACGGTCGGAGGCTCGCTCACACTATCCGTATCATCTTGGCATAATGGCTTGTATATTTCGAGCATGGCATGTATGGCATTATAATCATTTTATGTATATGGTCTTATGATATGGTTATTGAGTGGTATGGAAATGCTTGGTAATGATTAGCCATTGGAATGGCTAATCATGATCATATTTGGTGTTATGTATGCTAAATTGCTAGCTAATCCATGGAAACCATGAAATAGGTAAAATTTACCATAAAATAAATTCGATACAAGAAGAATGATGTGAGTTTGAAAATTCATTAAAAATAGTAGAGATATAATTATATGATGAATAAAATATGGAATTGAAGAATTATGAGTCTATTTTCATATGGATGGAACAAAACAGGTATATGAGTTATATTTTATGAGATGTTTAAATTTTTATGAAACAGGGCCAGAGCGATTTTTGGATCCCCTATTCTAACTATGGAAATTCACCATAAATTTTACAAAGATAATTAGAAGTCATGCTTTATATGTACAGATTCCTTATTGAGTCCAGTTTTATTAGAAACAAACGGAATAGTCATTGGAACTCTGTACAGGGAGATATCTGATTCATAATTCACAGAGGTCAGAGCAGTCAAACCCTGAAACAGGGGATACTTTAACTAATAAACTGTACTAATTGGTCTGACAAAAAATTCTAAAAAAAATTAGTATATAGATATATGAGTCTAGTTTTAGAGAAAATTTACGTATCTTGAGTTCGAGTTTTGAAACTCAAGATGTGACTTTTTAAGCTACTGTGACGCAGTTAGCCAGCTTGTCTTGAAATTTTAAAATAAGTTGTTTGAGCTGTTTAAGTAATGAATTAATTTTAGTAACACCTCAAGCTCGACTCTGGCGATGGTCTCGGGCGTGAGGGCGTTACATTTTGTGGTATCATAGCAGGTTTAGTCGGTTCTCGGACTAATTTAGCATGTGTAAAAGTTTAGCTATACATGCCACTAATCTATGATAGTGTGATGTCTTCCGACGCGTATAAGTACCGTCTTATTTAGACAGGGTACTCTCCAACTGAGCTGCGCTGACCATGTTCAATGTTATGTGAAGGTATTTGAGTAAAGTTATGATTATGATAAGTCTCGGTTCAGAAAAGTATGAATAAAAGTTTATGATACATATGTGATAATATGTGAGATGAAAGTTCATGTTGTGATAAATATCCATATTTGCTGAATGCTCATATGATGTAGTGTATGTGGCTTACTTGATAAGATGAACGGAATAAATAGAAAGTAGTAGAGGTATGAATAAAGGTCATAATATCACGATACGAATGAAAATGTCCTTGTCTTGATTTGACGTTGAATGTTGATGAATGTTAATGATATATAATTTTTATGAGATAAAGGATTATAATGAAATGAACTTATCTATGTTAAATTGTTGGACTGAATTATATGATTGTAATGATATGTACATGATGATGCACGAAATGAAAGTTGTGATTTTGATGCAAATATCTATGTTTGTTTGGCCTTATATGATGTCATGAGCATGAATTAATTTAATTAAATGAATGGATAAGTAAAGCTATCTAGAAAACATAGAATGTATGCATAAGTATATTGTCTAAATGGGACAATAGGAAAATTTGTGTAAGCCAACATGAATGTTGCATTGCTCTGAATGAATGACTTGATTTTGATGATGTTGCTATGATGATAGAAGTTGTGTCATATGTGTATGTATAAGAAAGTCGAGTCGGAAGTCCTACAACCCTCCCCTTACCAAAGTGGTACTTATAATGGAATTTCATGAGATTTGTATTGAATAAGTTTCCGGTTGAGAACCCAAAGAGTTCAAAGATAGAATAATTATAAGTATGATCGGAGGTTTGAAAATGAGTGATAAGTAAAGTCAAAGCCAAGATAAAGTATCTGATTGATATAAAGATTATTGGAATTATGCACTATCCCGATTAGAGAAGGAATTCTCTTTGGTAAATCGAATTACTCAGTGCAAGGTTGAGAAAAGTGTAAATCGAAATTTATTCAGAACCGCCTTCTTTAGTGAATGGTTTAATATGAAATTTGTGACTGGCGAACGAGTTAGGAAATGATATTTGAAATGTGAACTATCCGAGTGTGATAGTTATGGTTGGATGATTTAGCGAGTCTCTTTTGAGATGTTCTATGTGTTTACCCGTTCTTAAAAATATTTCTATGGCTATTGATCTTCAAGAAGAAATTCTTGTTATATGGGAATGTCTTTTAATCCACAGTGTTGGATGAAAGCATTGGTAGTCCGATCGGTTTATAATTTATATTGCTCTATTTCATCGTGTATTCTATTTCATTTCAATCGATAAGAATTGATGAGAGAATACGTATGATGTTATGATTCTGTTTCCTCTACTTGATGCTTCATCTGATATATATATATGTATGGGAAGATATATTGTTCTTGTTATATTTGATTCCAGTGGGATTAAATGATGTTTTCTTTTGAACTTTCTTTCTTTGAAGAATTATCGGGGTATTCTGTATTTTCTCTATGAGTTTGGTTTTCGATTCTCCGGAATAGTATCGTATCTTGGGTTTCTTTATCCTGGATCTCTTTATTCTGGATTTTTTTATGCTGGGTTTCTCTATCTTGGATTTCTTTATTCGGTTTTCTTGTTATCTTTGTTCCATAATTTGTCAATTACGACTCATGTTCAAAGTGCATTCTTCAGCTCGTGATAATCATGTCAAGTATGACTACACTTCTGATTTGATTTGGGTAATGTGGTGATTTCAGTATTGGGATTTTTCTAATTTTCGTGTAAGGTTTGACAACAGTAAAGGCATAAGTGATAAAAGTGCGAGTTTCAATCGGTATGGTGGATTACTTCTCTCAAGTTTCTTTGATTGTTGGATTTCTTGGAATTCCGGTCTCCATTAAATCAAGTTGAGATCCGGGTTTTATGTCATGATATCATGGGAAACTGAGAAGGGTTGAAAATTTAAGAACAGTTGAGAGTTGAGACTGTAAGCTTTCAGATCATATGAGAAATTAAAGAGATGTATTGGAGGTACAGCCTAAGTGAAATTTCTTCGGGTCCGAATATAAGATTAAAAGTGAAGACCACTTTTCTGGTAATATTTTCGGGGACGAAAATCCCTAAAGGGGGGAGAGTTGTAATATCCTAGTTTTGGGCTTAGTCGGAATAGTGGTTTCGAGACCACAAATCTGAGATAGAAATAATTTTTTTTATATAATTATTTTGAGGTCTATGATATGATTTCATGATTGTGTGAAAATTTCGTGAAGATATTCTATGCATAAAGTGTTTAATTTGAAATTAGGGACTAAATTGAATAAATTACAAAACTTGTGTTCTAGAAGCATTTTGCATAAAATTGAATTAGATTATTAATTAGAGGTCCTTAAAGAGTAATTTTACCAATTTCTAAAAAAAATTGGACAAAAATGGGCTTGGAAGGGTAAAAATTTAAAGAATAGTAAAAAGGGCATTTTGGTCATTTAGGGGTAAAATGAATTAAAAGACAAATTTTAAAACCCAAATGTGTTCATCTTCAACCCCATGGCCGGATATAGCAAGGAGAAACCATGGCTAGGGTTTTTCAAGCTTCCAAGCTCGATTGTAAGTCCATTCTACCCCTGTTTTTCAAGTTCTTTACGTTTTTGGAATCCCTGTAGCTCGATTTAGCTTATGTTAGCAATAATTTAACCTAGGGTTTATATTTGGAAAAATACCCATAAGTGAAATTTGTGTATTTTGGTGTTTTATGATAGAATATGAGGTTTTAAATTATGTTAGACAACTTGTGCTACTCGGTTTTAAGAGAAAACGAGTAAAATGGCTTAATTAGTAAAAATGCCTAATAGTCATAAGTACATGTTAGAGTGAGAATTTGATTTTGCCATAGAAGGGAAAAATGATCAGCATGTCATAAAACATAAGAAAATAGGCTGAATTTTAATTTACGAGCTTTGGGGCAAAAGTGTAAATATGTGAAAGTCTAGGGGCAAAACTGTAATTTTACTAAAATATGATATTGGGTCAATTTGAATAATATGAGTCCTAATTAAACTATATTTTAAATGATAGAGCAAGGAAAACTGAAATTCGGGCTAAAATGGGGAAAATACCAAGTTGTGGATGAAATGGTAAAAGTAGCCATTTTCGCATACGAGGTAAGTTCATATGTAAATGTTGGTAACATGGTTATTATTTTAAATGTTTTTATGTTATTTAAATGATATGATAATTATTATAAAATATTATACTCGTGATAATTGTTTGATAATATGTCAAATTATGTGATATACTTGGAAAATGTGAAATACTACCGAGTATCGATGATCGCAATCCGTAGGAGATGGTTGAGACACATGATTGGGAAAATGGTCCCGTTGAACCTTAGGAATGGATTATGATACAAGTGACATGTCACTAGGATATTTGGGCATCCGAACTCGTTGGGTTGAGTCTGAGTTCACTTATGGATGCGAATGTCCGAACTCGTTGAGTTGAGTCCGAGTTCGAGAGATGTAACTAGGCATCCAAGCTCGTTGAGTTGAGTTCGAGTTCACTTATGGATGCGAATGTCCGAACTCGTTAAGTTGAGTCCGAGTTCGAGAGATATAACTAGGCATCCGAGCTCGTTGAGTTGAGTCCGAGTTCACTTATGGATGCGAACGCCCGAGCTCGTTGAGTTGAGTCCGAGTTCACTTATGGGCGGGTTACATGGTAGCTTGGCTACATATATGGCACTTATGTGCAAACTTTCCATGTATCTGAATTATATTCTGAAGTGTTCAACGGGTAAAATTCTACTCAAATGGAGGAATACTCGAGATGAAAGGGACGTATTGGTAAGTGTTGTGAAATGGATACTTTGAACATGTATGTACTTAACCCTCGGGTTGAAAACTCGATATAACAACAATATGGTAAGATGATAAATGAAAATGTGATATGAATGTCTCGGTGATGATTATGCAAATGACGTTTTATGTTTGCTTATATAGTTGTGTTACTTGCTATTTGCACGTGAACTTACTAAGCTTTTATGCTTACTCCCTCCTTTTCATTCCTTGTAGTTTTGACAAGCCAGCTCGGAAATCGGGAACGGTCGGAGGCTCGCTCACACTATCCATGTATCATCTTGGCATAATGGCTTGTATATTTCGAGCATGGCATGTATAGCATTATAATCATTTTATGTATATGGTCTTATGATATGGTTATTGAGTGGTATGGAAATGCTTGGTAATGATTAGCCATTGGAATGGCTAATCATGATCATATTTGGTGTTATGTATGCTAAATTGCTAGCTAATCCATGGAAACCATGAAATAGGTAAAATTTACCATAAAATAAATTTAGACAGCAGCAGTGATGTGAGTTTGAAAAATAATTAAAAATATTAGAGATATAATTAGATGATGAATAAAATATGGAATTGAAGAATTATGAGTCTATTTTCATATGGATGGAACAAAACAGGTATATGAGTTATATTTTATGAGATGTTTAAATTTTTGTGAAACAGGGCCAGAGCGATTTCTGGATCCCCTATTCTGACTTTGGAAATTCACCATAAATTTTACAAAGATAATTAGAAGTCATGATTTATATTTACAGATTCCTTGTTGAGTCTAGTTTTATTAGAAATAAACTTCATAGTCATTGGAACTCTGTACAGGCAGATATCTGATTCGTAATTCACAGAGGTCAGAGCAGTCAAACCCTGAAAAAGGGGATACTTTAACTAATAAATTGTACTAATTGGTCTGACAAAAAATTCTAAAAAAAAATTTGTAGATAGATATATGAGTCTAGTTTCAGGGAAAATTTACGTATCTTGATTTTGAGTGTTGAAACTCAATATATGAATTTTTAAGTGACTGTGATGCAGTTAGCCAGCTTGTCTGAAAATTTTAAAATAAGTTGTTTGAGCTGTTTAAGTAATGAATTAAGTTTAGTAACACCTCAAGCTCGACTCTGGCGACGGTCTCGGGCGTGAGGGCATTACACAACCACTAGTTATCATACGTAAATTATCACCATCAACCACTAATTGCATCCTCCTCCTTGTCAGAGATTTAGGAATCAACTCTATCAATTCATCTTCCACCCCTTTTTTCCACTTCAATTTTCTTTCTCCATATTTTCTATATTATATTGGACAACATCATATTTTTTTCCCTCTCTAGCATTTGTGATCACTTTAAGAATCTCTCATATAGTAAGGTTATGCACCTTTAGGGTTTACTCTCTCAATCTTTACTGATTTATTCATGATATTCATCTAAGTTGCCTCCTTCTGAAACATCCAATAATTGTAACCTTTTTTCAACAAGTAATTTTTCATTTGTACTAGACTCTTCCTCCATCTCCTTATGCCTTTTAATTCCACATTGATTGCATGAGTCGTCAGAGGCTTGTTCTTCCCATGGTCCATCCTAGCTAGATCTTTCGGTGCATTTCCCCTTAAACTATTGCCAAAGTCATGAACATCTTTAGGTTATAACAAAGGCACTTCATTAATCTATCAAGAATCACAGTATCCTTACTATTAGTAGTCGTAGCAATATCCACATCAATCAAATTAGGAACATTATTAGTTTTTTTTATCTCAGTATAAATAACAAAATCGAAAGACTCCTCTTGCATAATTTCGCCACCAATAATAATTGTTTTAGTGGAATTTGTATACCTCAAATCATCACTTATAGTCCTTCTCGCTACACCTCTATCGGCCTCTATTCTACTAGATTCAGCAATATTTCCTTTCGCATCTAAGTCAAATCTTTCATTAGTAAAAAAAAATTCTAAATTAGGTAGCCTAATGAATCTCGAAACATTGTTTATTAGCTATATTCTGACTTCTTTGAACGCATCTAATTGTAAGTGTTGGCTCCTTAGTATCCACATACTTGAGAGTTCACTTAACAACTTATCAATTTGCTCTTACTATCTTTTTAACAACCTTTCATGTGCCTCTTGCCTTAACTGAGTGCTTGGAGGTGGAAAATAGTCATTAATATCCTTTAAGCCATCTGATTGTACTCTCTTATACTAAGGTGTCGGGTCCACAAAAAGGTTTGTCTCTCTTTGATCTTTGATCAAAATCTAACTCTATATAGTTTATAACATTACCCCTCCCCCTTTTGCCTCTCATTGCATTCAACTTCATTCTTGTAACACCCATAACCCATAACCATCGCTGGAATAGGTTAAGAGGCATTACCGGACTTATCATTCAGTTCAAAACAATTACAAACCAATTATCAACTCATTACAATAATAGTCATTCATTATCATTCAATATGAACTTAAATTCGAGCATACAATTTAAATTCGAGCATACAATACTTAAAACATGCATTCGGGACCCAATCGGTAATATATAAAGTTTTAGAAACCTAGAAAAATTTTCAACTTTTAAAAGGTCACACGCCTGTGTGAACAGGCTGTGTGCCTCACACGGTCTCAAACACACCAATGTGTCCAGGCCGTGGCCAAACAGGGCATACATACTGACTTGGTCACACGGCCAGACCACACGCCCGTGTGTCCAGCCCGTGTTCCTATCACACACCCGTGTCCAGGCCGTGTGCTAGGCCGTATCAAAAATAGGAGGTATTCTATTTGTGACGTTAGCATACCAATTAGGGTCACACGGTCAGGGTACTCGCTCGTATGTGAACCCGTGTGGTACACACGGCCAATAGACACATTTGTGTGTCTAAGCCGTGTCAAATCTGGAGGTATACTGACTTTAATTTGTAGGGTACCCCCAGGGAACACACGACCGTGTAGCGTGACTGTGTGTCACACACGACTGAGACACACGGCCGTGTCTCTGCCCATGTGGACAAAAATAGGCCATTTGAATAGTCAAATTTGCCACCCTAAAACATAAACATATACATTCCAATATGTCCACATTTAAGCAATTCAATTTGGAACCAAATGAACCAATTCAATACACATTATAAGTTATATCCAAACTTACAATTTACAAGTCCATACACCTATATAACAACATATGCAATTCATCCAATCACTAATCATGAACCAAGACTATCTTTGCATAATTCCATACCAACCTTATCATACCAAAACATACCATATTCAAGAACATATACATAACCAAAACATAGTGCCAAATAAGCCAAATCGCATGGCTTAACTTATATACATAAATTCATACACAAAATAGGATTCCAAAACGTAACTTTTAATAACCAACTAGCCTATACATGCCATATTTACTTAAGTTCATAAGTTTAAAATACCAAACGGAAATCTGGATAGTGTGACGTGCAACTCTGACTTTCCAGAACGAGCGAGTAACAAACCTCTATAAGACATAGAAACAAAAATAGAGTAAGCTTCTAAGCTTAGTAATCTCGTATAATACAGAATTAAACTTACCATTCAAAGTAATCAAATGCAATAATAATATGCCAACAATTCAATATAACCATCACCTAACCACACATAACCATCACATGTTAGTCATTTAACTAATTCATAAATCGTAACTTGTCCATATAACATCATTTAAGCTCGTTGAATCTATTAAAACTTCAATGGATATTTGAATGAACAATGTTAATAATCCGTCAATTCATCATCATACATGCTCTTTCGAGACATGGCCAGTAAGCTTTTCATGAGCTGATAACAGTAAGCTCTATTGAGCTGAAAATGGTAAGCTGTATCGAGCTGAATAGTAAGCTCTTTCGAGCTGAATCAGTAAGCTCCAATGAGCTGAAACAGGAAGCTCATACGAGCTATGGTGAGTCCGCAACAAATGCAGGAGCTCGACAATTTCGGTAATTCCAGTAACATATCACTCGTATCCAATGAATTCATATAGACCAACTAAAGCTCGGTAACAGATTCAGTATATATATCATCAAGGCATTCATATCTCAATTAATAACATTCAATTCAACCATTTTGAGTATAAAATAGTTCAATTCTAATTATACAAACTTACCTCGAGTTGCTCGGATAAAAACTAGCGTCTACTCGTCTACTTTTCGTTTCCCCGATCTAATTTCGATATTTTCTTAACTTGATATATATGATATCAAATTAACTCATTCAAACTTTCATTCAATTCAATTTAGCCTAAAACATTCATTTTATGCAAATTACAAATTTACCCCTAGACTTTTGACTACTTTGCAATTTAGTCATTTATACACAAAATGGCAAATTACACATTTTTAATCACCATCCACCTTAGCCAAATTCTATGTGGTATTATAATAGCCCATATTTTCACTCAATTTACAATTCTAACCACAATATTTCTATCTTTTTTCAATTTAATCCCTAAATCTCATTTTTATCAAAAATCACTTTAGAAAACTTTTATAACCATTAACAACTATCAATAATCTAACAAGAACTTTCAAAATAATCAAGTATTCAACAATATAATACCTCAAAATCTTTAAACATTTCAAAATCTTAGGTACGGGCTAGCTAGATTAAGCTACAACGAGCTCAAAAACGTAGAAATAATTAAAAACCAAGTCAAAACTGTACCTCAATCTCTCCCTCAAGCTTAGGCGAATGAAGAAAGAAAAAATGGTGTGTTTTACACCCTAATTTCAGTTGAATGAAGAAGATTGAAGAAAGAAGTTTGTTTTGTTTTATTATTAACATAAATAAGCTATTTACCAATTTAACCTTAATAACCTTTAATAATTTCAAATTTACCAAGCTAAAAACTTTCACTAACCCTTAATATGGTCTATTTGACATTCAAGGACTCCCATATTTCAAGCTATAGTCGTATAATACCTTTAAACAATAGTACTCAACTTTTACGCATTACGCGATTTAGTCATTTTTACCGAATTAAGCATTAAAACGGTAAAATTTCTTTACGAAACTTTCACACAAATAATCTATTATACTGTAAACCTTATTAAAATAATAAAATAAATATTTTTACTTTGGATTTGTGGTCCCAAAGCCACTATTCTGATTTGACCTAAAAACGGGCTGTTACAATTCTAATCATCATTGCCCTCCATTCTATGGTTATCTTTTTTCAAGTTTCAACCATCTTGTGTTTGGTCACCTTCTCTTTTCTCAAAAAGTTTTCAATCTTCAAAAACATTCCTTTGACTTCCCATCGACAGATCAGATTCCATAGATAAATTATCACTATCAATCCCTCTATCCCCTACACCAAGTTGATATTGGTTTCTCTAAAAAGGGCACAAGTTGTTGTTGCATGTGGCTACCTTTGGCCTGAGATCCACATATGCAGATCCTCTAGGTCCTCCACTTCAAGCTATTCTTATGGGTCCCTAAGAAAAATTTGATTAGAATCAAAAGAGGTTTCAATTTGTTTTTTGATATTCACCTTTTCATCTTTAAAGATATCTTCAACTTCCACTTCATCATTTGGACAATTGTTTCTAAAATGTCACATTATATCACACCTAATTTGAATTTTGCAAACTCTCTTATACCTAAAAATCATGAATTATGGCAATTTAACAAAGACTCCAATAGGATCTATTGAGTGAGAGATCTTGGTCAAAGAAAATCATTGATCCTTTTTTTCTTCCGCTATATTGTTTAACAAATGAATTGTCGCTTCCACAAGATGTTGCGTTCACTCATCTTCATAAGAGGGAGGATCTAAATAATTGCTTTTTGTCTAGCTACAATCTCTAAATGTTGTCCATTCCAATTTATTTACGAGAGATGGTTACAAAGATGAAAAACAAACAATATGGGAAAAAGGGGAATTGGAATTATAGTAAGGGGATTTGCATGTAAAATATTTAAAGGAGTTGAAAAAATTTAGGATAATGGTATATTTATCTTTCATCTATTATGAAATCTCTTAATATGGTACTTGTAATATCCCGAATAAGGGCCTAATCGGAATAGTGGTTTCATGACCACAAATCAAAGATAGAAATAATTATTTTATGATTATTTTGAGGTCTATGACATGATTGCATGATTGTGTGAAAATTTTGTGAAGAAATTTTATGCATAAAGTGCTTAAATTGAAATTAGGGACTAAATCGAATAATTTGCAAAACTTGCATTCTAGAAGTTTTTAGTATGAAATTGCTTTGGAATATTAATGAGGAGGTCTTAAATAGAAATTGGACCAATTTCTAAGTCTATGGACAAAAATTGGACATGGATGGAATTTTTGGAAAATTTAGTAGTAAGGGCATTTTAGTCATTTGGTAATTAAAAGAAATAAAAAGGGAAAATAAAGCCAAAATTGACTCATCTTTTTCATGGAGGCCGAAATTAGCATGGGGGAAGCCATGGCTAGGGTTTTCAAGCTTTCCAAGCTCAATAGTAAGTCCGTTCTAACCCCGTTTTTCAAGTTCTTTACGATTTTGGAATCCCGGTAACTTGATTAAGCTTATGCTAGCAATAATTCAACCTAGGGTTCGTATTTGGAAAAATACCTATAGGTGAAATTTGTGTATTTTGGTATTTTATGATAGAATATGAGGTTTTAAATTATGTTAAACAACTTGTGCTACTAGGTTTTAAGTGAAAACGAGTAAAAGGGCTTAATCGGTAAAAATACCTAATAGTCATAAGTACATGTTAGAGTGAGAATTTTATGTTGCCATAGAATGGAAAAATGATCAGCATGTCATAAAACATAAGAAAATAGGATGAAGTTTAATTTCCGAACCTTGGGACAAAAGTGCAAATATGCAAAAGTTTAGGGGTCAAAATGAAAATTTGTAAAAATATGATTTTTGGAGCCGTATGAATAATATGACTAATTATTAGGCTAAATGTGATATTATAGTTGAAGGAAATTGAGATTCGGGCTTAAATCGGAAAAATACAAGGTTACGGACTAAAATAGTAAATTGTCGTTTCTGGATCGAGGTAAGTTGGTATGATAATAATAATCTTTGCAATAAATGTTGTAATTTATATTTGAAAGTTAAATTTAGTGAATTAATTGAATTATGTTAAATTAAATGTTATGGTGCTAAGTTTATGAATTGATTTAAAAATATGTCTATGGTACATGAAGTGCATTGAATTATCATACATAAATGTGATTTCTATGATTATGGATATTATGAGCAATTGTAAGTTCATATGATTTTTAATAATGCAATGTGTAATTTAA
The DNA here is from genome assembly GCA_025698475.1 of Gossypium anomalum. Lineage (NCBI taxonomy): Eukaryota > Viridiplantae > Streptophyta > Magnoliopsida > Malvales > Malvaceae > Gossypium > Gossypium anomalum. The sequence continues at coordinate 23,444,350 of CM046968.1, forward strand.
TGTTATTGCCTTGATATTAAATGAGATATAAGTAATATATCAATTTTACTTGTATTATGATATTTTATAATAATATTGGAAATATGTTTGTTGATAATTACTTGATTGGTGAAATTGTTGGAAAAGAGAGAAATCCCGGTTGAACCTTCGGAAAGATTGGATGATACAGATGGTATGTAGCTAGGTCACATGTATGGTGCTGAGTGCACATCATATGTACAAGAGAGCTACGAGACGGGTGATACTATGTGTACACCATGTAGACAAGAGAGCTACGGGATATATGTAGCTAGGTCGCATGCGTGGTTCTAGGTAAAGGACACCATGTAGACAAGAGAGCTACGGGATAAACTGGCTAGGTCACATGGGTGATACTAAGTGTTCACCATGTGTACAAGAAAGCCGAACTTTATGATGGGTGGAGCTATGTTTTGAAACCACCAAGTATCGAGGATTGATCCGAAGTGTTCAACGGGAGACTTACTATGTACTGCTTTGTGAGTTTTGTGATGAATAAGTGCAGGAATTTGCTTATGTGAATAATGTGTTCATTAAGTGACCGGGATGTGGTAAGGTTATAAACAAGTAAGTTATACATGAGGATGATTTTATGGTGACCTTGTAATCATGGGACTATACTTGTGATGTATGAAATGTGGTGAAAATGATTTGTGATATGTATGTTAAAATGAGGTTAATACAAAGAAAGTGTGAAAGAGTGAATTAGCAATAAAATTGTTTTGGACAGCAGCAGTGATGTGACTTTGAAAATTCACTAAAAATTGTGGAAGTTGAATAAAAATGCAAATGATATATGAAAATAAATCTTAATGAGTCTATTTTCACATGAAAGAAACAGGGGAAGAAAAAGAATTCTATATTATGTGATATTTGAATTCTTGTGAAATAGGGTCTGAATGAATTCGAGATCCCCTGTTCTAACTTTAGAAATTCACCATAAATTGTACAAAAATTATTAAGAGTCATATTTTACATGAATGGATTACTTATTGAGTTTATTTTTAAGGGAAATAAACAACATGGTTTTTGAAATTCTGTATAGGGAGAAATTTGGTTTGTAGTGCACAGAGGTTAGAGTAGTCGTACTCTAAAACAGGGGAGACTTTAACTAATAAACTGTACTAATTGGATAAACCAAAATTTCTAGAAATTTTATGGGATAAAGATATATGAACCTAGTTTCAAGGAAAATTAACGAAACTAAATTTAGAGTTTTATAGCTTTAGATATGAATGATTTAGTAACTGTAACTCGATAACACAGCTTAACCTGAATATGTGTAATTGTACAATTATAGTGTTTTATATTGAAAAGCATGGTAGTAATTGCTTATTATTTTCATATGAACTTACTAAGCGTAAAGCTTACCCATCCTCTCCATTTCTTTAGTATTGGCAGGTCGGCTCAGGGTTAGAGATCGTTGGAGGCAAAATCACACTATCAAACGATCATTTTTGGGTGAATTAATTCAAATATTAGAAATATCAAGTGAGTGGCATGTATAGGAAGTTGGTTTGTGATATGTATTTTTATTATGATTTTGACCATACGTATCAGTTTGCATTGAGTTATCGTATATGATTATGAGATGTGGTCCTTATCCATTATGGTTTATAAGTTTAATTAATCGTGATATGTCCTATGTTTTGATGTAATGATATAGTTAACTTTGTTTGTTATGCATATGTTCGAAAAGTTTTGAATTAAATGAAATTTTATGGCCCGGTTTTCGTCTATGTGTATTGTTAAGTCTGGTAATGCCTCGTACTCTATTCCGGCCTTAGATACGGGTAAGGGGTGTTACAGTACTTCTATTTTGAAAATGGTTATATTAGTATCTACACTTTCAATTTCTTTGGTACCAATCAATAGACCATATTTCAATCAATACTGACAAAATTGACTGGTATGAACGGTACCGATCGAAATTTACACCAAAACTAAACCTAAAGTTTGTTGTTCTGATTTACTACCTGAACAAACCTTTTAATATGGTACTTCTATTTTGAAAATAATTATATTAGTATCTACACTTTCATTTTTTTTGGTACCGACCGATACACCATATTTCAATCAATATTGATAAAATTGACTAGTATGAACAGTACCAATCGAAATTTACACCAAAACTGAACCTAAAGTTTATTGTTTTGGTTTACTATCGAAACAGAGCGTTCCAACCAATATGAGCAGTATCGGAATGAAATTGACTGCAATGAAACATGCCTAATAGTGTTAAATTTTGACTTATTAAGACACATTTCCCAATTGTAAGGTGCCACTTGGTACTTTTTATCAAAAAAATTTATTTTTTATTTCAAAATATGTGAGAGAACTCAAGTTAAATAACTCAAAAAATTTAATCCAAAAAGATAAAACATTAAAAACCAAAAAATTTCAACTTTCAAATTTTGAAACCGAAATTCCATCTTGTTCATCTCAACTTCAATTTCAATATCTTTTAACATCTTCATCCCCAAAATTCCCTAATTGATCTTCCATTGTATGAAAGGAAACACCAATTTCATGCCTCGTTCATCTTCCATTTTCATGTTTGAGGAGTTCAACCTCAATTTCAGGCCTTGAAATCAACTAAGGTTCTTCAGCTTCTACCATCATCAAGCACTGGCAGAACTCAAATAAGAAATGTAGGACTCACTTAAAGCTATTGATAGGGTCAAGTGACATTCATGAGAAGAGTGAAGCAAACAGGCTTAGTTTGAATGGCGGAGAAAACCCAGGCCGAAAAGGCTAGACAAGCACGACAAAGAAGATAATTGCAGAGATTGAGATAGCCCACGCCGAAAAAGCTTGGTTTGAAAGTTTGCAAATGATCAACTGAAGTCATCCATGATAAGTAGCACATTCATAAACGAAATTAAAGTTAGAATATTTATAAAGTATAGGAGCCATTGTCAAAAAAAAAAAAAAAAGTTTGGTTAATCAAACTAAGTTAATTGAATCAATGTGAGTCAAAATGAAATATACTTTATAACCCTTGAATAAATCAAGAAAACAAGCGAAATAATCACTCTCGAACCATATACAAAATCATCAAAATAATCTTTAAATTTTATAAAAATATTTTGCTTAAAAAAATCAAGAAATTAAAAACTCGTATAAAAATGTTGAATTATATAAAACTTGTAAATAATGGGAGGGGAAAAGTGGGGCGCTTAGAACCATGAGGCAGATGAAATGGGATTCACCACTGCAAGGGCAAGGGTGGCAAATGGAAGGATGAATTTGGGAATTGGGTGTTGAGTTTCAACAGTAACATCTGCCGTTTGGACACAATAATATATGCTCAATTGATATTTGAAGATTAATTTCTGTCACCACCCACCACAACCAATTCACAACATCTTGCTTGCTCATCACAGATTACAACGCCATAACTGCTAAGCCTTTATACTAAACCCTCTTCTCTACCCATTCCCAACTCACTAGCAGCATAAGAAAAACCCATTTTTATCCAAAAATCTCATCAAAGATTAAATAATATAAAGCAAAAAGAATAATAATTCCACAGATTATTTTCCAAAGCCTCCCAGCCATCTGCCTACCTAATTTAAGTTTTTTAATAAACTCAAAACTGAAAATGACGAAAATTTAAGACTTCAAAAGTAGAAATTTGAAAAGAAAAATGTAAAAAAAAAAAAAAAAAAAAAAAAATTACTCTCTTGTTTCCCCCTACTTTTTCGGTGATAAAAAGCAAGAAACTAATCTTCAAAACCCTTAACTTTCACCTTCATCATAGCGAGCAGCAGCAACTCTTTGTCCCCCATTTTGATAAACTTTCCTGTTAGCTTCTCCATTTCGCCCCGCATTGCCCCAAGCTTGACCTGAGAACTCATTCCTTTCGTTTCTTCTAAAGTTACGGCTGCCATTGAAGTTCCCACGGCCTCTGAAGTTGTCATTTCGGTAGCCATTATCGTCTCTATAACCACCATACCCTGGTTTCCCACCACTGCTGGGTCCTGCAAATTATTTAAAACAAACATAATTTATGCACTTTCCCCTTGCCTCTTATGCTATGCTATAAACAACTTTATGATAACAACATTTGCCCTTCATGCCATGAAGAGAACATCAACATAAAAATGCATAAGTTGAAGAAGATATAGTTAACGTGCCTCGCTTTTCTTCGATATTGGCCTGCCTGTTGCCAATTGTAATAGGAGAAGCCTGCATTGATGGGAATTGAAATTTTTAGACAGACATAACATAGTGCCATCATGCAACACAAAATCAACATCAATCTAATTATAAATGTGAGATGCGAGAAATTTATGAAATAAAAACTACGAAAGGAGGACTGGCACTACCGTAACAGCACTTTGCACTGAAGTAGCAGACTCGAACTCTACAAACCCAAAGCAGTTTTTGTTGTCCTGAAGACATGAACCAAGTGAAGGTTGTAAATGTTGTGCAAACAGGCATTCGAAACATTGATCAATTCCAAAACAGACGTAAAGAACAAACCTTAAAGCTTCTGACTTGGATGCCATTGGGTTTAATTGGTCCAAATTTTTGGAAAACCTCCTCCAGCATTTCCTCAGTTGCGCTCATAGGCAAGTTAGCGACAAATATCGAAGTATTCTTACCTGAAACAAGTTGAAATGAGGAATATGGATGAAAAAATTATGCAACATTAACATTTTTGAAGCACTGGATACTAATGAATTTGAAGAACAATAAACAAAAACCTGAAGATTCATTGCTCTTTTCTGAGGTATTGTAGCTTTTAGGAGCAGATTCTTCAGGTATTGCAGCTTTGCGAGACTGCTCCACAGGTTTAGGTTTCGGAGCCGGAGCTCTCACAATAAATGGAGCAGAATTCTTTGCCAATGCATGTACCTGAAACAAGTATTTAAAAAGGAAAAGCATTATTTTTCCCATTTAAAATAAGTGGTTTTCTAAATGCTGGTAAGGATATATGAACTCACAACTGATAGATATGACTTCTTCGGAGCATCAACCTGAATTACAGGGGCCGAAGTCTGGCTCACAGGATGAGAATCTTTCTGACTTTTCTCGGTTGGAGGCAGTAGCTGCTCGGAAACAACCCCATTCTCCGGAGCAGTATGCTTTCCATTGTCCAATGGAGGACTGACTTCTTTAACATTGTTATCATCGTTGTCTGAAGGAAAAGTAGTGTGATTTGCCACAGCATTCTTCGGCACAGGAGTTACCTCTGCAATCAAGCATTTTAAATTAAACATTCTCCCCTAAAAGAATGAAAATCGGTAAGTAAACATATGCACAAACCATAAAACTCACCGGTATCTTGAGACAAATCAGCTTGACTACTCTCATCGATATCATTATAAGCCACGTCCACTGGCTCTTTGTCATCAACATACCTAAAAACATCATTCAAGACATAATATCCACCCTCTTGTGGAGCAAGAAAGAATGACTGCGTAAACTTCCTCCTCACATCATCTTTTCCGATCAAAGAGCCAGTAACCAAAACAATCACACCGTTTGCTAATGAGAACTGGGCATCAGCAAAAGAAATCTCGGCCTTATAACTCTGGTAGTCCAATGAGAGAATCAACTCATTTATCTCCTGTTACGAGCATTACAGAAAACATTGTAAATTGCCATAACACGAACAAAATAAAATTCAATCATTCCCATTGCATTGTCTGCAAAAGAGAAACTTACTTTCAGGGTAGTCACGGACTTCATCGCACCATCAGTACTGGGGCGGCTTAACACACTCAAGTCAAGATAAAATTTATAAGCATGTGAAGGGTCATTGTGAAGAACAGTGTAATACTGTTTGACAAAGGCATTCCCAATCCCTTGTGGATCGGAAGCCGATGGATCCGATTGCGTTGTCATCTACAAACAATAAAACACTTAACGATAAGTTGTTATAAGCACAAAAACATGTAAGAACCCAACATAATGTAAAAGTTTAAGGAAATACTTCCCAATGAAAATTGAAAAGCAGAGAACAATATCCAAAATATTGACGTTATACCATTGAGAAAAAAACAAATCAAAACTGCGAAAACTCTAAAGACGATGCCTTTTTCAGGTAAGTTAAACCATTATACTAGTATGAATCCAATCGGTTAAAGAAAACTGATTCACTAATTTATACTAGTATGAATCAAATCGGTTAAAGAAAACTGATTCATTAATTATCAGAAATAAATATGCATTGTAACTAAAAAATAAGATCTATTCAACAATTTAATAATGGATAATCCACTATTACTATATCGGGTCATAGGGAAAAACTTTTCATAATTCAGGCTATGATTATAATTCCAAGAAACAAAACCAACAGAAATCAATAACAGCGACAACATTATACCGATTGATGTTAAACCCAGATCGGAAAACAGTTAATTTCATTAAATTATGCCATCAAAAATCATATAAAATAGAAAAGAAAAATCGGATTACCTAGAAAAGAGAAAACAGTGCCTGGCGGCACCGTGGGGAATCGAAAGGTGAAAAATAAAAAAGGAAGTAACCTAAATTTCACCTTATTATTTGAGAGAGAGATATATATAGGGTGAAATTCTCGAATCCTTACTGGATTTTTTTAAAAATTTATTTTAAAAAAATTAGAGATGTTTACTTTTGGTCTCGTCGATGACTTTGTGGACCAATCGATTTGATTGGCGGTCGAGATCGAATTATGATTGATGAATGTGTTAGATCATTAGCTTCCACGGTTTTGATTTGATTATATAGATGGAATGCGAAAGGGGTTTGGTGGGAAGCTGGAGTTGGAAACTGGCTTCTATAGGAGGTGAGACAAATTTGACAATTTAAACTTGGTTTAATTTTGATTTTAGTATCTGAAATTAATCAGTTCCTCTATTTCTATAATATTATTACAAAATTTAAATCGATGACATCGTTAATTATTTATTACTAAAGTGATTATGTGCAACTGTTTTTATTTACTGTTATTATGTCACATTTGTAGGGCAAATATACCTCATCAATCATAAATTTATATGTTATTTTGAAAAATATCTTAGTCATCCTTTTACCAACAAGAACTAATAATATTGTCAATTTGGACTATTACTAACATTATAAAAAGAGAAGGATTACATTATGTCAAATTAAGTAAAAATTTTAAAATCTCAAACTTTATCATAGTAGAGGGACTAACATAAGAAAGGACTATTTTAAACGTGTCAGGAGACTGCGGTGGCCATTAGTTTTTAACTATATGTATTGTGGAGAAAATGCCTAGATCCAAGCTAGCATTAGGTTGTGATCAGTGAAGGGCGAATTATTTGGTGACACATAAGTAGAGGAGTGTAATGTACCACCACTCCATTAAAGTTAAGATGAGATGATGGTCCAACTAAAAGCGTTGTTTGACTTCAAATTGAGGTTTTGCGTTGAAAACCATGTGGAGTTCGCCAGTCAAACATTCTCGCATTTTCTAGAAATTTAGTGCTTGCAAACTCTTAAGTTAAATTCTATATTTTGTGAACTTGCGTTTATCATTCCAATTAAAATATCATATATATATTTTCAAAAAAAAACAAAAACAAAGATTATGTGATATAGTTTATATATATATATATATATATATATATATATATATATTGTGACTTGTCACAATAATATGATGACAATGGTAAGACCCAATTTTAGCCCGGGCCCAAATACCTGATTACAGCCCACACACATACAAAAGCAAAAAATAATAAACCCAAAAATACAAACCTATACATTAAACCCAAATTAAACAAGCCCAAAATTTTACAATGGCCTAATACTGAATAAAGGAAACCAAGCCCAGTAGGCCCAGGTTTTTGGAGTTTTCAGAACCCTAAAGTTCCCTTTCCCCCTTGCGTCGCTGCTGCCTTCGTGCCAGCCTCCACGCATGCCATTGCTTCAGCCCACGTTTCCACCTCCCGTACTTCACGTTGACACGCCCATGAATGCCCTCTCTACGTCTCCACGTACCTGCAAAATGGAGAATAGCAAGGAATCGTTTGTATTTGGCTATAAAGCCTCTGAATTTTGATTGTAAGGGGAGGTTTTTTTTAGAGAAATAGAATACAAACAAAGAAATCAGCAGAGAAACAACAAAAAGATTTATTTCGAAGGTGGTCCATCTATTGCCATTTCTATTTTGTTTTTTTTTTCCTTTTGTTTTGAATCCCCAATACATATTAAAATTAAACTGTAAGAGAGGGAGGGAGACTTACCGTGCTCGCGCCCTAGAGGGCCCTACTTCGATTGTCGCAGTCGGTCTCGGCGGGGGTTAAAATGAGCATTAGCCTTTCGGCTGAAAACAGAGGGGAGAGTGAGGGGATCTCAAAACTTTAGGGTTTTTTTTAAAACCAAAGTTAAAACATTTTTTAAGCAAAAAAAAAGATTTTAAAATAGGCTTTATTTAAATAATATAATAAAACAGCATTGGGGGGTGGGAATAGAAAACACGCGCATTTGATTTGGTCCTTAAATGGGTAATTTGCGCGGCCAGTCCTTCCCATTTGTGCCAGTTTTTAATTAGCCCCTGTTTGCATTTTACTTGTTTTATTAAATTTTCCCTGAAGCTTTTCTATTATTGCAATTTAGTCCACGCTGTTCTAATTCAATCCGTGCCTACACGCAGCGTTTTGGGGTTTGGGTTATTTGCAGTTTTAATCCTTGAATATTTGAACGCATTTTATTTTGGCCCTCAATTTGGCTTAAATGATTTGTTTTGTTTATGGATTACCCTTTTGATTTTGCTTTTCTTTCAATTAAGTTTAGTTATTTTTTAAAAAAAATATATATTGCTTTAACATGATATCTTGTACTGTTTTAATTAATTACATATTGCTAAGTTTTTTTTATTTCCTTTTGTATATTTTTACATTGATTTGTTATATAATTTATTGGTTTCTCTTATATAATTTTATACTTTAGAGATTTATATGAAATTTATTTTCGTACCCCTCTATATATATATATATACATATATTTGTTTATTTCAAACACTTTCATATGTTAATAATATTTTCATATACTTTATTTAATATTAAGTTTTTTTCCATTTCATAAATATGGTTTTGTATATTATTTTACCTTATAATATTTGTGTTGAAATTCATTTATATATTACTAAATTTAAATTTCTTTTCATATAATACTTATTTTAAGATTTGTATGTATGTTATTATTCCATATATTATTTATCTTTTTTTCCATTTCAAACTTTCACATTTACTACTCATCATAAAATTTTATGTAAATTAATTTTAAATTGTTGTATGTATTATAATTTCAAATTTCTTATTTGATTTCGCATCATTGATTTCAAACATGTTTATCATCGATTTAAAATTTGTGGCATTTTATTTGTGTTAATTAGTCCTATATTTCTTTGAAAATCGTTTCTTCGATACGTAAGTTCTTGAATGTCAATGTAAACATTTGCATAATGTATGACGTGAGCTTATTACTGTTGTGTATGTTCAATTTGTTTTTTATTTATTTTCATATATCTTCCCTCATTTGTATAATTGAAATTTTTTGTGAGTGTCACACTATAATTGAAAATTTCAATTTATTGATCCAAAATTTCCAATTTATTTCAAATCAAATTGATACGTTTTGAGCCGGCTTTATAAAATAAAAGAGATGTTTGATGTTTGGAAATTCAGGAAATCGTGTCCTATCGTGCTAGGTTTTGATTTTTTGTTTGTTCAAATAATCGAATATCCCTTTAAAATTTCATTTGTGTTTTCTAAACTTCAAAACGAGGCAATATTTCGTATTTGGAAATTCGATAAATCGTGCCCAATCGTGCTGGGTTGCGATTTACCGTTTGACCAAATAACCAAATATCTTTTTGAAATTTCAAATGCATGAGTTTTGGAAATTACGAAATGATCTTATATTGAAGATTTGAAATATTGTATCCAGTCGTGCTGGACATGATATTTTCTTCCTTCTGAACGAGAGAATCTCGACATCCAATTCAAGTTATCCAAACGTTTTTGAAATACCGTATTTTAAAATCTTTTCAAATTTTCAACATTAGGACGTTAATTGATCAATATGGTACCAATCTTGGGCGTTGCGAGGGTGCTAATCCTTCCTCACGTGTAACCGACTCCCGAATCCGTCTTCTAGTTTTTCGTAGACCAAAAACGTTGTTTTAATAAACCAAAATGCTTTATTAAAATGATCGACCATAGGGTGACCCGATCACACCTAAACCAAAAGGATTGGTGGCGACTCCAACTTTCGTTTTCAAAGGTCGATTCTTGTTTTCCAAATTAAAAATGGTTTCGACAGCTTGGCGACTCCACGGGGGACACCAATAAGAGAGTCAAGCCGTAAAATTGATTATTTTCTATCCTTTTGTCTAAAATTTAAGATTTGGTTTTTAACATACGATTCTTTCATTGAATTTCATGGGTTTTATGGTTTTCATCATTTTATTCGTGTTTTATATTTTGAGTTTTTATATCTCTTCGCATCATTTTGCATGACCGTTGTGGTCATACCTTTTAAGTGGGAATGAGAAACTATGCCTTCATGAGGTTTTCACCTCCGCATGGGCTAGTGAATTGCTTCCGGGATAAATCCGTACCTATGTCTTCGTGAGGTTTTCACCTCCGCATGGTCATAGGGAAATGTATTCCCCTAAACTGAACTCGATCCATATGAGCCTATAATGGGTGAGGATTGAGGAATCTGCTGGTTCAGGTACCCTTTCTCTAGAACTGAACCATATATAGTGAACCTTGAGGGTCCACCTTAGGTAGAACCGTGCCCAAATTTAGTGGTCATCCGAATAGGTACTTTATTTGCTATTTATTTCTTCTGTACTAACGAGTTTTGTTTTCGTTTTGTCTATGACTGCATTGCATTACATCATCATAGAAATGAGGTGTTGATTCATATTTTATTGCTAAATGGAACAATTTGTCATGAGAAAACGAATTTCTTGATAAAGTAGATTATAATACGGTTGTCTGAATATGGTCCAAGTAAACACAATGAAAGAAGGTTGTCAGTTCGTGAAGGAAAATAAGACTTTGCCGAGGATTTAAGCTGACAAAGATTGTTTGAGAGCCATCGCTTCCCGACTTTCTTAAAGGAGCTAACGAGCATTGCGAGGATAAGTGAGTATTAAGTCGCCGCCCGAATCGAGCAAATAGGGAGCTAGTGGGGGCATTTATTAGAAACTTGCGAAATTTGACTTTTACAAAGAAAAGAAGTTGGTGACTTCGCCTGGAACATGAGGGCAAGGCCGCATATGTAATCCGTTTTATGTAAAGGTATTTGTTTTCTAGAAAAGTTGTTCCAATAGAATTGAATTCAGAATCAACGTTTTTCTTTCTTTGGCATTCATTCCATGCATTTACATTGCATGGCATCATTGTATCATATGCATAAATTTCACAAAAGGACCCTAATTAACTAGTAATCGTGTTATAGTTACCCTGGAATATCACTACTACACACGGAAGAAAACTAGAGTTATGGATCAAAAGCTAGAAAAACTGGAATAAATGCAGAAGGAAATGCAGGATCAGCTGCAAACACAGATGCAAGAGCAACTGGCCAAGATTCAGCAGGATATAAAAGATCAGATGCTAGAATCACAGAAGGACATGATGAATACTGCTTTCAGGGCCAGGAAAAGGGAAGAGCCCTATGGTCAACCCCGGGGAGGACAATGAGATCCTTGCTTAGCTTTCAGGTTTCACCTCTATAAATACCCTAGTACCACTACAAGGGGTGTCTGTCAATATCAAACCCCAATATCAGACTGGTACTTCGGTACCGATAAATTTCCCAACGGGCTCGTGTTCTAACCCTTAAGACAATCGTGCAAATCCTGTAGTCCTTGACCTTGATAATGTAGCAGAAGCAGGAAAGGCAGGAGTGGAACTCCCAAAGCAATTGGAAGACCGATACAAATGGCTGGAGGAGAATTTCAAGGCGTTGGAAAGAGCTGACTATCATTGCAGAATGGATGCTAAGGAGTTGAGTCTGGTCCCAGATTTGGCACTCCCTCCGAAGTTTAAAATGCCAGAATTTGAAAAATACAACGGAACTAGTTGCCCTGAGGCTCACATCACGATGTTTTATCGGAGGATGACTAGTCATGTCAATAATGATCAGTTATTGATTCACTGTTTTCAGGATAGTTTGGCTGGGGCTGCGGCCAAATGGTACAATCAGTTGAGTCGTACCCAAGTTAAATCATGGAAAGACTTAGCACAGGCCTTCATGAAGCAATATGGCCATGTGACTGACATAGCGTCTGACAGGATCACGTTACAGAATATAGAGAAAAAGTCGAGTGAAAGTTTCAGGCAATATGCTCAGAGGTAGAGGGAAGTTGCTACACAGGTCCAACCGCCACTGCTGGAAAAAGAAACAACCATGCTCTTCATTAATACCTTGAAAGCCCCCTTCATTAATCACATGCTGGGTAGCGCAACTAAGAGTTTCGTGGATATAGTGATGTCCGATGAAATGATAGAGAATGCGATAAGATGCGGAAAGATAGAGGCTGGGGAAAGCACCAGGAAATCAGCCCCGAAGAAAAGAAAAAATGAGGTCAGTAATGTGAGCATAGGTTATGTAAAACTGATCACATTTAATCAACCGAGAACGATGGCCACGGGCCAGTAAGCTTCGCCAAGAAAAGAGCCCAATACAAGGCAAAACACAGAGAAACTCTAGTTTACTCCCATTCCAGTAACGTACCGGGAGCTGTACAAAAATCTATTTGATGCGCACGTTGTGGCCCCTGTCTACTTAAAACCATTGCAATTACCATATCCCAAGTGGCACGATGCGAACACTCAATGTGAATATCACGCTGGAATAGTGGGGCACTCGATAGAGAACTGCCTCTCTTTCAAAAGGCTAGTTGAAAAGCTCATCAACATGGGTGTTGTGAAGTTCGACGATGCACCTGGTGTAAGAAATCTGTTACACAATCATACTGACAATGGGGTGAACGCGATAGCTGAGGATATGATGGAAAATTTGAGCATCCACGCCATATCTGATGAGGGGGTGATGAAAGGGAACTTATCAGGCATTTGCCCTTATGAGCTTGGAAGTGTTCTGAACAACTGGACTGCAGAAGTAATTCCTGTAGTTTTTAGAGCTAATACAGAGTAATGTTTAAAACATACTTGTTGTTTTAAGCCTAGAAGCAACAAGAATCTTTTGTGAAATATGGCTTATGTTCAAGCATCTTTATTTTCAATAAAAAATACACTTTTGTGTCTCATTCTGAGCAAATATACTTTTATTCTCTCATTTCATTCGTAATCATGCCATACAAATAAACATCTTTAGAATCATTTATTCTTTGGAAATATGCCTTTGTACCTACAATAGGTCCCCAGATATCAACGACAGGAACAACGCTATAACTGACTCTTTTTTGGGGTGAGATATATGTTTAAGCAGATCTTAGGACTTTGAAGATGACAGAGATTGTAGCTTATCTCTTGATTTTGTTAAGGATGGTAGAATAAGATGAAAAATAGATCTTACTTTACGAAAATTCAATGGACATTATGAGCAGGAGGCAAATATCGGAGCCTGAGTCACCGTAAAGACAAAGCGAATCGTCATTGAATTATTTCAAGAATTCAAAGATGTTTTCGCATAACCATATCAAGATATACCTGGAGATGTAAAAAATGTCTATATGGGTGTCAAAAGGACATATGTTAATGGTTTCACGGTAGCCAAACTAATCATGAGGTTTGGGTACTATTGAGATAAAATTTATGTGCCCCATTCCTTTCTTCACAGACTTTCTCTATGTGGGGCATGGATGTTATCAGGTCATTCTCGACTAATATATGTTGATTATCTTGGCAGTCATCGATTACTTTAAGAGGAGGGTGAAGGTCACTTCATCTGCCAATGTTACAAATTCATCAAACCCCAAAAAAAAAAAATAAAGGTCATAGTGAAAAGCGACCGAGACTTGTAAAGATTGGCATAAATAAGTTACAATTTACCCTCTATGCTTATCGAACGTCGACCAAGACTCGTTGGGATAACACATTACTCATTGGTTTATGGGATAAAAACGGTATTGAAATCGAGATTCCTTCTCTCTAAGCTATGATTGAGTCAAGAACTGGATGAAGCAGAAGGATTCAATAAACTTAATTGAAGAGAAGAGGGTGAAAGTTGCCCGTCATGGTCAAAACATACCAAAAACGAATGATGCAAGCTTACGACAGAAAGGTTTGTCCTAAAGAGTTCCACGAGAGGGACCTGACATTGAAGATTTCTATACAAAAGGACTTCAGAGGAAAGTGGATCCCAAATTAGGAAAACCCTTATGTAGTAAAGAAAGCCTTTCCTAGAGGAGCATTGATATTAACTGAGATGGATGGCAAGAACTTTCCCAATCTGGTGAATTCAGATTTAGTCACAGTTAGCAATTTCAAAAAGGTAAAACACAAAAAAAGAAAAGAAAAAGAAACAGGAGAGGCCAAGGCAAAAACCTGCAAATGGCGCCTTGAGACCAAAGGGGATTTGAGTTGAAAACCCGAAAAGGACAGCTCAAATTTGGATCAAAGTGGGGTATACAGTAGTCTTGCTATGCCTAAATTAATAATGAAGAAGTATGCTACGTCTGGGGCATCGACAAAGTGCTCCGGATCCCCTAAACACAGATTAAGCTCAAAGTGGTCCTCAAGAAGTTAGTACAGAGAAGCTCAAGTTGCAATATCTGGGGCACCTAGTTTTCCATTTTACCCATTTTTGGATTTGATATCTTTTTCTTGTCAAGATACATCCCAATAAATTTCCTTCTTAATTGCATTTTGCCATCATTGGTTAACTTACTTGCTTCGAGCTATGTTTCTGGTCCGTTGTTATAATCTTTTTCAAGCATTTTGCATTGAAATAATGATTAGTGGACTAATAATACTTTCATAAAAGGAGTTTCGCATATTACTCTAGAAGTTTCTAAATAATACAGGAGCCTGAAATAGCCTTATTGCTTAAAACTCACCAAGCTTAGGCGTTGGAAGTATTAAAGCCCAAATTGAAATTATCTCATTGAGTTTTCTCTCAAAGATATTGGTTGAGCAAAATAAAAATTACATTGGTGTTACAATCCCGGCAAAGAACGAGCAATGAGATTATTCTCGAGAGAAGGAAAATGGTATTATGTATTCATACAGATATCAGACATATACATCTATTCATTACATCTAGGGAATGGTGTAGCAGATCAAATTGATTGAAGAAGATGCAAATCTTATACCTCTGAGTTGCAATAGGATGGATAGAATAAATCAAATGATTATTCCCCTGAAGTTGCATTGGGAAGTATAAATTTTGTGTCTCAGAAGATATAGTGGAAGAGACTTTGAAGTTACAGTGGGGCAAGCCAGTTGAGCAAAATGGGTTGTTTCTGTGGGTTTTAGTTGGAAATGCTAGTCGAGCAAGAAGACAACATAATACAGCAGTGATAAGACTCTGATGAATAACGAATGATGACACTTTAAGTATTTAAAAAAGGAATCATTTTCATGACATTTTTACATTCATATCACTCATAACACATTTGGTTAGGAGTATCTGATTCATTTCGGTTATAGCATTCTAATCATTTGGTATAAACATAGACATGAAACCGAGTCTACAGGGCATGTTCCCCAAAGGACAATGTAGCGACATCGGTGAAATTGCAGATCTTATCTCTATGTATCGGCTATGGAGCAGATAAAAAATGACGAGTCTTATCTCTAGGTATCGGCTATGGAGAAGATTTTAGCCACCGGCCTTATCTCTCTGAGGTAGCAAGAGAGCAGGTTGAAGATACGAGCCTTAACCCCCTAAGCAATAGGGTAACAGGCTGAAAATTACAAATCTTATCTCCATGTATCGGCTATGGAACAGATCGAAAATGGCGAGTCTTATCTCCATGTATTGGCTATGGAACATATTTTAGCCATCGGCCTTATCTCTCTGAGGTAGCAAGAGAGCAGGTTGAAGATACGAGCCTTAACCCCCTAAGTAGTAGGGTAACAGGCTGAAGTTACAGGTCTTATCTCCATGTATAGGCTCTGGAGCAGATCGAAAATGGCGAGTCTTATCTCCATATATCGGCTATGGAGTAGATTTTAGCCACCAGCCTTATCTCTCTAAGGTAGCAAGAGAGCAGGTTGAAGATACAAGCCTTAACCTCTTACGCAGTAGGGTAACAGGCTGAAAATTATAGATCTTATCTCCATGTATCGGCTATGGAGCAGATCAAAAATGGCGAGTCTTATCTCCATGTATTGGCTATGGAGCAGATTTTAGCCACCAGTCCTATCTTCCTGAGGTAGTAAGGAAGCAGACTGAAAATTACAGATCTTATCTCCATGTATCGGCTATGGAGCAGATAAAAAATGACGAGTCTTATCTCTATGTATCGACTATTGAGCAGATTTTAGCCATCAGCCTTATCTCTCCGAGGTAGCAAGAGAGCAGGTTGAAGACACAAACATTATCTTCCTGAAATTGCTGTAAGACTACTTGAAGAAGAGGTGCACTAAAGAAGTCGAAGATTCAGCAAGACCGGGCAAAATTATCCCTTTCATAGTCTTTGCTCCGTTCTCGTTGCACGACAACAAGCAAAGAGGGGCAGCTGTATGACCTAATTTTAGCCTGGGCCCAAATACCTGATTGCAGCCCACACACATACAAAAGCAAAAAATAATAAACCCAAAAATACAAACCTATTACATTAAACCCAAATTAAACAGGCCCAAAATTTTACAATGGCCTAATATTGAATAAAGGGAACCAAGCCTAGTAGGCCCAGGTTTTTGGAGTTTTCAGAACCCTATGGTTCCCTTTCCCTCTTGCTCCAATGCTACCTTCGTGCTAGCCTCCACGCGTACCGTTGCTTCAGCCCATATTTCCACCTCCCGTACTTCACGTTGACACCCCTATGAATGCCCTCTCCACGTCTCTACGTACCTGCAAAATGGAGAATAACAAGGAATCGTTTGTATTTGGCTATAAAGCCTCTGAATTTTGATTGTAAGGGGGAGGTTTTTTTTAGAGAAATAGAATACAAACAAAAAAATCAGCAGAGAAACAACGAAAAGATTTATTTCGAAGGTGGTCAATCTATTGCCATTTCTATTCTGTTTTTTTCCTTTTGTTTCGAATCCCCAATACATATTAAAATTAAACCGTGAGAGGGAGGGAGACTTACCGTGCTCACGCCGCTAGAGGGCCCTACTCCAATCGTCGCAGTCGGTCTCGGCGGTGGTTGAAGTGGGCATTAGCCTTTCGGCTGAAAACAGAGGGGAGAGTGAGGGGATCTCAAAACTTTAGGGTTTTTTTTAAAACCAAAGTTAAAACGTTTTTTAAGAAAAAAAAAAAAATTTAAAATAGGCTTTGTTTAAATAATATAATAAAACAGCATTGGGGGGTGGGAATAGAAAACACGCACATTTGATTTGGTCTGCGCATTTTACCTTAAATGGGTAATTTCGCGGCCAGTCCTTCCCTTTTGTGCCAGTTTTTAATTAGCCCCTGTTTGTATTTTACTTGTTTTATTAAATTTTCCCTGAAGCTTTTCTGTTATTGCAATTTAGTCCATGCTGTTCTAATTCAAGCCGTGCCTACACGCAGCGTTTTGGGGTTTGGGTTATTTGCAGTTTTAATCCTTGAATATTTGAACGCATTTTATTTTGGCCCTCAATTTGGCTTAAATGATTTGTTTTGTTTATGGATTACCCTTTTGATTTTGCTTTTCTTTCAATTAAGTTTAGTTATTTTTTAAAAAATATATATATTGTTTTAACATGATATCTTGTACTGTTTTAATTAATTACATATTGCTAAGGTTTTTTTATTTCCTTTTGTATATTTTTACATTGATTTGTTATATAATTTATTGGTTTCTCTTATATAGTTTTATACTTTAGAGATTTATATGAAATTTATTTTCGTACCTCTATATATATATATACATATATTTGTTTATTTCAAACACTTTCATATGTTAATAATATTTTCATATACTTTATTTAATATTAAGTTTTTTTCCATCTCATAAATATGGTTTTGTATATTATTTTACCTTATAATATTTGTGTTGAAATTCATTTATATATTACTAAATTTAAATTTCTTTTCATATAATACTTATTTTAAGATTTGTATGTATGTTATTACTCCATATATTATTTATCTTTTTTTCCATTTCAAACTTTCACATTTACTACTCATCATAAAATTTTATGTAAATTAATTTTAAATTGTTGTATGTATTATAATTTCAAATTTCTTATTTGATTTCGCATCATTGATTTCAAACATGTTTATCATCGATTTAAAATTTGTGGCATTTTATTTGTGTTAATTAGTCCTATATTTCTTTGAAAATCGTTTCTTCGGTACATAAGTTCTTGAATGTCAATGTAAACATTTGCATAATATATGACGTGAGCTTATTACTGTTGTGTATGTTCAATTTGTTTTTTTATTTATTTTCATATATCTTCCCTCATTTGTATAATTGAAATTTTTTGTGAGTGTCACACTATAATTGAAATTTTCAATTTATTGATCCAAAATTTCCAATTTATTTCAAATCAAATTGATACGTTTTGAGCCGGCTTTATAAAATAAAAGAGATGTTTGATGTTTGAAAATTCAGGAAATCGTGTCCTATCGTGCTAGGTTTCGATTTTTCGTTTGTTCAAATAATCGAATAACCCTTTAAAATTTCGTTTGTGTTTTCTAAACTTCAAAACGAGACAATATTTTGTATTTGGAAATTCGATAAATATGCCCAATCGTGCTGGGTTGCGATTTACCGTTTGATCAAATAACCAAATATCTTTTTGAAATTTCAAATGCATGAGTTTTGGAAATTACGAAATGATCTTATATTGAGGATTTGAAATATTGTATCCAGTCGTGCTGGACATGATATTTTCTTTCTTCTGAACGAAAGAATCTCGACATCCAATTCAAGTTATCCAAACGTTTTTGAAATATTGTATTTTAAAATCTTTTCAAATTTTCAACATTAGGACGTTAATTGATCAATACGGTACCAATTTTGGGTGTTGCGAGGGTAATAATCCTTTCTCGCGCGTAATCGACTCCCGAATCCGTCTTCTAGTTTTTCGTAGACCAAAAACGTTGTTTTAATAAACCAAAATGCTTTATTAAAGTGATCGACCATAGGGTGACCCGATTACACCTAAACAAAAAGGATTGGTGGCGACTCCAACTTTCGTTTTCAAAAGTCGATTCCTGTTTTCCAAATTAAAAATGGTTTCGACAACAATTATAGTTAATAGGGTTCATAAAAAAATTTATAAGTACAAATTTTCATATTCAAACAGAAAAATTCAGCCAAAGATAATATTATAATATTTATTAAAATAAATGATAAAATATGATGAGAACTGTAGTTAATAGATTTCTTTTAAAAAAAACTATTATAGGTTAGCATAAGTACAAATTTTAAGATTCAAAGATAATTAAATATTTCAATATTTATTAAAATAAATGCTAAAAGATAGAAAAAATCTGCTCAAGATAATAGCGATTGCACATATGCTTTAAGATTTTATTCTGTAATATTTACTTAAGTTACATTCATTATCTAGAGGAAATCAAAGATAGATATAATATCATAAAAATGAATATTAACAATTTTAATATTAAAACTAAATAATTTAACAATATATATGAAATAATAGCCTTTAAAAATCACGAATAATATTATTTAAATTAATATTAATATTCAAATTATGATGATTTTTGTATTGTTTTAATATTAAATATTTTTAAGATAATTCTTAATGAACTTTTAAAATATTTTAAATTACATTGTTTTTTCGATTTCTTTGAGAAATATGTTATAAAATATATTATAAAGCATCGCATGAAAATATAAACTAATTATAACTTCTAAATAAATTAAACAGATGATATTTGTTACATGGTGAGTAACTGTTTGAATTTATTTTTTATACTTGAATTATAATATTGCTAACTTATGCAGTTATGATCCCAATTCAAAGGTTCAAATGTTTACAATTTTCGTAATTTAAATGATGGATGTAAGTATGATAATGAGAAATGATCGTATCCTTATCACTTTTCAATAAAAGAATAATAAATTAAATTTTTCTTCCTGATATTCAGTTTTTTTTCTTAAAAAAATTCAAATCTAACTAAAAATACTAAAAATCAAGAGAAAAAATCGGATTTGTCATTCTCCCATTGGGAAGGGATAGAGATGACGTAGAATCACAGTTTCATACAATCCCTTCTCTATTATGCATATTTTCTTAGAGTATAAAAACACCTGCATAACAAAAATTTCACGATAATTTATGATAAAAATAGAGTTATTTTTTTGAGTTTTGATTTTTTTTTTCTTTTTTAATTTACAAAAACTCAAACAAAGCATTGAATAATGAGGAAATATATCATCCATTGAAATGTATTAATTAATGAAATTAATATATATATAGAGAATTCAAGTTCGATTAAAAAGGAAACAGAATTATAAAGTATGATGTGATAGTTGATTACCTTATCTTTTAAGTATGAGGTTAGGGGTTGAAGTAAAAAAAAAAAAAATCTCTTTTTTTCTCCAGGTCGTTTGCTTTTTATCTTTTGTTTTGCTTAGTGGAGGTGGTGCTAACCTTCGTGCCGGCTATCACTCGCATTTTTCTTCTCCCATCAACCCTTTCTTTCTTCCTTCTTCTTATCCACTATACATGTCTCTCTCTTTTCAATTTACAGATCTATTTTGTAGGTATCTTTGTTGTCTTCATAAGTTGTGATATACAGATGACGATGCCTGTCGTTCGTTAAAACTTCATTGGCCACCAATAGTTTTTCTTGGAAAGTGGGTGGCTCTTCGTCAACTTCTTAATTTGTTTCTGTTTTGAAAGTATTTTAGAATAATAAATGATTTCACATGTCGATTTGGACCCGTGTTGTCTTAAGTTTTATATGTTTTTTGTTTATTTTTCTATTGTTTATTAAGTTTTCAATTTTAGAAGTTTTTGTCTGCTCTTTTAGCACTTTTTTGGTCTTACTTATACATGTAATCTTAGTTTTACAAGTGATTTTAGGGATGATTTTGTTGTCGTCTTCTCTAATTTGGTGAATGTTCAATTTTTTTGTCTATTTTTGCTCGCTACTTTGGACCATCCGAGGCTGATTTCCTTATCATATTAAGTGCTTACAATCACTCCAGATATGTTGTGCTTGAGTTGTGACAAAGCCAATTGTCAACGTGTCATAATACTCTATTGATGCTGAGGTTAAAGCCTTTGTTGTGTTGATAGAGCGTGTTCTTCACCATTTACGACAAGTGTTTGCTATTTTTTTCTCTGAATTGTATAGTTCCATTCATTAAATGAATTAATGAATTTACCTTTCAAAAAAAAAAAAAAATGAGGTCGAGGGTTTGATTCTTGTCTATGAGAATAGAACACATTTCATTATCAACCGTTTACTTCTTTAAAAAACACTCACAACAAAAAGATTTATCATTATTGCCAACAATGAATACCCTAATTCTGACAAAAAAAAAAAATTCATTATATGTTTGAAAAAGTAATTTGTTAGAAAAAACTTTTACTATGTTGCATTGTAGATGGAGTCAACATCATTATAAATTTAACCGCAATGAAAACTAAATTAACAAATTCAAATGCAATATATCAAAATCAATACAGTTTAAAAAGCAAATAAAACAATTTAAGATTCTTTTAAAAAAATCATTTCATCAACTAAAGAAACCAACCTGACGTTAGTAATTATATTGAAATTATGGCAATAATTTTGAAATGGAATTTATATATTATTCATATGGAACAAACTACAGTCAACTATCGGGTCTTAAAGAATTTCAGAATTTCATTGTCCAAAGTACTGATAGGAAGGTAACGGTAACAATTTTATATTATACAAAGAATCACGTTTTGACTTCAAATCCATTTTAACTTTTGTTCAAATATGTGTTTCCCTATCTGTAAATTAATATCTTTTCATTATTACATTACCGCGGCATTAGGATTAATCTAATCTAATATTTCCTTAATATAATGCAATATATAGTCATAATATTAAATTCGTAAAAGTATTATTGAGTTGGTATAATTTTCAATCTAACTCATCAGTTCAATTTAAAAAATTACGGAAGTATCATTTTGTAATTAAAATAAGTTATATTATTCAAGGGTATTTTAGTTTTTTATTTTTCACTTTTAAAATCAATACATATATGCATGTGACGGGATTTTAACTCAAATCAATTAATGCATTAGTAAAACATTTAATTTCTCACTTAGTTAAACCTTTATTTTGATATTTTTTATACATTTTAATTTTATTATGCACACTTTATTACTTTTATCATTTATATATGAGAGATATTATATATTAATAATGTATTTGATTGAGTTGGAGACATAAGTTATCTCGACACCAACTCAAGATTGATAACAATATAATGATAAACAATGTTTTTTTTTTTTTAATTTTAGTATCTTATAAATTTCATGTGTTATTATTAATTAGTTTCAAGCCTTACGTTTTATTATTTATTATATGTTATTTTTAAACACACATTTTCATTCATATTTGTGGTTTTTACATGCATACATGTGTAATACGAATTCTAGTATAATTTATGGTTAATTATTTGGTACATGACGGAAATTTTTAATTCCACAAGCGGGTTGACATTTCTTCACATGTTCTATTTATTTGTTTTTAAGTTTTTAAAATACAATTGATCTGCCGTAATTTGATATGTCAAATTAGGCTCTTTCAAGTACTTAATGAGCTTGTTTTCAAGTTGTTTACGAGTCTTTTTAATTTTTTTAATCAATTCTTAAATTTTAGTATCAATGATAGGGTTTTTTATATTTTACCTCTTTTGAGACACAAATTGACAAAACTATGTATGAGAGTCTAAGGATTGATTTGAGCTTATGTAAGGAGATGATTAAGGTCAAACATGAAGGAAAGCCTCGACTGTCGTGGGTGTCGCGACATTGATGTCAGGATGTCGCAACAACGAGCCTCCATCACCTCAAGGGAGTAGGACTTCAAATTAGAAACCAACTTGGAGTAGTCTGCCGAGGATGTTGCGACACTAGATGTGTTGTGTCACGGTTCCAAGCTTGAAGTCGCAATACCACTGCTGATGGTTAAAGTGAAGGAGCCAAGGCCACTATCGAGTGTGTCGCGACACTAGCTACTTAATGTCGTGACATCAAAAACCCCCAAAGCTAAGATCGTGCCCACTGCCACGGATGTTGCGGCACTGAAGTCTAACGGGTGAAAAACTGTAGAGGCAATTTTATATCCAGTCAAGCTTAAGTCACTTTTTATGTAAGGGCTTAATTGTCAATATTAGATTAAATGTTAGTAGACTATAAATACTATCTTATAAGCTTTTGAGAGCAGTTTTTTGTAGTTGAACATCTTGCTTTAGTTTTCATATTTTTAAGTTAGGTTTCTTTTCTTTTCTTTTTTTTTCATTTTTAGGTTATATTTTTCCTTTTATTTTTGTTCTTTTATTTCTTCTTCTTATTAAATACTTTTGTAAATGAAGATGAATCAAGTTTTTAGGTTTCATTGGTTCCACATCTAAATAAGCATATCTTGCCCTTACCTTTATATTATGCATATCAACTATTCGATTAAATGTCTATTTGGGTGTTAAGCTTTGTCATGTGTTGATATTGCTTGTTGGTTAATTAATGAATTGATTGTTAAATTAAGTTAATATCTATGCTTGATTGTTTGGTTGTTCTTTTATATCAAAATGTTTAATACGCTAGAATTGACATCTCTAGTGAAAAATCTCGATAAATAAGAACGAACGGTGAGTTTATTGTTAAATAGTTCAATATAATTGTGTCGAATAATGAGGCTAAGAGGAGATCTATATGCCTAGGTGAGACTGAGAGGAGAGCTTTGGTGGTATATTTTAGTCTAAGATGAGATCGAGAGGAGATTTCTAGCTAAGAGTAGTAAACAATATAATCAGTATAAGCTTATTAGCTTAGTTAGCAATTAGTGAATCAATCGACCATTGTTTTAATCATTTACATTGTCTAAAACAATAGGAAAAAGTTTAGCTTAATTTGTTTAATTTCTAGTTTAAATTTAGTTTATATATTTAAATTTGCACTAATAATAACCAACTAGGTAGATTAATAATTGCTTAACTTGATAAACGCATTTACCAATTTCGCAATCCATTGGGTTTGATCCTTGGAATACTCGAAGTGTTCCATTGTAGCAGTTATAAATATTACGACTAACTTGTCACACTTGTAGCACACTATTATATTTCTAATTATATTTGTGTTGATTCATAGTTTTGGTGAACGCACATCAGGATGCGATTGACAACTTAAGGACACATGACAAAATCTCAACTCTACTTATGGAGTTAAAAATTTCCACTATCATTTATCAAATAATTATTCATAATTTAATCACTTTATAGCAAAAAAATGCTCTTACCATAGCAAAAGTTTTTCTCTAGGTAAACTACACCCAAGGTTACTAAATTATTAGTAAGTCTACATTTTGGTCACTCAAATTCAAATTGTTACTAAACGGTCATTGATGTAACAACTCGAAAGTCAGTAGTGTTAGAAAGTGTGTTTTCGGGAGTCCATTGCTATAAATCGGACCCGTAATCTGTAGGCTAATTGAATTTCAAATAGGTAATTTCATTTACATGGTTCCTAAATTAAGTACAGGGACTAAATTGCATAATTGATAAAAGTACAATTTATAAAAGAATTGTAATTTGAAATATATAGGAAGGACCAAAGTAGCAATTAACCATTAAATGGGTTAGTGCCGTTTAGGTGTGTAATTGTTTTTAATAATATATGTTAATAATAATTATAAAAGAAAAAAAATGAAATTATTATAAAATAATCAAATAAAGGAACATATAAAATAAATAGATAATTTTCTCGTATCTTCTTTTCATTTACAAAAGAGTTCTATATATAAGCCATTGACATTTAATGCAACATAAAGAAATGAAGCTTATTTAACTGCTTCATTAACACGTACATTAAGCATCTTTAACAATGAATAGGGGGTTTAACTCATTACTTTTATAAATGTTTAAAGGTTATAGACATCCATTTAATGTATTTACAACACTCCCCCTTGATTGTCTTTTAAATTAAAATGTATCTTATTAAAACCTTTATTAGGAAAAACCTTGTGGGATAAAAACCTAATGAAGGAAAAAGAGTACGCAATCTCTTATTATAAGTTGTCTCGTTAAAAACCTTTACCAGGAAAATCTAGTGGGACAAAACCTTGGTTAAAGGAAAAGAGTGCAATGTGTTTTTGACTTCTCCTAATGGCAATATCACATTACATATTTCAGTTGACGCATTCCAATCTTGTGTAGTATTCTTTCAAACGTTGAAGTTGGTAATGCCTTGGTAAAAAGATCTGCTAAATTATCACTAGAACAAATTTGTTGAACTTCTATATCACATTTTTTCTCAAGATCATGAGTGAAGAATAATTTTGGTGAAATATGTTTTGTTTTGTCACCTTTTATATAACCACCCTTTAATTGAGTTATACATGCTACATTATCTTAGTATAAGATAGTTGACATCTTTCCCTGTAAACGCAAATTACATATCTTCTGGATATATTAGGTTAATAACCTTAGCCAAACACACTCTCACTTTGCCTCATGCATTGCAATTATTTCAGCATGTTTTGAAAAGACAGCAACTAATTTCTGCTTTGTCGAACGTCGTGATATAGCAGTACCTTCACATGTAAATAAATATCTCGTTTGAGATCGACATTTATGTGGATCCGATAAATATCTAGCATCAGCATAGCCAACTAATAGGGATTTTGAATCATTTGAATAAAATAACCCTATATCAATGGTCCCTTTGAGATATCTAAATACATGTTTAGTTCCATTCCAATATCTATGTGTTGGAAAAGAAGTAAATCTTGCTAACAAGTTTACAACAAAAGCTATATTAAGTCTTGTGTTGTTTGCAAGATACATCAATACTCCTATGGCACTTAGATATGGTACTTTAGGACCAAGAAACTGTAACACCCCTTACCCGTGTTCGATGCCAGAACAGGGTACGAGGCATTACCGGACTTAATCACTAATCATCGTATAAAAATCGATTCATAATTTCACTCTAATTTAAAACTTTTTTCAAACACATTCAAGCTGTCCCTTAAAAAGAGCTTACAAGGCCCATATCATGCTTTAATTCAACCGCACACATAGTCAAGCATGCACATTCATAAATTGCATCATTTAATTAATAACATAATCAAGACTATCTTCATTAAATGACTTTATACAATAGAGACCTTCAATTAACATAGGTCAGTATTTTAGGCCAACTCCTAGCAACTTAATAACAATTAAACGAGTCCCTATACATGCCAAAGACTTAAAAATACTTTAAAACCTTTATATATCGATCAATAGTTTGATAGTGTGATTTAACCTCGGGCGACCTCCAACTCGAGCTAACATCTGTGACACTATAGGAAAAAAAAAAGGAAGGGAGTAAGCATTATAGCTTAGTAAGTAAATATGTAAATATTAAATAACAATACATTATCATACTTTAAACAAAGTCACAATATGTTCCCGGAATATTACCATCATAAACACACATACTTTCACTATTACAATCATAAACAGGTTCAAAATAAGTTGTCTAACAGAGTACCAATAGCTAAATTATTTATTTCTGGAGCTACAGAACTCCAAATTACAAACCGTTAATTTTCCTTGAAACTAGATTCACATATATTCTTACCATAAAATTTTCAGATCTAATTAGTACAGTTAATTCATTGAAGTTACCCTTGTTTCACTGCTCAATTGCCCTGACCATTCTTCACTACGAATCAATTTTATCCTCGTACAGAATTCAAAGGACATTCTTGTTTATTTCATTTGAAACTAGACTCATTAAGGATTTCAAGCATATAAATTATATCCCATAATTATTTTTGTACAATTTTTAATGATTTTTCCATGTCAAAACAGGGGATCACGTAGTCATTCTGAACCAGTCTCTCAAAAACTTAAATATCTCATAATATAGAATTCCTTTGCTTGCTCTGTTTCCGTTATATGAAAATAGATTCATTAAGATCTAGTTTGATATCTCATTCAGTCTCTGATTCAATTTCTACTATTTTTGGTTAATTTTTAGATTCCTATCACTGCAACTTCCCCGAACAGTTTTATTGTCAATTTTGATCTTTCACACTTCAATTGTATTCATCACTTACCCATAACAATCTTTCTAATTTCCAATCACATATCGAGCTTTTACTCATAAGTTACACACGTATATACTTACACTTATCATCACAAAGTCATACACAATTTCATTTAATCAATTTCCCAGTTGAACGCTTCGGAATAATAACAGATACGCGATGGTATCGCACACAGCCCACCTTTAAAATAGAAAATCTCTTGTACACATAGTGGTCTTCACTTAGCACCACTCATGTGACCTAGCTCAATTGTACACATAATTTTGGCTCTCTTGTACACATAGTGAACACTTAGTACCACCCATGTGACCTAGCCAGTTTATCTCGTTGCTCTCTTGTCTACGTAGTGTCCTTCACCTGGAATCACGCATGCGACCTAGCTACATATATCCCGTAGCTCTCTTGTACACATGGTATATATCCCGTATTACACATGTGACCTAGCTACATACCATCCGTATCTTTCGATTCCGAAGGTTCAAACGGGAAGTATCTCACTATCTAATACTTTATTCCATTCTTCCAATAGTCAATTATAATTCAAAAATCAGCTACAATACATAAAATATGCTGAAATATAAAAACGTAAATAAAGATAATGTAATATTTACATACAAACTTACATACTTTCTCATTTCCATGTCGAATTAATATTGAACATTTAAATCACCATAATTATACTTACTTTCAACACCTCGGCAATCATAGTAAATATATCAATATTACATTGAAACATGCATAAATTAATGCTTATTATGCATATGAACTTACCTCGATACTAAAACGGCCATTTTACCAACTTTCCCGATTTTTGTTTTTCTCCCATTCTAGGTTCAAATCTCATTTTTCGAGATCTAAAACACCATATTTTACTTATTTAATTAATGTACTATTCAAAACAGTCCTTAACTCAAAATTTGACAAAATTACAATTTTGCCCTTAAACTTTTGCATATTTACACTTTTGCCCCTAGGCTCGGGAATTAAAATTCATCCCTTATTCTTATGTTTTATGACATGCTGAACATTTTTCCCTTCTATGGCAACATAAAATTCTCACTCTAACACATAGTTATGAACAATAACAACTTTTACCGATTAAGTCGTTTTACTCATTTTTGCTTAAAACCGCTTAGCAAAAGTTGTTTAACATAATTTCAACCTTCATATTCTACCATAAAACATCAAAATAAACACATTTCACCTATGGGTATTTTTCCAAATATGAACCCTAGCTTAAATTATTGCTAGAATAAGCTTAATCAAGTTACCGAGATTCTAAAAACGTAAAGAACTTGAACAACGGGGCTAGAACGGACTTACTATTGAGCTTGGAAAGCTTGAAAACCCTAGCCATGGCTTCCCCCATGCTAATTTCGACCTCCATGAAAAAGATGAGTCAATTTTGGCTTTATTTTCCCTTTTTATTTCTTTTAATTACCAAATGACTAAAATGCCCTTAAGCCATTTCTTTAAAATTTTGTCCTATTCATGCCCATTTTTGTCCAAACGAAATATAATGGTCTAATTACCATTTAAGAACCTCCTCTTTAAACTCCCATTTCAATCAAGTACTTATGAATTAGAACATATATTTTGCAACTTTTGCAATTTAGTCCTAAAAGTCCAATTAAGCACTTTATCAGTAAAATTTCTTAACGATATTTATACACAATATTTTAATCAATAAATAAACCTTAAAACTTAATCGAAATAAATTTTTTTGACTTCGAATTCGTGGTTCTAAAACCATCGTTCCGTTTAGGCCCTAAATCGGTCATATTCGAGAATCTCTCGCAAATAAGCCCTAATAGGCAAATTAAACATGCAATCTATAAAATTTCTTATCAATACTCTAACACATGTATCTAATCACTTGATAAATCCTAAAAATTAATCGAAATAAACTTTTCTATCTCAGATTTGTGGTTTCGCAACCACTATTCCATTTAGGCCTTATTTCGAAATGTTACAGAAACTCTTCATCATTCTCGCAAGGATGAAATTGATCTTTATTCACATCTAACGATTGTACAACCATCGGGGTACTCAATGAATGTGTTTTATCCATATAAAATATTTTTAAGATCTTTTTCATATAAGTTGACTGATGGACATGAATTTCATCTTTTAAATGCTCGATCCACAAGCCAAGACAAAAATTTGTTTTTTCAAGATCTTTCATCTCAAATTCGTTCTTTAAATAATTTATTGCATTTTGAAGCTCTTCAGGAGTTCCAATAATATTTAGATCATCAACATAAATAATAATTATCACAAAGTTTGATCCATACCTTTTTATAAAAACACATGGGTAGATTGGATCCTTTTTATAATCTTCTTTTAACAGATATTCACTAAAATGATTGTACCACATACGTCTAAATTGTTTTAATCCATATAAACTTTTATTTAATCTAATTGAGCAATTTTTCTAGGAAACTCTATATCCTTCAAGGATTTTAAATCCTTCTAGAATTTTCATATAAATTTCACTGTCAAGTGTACCATACAAATAGGTTATAACAACATCCATTAGATGCATGTCAAGTTTTTCATGTACTGCCAGACTAATAAGGTATCTAAACATAATTGCATACACCATAGGAGAATATGTCTCTTCATAATCAATGTCGGGCCTTTGCAAAAATCCTTGTGCTACAAGTTGTGCTTTATATGTTACGACTTCATTTTTCTCATTTCATTTTTGCACAAATATCCATTTATATCCTACCGGCTTTACATATTTAGGTGTTTGGACTATAGGTCCAAAAACCTCAAGTTTAGAAAGTGAATTTAATTATGCTTGAATTGTGTCTTTCTATTTTGGCCAATCTTTTCTATTTCTACATTCCTCGATAGATTTAGGCTTAGGATCATCATTTTCTTTTGCTATTTCAATTGCAAAATTGTGAACAAAATTGTTGTCGACAAATATATTTTTTCGGTGCCATCTTTTTCCTTGTAACATAACTTATTGAGATCTCTTCGTTATCAACATTTTCAGGTACCTGAACCTCTTTTGGAGGTTTTTGATTAGTTATATATTTGGCCTTTTCTTGGGCACTTGCCTCCACAAGATTATCATCTTGAATAATTGCTTCTTTCCTTTTACGAGGGTTTTTATTTTTGGAACCGATTGGCCTTTCGCGCTTCAGGCATGGATTACTTTTTTTTTGCACTAACAATTTGCCCTATTGGGATATCAATTCGTATTGGAGCATTTTCAGCTGGTATGTGAGATTTTTTAATTCTCTTTAGGTCAGTAAGTGAATATGGCAATTGATTGGTGATGTTTTGCAAATGTATGATCCTTTGAACTTCTTGTTCACATTGACTTGTGCGATGATCTAATTGTGATAATGATGATCCATTCCTTGTAATTTCTTTTACCAGTTTTATTTTCTCTCCCCCTAATGTTGGGAATGTTGTTTCATCAAAACGACAATCAATAAATCGTGCCGTAAATAAATCTCTAGTTAATGGTTTAATATATTTAATTATAAAAGGAGATTCACAACCAACATATATTCCCAACCTCCTATGAGGACCCATCTTTGTGCGTTATGGTGGAGCAATTGGAATATATACTACACATCCAAAAATTCTAAGATGGGAAATATTTTGCTCCTAACTAAAAGCCAATTGTAATGGGGAGTACTTATTATAACTTGTTGGCCTTAAGCGCACAAGTGCTGCTGCATGTAAAATAGCATATCCCCAAGCTGTAATAGGGAGTTTTGTTCTCATAAGCAATGACCGAGCTATTAGTTGGAGGCGTTTGATAAACGATTCAGCTAAATTATTTTGTGTATGAACATAAGTTACAGGATGTTCAACTTTTATCCCAATTGACATACAATAATCATTAAAAGCTTGGGTTGCAAATTCACCAGCATTATCAAAACGAATAGTTTTGATTGCATAATCTGGAAATTGTGCTCTTAATTGAATTATTTGAGCAAGTAGTCTCGCAAATGTCAAGTTGCGAGTCGATAATAAACACACATATGACCACTTACAAGATACATCTATCAATACCATAAAATATCTGAATGGTCCACATGGTGGATGAATGGGCCCACATATATCACCTTGAATATGTTCTAGAAATGCGGGAGATTCAATCCCAACTTCAGCTGGTGATGGTCTAATAATCAATTTTCCTTGAGAACAAGCAACACAAGACAAATCTTTGAATTCAAGAATCTTTTGGTTCTTTAATGGGTGTCAATTGAATTCTCAATGATTTTCACATGTTAATAGATCCGAGATGGCCTAACCAGTCATGCCAAATAGTAAAAGTATGTAGTTCTACAAACTTGACTCAATTACACTAATATGTGTATAATATAAACTTGATGAAAAAGCAGGTAGCCTTTCCAAAACATATTTCTTTCCACATTCAACATTTGTAATGTATAGATATTTAATATTTGTTCTCATTCATAGTCTCAATATGATATCCATTAAGATGAATATCTTTAAAACTCAATAAATTTCTTTGAAACTTAGTGGAATATAAAGTATCATCAATGAAAAATTTTGTACCTTTAGGTAATAATATAATAGATCTTCTAGAGCCTTCAATAAGCTTTGAACTACCCGATATTGTATTAACATTGACATTATTTATTGTCAAATGAGAAAAAAAAAATTTATCTTTTAATATCGTATGTGTTGTAACACTATCTGCAAGACACATGTCTCCATTGATTTTAGGTCCACTGAAATTTTGTTGAATATTAATATTCTTCATAAAAACAAACAAAATATAATATGAGAAATATTGCAAATATTTATTAAATATATAAATTATTCTTTATGTAACAAAAATAAAGCATACTTAAAACAACATAAAAATGTCAAAATAATATCAATTTTTCTAATGATTCTCAAAGAAATCTGTCACATCTAGGTGAGTTATATTATTAAGGTCGTTAAATTTATCACCCTCGTAAGCATGATCAGTTTTAGTATTATAGTGAATATCTTCATCTTTTGCCTCCATTTCATCATTTTGGGATATAAAATTTATCTCTATATGATTTCCCTTCTTTTTAATGGATGCTTGATAAAGTTTCACTAAATGCTTAGACGTATGGTAGGTACATGACCAATGCCCCTTCATACTACATCGGTAGCATATATTCTCAACAATCTTTGAAGGATTATTTTGACCACTTTTTTCTTATCTTTCATTGTTATTCTTTTTTTGGTGGTTAGAAGTATCATTGTTATGAACACCATGATAACAATTTTTAGTACGTCCTCTGCCCTCGGCCATGACCTTTATATTTTATATTTTGATAATTATTGTGTATTGTGACATTCACTTCAGGGAATGGTGCAGAACCAGTGAGATGAATTTCATGATTTTTCACCAATAGCTCATTATTTTGTTCAGCCACCAAAATGCACGAAATTAATTCAAAACACCTTTAAAAACCTTTTTCATGGTATTGCTGCTGCAGGAGCACATTAGTAGCATGAAAGGTTGAAAATGTTTTCTCTAACAAATCCTCATCAGTTATGTTTTCTCCACATAATTTTAGTTGAGAACTAATTTTGAAAAGTTTTGAATTGTATTCACTTATAGTTTTAAAATCTTGCAACTGTAAGTGCATCCAATCATAACGAGCTTTAGGAAGTATCACCATTTTCTGATGGTTAAATCGTTCTTTCAAATTTTTCCACAACTCAAGAGGGTTTTTCATAGTGAGATATTCCACTTTTAATCCTTCATGTAGATGATGACGGATGAAAATCATTGCTTTTTCCTTGTCTTGATTAGATGCTTCTTTATATGCTAATATAATATTTCCTAGACCTTTAGCATCTAGGTGAATTTTAGCATCTAAAACCCATGACAAATAATTCTTGCCTGAGATGTTTAAGGCCGCAAATTAAAGTTTGGCAAGATTTGACATGATAATCACTTGAATCAAAATAAAAAAATATTAGTAAAATAAAAAGCATTCTCAATCGTAAAATAATTCAATTATATATACTAAATTTGCTAAATAATAATATGTATGTCAAATATTGGAATAGAGAGGAATAGTCATAATAATAACTTAACACAAATTACATTAATTGAAATTTCTTTTAATAAAAAAAATGTATATACAATTATCATTATTAGATTTGAGTTGTAAAAATAAATGTGCAAATGTTACCCAAGGCAAATATTTCATCTAGAAAATAAAATAAAAGAATTATGAAAATACGTATACCGTATATAGTTTAACGGGAGCTATACAGACAAATTATATAAAGTCGAAATGACGTGAGCTTCAATATGAACTTGTAGAAGCTCGTACTGATAACAATCAAATAAAATAACACTTAAAGTAAACAGAGAATTTTATCGTATCTTCTTTTCATTTACAAAAAGTTCTATGTATAAGCCATTGAAATTCAATGCAACATAAATAAATGAAGCTTATTTAATTGCTTCATTAACTCGTACATTAAGCATCTTTAATAATGAATGGGGAGTTTAACTCATTACTTTTATAAATGTTTAAAGGTTATAGACATCCATTTAATATATTTACAACAGAAATGTATTAAAAAGTGGGAGCGGGTGAAAAGAAACATATTTGTTTCTTCATCCTACAGACCATCGACGCAGGGGAAGAAAAAAAATTGAAGAAAGAAGTTTGGGTTTTCTAAGGTTGAAGCTTAATTAGGTTAGTGTAATTTTATCCGTTTCTTATAATTTTTATGTTTTTTGAGTCCTCATAAATCAACCTAGCTGACCCATGTTGTAATTTTTTATACTGTTAAAGTTTGATAAAGTTATCATTGTTAGATAGTTGAAGCTTTTGGTGATATCTTGATAATTTATTATGGTTGTTTTAATTTGTAGCTAACGTTGACTCGAATTCTTTGAAAAAGAAAGGAAAAAACAAAGTCGTCGACGAATAGCTCGGAGTTTACGATTTGTGTTTCTATAATTCGAACTAACTTATAAAATGTTGCATATTGCTTTATTTATTCATGGTAAGATTATAAGGTCTGATTACTTGTTCATTTGTAATTATTTGAATCGATTGATTATTATGAGGACTAAATTTTGTATATTTGAAAAATGTGTGTATTCTTTATAAATGTGAAAATTGAACATGATTTGGAATAATTGTGGTTGCTATATATGTTGAATCAATGTTTACTTAATATAAATAAATGTGAATTGAGACATTGATTGATATTGAATAATGAAATGGAAACCTATTAACTGTTCAGGTGGAGTCAGATATAGTTGGCATGCCATAGGATAGGAAGAGTTCAGGGATTCTTTGACTATGAGTCGATGAGGCACTAGGTGCCAATTTGCTTCGGTTTAACCGATGAGGCATTAAGTGTCAAATTATTTATAGTGCTGGGCGCAACTATTTACTTTGGATATATCTGATGAGGCATCGGGTGCCAAATGGATGTGTTGGTTGGATCCGTGTATCCGTTCGAGTCCAAATCGTGTTAATAGGGGAAGAAAATGATAAACTCAAAATAATTATTTTGATATGGCAAATGACATTGAAAAGACAATGCTAATAAAATAGCAAATGTTACAAAATGAAATGAAATGTGAATTGGAAATTAAAATAGTGAATGGTTATGTGAAAAAGGAATGGTGTTGATTTATGTATGAAATGAACTGAATTATGGTTGATGTGATCATGGTATACATGGAATTAGGCTTGAATACAATATTACATGTTAATTGAATTTGTCATGTATTATTATTAGTAAAATGTATTTGATAAGTTAATGCATATTTTAACTTGCACGTTCGATATGACATTAGTATAGCATTATCTAGTTTTAACTTGATCAATTTAATGTATTGTATTTTGCTTTTAATGTTCGGATTATAAAAATACCACTGAGTTATACTCAACGTACGAATTATTTTTCCGTGCGCAGGTTAGGTACCTATTGATTCGATTTTGACTCAGCATCCAGCGACAATCCCGAACTCAAATATTGGTGAATTGTTTATTTTGGTCTTAGCATGTACCTATGATGTTTAATGATTAAATGGTTATTTTATATTTAGTTAGCCTTTTTGAGATTATGTAAAAATATTTAAGTGTGATGGAAATGGTCATGTGGTTGATAATTTGATAGGTTGCTTTAGTAATATGCTTAATGTTTTCTTAGTTGAGAAAAATATTATGCTAGGCAATTTAGTTGGTTGAAACTTGATTTTGGTTTGATAGATGACATGCTTAGATAATAAGTAAGAAATGTTTTGGTAAGTTTAATACTTAAATATGTGATAGTTGAATGGTTGAATGTATACATGTGTGGCTTGAATACTTGGTATATCATTGAAGGTATATTTGTAAGAATGAATGTGGTCATGGCTAGTTTTGAATTGTTGAATGAGGTGCCAATTTGACATATTGGTTAGGCACTTAGAATGGTTGTTTAAAATGATGAGTTTAACTTGAAGTGATTACTTTTAAAGATGTTAAATTTGTTTTAAATGATAGCTTGTAGCTTTGTTTTGAAATGCATTTTCCAGATTCATACGGTCAGGGGACACTATGTTCCCTATATGCTTACATTTTATTTTTTATTCAATTTAATTCTTGTTCATTACCAATTTGTTTTTAGGCTCCGAATACTTAATATTTATTTGAATTAGATTGAATCATGATCATATATATGCTCGTATGTAATTATTTAATATTTGTTCACGATTTTGGATTGTAAATTGTTTGTTATTGTGCGTTAATTGTTCGTAGCACCTTATGGTTCGGGTCCGGTGACTGGACCAGGCGAGAGGTATTACAATTGAACTATTCAAAAGTTCTCATTTAAATCATTGAGCTGTTAAAATCGCTACTATACAACTTTCTTTGTTTGCATTGCATGCAACAATTGAAAACTCTAGTTCATCTTCTCTCCAACAATTCAATTTTTTTTTCATGAAACGCTTTAAACGTCACGAATCTACAAACCAAAATTCAAACAATTTTCTTCTCTAATCTCCAATATTGATTGTCAAATTTACTTAGATCTAAGTTATGTTGTTCTACTTGTCAATAGGTAATGATCCACCATATTGATCGTCGAATCGTCACTTGAAACTCTTTGATCCGAACTTTTTAAAAAAATACTTAACCATCTAGTGATTTGAATAAAAACTTTCAAATAATTTAATGACTTAAATAAAAACTTTTAAATAATTTAATAATTATTTAATAATTTTTTGAAATTTTGTAACGTAAAGTTACGTATCATTTACCCCTTAAACATTTAGTGAAAAACAAGCGTATTCATTACTTCCTTCCTATATCCCTCTTCTTTACTGCACCACTCAAATCCAATTTCTAAACCAGTTCAATATCTATATAGAATGGTCTGTTGCCGAGTAAACTATATATTTTTATGTATTTTTAGGAAATACTCTCCTTTTTTTTTCTCTCAATTTTTTCTTACATTGTATAATACTTTCGTTT
Organism: Gossypium anomalum; assembly: GCA_025698475.1. Classification (NCBI taxonomy): domain Eukaryota; kingdom Viridiplantae; phylum Streptophyta; class Magnoliopsida; order Malvales; family Malvaceae; genus Gossypium; species Gossypium anomalum. The sequence goes on from CM046968.1 coordinate 23,481,162, forward strand.
TATATTTCTACCGGCAATATTTTCATTTTCAATATCCATTTTAATTCAATTATTGGTATGAAATATTTCTAACTTAAATTCCTTTTCCCATTTATTCATGTAGCTATGAGTTCTACAACTACAACACCATACATCTTAATACAACACAATTCAAGCCAACATAAAATCGTTTCCATCAATGCTTAGTTTTACTTACATCTCATCATAAGTGGCGTGAGGTTCAAGTTAGGTCGATACAAAATTTTAGATCCGTTTGTTAGATTTAGGTAAAAAATAAATCTAAATTTTGTTCAAGTCTGACCCCAATTAAAAATATTAAATTCGGGTCTGACTTGGCTCGTTCGTAGTAAAAAAATTTAGATTATTTTTTTATATAAAACAAATTTAAAAAATACAATACATCAAACATACTAAAAATATTAAAATAAATATTTTTTTAAAAATTAAAAATATATTAAAAAAAGTCTTATACTTAAATACTATTAAGATAGTTGCAATTTAACAAGCAAATGTCTTTGAAATAGTAGCAAAATTAACAATAAAATAAGAGTTATACAATATCTAAACAATGACAACAAAATAGTAACAATATAACAATAAAATGACAACGAAATCCAAACAAAACAACAACAACAACAACAACAAAAAAAAAGGAAGTTTAGGCCAATTCAAATCGGTATAAGGCAAAAAAAAATCTACCAAGGCTTAGCCCATTTTGAAATGAGTCCTATTTTTTCTAAACTCATTTTTTGTACTGATATTTTATTCAAAACCTTCTATTTTTATGGCAGATCTTTAGACTTGAACAGATAACCAATCTATAATCAAGTCTAATTTTATCTATCTATTAAATTTCAAATTCCTCACTTTTTATTAAAATATATCCATAAATTAAAATATCTTCCTAATATGTTTATTATCATGCATACTATTTTTAGCCGCTTTAACAAAAAAAATTTAAATAATAAAAACCCATGTTATATGGCATTATTTTATTGACATTTTTTCATATTTAACCTTTTTTTACGGATTGCGTAAAACTTAAACAGCTCTTTATCAGATCTTCTTCCATCACAAGTGTGTACATTTATTTACCCTTTTAAATCTACTTATATTAAAATCGCTTACCATAATTTTTAATATTAATTTTTATGTACGTTTATCACAAGAATACCTTACATGAGATTTTGCAGATCAGAAGGAGATCCAACGGAGGAATCAACTATTTTTGAGGATTGAGTATTTAGAGTTTGTTTGTTTCATTAAAAATAACTTTTAAAAATAATTTATTTTTCTAAAAAAGTTAATTTTTTCTGTTGTTTGGATGAATTTGTATAAAATATTTTTTATTATTTAACAGATTTTTTTAAAAATATTTTTAAAAAGTTATTTTCAATGAAAAATATACATTCGAGATTTTCTTATTTAATTGAGTTTATTTTATATCTACTAATTTATATTTTACATTGTTTTTGCATATATTAAAAATATTTTGTTAAATTCAGGTTCATTACAACATCATTTTTTAGTTACATGACTATCAAGTGCGTATTTTTTATTTAAAAATGTGACATCAACAAAACTAATAAAAAAAATTAACAATGTCAACAATTGAACTTGATTTTCAAATTTGAAACGTAGAGGGACTAAATTCTTGAAAATAAAAGTACAAAGACTAATTTGCAAATTTGTGAAGAGTACATAAAGCTTATGACATATTTTATCTTTTATACTACAAAATATTTATTATTAATATATTTATAATTTGAATAAATATTTGTTATTAAAATATTAATATTGAGTATTTTCAATAATATATGAAGAATATTATTTAAAATTTTTATTTTTAAAATTTATTATTAAAATAAAATTGAAATATTAAATAATTTATTAAAATAAAAAAATTATTATATGACTAAATATACATAACTAAATATGTATGTTTAATAATATAAAAAAATATAATATTTTATATTAATATTTTAAATATTTAAAAAAATTATTTATTATCAATATAATAATATTAAGCTTGATTTAAGTTAATTTTTATATAAAAATAAAAATACTTATAAATGAGTTCTTTTTTAGAAAATGACTTTGTAACAGCCCGTTTTTCAATGGTTTCGGAATCACAAATCTGACGAGTGAGTTCAAATAATTTTAAATACGAGTTAATAATAATTTTTATTGAATTCTGATTTGAGGAATTTTAACCAATTGAATTAAAAGTTAGTATGAGTGGTTTGGTTCAAAAGTCAAGTGGTTATTGAAAACGAAGTATTAAGACCTCGTTTCTGTAATTTAAGGCCGTAAATATTTTTATTAAATATTTACAGAGTCGTATTATATGTGAATTGAAGTTTGGTCTGGTAATTTTGATGATTTATTGCTTAATTACGGTAAAACGGTTAAATTATAAAAGATGTAAAAGTCAATTGTTATAGATTTAAAATAGTAAAAGGACCGAAATGGTAATTAACTATGGTCAAAAGTCCAAGCGGTGGTGGCATTATTAAATCCACTAAGCTTTAGGTTATTTGCTCATTTAGTCCTAATTAGTTTAGGATTAAATTGAAATTAACTTTTTTAGTTAAAATTTAAAATAACTGAAGGACCAATTGTGAAATTAAACCTTACTTGGTTGGTAATTATACCATATACTTATATTATGGACATGATTTAATAGTTCTACAAGTCATATTATCATCATTTTTTCTTACTTCTTCATGGGGGATAACAGAATACACCATGGGAGGACTTTGCAAGCTTCGGCCAAGCTAGGGTTCCTTATTTAGTAGGTAATTGTTGCCCATTTTTAGTATTTTTTATGTTTTTGAGCTCGTATTAGCTTAATCTAGCTAACACCTGGGACCAATTTATAATATTGTTAAATTTTTTGGATTATGAAATTGATAAAATTGAGTTGTTCTTGAAGTTTTATGGTAGAATATTAAGCTTGGTTGCTAGATAGGACTATTTTGTAAAATAGTTTTTGTTGATTTTAATGTTTAAGGACTAAAATGTAAAAATATAAAAGTAAAGTATAGGCTGTTATGAAGGGGTTAATAGATCAGCTAAGCTTAGATTTAATAGAAAATGGTTAAATTGCATGATTTGGACCTAGGGATTAAATTGCATAAAAATGAAATATTGGAGGTAATTTTGTAAAAATATCAAAAAAGGAATTAATTGCATAAAATGAGTTATTTTGCTGTTGGAATTAGTTAATTGAATGAAAATATTATTTTAGATCAAGAACGAGTGGAAAATCGAGGAAAAGAGAAAATTACTAAAGAGCCTCTGTACCTTTGTCATTGTTGCAATTTAGTTAGGTAAGTTCGTTCGGTTTAATTTTAGTACACTTATAAATGTATTAAATAAACCTAATTGCATATGTTGAATTTAATTGATGTGTGTAATTGAAATGGAAATAACGAATTGAAATAACGTCAATCACTGGCTGAGATACTCTAAGCTGTTACTGCAAATCAATCCTGTAAGTTCGTACATTTATTTATACTTCTAATGATTTTTATATTCTTTGTTAATATAATTTTCTTAAATGTTATATTGTATAATGGTATGATCTTGAAAAAAAAAAAGGGAATACTGATTCTACTGAAGTGCTCAATGAGCAATATCTACTGATACTACTGAAAGTGCTCAACGAGCAATATCTATTGATCCTACTGAATGTGCTCAAACAAGCAATGTCTACTGATTCGACTGAAAGTTATCAAATGAACAATATCTACTGATACTACTGAAAATGCTCAACAAGCAATATCTACTGATCCTACTGAATGTGCTCAAACGAGCAATGTCTACTGATTCTACTGAAAGTGCTCAACGAGCAATATCTACCGGTTCTACTGAAAGTGCTTAACGAGAAATATCTACTGATCCTACTGAATGTGCTCAAACGAGTAATGTCTGCTGATTCTACTGAAAGGGTTTAAACGAGCAATATCTACTAATTCTATTGAAGTGCTCAACGAGCAATATCTTTTGATCCTACTGAATGTGCTCAAACGAGAAATGTCTATTGATTCTACTGAAGTACTCAACGAGCAATATCTATTGATTCTACTGAAAGTGCTCAATGAGCAATATTTACTGACCCTACTAAATGTGCTCAAATGAGCAATGTCTACTGATTCTATTGAAAGTGCTCAAACGAGCAATATCTACTGATTCTACTGAAAGTGCTCAACGAGCAATATCTATTGATCCAACTGAATATGTTCAAATGAGCAGTGTCTAGTGGTTCTACTGAAGTACTCAAACGAGCAATATCTATTGATTCTACTGAAAGTGCTCAACGATCAATATCTACTGATCCTACTGAATGTGCTTAAACGAGCAATGTTTACTGATTCTACTGAAGTACTCAAACGAGAAATATCTATTGGTTCTACTGAATAGTTGCTCGAATGATCAATATCTATTGATTATACTGAATGTTTGCTCAAACGAGCGATATCCAATGATTATACTAAATGCATGCTCAAACGAGCCATATCTACTGATTACGTGAAATAAGGTCTCACTGGACTGATGGTTCAGAAATAGATACTGAAATAATGTTATAATCATTATTCATCTATTAAAAGTTGTGATTAACAGGAACTATGTTTACTAATCTTTATTTGAATTATTATTTATGTTTGATTTGATAAGCTTTACTGTTCAATTGACGAACTTACTAAGCTTTACAAAAGCTTACTTATATCAATTGTCTTATTTATTGTAGATTCGTTTGTGGATAGGGAGATCGGATCAGCACAAAGAAACCACATTATTCAAGAATCTTTGGTAAACTTTGATTTGGTTTGGTATATATGACATGTAATAGGACCCTTTAAGATATGTTGTATTGATAGTTAGTTTGGTGCAAGTTTACACTTATAGCTTATGTTGTTATGTTTGAATAACTATGGAAATATGCATGTTTTATCTAAGTTAAGTTATGGTATGAAATGAAATGGATGTAGATTTTGATATGTAAATTGTGTCTTGTATATGCAACTATGGAAGTGAAATGCTATGAAATACATTGTGGTGGCAATGATGGCACATTGGTCAGACACTTAGATTGATTGTGTTTGCATGTTTTGAATGTTATTGAAGATGTTTGATTGTAACAACTCGTTTTTAGTCAAATCGAAATAGTGGTTTTGGGACCACAAATCTAAAGTCGAAATAATTATTTTATTATTATTTTAATGTTTAAAGCATGATAAAATGATTGTGGAAAAATTTTGTTAAGAAATTTTATCGTTTGAGTGCTTAATTTGATAAAAAAGACTAAATCGCGAAAAGTGTAAAAGTGGAGGTCTATTAGTTAAAGGTGGCTAATAGCTATGAAATTAAATAGTGGAGGTCCTTCTGTAGTAATTAAACCATTTATAATGTGAGTGGACATATTTGGACATATTATTAAGTGTTTTAAATGTTATTAAGTAAGGTTAAAATTATAATTTAAAGAATTAAATTAAGTAAAATATAGAAAAGCAAATGTGTCATCTTCCTTAGTGTTTTCACCCACCGAATTTTCAACCTAAAATAGCCATTGCAGAAGCTTGATATTCAGCCAAGCTATTCTTCATGCATATGAGTAGTATTTCATCCCGTTTTTAATAATTTCTATGTTTTTTAGATCGTTGCAGCTTAATCTAGCTAGCACAAGGACTAATTTGCAAAACTGTTAAAGGTTTAGGGTTTTTTTATTGATGAATGCATGTGTGTTTTGATGTTTGATGATAAAAAATGCATGGTTGTTGTTAGATAAACAACATTTATTAAGTGATTTTTGATATAATTGTCAATTAGGGATTTAATTGAGAAATGTGTAAAATTCATGGTGAAATGTATGAAATAATGAAAATTTTGAGCTTCTAGGGACTTAATTGAAATTTGTCTAGCATGGGTATAAGTTGAATTTCATGAATTTGTGTTTTTAAGAAATAAGAACTAAATTGTAAAAATGTTAAAATGGTAGGGGCAAAAGTGTAAAGTTGCCTTAATGTGTATTTTAGACTAAATTGAATAGAATGATAATTAAATGAGTTAATTTTGATTACATTTAGATCAAGAAAAGCGAAATTTGGATTTAGATTGGGGGAAAAACAAGGTTTTGGACTAGTTGATTCGTTTCGTCGTTTTAGCGATCGAAATAAGTTCATATGTTAATAAGCATTTGTATAATTATGTTTTAAATGCTTTATTATTGAATTATTTGTGTATACGACCTTGCGTATATAATCAATGAAGATTCGACATTGAGAAATCCTGGTTGAACCTTAGGAATAGATTAGGATACGAATGACATGTCATTAGGGGTTATGTGATTTAGGTGCAGGTCCGTACGTCCTACCAGTGGCTGAGTTATCTGGCATATGTTGAGGATTCTCGTCAGCTTGTGTGAGCAGACCTGTTGATAGCTCGAGAGTGAGCATTATATGTGATATGAGATTGAGATAGCTTCGGCTATATATGTGGCACTTAGGGTGTGTGTCCCCCGGGTATCTGATAGTATTCCGAATGGTTCAATGGGTATATCGAAGAAATGAAATGGTGAGAAATAGAAAAGTATCAGTACATGTATGTACGGAAACTACGTAAGCATCAAATCCATAGAAGTTATAGGTTTGTAGTTAATTATGTGATTGAATATATGTAACATCGTGGTTAAATATTTTATAGTATGTTATGTTCATATTATGAATGGTAATTGAATGGTGAGCTTTGCTTATTATTTTCATACGAGCTTACTAAGCTTTATAACTTGTTTATTTCTCCGTGTTTTATAGTGATATCAAAGCTAGCTCAAATTCGAAAATCGTCGGAGACCTCATCACACTATCAAACTATCATTTTGATACTTTTGAATCTATGTTTTTGGGATATATGGCATGTATAGGAACTTTGGTAATTTTGGTATATATATATGAGTAATGAATTTAGCCATTTGGATTGGCTTGTAAATGTTTAATGTTTGGTTTGGTATATAGCTATGAGAGTTGGCTTGCTTTGGTTGATTTGGTTGTTTATATATATATATATATATATATATATATATATATATGCAAATGGCCTTTATTATGCATATGGTAATTGTATTATAAATACTTGTGAAGAAAGGTAGTTTACGAATTGGTAAATTGTGTATCATATGTTTAATAAGTTGAGTTTGGTATGTATGTGATTTTAGGTAAGATGATGCTTAAATGAGTGTGGTATTATTGATGATTTGAGATTATGAGTTTTGGTATGAAATTGAATGGCATAATGTGGTATTTTTGTACTTTGTATTGTTGGTACTGTTATGGCATGAATTGAGCTTATTTGAGATTGGATGAATGCCTATTTGTGCCATTTTGTGTGTCATTTGGTTTGGTTTAGGTGTATGCAAATTTGGGTGGCAAGTTGGCTTGGTAAATAGCCTATTTTTGTCCACACGGGCGTGTGTCTCAGTCGTGTGTAACACACGGTCAGGTTACACGGTCGTGTGTCCCCTAGTGTTGAATTAGAAATAAAGTCAGTATGCTCCACACGGCCCAGCACATGAGTGTGTGACTTGGTCGTGTGGTATAGGTCAGTATACCCTACAAGTTTGGCACAGCCTAGCACACAGCCTAGCACACGGGTGTGTGTGGCCATTTCGAAGGGCACACGGGCTGGTCACACGGGCGTGTGGTTGGCCGTGTGACCTAAGTCAAAGAGTTACACCGGGTCAGACACGGGCTGGGACACGGCCATGTGATCCCATTTTGAATGCCCACACGGCCTATGGCACATGCGTGTCTTTGTCCATGAGAGACACACGGCCGAGCCACACGGGCGTGTGTCCCCTGTATTTTATAAAAATTTTCTAAGTTTTCTAAAATTTTTCTAAGTTATAGGTTTAGTCCCGAACCACCCTAATGCATGTTTTGGGCCTCGTAGGCTTGTATTAGGGACATTATGAATTTATGTGAATGTTTTATATTTGAAATGGAAAATGTATGAGAAATGTTTATTTAATTGATTTATAAGTCTGCCAATGCTCCGTAACCCTATTTCGGTAATGAATACGGGTGAGAGGTGTTACATTGATGGCTTGTAAATGGCATGTTTGAATATGTTTTGGTACTTATGCATATGGGTGGAGAAAAGAGCATGATTTGGGTCAATTTTAGGTAAACATGGGCTATCACATGGCCATGTGTCACACACGGGAAATCCATATGGGTGTGTGCCCTGGGTGTGTTCAAGTGCAGTATATACACGGTCTGTGACATGGCTGTGTGAGGATATTTCGAATGTTACACGAGCTAGCACAAGGCTTGGGACACGACTGTGTGGAATTATTTCGAAAGGTACACGGTCTGCCACATGGTTGGCCACACAGGCGTGCCCTTACGCCACATGGCCTGGGCTGAGTCACACAACGATGTGACCCCTGTTTTTTCTAAAAATTTCTAGTTTTTCCCTGAGCTTTCTGATTTGCTTCTAAATGGTCTCTGATTGTTTTTAAACTATTTTTAAGGCCCCCTAAGCCCAATTTAGGGTCCATAAGTGTATGTTTACTTTGATCTGAATTATTTGTAAAAAGAAATTGTTAATTATTCTAGTGAACTGAATGTTATTGTTACTGAATATTTTGAAACATACGGTGATACTCCGTAACCCTAATCCGGTGACGAAAGTGATTATGTGTGTTACTGACTTACGCTTTTCAGAACGGTAAGTTATTTTATAGGAAAAATGGCTTATTTTACATTGACCTATAGGTCATTCTCTCTTGACCAAACTGTTTTATGTTAAACAAATACTGGAAAATGCAGAAAATATTTTCTGTAAAACCTTTTACATGTAAACAAACGAACCTTTAGTTCGATTGACATTTCTAACTCCTCAAACTCGGCTTAGACGTTATGGTTGAATATTAGAAGTTACATTAACAATGTTCGAAATTATTTACTTATTGAAAATAACTATGTTTGTGTTGTTTTGTGAAAACTTAAAAAAATTTGAATATTTAATGATTTTGTTTCTTTGAGAAATACTTATAAAAAATGTAATCATTTAAAAGAAAAGGGCCACATTATATTGTAATGTCATTTTAATATGTTTGAAAAGTAAAAGAATTTACATTATAATTATTTATTAAAAAGTCTTGGGTAAAAATATTTCATAGCAGATTTTCATAAAACTACTTAGAAAATTAGAAGTTATAATTTTGTTTAAAACCAAGTAAAATTCTAAATAGTTTAAATAAACTACATATTTTAAAATACTTGAAATCTTATAATTTTGCATTCATGTATGATAGTAAAAAATTTATAATATAAACCACAACCCAAAATAAAAAGAAATGTCCAAAGCCCAAAGTCCACAAAAAAATCCAAATAATTTTAAAATTCATTATTAAAAAACCATAAGAATAATCCATCCGAGAGGCTCCACTGAATGCTGAATCCAAGTCCTATGTCTGAGTATTACCTAAACAATTATAACACTAACGGGGTGAGTTTTATAAGCCCAGTGTGGGTTTTTTAACAAATAAATGTAAATAAAGACATAATCATCAATCAAATAAATATTTCATTTTATGCACATGATCATGGCAATGCGGTTTTTATGAAACATTTATGCAGATATATTTAAAACATCCTACCCATCACCACTATACAATACAATCGAGTTTCCCAGAACTCGTCCATCCAAACACTCCAATTTGTGAATAGTGTCACAGTAGTGCAAATAAATTGTCACTTAATAATATTGTGGACAAGCCACCACTTTTACAGATAAACTGCCACTTCTTCCACCTCTTCCACCTTTCACATATCCCACCCCATGCATGTGATATGGCCACAAAAATAAATTTTTCACTTTAAAATCAATTTTCACTTTGGCATGTGAGACATGCTCATTATGTCGCTTATCACTTAAAATCAAATAGGCATACTTAACATGCAAATCACATATGTACTTATTATATCAATATTTCTCATTTTATAATTCATGCGAAATTCACATATGCCATAACATCGCATAACATGAGAATGAGACTATCATACACTTTGTTTCAATTAAAAATAATAATAATCAATATCATACATCATATATGTCACAATCACAACGGTTTAGATCCACTTACTTGGATATTCCATTTTGATGGGTTTTTACTTCTCTTTTCGAATACATAGAGTATTATTAATAAGCACAGTTTTAATAATAATACTAATAAATTTTAATCAACATGAAACATATTTTCATTTTATGTTAAACCCATACCTGATTATAGATCCGATGTGTTACAACTTCTTTAAGAACGTTTATACTTGGATCTAACCAATGGATTACCCTTATGAATGTTAAGAATCGAGATTCCTTTTCCAAGTTTAAAGATTTCTCGGTTTGATGTCAATCGGCCACTATCTCGGTTGAAATGGAAAGGTTGATGGTTCGTCTTGATTTTAATTCAGGAAAATTGAACGATAATCATCGGCGGTGCTACTACGGCGACAAAAGTGGTGGTCTGATGACGGAGGTGGTGGTCCAACAGAGGAGGAAGAAATAAGAAGGGTTTCAGTCACTTTATAAAAGAAGAAGGAACTAAAAGAGAAAAAATAAAGAAAAAGGAATGATGATTTGCGGTGGCACGCGGTGGTTGTCACAGTGGTTGTCAGGGTGGTGAAACAAAAAGAGGAAGAAAAGTGGTGGTGCAAAGGAGGTTCGGTGGTGGTGATGATGGTTCAAACCAAGGAACAGTGGAGGAGAGAAGGAAATAGAGAAAAGATGGGTGGTCGATGGCTAAACAAAAGAGAGAAAATGAGAGAATGTGGAGGAGTTTTTAAGGCGGTGGAGCAATGAGAGGGGGAGAACAAAAAGATGGATGAAAAGGGGTGTTGTCAAACATTTATAGGTTCAATGAACATCACCATGGTAATGGTGAAGAGAATGCCAAGTTAGGAAGACAAGGGAATGAAAAGGGGATCATGTCCTCATAAGTATGGTATGTTGACTAAAAAGAAAGGAAAGAATCTTCCCTTAGTATGGTAAGAAAGGTTGGACAACAAAGGGTATTTAGCACATGGAAAATTCACAAGAAAATTTAATTAAAAAGGTAGTGATGAGGAAACTTAAACCCAAGACTTATAAAATTTAATTAAAGCTCTTAACCACTTTACCACATTATTCCTTATTTTTATTTTAGCAAGAAAATAATTAAAAACATGGGATGTGACAACATTGGTATTGTTGTCAGTGTAGGAGGGCGTGAGCTTGAGTGCGCTGTTGGAGAGGGATTATGGATAACTCTAGATATTGTATCAAAAAGAGAAGATATAATAAGAACCAATAATGAAATTAATGTTAAAAAAAGGCTTTTTTTATTAATGACGCTCAATTGTTAGTACTCAATATATTAATATTGTTTAATATACTTTATCTGTTATATTTTTGATTCCATGTTTTGTCCTTATATAAACAATTAAAATTTGTTAACATAATTCTATTTTGTTTTACATTTACTTGAGCATAAATCAATTTATAGAAAAACACTCCAATTTTTAAGATGCATGGGTAAAAAACAAGTTAATATTTATTTTTATATAATTCTATATTACACTACTGATGTGGGTGAAACTGAAATGTTGATTTAAATGATAATGAGTGAGAGAGGAGGTGAGTTTCTGAAATGGGTGAAAGGGTTTTTAGTATATATATGAAGAGGATAAAATCGTATATTTATATTAAAAAATATTCAACTTATACATTTTCTCCGTTTTTATATTTTGATTTTTAAAATGCCTTTATTTTATGAAAAATATTTATACTTTTTTATATTTTTCCGAGTTTATTTTATTAAAAATAATTTAGTCAATTAAAAATAACTTGCATATCAATAGAAAATAAGCTCATTTTCCTATAAATTGACTTGCCCATTTGAAAATCATATGAGTAATATAGGAGTGTGCAAAAGTTAGGTCAATCGATTTTGATTTTGTCGGGTCAATTTATTTAGTTGTGATTTTAGGTTGGTTGTAAAGGTCAATTAAAATGGTTTAATCATTCAAATAGATTACCCAAACCTAAAATAAATTCAATATGCCTAGATGTATTATCTAAACACCAAACCCAACTAAAAATTAAGCCCAACACTAAAGAAATATGGTAATGTCAATTAAGTCGGTTACCTGACTGAATCAATCGGCAAAAGTCGACTTGATTTATTTGGTTTTATTCATAAGGTTGGTTTTTATTTTTAGAAAAATATGAATTTAGTTAAGTCGATTTTTAGATTATTTAAATCGAACCGGTTGAACCGACTGATTGTTCACTCCTATTTATATGAGAATTAACTCGAATCATACTTAATATTATGATATTAATAATTTTTTATTTTAATTTTTAAAAATATTAAAATATTAATATCAAATAACATAATGTTGAATATTACTAAGCATACATGTTTAATTATTTATATTTAATAATATAATTAATTATTTAATTTTATAATTTTATTTTAATGATAAAATTTAACAATTATAAATTTGAGTTTTAGATAATTTTCTTAATATATTATTTAAAAATAATTATATTAATATTTTAATAATGAATATATATTGCATATTATAAATATTTAATAATAAATGTTTTATAGCATAAAAATGATTATTTCAATTATAGAAATAAGAGTAATCGTTTATATCATTCTTAACTTCATTTATCTCTTTCAATTATAATATGTTACTATTCACTATCATATATGTGATTTAAATTAAGTTTTAATTTCACATTGTTTATTATTAATTTATATATGATATTTATTATTATAAAATAATTTTCAATTGTGAAAAAAAAATGTTACTATAATATTTTGTAGCAAATATATTTATGTTGTTAAAAAATGATTTCAAAAAAATTTACCGAATAACGAAAATCGTTTTATACAAAATTAATCCAACAGAAAATCAATCTATTTTCCATAAGTTATTTCTAGTAAAAGAGCAATTATGAATAAAAATTTTAAAAAAGATATACATTGTCAAGAAAAAAACTATGAATGAGTAATTTTAAAATATATATTTTCTATAAAATTTAATTGATTAAATAATTAAAATCAAAATTTAAAACAAAATTAATTTAAAAATAATCAACGGTCACATTTTAATTAAAACAAAGAAGGCACTATAAATAAAAAGTTTAATCAATCTATAAAATATGATATTTAAATACTTGAACTTTGCTAATCGGTAGCTTAAATTCCACTCAATAATAATAAATTAAATTGTAATAAATATTAAAATTATACACCATTTCATGTTGTGTATTACATACACAAAAAATTATATTATTTCAATATAAAAATAAATGTATATATTCATTTTCTTTAAATATACACAATTAAATAAAAATCAAAATCATATTGGTGTGTATGACAATATACCAATAATTTCAATTTTTTTAAAGCTGAACTTAAATAATTCATGAGCCGAAGAATCTCACTTTTCACCATTAGCTAATCACAATAGAACAAAAATTTGTCAAAATTAAATTAAAGATTAATCAACGATATGGGGACCAAAATCATAATTAAACCTATTCAATTTTATTTTAAGGACTCGAAAGTAATTGTTAAAGACAGTAAAAGGAAAGAGATAAGAGCTCAGCGCTGATTGAACCCTTGTCCCACAAAGGTAAAACAATTAAAAAACAGCCCCCGGCGAGGATCGAACTCGCGACCTTTCGCTTACGAAGCGAACGCACTACCACTATGCTACGGAGGCAGTTGTTATTTATTGTTTTCATATTAAATAATTTAAGTGGTTAATACTAAGAGGTGTCAGAAAAATTCCAAGATTCTATTCAACAACTATGTAATATAATTGGATTATTTAGTATATGAATTTTTTTTTTATTTTATCATTTTACCCATATTTTTTAACATTTCAAAATTTTGAACGTAAAATCTATAAAATATAATATAACTAGTTATTTATTTATTTATTTATTTATTTATTCCGGGTTATTTTTTGTATTAAAAATATTTAATAGTTAGAATCATAAAAAAATGCTTTAAATTTTGATAAGATATTTAATAATAAGAATACCAAAATTGGCTACCAATAACTACAAAACTAATTGGTCCCCTCCCAAAAATAGATACAAGTAAAAGTGATTGTATAAAAATACAACTGTGCCTACTTAAAAATATATAGCTAGGACTTAGGAATCAAAACAATATTTATTTATTTTAAATTTCTTAACTTGTCTATTTTATTTTATCTCCTGTATTATTTCCGTTTTCAAAAATAATATATTATATTATCAATTTCTTTTACATGGATAAAAGATAATATGTGTGTGAAAATCATGTCTTTAGAGTACAAAGATGTGTTTAGAAATAATATCAAATAAAAGTTTGTGACAACTATTCAATCAACAACATTGTTAATTTTAGAAATTCCATTGCACGCATATGTATATTGCAACTATGCATTTAAAATGCAGATGTTAGTTTAAAAATAATATCCAATAAATAATGAAATATATGGTTTAAAACTAATTAACAATAGCACATTAAATATGTACAATATTAAAATAAAGAATAGATTAAATTGTGAGTAAAATAAAATTTAAACACGTAAATACATCATATTAATAATAATAAATGCACTACAATTATTTATCACACTGTTGTCATCAATCTTGAGTTGGGTTCGAGTTAATTTGTGACATCAACTAAATCAACAATATTATACATATACATACATACATACATACATACATACATACATATATATATAGTTGATGGAAGTAATAAAGTGTGAATAATAAAATTAAAATTATAAAAAAATATATTTGATTGAGTGGTAAATTTAAGGTTTTACTAATGCAATTGACATGATTTCAAATCTCACAACAAATAAAATTTATTTTGGCCCTTTTAGAAATATGAAAAGATTAAAGTACTCTCAAATAATATAACTTATTTTAATTATAGAAAAATATTTTTATAATTTTCAAAACCGAATTGGTGCCACGAATTAATCAAACTTAGATAATGGTATGTATATATATATATATATATATATATATATATATATATATATATATATAAAAACAATACCTTATTTTTGTTTTATAAAAAAATAAATTATTTTTATTTCATAACGTTTCACAAATATTTAAAAGATAATCTAAACAGTTACTTTTAGACCTTGTAATATATATGATGTTAACAAAAATTAAAATTATTCTCCATTAATTAATAAGTAGTTGTTCAATTGATAAATTGTCACACTTTTATGGAAACAATTTTATCAAGTGGTTTTTATTATGGATTATTAAAGGTGTTCGAAAAATTAAATTATTGGGAATATTGGGTGTCGTTTGATTTCTAAAAATATTTTTTAGTTACATTTTTTTAGAAAATAGTTTTTATTTTTTATTTTTTAAAAAGAATTTAATAAATAAAAATAAAAATTTATTTTCAATAATGAAAATATGTTTGGTAACTAGTTTTTTATAATAGAAACATATGAAATAAAATAAAAAAAAATTTATATTTAAATGGATTTGAATCAGAATCAATTTAGTTAAAGTTAAAAATTTTTCATCATTTTCAATTTTACAAAGCATTTTTAGTGAAAACTGAAAACAATGAAAATAATTTTTATTGTTTTCTAATTTTTCACGTATTTTTATTTGCTAAAAATTATTTTTATGATTTTCAATGAAACATATTTTTTCAATGTTTTCCATTTCCCATGCAAATGAAAACAAAAATGGCATATGTTTCACGTATCTTCATTTTTCAAAATTATATTAATTTATTTTTTTTCAACAATTTATTAAATAAGAGTTGAGTGGGTGTTACAAGTTAATTGAATACCAACTAAATTAAAAAATATCTTAAAAATTATTATTTTTATAAGGAATTGCATCACCCCATTCCTTAATCTATCCTATTATATAACTTTTAATTGAGTTTGTGTCACGAATTGGTCGACTTAAAATTATTTTTTAAAGTGATAAATAATTTTTATATAAAATTTTTAAATAAAATAACTAAATTCACTGTTTAAAATAAAATGAATATTTAAAATTAAACTCGATGTTAAAAATTGAACGTCGATAATAAAAATGTAGAAAGATCGAAAAGAAAAATAGAGCACACAGATTTTACATGGAAACTCTTTCGGGAAAAAACTACGGGCAGAGGAGAAGAAAATTCACTAATGTCGAATTCGAACGATACAAAAGGAGTTTTGACTACATCTATTTATAGGTTGAAAAAACCTAATTCTAATCAATGTCAAATATATTATGCTAATAAATGCTAAATATATTATACTAATAAATACTAAATCTTCTAAAAAGAAAATATATTTTGTTTAACTTGACTTGCAAGCAATCTCTTAGAACTTGGGTCACACAACTCTAACAATTTCCACCTTGACACGAATTCTCAACGAACAAGTTCTCCACCTCTTCCACAAAACCCCTTAAGGGCATCCTTCAACAATGAATACCAACCAAGTCCAAGAAATGCTCGAACTTGGTTATAGGAAGTGACTTGGTCATCATATCTGCAAGATTATGATGAGTATTAACTTTGCTTACAACAATATCACCACGAGCAATAATATCACACACAAAATGCTACCAAACATCATTGTGCTTTGTTCTCTCATGAAACACTTGATCCTTCGTAAGAAAGATGACACTCTGTAACAGTCCATTTTTCAGTGAAATCGGAATAGTGGTTTCAGGACCAGAAATCTGACCCGAGAATAAAGTTTATTTTTATTTTATTATACGGTCCGTATTATGATAGACATGTCATGTGAAAATTTGATACAAAAATTTTATCGATTAAGTGTTTAATTACGAAAAGGACTAAATCGCATAAAATGTGAAAGTTGAATTCTAGTAGCTATAAGAATTAAATAGCTATGAAATTCAAAACTAGAGGTCCTTATATGGTAATTAGACCATTAAAAAAAAGTATGTAGATTTTTGGTGACTCATCCATGGAAAAATTAGAAAAGAGTAGGGACTAAATTGGAAATTAAAATAATTAATTAATTAAAAAGATGATAAAAAGAAATATCATCTTATTTTTTCATCTTCAGCCCCAAAATTTTATGGAAACCCTAGGAGAGAGAGAAGAAACTTTCAAGGCTTAATTAGGTAAGTTTCATTATCTCGTTTTTAGTAATTTTGATATTTTTGAAACCGAGATAGTCTAATTTATCTATTTAGGGGATTAATTTGAAAAGTTATCAAGGTATGAAATTTGGTTCATGGATGCATATGCTGAAAATTAGAAATTTATGGTAGAAAATGAAAGGTTTTTGATAGATAAACAACTTTTACAAAGTGATTTTTGATGAAAACATGATTTAGGGACTACAATGTAAACTTATGAAATTGAAGAAAAAATTTAAATTTTTATGAATACATGTGCTGTAAATTTTGTAATGTAATTTTGATTAGGCTTGGAATAGGGAGTAAATTGCACAAGTTTCATTTTTCGAGCCTAGGGATGAAATTGGAATTTATGGAAAAGTTAAGGGCAAAATGATAATTTTGCCTAGGATGTAAATTGAGTCTAAATAAATATGAAATATGTGAAATTGATGATTAAATCTCTTTATATAGATCCGGACAACACAAATTTGAGATTAAACTGAGGAAAAGAAAAGGTTTCGGATTAGTAGATTTTATACGCAAACAAGTGTCGAGGTAAGTTAGTGTAACTTAATCGGGCATGTAAATATATTTAATTGAATGTTGTTTTGTATGGATTGTGACTTATATTGATGTATATTACTTGAATGCTATAATGAGAAATTTAATACATACTTGATATGGTGAAAAAGGGTTAAGTCCCAATTGAATATTGAATTCTGATGAATATATGTGCTTTCCCGAAACGAATAAGGTCCTGTATTTGTTGCGGATGAGATTTAGCTTGGACGAGTAATCCTATTGACCTTGTTATAGAAAGGATTTAACCCAGACGGGTAATCTTAATATAATACCTCTCGAGTATATGTTTCGATTAGGGTTTCGCATAAACTGGTAATCCTAATTGAGCTCTTTTGAGCTTACGTTATATAAAGGATTTAGCTTGGATTGGTAATCCTGTTATACGATATGTGGCTCGAGAGTGTGTTCTTTGATTAAGTGCCCTAATGGGTACCCTCGAATAAGAATTGACAGATTATTGAATCGTACACCTCGAGTGTACTACTTGAGCATCCATCGAAATTTCAATGATTCAACGGTCATAAAACTCTTGACATGGTATGAGAATTATAAGATGAATGATAATGACTTGAAAGGATATTGCATGATGAGCTCATCTATGTTTACTTGATTGATAAGAAGATTTTGGTGACTAACATATTTGATTGATTGCATGTGTTTAGGCAATTTTGCTAATGGATGAAAAACATGATATTGTATGCTTAGATTTAAATAATGGGATTGGTAAATTTAGTTTCCGTTATACGAACTTATTAAGCATGTAATGCTTACTCCGTTTTATTTTCCCTATTTTATAATGCTCAGAAGCTCGTGAAGGTTCGAAGATTATTGGAGCATCGTCACACTATCGACTAGCTTATTTTGGGTATACATAGTAAAATCATTTTGGTATAATGGCATGTATAGGACAACTTGGTCATTAGTGGCATGAAAATGGTGTTTTGTAACCTAGCCATTGGAATGGCTAGTAATGGCTTATTTTGGTATGATTAAGTAGGTTATTATGATATATTCATATGTGATATGTCAAGTATATGTGATCAAATGATGTTAATGCCTAAGTTAATCCAAGGTAAGTTTATAAACACATATGCATGTAATGGTATGCCATAATGAATGATGGAATTGTTTAATTTGAATACTTGGAATGGTTGGTATTGGATGTGTGTTTCAAGTGCAGGTCTTGGGTGAAATTTTGGGTGAGAAATGAAGCTAGAAATGACTTCATTTTGTCCACACGGACAGACACACTGGCATTTGCCATGTACTCAGCTTCAGTAGTAGACAAAACAACTGTAGTTTGCAAAGTGGCTTTCCAACTGATTGTACAACCTCCAATAGTAAAGACATACCCCGTGAGAGATCTTCTTTTATCAAGGTCTCTAGCAAAATCAAAATAAACATACCTAATGACTCCATCTCTAGTTATTCCAAATTGTGAACAAACATTAGTAGTACCTCGTAAGTATCTGAAATTCCACTAAACTACTTTCCAGTGTTCTTTACAAGGATTCGCCATGTATCTACTAACTGCACTAACTACATATGATAAATCTGGACGTGGGCAAATCATAGCATACATGAGAGATCCCATTGCACTAGAATATGGAATGTGTGTCATGTAGTCAATCTTATCATCTGAATACGGAGACAAAGCCAATGAAAGTCTGAGGTGGACTGCTAATAGAGTACTAACAGGCTTGACATTTTGTATATTGAACCTACAAATAACTTTCTCAATGTACCATTTCTAACTTAGGTACAATTTATATTTTTTTCTATCTTTGAAAATCTCCATCCCAAGTATCTTTTTTGCTGCTCCCAAATCTTTCATCTCAAATTCTTCACTAAGTTGGGCTTTGACCTTTCTTATCTCTTCTTCATCTTTGGCTGCTATCAACATGTCACCAATATAAATGAGTAAATACATAAAATAGCCATAACTATTTTTATTAAAATAAACACAATTGTCAAAACTGCTTCTTTTGAAATCATGAGTAGTCATAAAAGAATCAAACCTCTTGCACCACTACCTTCGTGACTGTTTCACGCCATAAAAGGACTTTTTCAACAAAAAAACATAGTCATTCTTTTCTGAGGCTATAAAACCCTCTGGTTATTACATGTAAATATCTTCCTCAAGTTCTCCATGTAATAACGCTGTTATTACATCTAATTGTTTAAGCTTCAAATCATACATGACCACAATACCAAGTAAGGCTCGAATCAAACTATGCTTCACAATAGGAGAAAACACATATGGATTTTTCAATTCCTCTGGTCTTTTCTTTCTTCTTGAACACCCATTTACATTGAACAACCTTTTTACCCTTAAGAAGCTTTACTAGATTTCATGTTCTGTTCTTATGGAGCAATTCCATCTCTTCTTGCATGGCAAACATCCACTTTCCTGAATCTTCATAGCTAACTACCTCAGAATAAGTAGATGCTTTTAATTTGCATCTATATCTTCAATCACGTTTAAAACATAAGCAACTAGATCAGCCTCGGCGTATCTCTTTAGAGGTTTAATTTCTCTTCTAGGTCTGTTCTTGGTAATAGAATATTGTCATGAAGTAGCAACTCTACTTTTGAGTTTCTATGCTAACATAAGGAGTAGACCCTATAATAAAATCTGGATCAATCTGTAGCTCCACTTGCTTTACATGTATGCTTGGACTTTGCTGGTCTTTGTTGGAAGAGTCTTTAAGAGGTAAGTTAGACAACTTTTCTATTTTCAAAACACCATAAACTTATATCCTTTAACACCAACCTTATAACCAAGAAAAACACATTTAATGGATCTAGGTTCCAATCTCCCCTTATCAACATGAGCATATGCAGGACACCCAAAAATCTTTAAATTAGAATAATCAGCTGGACTATTAGACCATACCTCTTGTAGAGTCTTTTTCTTAATGGTAATAGACGGAAATCAGTTAATAAAAAAAATGAGATAGAGGCTGTTTCAGCCCAAAACGACTTCGGTAAACAAGCATTCCACAACATACATTGAACCTTTTCCATGATTATTCTATTCATCTATTCTACGACGCGGTTTTGCTTTGGCATATGATGAACTGTCAAGTGTCTCACGATCCCTTCTGATTTGCACAGTTCATTAAATTCATCAGAATAAAATTCCAAGTCATTATTTGTGCGGAGGTGTTTAATCTGTTTTTCTGTCTACTACTCAATCATAGTTTTCCAAACCTTAAACGTGGAAAACATATCACTTTTCTACTTCAGTAAGAATGCCCAAACCTTTCTTGAAAAATCATCAATTATTGTCAGCATATAATTAGCGCCACCCCTCAAAGGCACTCTAGATGCTCCTTAAAGATCAAAATGAATATAATCTAGTGTTACCTTTGTGTTATGGATTCCTCTTGTGAATCAAACTTTTTTTTGCTTCCTAAAAACGCAGTGCTAACAGAACTTTAGTTTGCTAATGCCTTATCCATCAAAAAGTCCTCTTTTGCTCAATTCTGCCATGTCTTTCTCATTCATATGCCTTAGACACATATGCCAAAGTCTAGTAACATCATCATCTAACAAGGAAGAAGAAGTGACAATTGCATAACCAGTAACAGTTGAACCTTGAAAAATATCTAACTTGGCAGTCTTTCTCTACCCTTTCATCACAATAAGGGAACCCTTGCTAATCTTCAGAACCCCGTTTTCAGTTGTGTACTTGTGCCTCTTTGAATCAAGAATACTCAATGAAATCAAGTTCCTCTTCAATTCTGGTACATATCGTACATCAATAAGTGTTCTGACAACTCTATCGAACATATTAATTTTAATCATACCAATACTTGCGATTTTACATGAAGCACTATTTCCCATCAAAACAAAACCTTCAGACACTGTTTCATATGTTGTAAACCAATCCCAATTAGGACTCATATGAAAGGTGCAACCAGAATTAAGGATTCACTCCTCACTCATTTTAGGGTTGTTGGCAAAAGCAATTAGTAGTTCACCATCATTGTAGTCTTCTACAACATCAGCTTTACCAGATTGTTCTGGTTGTTTTCCCTTTTGGTTCGCCGCCTCCCTTTTGATATTATTCTACAACTTATAGCACTCAGACTTAATGTGCCCTTTTTTCTGGTAGAAGTTAATGGTTTTACATCTGTTTGAATATCTCTATCTACCCTTAGATTTATAGCGAGGATTTCATTCATGTGTCTTCTCACGATTATCATCAGTATTTCATTCTTGTCTCCCACGAACAATAAGACCTTCTCTTAAGATTTAGATCCAGACACAAGATGCTTCATCTTGTCATATGATGTTAAGGAAGCATAAACTTCATCAATTGTGAGAGATTCACTACTATACAAAATTGTGGCTCTAAAAGTTGAATAAGACGGGGGCAACAAATAAAGTAGAGTTAACCCTAAATCTTCTTTATCGTATTAAACCTCCATAACTTCTGGTCTAAGAGAATTTCTTTAAACACAGTTAAGTGTTCGTGCATAGACGCACCCTCCTCCAAACGATGAGAATAAAGGCTCTGCTTCGTATGTAACTTGCTAGTTAGAGTTTTCGACATGCATAGCTGTTGTAGCTTTGCCCATAATGCAGTGACGGCCTTCTACTTTATCATGTACTGTAGAATTTTATTCGACAGATGCAGATGTAATTGCGTTAAAG
This sequence comes from Gossypium anomalum, assembly GCA_025698475.1. Lineage (NCBI taxonomy): Eukaryota > Viridiplantae > Streptophyta > Magnoliopsida > Malvales > Malvaceae > Gossypium > Gossypium anomalum. The sequence goes on from CM046968.1 coordinate 23,503,596, forward strand.
CCTTTCGATCTTTACGGTTCTTTTCTTCCTTTGTCAATGTCGATGGCATCTTATCTACCCCTAACTAGACATACTCAAAATTTATCTACGTAAGAACTGTCTGCATCTTTATCTGCCACAACGAGAATATGATGTTGTGATCCAACAATAGAATATCATACTTTATTGTCACTATTACTATGATCGAAACAAACAACTTGAGTAAGCTTTGATACCAATTTATTAAAAACTAAACGTTGATAATGACAATGTAAAAAAGATCACAAAGGAAAAAAAATAGAACACAAAGATTTTACGTAGAAACCCTTTCAGGAAAAAAACCACGGACAGAGGAGAAAAAAATTCACTAATATCGAATTCAAATGATATAAGAGGAGTTTCGGCTACATCTATTCATAGGTTGAAAAAACCTAATTCTAATAAATGTCAAATATATTATGCTAATAAATGCTAAATATATTATACTAATAAATAATAAATCTTCTAGAAAGAAAATATATTTTGTTTAATTTGACTTGCAAGCAATATCTTAGAATTTGGGTCACACAATTCTAACACTTGAGATCAATGAAAATTTGTATATTTTACAAATATTAGTATTGTCTCCCGGCTAAGTTGGGGTTTTCAAATTTTATTATAAATTCATTTAATTAATATTAAAACTTAATTTTGAAATAAATTTTAATAAATCATAATTATTTAAAATTTTGTTAATTATAAATATTAAGTTTATTTTATTTAAGAATGTATACATATTTTAAATTAACAGATAAATTAACACCTAATGCAATCGTTTTAAATATATTATTTAAAAATAGCACTATTACACAACTCACTTTAAATATATAATATATTATTTAAAAATAGACAAAATATTTGCAAGTAAATCAAGTGCAAATCTTAAATATGTGATATTTAACATTTCTTTTTACTGTAAAAACATGCATTTATTACTAAAAAAGTTGTTAAACAACAAAAATAATTGTGACCCTTGGTCATCTAAATAAACAAGAATTAAACAACCTTTCTTTCCTCTCACAACCTACACCACATGCCATATATCGCTTCAAGTACCCAAAAACGAAATTAAATTGCTCCGATTTGAAGCAATCTGACCTTGCTAGCTATAATCAAATCTTCTGGCATCTGCTGTCACCATATCAATGGACCTCAATTGACCTAAAAAGTGGATTGTCCCTCTTTCTCCACTAGTCCCTGAATCACCGCCGGGCCGTCCTCCGCCCACTAGACATCACGTTGCTAGCGAAACCCCTCTTTGGCCAATAGGTAAGCAACTTAATTATTCCTTCTCTTGGTATGCTAAAAATTACATCTCTCAAAACCCAGCACAATCTGTTTCGCTTCCCATATTTGGTTACTGATTTTCGATCGTTCAATACATGCCACTCAAAGCTTTGTTATAATCAATAACGAATCCCTTTCAACCTCCACTACCCAAAATACCAACTCCTATGTGAATTTGAAAGCTTGGGTACTAGTTAATGCCTCCGCCGCCAATGCATTCGATACATAGCTATTCCATAGGCAAGCTGCTCCCGTTATCGGACTAGTGATATTTCTAATGATAATCCCCATACTCATCATCTCCAACTCCTTGTAGAAACCTGCATCCAAATTTACTAGGGAAAAAGGCTTCGAGGAAGACCGCCACACCATTATCTCCTTTGCCACTAGTTCAACTCTTTCCCCAGTCAATAGTTCTAACTCACAAACGTATTCCAAAATGAAAGTAACAATTTCAATCTTAGATTTTTACTTTCCTTCATGCACTAGTTTATTTTTTGAAAGCCAAATTGCTTAGATTACGATTATGGCTGTTAATTTTTGCTGGTTACTACCCTTTAGAAAATAATCGTTAAACCCAATTAGCCATAGAGCCTTTGTTTGATTCACTATCCAATTAATTCCAAGCTTTTGCCAAACTGCAGGGCAAATGGACAATCACGGCTTGCATGTATATTGGTTTTAGAGTCCTCAACACATCTGGGGCAAGCTTCATTTGTTCGTATTCTTCTTTGATAAGAATTCGAATTTGTTGGCACAAAATTATTTATAAATTTCCATACTGTAATTTTCATCTTTTCCGGTGATTGTATCTGTCGTAACTGTCTATACATACTCATGGTCTCTTGGTCGATAGAACTATAACTATCCTCCTCAATCCTGGGAAATCTTCTGAGCAGGATTCTATACCCACTTCATACAATGTACTCACCGGAGCTCTCAGGGCACTATCCTAGTCTATCCATAATTCATTACTGCACTAGTTGTATACTGAGGATTTTACTTGCCTCTTGGTAATCAAACATTGATAACACCATATCTTCCTTCCATGTCCGACTATGTTCTTCAATTAAATCTGCCACCTTTATTATTCTATTAACCAGGGGTGAATTCACTTTGCCAGGTACCACACTAAAATTGAACTTCTGTCATCGACCAACCAGCTACATCCCTCCATCAAAAGTCCCTTTGCTACCCATATTCTCCTCCATTCTATTGAAGGTTAACTCTCTAACTTAGCTTCTAAGAAATCATTGTTCACATAATAATTTTCTTTTAGTACTCGTGCCACCAAAAAAGACATATTACATACTAATCGTCATCTCTGCTTGGCCAAAAGCATACGTTAAATTTTGCCAAATTGTGAAATCTCATGCCCCCACCTCTTTTAAATCGCAAAGTTCCCCAATAACACCAATGAATACCACACTGCAATTGAGATTTCTGCCATCAATATCTGCACATAATCAATTCTAATTCCTTGAAAAAAGAGCTTGGTAACAAAAAACATGACATTATATATATATGAATAGCTTGCAAAATTAACTTAATAAAAATCTCTTTCCCACATTGTGATAAATGTAACACCCCTAACCCGTATCCATCGCCGGAACAGGGTTACGAAGCATTACCAGAGTTTATAGATCAAATAAATAAACATTTCATATCATATATATATTCATGTTAGAAACCAATTGAAATTAAATATATTGTCCCTTATACAAGCCCTTGGGGCCCAAAATACGTGTTAGAAACAAGTCGGGACTAGATCAAGTACTCAAAGAATTTTTCAGAAAACATTAAAAATTTTCAAAGCTGCAGGGGTCACACGACTGTGTGGCCCGGCCATATGACTCATGCGGTCAGGAGACACGCCCATGTCTCAGGACTTGTAGGCATTCAATGTAACACTCTTAACTCGTATCCATCATCAGAACAGAGTTATAGAGTATTACCGAAACTTTCAGAACATTTACAGATAAATCATGTCAATCACTGTTCATTTTCTGAGATTATTCAAAACGTCCCTTAAATGGACCCTCAAGGCCCAATATGAGCATTAAAATTGAATCGGGACTTAATCGGAAACTCTAAGAATTTTTCATGGCATTTTAAAAATTTTCCAATATGTAAGGCTCACACGCCCGTGTGGTCTAAGGGACACGCCCGTGTGACCCTGGGACATGCCCATGCTACAGGCCGTGTTCGATCTCATGTAACTCTCTAACTTGTGTATACGACCATGCCACATGCCCGTGCGCTAAGCCGTATGGTTAATTAAATTCTTTCGAAATTAGGTGTAGGTTTCACACGCCCGTGTTCTAGGCTGTGTAGCACACACGGCTGAGATACACGCCTGTGTCTCTGCCCGTGTGCTTAATTCTGAACATTCTGTCTCAAATTTAAGGTGCAGGGGACACACGACCTAACCACAAACCTATGCACCAGGTCATGTGTCACACACGGTCTAGAAACAGGCCCGTGTGTCTGCTTGTGTAGACAACATAAAGTCATTTCTAGCTTCATTTCTCACCCAAAATCACACCAATGACCTGCACTTAAACTCACATCCAAATACCAACCATTTCAAGCATTCAAATTAAGCAAACCCTATTATTCAACGTGGCATATCATTATATGCATACATGTTTATAATCTTACTTTGGTATATTCTATATGATAGGCATAATTTGAACAACCTTTTAACATGTATATAAATACTATAGTATGACATTACAAGTATATCAAAACAACCATTACTAGCCATTCCAATGGCTAGATTACAAACCACATACTTAAGTCATCTATGGCCAAGTTAGCCTATACATGCCATTATACCAAAATGATTTTACTATATATACCCAAAATAAACTAGTAGATAGTGTGATGATGCTCCAATGATCTCTAACCTTCGCGAGCTTCTGAGCACTATAAAACAGGGGAAAATAAAACAGAGTAAGCATTACATGCTTAGTAAGTTCGTATAACAGAAACTAAAGTTACCAATCCTATTTATTAAATCTAAGCATACAATATCAGGTTTTCCATCCATTTGGCAAAATTGCCTAAACACATGCATTCAATCAAACATGTTAGTCACAAAATTTACATATATATCAAGTAAACATAAATGAGCTCATCATGCAATATTCTTTTCAAGACATTATCATTTCATCTCGTAATTCTCTCATCGTGCCAAGAGTTTTGTTTGTTGAATCATTAAAATTTCGATGGATACTCGAGTAGTACACTCAAGGTGTACAATTCAATAACCCGTCAATTCTTATTCAAGAGTACCCCTTTAGGGTATTTAATCAAAGAACACACTCTCGAGCCACATATTGTATTACAGGGTTACCAGTCCAGGCTAAATCCATTATGTAACGTATGCTCAAAAGAGCTCAATTAGAATTACCAGTTCAGGCTAAACCCTAATTGTAACATATGCTCGAGAAAGATTATATCAGGATTACCCATTCAGGCTAAATACTTTCTATAATGAGACCAATAGGATTACTTGTCTGAGCTAAATCTCGTCAGCAACAATACAGGACCTTATTCATTTCGGGAAAGCACATTTATCCATCGAAATTCAATATTCAAACGAGACTTTACCCTTTTTCCAACATTTCCGAACATGTAATCCTTTCACACATTTATAACATTCACATAAATATAATTCATATTGCATACAATCATAACATTCAAGTTAACATATTTACATGCTCGATTAAGTTACACGAACTTACCTCGACACTTGTTTGTGTATATAATCTACTAATACAAAACCTTTTCTTTTCCTCGGTCTAACCTTCAATTTGTGTTGTGCAGATCTATATAAATGAATTTAACCATCAATTTACAAATTTCATATTCATTTGGACTCAATTTTCGTCCTAGGCAAAATTACCATTTTCCCCTTAACTTTTTCATAAATTCCAATTTCGTCCCCAGGCTGGGAAAATGAAATTTGTGTAATTTACTCCGTATTCCAATACTAACCACAATCCCATCACAAAATTTACAGCACATGTGTTCATAAAAATTTAGAATTTTTCATCAAATTTCACAACTTTACATTTTAGTCCATAAATCATGTTTTCATCAAAAATCACTTTGGAAAAGTTGTTTACCTATCAACAACCTTTCATTTTATACCATAAATTTCTAATTTTCAGTATATTCATCCATGACCCAATTTTTATACTTTGATAACTTTTCAAATTGATCCCCCAAATAGATAGATTAAGCTATCCCAATTTCAAAAATATCAAAATTACTAAAAACAGGACAAGGAAACTTACCCAATTAAGCCATGAAAGTTTCTTCTCTCTCTCCTAGGGTCTCCATATATTTTAGGTTGAAGATGACATAAAAATAAGATGATATCTTTTATCATCTTTTAATTAATTTAATTATTTCAAATTCTAATTTAGCCATTGCCTTCCATGGATGAGTCACCAAAATATCTACACACTTTTCTTTAATGGTCTAATTTCCATATAAGGACCTCAAGTTTTGAATTCCATAGCTATTTAATCTTTCTAGCTACTAGAATACAACTTTTGCATTTTAAGCAATTTTTTCCATCTCGTAATTAAGCACTAAATCGATAAAATTTTATTATCAAAATTTTCACATTACATTCTTAACATATTACAGACATATAATAAAATAAAAATAAATTTTATTTTCGGATCAGATTTGTGGTCCCAAAACCACTGTTTCGATTTTATTGAAAAATGGGCCGTTATATTCGAAATAGAGACACACGGTCGTGTCTCAGCCCGTGTCTGTATCCATATAACTTTCTGACTTGGGTCACACAGCCAAGCCACACGCTTGTGTGCTAGACTGTGTGAGCATACTGACTTGCATTCTTAAGAAGATATAGGGGACACACAGCCGTGTCACCTGGTCATGTGTCACACACGGCTGAGACACAGACCCGTTTCTTTACCTGTGTGGACGAAAATAGGCCAATTTCCAAGTCACATTTCTCACCGAATTTGACACCAACCTAACTCAACATTTTTGCACATAAACAAGCCATAACAAGGCATTCAAAATAAACCAAAATCAAGTCTTAAACATAAAATATCACCATATACAACCAATATGCCCTTAGGCACCTCAATTGACAACTTAAAAAAAAATGTCAACCAAGTATCCAAACTTACCTAAATAACCAAATACATATATGCATAATCCCAAATGGTACAAAATATACCATTCTAACAAACATCGATATGATAATACCACATATATATTTACATTAAAATATACCAAACATAAGCCATTTAAGTGGTTAATCTCAACAAAACACTTATATGCCAACATTGGCCAAATTAACCTATACATGCCGTAACGCCCTAAAATTTATATTTCTGATTCTGTAAGAATATGACAAAACTGTGTATCTGCTTCAGTGGTTTAGTGTTCAAGGTGTGTATGTGAGGTCCCAAGTTCAAGCTTCATCTTGGGAAAAAAATTGGTTTTTATTTGAATTAAGCCTTACCTTTGGTTAGTAGACTTATAAGTATTTTTATATTTAAGTATGCAAGAATGGGTCTGTTGGTCTAGTGGTTAAGAGGAGTGTTAATGAGTTAGAGGTCTTGTGCTCGAATCCCTGCAGTGGCAAAGGGACTATTTTTACTGCGATTTTCGACTGAGAGTTTGCGTTTTACCAAAAGTCTGAGTTAAGGGGTTAGTGGAGAGAATTAAGGGATGTGGATTAGTGGGTTAGCAGTTTGGTTGTCATTCTACTTTCTTTTTCCTAAAAATTTCGGCTACCATTCTCCCTCTTTTCTCTTTTTGCTACCAAAATTTCCTTGCTTCCCTCCTATTTCGGCTATTTTTTCCGTTCTTCCTTTCGTTTGTTCTGGTGTTCGCTGTGAGGGGCGTGTGTGGTAAGTTTATCGTTTCACTAATCTCAAATGTTATTCTGATTAAGTATCTAAAGGGTATTTTTGGTTGCTTTAAGGGTTACTCGTGAGGCTCGCGCTAGTGTTTCGTCTATTTGATTCGGAGTAGAGATCGTTCCATAGCGGTAAGCTGACTTTTTTTATTTTTGATTAGTCGATTTAGACTCATTTTTTGGGTTCCTAAGGGGTTGTGATATACTAATTCTAGGTCTCAAAAAGCTCAGAAGTGTTTTTACAGCAATCGAAATCCAAGTGTGTACTCCGATTGCACAGAAAACGAGAATCAGTGAAAGCCAAAAATGATTCTATCGACGTTACACGGGCGTGTGGTCGATGAACTAGGCCATGTGCAAGACACGAGCTCGGCCAATTAGGTCGTGTGGGCCCACACGGGTGAACTACACAGGTGTGTAGGAATTTGGTCCAGGCCGTGTGGCCAATTTAGGTCGCGTGGGCCCACACGGGCAGGCCACATGGCGTGTGAGCCTATTTTTCTAAAAAGTTCTGTAATGTTGTACGGGTCTCCCAAGTCAACTGTAACCTGTCATTAGATCGGTAAGCCTTACTTAAAACTTGATTCTATGATCTTATATTGTGATGCATGTGTTAATATATTACATCTAGCATATATGACTGCACTGTTCTGAATGTAAATGTATGATCTATTTACTTGCGTTATAGCATGCCATATCGTATGATGTATTGCTTCAGGGTGGGTTTGATAAAGTGAATAAAGTATCTGAAAGGCTTCATAAGCCTGTTATCTGGCAGCTAAGCTGTATATTTACGACATGTGCCGCATTACAGTACTTTATGGTGTGTAGGGTTGGATAGGTCGATTTTATCCCCATATTTTGTGTATAGGGATGGGTGGGTCGATTTTATCCCCACATGGTGTGTTGGGTTGGACGGATTTTATCCCCTTTATTTGTTTTATCTGTTCAGGTAATCCCCAGCAGTAGGCAGATAGGTGTAGTGGAGGATTCGACAGTGGCCACGACCACATACATTTTGGTTTATGAACTTTCTGCTTTTGCTTATTCATTATTTTTGGGAATTTTAATGTAATTTTGAACTTGGACTTTTGGTTTTAATTTTGGGTTTTTGAGCTGTGAATATGGATTATAAGCTGCAAAGTCAAAATATGGTTTTTTCTTAAATAAACTAAGAGTTCTTCGTAAATTAAAACGGTTTCTAAAAATAATAATAATAAATGGGTTTCAAAAGCTTCTGTGATAAAGGAAAGTATCTAAACAATCTGACAATTACACGTTTTCTGACTAGGTAAAAGAAAATAATTTGAACAGTTTATGATTTGAAATGGTTTGCTTAAAAAAACTCTCATGTGATATCGCCAGATTCGGCCATAACGACCTGGCCAGGTTTGGGGTCTTACAATTATAACCAGAATTAATTTACTGAAAGTATCAAAAGAGCCGATGGATAGTGTGAAATAGCTCCGACAAGCTTCCAACCTGAACGAGATTTTGAATTACTATAAAACACGGAAAATAACACGAAATAAGCATTTAAGCTTAGTAAGTTCGTATAACAAGAAAATTAACTTATCATTTAATCACATTTAAGGTAAGCGTACAAAACATATCCAAACCAATTTGGCTAAAAGCCTAAACCAATTATCACCAACACACATGGTTGAATTCATTCAATAATCACATTTCATGTATTTCATGTAAATACCAGTAATAGTTCATATCGAACTCACATAATCTTGTAACAGAATTGTGCCCGTTGAAGCATTTAGAATATCTTTGGATACACAGGTAGTACACACGAGGTGTACTGAATTGTAATCCATAAAATCCTTTACATGTATGCTCATGTGAGCTATGAATTGGTATGCTCTCACAAGCTGTGAACCGGTAAGCTCATACGAGCTGCAAATCAAGAAGCTCATACGAGCTGCAAATCAAGAAGCTCATACGAGCTACAAATCGGGAAGCTCATACGAGCTATGGTTTGTCCATAACACATGTAGGGCCCCAACCAAATTGGTAACCCTAATGACGTGTCATTTGTATCCTACGAATTCCTAAGGTTCAAAAGGGACTCACTAATCGCTGGATATGTGATCAATATTTATACATAGCAATTATACAAAATCACATACATATGATTCAATTAAAACATATAAATACTCAATTTAATTACACGAACTTACCTCGTCTAGTGTACATAAACACGGAGGCGACTAATCCGATATTTTCTCTTTACTTCGATCTAACTCTATATGAGGTTTGACAGGATCTATACGAAAAATTTAAGTCATTTCAATATAATTCTCATTCAATTTAATCCAACATAGAATTTTGGCATAATTACCATTTTACCCTATTCTTTTAATTCCTTTGTAATTTAGTCCCTAGGCTCAAAAATGAAATTCATACAATTTAATCCTTACTCAAGCCTAGCTGATTTTTATACATATTAATAGCAACCCATATATTTCACAAAATTCACAAATTTTACCATAAATTTATCACTTTTTTTTAATTTAACCCTAATTGATAATTTTATTAAAATTCTCTTTACAAAAGTTATTTATCTAACAACAACTATTCATTTTCTACTATCAAACTTCAAAATTCAAGCATATTCATTAATGGAAAAACCCTAATACTTTAACAGTTTTACAAATTAATCCCCGAGCTAGCTAGATTAAGCTACCACGATCTCAGAAACATAGAAATCATAAAAAATGGGACAAAAATTCATACCTAATTGAGCAAAATAAGCTTGCCTAAATTTCAAGCTTCCATGGCTAGGTTTTTTTTTTTTTTTTTTAATTTTGGTAGAAGATGATGAGAATGGATGATAATAGTTTATTTTATTTAATTTATTATAACTTTAATCACTAATTTTTAAAATTAACCTTAATATTTCATTCAATTTCCAATGATAACTATTTATGCTTATCCACTAACAATTTTAATAGCTAATTATTATATAAGGACCTCCAATTTAAAATTCTATAGCTATTTAATACATTTAGCTATTAGAACTCAACTTTTGCACTTTACACAATTTAGTCCCTTTTATCAAATTATGTAAACGGAAAAATTTTTATTTCTACGGTATTTCTATCATACTATAGACATAAAATAATAATAAAATAAATTTTTTTCTGACTTTGGATTTGTGGTCCTGAAACAACTGTTCTGATTCACTGAATACAGGCTGTTACAATAAACATCAGTTACACCCCAACCATTAATCCTTTCCCAAACCTGATCCTTTATACTTCGAAAGGCTATCTTCTTGTTTCGTTCTACCACAATCGGCATCCTCAAATATTTCTCCAATCCACCAAGCTTTGCACCCCTACTGTCCCTACCATCATCTCTTGAGTTTTCTCCTCCACGTTTGAGCTAAAGCAAATAAGATTTATTAAAATTCACCATTTTCCCCTAATATTTCTCATGCTCCTTTAAAATATTCTTCACTTTCTCTACCTCGAATGATGTTACCTCTCCAAAAATCAAGCTATCATCAGCAAAAAACAAATAGGACACGACTGGCCTGATCAAGATGCCTTAGCCTCTATAACCAAACCTTTTTGACTCGCCAGTTGCAATAATGATGATAGATCCTCACTACAAAAAAGAAAAAGAAATTGACTCAATGGGTTCCCCTATTGAAGCTCTATTGATGGGGAAATATGTCCTCTCGTATCTCCATTCAACACCATTGAATAACTAACTGAACAAACACATCTCATCATTAATTCCATGCACTCTACTACAAAACCCATCTTCAACATAATCTCCTCTACCAAGTGCCATTTAGCATAGTCATATGTCAAGATTCAGTGCAAATTAGCCCTTTCGACCACCTCTTTTCTTCTTAAAAAAGTGCAGTAGCTCAAAAGCCACCATAACAGTATCTATTATCAACCTTCCAGTCACAAAAACACTCTATGCCTCATCTATACAACAGAGCATAATCACCTGCAGTATGTTTACAATGGTTTTGGAAATAATTTTAAACAGAACATAACATAAGCTAATTGGCCAAAAATGAGTCATATTACAAAGGCTAGCTTGTTTTGGTATGAGTACAATGTTGGTGTGATTTATATCAGACATAGGCAACCCATCATTCAATATGTCTAGGCAGAATTTACTAACCTCATCACCAACAATATGCCAATATTTTTTATAAAAAAGAACAGACATACCATCTTCACCCGACACCTTAGTAGGGCTCATACTATGGAGGGCTGCTACAACCTCCTCTTTTCTAAATCTCGATTTCAAAAAGTCATTCATACTATCAGTAACCTAACTTGGGATACCCGAAAGGATTCGACTCATATCCCCCTACCTTGTGTTGTAAATAGCTCCAAAAAATATTGCCAAGCTACCCGCTCGATCCCCTCATCACCCACAACAGTCCGTCCATTCTACTCCTGGAGCTGGTTTATTAACTTAAGCCAGTTCTGATGGGAAGCAAGTATGTGAAAAAACATCATATTTGTGCCTTTTAAATATATAATTCTAAATAAAATACATTATTGAAATTTTTATATTTAGTCTATTGTAAATTCTAAATTAATTTGTGTGCTTAAAAATATATTATATTAACTAATAAAATGATTTTTACCATGACAAATTATTTAAATAACTTTTATATTGTATATGAAATAAAATTAATATGAATAATATTAAAACATATAAAATAAAGTGTAAATATATGAAAATGTATGTAATGACCCAAAATTCACGGGCATCGAAAAAGTGCAATATCGGACCTCAGTCTTAGTGAAATGAGTTTGTAAATAATTATTAAAAACATTTATGCGACTAGTGGTGTGCCTAATAGGTTCTAATTAGGTGAATTTAGCTTAATTAAGAGTAATTAGGAAAAAGGACTAAAGTGAATAAAGGGTAAAAGTTGAATTTTAGATTAAAAGAAAATAAAAAGGACCAAAATGGCAAATAAGCCATTTAGCATAAGTTGAGGCGGCAATATAAATAAATAAATTAGTTATAAATTTAATTATGTTAAATTATATTAATTATATTATAATTATATTGTATTATATTATGAAATAAGTAAAATAAGGACAAGTGGATGGTGATGATAATATACAATTGTAAAAATATATGTGTGCACAATTGTAATACATATTTGTTATTAAATTAATATTTATTATTATTTAATTGATATTAAATCATAAATTAAATTAAATAGTTGACAAATGTAGGGTGATGATAAAACACACGTGTAATAAACATATGTAAACATTTGTAATATAATTATTTATTTACTTATATTTTAAGCTAAAAATATTTATTATAATAATAATTATTAAATTAATTTATTATAAATATCATATTATAAATTGAATTAAATTAAAGCTAAGTGTATGGTGATAAAAATATACAAATGTATTAATAGTATTTATACATGTGTAATATATTTATTTAATTACTTTTAAGTAAATAGATATTTATTATATTATATTATTGTTGTTGTTGTTAACTAACATATATATATATATATATATATATATATATATATATATATATATATATAATAATAAAGTAAAATAAAAAAGAAAGAAACAAAACAAAGAAGAAAAGAAACAGAAAGCAATTCGAAACAGGGGGAAAGGAAAGAAGAAAAGGAAAAACTAGGGTTTTGAAGCTTAAAGCTTTAATTGGTAAGTCAATTAAGTTCTTTTTACTTAATTTTGATGTTTTAGAAGTTTTAGAACAAAGTTTTGTTGAAATCAAGTTGAAGTTTTGGAAATTCTTAGGTTTTTGAATATAGTTCATGTTGAACAAATTGATGAATTAGGGGTTTAATTGATAGAAATTCTAGTTAGAATTGATTAAAGGATTAAATTGTAAAGTAAGTTATAAGTTTTGCATTGTAGGGACTAAATTGAAAGAATTTTGAAATTAGGTGTTTATGATGAAATTTAGATAGTTATGTCTAAGTTTGGTTGAAATTTGAGTAGAAATAAAGTATGAATTAAGATAGGAAAGTAAGTGAATTTAATTAGGACCAAATTGAATTTAAGGTAGAAATTGAATAGAAATTGAATAGGAAAATTTAAATATTAGAAATAAATTAATATTGTATTAATGGTTATGAAAATTATATTAATTTTTTGTAGCTAATATCGCACTCGAGGCATCCACGAAGAAAGGAAAAGAAAAAGTGGACGAGGAGTAGACACGAGAATCACGGTTTGTATTACTATAATTCAAGTCTATTTATTATTAATTGTTATATTTTAATTAAAATGCATGGTAAGTAAAATTAGGTAAGCAATTGAAATGATAATATTGATTTGAATGAAATTGATTCAAAAATGTTTATGGCTATTGAAATTGAATGTGAACAAATTGGAAATTAAAAGTGATTTGAATTAAGTAATTGAATTATGAATTATGTGAATATTTGAAAGTATATTGATTGGAAACTAAAAGTGATTTGAATTGAATCAAATTGAATTGAATGAAGAAAATATGTGAGTATTTGAAATGTATATTAATTGAAAAGTAATTAGTGATTTGAATTTGATTGGAAAATGAATTAAAAATATGAATTGAATTAAATTGAATTAAATTATGAATATGTGTGAATATGTGAATTGTGTATTGATTGAAAAGTGGTTTGAATTGAATTGAAGTATGATTATATGTGAATATCTAAAATATGTATTGGTATTGAATTGTATATTGATTAGAAAATGGAAAGTGGAAAGTGAATTTGAATTGAATTGTGATTGAATTGAAAGTGAATTTGAAATTAAAAAAATGATTTGAATACCCTATTAACTAGCCCAGTTGAGTCGGATATAGTTGGCATGCCATAAGATTGGAAGAGTACGAGAATTGATCGGCTTTACCGATCAGGCACTATATGTGCCGTATTAGGCACCACGTGTGTTGTTTCAGGCACTTTATGTGTCGTATATTGCTTCTGATATATTGATAAGGTACTAAGTATCGTTTTAGGCACAATGTGCCGTACTGGTGTGTTTGGTTAGAATATGTGTATCCGCCAAAGTCCGGGTTTGTTAATTGGGTGAATAATTGAAATGAGAAAATTAAATAAATTTGATTGATCAAACTATTAAAAACATGAGAAAGAAATTATGAGTTGAATTGTGAATTGAATTGAGACATGAAATTTAAAGCATGAACTTAAGGTTCATGAATTTGTTAAAATATCGAAATAAGAAGTGAAAATAGAATGAATTGGAAATAATGAAATAGTGTATGAGTTAATTAAATATAATCATATAAATTAATTATAATTATTTTTATTGAAAAATGTTGGTTTAAATAATTATTGAAAGACTAATGTTGTAAGGTTTTAGATATGAAATAGAATAAGTTATTGAATTGAGATATAGAAATGAGATATATGAAATGGTTATTGATGATATGCATGAAATGAATATTGATATAGTAAGAAGATACATAAATTAAAATGAAAAAAAAGCTATTTAAGATACATATTAATAAGAAAATTTAAAGTTTTAAATGCATGAATGATTTATTGAAAGTAAAATAGTGGTAAGATTAATTGTGCATATTTATTGTTTTACTTTAAGTATTTGAATTATAGTAATACCACTGAGTGTATACTCAACGTACAGTTTGTTTCCGTGCGCAGATTAGGTACAAAAATTTTGAAGAGTTGTATTTGAGATTACGAGCCTTCATATCATCACATCTTCAAGCAACAAGAGGGTACGTTTTAAAATTTTGAATAGAATGGCATGTACTTAGGAAAAATATTAAGTATGTTCCAAGTGTCCATTTATGTTCAAATATATTAGTAATTAGCTAAGAATTACTTTGGCACCAAATGTAATATTCCTATATCAGATTCCTTGATTCGAACATGGTATAGGGGTGTTACAATTTAATTAATAAGTGTTGGTGCAATGATAAGTCATATTGCACGAAAATACAAATTTAATCCTTAAAGAAAATATTGTTGAGACGAATAGTCACTAACCTCAAATATAAATCATAAATTGAAACAACAAAAATATAAATATATGTAGAATACACATTTTCTCTCTCTCTCCATTTAGTCATTTTCCTTCTATTTCTTCTCTCTTGTCTTCTTTATATTCATTTGCTTTTTTTTCTCAATCACCGTCATGCCTAACAACCCCACCAAAAAAAGAAGAAAAAAAAGCTATCTGTCAAAGATTTTAAGATCAAACATCTACAATACAACATATATATTAAAATTATACATAGTTATAGATTAAAGATTCCTTTTTATTATTTTATTAATTAAATTATTTACTTTTTTTAAATTAATTAATAAAAGTTAACTAATATTTATATAATTATAATATGAATTTAGTTTATAACGTGACATAATTATCTTTAGTACATATTATATTATAAAAATAGTATACATTTTTAAGGATATATAATGTATCAATTGTTGTGTTAAATGCTAACTCTTTTCGTGTCTACCACAACAACTAAATGAACATTTTCAACCATGAAAATTGTGAAGGCAAGGCTTCGTAGCAGAATGGAGGATAATTTTTTCGAACCATTGCCATCTCTGAATTCAACCATTCCATGAAAATAAACCTCTGAATTATTTCAAACAAATAATTGGAACCCTACAATCGATTCTTTAACTGAAGTTGGTAGTTAATTTGTAACAAAAATAATGACGTGACCATTAATAACGCTGACTCAGCACTACCATGGACAAAAAATTCATTCTCAATTTTTCTTTTTATTTCTTTCCTACTTTTCCTTTCTTTTTCCATTTTCCATATTCTTTCTTTTTCCATGTCATCTTAAGGATTGGAATGGAACTATTGGTGAAGGGAAATAGTTTTAATTTTCTACTTATTCGTATAATAAGAATTAAACTTATCAATCATATTCATTTAAATAAACATAAAAATAACATGCTTCCCAACAAATTGACAAGTTTGCCTAATCACATATATTCAATTAAGCAAGTTAGTCACATATTTCACATGTACATCAAATAAACATGGATGAGCTCATCATGCTACAAACTTTCAGGTATTCAGAAGTATTCGAGACATAATTCTTTTAATCTCATAATTTCTCATGTCAGGAGTTTTATCTGTTGAATTATTGAAATATTGATGGATACTCAAGTAGTATACACAAGGTATACAAATTAGTGATCCGTCAATTCATATTCAGGGGTACCCGTTAGGGCACATAATCAAGGAGCACATTCTCGAGACACATATCAAGATGCTCGATGAGCCATGTAACAGGACGCTTATCTGAGCTAAATAGCTCATAAGAGTTTTAATTAGGGAGCACATATAGCTTAACAGGTAACTCCGAAGAGTTATTATCAGGGAGCACCGGATAGCCATTTAATAGGGAGTTCAAGCGAGCCATGTCAAGAAGCTCATAAGAGCCTATATTAGGACGCTCATATAGAGCTGCGTTTGTGTCCTCAATAAATGCTGGACCACAACCGATTGAATCTTGTAACAGGACGCTTACAAAGAGCTGTTGTAGTGTGCAACACATGCAGAATCACTACCGATTAGAATGCTCGCAGGAACTATATAACAGGACGCTCGAGAAGGTTTTAAATAGGTTGCTCATCCGAGCTATAATGTCCGCAACATATGCAGGACTATAATCAGTATGGGAAAATAATGTATCCATCGCATTTCATTATTCAAACGGAACTTATTATTTATCAAGAAATTTCAGGCATTTAATTATTTTCATACATTAATCATTTGTACAATTCTCATAAGTAAAACATTTAATTCAAATATATAAATATACATAATTAAGTTACACAAACTTACCTCGACACTTGTTCGTATTTAAAAGTATACTAATTCGACACCTTTTCTTTTACTCGATCTAGCTTCGAATTTGAGTTATCCGGATCTATATAAATGAATTTAACATCAATTTAATCCATTTCATACTCATTTACATTCAATTCATATCCTAGGCAAAATTATCATTTTTCCCCTATACTTTTTATTAATTCTAATTTCGTCCCTAGGCTCAGAAAATAAAATTCATGCAATTTAATCCTTATTCCAAGCCTAACCGAAATTTTCATATAACATTTACAGCACATATATTTCACAAAATTCAGAAAAAAATTTCATAACTTTTACATCTTTACAATTTAGTCCCTAAATCATAATTTCATTAAAATTCTCTTTGTAAAAGTTGTTTATCTATCAATAACCTTTCATTTTTTACCATAAATTTCAAAATTTCAGCATATTTATCCTTGACAAAACTTTGATACTTTGATAAATTTATAAATTAATCCCCAAAATAGATAGATTAAACTATTCCGATCAAAAAAAAAATAAAAATTACTAAAAACGGGACAAGAATTCATACCTAATTAAGCTTGATTAGTTTCCTTTCTCTTTCTTAGGGTTTCCATGTAAATTTTGGGGAAGAAGATGATATAAAATGATGTTATTTGATATTTATTTTATTTATCATCTTTAATTTTTCAACTTTCCAATTTCATCCTTTTTTTCCTAATTTTCCATGGATGAATCACCAAAAATATCTACTAACTTTTATTAATGGTCTAATTACCATATAAGGACCTTTCATTTTGAATTTCATAGCTATTTGATCCTTTTAGCTACTAGAACTCAACTTTAGCATTTTATGCAATTTGGTCCTTTCAATAATTAAACACATAATCGGTAAAATTTTCTTATCAAAATTTTCATATAACATTCTTATCATAATGCAGACCATGCAATAATATTAAAATAATTTTTCTTTTTAACTCGGATTTGTGATCCTGAAACTACTGTTCCAATTTCACTGAAAACGGGCTGTTACAGATCTGGCAATGCCAAATACATTAGATATTAACAATTTAGTGTTGTTAACAATCATGTCAATAACTATGGTAGATATTAACGATTAACATTAGTTAAAGAGTCAATTTGACTAATTTCATTAGTTCAAAAGTTGAATTGAATATAAAATTTTTTAAATAGGGGTGAGCGAAACCCGATTCGATTCGAAAAATTCGATAAAAATTTCAAATTTTGAATTAAATAGTTCGAGTTATTTGAGTTAATCAAGTTATTCAGATCAACTCGAATAAAAAATTAAGTTTTTTTGTTTAACTCGAATATGAATTACACAATTCGAGTTATCCAAAAATCCGAATAAGAAAAGGCAAAACTACATCGTTTTGATAAATGTTTATTTTTTCTAAAGTTAAAAGTCAAAACTATTAAATTAAAAGGCAAAATTTCGATGTTTTGATAAATATTTACTCATTAAGTTAAAAGATAAAATAATTATATTATTTATGTAGTTAAATGATCTTATACTTCGTCTACTAGTTAAATAATCGATCATGTAAACACAATATTGAGTATAAATAATGTGATTCGTTAACTCGACTCGACTTAACTCGAAATTTTTTCACTTGATTTGATTCGAAAAAAAATCAAATTGAGTTCGGTTGCTAAAATATGATTCATCAAATCGACTAACTCAAATTTTTTTAACTCGATTCGATTTGACTCGATCGAATAACCACCCTAGTTTGAAAGGCTTAATTGAGTTTATCATACCATTAAGTTCCCCCAAAAAACCACAGATAAAAGGAAAATGCAAGTATTTTTAGGGCCAGTTCTGCATTGCTTTTCAAAAGCACTTCTGGCTTCAAAAGCACTTTTGGAAGAAAAGCTGTGCAGAATAAGCTACTTTTGGCTGAAATTTTTAGCTTTTCAGAAGTGCTTTTCAAAAACACTTTTGAAAAGGAGAAGTTAAAATTTTTAGCTTTTCCTCTCCCAAAAGCACTTTTAGTGCTTAATTACTTTTTCACCCCTCCAATAACATAGTACTTCCTCTTTTTTTATCTTGGTACTTAATTACAAATGTGTTAAAATTATTAATTAAAAATTAAAAAATATTTTTTAAAATACTAACTACAAATATTTAATAGTTATATTTAAATATTTAAAATATAGTTTATATATTCTAATTAAATTTTATAAATAATTAATATTTATTGCTTAAAAATATTTAAAATTTATATTTTATATATTAAATATTAACAAGAAGTTATAATAATTTTTTTATATTCTTACTAAAATATAATAATATTAACTAATTTAAATATTATTTAAATACATATTTATTGTTTGATAATAATATGTCTAAAAATAGACACTTATTTCTCAAAAGTACTTTTTGACAGCAATGCTAAACACTCAAATTTTAAACCAAACTTTTCAAAAGCACTTCTTAAAAGTACTTTTTCACAGCACTTTTCAAAAATACTTTTCAAAAGCATTGCCAAACTAACCCTTATACTGGAAATCTAAACGACACCAGTCGGACCAAATTAACCATAATACCCCTAACCTTAAGAGTAATTTACTTTCCACGAAAACCTCAAAAACCCCCCACCTTGACTTCACTTCCTTTCTTCAAAGTTGCTTAAATGGCTACTGTTAGTAGCAGCAATAGCAACAGCACCATCATTAACGGCGGGATAAGTAGCGTAACCGATGGTCAATCGAAAGCGAAGAAACCAATTGGTCGGAACGCCAGGGCTCTCCAAGCCTTGAGAGAACTTATCGTTTTCCCTCTTCTCCACTCACGTGAAGCCCAGAAACTTGGTCTCAAAGTATCCAGCTTTTACCCATTTTTTATATTTATAATTTTTTAAAACCTTAAGTTGTAGCTTTGGTTTTGAGTTAATGATTTTTGGGTTTTCTTCCAGTGACCTTGTGGTTTGCTCCTATATGGTCCCCCAAGCACTAGGAAGGTAACTTATTGCTTTATCCATATGCTTTTCTTTCTTTCTTCTTCAATTTTATCATTAGTTTATTGAAATTTGAATACCCAGAAAGCTAATATATATTATTAATCATTCTTCTAAAATGGGTGAATTTCTATCTATAGCTGATAAGGAGATATATGATCCTTTTATATATCTGTTGAAGTAATTTGGTTTTCTTTGCAATGGTAGACAAGCTTGGTACGTGCAATAGTTCGGGAATCCGATGCCCATTTAATAGTTCTTAGGTACTGCATTATTTGGATTGATCTTTGTATGATATTAAATTGCTTATGTATGGTACAAATTTTGAATGTTTGAATAGTTGTTTTGTCATTTTCGAGTTTCTTTAACTTTTATGATTTTTAGTTATTTTGCGGCCCACACTCTGTTTACAGAGCACATGCTGCAGAAAGTGAGAATTTAGCGGGATGTGGTTTCAGAGGCGACATCTCATGCAAGTTCAGGCAAACCTTCAATTATTTTCATTGATGAAATAGATGCACCATGCCCTCGTCAAAATTCAAGGTATTGTAAGAAGTGGGAGCAACAATGGGTTGTTTTCTGAGAAAATTGCTCATCTTCAAATTGCCTCCTTGTTTTTTTAAATGGTATTTGTATTTGAATGTGATTGACAAACAAGTTGAGAATTCATGGAATTCAAGATGTAACTTTGCATGATAGTTGATCACTTATAATTGGTTATTGTACGGATCAAAATTTATGACTAAATTTCTAATGTTGTTTCCTTCATCTACATTGCTCTAGAGGTTGCTATCAATGGTTCACTTGGCTGAAAAAAGGAATCATATTTTGATAAAAATTGAGGATATATAGTGTGTATGCACATTGCATTTTGCATGTAACCAAGTGATTGTTTTCCGAAGCACACTTCAGTAAACTAACTATGCTTCAATTGCAGATGTGAGCAGGATGTTAGGCTAGCTTCTCAACTCCTTACACTAATGGAAACCCTCAGCAACTTTTGTACCACAAGTTGTTGTGGGTTGCATCAACTAATAGGTTGGTTTCTCTAATTCAAGTTACAAAACTTCATTCTTTATATGTGTCATAGTCAGCCTCGTTTATAAGGAACTTAGTGTTAAGCTTTATGATGATTTGCATGTCATTCACATTTCTTGTCTTATGCTTATGTTAGAACCTAATAGTAATGCATTACTTGCTGCTTCACAGTTTCGGCTACTTCCTAAGCATTTCTCCAAGTGCCTTACTAAGGATTTGCATCCTCCGTTATTTGTGGGCTATGATGCTATCTTTATAAATTTAAATGCACTGGGCTTATAAATTTTGTACATTCAATTATCTCCTTATTGTAATTTTTTTTTCTTAACGTCTTAATTGATTGTCTGGTGGTTCACTCATGGAAAGCTACTTGCAGTGGGTTCTAACATTTTAGGTTAAATGATGTAAATTGTCGCTAACCTGTATTTTTGTGCATCAAGGTTGGATGCCTAATGAAGAAGGTCAGAGCATTTTGATGATGAAGTTGAAGTTACCACACCTAATGAAGAAGAAAGGTTTCAAATTCTCAAGGTAAGACTGGATTTGCCTTTCGATTCTGTTCCTTATGTGTGTTAATTTGCTTGCCATGATCAATCAGACACTTTAAATGCATGAAACATTTGTAAGCATGTCGCTTGATTTGCATCTCGGGTCAGATTGTTTAAGTCATAAAGCTTCGTTCTCATTGTTTTCAGCTTTATACAAAAAAGGTTCCTTTGGATCCTAGTGTTGACTAACAAGTTGTAGCTGCATCTTCCAATGGATATGCTGGAGCTGATGTGGAAGCTCCTAATGTGCCAACATAGTTAAGAGATAAATAGTTTTTAAAAAAAAGATTTAATTTTTTCTAACAACATAATTAAGTTCAGTACTTAAATTTATTAATATACTACACAACTTTCTAATATAAATTCAGTACTTTCAATTTATCAAACAGCACCTTGTCTCCTAATAGACCTATGTGAGTACAGAAAGCCTTATGGTAGCAATAAACAGCTTCGTTGTTAGACATGGGTAAAATCTCAGAGATAGCGGATGCTTCCACAAAGAACTTGGTACTTGTCTGCAGAGTTGAGATTTTATTTTAGTATGTATGATATGTTAACATTTTGCCTTTTGGCCTCACTACTTCATTCTCATGCTTGTTTAAAGACAGTATAGTGTGCTGGTCTATTCATAATTTCTGAATCAGTGGTGCAGAGCTATACTGGATGTAAGTTGGAGAGGATGAAGGTTTGTTGTAAAATACAACTCGTACACCAAGCCTAATTTTCTTTGACGAAGCTGATGTTGCTTTTAGAGAAAGACCGATTAGCAGCAACAACATCATTTATGAAGGTTCCATGTTGTCCCAGACACAAAGCCATAATACAAAAAGGTAGAAAGTTCATTGAGTGGGGAGTTCCCTATTAAGATTGGTGTTTTGGGGTGTCATGCATAATGAGCAAACATCATATGAATCAGTGGTTACATATAAAAAATTAATGGTATGGTGATGATCTTATATAACCAGTTTGTTTGGGTAACATTTGTTCATTTATGGAAACTTTTTGTTTTTAATGATATTGGTGAGTTACAATTATTAAAACATTTTATGTAAAAAATTATATATTTTTTTATAAAAAAATTAGGTGATCTAATGATTTTTTTTTATGATTTTCAATTAATTATTTTTAAAGTTATAAAAAAAAAATTTATTCTTATAGTATTATTTAAATTTTTATAAGAAGTTACTCTTTTTATAAAACATTATGAAATTTATAAAAAAAATTTGAATTAAATTTTTTTCTTTTAGATTTTAATCAAACATTATAAAAAAATTTAGTTATAATTTTTTTAAATATTTATATTTTTATTTCTATATAGTTTTTTAATTTTTGAATAATGACATCATAATGATATAATGATTGTCACATGCTAAATATTAAATTTATCATGTGTTAAATACAAAAAAAAAAAAAAAAAGAAACCCAAAAAGTATGTTAAGCATTAGATGTGTGGGCAAGATGATTCCATTTCTCTTATTAGAAACCATTTTTACAAGGAACACTAATCATAGAGATATGGAAATGAGTTAATAAAAGTTGACATTAGCAAAAGAATCTAATAAAGGAATAATCTTATAACTTATCATATATCAACTTTTTCCTCTGAAATTGGAAAGTGTCTGTATTAATTAATTATTATTTTAAAAAATCGTTTTATTGAAATGCAAAAAGTATTTTATTAATTATTATATATATTCCATCAATCTCATGTAGTAATTAAATATAATAAAATGGCATAAGTTTAGAAACAATTAACTTGTCAGTAAGTTGGGCAACGCAATACAATTTGGTACATTGTTGGGACTAGTTTAGTGGACCAAACTTAGACTCGAGGATGTTATTAGGAAATTATGAGAATAATAGAATAATTACTAGTTAGATTTAGGATGTTTGTTTAGTTAGGTTTTTTTTTTTTTTTTTTTACACTAAAAAAAATGGTTTAAGTTTAAATTGCATATCTTTCGTAAATTATATAGGTTTGATGATTTTTTTGGATTTATTTTTTTATCCCTCAGTATATCATTTGAAATTTAGCGTATATAATGATGGTCCGTAGCCGAGATACTATAATTCGAGTTGGATGGCATAGGGAATTGATTCTATTGCGCAAAGTGATATTGTAATTATTTGGGTGTATTTTGGGAATTTTTTTTTGGACAAAACAAGTTAGTGAATAAATATAAATATAAAGATAAATATTTATATTAAATACAAGATCTGGAATAAAATAATATAAACAAATATTTATATGTATGTAAAACACTAGATTTAAAACAAAATAAATTAAATAATATTTATATTTATATTTATTTAAAAACTTCATATTTGAAAACAACTAAATAAACAAGAATTTTAAAAAACTAGAAATGGAATAAGGGAGTCAAGTTTTACAAATGTTGAGGTCTGTTTTCACAGTTTTTTTAAAACAGATTCGACCGCTCCTATGGTACTGGAAGAAACACTGGTCGACTGTTTCCCAGGATACAACAACAAAATGATCGCGGCCAGTGATCAACGAATAAACCTTGCCTTCTTCTATCACTGAAATGTTGAAAATTTTGGAGAGAAAAGAGAAAAGAATTTTGAGAGTGAAATAAATTCGTTGTGCCTATGTGTCAAAAAATCATATAGAATTTTTTAGGCTTTTATAGACATTCAATATGGTGGAATTTTAGAAATTTCCATGAATAAATATACAAATATGCATTAAAGGAGCCTTTAAATCAATTTAAATAAAATTAAATCAAATTGATTGGAATCAAATCAAATCAAGATATATGTCCTTTTAAAATAGATTCTGGATAATATTTGTTGAGAAAAATAAATTTTGTGTTGGGCTTAAAATATCTGCAGGCCCTTCTTGGGCCTGACCGATCCGAACATTTCGCGTCGCCCACGCCATGCGGGTGTGCCCCAACCTCGATGGGTTTAGATCTGCACCCCCTGCATGTGAGGCAAGGTTTCAAGCTTAATCATTCAATAACCATTCAAGTGTGTTCTCATATATATACATATCTCACACTTGGTATATAACCAATGTGGGATCTAAGCTTTCCTTTTCCTCAACAAATATTCACAAGTAGTTTTCTTTGAGCATCAATTTCTCATTCATCACTCAATCATTTTGAGCATATGATATACCGTTGTAAAGGTCTCATGGAACAAAATACAAAATCATAATTTTATGATTCAATTCTCCACCTTTACCAATCAAGAATATACCTCAAAGTTTCCAAAAATTATAATTTTTCCAACAATCCCCTACATGAATGAAAATTGATAGTTTTAACGAAAAAAAATTGACTCGATGTGGTGATAGAATCTACGATCGATAGTTGTATAGAATAGGTAGGCATCTACCCTTGAACCTTCCCTTGTGAAAGTATATTTACTTTACTAACTGACCAGTAGACGCGATGTCCTTGAACTGTTCTACTGTTTGTGTAAACGATAATATACCTTACAAAACTACCTCCCCAGCAAGGTTTTTAGTTCTCATGAGTATGTTCATATGGCCGTGAACATCTTCCTAGTTCTACAAGAATTTGAGAGAACTATGCCCCAATAATATCCTCGAAGCAACCCTACTTCACTTTCACATAGGTGACTTATGTTGCTCGGCTCATCAAAACACACAATGGTCATTAAAAACTTTGCTTAACTTATCTCACTTTAAATCATTGTTTTTATCATAGGAATGGACTTGGGATAAGAACCCCTACAGTGACCTTACAAGGTTTATACAATTAGGTTGTCCCTTTGAACCTAGATCTTGGGATATCCAGTCAACTAGGTTGGGTTTTCCTTCACATAGCACCTTTAATTTCCTTGGGCTTTAGTCTCATTCCTTTCGATTTTTTATCAACCTGATCTCGGTTTAAGCCTTTAGTTAGCGGATCTGCAATGTTATCATTTGATTTTACAAAATCAATAGAGATAACTCCATTTGAGATTAGTTGTCTAACGATATTGTCGACGACGCATATGTCTTGACTTACCATTATACATTACATTTTGTGCTCTACCAATTGTTGCTTGGTTATCACACTGTATGCATATTGTGGGCACAGGCTTTAGCTAGTCAGGAATATCCTCCAAAAAGTTTCAAAGCCATTTGACTTTTTCTCTAGATTTGTCTAGAGCTACAAACTCAGATTCCATTGTAGATCTGGTTATAATCGTTTATCTTGAGGATTTCAATGACATAATTTCTCCTTCTAATGTAAAAACATATCCACTTGTGCATTTGGTATCTTGAATATCAGATATCCAACTGGCATCAGAAAATCCTTCTAAAACAGCAGGATCTTTGGAATAATACAACCCATAGTCTCGAGTATATATGAGATATCTTTGTATCCTTACAATTGCTTTCTAGTGGTTTCCCCCTAGATTGCTTGTGAATTTGCTTAAACTGCTCATGGTGAAACCAATATTTGGTCTAGTACAACTCATAAGGTACATTAGACTGCATATTACCCTTGCATATTCCACTTGGTCAACACTTTCACCTTTGTTTTTAGACAAATGTTGGTTCGTATCTATTGGAGTTTTGGCTATATCAAAATAATCCTTTCTAAATTTCTCAAGAATCTTGTCCACATAGTGTGATTGAGTCAATATGAGACCTTCAGATGATATCTTGATTTGGATGCCCAAAATCACATCAGCTAGTCCCATATATTTCGTGTTAAACCTTGAATTTAACATGTCTTTGGTACGTTTTACCATTTCATTGTTACTTCCAACAAATAGTATGTCATCAACATATAAGCATAAGATTATATATCAAATACCGGTAGTTTTGACATACACACATTTTTCAAACTCATTAATCTTAAAGTCATTTGTCAACATGACATTATCAAACTTTTCATGCCATTATTTTGGTGCTTGCTTAAGTCCATTGTCCTGGAACTATATGACGCTCAGGTTGTTCCATATAAATTTCTTCATCAAGATCTCCATTTAGGAAGGCTATTTTAACATCCATTTGATGTACTTTTAGATTCCGCAAGGTGGCAATGCAAGTATCATCTTTATAAAAGTTATCCTGGATACTAGAGAAAAAGTATCAAAGTAGTCAAAGCCTTCCTTTTGTCTATAACCTTTTATAACCAATCTGGTCTTATACTTATCAATTGTTCCATCTACTTTCATTTTTCGTTTGAAAATCCACTTAGAATTTAGTGGTTTAATTCTTGGAGGAAGATCCACTAATTCCCATGTATGATTTTGCATGATGGAGTCAATTTCACTTTTAATAGCATCTTTCAATAAGGTGCTTTCGGATAACTGTATAGCATCATTATACGTTTGAGGTTCGACCTCTAGCATAAAGGTTAGAAAATATGATCCAAAAGATTTGTCCACCCTTGCTCGTTTACTCTTTGGCTCTATCTCAATTTCAACCTCGTCTTGACTATTTTCATCTATAGTCTCATAAGTTGGTTTAGTTAAACTTGAATCAACTTCCCTAGCTTTACAAAGGAAGATATTTTCAAAGAATGAACATTCTTTGATTCCAATATAGTATTCTTATGAATGTCAAGATCTTTGATTCATACACAAGAAACCTATATGCATTTCTATGATCTACATAGCTAATGAAAATACAATCTACCATTTTATGACCTATTTTCATTTGCTTTGTTAACGGAACCATCAACTTTGCAAGACATTCGCACACTTTCAAGTACTTGTAGGAAGGTTTTCTACCTTTCTATAAATCATGTGGTGTCTTGTCCCTTTTCTTGTGAGGAACCTTATTTGAAAGGTAATTAGCTGATAGAATAGCTTCCCCCCACATGCTCTATGATAACCCAGAGCTTTCTAGCAATGCGTTCACCATTTCCTTTAGAGTTCGATTTTTTCGCTCAGCTACTCTATTTGATTGAGGAGAGTATGGTGGTGTCACTTCATGAATAATACCATGTTGTGCATAGTATTCACCAAATGTTTCAACATATTCACCACCACGATGACTTCTCACCATCTTAATCTTTTTATTAAGTTGGTTTTCAACTTCCTACTTATAGAGAATAAATTTCTCTATAGCTTCGTCTTTGCTCTTAAGCAAATATATGTAGTAATATTTTGTGCTATCATCAAGGAAGGTAATAAAATATTTATTCCCTCCTCTTGTTTGAACAAACTTTAAGTCACAAACATCACTATGTATTAGATTAAGTGGTTTTGTGCTTCTTTCAACAGTTTGAAATGAAGACCTTGTTAATTTTTCCTCAACACAAGTTTCACATTTATGTTTATAATTAATGTAAAATGAAAGAATATGCATAAAGTATCATAATTAACATGTCCGAGCCTACCATGCCATAAATTAAATAACTCAAGCATATAAACAGAAGAAGAAACAACATTCTTATCATAGTTTTTGCTTTTACAGAAATTGCATTAAGTTTCCATATGTCATTTAATACATATCCCCTTTCCACAAACATTCCCCTTTAGACAAAACTAGCTTCTGGGATTCAAACACCATCTTAAAGCCATGTACACTAAGGAGTGCCCCAAAAACAAGGTTCTTGCATATGTCATGCACATACAACACATTTTGAAGCTTGAGTTCTTTGCCAAAAGTTATCTTCAAGATCATAGTACCCTTCCCCTTGATCTTGTAAGTCGTAGCATTGCCCATATAGAGCTTCTCTCCATTTTTACAAGGCTCCAACTCAGAAAAGGAGTCATTGTTGCAACAGATATAACGTGTGGCACCAGTAGCAAGCCACCATTCTCTTGGATTTGAGTCAACCGTGTTGATTTCAGATATCACAACACATAAGTCCATATCTTTCATATCATTAGTGGGAGTTTCCATTTTCTGTTTAGATTTTAGAAATGAAACCAGAATTAGAAAATTATCAACTTTTGTTAGACGACAGGAATTTAAGAAAACCCAGAACAAAATTTTACACAGTCTAATCGAAAAACACAATAAAACAATGCATCAGGTAGGTAACATTGAAAGAGAGGTGGTGCACTTGTCACACTTAAATACCAAGTCTTTCAAAGAACTAATCCTAGACATGCACTCTCATATTGTCTTTTTAATTCACCGTTGATCAAATTCTTTTTCTTTGTTGTCACAATTTTGAAGCTACAATTTAAGCTTTCACAATTTAAAAACACAATTAAGGCCACAATAAACAGAAGATTTGATTTCCAGTTTATATTACCCTTTGATTTTGTTAAACGACATAATTAAAATTCTGAAACAAAATCAAAATCAATTATGTTGAACTGCAGGATTAAAGCTTGAAAAAAATTATTTAATTAAATCTGTTTGGAAACAAAATCAAAATCGAATAAAATCTGTTAAAGGGTGGGAATAAATCCTGAAACAGAATTATTCAATTAATTCTCGTTTGGAAACAAAATCAAAATGGAATAAAATCTGTTGAACGGTAGGAATAAATCCTCAAACAAATTTTATTCAATTTTAATTTTTATTCTCAAATAAAATACAATTTTTTTGCCTTGGTTTCTCATTCGTCTCGGATTAGAGAATTGTGAAATAATAAATCTGTCTTAAGATTGTTGGATAAAACACGTTAGCGAACAAATATAAATATAAATATTAAATACAAGATCTGGAATAAAATAATATAAAAAATATTTATATTTATGTAAAATACCAAATTTAAAACAAAAAAAATTAAATAAATATTTATATTTATTTAAAAACTTCAGATTTGAAAACAATTAAGTAAACAAGAATTTTGAAAAACCAGAAACAGAATAAGGGAATCAAGTTTTATAGATGCTGAGGCTTGTTTTCACAGTTTTCTTAAGACAGATTCGCCGCTCCTATGGTACTTGGAGAAACGTTGGCCGACTGTCTCCTAGGATACAACAACAAAATGATCGTGACAATAGTACCTTTGAAGTGATCAACGAACAAACCTTACCTTTTTCTATCACTTAAATGTTGAAAAATATGGACAGAAAAGAGAAAAGAATTTTGAGAGTGAAACAAATTTGTTGTGGCTATGTGTCAAAAAATCCTGTAGAATTCTTTAGGCTCTTATAGGCATTCAATATGGTGGAATTTTGGAAATTTCCATGAATAAATATACAAATCTACATTAAAGGAGCCTTTAAATCAATTTGAATAAAATTAAATCAAATTGATTGGAATCAAATCAAATCAAGATATATGTCATTTTAAAATAGATTCTGTATAATATTTGTTGAGAAAAATAAATTTCGTGTTGGGGTTAAAATATTTGCAGGCCCTTCTTTGGCCCGATCGGTTCGGACATTTCGTATTGCCCACGTCGTGCTAGTGCGCCCCAACCCTGATGGGTTTGGATTTGCACCCACCTTGCACGCGAGGTAGGGTTCCAAGCTTAGTCATTCAATAACCCTTCAAGTGGGTTCCCATATATATACATATCTCATACTTGGCATTTAACCAATATAAGATCTAAGCTTTCTTTTTCCTCAACAAATATTCACAAGTAGCTTGTTTTGAGTATCAATTTCTCATTCATCACTCAACCATTTTGAGCATATGATACACCATTGTAAAGGCCTCATGGAATAGAATATAAAACCATAATTTTATGATTCAACTTTTCACCTTTACCAATCAAGAATATGCCTCAAAGTTTCCAAAAATTACAATTTTTCCAACATTTTTCCTTTCTATTTTAAAGATCTTATTTGGATCATCAAAAAGGGTATTTTTCCAAACGTTAAAAAAATGCATGTATATATTTGCTGTACAAAACGAACAATAAAGGCAACTGTGTAGCACCAACAGAAACACCATTAAAAGGGTGTGTTAAAATACATAAACATTAGATTAAAAATAATGTCAAAATATTATAGATTAGCAAAATGAATTAAATCAAAATGTAGGTATAATTGCGGAACATTAATTTTTTATTAGATCCACTAAAATATTATGTAAAAATAATAATTTGGTTAAAATTTTAGATTCTTATACGTCAAAAGTACATTCGTATTTAACATTTTTTAATTGAGCTTATGTAATTAGACCATGACATAACATAATGAATTCTCATATGTATCTTTGCAAGATTGGTTAATGCATATTTTTGTGGTGTCTCCTATAAACATATGCAGGAAAGTAGTGTGCTCAATGTGATTTATATGGAATGCGAGAAACAGGAGGGTTCATGATGGCATAATTTTCTCAATCCAGAATATAGTGCACAAGGTGTAACCCTTTCTCAAAGAATTGAATGCGGTGCAAGAAAAATTACTTGTTCGACGTATTGGGTTTGAAAGATAGAGGCCTCTGGATGAACATTTTCTAAAAATAAATTTTGATGTAGTCTTTCATGAATAGTCTAGGAGGTCCTGCATAGGGGTAGTAGTCAGAGATTGTTAAGGTCATGTTATTGGTTCACAAGCAATGCTAAATTGGTACATAACTTCGGGGTTTGCAGCGGAGGCCCTTATATGTCTCTAGGTAGTAAGCTTGGGGTTAGATCTTGGGCTATAGGAGGTGTTCTTGGAAGGTGATGCCCTGAAGGTGATTTGAAAGCTTAATTACTCCAGGTAAGATGAATCAGTTATAGGTGTTTACATCCCTGATACAAAATTGAAAACTAAAGGTTTTAGACAATTTTTGTTTGGGTATGTGCCCGGAGATGGTAATAAAATGGCTCGTTTACTAGCAAAAGAAGGTTTGAGGAGGGGTTGGAACACTTACTTGAATAGGGGTGTGCCAGACTTTGCTGAGATGGGGGTGGAGAAGGATTGGCGGGCCTTGTTGGTGGATAGATAGGGGAAGGTTCGTGGGGGTCTTCTCTGACGACTAGTTTCAATGAGGTGGGGCCAGAAGGGTTTGTGAGAGTTTTGGGGGTGTTTCTAAGGTGGTCTTAAGGGATAGGGGGAGAGGGTAGGATTTGACATTGTTGAGGTATGGCATAAGAGGGTTGACTACTGGTTTTCTTGGAAATGGTGACAGATGGGGTTTCAAAATTTATGAGTCACCGGCAATCCAAATGAGAGGAAATGGTTTGATGAAATAGGGGGTAGAGGAACTGTTGTTTCAAGTTCCTTGGTTGCTGGGATAAGCTTGGAAATGATGATGTTCGAGAATTTTCTATTGAAAAGAAAGCTGGTTTGGTCTTGATTATTGCGTTTGGTTTTGTCTTAATTGTTTTGGCTTAGTTTTTTTATTGTTTGGACAACTTTGTTTATTTTGCTCAATTTATGCAAATAAATAATTCAGTTTCCTTAAAAAAAAATCATTTTCAATAAACTTTATAGGAAAAAAGTTAGACATGTGAAAATAATTAAGTGAAACAAGAGAAGAAAAATTTGCATACAGATAAAGATTTTACCTTGTGTTGACAATGGTTGAGGGATAATGGAAAAAATAATTATATTTTTAAAAGCAATATATAATAGGTACATAAACAATGAAAGTAAGTAATGTATGGGATGGAATTTGGTTTAGGGAGATTAAAAAATGTGAACCAAAAATAAATCAAGAAAATATGTGTTGAAGTAATATAAAATTCAAAAAATATAAAATTTAAATACAAAATATAGTGAGAATTGGTAAGACAATTAATAATAATAAATATATATTATGAAAGAAATATATAGTATAAATATTTTGAAAGTTAGGTGGATATGTTGATGGGAGATAAATTAAGAAGAAATTTGAAAATAATAAATTTTAATAAAGGGCAAAAACATATGAATGTAATACAAGAACAGGAAATTTAATTAACATAAACATTGAAGGATGAAGCTCAAATAAGCAATTAAAATTGAAAGAATTTTTTGTCAATAAAATATAATAAGAACATATAAAAGCATTTGTGATAATGAAAATTAATTTAAACACAGATTACAAAAGATACTCCGCTCCCCTAAGTGGGGATACTTCATAAATTCGTAATTCATGGCTTCCCCCATGTGCTAGTTTGACCAGGCTATCAGTCTCCTGATTATCCCCTCTAAGAATATATGAAATACTCCAATGATCAAACTGTGATAATAACTGAAAAATCCTCCCTATCAAGGTCGAGTTAGATCCTCCCCTATAACTCTTCTGAATAACCTTAGTAGCCTCAAGACTATCGGTCTGGGTTCTCACTTGCTCATAGCCCCGATTAATTAAAATGCCTAAACCATCCAAGATGCCCAAAAGTTCAGCTTCAAACATTGAATAGCTCCTCAAGAACCTATTAAAACCAATAATTCACTCTCCATTATGATTTCTCACAAAATCCCCAACAGTAGTAGAATCATTCCTTTATATGACAGATCCATCAATACTCAAACATGCCCAATTCCCAAACAAATGTGTACAATGAGTTAAGATTTGATTCGAACATGTTAGGGCACTACTAGATGAAGCATAAAATTTGACCCAACTATACGAGACCTTAATAGCATCATCATTACTCCAAGAAATAGCCTGGAATATGAATAGATCACGATTCTTCCATAGACACCAAATAATAATCCCAAATAAGCATTGCCAATTAGCCTCACCAAAACGCAAATTTTAACGATTCTGTAAGTTTAAGGGGAGCCAATCCTGTAGATTGTCAGAAAAGAATCTGTCCTGTCGATCCCTAGGGATTAAAAGATTCCAAATGTTTCTTGTTGAAGTGTAGTCCCTAATAGCATGCAACACATCTTCCGAGAAATGACCACATACCCCACGCATTGAACTATGCCCGAGACCCTGACGAACTCTTTCCACGTTAGTCAGCAACCTCTGCTTGAATGCAAGCCAAATGAAGAATATAACCCTTTGGGGTCCTTGAAACTTCTAAGGAATCTGCCACACAACCTCCTTCAGATTAAAGACATGTTTCTCAGTTTTCCATAAGCATTTTTAATAGAAAAAAACTTGTAGAAATGCCTCCCTATATAATTCTATCAACACCAACTGCCAAATGTGGTGAGGAACCCATGTAATCTTATGAACTATCCCCTCAAGCAACTAAAGTCGGAATAGATCAAGATTCCAAGAGCAGTTCCCAATAACCATATCACTCAGAACGTAGTTCAAATTAAGGTCCAGATGACCAGGTATCATACTAACAAGAAGCCCCACAACTGGTACCCATGGATACTCCAACATTTGGCACTTTTCCCATCACCCACTGACCAAAATAGTGTCCCTCGAATAAGTGGCAAAACCATAGTAAGGGCTTTCCACAAGACAGAGCATCTATTACGCAATAGAGAATCAAGCGAACCTTTTGCAGCCCCATATTTGGCTCAGAGTAACTAGACCCAAAGAGTTTTAGAATCTGTTATAAGTTTGTAACTTAGTTTCATTATAAAAGGCATGTTATGGTCCTAAAGCTTCTCAAAACCAAGACCTTCACGATCATTAGGCTGACAGGCATCTTCCCAACTGACCAAAGCCATTTTCCTTCTACTAGTCGAAGATTCCAAAATAATTGATGCACCATATGTTTAATTTCTTTACAAAGACCTTTGGGTATCATCATTGACTATATGAAATAACTGGGAATTGTTAATAAGAACGATTGCACCAGAGTGACCCTACCAGCTAGAAACAATGACTTTGCATCCCAATATTGTAATTTGCTCTGAACCTTGTCAACAACAAACCACAAGGTGTTAGTTGTGACTTTTTCATGAAACGATGGCAACCCAAATACTTCCCAAGATTGCGGACTTTTCAGAAGCTGAGAAGACTACAGAATCTATCTCCTAAATCCTCACTTACTCCATTTGAGAAGTAAATATTAGTTTTATTGACATTAATCTTGCATTCAAAAAAATCACAGAAACTATCCAGAATTCTCTTTATGACTGTGACTTGATTTGTTTCTACTTGGCCAAACAAAATCAAATCATCAGCAAAAAAAAAAAAGTGGGAAAGAGGAGGAGCTGACCGAGATAAGCGAATAGGCCTCCAACACCCAAAATTAACACTCGAATGGATATTATGACTGAGCCATTCCATACAAAGGATGAAAAGGTAAGGTGACAGTGGACATCCTTGACGAACTCCTCTAACTAATTGAAATTTCTGGGTAGGTGTGCCATTCCAAAGAATATGCATAGTGGACATTTTAATAGCAGACATAATAAAATTATTTAAAAAGTTTAGAATACCTAAAACTTGGAGAGAAGCTTCAATAAACTCTCATCACACGCAGTCATAGGCCTTTTTTAGATCAATCTTGACTGCAAACCATTTATTAAACTTTTGCTTCATTCTTATGGAGTGAAACACTTCCTGAGAAATAATAATATTGTCAGTAGTGCTCCTTTCTGCAATAAAACCAGTCTGCCCTTGGCCAATAATTCTTGGGAAGACCAGCTT
Organism: Gossypium anomalum; assembly: GCA_025698475.1. Lineage (NCBI taxonomy): Eukaryota > Viridiplantae > Streptophyta > Magnoliopsida > Malvales > Malvaceae > Gossypium > Gossypium anomalum. The sequence goes on from CM046968.1 coordinate 23,538,536, forward strand.
GAACCGATTAGCAATGATCTTCATCACTAACTTATAGAAAACTGAATAAAGGTTGATAGGTCAGAACTGAGGAAAACATATTGGATTCGAAACCTTGGGAATGAGGATAATTAAAGTGTTGTTAAACTTTGGGTTTATTTTTCCCTTAGCAAAAACACGTTTGACCCAAGCACAAACATAACCCCTAAGATGATCCCACTAACTCTAGAAGAAAAGAACATGGAAACTGCCACTTCCTGGAGCCTTTAAGGGTCCCATATCAAACAAATCATTTTTTATCTCCTTATCAGTAATAGACTTACTCAGAAATTGGACCTTGTTGTAACACCCTTTACCCTTGTTCGACACCGGAACAGGGTACGAGACATTACTGGACTTAAACACAAGCAAACATACATTTCCAAGTCATAAATTTTCGTCCAAATTAAAGCCTTTTGAAATCGAGCATAAAGTCCCTAACATGAGCCTACGAGGTCCAAAACATGCTTTGAAAGTGCTTCAAGACTAAATCGAGAACTTCAGAAAATTCTACAACATTTAGAAAATTTTTGCCTAAACAGGGGTCACACGCCCGTGTGGCCTGGGACACGTCCGCGTGGGCAGGCCGTGTGGTCACACACGCTCGTGTCCCTAACCCGTGTAACTCTCTGTTTGTCACCCAAGAGCAAATTGAAGTCACACGGCCATGACACATGCCCGTGTCTCGAGGCGGTGTCCTTCACACGGCTGAGACACATGGCCGCTTCTCATACCCATGCGCTCGATGCTGAGCATTCTGTTTTGCAACAATTTAGGTGCAGGGGACACACGGCCGGATCCCATGCCCATGGGGCTGACCGTGTGTAACACACGACCTAGACACATGTCCGTGCGTCTACCCGTGTGGACAAAAACAAGGCTATTTACCAAGCCATTTTACCACCATCACTTACACACATCTACACAACATCACATAGCACAAATTCAAGCATGTAAGAGCAACCAATCAACTACAACCAAGACAATAACATGTCATTCTCATACCATTATTAATCATGCTTAAAACATCAACCTTTCCACCTCAAATTATGCAAGTTTCCACACTCACAAATGACATTAATATAAATATACTCATAACCAACATTAACCAACTTCCAAGGCTATATACAGAATGAACCATGAACCATTATAAGCCAACACATATGACCAAAAGACCAAGTCCCTATACATGCCATAAACTCAAAATACTTGAACTCATCAATACCCAAAATGATAGCTTGATAGTGTGATAGGATCCCCGGCGATCTCCAACCCGAGCTAGCTTGACGGCACTATTAAACATGGGAAAGGAAGGGGGGTAAGCTATATAGCTTTGTAAGTCCGTATGAACATAATAAGAAACTCTTACCAACCATTTACCAAATCCAATGATATAAACACAAGATAATATAAATTGCATTAGAACTCACAGTTATAACTTATTTAGTCGCATTGTTTGTTCTATCAATTTGCAAGCATAATTTAACATGTCTTGATATTAGCCTAATAACCAAAATCTCTCCATTATAACCATTTACCACAATCAACCAATCATTTCAAACCTCATAATAAACATGCATATTAATTATAAGTGTTCAATTTTCAAGCATATATTCTAACATCTTTCAATTGTTTAAAGTCTATATCTTCTCATAATCATTTTAATAGGCAATTATGCTAATCTTTCTTTTTTCTCATATCTGATAAATCAAAATTTGTGTGAATCAAACATGCTAGATCATAATTCAATTTGGGCCGAAAGCCAATTACACGACCGCCAACTGAATTTACCATATATTTCGTACATCACAAGTATAGATCAATAATCACAAGGATTTCACAAAAACATTCTCATGGAAACCATGAACTCACTTATAAACTTTATGTACATACTTGTACAAATTCGTAATACTTACATGCTCTTTCTCTTCTTTGGCATATCCATTAAATTACCCGTTGAACCACTTGGAATACTAAAAGATACTCTGGAATCTCATACACATAGTACCTTACCAATGCCATATCCCAGATATGGTCTTACATGTAATCTTGTATCGATGCGAATAGCCCAATTATGGTCTTACACGAAGTCTCATATCGATGCCATATCCCATATATGGTCTTACACATAATCTCAGTAACCCTAATGTTATGACATTTGTATCCTATCTATTCCTAAGGTTCAACCGAGACTTTCACTGTATCAAATCTCTGTCAGTCATTTCTATAGTATCGTACTCAATAGCATTCACATTTCATTTCAATAATACAGCTTTTACCACAATTATATCAATTAAACATTTATACATATATAATTTAATGTTTATTAAACATACGAACTTACCTCGACAGTAAATGGCGAAAAGGACCCAACCGTCAAATGCTCATTTTTCCCCCATTCTAATTTTGAACCTCATTTTTCTTAATCTATAATATCACATTTAACTTATTAATCATTATAATATTCAAAGCAGCCCAAAATCACATTATAGCAAAAATTACATTTTTACCCCTAAAGTTTCACATTTTTATAATTTAGTCCCTAGGCTCGTAAAATAAAATGTACTCAATTTCTTTAATACCCATGCCTAGTCGAACCTTATACATGCTTATAGCAGCCCACATTTTTCTTTTATTCACATTTTAACACCCATTTTACAACATTTTTACAAATAGGTCCTTTTAGGTATTTTCATCGAAAATCACATAGCAAAAGTCGTTTATCAAACAACTAACATGCATTTTCTACCATTAAACATCAAAATACACAAATATCTTGATTATTTCTTAAATTAGTGGTAGAAATAGATAGATCATGTTACGATGATTTTAAAATGTAAAAATTATTAAAAACGAGACTAGAATACCCTAGCCATGGTTTCTTCTTGGTACATTCGGCCATGGGGTAGAAGATGAGCAAAAATTGACTTTTAATTTCGCTTTTTTAATTCATTTAATTACCAAATTACTAAAATATCGTTAATGAAAAACTTTAGAAACATACCTAACCATGTCCATTTTTATCCACCAACTTTACCAATGGTCTAATTTCCATTTAAGGACCTTCAATATAAAATTTCATGACAATTAGACACCTCTAGCAGTAGAACTCAACTTTTGCACTTTTTACAATTTAGTCTTTTTGACTAAATTGAGTGCCAAACGTCAAAATTTTCGAACAAAATTTTCACGAAATCATTTCATAAAATTGTAGACCATAAAAATATAATAAAAATAAATTTTTCTACGTCGGATTTGTGGTCCCTAAACCACTGTTCTAATTAGACCTAAAATCGGGCTATTACAACTATCTTCAAGTTGCGAAAAAGAGCTAGTAGGAAGTCCCATCATCGGCCCCCGGTCTTCACCATAGAGATTTTTGAAAAAATGAATCGCCTCTTGGCATAACTCTTCCTCATAAAAAACCCATTCCCATCCCTTATTTTTCAAAACGATAATACGTTTCTGTTTTCTTTTTCTAAGAGCACACCTGTGGAAGAATTTAGTATTTCTATCACCCAAAGAGAGCCACTCACATCTCGCCTTCTGTTTCTAGAGAAGTTTTGCATGGTATAGGACCTATTCCAGCTCCTCTCTAACTTCCAAGTCTAGCTGAAGAAGATAATCTGACTGACAATAGTCCATATCTCACTGAATATAATCAAGTTTCTGAAGCAACTTTCTTTTACAAGACCCAATGTGACCATACACCTTATTCCACTCCTAAAGTTGGTTTGTGAAGTTAGCCACTGTACTGAACATCAAACCATTAAAATTCCAATTCTTCTTAATAAACTCAGGAAACTTTGAATGTTTAATCCATCTCGCCAAAAAACAAATAAGACATCCCATGACAGAATGAAGTCTAGGTTAAAGAGACAAAAACAAAGGCCTATGATCAGATTTAAGTCTAGAGAGGTGAGTCACATGGCAATTTGGAAAAGAGACAAGCCACGTATCATTTCCGATAGCTCTATCTAGTCGTTCATAGACTCCACCCCTATACCACGTGAAGGAAGCCCCACTGAAATCCAAATCATGAACCCTAGTCATATCCATAAAGTCCTCAAAGTAAGAACATATTTTCAACTAACTCGCCCACCTTTATTTTCGGCAGAAGCTAAAATTGCGTTAAAGTCACCAATTGCCACCCAAGGAGAGTCATTACTTGGAATAGTCATCTTCAAAGCACTCCACAACCATCTCCATTTACGACTGTCAGGGCCTCCATAAACAAACACGACAAAGATAAGTTGTTGGGAAGGATTGACAGCAACACGAGTCAAAACAAATTGATGGTGACTACAAAAAATTTCAACCCGAAGCGACTTCTTCCACTCAATCCAAATTCCACTAGAATAACCAATTGCTTCTACCCGATGAGAGAAATGAAAACCAAGATTAACGATAATTGAATCAGCTTTTCACCACTAACTCTTGTTTCTAGCAGTCCAACAACGTTCGGTTTATACTCCTAATTATATTCACGAAAACTATGCAAAACTTACAACTATCACACCCTTGACAGTTCCAAAAAAAAGAAGATAAACTCATATAATAATAAAATAAAGAGGGGAAGAAAACTAACCACAATTACTCCTCCTTCATGACCTTTTCCATCACGGTGCAAATTCCCTTTTTCAACCTCAGTGTCAATTTACGAACTGACGAGTTTGGTCATAGAGTTTATAAAGTTTGAGGAAACAGAATAATATTAATATGGCTATTTTTGAAAAATATCTAATACTTATGGTAGGTGTGTAAATGTAATAATTAATAGATTAATGTGAGAAATTAGTGTTAATTAAGGGAAAATTTAAATCAAAGAAGGTAAAATATTTAAGGTCATAAGTAGAATCTGGAACTAATATGGAAATCAGTGTTAATGTTGAAAATTAGTAATAAAAAATGTAAGGTTTTTAATTATTTATATTTATTTAAAATGTGTTAAATGAAAAGGTTTTTTTTTCAAGAAATATGGAAAAGTTTAGTTATGTAAATATTTTATTATATTTAATTTTATTTCCGATAGTTAAGTAATGTATGATTTTGGCATTATATAAAAAATTAGTATTTATCAAAGATTTTAAAGACAGTGTTAACTTAATTGATAATAGGGGAAATACTTGATATTTAAAATGCATGCTAATTATTTATTTTGATATATTGCCTTTTAGTGAAAAAATATATACAGTTAACTTTCGGTTAAATTCACATTTAAAATATATTGCCACTTATTTTGCAAAAATTGTATAAATTTTAGCAACAACTTTACACCGTTTAAATTTTGGTTTGATTTTTTTTAAACGAATAATAGCTATCATTAAAACAAGGAAGAAAAAGAAACAAGCATGTCCCAGGTTACAAATGTAACACCCCTAACCCCCCTCTGTTGTCGGATTAGGGTCACAGGTATTACTAACACTTCATACAATTAATCAATCATAATTACACACATATATACTAGCCATTAACACTATAATATACAGGGCCAGGTCACAAACAATCAAATCATATCATAATAGAATATTATACAATCGAATAATGATTCATGCTATGCAATGCTAAAGTTGGTCTTCCACTGTCTACACTCTTATCACTGTTTATCCCTTCTAGAATGTAAGAATTTGGATACATACAAGACTATTCCAATTATTAGCATCAGAGTATTGGTCTATACTTCGTCTACGATTATCTTTTTAATTTATCTTCGATAATGTTAGTAGAATGCACCTAATATAGGTTTGCTAATCCATTCCAATTCAGAGTAAAAGTTACTCTTACAACCCTTATTATGAGTCTAAGGGACCCTAAAAGTAGTTTTAAAATAGGCAGGGACTAATTTGAAATAATTCTAAAATTTTATGAAATAATTACAAAAAAATTGATTTTAGGGGTCACACACCCGTTGTGGCCAAGCTGTGTGCCTCATATGTCCATGTGGCCAGGCCGTGCGCCTCACACAGCAGAGACACACACCAATGTCTCAGGCCGTGTAACTCTCTGACTTGAGTCACACGCCTATGTGTGTTTCCCGTGTGTGACATACGCCTATATGGCTAGGCCGTGTGCACCCAAAAGTACCTTAAAACTTAAGTTTACCATTTCCTTTTTACTTGGACACTAAGCAACTCAATTACCAATCGTTAACCTATTCAAAACAAGATTAAACATGCCCAAAATACACCAAATTCATCACCTAATATGCCTAACTAATGTACCCTCATTGGTACCACATTTTATATGTTCAAATACATCAACAACACATCAAACATTCAAGACTTTCATTCATATCTCACTTACCATATTTGAACTAACTTTCAAACTTTTAAAGTTACCAAATATGAAGCTAAGAACTTACCAAGCATTATGCTAAGCTACCAAACTTTAAACTATCACATATCAAAATATAAACTAGGCTAGCATACCAACATAGCCTCAACCACAACCATATACACATTTAACCATCATTTCACTAGCAACTAAGTTAACAACATCTTATAAACAATATCAACAAAAGACTCCCTAGGTACATGCCATTACAAAATGAAATATCACCACACTTGAGCTCGAGATTTATGGTTTGATGTTGAGTCGGTAATAATTTGAACAGTATCTAGCCTGCGCATGGAAAACAAAACCGCACGCTGAGTAAAACTCAATGGTACTTCTATAATCCGAATAACATAAACTTGATATAAGTTTTTAAAATGAAACATGCAACAAGTAAGCTATGTTCGTGTGTTTCAATTCAATAGTATAATTGTTTTTCATTCCTTATTCACATCTACTAAGATTTTCACATGTTCAAAAATATAAGTATACATCAATGGCATTTCATTTAACATTTGAATACATCATCTCATGCAATGGCATGATTCATATATTTGATCAATACTTTAATTCATTTAAGTTTCACATCTCAATTCATCATTTCATATTTTATTTCTCATCTCATAATCATTTCTCATATTTGTCATTTTAATATTTTCTCATCTCATAATCATTTCTCATATTTGCCATTTCAATATTTTCTCATCTCATAATCATTTCTCATATTTTCCATTTCAATATTTTCTCATCTCATATTCATTTATCATCTTTGTCATTTCAATATCAATCACATAAATTATTATTTTACTTTCCCCTATTAACACGAAACGAACTCGGACAGATACACGGATCCAACCAACACACCTGTTTGGCACCCAGTGCCTCATCGGATAAATCCGAAATAATAACTATGCCCAGCGTTATATAAATTGACACCCAGTGTCTCATGGGTTAAACTGAAGCAAATTGGCACCTAGTGCCTCATCGAATCGAGGTTGAAGTAATCCTTGAACTCTTTCTATCTTATGGCATGCCATTTATATTCGACTCAGCCCAATACAGTTAATAGGGTTTCATTTCACTTTTCAAATACAACCAGTATCCAATTTCATGAATATATATCATCACATATAAGCATATATTCAATTTGATAATAATCACATTTTTATCAATACACATATATTCATAATCAATATATTTCATAATATACAAAATCAATCCATTTCATTTCAATTATGAATTTAATTCAATTCCCAAGTACCAAAACACTCACCTCAATGCTTACCATATGCAAATAATTATTTATGCAATAATCTACTATTTAATTTGGATTATAAAAACACAAACCATGATTTCCGAGCTATTCGACGTTGATTTTATCCTTCCCTTTTTTACTAGAGGATTCCGGTACGATGTTAGCTACAGGATAAAACAATTAAATCACATTAATATTATATATTTCAATTTCATATTAAATTTTAATTTTCACACTATATTTTATTTTTTCTTCAATTTAGTCCCTAAACCTAGACTTATTTTAATATAATTTCACTCTAGACCACATTTAGCTTCTTCTTTTCCAATTTGATCCTTTAATTTTGAATTTTTCATAATTTAGTTCCTATTTCTCAAAATCAACAATTAATTCCACAATTTAGTCCTTTTTCCATTTCTAACTTAAAATCTATCTATTTAATCCCTAATACTTACTATTCAACAATGTCAACATCTAAAATCTTGAACAATACTAAAAATTACAATAAGGCGGTAGCCTTAAGTACCAGAATTCCAAAAATATAAAAATTACAAGAAAAAGGGACTAAATTGACTAACTAATTAAAATTTGAAAGTTTGGAGCCCTTGGTGCCTTCAGCCACTTTCTTTCTTTCTTTCTTTTCTTTTCTTTAATTCGCATGCAATTGTTTCATCTTTCTTTCTATTTCTTTTATTATAACTTTAATTTTAATTATTATAATATATATACATTAATTTTAACACATATATAATTTATAAACATGCATTTTACTTAGCCATATTCGGCCACCTATACACAACCATTTATCAAATGGTTTAATTGTTATTTTAGCCCCTTTAGTTTATTTTCATTTTTAATTCAACTTTTATCCCTTACGCGATTTAGTCTCTATACCTTAGTAACTCCTAATTTCACAAAATGCACTAATCCAAAAATTAATTAGCTACCCAACTAACTTCATAAATATTTAATTAAATATTTACAAGTCCAGTTTACGAAAACAGAGTCCCAAAAATATGTTTTCTGACACCCTCGACTATTAGGTCGTTACAACAAACGTGCCCCGTACACACATCAGGACTCAACAAACATAAAGACAAGTGCAAACCAAAGTAAATGCAAACAAAAACCAGAAAGAAATAAAGAAAAAACAACAGCAAAACCCAAACATCAGAAACAATTGTCCCAAAAAAAAACTAATCAGAACTAGCTAAACTTTCTAAACTTTAGCAAGAAGAAGCTGTAAAGATCCAACAACAAACCTAGACGAGAGTAGAAACTTTAATATCCACATCAGAGTGAAAAATCGAGACTTCCGATGAACTAAAGCCAGAAAACCTAAAATAGGAACGAACAATTAAACCTGTCAATCTCCGTAACACACTCCACCGTCTCTGGTGCTTCTTCGATCCAAAAGTGTCCCTCGAAATATTTGTGCCCTCATTTGCCAAGGCATGATTCGCATTATTCGCTTCTATTTTAACATGATGAAAAGTAATATGTTCAAACCAACCCATCTTTTGTTTGATATATGCTAAAATTGACTTGAGAACTGATCGATCATTCGTATTTACATGCAATTTCTTGATAACCGCCAATGAGTCTCCCTCAATTTGGACGCGACAGAAACCCACCTTTTGTGCAAAATGGATCGCATGTTCGTACACCCGGGCTTCTGTAACAAAGCCATTAATAATGTTAGCATGGAGGTAAGTACAAGCTCCCATAATCAATCCTCTGTCATTTCTTGCAAGATTTCTGGAGATAGATATTTTCTATTGCACATTAAAAGATGAGTCAAAGTTAACTTTGATAATGTCTAGATTTGGTGGCCTCCAGTGAGTCTTTGTAGTGGATCATCTAGGGTATTTCAATGATTGTAATGCTTATATTTTAGATAAATAGCATAAAATAAAACCCACTATATCATTCACATTTTACCTTGTACCATTATGGATTAGTTTTTTTCGAACAAACCAAATGGACCAAACAGACAAGGTCATATGTTTTTTGCTTCTGTCGTCTGTTGCCTGAAAAGACTCTACCAACCATGATCTATAGTCTCGATATTTTGACATAGGGGGCACATTGATACTCAAAGAAACCCAAATCTACTTTGTTACTGGACAATACCGCAACAGATGGTCAACAGATTCCAAATCAGTTTGACACAGTGGACAAAAAATAGGATTAGGTGTTCATATATAGGCATAAAGTTGATGTATACTTTCCACATTGTGATTTTTATCTTTTCTAGGAGTTGTAATGCCCATAAAACCGAGAAGAAATTTTGCATAAAATTAGACATAAGAGTAGGAAAGTATGTTTGTAATTTAGAATTTCCTCAAGCCAGTAACTTGTATCCACTCTTCACCGTATACATCCTTGACCCCTCCAGCCTTTATATCCAAGAATTAGGTAATTTTGTTCGTGCAAGAGGGATAGACATTATGGCTTAAACTTGATCCTCATCAACAATTTCACGAATGGCTACTTTAATCCAGGTACCTTCTTCTTGATTAATTAAATATGATACAATCGTATATCATACGTTAATTTGCTGACAGCGCAGTCAATCGTCTCCAGGTTCTAGAATCCAAGAATCATTCCGAATGTTGACAAACTTCCCATCACCAATACACCAACCCATGTCTTTCTCCAATGGACCGCGAGCACTCTTGATGCCTTTTCAGGTAAGGGAAGGGTAAGATCCTGACCTTGTAAGTAAGAACTCCGTATGCGGATAGTAACATACTTTTAAAACTCAAGCCAACAAATATTTTGGCTGAGACCAAATACGCCAGCACTATTTTGCTAGTAATGAAACATTAAACATGGCTAAATCTTGAAAACCTAAGCCCCTAACGGACTTAAGAAAGCATAAAGATTTCCAAGCACTCCAATAACTACCCTTTAAAGATTTCGAATTTCTCCAACAAAAATTATTAAACACATTTTCAATTTTTAAAGACAATTTTTATGAAAAAGGAAATATTGCATCGCATAAACCGGAAGAGCTTGCAAGACTGCCTTAATTAGATTTTGTTTTCCACCCATAGACAAAAACCGCAAATTCTATCCACATAGGTCTCAAAAGCCCACTTTCTATTCCTTCCCACTATTATAGGCAATCCTAAGTATTTTTCAGGGTTTAATGATACACAAACCCTTAATAGACTACTTACCATGTTTCTGTCACTTTCATCTACATATGCCCCGAAATAAATCAAAGATTTATCCTAATTAATTAGTTGACCAGAAGTTTTCTCATATTCTATTATCACCCAATGGACATTCTCCACTCCTTCTTTCGTAGCCTCCTTAAAGAGAATACTATCATCCGCAAAAAATAGATGATTAATGGACATATGCCCGCTTCTTAGATAAATCCCCTTATCAAATTTTTCTATTGAGCCTCGATTAGAAGAGTTGATAGACCTTTAGCATAGAGCAAAAACAAATAAGGACTAAGGGGATTTCCTTGCCTCAAACCCCTAGATGGCATAAAACTGGCATTCCATTTACTGTTGATTGCCACTGTGTATGTAACCAACGCTACACATCTCATGATCAATGTCATCTAATCTTCATGAAATCCCAATCTTAACATCATCATAGCCAATAAATCCTACTCTACCTTGTCATAAGTCTTACTCATATTGAGCTTGAGTGCAAAATTACCTTTCTTTTCCCATTTCTCATTTTTTAAAGTGTAAAAGAACTCATAGGCAACCAAAAAATTATCTGAAATTTGTCTACCTGGTATGAATGCCCCTTGTGTCTCATGGATACAGAAGTCTAGCAACCCTCATTCTATTAGCAATAACCTTAGCAATGATCTTATAAATGACATTACAGAGGCTAATAGGTCTAAATTGCATAATAGTACATGGTTTACTAACCTTGAGAATCAAAATAATCTACGTTGCATTAATATCCTCGACCGTAATATTGCTTCGCAGTATCTCATGGCAATAAGAAGTAACCTTCGGTCCCAGTTTGTGCTAATATCTCTGGAAAAATAGAGCTGGAAATCCATCAATCCCAAGAGCCTTTAGTGGCCTCATATCCTTGACTACCCTCCAAACCACTTCTTCAGAAAATGCCTGTAGTAATTTTTCATTCATTTCATCCATTATCCGGAAGCGGATAACAATTTATTAAAATACCCAGATGTTATTTTCAGAATTCCATCTTGATTAGAGACCCATCTCCCATTTTCGTCTTCAAGTCTTTTGATAGCATTTCGTTTCCTCCGCCCCGTAGCCACCTTATGAAAGAAGGTAGTATTGAAGTCTCCATGAGTGAGCCAGTTTGATCGAGCCTTTTGTTCCCAAAATATTTCCTCATTGCCAGCCTTGAAATTTAAACCTAATTAGATTTCAATCAATTTCATAAGGGCGTCATCTGTCTATTCAACAACATGTAATTCTTTCATTCTATCAACTAACTTCTGCTTGTGCACCTTCCTATTCCTTTGTATTGATGAATTCCAAACAATAAGCTTCTTACCCAAACCTTCAAGTTTGGTAAGGAGATTGTTCGAATTAGCCTCCTAATAATCCCTAATTACTTTCTTACAATCACCTTCAAAACACTAATCTGTATTAAATCGAAACTGCCTTTTACCAATTCTGTGAGATTAAGGGTTCTATCCTCTTGTATTTACTAAAAGAGGACAATGATTAGAAATTTAATGACATAAATGAATTACTGAGAAGTCAATGAACAAATCCTACCAAGCCTGGTTAGCAACTCCTCGATCAAGTCTTTCGCGTTTATTTGTGTCGACAAATTTGTCTCTTTTCCAAGTGTACCACATTTCAAAAAACCCCAAGTCCATAAGATCACAATTAGATAAAGCTGAACAAAAAGCCACCATATTTTTCTCTGCCCTTATACGACCTCCATTTTTCTCAAAAGAAGAGACAATTTCATTAAAATCGCCAACAACTAACCAATGAAGACTTTGATTATTACCTAATCAACAGAGAAGATCCTAAGATAGTCCTTTAAGCCGTTCATCCGAATCACCATAAAATCTAGTAAACCTCCAACACGACCCATCCTGTTCATCTTGAATTTCAACATCAATGTGATTGCGGGAGAAACTTCGAAGAGTAACGACATTCTGTTGCGTCCACCCTAGGCACAATCCACCTTTCGAACCTTCAGCACCTACCTCTATACCATTATGAAAGCCACATTTTCTACGGACACCCTCCATTTTCCTCGTACTTATTTTTGTTTCCATTAAGAACAAAATCCAGCTAAGAATATGATTATTAAAAAACTACAACCTTTCATCCAACACTCTTTTTATATCAATCGCATAGATGAATTTAAACAGGTGCCGTTTTTCACCCAAATCTATCATAGCGATTCCACCGATTAGGTGCCATAGATCGGCCATTGTGTTTCGGAGGGACGGAAAGTGGACAACACTATCTGTTAGACAAGTTCCTAGAGACAAAATTGTAAGTGATGGTCGGTCTCCTTAAGGTCTTCCTGGAAAGCATCTTCCTCCTCATCATCAAGATGCAGATTCGCCAAATCATCCTCCATGGTGTTCCAGAAAACCCGCTCGGAAAACCTAACCAGAACTGCCATAAATTAAAGAAAAAAACAAGTGTGTCAACGAGGATAGACGAAAACCCGTGCTAAAACGTAGTAGATGAAAACCCACTTTTGGTTTGATTTTTTAACCTTAATTAAAACTTACATGTTTTGTTAAACTAAGCTCCCAATCAGATATATAATTATGTCAAATAAGTTTATATTTATTATTTGTAATTTTTTTTAACATTAATCTCATTATAAGTTCTTATGATATTTTTTTTATACTTTCCCTAACTCTTAAATAAGAGGATAATACGCTTCAATACATTCAAATCCACATCCTCTTAAACTAACAATAGTATTAATATCAATCGAGCTAAAACTCAATCGACCTTTATTTGTAACTTTATATATGTGATTTTTATTTATAACTTTATATATATATGATTTCCGAATATTGATAAGACCAACACACCTACCCTACCAACTAATAAATTTATTTATACAGGTCTTTATTAAGAATTATCAAATACTCTTTTGAAACATCTTGTATTTAATATATTTTACTAAAGTTAAAAATATTAATTATATATATATATATATATATATATATATATATATATATATATATATATTAAAAGTATCACAATAACCAGCATCTAATTGTAGTGGTTAACAAACATAAAAATTCTATTCCTTTCATTATTATTTATTTTTGGTTTACTACCTGACGCGTTTTTTTTTTAAATAGTACTTGTTATATATTTTTTAATCTACTTATATTTGATGCATTTTAATACTTAAATGTAACAATATTAATTTTTTAATATTAAATTAGAGTTTTAGAGTTGACTTGATGAAAATTAAATGTTAATATTAATTAATTATGAGTTTTCATCAAATCAACCTTAAAATTCGAATTAAAATATTACATCCATTGGATTGCATTTAACAAATTAAATGTAAAATTAACAATAAATTTATTATGTTAATAAAATCATAAAAAATTCAAACATGATAATAACAATCCTAAAATTTGAATTAAACACTAAAAAATTAACATTATTACCTCTAGGCATTAAAATATAAAATTTTTATCAAATACAAATATCAAATTAGAGAAAAGAAAATAACTTGGATCGAAATTGCTTTCATTTTATAATGAATTATAAAATTGTTGGAATTTCACTGGCTTAAGACGCTTTATCATTGTTTGGTGATATTTATATTATTAAAAGGATAATCGTAACGTTTGTATATTTGGTATAGTACTTTTCTTGAAAAATACTTTTCACAATTAAATTCAGAGATGAGTGTCAAATTCTTAAACATAAAGCAAAACTCTTCTAAAATTATTATTTTTAAAACAAATGAATATTTAATATATGTTAAAATCAACTGGATGTTAGAAAAATGCCAAAAAGAACATTAACAAAAAACTGTTCCATCCATCCACCACACAAAAAGTAATATTAGACTGAAAGAGAACGGCACCGTTTTCATAATCAAATGCGGTTGCACATGTCATGCCCGGATAAGGACCCTTCGCTTATAATCTAAGCTACGACTTCCACTCCCACCCATTTTTGGCTCATTCCAGTATAAACAATTTCATGCTCCCCAACACTTTCCATTTTTAAAGCCATCAAATTATCATTTTCCTCCTTCTATTATATTTAATTTTAATATCTAGTCTTTTTTAAATTACAGCTTATCATTAATTGAATAATTAAGCCAATATCTCATTAACTATTTGGGCATAATTTAACTTTTTATTTTTATAATGTCACCAGTTAATTTAAATAGCTAATACAATCGAGTATTTATGTTAAAATACTTTGGATTTTTCTTAAATACACTCTTTTAACTCATTATGCTAACATGGTTTTTTTGGGTTTTTTATGTAAATAACACAAAAATAATAAAAATTTATGAAAATAGCATGAGTTAAAAATTAATTATAAAAATAATATTTTTTATAAAAATTAACTTAATGGATTATATAATTATTAAAAAATTGTAATAAAATAAATAAAAATGATATTTTAATAAAAAGGGAGTCGCATATCACCCAGGGGATACCCATATTGTAAAGACATTTTCCTTATTTTTTATGTTATTTTTTTGCAATAATATTAAATTTGTTTTTGTTTTTACTATTATTAAAATATAAATTTTGAAAATTTCATTTCAAAATTTAAAATAAAAACCAAATAAATTTTTTTATTTTATAAAGAAATAAAGTTGAAAACTTTTTTTATGTAATTTTTATGTAATTTTTACTGTTATTTATTTAAAAATGTAAAATAAAAATTAACATAATATTTTTTATAAAATAAATTTGAAAAATTAACATAAAAATATAAAAAGGAAAAATTGCTAGCGTTAGATAATGACAATTTATATTAAATTAAAAATAACTGAATATAATAAAGGGACTAAAACTGAAATTTAACCGTTTAAAACCAGATTTGAAAATTTGAAATCGTGGAATGAGTAAAACTTAGCAGTGAAACATTTCGTTTAAAATTTCAAAAAAACATAATAATTTTAATTTTCAAAAAAAGTAATTTTGAATCATTTTCTATATAAGAAACGCTCGCATTTCGTTTTCCTTTTTCAGTAGGCAGCTGCTGTTACTCTCCTAACTCTCCAACTGTTGTTTCCACTTCCTCTCTTCCAGATCTGAATCGCAAAAGGGAATTTTCAGGTAATTTCAAAACCCTAACCCTAGATCTTTATTCTTCTCTGCGTCTATAAGATTTTGTGTTGTGTTCACTGAGTTCGGCCGTCAATTTATTGATTTTAACCTTTTTTTTTCACTATATCTGGTTTGATATTTTATTTTTTTCGCTTTGGCCGCTGTTCGTTTTTATGCTTCATTTGATTTGTTTAATTTTTGTCGTTTTGGATGTGAAGTAGGATATCAAAAGGTTTTGGATTGTGACGTTTGTTTTCTTCTGATTCGTTGACTGTGTCGATGTTGTAAGCTTATTATTCGATTGTTTTTAAGCTGGAAATGATTAGGTTTTCTTTTTTGCGTTTATGTTCTATTTAATACTTATTATGAGATATGTGCTTACCGGCTAGTGCTTTTGTTTCATTGAAATGATACCTGGAACGAGGATAGGTCTGGTACAAGGAACAAAAACAAGAAAGCAAGTCGATGTTTCTAAAAACCTAATTTGATAGGGGTAGTCTTTTCTGATTTGCTTTGTTGTAACGACAAATGATTTATTGGAACGGTGTTTTAGGAAACCTATATATATATATAGTTCTTGTGTTCACAAAAACTTATAGTTATAAATAAATTAATTTTGAAATTTGTGAATTGTTTGTTTTGCTCAACAAATTTATAATAAACCATATTTATTAGGATTGTTAGTTTTACTGAATTGGGTCGCTAGTGCTCCCAAATTGAGTATGTGCTTACCAATTAAAAAATCACTAGGGAGATAGCGATTTCTGGTAAAGAGTTTTTCTTTATTTTATTAATGAGCATTTGTTTTATGATCAGAGTAGATAAATCTTCATTTCTGTTGTTGAAAATGAAAAGGGGATTCAATGGCTAATGGAATAAAAAAGAGTGTTCTTTGATTTGATTGGGGTATTGTATACTATAATCTATTTTTATTGCACATTTGGAACATGCCTGACAAATGTTTAGGATTTTAACTTTTGTATTGGGATTTGTTGAGCTACTTTTAAGTAGCTAGGACATATGATGTAGGTTGCACTATCATGTACTGGATCTTCTTGATTTGAGTGGGATGTGCTAAAACTCGAAATTAAACTGTGAAAGAAAAGGTGGCAATTTAAAAACAACAAAGAGCCAGTATGTTATGATGGAACAAATGTTTATGTGACCCCACAATGTGTTGTGCTATCCTTTATGGCTAAGCATTAGGGAATTTCATCGAGTTTTACTCTTTTATTTTTGGGTGGGGGTGGGGGTTTCACAGGATAGAAAGAATCTTGTTTGAAAGTGTTATTAAAGCTTAGCAGGCTATCATTGCATTCTAGAACATTGATGAGGGTTCTCTCAATATGCTTGTTTTGCTTCCTGTCTTTTGCTTGTCATGAATGACGTAGTTTAAATCTTCTCTAGTTGTATAATGTCAATTTATTTATACTCAAACCATTTTTGTCTGCACCTGTTGCTTCTAGATTCTTACTTTGAGCTATTTGTTTCCTCCCTTTTCTTGGTAAGTTGAAAAAGATGGGTCGCGGAGTTAGCAGTGGTGGTGGGCAGAGCTCATTAGGTTATTTGTTTGGTAGCGGAGAAGCTCCTAAACCAGGGACAAACAACTCCCAAGCTGCTCCCGCTGAAGCACCAGCTGTCTCCAAATCTGCCCCTGCTCCTGAACCAGTAGATATTTCCAAGCAAATTCCTGCTGGTATTAACAGTATTTCCGCAAACAATTACATGCGTGCTGATGGTCAGAATACTGGCAATTTTCTTACGGTATAGCCCCCTTAATGATTTTGCTTTAAGGTTTTTAATTTATAGAATGGTTACTTGTCGCTGAAATCGTGTACTTTCTAACTAGTTGTCTTTCCATGAATGCAGGATCGACCTTCCACCAAGGTTCATTCTGCCCCTGGAGGCGGATCTTCCCTGGACTACCTATTTGGTGGACCTGGAGGTAGTAAATGAGATTGTGCCTTAATAACATCTTTGATAAGGGAGAGTATTGTTTGTTGATTTGGGGGAAGCAGTAAAGCTGTGGATGAAATGCTGTTCTTATAATCTTTGAACATAGAAGCAATGAAAATATGCCTGTCTCTTGTGGTGTAATATTGCAGGTCTTGTGGTGGTTGTTTTGTTGATTCAATCAAATGAGTTCGCCAGATTAGGTGCACAAACATCTAATTCTGCAGAGCTGGGTTAAAAAGAACATTGTTATATTTTTCATGTTATGCATAGTTATATCGTTTTTCCTTGCTCTACCCACTCTTTTATTCAATTTGGCTCACTCTTTTCTTTTAAGCGCTCTCAACCTTTCATTATTGAAGAAGTCAGTCTTAATGGACTGGATTGGGTTAAGATTCTATTCCAAAAACTTCTTTAAGTTCGGGCTTGAGCTTGACCTGGTTTAGCTATTTAAATAATAATTTTATTTAAATATAATATAAATTATTTCTATATTTATTATATGAATCGTAAAATGAGTTGGGTTGGGCTAATTCAATATTGAATAACTTGAGTCCGTTCTGTCAAACCCGTTTTGGGCTATATATGCGAAAAATTCAAAAAAAAAAAATCTTTAGCAAGTAATCGTTGGTATTATTTTGGTCAAATTCTGTTCTGTATTTTGTATAAATTATGAATTTAGTATTTATATTTTAATTTGATCATTTTCAGTCCTTGTAATTCATTAAGTTAAAATTTGTTAATTTTAAAATTTAATATGTCAAATATAGATTTGATCATAGGTTGGGTTGAAACAAAATTTTAAGTTTGTTTTCTAAGCTTGGGCTTGGCTAGATTTAAAAAATGGGCGTAAAATTTTGTTTAACATAGTTGCAAATCACCTCTAAAATAGCAGTAAAATTAATAATAAAATAAGAATTATATAATATCCAAATAATAATAACAAAATAGTAGTAATATAATAGCGAAATAGTAACAAAACAATAACATAACAATAACAAAAAAAAAGGGGAAAAAAGTTTAGGCTTATTTGGGTCGGGCTTGGCTCAGGCCAAAAAATCTACTCGATGCTCAATCCATTTGGAGAACAGGTCTTATTTTTTGTTCGAGCTAATTTATTTTTGCCCAAACCCACTCACTTTTCAAGCGGGCCTTTGGGCCTAGGCGAGTTGCCCGATTCATGATCAAGTCGAGTCGAACATAGTATGACACGTGTAATGTTATGTCTGTTTGTTATTTTCACATATTACTCACAAAAAAAATCAGTTTATGGATTTAACAACTGTTTACATTAAGAAGATTTTGAAAATTAAAAAAATATAACCACTAAAAATGATCCAATTAGTGAACGTGGATTAAATCTATAACTTTACGCATAATACAGAGATAACAATATAATTTAATTAGACATATTTAATTGTTATCATTGGGTCTAGATTAAAATTTAAAAATTTAAATAGTAGGAACTAAAATCAATCAAATTAAAGTAAAAATGTTTAATACACAATTTGCAAACATATTTAAGTCTAATAACAAGTGTATTATTTTTGCATCATGTCATGTATAAATACCTTTTCTCTAGTCGTGTTTGTATCTTGTCTAAATTTATCCTATATTTTATATAATTTTCATACTATTTCATTTTCATTTTAAATTTATTTTCTTAAAATTAAAAAAATAATTTTCTTAAAAATTAGCGTAGTACACATATCTTATACGTTATACGGATATAACTAATACAAATATTATGTTTACTGAATATCTATAATAATAACATACGTAAAAAGAGAAAACATGGTTACTGTATGAATTCAATGATGCATGGTTTTTTTTTTCTTATGTGTTCTAGAATGATTATTTATTTGTGTTAAATTATAAAATAAAAAATAAAAAATAAAAAAATAATTTATATTTTTAGAATTGAATCGGTGATTAAAAATTGATTAATCATTGACTAGTACAGTTGAATTAAATAAATTATTAAAAAATTATAAAAATAAAAAACATATTAAAAATAATGAAAAACTAGTTTAATTGATTTTTTAACATGGTTCAATTGTTCTATATAAGTTTGTGGATTAAACTGGTCTGATTTCTCTTTCCGAATCGATATCCTAGTAGATTCTCAATTCGAACCATGACCTTAAGTCTCTACACTTTATACATTTAGAATTTAGTTCTCTTATTTTTATTTTTAAAAATTTAATCCTTTTATGTTTTAGAATTAAAAATTTACTTTTAAATTATATATATCCACATAACATTTCAATTAAAAAAATTAACGATATTAACTATTTACATTAATTAATAACATTATAAACATATTGAATTAATGAATAATATTATAAAAATATAAAAACTAAATTACGTTAGAGATTAAAATATAAAGACTAAATTTTAAATTTAAATATATAGTAAACTAAAATAGGAAATTAATCATTTTTATAAAATGAAAAAGAAAAGAAAAGAAAAGAAAATGATGTGTGCATTATGTGTTAGCATAAGGAAAGTGGAAAGTACTTTCCTTTTTCTATATAGGTATGCTTTTGCTTCACCTTCCGCTCTTATCATCCGATGAACATTTGTGAAGAGCAAATCTCTCTTATTGGGGACGGGTTATGATACCCGATCCAAGTGTTGGGATGTATACAAGGTTTTTCTTTTTCTTTTTCCCTGGAATTTGGAGCGTATATTTCGGTATCAATTTCAGTTCCCTCAGTTTTTTTAGAATTTTTGAACCCTCTATCATAATTTTACTCGATTTTCAATATTTTTATTTTAATTCTTTATTTTTAACATTTAAACTTATTTTGACAAAATAAATTTTTTATAATTTTTAAATATTATTTGTTAAAATCTCAAATTCTTTTTCATAAATATTTCTAAAAAGAATAAGTTTTAAAAACTTTTAAATTATTTTCACTATTTTAAATATAAAATATTTATTTTTATATCATAAAAATTAAAATTAATTAAGTATTAAATAAAAAATAAAAATCGATTCAATTTTTAAAACTTGCATTCCACAAACCGTTCAAACACATTAATTTGGATCGATTTTCAATTTTTCTTGTTCAACCCTAGCTATAACTATATTACCTATAAACTATATATAAAAGAAAGTTCAAAATTGACACATTCAAAATTGACACATGGCACCTTATGATTTTTTTTTTTGTTTTACATTATATATTAGTGATTAAATTTCAATTTTGGTCTCTCTATTATGTTGAATTTTGTGATTTTATCTCTATACTTTAATTTATAACATAATTTGATCCTATATTTTTATAATATTATTAACTAGTCCAAATAGTTAATATTGTTAAATTTGTTATTAACATATTACATTATATATAATTTGAATATCTTAAGAGTTTTAGAGACTGGCAAGTGATTTCCTATTTTTTTTGAGTCCGTCTTTACTCTTTTTTTTTTTTTTACATTATAAGATAATGGTCAAATTTCAATTCTATGCTCTGTTTGTAACATCCCACACTTGACCTTATTGTCAGATCCGAATGTAAGATATCATATTATGTTGCTGAAGCAACTTAGACTAGCTCAACACATTTCCACAAATTTAACTTGTAAATATCATACATATCAAATCCATCATCATTCATATCCATATACATGCATTATAAATGTCATATCCTTAATTATCAAGTCTCGAGGTTATACGGTTTCAATTTCGGAGTGAGGATATGGATCCAACTTAAAGTACCGAAATTCAACAATGTGTCTCAAGACAATGAGACCTACATTTTTTGCTTACTATTTTTGCTATGAAGTTGATAGGTCTCAAGACATTGGGGTACATGTCTCGAGACTAGGTTGTTCATGTCTCGAGACATACTTCCCATGTTTTCTTAATTTAGCTTCAATGTTTGAATGTCTCAAGATAAGTGGTGTTTGAATGTCTCAAGATAAGTGGTTCTTGTCTTGAAACCTAGAACAAGGAAAAACAAATCTAGGTTCGATATTTATTAGTCTTGTGACAATGGGCTATTTGTCTCGAGACATGGCATTATGTGTCTTAAGATACAATCAAAATGTCTTGAGACCTAAATTGAAACATGAACGGAATGGTCATTTTTGTTCTTGTTGTCTCGAGACCTGACCATAGTGTCTCAATACCAGCATATCAAATTATCCAATATGCAACATTTCAAGCATAAGATTCATATCCAAATATTACCTAACTTTTTATAACATCGTACCATATCATTTCAGACATGATTAACTTATCAAATACATTAACAGTTCTTGAAAACATGACATTTAAAGCATCATATTTTCATTTGAAAAGGTAGATAATAAGGTAAGCAAAAACATGCATTTAACTATCTAACCAAGCATCAAGATTCATGTTTGGGATAACTATAAGTCCAATATACAACAAAGCATATCAAAAAGACCCAAAATGACATTAAATCATGTGACTCAACCTAGGTACATGCCTTTAACCATTTGTAAGCAAAAAAACACAACCTTGGTCTGAGTTAAGCTGTTAAGTCCTGAGTGCTTCATGGGTCTTTGAATCTATCAAATCCTGTAATAACCCGCGAATGGAAAAATTCATACGCTGAGTATTGAATACTCAATGATGCTAAAATAATTCAAATTCAATATAAAATGAAGTAAACAATAAACAAGTGTGTAATTTTGAAGCATAACATCATCTTTTCACATGTTAAGAAGCAAATTACATATTCCAATATCACTTGGTATCTCAACATCAATTATTTTCATATTAATATACCAAAAACATGCATTTAGCTATCTAACTAAGCATCAAGATTCATGTTTAGGATAACTATAAGTCCAATATACAACAAAGCATATCAAAAGGACCCAAAATGACATTAAATCATGTAACTCAACCTAGGTACATGCCTTTAACCATTTGTAAGCAAAAAAATGCAACCTTGGTCTGAGTTAAGCTGTTGAGTCCTAGGTGCTTCATGGGTCTTTTAATCTATCAAAACCTGTAATAACCCGCGAATGAAAATTTTTTTACGCAGAGTATTGAATACTCAATGATGCTAAAATAATTCAAATTCAATACAAAATGAAGTAAACAATAAACAAGTGTGTAATTTTGAAGCATAACACCATCTTTTCACATGTTAAGAAGCAAATTACATATTCCAATATCACTTGGTATCTCAACATCAATTATTTTCGTATTAATATACTAAAATATCATGCCACCTTTAAGGTCTATTGGCCTATCTTTTCACATATATTCATGTATATATTTGCATCTCATTCTTGCATGTATTTTTCCAGTTTCACTAATATTTCATTTCGTTAATGCACATTGATCTGTTGCAATTTGTTGAAGCAGATTAAACTATTTTCCATACTTAATTAGCTCATAGGAAAGCAATTTAGTTATATTTTTGTTTAGTTTTCATTTCTAGTTCATGGATAATAAAATGAGCAATTTTGACTATTTATATGACTGTGTGGGCTAAGAGAGATCTAAAGGTAGACTAACCTATTTAATTAGAATGTAAGACATTATTCAGAGGCACGAAGATAATAGAATACCTGTGATGTTGCAACATGGAGCTTCGATGTCATAACACAATGAACAAAATACTAAAAAGGAGCAGACTACCTTCGTTGTTGCGACATAGCCAGAGGGTGTCACGACACAAGATATAGGGTGTCACGACATCGACATGACGAGGCCAACTAATGAGCTAAGGGTGTTTTGGTCTACACAACAACTTTTAATGGGAAATAGCCAACCAAATTAGGTCAAGGTCTGACAGCTAACCCTAGGCTTATAAAAAGGATTGCTTTGCTTAGTTTATGAACAATTTTTCACTTAGTTTCATTTTTTGTTGCTTGTTTATTTTTATTTTCTATTTGTAATTTAGGTTTTTTTTCAATTGTAATTCTAGTTTAGTTTATTTAATTATTCGTGGAATTTAGATTGTGGATTCACCAAACTATTCGGCAGATTACTGTTTGCACTACTATTAATAAATTAATAAAAGAGGAGAAAACAAAAAGAAATAAAAGATGGAGAGCGAATCCTATTAGGATTTGAAAATGGGCAATATGGAAATCTAATTTGGAAAAGAAGAGAAAAAGATGGTGAAATTCTAATTCTATTG
The DNA here is from genome assembly GCA_025698475.1 of Gossypium anomalum. NCBI lineage: Eukaryota > Viridiplantae > Streptophyta > Magnoliopsida > Malvales > Malvaceae > Gossypium > Gossypium anomalum. The sequence goes on from CM046968.1 coordinate 23,562,489, forward strand.
GAATTTTAAGAAAGAGCAAGATATGAATTTTAATTAGGAATGAATTGGTTAAATTCTATGGACTATACATGCAAATTTCCCTTAGCCTTGTCGAAAATGGAAAAATGAACGGGAAGGAAGAGGCTTGAAACCTAGCTTCTAAGAAAGATGTAATAACACTTAACCATTCAGCCTATATCTTATTTCTTGCTTATTTTAGACATTTAATCATATATACTTTGGGGCGTATTTGTCGAAATCACAAAATTAAAAAGGAAATGAGAGGCTTGAACCTAGGATCTCAAAGAAGGAGCTCCAACACTTTAACCATTGAGTCTATAACTCATTTCATGCATAATTTAAACACTGAACCATACATATATATTTCGGGTTGTGACAATAGGATTACCAAAAATAATAAAATATGAGAGGAAAGTGGCTTGAATTTGGGACTCTAGAGTGGCTTCACTAATACCTAACCATTAGGCTAGTAACTCATTTATTTATAAAATGCACAATGATAACCTTATAAACCAAGGCATGACCCCTCTCGGTTTCACAAACCCGATTCTTCTAACCCAGTTTTTAGGATGTGACATTTATTCCTAATTTTGGATATATCTGTAAGTATTTTAAGTTATTTAGGAGTTTTATGTTTCATAGTCAACAAGAAATTTAGTTTAAAACTACTTCTTATTTAGATTAATTAAAGTTTCAGTATACTTGAGAGTTTTACTTGGATGTAATTACCTACCCTATATAAATACATGTTCATTGTTTATTAGAGACATAATTGTTTTACATTAGTAAAATTTCAACTCCAGGAGTTAGTTTCTTTTGTGCAAGATTGCTTCATTGTGAATTTTTAGAAGCAATTTTCTTCTCCATTTTCTTCAATTAGTCTTGGGAATTCATTATTCATCCTTTAATTTGCCAAGAATTATTTCTTGGAGGGTTGGTTAGAGCCATTAATTGAATTTGTTGAGTTTTATATCTCAAATGGTTCAATTGAACACATATCCATCTATCCATCATATCCACTGATTTATTCGATCCTGTAACACCCTTATACCCAACCCGATTACCGGATTAAGTATAAAAGTGCTACATTGGTTTTTAGAAACTATAATAATAATATCTAAATAAGATAAAATTATAATTTGTACATATTAGTTCCGTTATTTCAGTATATATATTTTTATTGATATTTGGGATAAGCTGAAATAATTTTTTTGACCATTCTTGCATTTAGAACAATTTACTAAAGTGAAATAAAGGTCGTTGTGAAAAATGGGGAACACGACTGTGTAGATTTCAAGAACTGTGTTTAAGTTTGAAATTCAAGGGACAATTTGCCAAATTAATTCCTAAAGTTTACCTAATTTAACCCTTATTCAAATCTCAAAATTTTAAGCCAATTTAATTCAATTGTAAATTGTAATTAAGCATTGTAAAATCTAATTTTCTTATATCACTTAATTAACTATTTCACATGAATTAAGCAAACATCGAGTTTCACATTTGAGTCCCATCACATTCAACCTTAATACACCCACTTAGATACATGCCATTTACTGAAACGACAGAAATTAATAGTTTATCCCTTTCTCGAATTCACTAATGTGATGAGATGAGGTGCCTTCAATTTTCAAAGATCCTTTTCTTCTACTTTTAACCTACGCGTATAAACACGCGTTAAGCTATGTCTAGCTTAGTAAGCACAACTATTATTTAGATCATAATCTATATTATAAATTAAAACTTATTTATTATCACTAGACAGAATCATTTAAACGCCCTGCTTGTATTCATCATACATAATTTACCAATCAATTCACTTATCTTTTACAATTAGGTCCACATTTATTATTTACTCATTAAACACCAACTAAACATATTGATTTAATTATCATCTATATAATACTAGAATCACATGATTTATTTTAAATTCTCATTTACTCCATTTAGCTAAAATTTCTGATAATTTACTTTACTTATTTCAACCATATATTTTCTTATTTTTTTCTCAATTTCATAACTTTTCAACACATATAATTTATATGATTAAATAATCACTAAAATAGTTTTGTACCTTTTTCAGAGGCCTAGTAGACGTAATAGAACACACAGGATATACGGAACAAAATAGAACACCACCGAAACAAATGAACAAAGAGCAGAAATGTGCTAATTGATGAGCACTGATGTGCTATAATCAGAGAGCACCAACGTGCTAATAATCAGAGAGTTCCAATGTGCTCATAATCAGAGCGCGCTAAGGTTCCTTAATGGCATGCCACTAATATCTCAATAGTTCTTATCTTATCTACTTGAGCAGGTCATAGTATACACACGTCACTTTTACACTTTTTACCATTTAATGCTTTTAACAATACTTCATACAATTATATCTTCCTCTTTCATTAACAAATGTAACTTGTCTCAATATTTAATAATCTTCCATAATTGCATTAATAATTCTTATCATACATTTCACCTATCACTTTTACTTTAAGATTTAGACCTCATCATGACATTTCATGTAACGATATCTTTTTCTTTTAATAACATATATAACATATTTCATTTCTTAGTTTAGTTTCCATATTTCACCATGAATTCTTATTATCATATTTATATATTATTCTTAGTCCTTAGGTCATCAATTCGCTAAGTAGAACTTTCGTATCTTTTTAATACATGTAGCATATTTCGCTATTTAATATAATTTCCATAATTCATCATTTATTCATATCTTATCTACCTTATAGTACTTTTACATTTTAACAAATTTTAGTCCCTGTAACGATAGTTTATTTAACATTATTTTCCACTAACAATAATACATGTATCATATCTCACATTTATTAATCTTCCATAATTTACTATTAATTCTTATTATATATATTTTTTCATATATCACTTTTACACACTTTACAATGTAATCTCTTTCTTTCTCATATTTTATTATATAATCTCAAAACATTACCACATCAATCTACTCATCAGTTATATATATCATCTCATACACTCATTTTATTATTTATAAAAATTATAGTTCTATTAACTTTTGTACCGCTTATGAATTAGTCCTTTGTACACTTCTAATCTTTTCCTTACTTTTCTTTTATTTTCTCTATTACATTTTACTTAGTCAATTCATCATGCCAATATACTCAATCATTATCACATTTTATTCTAAAATTATATAATATGTAAATTTCTAATTAAACACTCTATCTAGATTTATCCTCAACAAATTTTACTTAATAATTCATCACATATTTAAAATAAACAAAACTTGAGTTGTACTTACAACTCAAAATATGGAATCAAGCTTTCTTTCTCTTCTTCCTCCTTTAGATCCTCTTTCGCTTTATTTCTCTACTTGTATCTCACTTCCCTTCACTTTTTCTTCATTTTTCCATATCAAAATACACAATATTTACACATTAAAATCATATTCACATCATATTTCATGTTTTTCAAATAAAACCAACGTTTATTTCAAGAGAAGTTTAACTTTCTTACCTTAATCACTTGTATTCAACACTAATTGTTATTTTCTCTCTCCTTCGAGACAAGTATGGATGCATTTCTTTTAACAGTTGGGTAGTTACTACACTTCTCTACTGATTTTACTCACTAATCTTGAAGAAATTTGGAAGAAACTAGCTTAATTGATTTGTATTTGGTGAGACAGACTAAATTGAAAAAAATAAAAGTCGAAGTGGTGTAAAAATGGTGGCTGACGTGAAACACTATGGCTAATGGCTTTTTATAGCCATTTCACTAGTTTCTTCCATCAATTTATCTATAAAAAAATTTTTTTTTTATGTTATTTGCCATCTTGCCCTTTCCACTTAATTACAATTAAGACATTACTTTTTCATGATTATCTTTTTAATTCTTTTAGTATTTTACCCTTTCACTTTTTCTATAATAATACCCATGTGTCCTATTTCCTTTGGTATATTTTCACCTCTAGCCCCTCCTCCTTTTTCATCAATTTAATTTAATCATTCAACACCCAATTTTCTCACATTGTCTCAATATTTTTCATTAATTTAATCGTTTCCCCAAATAAATTTATATTAATATTTATAATTTTCCAAATATCTTATGCACCTATCTTTTATGTCTCATAACTCTTTAAATTTCCAATTTGACTCTTCTCAAAATTTCGACAAATTTATTGTATATTTATCACTGTTTAAGACTTCAAAAATTTTTGGGGATGTTACAGATCCATCTTCCACTTTTTAATCTATAGTTTATTTATTTATTGTTTTGAATATTTATTATTTATTCTTGAATTTTATATTTTAGTTATTTTTTCCTAAATCTGTTTGGTTTCTTTTTTTTTTAAGGTCAGATCCAAATATTTATTTCTTGAGTCGAACAACTTGAATACGATCTTCTTCCACTGATCCCTATGTTGTGTATCAAGTTAACTTGACACCTACTCAAAATTGATGACAACATTATGATAAAAATTTTAATATAATTTTTTCATTTTAATAATGTACATATTTCATGTTGTATTATTTATTAGCTTCAAACCAGATATTTTATTATTTATCGTATGTTATTTTAGAATAGACATTTGTATTTTAATTTTGTGATTTTTACACGCATACACGAGTGATATGATTTCTAGTATAAAAAATTTATATACAAAAGTATTCGAATTTATATATACAAAATTTGAGTATAAAAATTACTAATTCAAAATTTCAATTTGAACTTTTTTAAATTTAAATATATTTAAATTATTAGTAAAAATTAAATATATAAAAGAATTAATTTTTCAATTTTTAAAATTTTTAGACATTTTAAATAATTAGTAATATTTTTTTTATAATTTCTAAACCTTTTTATAGTCTTGAACTCATTTAGAATGAATCTGGATATGAACCTAGACAATCATATGTCTAGGTTCATTTCAAATGTAATTTTTATTAATTATTTTAAAAATTTTCAAAAATATTTTTTTTAAAAAAAAAATTGTCGATGTAGTATTCCACGCTAGTATCCTTCTATGTGGCATGTCACATGATATCTATTAGTGCTTGTCGTTAACCACGCAACACTTTTAACAGTCAAACCTAATTGTTTACATTAACCTTTTTAACCCTTACGACATGTTTGGTTTACTGGAATTGAATAGAGCTGTAATGGAAAAGAGTCGTAATGCAATAGAATTGTAGTTAGTAATTCAATTGTTTGGTTGAACAGAATGGAATAGAACTGCAATAGTATTTTTATGTTTAGTTGAATGGAATAGATGTTGTAATAGCATAAGGAAAAAAATGAAATGACTAGAGGACCCTTAGTAGAACTTTTTTTAGGTAGATGATTAGTGTTATTGTTATTAAATTTTAATAGGATTGTTATTAAATATAATTTAATAAAAAAAATAAATTATTTAGTCATATTTTAATATAATTATTAAATATAATTTAATAAAAATAATATAATTTAATAACATTTTAATATAATTATTTTTATATTAAATTATATTAAAATATTTTATTTTAAATTATTTTTATATTTTCTGAGTTCAAGTTTTAAAAGACTAACATGAAAATCAATTTTGTTTTGTTATTCAAGGTTGCAATGGAATAGTCATTGTTTGGTGATACTAAAGAATAATTACTACAGGAAGATAAGTAATAATGAAGTAATGGTCATTTCATTGAATGAGTATTACGTTCAACCAAATAAATGAATAGTTTACCATTTAATGAATAATAAGGAAATATTTTTCCGTTTCCCCAACTAAACATGGTATTAATGTTTAATCTAATTTTGGAAAACATAATTATCTATATACAAATAATACAATCCATAAAGGCATGGTTTTTTACGACCTATTATGGTTGAAAATTTGGTTTAATTTATGAGTGGTTTTTAAATTTTTTTTGGATAATATATAATAGTTTTTAATATTATTTTTATGTTATATACTAATTCATGTTATGTTTTGGATAATTTGTTATTATGATTTAATTTATAGAAAATTTCATGTTTTAACTTTTACGTGTTGTGTTTCATCTTATTAAATGTTTTATATAATTTATGATAGAAGTTTAATTTATAATTATTTTTTCATGTTTTATTAAAAAAATTATAATTAATTAAATAAAAAAATTATATAAACCGAAAATCTCAGACGAAAGAGAGGATAATTCTAGTGTTATTAAAAAATACACCTATATAATCATAGGATTAGATGTGTGGGCAAGCATCTCTCTTACCTTAATCAATGATCAAAGGTTCGATATTTTTTTGAGTATAAAATAATTTTTTTTTTGGTGAAAAAAAAACAAGATTACAACTTAAAAAATCCTAAGAAGCTCTAAAAGCTTGGTCTTTTTGGATAACTGTAGCTACCAAATCAGGAGGTGCTTCAAAAACCTGGAGGGGTACCTGCCAAGAGAGACTGATCTTTGCCAATTGATCCGCAATTAAATTACACTCCCTAGGAATATGCTTAATTTCCCATTGGCCTTCTGAACACAAAAGACATTTAATTCTTCGAATCAAGGTAGTGCCGAAATCCTCTGTTTCTTCCATGAACAAAATCCTTACTACTTCAATATCATCCGTCTGAAGCTTAACTTTCTTATAACCCTTGCTTAAAGAAATGAGAATCCCATCAAGGATTCCCCAAAGTTCAGTCTCCAAGGGTGAAAATCTGCCCAAATAATGGGTGTATCCCAAAATCCAATTACCTTCCTGATCTCGAACCACTCCTCTGGCAGAAGCATTACCAGACTCTCTAGTGACTGCTCCGTCAGAAAATAAGTTAACCCAATTTTCTGCACAATGTTGACTTGTTGCAGGATTGGATGCAGTGGAATTGCCTCCAAATAGAAAAGTTTCAAAATATTATGCCCAAGTAGTCGAAGCTTTAATGATTTCATAGGCCGTCCAGTTGATATTTTGGAAAATGAACAAATTCCTATTTTTCCAAATCCCATGAAATTATCCCAAATAAACATGACCAAGTAATTCCCTTATCCTGCACTCTATCATGACAAGAAATGTTAGCGGATAACGAAATTTGAAAAGGTTTAGAAAAAAAAAACCTGGAAATCTTCTCTGTGGGAACAACGAGCATCCAAGTTTCCTTAGCTATCAAACAATCACGGAGAACATGTAAAAGATCCTCAGAATCATGACCACATAAAGAACATAAACTGCTTTGGCCAAACCCTCTCCTAACCCGTTCAGAATTAGTGAGAAGCCTTTGTTTTGCAGCAAGCCAAAGAAAAAGACGAACTCTCTGTGGGCCTTTATATTTCCAGACGGACTTCTAAATATCATCAATAAGACTCTATGAATTTCCTTTTAGAGTCCAGTAAGCACTACGAATAGAAAAGGACCCTGAACCAGAATGAGCCCAAATGATCCTATCCACTCCCTCAGCTGGATGAGGAGGGGGGATACTTACTATTCGCTTAATGATGGCTTCAGGCAACCAAACACTAAGCAAGTCCACATTCCAAGAACTATTAGGGAGTACCCAATCCCTTAAAGGGCTTTCCAGATCAAGTCTAGAATGATTCTCAACATAAGAAGAAAGAGAACCAGCATCAGGAATCCAAGAATCTTTCCATCCTCGAATAATGGAGCCGTCCCCTACAGACCATAAGAAATTCTCACAAAAGAGGGGCCACACCTTAGAAAGGGAACGCCATAGGTGAGAGCAGTTGCTTCTTTGAATAGAATCAGGAAACTCACTCTTCCAACCATATTTCGACCGAAGAACACGAACCCATAAGGCATCCTTTTCGGAAATAAGATTAAACCCTATTTTCATAAGAAAAGAAAAATTCTGATCTTGAAGATGCCGAAACCCAAGTCCTCCACGAGATCTAGGCTGACAAATGGATTCCCATCCTACCATAGCAATCTTATGTTGTTCATTAGAGCCCCCCGAGCTAAATTGTCTTACAATCTTTTCAATCTCTTCGCAAACCCCTTTCGGAACTAACAAAGACTGCATAAAAAAACTAGGAATAGCTAGAAGGACAGATTGAGCAAGTGTAACACGTCCCGCAAAGGATAACTTCCTGGCTTCCCAATTATGCAGTTTGCCCCTCACTTTTTCAACAACAAAATTCAGGGTACTTTTAGTAACTCGATCATGGAGGATAGGCGCCCCAAATAGAGCCCTAAATTAGGAACCTCTCGAAATCCAAAGAGCTAACTAATCTGATCACGTGAACTATTATTAACACCTTTGGAGAAATATATATTGCTCTTCCTGGCACTGACCTTGTGTCCAGAAAAGTTGCAGAATTGCTTAAGGATTTCTTTTAATAATAGGGCTTAATCCATCTCCGTTTTACCAAAAATGACAAGATCATCAGCAAAAAAGAGATGAGATAAATGCGGTCCTGACCTAGATAACCGAATCAGTTTCCACCTCTTAGCTGTAATTTCTGAACGAATTAAGTGCCCTAACCATTCCATGTAGAGAACAAAAAGATAAGGCGATAGAGGACATCCCTGTCTAATCCCTCTCACCGGCTTGAAAGACTGAGACGAAACTCCATTCTAAAGAATTTGCATATTTGATGAGGAAATAGCGCCCATAATAACCTTCCTAAGAACCTCGGGGATCCCAGCAGCAACAAGGGACACATTAATAAGCTCCCAGCTGATTCTATCGTAGGCTTTCTCCAGGTGCAACTTAATTGCCATCCATTTGTTGCCCGCTTTCCTACTGCGCATTGAATGTATGACTTCTTACGCAATAATGATATTGTCAGAAATGTTGCGACCAGAAATAAACCCCGCTTGTTCGGGTGTTATGTAATTAGGAAAGACCACTTTGAATCTGTTGGTAATCACCTTCATTACCAACTTATACAAAACTGAGCAGAGACTGATTGGTTGAAATTCGCTGAAATTCTCCGGACGATCCTTTTTAGGAATAAGAACAATTAACGTGTTGGTAAGATCATTTTCCATTTTATTACCAGCAAAGACTCCTTGGATCCACTCACAAACTGCCCCTCCTACTAAATCCCACTGACTTTGGAAGAAAAACGCATGATACCCGTCACTTCCGGGAGCCTTCAACGGAGCCATGTCAAAAAGGGCCTTTTTGATCTCATCATTCAAAATTGGCTTATTAAGGAAATCAAAATTCTGGTCTGAGATACGAGGAAAGATATTCAAGGGAGCTGCACTCATGGGAGTAGGGATCTCACCATACAGCTTCTCAAAAAATCTGACAGCCTTAGCACTAAGGATACTTTGATCCGAGCACCACTCTCCACTACTTATGCGTAAAGCCAAAATACGATTAGATTTCCTCCGTTGTATCGTACAACTATGAAAATACTGGGTATTACGATCCCCAAACTGCAACCAATCATACCTAGCCTTTTGTCTCCATAGCAGTTCTTCATGGTTTAGTACAGTTTCCAGTTCACCGCAAATCTCCATCTCCTTTTCAGCAAGCCTACTAGAGGAAGACCAGTCCATGGCCTTTTGAATGCACCCAAGTAATTGCATAAGTTGTTTCTTCCGTGATCCTATAAATCCATATACGGACTTGTTCCAATCCTTGACGTGTGAGGTAAATTCAGATAAAGAAGTAGCCATGTTACCTGAATACCACCACTTTTCAAAAACCAAATCTTTAAAATTCGCATGCTTAGTCCAACCTGAGAGAAAACAAAACGGTCTCCCTTTCGGAAAATTGAGTGCAGGATTTGTTTTAATAAGAATTGGTCTATGATCTGACTTGATGTGTGGAAGATGATAAACTAGAGTATACGAGAATGTTGAAATCCAAGGATCGTTTGCTAAAGCTCGATCAATCCGTTCATGCGTGTTCCCTCTTTGCCAGGTGAAAGAAGGTCCTATGAATCCAAGATCCTGCAAATTACAATAATCAACAAAATTTCCAAATAAATTACACCTCTTACCCGTAGAGCAATCACTTTTTTTATCCTTAGGAGAGAGGACAACGTTGGAATCCCCCAAAATCATCCAGGGTGCAGGATCAGGAGGTAACACTTCCATTAAGCCAGTCCAAAGTGATTTCCTCTTGACTCTGTCAGGGCTACCATAAACAACGAAGATAAAAAAAGAATTAAAAATGTTATTTCCCTGAACATGAAGATTATGCCAAAGTTCTGTCACAAGGGCCATGGTTGATTTATGGTTAATATCTAACTGTACAACCCTAGACCAAAGACTTCAACCCCAGTCAACCTTATCCAAGCATAGTGATGGCCTGGATTAGATTACCACGTCTTCCAGGGTATCTCTACAAAAGGAAGATACTAGAAGAAATTGGTGGGATCATTGGTAAAGTGGTTCGACTGGATTTAAACACAGACAGTAGAATAAGAGGGAGATTTACAAGATTGGCTATTTATGTTAATCTTGATAAACCTCTTATTGCGTAAGTTTTAGTGAATGGAGTTCAGCAGAAAGTTGAATATGAAGCTTTACCTACAATCTATTTTTCTTGTAGGAAATACGGCCATACCAAGGAATTATGCACAGTGATGCAACCGAAGGTCACATCGGAGAAGATCCAAGACACTGCCGCACCAGAAAAGCAAACCAGCGACGGTGGTGGCGCCATATATAGACCTTGGATGGTGGTCGAGAAAAGATCCAGGCGCAATCCTAGGAATACGGATATCAGTAAAGCAGATTCAAAGGGGAAATCAAAATCAGGGTCCCGATTTGATGCTTTGAATAATATGGAAACCATTGATTTGGAAGCTGAAACAAATAAAGGAAGAGAAGAACAGACGGTTGAACTTAAGGAAACTTTGAAGGCTGGTGAATTTGTGGAAAATTGGAGGCTCAAAAATCGAGGATTCTCTAAAGCTAAGGAAAGTAAACAGATGGGGGGAGTTTCAGGAGGTGTTGGGCCTTTGAAACCGCAAGAGGATAGTCTAAATGTTGGTGGGTCAGTGGGTGGTTTTAATGGATCTGCTGCTGTTTTTGGAGTGGCTAGCTTATTTCTTTCTAAGACTGTTATTGACCCATCAAGTAGTGCCTTGAACCAGCCCATGAGAGTGTTGGATACGCCTTACAAAAAGCCTGGACAGCAATATAAAGAAATAGGGGGACCTTCGACTCTCTCGGGAAATATTGATAATATTGCTTTGCTCAGTGCAGATAGTTCTAAAATAATTTCTAATTCATCTAGCTTAACATCTATGACCCTATCTTGTTTTAATCCGGTCTTTGTTGGGCAGGAGGAGAATAAAGGAAATGATAAAACTACGCAACCCAAATCGGTCTCTATGGTGCCAGAATCGATTGATAAGGTTCTTGACTCATCTGGTGGGTTAAATCCTGATAGGCACTCTGCTGTATCCTTTAAGGAAACAAGACCAGCAGATGGTGATAATTCGAGGAAGACAAATGTGTCAATTTTTGGCATCAATAAGAGTCGAAACATAGGGAAAATGTTAGGAGGTAAAGAGGGGGGTTTTAAAGCTTCTAAAAAGATTAATAAAATCACACATGGGAAAGGGAATAATTTTAAAAATAAAAATTCTCCTAAAATTCCTTTAAGTGCTTCCATGACTAGGTTGGCTCAGACTATTTCCACACTAAGAAGTGTGGATTCGACAGACATTGTACCGGACTCTGGTAATAAAATTATTGAATGATTTTTATGTTTAGGCTAGTATAAAATAATTTTAAAACTCGTTATTAACATTTACTACTTAATGAGCCTATAAAATGTAGATGATTAATCACTAAATTTACTTCAAAGAATATATTAAGAAACAAAAAAAATACACTTATAGAATATAAACCCTTAATTATTTTATGAATTTTAACACATTTGAAATCTTAATCTAATTAATCTAAATCTAAATTTGAACTAATTTAATTTAATTTAATTATAAAATATCAATAATTTAAATTCATGAATTCAAATTGGAAAATAACCGAAACCATAAATAACTAAAATCTAAAAACCACCACCCAAAAAACTGAATCCTATTAATTTGAATTCAACCCTAAACTATCTTAATTTAACCATAAATGTCAACATTTTCATACCTATCCAACCTTAACATAACAACATGAATTATAAAATGATTTAAACTCGAAAACACCAAAATAACTCAAAATAAAAATAAAATTAAAATTAAAATAAAGAGGATGTGGCAAATGAAAAATCTATTTTAGAGCAGCCTTCAGATTGATGCCAAATGGCTAGATCGACCATCTTGATCCCAATGGCAGAATCAAAGACAGAGACATGGACATGAAAGTAAAAGTAGTGACGTGTTATATGCCATAGCTAGAGAAAGCTGCTTCGCAAAAAAGAAGGGAGAAAAAACAGAACAAATACTATAATTGATGGTGTAGCAGATGCAGATAATAATAATTAGAAAGTGAGAGAGAAAGCAACGTAGGGTCGGCGCCTGTAAATTATTTTTACGTCAGATTACAACTGTTGTGGTTTTTTGGGATTTAGGTTTTGTCTGCTGTAAATAAGGGGTTGGTTGGTGTAAACTAAAAAATATATAGGATTTTTCCTATATAATTTATCATTTTTTTATTTAAATTTGTTGTTAAAATTAAGTAATTACTTAACAAATTAATGAAATATATGAAAATATGAAATTGAGACATAGAAATTATTAAAATGTGATTTTATGCTTTATTATATAGTTTTCATGCAGAAAATGACTTCTTTTATATTAATTTGAGCATATTATATTTTCAAACTATAAAGTGAGCCATGCATGATTAAATTAAATAATAAAACATAAAGTTATATTTAATAAATTACTTTAATATATTTCATTAATAAATTGAGTTTTAATTAATTACGTAAATTGATTAATTAAAGTGGTTAAATTATTTTCTTTGGTCCTCTAAATTATCTACTATTGTTGGACAGGTCTGAGAGCTTTATGTTGATTACAAAACCATCCAAATAGAGGACCAAGTCAACCCAAAATTCGGCTGCATGTGGATGTTCATAAATAAAATTTGGGTTTAATTACACAAGGCCCTTGAAGAGTTGAAGAAATCAGAGCTTTACCCGAAGATTTGCAATTGACGGAGTCCTGATCCTGATGATGTTGTGGCACTTAAATCAAGTAAAAATCAGCCACATTTCCACAAATCATGGCCGGCCACCCTTGGAGAAATTTTTAAAAGACGGACACTCCTATTTTTAGCAAACTAGCTCCCTTGCCTCACCTATAAATAAGACCCCATTTCTCACTTTTCTAGGCATCCCTCACTCATTCATCATTCTCTCCTCTCTCAATTCTCTTAGCTTTCTTTCCCCCTCACGCCTATCATCATATTTGCATAAAGATTTTTAGCAAATTAGCCTCTTAAAGAACCCTTGGTCAGCCACCTTGGAGAGCCATTAACAAAGGAGCAAAGCGAAGGAATGAAGGGGCCCTCGTCAGTCAGAGTGTTTGGTGACAGCCACTTTGATTTGGGTTTAATCTTTCTTTTCTTTAATTTAATTTAAGAATGTTTGCTATGTGTTCACTGTTTTTGTTTACAACAATGATAGCTTAATTTTATTTAAGTTAGGATGATTGCTTTGATTAAATAATAATTATTTAATTCATCCTTTTAATGTTTGTGCCTCAATCGATCATATTTTCAATTAAAATCAAGTTTGTATTTCGTTCATACGTGATTGAAATGTACCTGAATTAGCTGAGTGATCCTAACCAGACGACGGCTAATGGACACATAATTGAAATGTGCATGCTCAATTTAGATCCTAACCCGATTGAATTGTAGGTTGCATAACAACCCTAACTAGGCTCTGTTATCTGCATAGTTTTTAGATTTGTGTGATTAAATTGTTTCAAAGCTAACACGTCCTTGTTACCTCGCACGAATACTAAGAAACCTTTAGTAAATAAGGATCAGTAAAATGCGTATTTACTAAGTAAAGGATTCCGAAAGGACCTAATATGGTTTCCAAACTCATGAAAGATCGAGTTGCCATAGATTGTTTTTCCGAATATTGTTAAGCATGTTGATAATAATTTGAGTTTAATTAAAGTAATTGTCCTAGCTTATTTATGTTATAATTGTTGCTTATTGTGTTAATTCTACTAAAATTTATTTCATTCATATAGTTGCATGTTAGGATAAATAACATTAGGGATCATTGCATCTAGATTAATTTTACATAGTTTTAATCAATACTTCCAAATCAAATTGTGTTTCTATTTACCAAGTTGTTAATAATATTTTTATAATTGAGTGACTTAGCACGAATACAATCCCTGTGGAGACAATAACTTGATACTCACTTATTGCTTGATAACGACTATGTACACTTGCACAAACCCGAGCGTTACAAGTTTTTGGCGCCGTTTCCAGGGATTGTCAACTGTTGCCATAGTCATTTTTTGTGAAATTATTTATTTTCAATTTTGTTATTTCTAACAGTACTAACTTATTCTTGTCAATTTTGTAATTTTCTCTTCAGGTGTTTATGAGCATAGATCGGATTATCGATTTACTCCCAGTAGACCCTAAAATTGAGCAAACTTTCAGACAAAGAAGACGTGAACGGATAACTCAGAGACAGAACGAGATGGACCTTGGAAATAAAAATCAAGACTAAGGTAATAAAGCCGAACATGTACAAAATCCTATCCTTATTGCCGATGATAGGGATCGATGCATCAGACAATTTGTTATGCCACTTTTCAATGAGTTAAATCCAGGAATTAGAAGGCCAGATATTGAGGCAACCCAATTTGAATTGAAACCAGTGATGTTTCAAATGCTACAAACGGTGGGCCAATTTAGTGGTATGCCCACAGAAGATCCATATCTCCACCTTCGATTGTTTATGGAGGTGAGTGATTCATTCAAGATAGCCGGTGTGACTGAAGACGCACTGAGGTTGAAGTTGTTTCCGTACTCGTTACGAGATTAAGCACGAGCATAGCTCAATTCATTGCTACCAAGTTCTATATCTACATGGCAAGAATTAGCAGAGAGATTTTTTGATAAGTATTTCCCGCCTAGCAAAAATGCTAAGTTGAGGAACGAGATCACAACTTTCCAACAATTGGATGACGAGTCTTTGTATGAGGCTTGGGAGCGATTAAAGGAGTTACTTCATAAGTTTCCTCATCATGGGATTTTTCATTGTAT
The DNA here is from genome assembly GCA_025698475.1 of Gossypium anomalum. Taxonomy (NCBI): domain Eukaryota; kingdom Viridiplantae; phylum Streptophyta; class Magnoliopsida; order Malvales; family Malvaceae; genus Gossypium; species Gossypium anomalum. The sequence continues at coordinate 23,577,627 of CM046968.1, forward strand.
CTAGTTGGAGGCATTCTATAATGGTCTCAATGCACATACAAGATTGATGGTAGATGCTTCTGCAAATGGTGTAATTTTGTCTAAGTCTTATAATGAGGCCTATGAGATCTTCGAGAGGATCACGAGCAACAACTATCAATGGCCAACAAATCGAACAGCTTCAGGAAGACGTGTAGCTGGAGTTCATGAAGTTGATGCTCTCACTTCTTTATCAGCTCAGGTATCGTCTATTTCCTCTATGTTAAAGTAGTTTACCACTAATAGTGCTAATAATTTTGCAGCTCAGCCACCAAGTCCGTTTGAAGTAGTTTCCTGTGTGTACTGTGAGGAAGGTCATTCTTTCAAGAATTGCCCATTGAATCCCGAGTCAGTGTACTATGTGGGAAACCAACATCAAAATAGGAGTGGACAAGGACCCCAGTCCAACTTCTATAATCCTTCATGGCGTAATCACCCCAACTTTTCTTGGAGCAACCAAGGAAATGGACCAAACAACAACTTTATGCAGCATAGACCCAACCAATCTCAAGGGTTTAATCAGCAAGCTCCAAAACCAGCTCAAGCTGAGTCATCAAATAGTTTGGAGAACTTGTTGAAAACATACATGGCAAAGAATGATGCTTTGATTCAGAGTCAAGCAGCAGCATTAAAAAATTTGGAAAACCAAATGGGTCAGTTAGCTATGGAGCTTCGTAATAGACCACAAGGAACCTTGCCCAGCGATACTGAGAATCCAAGAAATTTGGGTAAAGAATATATCAAGGCAGTGGTATTGCGAAGTGGTAAAATTTTAGAACCCCGATTGATTGATGTTGAAGACGAGCCTGTTAAAAAGGGGGGAAAATTAACCAGCTATTGAAGTTCCTACACCAAAAGAGTCAAAATTTGCAAAGACTGACAAGGTAAATCCTAACTTAGTGAATTCAGATACTTTAACATCTTCTTTGGATGCAGATTTACCTACTCAGAAGAGTTGTTCGATTCAACCGAAAGTTTTATCACCTCCACATTCGCAAAAATTGCAGCAACACAAGCAGAAACAGGATGTGCAATTCAAGAAGTTTTTGGATGTTCTGAAGGAATTGCACATCAATATTCCACTGGTGGAGGCTTTAGAACAAATGTCAAATTATGTGAAGTTTATGAAGGATGTACTATCTATGAAGAAATGACTGAGTGAGTATGAGACTGTCGCTCTGACAAAGGAGTGTAGTACGTTCCTGTAGAACAAGTTGCCAACGAAATTGAAGGATCTAGGAAGCTTTACGATACCCTGTAACATTGGTGAATCTTACTGTGGTAAAGCTTTGTGTGACTTAGGAGCAAGTATCAACTTGATGCCTAAGTCTATTTTCAAGATGCTAGGGTTAGGAGAAGTAAGACCTACAACTGTGACGCTCCAGCTAGCGGATCAATGTTTAGCATACCCCGAAGGAAAGATCGAGGATGTTTTGGTAAGAGTCGATAAATTTATTTTTCCTGCTGATTTTATTATTCTAGATTTTGAAGCAGATAAGGAAGTGTCAATTATTCTTGGGAGACCTTTCCTAGCCACGGGAAGAACTTTAATTGATGTGCAGAAAGGCGAACTCACCATGTGAGTCAAGATGACCAGGTAACTTTTAACATTCTTAAAGCGATGAAATTTCCCGATTCGAGTGAAGACTATTCAGTTATGGAAGAAATAGAAACCTTGATTTCCATGGAAAGCCATCTTAAATAATATCCATTGGAGAAAGCCTTAGGGTTTGACCCTTTGGAGGATGAAGAAGGTGAAGAAAACATGGCTATGATGGAAGCCAATTCAAGAAATTTTATTCAATCCACATGGTTTGAACCATTGGAGTTGGAAGTTAGAGAATTTGTGCAACCCAAATTGTCAATCGAAGAACCACCTACACTCAAACTAAAAGTACTTCCTTCCCATTTGAAATACATTTATTTAGGTGACTGTTCCACGTTGCCTATGATTATTTCAGCAGAACTGACAAAAGATCAAGAGGAGCAACTAATTTATGTTCTAAAGAAATTTAAGAAAGCAATTGCTTGGACCATAGCTAATATTCAAGGTATAAGCCCTTCATTTTGCATGCATAAAATTATTTTAGAGGAAAGTGAAAAATCTCAAATTGATGGGCAAAGTAGGCTCAATCCTATTATGAAGGAAGTTGTGAGAAAGGAAGTGATCAAATGGCTAGATGCAGGAATCATTATCCTATTTCAGATAGTTCATGGGTAAGTCCGGTACACTGTGTGCCAAAGAAAGGCGGAATTACGATTGTTAAGAATGAGCGTAATGAATTGATCTCAACAAGAACTGTTACTGGTTAGAGAATTTGTGTTGACTACAGAAAGCTAAATAAAGCCACTCGGAAGGACCATTTTTCGTTGCCTTTTATGGATCGGATATTAGATTGGCTGGTAGGTAATGAATTCTATTATTTTTTAGATGGTTATTTGGGATATAACCAAATAGTTGTAGCTCCAGAAAACCAACATAAAACAACCTTTACTTGTCCGTACAGTAAGTTTTCTTTTAGGCGAATGCCTTGTGGTTTATGTAATGCACCTGTAATCTTTCAACGATGCATGATGGCAATATTCATTGATATGGTTGAAAATTTTGTTGAGGTTTTCATGGATGATTTTTCTATTTTTGTTAACACTTATGATATTTGTTTGAGTAATTTAGCTAAGGTACTAAAGAGATACGAAGAGACGAATCTAGTCCTTAACTGGGAGAAATGCCATTTTATGGTTAAGGAAGGGATTATCTTAGGGCATAGAATTTCAAAGAAAGGAATTGAAGCCGGCAAAGCAAAGGTGGACGTAATTGAAAGATTATCGGCCCCAATAAATGTGAAAGGAGTCAGAAGTTTGTTAGGCCATGCTGGTTTTTACCGACGGTTTATTAAAAATTTCTCAAAATTTCTAAGCCGCTGAGTTTCTTGTTAGAGAAAGATATAATTTTTAATTTTAACAGAGCATGTTTAGAAGCTTTTGAAGAGCTAAAAAAGGGTAAATCTCAGCCCCAATAATCGTTACACCCGATTGGAGCACACCTTTTGAGTTGATGTGTGATGCAAGTGATTATGCTATAGGAGCTGTGATGGGTCAAAGAAGTAATAAAATGTTCCACCCTATTTTCTATGCAAGTAGAACCTTGACGGGAGCCCAACTTAATTATACAGTAACTAAAAAGGAACTATTTGCTATAGTTTTTACTTTTAACAAATTCCACTCATATCCTATAGGTAGTAAAGTTACAGTATTTACTGACCATGCGGCCATTAGATACTTGCTCACGAAGAAAGATGCGAAATCAAGGCTAATTCATTGGATACTTTTACTCCAAGAATTTGACCTTGAGATCCAAGATAGAAAATGTGTTGAAAATCAAGTAGCTGATCATCTGTCGAGGTTGGAGCAAGATGAGGTAGCTCGATCACATGTGCCTATCAATGAGAATTTTCCAGATGAGCACTTATTTGAGGTGAGTCGAATTCATGAAACACCTTGGTTTGTTGATTTTTCCAATTATCTTGCATGTGGAATAATTCCTCGAGAAATGACATACCAACAAAGGAAGAAATTCCTTCATGATAGCCGATATTATTTCTGGGAGGACCCATTCTTGTTTAAACAGTGTGTAGATAATATAATTCAAAAGTGTGTAGCTGAAAGTGAGATTGCTGAGATCTTATATCATTGCCATTCATCTCCAATTGGGGGATACTTTGGTGGTGCACGTACCGCAGAAAAGATTTTGCAAGTAGGTTTCTTTTGGCCTACACTATTTAAAGATTCTTATGTTTATGTGAAGAACTACGATAATTGTCAAAGAACCAGAAATGTATCACAGAGGAATGAAATACCCTTAACAAATATTTTGGAGATTGAATTATTCGACGTATGGGGCATTGACTTCTTAGGACTGTTTCCTTCTTTGTATGGGAACAAATACATCTTAGTTGCTATGGATTATGTGTCCAAGTGGGTTGAAGCTGAAGCATACCCTACAAATGATGCTAAGGTAGTCATGCGATTCCTGTATAAGCATGTGTTTACACAATTTAGGACACCAAGAGCTATTATTAGTGATGAAGGTTCTCACTTTGTGAACAAATGGCTTAAGTAGTTGCTTGACAAATATGGTGTGAGGCATAAGATTGCTATTGCCTATCACCCTCAGTCTAATGGGCAAGTTGAAAGAGTGAATCATGAAATCAAAGGTATCCTTGAAAAGGTAGTACGCCCTAGCAGAAAAGATTGGTCTCGAAGGCTCGATGATGCATTATGGGCCTATCGAATATCATTTAAGACACAGTTAGGAATGACTGGATGAGTTGGAAGAGTTAAGGTTGTTTTCTTATGAAAATGCCAAAATGTGTAAAGAAGATAAAAAAGATGGCATGATAGTCATATACGACCTTGCGAGTTTAAAAAAGGTCAGAAGGTTTTGTTGTTCAATTCAAGGTTGGAGTTATTTCCTGGGAAGCTGAAATCCCGATAGAAATGACCTTATACCATCTATTGAGTGTATCCTTTTGGAGCTGTTGAATTATACGACAATCACGGAGGTACGTTTAAAGTTAATGGTCAACGTCTCAAACATTACTGCGATGGTGAAGTTGAGCGAGTTGAATCCTTGTTCAAATTAACAGACCCTTGATTTTTCATAAACTTGTTTTGTAAATAAATAAATAATTAGTATTTATTTTCTTAAATTAGTACATTTAATTAATTCTGTCTAAGGAGATCGGAACTTAAGCGGAACCACTGTAACCCCTCTAATCTTTCTTGGGAATTAATTTAATGTAATTTATTGAGAAGAAAGTTTCTAATTAAGATTTAAATTTTTTTTAGTTTCATTTGTTTTGTTTAAATTTTAAATTTTAATGTTAATAAAGGGGGTCAAATTTGGCCCAAGTATTAATCAGTTTTTTTAGTAAGATACAATCTAAATTTGAAACCCAAGACAGCAAAAAGAGGGAAAACTCCACGCCTATTGCCACCACTTCCATTGCTTGCCACCCAAGTAACCCTAATGTAGCAAAGTTTTTGCTACATGTTACCCTAATTTTTCCATATATAAACCCCTCTTCCTTCTACTATTTTTCATATCCCTCAAAGCAATTTGCTTAAACCCCAAAAATCCTTAAACTTTTCTTTTGTGCCGTCAACCTCAAATCCCGAAAGAAATCCTAATTCTTTTCCTTTTTTACCGAAATCTCCTATTACCGCCGCAAAGAGATCACCGGAGCATCAACGTCACTGCATCGCTGCCGCACACCACCATACTGCCGCACGTTGCCTTCGCCGTCACAACCTCTTCGCCGTTGAAAGGTTCGCCGAAGCAAATCCTACCCACTTGTCGATTTCTCTTCTTCCCCTGTAAATAGAACTTTGCCAAATTTTTGGGAAAATACCATGTCTCGCAAAAGAACTAGATCGTTGACGACTACTCCTGAAAACCCGATTGTGATCGATGAAGAAGTGAAAGAGAGATTTGATTCAATTTTCAAGCATCAACCTATGATGCTGGAAAAAGGTTTTAACTTGAAGAGTAATGATTTGATGATTGTCCTTGTGCCAATTAGAAAGACAATCAATGCTCTCAAGTGGGAACGATTTTGTGATACTCGTTCACTTCCCGATGATAAACTAGTTAGAGAGTTCTATGTAAGTTTGACCACACAAGATGCTATTGAGGTCATCGTTCGGAACAAGAAGGTACCTCTTACCTCTAAGTCCATCAATGATTTGTTTAACTTACTTGATGTTGAAGAAGATGAGTACTACCCTATGATGAGCAACATAAATTGGGATTTTCTTCAACAAGTGCTTGATGTTGTGACAAATTCGGGATCCCAATAGATTATAAGAAAGTATGGGAGCCATTCTTGCCGAAGGAAATACCTATAACCAGTAACAAAGGTATGGTTTTATTTTGTTCGCTACAGTTTTATGCCTATCTCATGTAGTTCCACCATCTCAATGGAACGGATGCTCTTGTTATATGCAATCTTAACAGAAAAGCCCATTAATGTCGGGAAAATTATTCTCAAGGAGATTTATGGCTGTGCTAAAAAGAAGACAGGAAGTGCTTATTTCCCATCATTAATCACTTCACTTTGCTTAAGGGCCCGTGTTAAAACACAAGCGAATTTGAAGGGGTAATATGTCCAAGGGTGCATTACAAGTCATGATCTTGAAAGGTTAGTAGAGAAGGTGCATGAGCTGAATCAAGGTGAGCAAGAAGAACCAACTGAGTCAGATATTGAGGAGTCAACAAATGAAACTGAAACTGAATCAGTTACAAATACTGAAGAAGAAGAATCTGATAAGGAACTAAATAGTCCTAAACCAATTGAAGAATTTGAAAACCCTGAACCAAGGGTAGAGCCAGAAGAAGAACCAGTCAAGCTAAGTGTTGAACTTGAATGTACAACTCCCATGCCAACTTCTGCAAGTATTTCAAGGAAATCGAAGTTGTCAATTTTGATGGACGTGTGCAAATTCATGCACAATCAATAGCAAACTTACTAGAAATATGCAAAAATTAGAGATGATTCAAATCGAAATACTTTTAAGAAAATATCTAACACTTTTGTTCTTGAGTTCCTAGATGCTATCTTTGAGACATGGATGGAAGATACTGATTATACAAGTTGAGAAGGAGCTAAAGAAGACAAGGGGAATGACTTAGAAAAATAAAAGGGGGGATTCTAGTCTTTTTTATTTATTTATTTTAGGTCTTTAGGAATTTGTTTATTCAGTAACTAGGATTTAATTTCTGTAAAATAAAACATAGCAAGCATGAATAAATGATTCTTTAAAAAGAAAAATACTAAGTGATGTGGTAATGGGAATGAACATGTCTAGGATTGGATTATGAGGAAATACTTGATATTTAAGCAGTCTTAATGACTCATGATAAACCGTAATTTATACATATTTTTATCCCATGCTTAACACGTTTATGAATGAATTCTCCTTAGATTTGGTGAATTTTATGCTCCTAATCCTTTAATTTCATGTTTTATACTTAGCTGCGTATAGGAGAATGAAAAGAACAAGAAACGGGCCAAAAACGGAGAAAATGGGCCGACGTGGGAAAACAACACGGCCTGGACTTCCTCATACGGGCAGAACACACGCTCGTGCCATTCTAACAGGCTCGACCACGGCCTAAAATAACTTCAGCACAGGCGTGTTGATCTTTCAGCCTCGACCACGGCCTGAAATAATCGCACACGGGCGTGTCACACAGGCGTGTCCCTGCCGAGCCTTAGCTAAGTTCTATTCGAAAAAGGGCAATTTTGGGGGCTCTTAGGCATCCTAAAGCCTATAAAAACACCCTAGAGGATGATTAAAAGAGGAGACAGAGAATAGGAAGCAAGGAATTACTCCAAGAAAGCCAATTGATCCATTTCAGAAGCCGGATTCATCATCAAGACTGAAGATTTCTCCTCAATTTCCCTTCAGAAGTTTTGGGTTTTCTTTATGTTTTGTATTCTTTATTCTTCTGAGATGTTTTCCTATTTAGTTATGAACTAAAACCCCTAAATACCTAAGGGGAATGAAACCTGAGACGAATCTTGTTATTATTTTCTGAGTTGAATGATAAATATTTGACTTGTTCTTAATTATGTGTTCTTAATTCTTGTTTTGGTATTTCAGGATATCGATTCAAGTTAATGCTCTTAGTTGGAGGATGAATAGTCCCTGTCTAAGAGTGACTTTTTCATAATTAAGCGGAGTTGATTGCGCGCCTAGAGATAGGGTGACAAGATTTTACTGGATTAGGGAGAAACCTAATAAGGGGATCCATAGATTGAGTTAAGGCAACCCTAGGGCGTTAATTAGAGAAAAGTCTTAATTATTCAATGTAGGGTTAGACATTATTAGTCTTGAATAGGGATAATAACATAACTTAGGGATTTTTGCGGAACAAGTTAAATGAATAAATCGTCCGATTCGGAGCCCAAATAGCAATTGAAGTCTAGGTGGATTTTTCCTTACGTATTGTCTTATATCAATCATTTTTCCAAAAGTAATTCCCAAATTCTATTTTCTGTGATCTCTTAGTTTAGTTAATTAGTTAATTAAAACAAACCTCATTATTCTTAGGCTAGATAATAAAAAGACAGTCATTACTAGTACTTTTAGTTCATTTGGGTTCGACAATCTGGTCTTGCTAAAGCTATACTACTGTTCGATAGGTACACTTGCCTACATCGTGATAATAGTTAGTTTCAAGAGTGATTAATTATAAATTTATAAAACTTATCACAAAAAATCACGATCAAGTTTTTGGCGCCGTTGCCGGGGAACTAAAATATTAGGAACACTCAATTTTTATTACTTTAGCCATTTACTTTTACTGCAATTTAATTTTGTTTTTGTTTTTATTTTTCTTTACTAAATTCTTTTTTCCTTCCTTTTGGCAGGTTTTTATAGTTTATGACTAGAAGAAACCCGTCAGGACCATTGATTTTTGACGAAAAAATCGATCGCACAGCTCGCAGAAACCGACGAGAAATAAGGCGAAGCCTAAGATACACAGAGGAAGAGCAAGATGACGATATCTCAATTACAACCGAGGAGATGGCTGAAAATCAGGAAAATCAGCTACCTCCTGCGATACCCGCTGATCTAGCAAATCAGAATCCTGCTCCTCATACTATGTATGATTATACTAAACCTACATTAAAAGGAACTGAGTCAAGTATAGTTAGGCCTACTATTGCTGCAAATAATTTTGAGCTGAAACCTAACAAGATTTAAATGATATAGCAATTTGTTCAGTTATATGGTTTGCAGGACGAGGACCCCAACACTCACTTGGCAAATTTTCTGGAGTTCTGCGACACATTTAAAATTAATAGCGTTTCTGATGATGCCATTTGTCTTCGGTTATTTCCTTTTTCATTGAGCAACAAAGCTAAACAATGGTTGAACTTGTTACCACGAGGGTCTATCACTACTTGGGAACAAATGACCAAAATTTTTTTATTAAAATATTTCCCGCCGACTAAAACGGCTAAATTACGTAATAATATCTCTTCTTTTGTGCAGATGGATTTAGAAACACTTTACGATGCATGGGAGAGATACAAGGACCTACTGCGAAGGTGCCCTCACCATGGGTTACCTCTATGGCTGCAAGTTCAAACGTTCTACAATGGTGTGAATCCCTCGAAAAGACAAATGATTGACGTAGCCGCTAGTGGAACCATCAACAACAAAACACCTGAAGAGACCTACGAATTTATTGAGGAGATGTCACTGAATAACTATCAGTGGCAAGTCATGAGGACTAAGCCAACTAAAACAGCAGAAGTTTATAACGTCGATTTGGTTGCTATGCTGTCAAATCAGGTAGAACTTTTAAACAAAAAGATTGATGGTTTACTTGGTTCTATACAGGTACATCCAGTGATGAGGTGTGATTCAAATGGAGGAGGTGTACACACAGAATATCAACCATTCAATCCTACAACTGAAGAAGCACAAGTCAACTATATGGGTAACAATAACTTTAGATCTCAAAATAGCCCATACAGTAATACTTATAATGTAGGTTGGAGGAACCACCCAAATTTCTCTTAGGGTGGTCAAGGGAATCAAAGGCTACAAAATCCTCCAGGTTTTCAATAGCCACCTTATCAACAGGAAAAGAAACCGAACCTTGAGGAGATGCTATCCAAATTCATCTTGGTGTCAAAAGCTCGTTTTCAGAATACCGAGACAGGACTTAAAAATCAACAAGCATCAATCCAAGGGCTCGAAACTCAGATAGGCCAGCTGTCCAAACTAATTTTTGAACGACCACAAGGTAGTTTGCCAAGCAATACTGAACCTAACCCAAGGGAACAGCTCAACGCGATTAATGTTCAAGGTGAAAAAGGATCAGTTGAACCTGAACCAGGATCGAGGGAAGAAATTATGGTAAGTAAATGTGAGGTAGATCACAAAAAATAAAACAATAAGTGTAGAATATAAACCTCGTGTGCCATACCCCAAAGCGACAAGGAAAGACCACTCAGATGAACAATTTGGTAAATTCCTTAAACTCTTAAAAAAATTACATATCAACTTACCGTTTTTTGAAGCTCTATCGCAGATGCGGAACGCAATGAAATTTTTAAAGGAGCTTTTAGCAAATAAGCGGAAGTTGGACAAGGCATCGCATGTGGAGCTAAACGCAGTTTGCTCAGCTATTCTACAGAATACGCTACCCAACAAATTAAAAGATCCAGGGAGTTTTACAATTCCTTGCTTAATTGGTAGCTTAGATGTTAATAATGCATTAGCTGATTTAGGGGCTAGCATTAATGTCATGCCTTACAAAATGTTCAAACAACTAGGTCTTGGGAAACCCAAATAGACTAGGATGAGCATTCAATTAGCAGATAAAACCATCAGATTTCCTAGGGGTATTATTGAGGACGTGCTAGTTAAAATCGATAAATTTATATTTCCCATTGACTTCGTTGTTCTAGATATAGAGGAGGAAAGCAACACTCCTTTAATTTTAGGAAGGCCCTTTTTAGCAACTGCTAGAACGATTATTAATGTTGGCATAGGTAAACTTACACTTCGTGTGGGAGACAAAACAATCACCCTTCAAGCTCGCAATTCTGGAAACACATTGAATATTGAAGGTGATTGTATAAACCATTCTACTAAAACTGACAATATGGTGCAAATTACTTTACAGGAAATGAGTTTGAAGGAAGTACATGAACCATGTTCCAGCAAAAATAAAAGACCTATTCATGAAGAACAAAGGCTACAAATAGAGGAGCTAGATGAATGGCGGACACATAAATCGAGAACACACGATAAACCAAAACTACGCCAAAACGAGCTTAATACCTCACCAAATCAAGTTAAGGTTGGAGATAAAGTTTTACTAGATGCCGCAGATCCTCACATCGTTACTGCCAAACCGACTGAAGAAATCCCTTTTACAGTACTTAGCATTTTTCCATTCATTACAGTCGAGGTAAGTCATCCCAAGTTCGGCACTTTTAAGGTAAACAATACCCGCCTAAAACCTTGTTTTGATAAAATTTATAGCAGGAATGTGGAGTATAAACTCCTCGAACCACCATGACCATTCAATATAGAGGTAAGTCGAGCTTAGATTATAAATAAGCACTTCTCGGGAGGCAACCCGAGCACTAACGGTCTTAACTTCTTTAATTTCTAGTGTTTTAACAACTAACTTACTAACAGAATTCTTGAATACAGGTTTATCATAATCACACGGCCAAGCACACGGGCGTGCTTTGGACCGTGTCGAAACAGGGCAAAGATTTTTTCCAAACACGGGCTGCAAAAAATGGCCACGGCCGTGCGACATGGCCGTGGATGATCCTGCCAAAACAGCACGGGCGTGCGACATGCCTGTGGCATTGAACCATGGGAGAACATGAGAAAATAGCATGGGCGTGCGACACGCCCGTGACTAGCACCCGTGGTCGAACCTGTTAAATTAACACGGGTGTGGGCATACAAACACAGGTGTGGAAGAAGCAAACGAAGCTAGACACGGCCGTGTGCACCAACACGCCCAAGGTACACGGGCTGGGACGAATTTCAGACGTACCAAAATAGGAAAAACATGAAACACACGGGCTAAAATTGAACCACACGGGCGTGTCCCCTAGCCGTGTGTCCCAAAATCTATAAATACCCTGCACTATTCATTGTCTTCTTCACCCAAAAATCCCTAACCCTAGCCGCTGTAAGTCTACACGGCCTCCCTACCATGCCTGTCTACCGCTTCCAACCCTATTTTTGACACTCATTCTCTTCGTTCTACCGTTTGTTTACTCTTTTCTCTTTTATTTTACTGATTTCTAATGCTATTTATCATAGTAATCTGCATTTTTCATGTTATCTTCATCTTTCTATCACTCAAATTTCATATCTAGAGTAGTTATCATTTTTTTTTATGTTGAAGTTCTTACTTATTGCATAATCTATATGGTCCATTTGACTAGTCTAAAGTGAATTTTCATGGTTAAGATAGTAGAAATACTCATTCTTTTTGTGTTGGAGATTTTTCATCCATAAAATATGTTGCATTCCATAAAGTTCTTGTCATTTTTATTCATGCTACTACAATGCCAATGCCCAAAAAGTATGCCATAAAATTGATTAGTTTGGTTAAGTTTGTTAGTTTTAGTAGTTGTGGCTGAAATTATTTATGATTTTTTTTGTTTTTGTTTTACCTTAACCATTCATCAAGACAAATTAATGGTTCTGATTGCATGTATACCATGTCGTCTTCAGGAGGAAAGAAAGCCGCCGTCCCCGCTTCGAAGAAAAGAAAGGGAGCTTCATCTATCTCGGGTCCTACCTCAGAAATTCGTCACCCTTTCTTGCAGTTCTCCATTGGGCCCTAAGAAGAACTTTTCCAAATACTCCGGGCCTGAAATTTAATTACGGGCCGCTGTATCGACTGGGCTGCACTAGAACAAGTCCAGTTGGCTGATGCAATTTGGGCCCTTTTCACCACCAACCCATGGAACCTCTTCTTTGAGATGATCGAGCTGACGTATCTTGAGCTCACGATGAAACTGTGTTTGACATTCCATCTTCAGACTATAATGACCAACCATGATGATCCCGGTACGGTCCAATTTCGACTTGGCGGTCTAGTCTGCCAGTTGAACGTTCCAGAGTTTGGTTCGGCACTGGGTCTTTACACGGAGGAATTCAAAGTGGAGAACGATCTCGATACCCTCAACTGCCACATCCATTATTTTCCGTCGAAGTGCTAGAACGCCCTCATCCCACGTTCGGCTACCTACGACCTCAGTCGTTCCAAGGCATCAGCTCTCCCTCCATCCTTGAGGTACTTACATTCTATTTTATCTCACACATTGACAGGGTGAAGAGAGAGCACTGAGGTCCTCACTACTCACGACGTCTACTTCTTATGGTGTATGTCACACGGGTACGTCTTCAACCTCGCCTACTTTATCGCCCTTGCCATTCGCAATCAGATGCAGCGACATCGGAAGGGGGTCATCTCCATTGGCCCGTACGTGACTCGACTGGTGCAACACTTTGGACTCCTCGATACCGCGGTACAAGAATCATCCTTAACCCTCATTGGCCAGATGTCTCCACAAGGCATCTCGAGTATGCTAAGCATTTGGATGATCGAGAAGCGCCGAGGAACCTACCTTCCCTAATATCGTCTCCCCCAATCAACCGAGAAGGAGGCCCCCGAGGACATTACTGATGATGTCCCTCCACAGCACGAGGACCCACCGTCTCAGCCACTACACTCTTATTTTCCAGTTCATGCGGTGACTTCATATGCTGACATCTCTGAGTGCCTCACTCGATTCGAGCAGCAGTGTTTTCAACGATTTGATAACATTGATGCTACTCTACAGCAGATTTGTCAGCACTTCCACATCTCATTGCCACCACCACCTCGCGAACCATCCGGCGATGGTGATATTTAATTTTATCTTATCTTTATTTTATTTTTATTTTTATTTTTATTTTTATTTTTATTTTATGTTTTTATTAATTTCATTTTTAACTTTTAATGTTATTTCGTTTTCGCTACTACTTTATATTTAGGTTTTATTAACAAATTTTAATCTCGGTTAATTCTTTATGAGTAATTTTTCTTCTTTATATCCCCTAAAAAGTTCCTGATTTCATCACAGTTATAAAGAGCTACACAACTCACAATCATTTAGGAACTTCAAACTTCATTGGAAAAGGTTCTCCAAGACTGCCATGCACTGCTCAATCACAAGATATAATATTCTTTTGGCGCAGCACTTGTGGAACCTAACCTCTACCACCACCAGAGTATCCTCCTCCACTCTACATAACTCCAAACTAGGGAGTTCATTCATTTAACACTTAGAAAGTTTCATTTCTCTCCCGATCTTATGATATTATATCTATAATTGCCACTAACTCTATCTTTGTACATTGAGGGCAATGTACATCTTAAGTGTGGGGGGGTATTATTTCATTATCAGAAAAATCCCTGAATGTTGCCTTGTTCTGTTGTAAATATCTCATATCATGTTTAGGATGAATTTTGATTGACTTATGATTTTTATTGATATATCTTGAATTAAAACATAGGCATTCATGTATTGATTATTTAAACTTTAAGACATTAGAAAATTAAGCATGATAAGTTGATTTTTAAGAATTTAAAATTTTAGGTTGTTTCCCCAAGTTTAGGTATTATCTTGAATTGAAATCCACAAGTTTAAACATCAAAAAGCCATAATGTTTGTGAGATTATTGAGCCTTTAAGAGCATCTATTATTTCTTTCATGCTCACTTTTATTATTGCTTTGAGTGTGTCAATATCGAATTGTTATTCTAGAACTTGCTTGATTATGCATGTCAAGACCACACAATTTGATTTGATATGTCGAAATGATAGAGGCACTTAGGATTAACCGACTCATGCCATGAAAAGCCTACCTCACGATTAACCCTTAGTAGACCCCTTTGAGCTTAACAAGCCATTCATTGTATTACCCTTAATATTAACCCTTAACCCATTATTGTTGAAATCCCCTTAATTAATTCAATCCCTATTTTTGTCGAGATTTGATTTGAATAAATTTCTTAGCTATGTCTTGTTCTTAATGGTAGTCTATGTTATTTGACTTGTTTTTTAAAAAAAAATTATTATACATATTAGTAGTAGAAATCTTTTGTCTTTGAGCTTAAGTATGTAAATTCCATTTTTAGAGAAGAAGCTCTGTTGTATGCAAGTGATGATTAAATATTTTTCTAGTTAAGAAAATTTTCAATTCAATCTCAATTCTAACCCTTTCTTTCAGCTTGTGACTACACCCCCTAACCAAGCCTCGTTACAACCCTCTAAAGACCTTTTGATTGATATATCATCTCAATTTATAGTGGTGGAGATTTGATTTTCATGCAAGCCTATGGTAATAACTTTTCATATTGACTGATGAGTGCTAATTTCATTTTCCTTAAACACTTTGAGTGATTTGAGTGAATCTTTAGTTAGGGTGTTAAACTCTGTAAGATTTTGAATCGATGGTAACTACGTAGATAAGGGGAGATGCCTATATTTTTTATGATTAAATGCTCAATTTGGAATGTTTGAAACTTTAATGTTCTTTTAGTTGAATTCTCAATGTATGATTACTTATGGATTAGTTTGAGATATTATTGATAGGAATTATAAGTTGAGAAAAAGGAAGTCTTAATTATGAATTGAGGATTTTTCTTGAGGACAAGCAAATGCTTAAGTGTAGGGGTATTTGATAAACCATAATTTATACGCATTTTTATCCCATGCTTAACACGTTTATGAATGAATTTTCCTTAGATTTGGTGAATTTGATGCTCTTAATCACTTAATTTCATGTTTTATACTTTGGTGAGCATAGAAGAACGAAAAGAACAAGAAATGTGCCAAAAACGGAGAAAATGGGCCGACGTGAGAAAACAACATGGCCTGGACTTCCTCACACGGGTAGAACATACGCCCATGCCATTCTAACAGGCTCGAACATGGCCTAAAACAACTTCAGCACAGGCGTGTTGATCTCTCAGCCTCGACCACAGCCTGAAGTAATCGCACACAGGCATGTCACACGGGCGTGTCCCTGCTGAGCCCTAGCTAAGTTCTATTCGGAAAAGGGCAATTTTGGGGCTTTTAGGCATCCTAAAGCCTATAAAAACACCCTAGAGGAGGACTAAAAGGGGAGACAGAGAATAGGGAGCAATAAATTACTCCAAGAAAGCCGATTGATCTATCTCAGAAGCCGAATTCATCATCAAGACTGAAGATTTCTCCTCAATTTTCCTTCAGGAGTTTTAGGTTTTCTTTATGTTTTTTATTTTTTATTCTTCTGATATGTTTTCCTATTTAGTTATGAACTAAAACCCCTAAATACCTAAGGGGAATAAAACCTAAGACAAATCTTGTTATTATTTTCTGAGTTGTATGATAAATATTTGACTTGTTCTTAATTATGTGTTCTTAATTCTTGTTTTGGTATTTCAGGATATCGAGTCAAGTTAATGCTCTTAGTTGGAGGATGAATAGTCCCTGTCTAAGAGTGACTTTGTCATAATTAAGCGGAGTTGATTGCGCGCCTAGAGATAGGGTGACAAGATTTTGCCGGATTAGGGTGAAACCCAATAAGGGGATCCATAGATCGAGTTAAGGCAACCCTAGTGTGTTAATTAGAGAAAATTCTCAATTATTCAATCTAGGGTTAGACGTTATTAGTCTTGAATAAGGATAATAACATAACTTAGGGATTTCTACGGAACAAGTAAAATGAATAAATCGTCCGATTCGGAGTCAAAATAACAAGTGAAGTCTAGGTGGATTTTTCCTTAAGTATTGTCTTAAATCAATTGTTTTTCCAAAAGTAATTCCAAAATTCTATTTTCTGTGATCTTTTAGTTTAGTTAATTAGTTAATTAAAACAAATCTCATTATTCTTAGGCTAGATAATAAAAAAATAGTCATTACTAGTACCTTTAGTTCCTTTGGGTTCGACAATCTGGTCTTGCTAAAGCTATACTACTGTTCGATAGGTACACTTGCCTACATCGTGATAATAGTTAGTTTCAAGAGCGATTAATTATAAATTTATAAAACTTATCATAGAAAATCATCATCAACTCACCTCTCTTTCTTTTTAACCCTACCTGATGTTCAGTTTTCATTCATTACTTTGTTCTTGCAATGAGAACATTGCTTCTTTTTAAAGGGGGGTAAGGCAAATAATCGCTCAAAATCTTTAAAATTTTCAAGTATGTTTCAATCATTTCTTTCATGAGTATGTTTTAATAAATGAATGTTTAGAGACATTTTTTTGTTAATCAGATAGTTTGTACGCAAGTATGAATGTTGATTTTATCTGAGTGAAAATATGTTATCATGAAGAATGGAATGCTTGTATGATCTTGGCCTTAGTAATGTTTTCCATGAAAACTTAGTTTCTTTTGAGATAAGACATGCATGAAGGTTTATATCTTTAGAATTGACTTAGTAACTTTCTTGAGGAAAAATCCTAGGAGACATAAACATCTAAAATGATATAGGCACTATATTTTTGGACCGTTTAAGCCGTTTCGAGCCAACCCTATGATATTAGACCCTTGAAACAGTAATTTTGAGCTTAAAGGCCTGTTTATTGCAATGAACCTACATTATAAGCCACACTACCATTTTTGTAAGTTATCCTAATTTCCTATCTTAATTAAAGTTGTCTTAGGAATCAACATTTGAGGCAATTTTCATAAAGATGTATGTGCTCATGCTTAAAAAAAAAAGAGTGAAGAAAAGTTTGCTCAGTCTCTAAAAAAGAAAAATATATGAGCTTGAGTTCAAAATAAGTTTGGGGGTGTTCCAAAGGTTCACTTAAAGAAAAATGTTGTATTACGAGAAAACCAAGACAAAGTTAAAGGTTAAGATTTTGAAACCGAAATATCCCATCTATTAAAATCCCTACCTTTGATCGAGCCCCATTACAACTTTATAAAAGACCTATTGGTTTGATGATTATGTCACCTAAATTAGTGGAGAGGAAGTCCTAAGTTCAACATATGAAGATTATAAATAAGACTTATGATTGTTTTGCTTGATTGATGAGAAATTATGTTGAATGAAAGAATATTATCTATGGCTGTGACGTATATACATACTATGATTCATGTTGGCATATCTTGAAACTTAGTATAAAATTTTCAAAATGTTTGCGTATGATTTACTTGTTAATAAAGAAGATTTAATACATGATTATGGGGTAAGGATTGATGTTGCTTACACTTTTAGCAATTTTGCTTTAACGAGACCTTGTGCTGTGTATGAACATTACTTGGGACAAGCAATGATTTAAGTTTGGGGGTGTGTAAACTGAAAAATATATAGGATTTTTTCTATATAATTCGTCACCTTTTTACTTAAATTTGTTGTTAAAACCAAGTAATTTCTTAATAAATTAATGAAATATATGAAAATATGAAATTGGGACATAGAAATTATTAAAATGTGATTTTATGCTTTATTATATAGTTTTAATGCAGAAAATGACTTCTTTTATATTATTTTGAGCATATTATATTTTCAAACTATAAAGTGGGCCATGCATTATTAAATTAAATAATAAAATATAAAGTTATATTTAATAATTTACTTTAATATATTTCATTAATAAATTGAGTTTTAATTAATTAAGTAGATTGGTTAATTAAAGTGGTTAAATTATTTTCTTTGGTCCTAAATTATCTACTATTGTTGGACAGATCTGAGAGCTTTATGTTTATTACAAAACCATCCAAATAGAGGATCAAGTCAACCCAAAATCCAGCTGCATGTGGATGTTCATAAATAAAATTTTGGTTTAATTACAAAAGGCTCTTGAAGAGTTGAAGAAATCAGAGATTTACCCGAAGATTTGCAATTGACCGAGTCTTGATCCTGATGATGTTGTGGCACTTAAATGAAGCAAAAATCAGCCACATTTCCACAAATCATGGCCGGCCACCCTTGGAGGAATTTCTAAAAGATGGACACTCCTATTTTTAGCAAACTAGCTCCCTTGCCTCACCTATAAATAAGACCCCATTTCTCACTTTTCTAGGCATCCCTCACTCATTCATCATTCTCTCCTCTCTCAATTCTCTTAGCTTTCTTCCCCCCTCACGCCTATCATCATCTTTGCATAGAGATTTTTAGCAAATTAGCCTCTTAAAGAACCCTTGGTCGGCCACCTTGGAGAGCCATCAACAAAGAAGCAAAGCGAAGGAACGAATGAGCCCTCGTCAGTCAGAGTCTTGGGTGACAACCACTTTGATTTGGGTTTAATCTTTCTTTTCTTTAATTTAATTCAAGAATGTTTACCATGTGTTCACTGTTCTTGTTTACAACAACGATAGCTTAATTTTATTTAAGTTAGGATGATTACTTTGATTAAATAATAATTATTTGATTCATGCTTTTAATGTTTGTGCCTCAATCGATAATGTTTTCAATTAAAATAAAGTCTGTATTTCATTTATACGTGATTGAAATGCACCTGAATTAGCTGAGCCATCCTAACCAGACGACGGCTAATGGACACATAATTGAAATGTGCATGCTCAATTTAGATCCTAACCCGATTGAATTGCAGGTTGCATAACAACCCTAACTAGGCTCTGTTATCTGAATAGTTTTTAGATTTGTGTGATTAAACTATTTCAAACCTAACACGTCCCTGTTACCTTGCACGAATACTAAGAAATCCTTAGTAAATAAGGATCGATAAAATGCGTATTTACTAAGTAAAGGATTTTGAAAGGACCTAATGTGGTTTCCAAACTCATGAAAGATCGAGTTGCCATGGAATGTTTTTCCGAATATTGTTAAGCATGTTGATAATAATCTGAGTTTAATTAAAGTAATTGTCCTAGCTTATTTATGTTATAATTGTTGCTTATTATGTTAATTATGCTAAAATCTATTTCATTCAAATAGTTGCATGTTAGGATAAATAACATTAGGGATCATTGCTTCTAGATTAATTTTACATAGTTTTAATCAATACTTCCAAATCAAATTGTGTTTCTATTTACCAAGTTGTTAATAATATTTTTATAATTGAGTGACTTAGCACGAATACAATCCTTGTGAAGACAATAACTCGATACTTACTTATTACTTGATAACGATTGTGTACACTTGCATAAACCCGAGCGTTACAGTTTTCTAAACCCCATTGCTTCACCTCCCAACACTGTCATGCCCTGTATGTTTTCAATGGGGTAGTCTTCACGTAAAAGATTTTTTTTGCCGTACTACTGTGCCTGTTATTCCCGTGATCACTATAATTTTTTCATATAAATCTTTCCAAAAGGGCAAATTCCCTTTAAACAATAATCACCACGCATGGTGTTTTTAATGGGGAGATAAAAAGATTCTAAAAGGCATGCTTGGCGATGTGTGAAGAAACTTTAAGAGGGTACGGATTGAAGGCCGAATTTGATAAAAAAAAAATAAAATTAAGATTTTAGATTGATTTTTGGAATATTTAAAAAATTAAATTGATTTTAAAGAAAGATGTGAAAAAGCGTCCTATGTGTGGCGTTATTTAACTTTTTGATATTTCAGTTTTTTTTATCCAATGATTAAATGTTAACAATTTTATTTTAAGTCATGAGTTTGATTTCTCTCATATTCTATTTTATTTTTATTTAATTTTTTAGGCTTTACTTTTATTTTTAGTTACTTTTTTTAACAAATTAGTTTTTTTGATTACATAGTTAATTAATAGTGATTTTATCTTTAAGTCTCAAGTTTGATTCTTCTTCAAATTTTTATTTTTTATTTCATATTGTTTCAAACTTTTTTATTTTTAAGTAATAAATATATTGTCAATTTTTTTAATTCATCTTTTTAATTAATAACTCTTTTATTTATAAAAAAATATAGTTTTTGATAAAATTGATATTTATCATTATGTTAAATATATTTTATTTTTAAAAAATATAAACTAATTTTTTTATATATTTTTATTTATATATAATATTTATATGTCAAATATTTATTTTCTCTACCTATATTGTGGATATGGTGATTTCTAAAATTATAAATCAAATAATTATTTCAAATATCATTATTATTTTTATATGTAAAATATTTCAAACATCATTATTTTTTTATCTACATTGTGGGTATGACATTTCAAATATTTTTATATGTGAAATATTTCAAATACACATACGAAACATATAATGTAAAATTTACTACACTCATGATATGGATTGAAAATAAATATTAAGCATAAAAATTATATTTACTAAAAATAATGATATTTGGAAATAATTATTTGATTTTATAAATAAAAAAGTTATTAACTTAAAATATGAATTAAAAATAAAAAAACTTGAAAACAATATATTTATTAATTAAAAATAAAAAAAAGCTTGAAACAACATGAAATAAAAAATAAAAATGTGCTTAGAAGAGGAATTTAACCTAGGACTCAAGGATAAAATCACTATTAATTAACTATCTAACCAAAAGAAGTAATATGTTAAAAATAGTAATTAAAAATAAAAGTAAAGCTTGAAACAGATGAAATAAAAATACAAATGTGAATAGAAGAGGAATCAAACCCAAGACTCGAAGACAAAATCTAACATTTAACCATCTGACCAAATGAGTTGATATGTTAAAAAGTCAGAAAGAGCGTCCTATGGGGTACATTTTCTATTTCTCACTCCAAAATAAACATATTTCCCTTAAAATCTCAAAAATCGGCCCAAAAGCTTAAATATTTTTTAAAAACACCATTATTTTTTAAATCGACCTGAATTCAATTATAATTTGTTTCTATAAAAGTATTAGAGCCTATTCTATTAGGAGTTCGATTATATTTTATTTTTTTATTAAAAAAAGGTTAAATTATTTTCTATACATTAGATTTTTCGTACAGTTAAAAACTAGCGTAGTTGATAGAATAATCAGATAGTGACGCTTGGGGTGCCACATTTACCTCATGCTAATGTACAAGAACAAGTTTTCAAAACTAAAAATGGATGAGTTTTTTAATAGAAAGACCAATTTCCTCTTTAATCTAGTATATAGTGATTAATTTACCCATTTTGTTGAGTAAAAAAGCCAAAATGCAATATGATAGGATATTCTCTTGTTCCTTTGAAAATTTAATTATTTTGAGCTTTCCAAAGTGCTAAACAGTCCATGCCATTAAATAAAGCCTCGAAAAAGATCTTATATATTAAATTAGCATTTGAATCTCAATCCACCAACTGGTAATGTAACGCCTCAAACCTGATCCGATGAACCAGTTTCGAATCTAGGGTGTTACCACTCAAATCAATGTACTTAAACCTACTTATTCAAATTTCCATCGATTACGACAGCTAAGTTTCAAACTTCTTAATAAAATACGTAAATGTAAACAATTAGGAAATTCAAATGGTATACATAGAAAATTTAATTACAACTAGGACTAGACTAATGCCTTGGCCTATATAGTTATCCCACATGGAAAATTCTATATTTATCAGCACAGACTCGATCCTACCATCAAGCTCACTCTATATGCATAATAGCCTACTACATCACTCCTTCAGCGTAGTCATGATGTCGTCCCTTTAGGCGAAGACCTTTAAAAGCTCACCTAAAACATAACACTGAAGTAAGTTCTAAAGAACCTAGTGAGGCAAACATCAATTACCTGAATCATTCTCGCATGTCACATCAAATGTTTCAATGGTTATTTGTTACTCTTATCTTTCAGCTTGTCTTAGCTGAAAACTTCCTCAATTTCATTTCTTTACACATGTTCGTTACCATAACTTACTTTGAGACCATTTCTTTATCTTCAATGCCTTTGAGACCTTACCCGCATTCTCCATTCACTAAGCTATAACTTCATCGAATTTCAGGAAGAGACCCATTTCCAGATGATCGATACTTCCTTTCAAGCATATCATGTTTACTTCATTTTCAGACTATATTTTCATTACCTCAGTAAAATACCATACCATATTACCCATAGATACGTTTTGTACTTGCTGATCTCACTATTTACTTTTAGGGACAATAAGAAATATGTCAATTACTAATACAGAGTCCACCACAAAAGCGTTCTTCATGGTTTATCCTTGGGAGTCTTTCTAGAACAAGCCACAAGAGTAGCCTATCTTGTGTACGCCATAAAAAATTTCTTTTTAGGATTCACCATAGAGGCTGCTCCTTTATAATCCGCCACAAGCATATTTCCTTTATACGCTACTACCAAGACTTTGATTTTAGAGATCGCCTTACCAACCATTTCTTCAGAGTTTTCCAATAATTCTATTTCTTCCATTCAGGGTCGTCGTAGAGACATTTCCTTCGGATGAATGCCACAAGGGTCATTCCTTAGAGCGCACCACAAAGGCATTCATTTTTCATAGATCGCCACAAAGGCTTCCATTTTCATAGATTGGCACAAAGACTTCCAATTCTCTGGCGTGTTCCGGTAAGAATTCGCCTAAACTCACATTTCGTGAGGTTTTTCCCTCATCTTGGGTCTCGCAGAGAACCCCATTAGGTAATAACCTTCTTTTAGCTCTTTCCACATGATGTTATAGCCTACCAGATATGATCTTACACAATATGGTCTTTCCATATGATGCCATAGCCTGGCTATAGTTTTACACAATATGGAGTCATGGCTATGGACTTTTCCATTCAGAGGCTGTGTTAAAATCCTGATGGATCCCTTTAGACGACTCCGCGGAGATAAACATGGACTCACTAGCAGACCTTTCATGCATTGACACCATTTAAACTTAACACACTATTCACCTGATACATTCAAAGCATGCCCATATAGTCAAGCTTAACTTTAAATTATTTATCACATACTCAGTAACAACCTGATTTAGGGCCTAGTTAGAATAGTGGTCTCGATACCATAAATCCAGAGTCAAATAAATTGTTTTATTATTATTTTGATGTTATATCATGACTATAAGAGTGCATGAAAAATTTGGTTGATTAATTTTAGAGTTTATGAGCCAATTGTGAAAAAAGACTAAATCGCATAAAGTGTAAAAGTCTTGAATTGATAGCTAAGTGTGTTAAATTGCCATGAAACTTAAATTGGGGGTTTTAAAAGGGCAAATAGACCCTTAGATATGTGATAGCCAGCCATAGGAGATAAGAGATAGAGAAAGTCAAGATTAGGTGAAATTTGGTCACCAATTTTGACTAGTTTTATTTTTAACAAAACAAAAAGAAAAAGCTATCATCTTCCTCTCTTTAACACCAAAAATACCAGAAAACATAGGGGTTTGGAAGCTTGAAACTTTCAACCACTCTTCATCCTCACAAATAAGTGATTCTAATAGTCTTTCTTGATGATTTTTGCATTTTTGAGACCCTTGGAGCGTGAGCTTTCAAATGAGGGTACTATTTTGCAAAATGATTAAGATTGTAGGGTTTTGACATGAAAGGATATGTAATGTTTGCTGAGTTTTTATGGAAGAAAATAAGTCTTGGGGCTATTATAAACAACTTTTGTGAAAGGTATTAGCATGAAAACACCTAAAAGGATAATTTTTCATAAGTTATAAAAGAAATGTTAAATATATGAAATTGTGGGAATTTGGAGTTTCTATAAGAGTAAAAAGGGTTTGGATAAGCTTAAGATAAGAAGAAATTTGATGAAAATTGATTTTCGGGCCGAGGGGTAAAATGGTCATTTTGTAAAAGTCTAGGGGGCAAAATGATAATTTTGCCCAATTATGAATTGTTGATTTCCTAATTTTATTTAGTGACTAATTAAGTACATTTTGCTATTATAGATCAAGAATTACCAAATCCGAACCTAGACCGGGGGAAAACCAAACAAATCGACTAAATCGAGTAGTCGCCACATTTTGTAATCTGAGGTAAGTTGTATGTAAATAATACAACTACATTGCTAATGTATGTGTTGAATTGTACTTGAAATAATATAGCATGATTTTCTTGATTGTGGAATTGAGAAAGCACAATGGTAATAGAGATAGTAGAGTTCCCGTTTGAACCCTAGGAAATAAATCGGATATTCATACCATGGCATATGGGTTATTGTGAGCTAGTGTAAGACATGTCTGGGACATGCATCGACCACATTATAAGAGCCAGTGTAAGACCATGTCTGGGACATGGCATCAGTATTGAGACGAGTGCTAGTGTAAGACATGTCTGGGACATGCATCGGCCTCGAGACGTAAGCTAGTGTAAGACATGTCTGGGACATGCATCGGCTACGAGATGTGTCAGTGTAAGACCATGTCTGGGACATGGAATCGGAATAGATATGATAGAGCTTGTGTAAGACCATGTTCGGGACATGGCATCAGCACCTTACCCACGTTTGAGGCTTAATGAATATCCGATAGTGTTCCGAATGGTTTAACAACGAAAATTATGAACTTAAGTTAATGAGGAAAGTATAACTGTGTTGTGAGTGGTACAGGTACCTAATTGATATGTATGAGATGTGAGCTCAATGTATATGCTATGTGATTTGTATGGATAATGATGAGTAAGTTATGCTTATGCCCTCTTTGGTATCATGAGCTTGTTGATAAATGGTAAAGTTGTTGTTGTATACTTATTTATGTGCAACTTATTAAGCTATATGCTTACTCCCTTTTCTTTCCATTTTCTTATAGTGCTGCCTACCTAGCTCAAGAATCATTGGAATTCAAAGATATCGATCACACTATCAATCAAAGCATTCGGTATAGTTTGATTTATATTTTTGAATATGGCATGTATAGGGAATTAGACTTGTGTTTTGTGTTATTAGTAATTTGGCCAAATGTGTTGGCTTGGGGTAAATCCCTCATTTTGTATTAAGCCTTGAATGATGGCTAATATTCATTTTGATTTATATCCAAAGATGTTATTTTCATAGATAAGTAAAATGGACAAATGGAATGTTGTCTATTGTGGCTGATTTGGTTGCATAAGATGGCCTTATATTAGTTTTGGTTACTATTGTATAGGTTGTATAATTAAAGGTGGAAAAAAGGCTTGGTAAATAGCCTCATTTTGTCCACAAGGGTAGACACACAGGCGTGTGTCTAGGCTGTGTGTAACACATGGTCTGCCCCATGGGCGTGTGGCCCGGCCGTGTGTCCCCTACACGTAAAATTTTCAAGACAGTATGCATGGTAGTAAACACACGGGCAGAGACACGGCCGTGTGTCTTAGCCTTGTGAAGGACATAGCCTAGCACACGGGCGTGTGCCTTGGCCATGTGACATTTTAGGGATGCTGACGTCAGAAATAGAATGTTCATGTTTTTGCACACAGGCTAGGATACGGGCGTGTCATGGCCGTGTGAAGGACTTGGGCAAAGGACACGGACGTGTACCAGGCCGTGTGAAAACCCCTGTAGGTGTGCATTTAGAATTATTTCCACATGGGTGGAGGACATGGGCGTGTCCCTGTATTGCTTAGGCCATGTGAGCTACACGGGTCATCTGCACGACTATGTTGAAATGATTACACGGGCGTGTTACCCTTCCACACGGGCGTGTACCCTGTTTCAATGGTAAAATTTTGATAGATGATTTAAGGACCCAGAATGGTCCCGAATAGTTTTCAATGGTCGATTAGGGCTTCGTAGGCCCATAATAAGAAGTTTAAAGTAGAAATTGAAAAAGTTTTAATTTGGACCGAGTCTTGGTGACTTGGGATCGTTGGTGTGCATGAGATCGAGTTAGGTAATGCCCCGTATTTTGCTCCAACGTGGGTTACGTGTATAGGGTGTTACATACTCTATACCTGTAAGATTCATACGAGTCATACATGCAACCCTTAACTAATATTCACACATCAACATATTCATCATACCATCATTTTCTAGTTTTAGTTTGTAGTTCATATGGTTATTTATGGAAGTATCTAGAATAAACAATTTATAAACATGAGTCAGTTTAGAGACTCACCTAACAACCCTAAAACAACAACTTCATCCCCAGGTCCAAACATCCATCGTGAAATCTCAGCAACCGTTGCTTATAAAACATAGGGATATCATTAAAACTCATTCATATGACTTTTATCAACATCTGGAACCCAAATAACCTCTATGCAACATCTTACTTCCTCAACTTACTATTTACGCACATAAAATAGACTTACTCTTTCAGAAGTCAACATGCAAGTCCATAATACTTACCCAGAATATGATACAACCTTCTGCATGAACTATGATCCTTAGTTTTAGCTTAGCAATAAAGATCCCTGATCAGCTCCAAAGCAAATCATCAATGGTGTTTTCAAATAGAAGGAAGAAGATAACTCCCCTATTTTCTCAAGCCCTTATCAATAAAAATCTCACATCCTTATAGGAAAAACACATACGTGTTACAATCTTTTTTAACCTGCCCTATAAATTGTTAACATCTGTAGGAAAAAAACTTATGTGAGAATCCATCTTTTTATTATATATATTTAATTCATCACTTCGTTCATTCCTAACTATTTCGTTAGAATTTAACTAGCTTAGCAACTAGGTAAACTTGACATACTATACCTTTAGCGATACCCATCATTCAAAAACCCTCAATATTCTTACCATTTTTCTTCTTATTTGTACCCCTATTCATCCATAGCCTAGCACACGGGCGTGTGCCTTGGCTGTGTGACATTTTAGGGATGCTGACGTTAGAAATAGAATGTCCATGTTTTTACACACGGGCTAGGATACGGGCGTGTCATGGCCGCGTGGAGGACTTAGGCAAAGGACACAGACGTGTACCAGGCCGTGTGAAAACCCCTGTAGGTGTGCATTTAGAATTATTTTCACATGGGTGGAGGACATGGGCGTGTCCCTGTATTGCTTAGGCCGTGTGAGCCACACGGGTCATCTGCACGACTATGTTGAAATGATCACACGGGTGTGTTACCCTTCTATACGAGCATGTGCCCTGTTTCAATGGTAAAATTTTCATAGATGATTTAAGGACCTGGAATGGTCCCAAATAGTTTTCAATGGTCGATTAGGGCTTCATAGGCCCATAATAAGAAGTTTAAAGTAGAAATTGAAAAAGTTTTAATTTGGACCGAGTCTTGGTGACTTGGGATCGTTGGTGTGCATGAGATCGAGTTAGGTAATGCCCCGTATTCTGTTCCGGCGTGGGTTATGGGTATAGGGTGTTACATACTCTATTCCTGTAAGATTCATACGAGTTATACACGCAAACCTTAACTAATATTCACACATCAACATATTCATCATACCATCATTTTCTAGTTTTAGTTTGTAGTTCATATGGTTATTCATGGAAGTATCTAGAATAAACAATTTATAAACATGAGTCAGTTTAGAGACTCACCTAACAACCCTAAAACAACAACTTCATCCCCAGGTCCAAACATCCATCGAGAAGTCTCAGCAACCATTGCTTATAAAACATAGGGATATCATTAAAACTCATTCATATGACTTTTATCAACATCTGGAACCCAAATAACCTCTATGCAACATCTTACTTACTCAACTTACTATTTACGCACATAAAATAGACTTACTCTTTCAGAAGTCAACATGCAAGTCTATAATACTTACCCAGAATATGAAACAACCTTCTGCATGAACTATGATCCTTAGTTTTAGCTCAGCAATAAAGATCCCTGATCAGCTCCAAAGCAATCAATGGTGTTTTCAAATAGAAGGAAGAAGATAACTCCCTTATTTTCTCAAGCCCTCATCAATAAAAATCTCACATCCTTATAGGAAAACCACACACGTGTCACAATCTTTTTTAACCTGCCCTATAAATGGTTAACATCTGTAGGAAAAAAACTTATGTGAGAATCCATCTTTTTATCATATATATTTAATTCATCACTTCGTTCATTCCTAAATATTTCGTTAGAATTTAACTAGCTTAGCAACTAGGTAAACTTGACATACTATACCTTTAGTAATACCCATCATTCAAAAACCCTCAATATTCTTACCATTTTTCTTCTTATTTGCATCCCTATTCGTCTATATAAACATCTTTACGTAGTGCTCTAATATTGAATATGCACCTGATGTACTCACCAATAGTATCCATTGGCCGAATAGGACTGCGCCAATCAGAGTTCTTTTCAATTTACCTGTCAAACTCAGGACCCGCCAAGCTAGGTGTTACAGGTAAAGAATCTCAAGCCTATAAGAGAAAGAGAATAGTAAAAAGTTGAGGCTTGCCAAATTACTCGACGTCGCGTAAAAGAAAATAATTTTTTAGAAAAGAATATGAATTTGAAAATTTATAAATGTTTGTCATTTATCTTAAAAAATGGGTTTTTTTAAACATGCCAACTAGTTAAATTATTTAGAAATTTAAGCTAGTTTTTAAATAATTTTAAAAATTAGAAAAATTTGAAGAGTTGGAGAGAAAACTGTCATGTCAAGTGGTTGGTTGATTGTGGTGACGACACTAATCATTTATTTTGAAAAAGAACCCAAAGATGCCACATGTCACTCTCTAAAAAATTTATCATGGAGAAAGAAATAGACATGTTAAGTGATGATTTCATGGAAAGTGACACGTAGCATTTTCAACATGGTTGTTGGGATCAAACTAGACCGCCCTATTGGACTAAAAACCATTGGTATATCGATCTGAATAAAATATTGAATCATTGATTGAATCGGTTTTCTTAAATTTTTTTAATTTATATACATTTTAACAATTTATTTAATTAAAATTGGTTGAATCAAGAACCCATAGTTTCACTGGTTCAACCATTGGTTCTGTTTTTAAGAACGTTAATTTTTAACTTCTTTGACATGTGTCAACTCTACAAACAACTTACCACCAAACATCGTCAAATGAGTGAATTGCACGTTGAATAAAGAAAAGTAAAATGAAATGAGTTGCACATTGAAAAAAAGTAATATATCAAGGCTTATAAAAAATTGTGTGTGAAAATAATGGTTTTAGGCATAAAAGTGTAAGATAAAACTATATGACTCTTACAACTTATTTTGAATATAAGAATTGGAAATTGAGAAAAATCAAATTTGAATATTTATCATGTGTTTAGTCATAAAGGTGATGCAATAAAGTTTTCACTATTACTTTTGATAATGCTAGCTCTATTGACATGCCATATTTGAAGAAAAAGTTTGCACATATAAGAACTAGTCTACCAAAAGGCAAGTATATGCATATAATGTGTATGGCACATATAGTGAACCTTACTGTTACTGATGGTTTGAAGAAGTTTAATGATTTTGTGGCTTGTGCCAGAGGTGTAGTCAAATATGTTAAACTATTGCTCTCTAGGTTTGCCCAAATTTAAAGACTGTGTTGTTGAGATGAAAATTCAAATTACTAGTTTGTTTTGTATGGATGTTAGCACTTTTTTGAATTCAACCTTTTTATGTTAAATGTAACCCATAATTTTAAAAATGCTTTTGAATCTTATGAATAAGTGAATCTTTATTTTAAAGGGGAAATTTCCATGTGAGATAGGGTGCCCAATCA
Source organism: Gossypium anomalum (assembly GCA_025698475.1). Lineage (NCBI taxonomy): Eukaryota > Viridiplantae > Streptophyta > Magnoliopsida > Malvales > Malvaceae > Gossypium > Gossypium anomalum. The sequence goes on from CM046968.1 coordinate 23,607,675, forward strand.
TTATGATTGTCAGGTTATTAGAAAGTTGTATTTTCTTGGAAAAATTCCATACCACCACGATAAAGGTCTCAGGTTCTTTTTACGTCACCTCTATTACCTTAGTATACCTAAAAAAAGGATTTTCCAAATGATTAGGAATTGTACCTTTCAAGGAAAAGGCATAACCTTTACAATCATTGTCTTTTTTAAGGTTAAAATTGATCAGATGTTTTTTTTATTGCTTAACTAAAACCCTTTAATTTTTTTTAAGACTTAACTATAACCCTCCCAATTTATATTAGTAAAAAAAAGTAAACAAATAAAACCATTAAAAGGCATGTGTTTACAAGAATTAAGCTCACTAGAACTATGTAAAAGAGAATAAAAAATAAAGAATTAAACGTTGTTCACTTGATTTAGATGACTAGATATTCTTCTCTTATGTCTTGTAATGTTATTGATGAGTATATATGTAACTGTAACACCCCTAACCTGTATCTGTCGCCAGAACAAGGTTATGGAGTATTACTGGAGTTTACAGTTCAATTACAGTTAATTCATGTAATTTACTATTCATTTCCAAAAATCAATCACAATCAATCATAATGTCTCTCATATGGGTCCTCGAGCCCCAAAATACATATTAAAATCGAGTCGAGACTAAACCGGAATCACAAATTTTTTTTTGTGAAACCTTAAAATTTTTCTTAGGTGCAGGGGACACATGCTTGTATGGCTCACACGGCCAATGGCATGCCTGTGTCCCAGGCCGTGTGGGCATTCGATGTGAGGAACATGGTCGTGTTCCAGCCCGTGTCCTTACCTGTGTAACTCTCTGACTTGGGCCACACGGCCAGCCACACGCCCGTATGCTAGACCGTATGGACAAATTAATTTTCAAAAATTAGGTGCAGGGGTTACACGACCAAGACACACGCCGATGTGCTGGGCCGTGTGTCTCACACGGCTGAGACACACGCCCGTGTCTCTGTCTGTGTGCTCAATTTTGAGCATTCTATTTCTCGATTTTTAAGATGCAGGGGACACACAGCCAAACCACACGCTCGTGCACATGGCCTTGTGTCACACACGGTTGAGACACATGCCATGTGTCTGCCCGTGTGGGAAAATAAGGCTATTTTCCAGGCTTTATTTTTCATCCTTTTTACCTTTCACCTACATAAACACTTCAATATATTCAACAATCAATTCAAGGCATATAAATCAAACTAATATTTAAGTTTTATCCATGACATGTTGCTCACGCTTTCAAGTATTCATCTTACCCTTTTTTAATCATATATTTACCCAAGTGTGATTATATCTAAGTTATTAATCCAAGCATACTCACATACCAAACATGATACAACTTCATGCGTAAATATATTAAATATTTTATCACTAGCCATTCCAATGGCTAATTACAACCAAAACATTTACATACCCTTACTTGTCACCATTAGCCCATACATGCCATTATACCAAATTAAGTTTCCTATTTTTACCAAAAGAAGCTGGAGGATAGTGTGATGATACTCTGACCGATCTCTAACCTTTATGAGCTTCCGGGTACTATAAAACAAAGGAAAGAAAATCAAGTAAGCATTTCAAATGCTTAGAAAGTTCGTATAACAGGAATTTAACTTACTATATATTTTCATTAAAGATAAGCACACAAAAATGCATCCAAGCAATTTGGCTAATAGTCTAAAACACACAACATCACCAATCATGTTAGTTAAGTAATTCACATAATACCAAGAACATGGATGAGCTCATCATTTAATGATTTTCATGTATATATTTTCCATATCATTATTCCATATTACATGTACATTTTCATGACAAATCACTTCAAATTTAGTTTAGCCATGTCAGAACTTTACTCGTTGAATTTATTTGAAATATCGATGGATACGCCTATATAGTACACTTAAAGTGTACAAAACTGCAATCTGTCAACTCATACCCAGGGGTACCCAATTAGGGTACATAATCAGGAAGCATACTCTCGAGTCATATATCAGGATGTTTAGATGAGCCATGTAACATGATGCTTAGTCGAGCTAAACAGGAAACTCCTAAGAGTTTAGAACAGGAAGCTCATTGAGCTTAACAGGTAACTCCGAAGAGCTATTAGTAGGGAGCTCTGGATAGCATAACAGGGAGTTTAAGCAAGCCATATCAGGAAGCTCATAAGAGCTTATATCAGGACTCTCATGAAGAGCTGCGGTTGTGTCCGCAATAAATGCTAGATCACAACTGAGCGAATCATGTAACAGTACGCTCACAAAGAGCTGCGGTAGTGTGCAACACATGCAATATCACTACCGATCAGGATGCTCGCAAGAACTATATAACAAGATGCTTGAAAGGGCTTAGAACAGGATTGCTCGTTTAAGCTATAGTCTGTCCGCAACATATGCAGGACTTTAAGTAATACGGGAAAATACTGTATCCATCAAATTTCATTATTCATACGGGACTTAACATTTTTCCAGCTTTATTGATCATGTATTCATTTTCCCATCAATACCATTTACACAACTCATACATACAACATTCAATTTAAGCATATAAATAAACACGATTTAGTTATACAAACTTACCTCGATACTTTTTCATATATAGAAATCTAATAATCCAACACTTTTTATTTTCCTCGATCTAACTTTGTATTTGAGTTTTCTGGATCTAAATAAATGAATTTAACATCAATTTAGTCCATTTCATATTCAATTGAACTCAATTCACTTCCTAGGAAAAATTGCTATTTTGCCCCTATACTTTTCATAAATGACAAATTTGTCCCTAGGCTTGGAAAATGAAATTCATGCAATTTAATCCTTATTTCAAGCCTAACAGAATTTTACATGTTACAAAAATAGCCCATGAATTTCACAAAAATTAAAATTTTTCCATGGGTTTTACCACTTTTCAATTTAGTCCCTAAATCAGAATTTCATCAAAATTCTCTTTGTAAAAGTTGTTTATTTATCAACAACCTTTCATTTTGTAACAACCTAATTTTTGATAAAATCGGAATAGTGGTTTCGGGACCACTGATCCGAACCCAGAAAGAAAAACTATTTTAATACTATTTTATGATCTACAGTATGATAATAATATAGTGTGAAAATTTTGTAAAAAAATTTTATCGGTTACATGTTTAATTTGATAAAGGACTAAATCACGTAAAGTGTGAAAGTTGTGTTCTAATAGCTAAAGGGATTAAATAGCTATAGAACTTTAAATTGAAGGCCCTTATATGGTAATTAGACCATTAATGAAAAGTTAGTAGATATTTTTGGATGATTCATCCATGAAAAATTAGAAAAAGGCTAAGGACTAAATTGGAAAGTGATAAAATTAAAATATGATAAATAATTAAATAGAAATAGAAATATTTTTATATCATCTTCTTCCCAAAATATTTCATGGAAACCCTAGGAAAGATAAAGCAAGCTTTTTTGGCCAAATTAGGTAAGTATTCAAGCTTCGTTTTTAGTAATTTTTATATTTTTGAAACCGGGATAGTCTAATCTGTCTATTTGGGGAATTAATTTGAAAAGTTATCAAAGTATAGAAATTATGTCATGGATGAATATGCTGAAAATTTGAAATTTATTGTAGAATATGAAAGGTTGATGGTAGATAAATAACTTTTCCAAAGTGATTTTTGATGAAAACATAATTTAGGGACTAAATTGTAAAATTGTGTAAATTGAAGAAAATCATGAATTTTATAGAATACATGTGCTGTAAATTTTATATTGAAATTTTGGTTAGGTTTGGAATAAGGAATAAATTGCATGAATTTCATTTTCCGAGCCTAGGGATGAAATCGTCATTAATTAAAAGTTTAGGGGCAAAATGGTAATTTTGCCTAAGATGTAAATTGGACTGAATTAAGTTTAAATTGTATTAAATTGATGTTAAATTTACTCGTATAGATCTGGATAGACCAAATTCGGAGCTTGAACGAGAAAAGAGAAAAATGTTGGATTAGTAGATTTTACGTACACGAACATTTGTCGAGTTAAGTTCGTGTAACTAAATTGTATATTAAAATGCTTGAATTAGATTTTTGTGTATGTGAATTATATAAATATCATATATATATGACATTGAAAACATATCTGACAAAGCCCGATCAATGATAATGCCTGATAAATGATAAATGATAAAAATGTTACTTTTATGCTTGAAATGAATGTGGAATGTGTTTATTTGAATTATATGAATGTTATAGATGTATGAAATAATCACATGCCTGATAAGGCTTGAAAAATGTTAAATCTCGTTTGAATAAATGAAAATCGATGGATATATGTGATTTCCCTTATTGAGTGAGGTCCTACATTTGTTCCTGGCAAGATTTAGCTCAGACGAGTAATCTTATTGACCTCATTATAGAAAGGATTTAGCCTAGACTGGTAATCTTGATATAAGCCCTCTTGAGCATATGTACAGATAGGATTTAACCCGAATGGGTAATCCTAATTAAACCCTTGAGAGTATATGTTGGAAACAGGATTTAGCTTGGACAAGTAATCCTGTTATATGATATGTGGCTCAAGAGTGTGCTTTCTGATTAAGTGCCCTAACGGGTACCCCTGAATATGAATTGACAGATCCTGATTTGTACACCTCGAGTGTACTACATGTGTATCCATCGATATTTCGAATAAATTCAATGGGTAAAAATCTTAATACGAGAAGATATGAATAAGAAATGAGTTATTCATGTATCTGCCTGTAATACATGAAAATGATGATATATGATAATGGATACATGGAAACATGAGATGATGATATTTGTATATGGAATTTATTTGATGAATATGTTCATCCTTGATTATAGATTTGTACACCTTAAGTGTGCTACTCGTGTGGCCTTGATATTTTGAATTATATGAGTAAAGTTCTGACATGAAATAATCTGAACTTGAGATGAATTATTATGAAAATATGCTTGTAATATAAAGATATGATTTATATATGTTAAATGAATACGTGAAGTGAAAAGCATATGTGCCTGGAAACCTGATTATTGTTGAGCCCATATATGTTTCTTGGTGTTATTATGGAATATATTACTAACAAGGGCAATGAGGATATGTGTAGGGCTTGAGATCAAATTGATTGAATATGCCTTATATGTTTATCTTGAAATATAATAAATGGTAAGTTAAGTACCATGTTATACGAACTTACTAAGCATTATATGCTTACTTAGTTTTATTTCCCTGTTTTATAGTAAATCGAAAGCTCGTTGGATTGGAAGCTTGGCGGAGATCACTCACACTATCCATCAGCTCATTTTGGTGCATATGGTAAATTAGTTATGGTTATAATGGCATGTATAGGTTAATTGGTCATATTGGCATGTAAAAGGGTTGATTGTAATCTAGCCATTTGGAATGGATAGTAAAGATTTGTTTTGGTAAAATTATAAGGTTATACCATGATGAATATCCATGTGTTTAGTGTGGTTGATTAAATTATGTTAACATGTATGTTAACAAAATGGTAAGATTATAAACATGAATGCATGTAATGATGTACCATGTTAGATGTTAAAATTAACTTGATTATGATGCTTGAATTGGTTGGTATATGAATGAAAGTTTGGTGTAGGTCATTGGAAAAGTTTGGGTGAGAAATAAAGCTAGAAAATGGCTTTATTTTGTCCACACGGGTAGACACACAAGCGTGTGTCTTGACCGTGTGTGAAACATGGCCTGGTACATGGGCGTGTGGTTAGGTCGTGTGTCCTCTGCACTTTAAATTTGAGAAACAAAATGCTTAGAATTGAGCATACGGGCAGAGACACGGGCATGTGTGTTACACGGCCTAGTACACGGGCGTGTGGCCGGCCGTGTGGCAAAGTCAGAGAGTTACACGGGGTCGAACATGGCCTGCAGCATGGACGTGTCCTAGGGTCACACGAGTGTGTCCCTTGGACCACACGGGCATGTGTGCCCTGTATCTTGGAAAATTTTAGATATTTCATGAAAAATTATCTGAGTTCCCGATTTAGTCCCGATTTGATTATAATACCCATTTTGGGCCTCGAGGGTCTGTTTAAGGGACTATATGAATATTATTCAGAAAATGAGTAGAATTTGACATGAATTATTTGTAATGTACTGAAAACTCTGGTAACGCTCCGTAGCCCTGTTCCGGTGACAGATATGGGTTAGGGGTGTTACACATTTTCTACCATAAATTTATAATTTTCAACATTTACATCCATGGCAAATTTTCAATATTTTGATAACTTTACAAATTGATCCCTAAAATAGCTAAATTAGGTTATTCCGATATCAAATATATAAAAATTACTAAAAACGGGACAAGATTACTTACCCAATTAGACTTGCTTGATTTTCTTTCTCTTTCCTAGGGTGTTCGTAGAATTTGGGGATGAAGATGGTATAAAATGATGATATTAAACATTTATTTAATTTATCATCTTTTATTTATTTCCATTTCCAATTTAGTCCTTTTCTTTTTCTAATTTTCCATGGATGATTAACCAAAAATATCTACTAACTTTTCTTAACAGTCTAATTACCATATAAGGACCTCAAGTTTTGAATTCCATAGCTATTTGATATTTATAGCTACTAGAACTCAACTATTGCATTTTATGCAATTTGGTCCTCTCCACAATTAAACATGAAACATGTAAAATTTTCTTATCGAAATTTTCATACGTCTTTCCTATCATAATACAAACCATGAAATATTATTAAAATAAGTTTTCTTTCTAGCTCAGATTTGTGGTCCCGAAACCACTATTCTGATTTCACTGAAAAGGGGCTGTTACAACTCTCCCCCTTAAAATTTTTCGTCTTCAAAAATCTTACGAGTAAAAAGGTTTAGATATTGCTTTCTCATGGTATCCTTTGGCTCCCAGGTAGCTTCTTCAATCCCATGTCGTTGCCAAAGAATTTTTACTAAAGCTATCTTTTTATTTCTTAATTCTTTTGTCTCTTGTGCCAATATTTTAATCGGTTCTTCACTGTAAGTCATGTCAGGTTGAATTTCCACTTCTGTCGGAGATATAACATGTGAAGGATCTGATTGATATCATCGTAACATGGACACATGAAAAACATTTATGAATTCTGTGAAGCTCTGGTGGTAATGCCAGTCGATATGCAACATGTCCGATTCTTTCTGTAATCTCATAAGGTCTAATGAATCGTGGACTCAATTTTCCTTTACGGCCAAACCGAAGAACTTTCTTCCAAGGTGATACTTTTAAGAATACCTTATCACTGACCTAAAATTCTATCTCTTTTCATTTAAGATCAACATTAGACTTTTGACGATCAGAGGCTGCTTTCAAGCTATCCTGAATCACCTTTACCTTTTCTTCAGTTTCACGGACTAAGTCAACTCCGTGTATCTTTTTCTCACTAAGCTCTGTCCAATATAGTGGAGTTCTACATTTACGACCATACTGAGCCTCATACGGTGCCATTTTAATGCTCGACTGATAACTATTATTGTAAGCAAATTCAACCAAAGGTAAATACTTTTCCCAATTACCTTCAAATTCTAACACACATCACCAAAGCATATCTTCTAAAATCTGTATTACAAGTTCAGATTGACCATCAATCTGAGGATGAAATGTAGTACTGAAATATAACTGCGTACCCAGAGCTTCTTGCAATTTATTCCAGAATCAAGATGTAAACTAGGGATCTCTATCGGAGATAATGGAGACTGGTACTCCATGCAGTCTGACAATCTCAGAAACATATAATTTAGCCAATCTATCCAAGGAAAAATCCATACGTACCGGAATAAAGTGTGTAGACTTTGTTAAACGGTAAACAATTACCCAGATAGCATTTTTCTTTTACGGAGATAAGGGTAATCCCGACACAAAATCCATTGTAACTCTTTCCCATTTCCATTCTGGTATTGTAACTGGCTATAATAATCCCGAAGGCACCTGATGTTCAGCTTTTACTTGCTGACATATCAAACATTTAGATACAAATTCAGAAATATCTCGTTTCATTCCAAGCCACCAGTATATCTTTTTCAAGTTATTGTACATTTTATTACTTCCCGGATGAATAGACATAGTACCATTATGAGCTTAATGCAAAATCTTCTGTATCAGCTCCAAATTTTTTGGTACACATATTCGGTCTCTGAATAACAGACAATCATCAAAATCAATCTAAAATTTAGAATCAAAAGTTGACTCACATTGTACCCGTTTAGCTTGTAATTCATCATCATTCTTCTGAGCTTCACAGATTTGTTGCAAGAATATTGGTCTAGCTTTAGCTCAATGATGACTGAACCATAATTAGACAAAGATAACCGGGTATTCATCGCTCGCAAAGCAAACAAAGATTTCTCACTCAAAGCATCAGCAACTACATTGGCCTTTCCTAGATGATAATCAATAACCAAATCATAATCTTTTAACAGTTCAAGCCATTGGCATTGTCTCAAGTTCAAATCCTTCTACGTCATCAAATACTTCAAGCTCTTGTGATCCATAAATATGTGACATTTATCACCAAACAAGTAATACCGTCATATTTTTAATGCAAATACAATAGCTGCTAACTCTAAATCATGTATCGAGTAATTTCTTTCATGTGGTTTTAGTTGTCTAGAAGCATAAGCTATTACTTTACATTCTTGCATTAATACACAGCCTAAACCATTCAACAATGCATCACTGTAAATTACAAATTCTTTACCCGATTCAGGTTGAAGCTATCATTAAGAACCCTTTTACAAACCTCCGATAATAACCATCTAGTCCCAGAAAACTCCTGACTTCAGACACATTTTTAGGTGGTTTCGGATTAACAATTGCTGAAATTTTATTCGGATCTACTCTGATGCCTTCAGCAGATACTATGTGTCCAAGAAAACTGAATTCCCATAGCCAAAATTCACATTTACTGAATTTGGCATATAATTGTTTCTCACGTAGAGTTTGCAACATAATTCGTAGATGATCAGCACGTTTATTTTCATCTTAGGAGTATACCAAAATATCATCAATAAACACCATTAGAAATCTATCTAAATACGGTCTGAAAATTCTATTCATCAAATCCATAAATACCGCAGGTGCATTCGTCAAACTGAATAGCATTACAAGGAACTCATAGTGTCCATACCTGGTTCTGAAAGCTGTCTTCGGTACATCTGAGTTTTTCACTTGCAACTGATAGTATCCAGAACGGAGATCTATTTTAGAGAACATATGGCACCTTTCAGCTGATCAAACAGGTTATCAATTTGAGGCAGTAGATACTTGTTCTTAATTGTAACTTTGTTGAGTTGCCTGTAATCAATACACAGCCTCAATGATCCATCTTTCTTCTTTACAAATAGAACCGGTGCACCCCAAGGTGAATGGCTAGGTTGAGAAAAGCCCTTATCTGTCAATTCTTGCAACTGTGCTTTCAACTCTTTTAACTTCGTTGGGGCCATTCTATAAGGTGCTATAGATATAGGAGTTGTTCCTAGAATAAGATCTATATAAAGTTTCACCTCTCTGACTGGTGGTAATTCGAGTAATTCTTTCGAAAACACATTAGAAAACTCACAAATAACTGGCACTGACTTAATCTTCGATTCAGATACTTTAGTGTCCAAGACATATGCAAGATAGGCATCATACCCTTTTTAGACATATTTTTGTGCTGAAATAGCTGAGATTACATTAGATAAGCCATCCAATTTATCAAATTCAACATGAAGTAATTCACCACCGCATCATGTTAGGTTAGCCAGTCCATTCCCAAAATTACATCAAATTTATCAAAAGGCAGTAGCATCAAATCAATCGAGAAATAATAACCTTTTACCATCAATGGACAGTTTTTACAAACTTTATCCACCATAACATATTGGCCTAGGGGGTTCGAAACTTTAACTACAAATTCAGTGAACTCAACGGGTTAATTTTTAACAAACACTAAATTTGTGCATATATATGAATGTGTTGAACCAGGACCAATCAAAGCAGTAATATCAGTATCAAGAAGAGAAAATGTACCAGTAATGACGTCTGGTGTAGAGGCATCCTCCCTTGCACGTATAGTATATGTCCTTGCCGATGCTCTTGCTTCAGATTTAACTGTTGAATCTATCGTAGCACTTCAGCTACCACTAGCATTGCCTGGGTGTCAAGGTGGTCTACCTCTCAAGGTAGGGTTACTCGGCTTTGAAGTCTGATTAGTATTTCAATCCTTTCTGGACAATCTTTAAGATAATGGTTAAGAGAACCACATTTATAGCAGGCTTCGCTTCTTCTACGACACTCCCCAAAATGAAATTTGCAATGTTTGCATCTAGGTTTGGGGTTACCAACACTTCCAACACTCGTTACAGATGGAGACGGAGATCTCAGATTAGAGCATTGAGAGCCTCATTCTTTTCTAGAATATCCCACAGATGCGGTAAAATGATCATGATATTTCTTTGATTTTTTTGAAGTAGATGATTGTGACCTGCCCATAAATCTTTTACCAGAAATCCAGGCTTCCCTCTCTGCTTGTTTCTTTTCTTTACTTAATTCCTCGACTTTGTGCGCTCGATCGACTAGTACTACAAATTCCTTTAATTCAAGAATTCCTATCAATAGCTTGATGTCTTCATTTAATCCTTCTTCAAAATGTTTACACATATCAGCTTCAGTCAGAACCCATTCTCGGGCATACTTGCTCAATCTAACAAATTCTCGTTTATACTCAGATACTGTCATATTTCCCTGTTTAAGCTCTAAAAATTCCTTCTTTTTCTGATCTAGAAATCTTTGGCTAATATACTTCTTTCTAAATTCTGTTTGGAAAAACTCCCATGCAACATTTTCCCTTGGCACATAAGAAATCAAAGTATTCCACCACTGATAAGCTGAATCTTTTAACAATGATACGACACATTTCAGACACTCAGCTGGTGTACATGATAATTCATCTAAGACCCTGATAGTATTTTTCAACCAAAATTTAGCCCTTTCTGGGTCATCTTCGGCAGTAGCCCTAAATTCTTCTTCCCTATATTTTTGAATTTTATTTACCAGAGGCTTACCAGTTCTAACTAGTTTAATACCTTGTGGCATGTCTTGAACCAATTGAGAAGCTGGAGGGGGAGGTTGTTGTACAACAGGATTTGTTCTTATGAATTCTGCGAACCACTTGTTCGTCATTCGAAAGTAGGCTTCTTTCGCCTCCTCACCTCAACCCTCAGGTATGGGCCTTTTGCTACTACTAGATGCAGCTCTTTGTATAGAAGTTTGAGCAGTGCTCTCAGCTTTCTCAGATTTGGCTATAGCTTGGTTGGATGACATTACTATATGAAAAACATGTTTAAAATGGTCAGGAGATATCACACTATCATAATTTATATAATGACATGTATAGTTAAACTCATACTTGCTATGTTAGTCTGAGAATCAGCTAAACCATAGCTCTAATACCAATAAATGTAACTATAACACCCCTAACTCGTATCTGTCGTCGAAACAGGGTTATAGAATATTACCAGAGTTTACAGTTCAATTGTAGTTAATTCATGTCATTTACTATTTATTTTAGAAAATCAAACACAATCAATCATAATGTCCCTCATATGGGTCATCGAGGCCCAAAATACATATTAGAATCGTGTCGGGACTAAACCGAAATCACAAAAAATTTTTCACGAAATCTCAAATATTTTTAGGTGCAGGGGACATACGCCTATGTGGCCAGGCCATGTGGGCAGCACACCCGTGTCCTAGGCCGTGTGGGCAGCACGCCCGTGTCCCATGCCGTGTGGGCATTTGATGTGAGGCACACGATCATGTTCTAGCTCGTGTCTTTACTCATGTAACTCTCTAGCTTGGGCCACACGGCAAGCAACATGCCCGTGTGCTAGACCATGTGGACAAATTAATTTTCAAAAATTAGGTGCAGGGGTTACACGACTAGGACACAGGCCCGTGTCTCTACCCATGTGCTCAATTTTGAGCATTCTATTTCTCGATTTTTAAGATGCAGGGGACATACGGCCAAACCACATGGCCGTGTGTCACACATGGTTGAGACACACGCCCATGTGTTTGTCTGTGTGCACAAAATAAGACCATTTTCGAAGCCTTATTTTTCACCCTTTTTACCTTGCAACTACATGAGCACTTCAATATATTCAACAATCAATTCAAGGCATATAATTCAAACTAATATTTAAGTTTTATCCATGACATGTTGCTCACACTTTTAAGTATTCATCTTACCCTTTCCTAATCATATATTTACCCAAGGGTGATTATATCTAAGTTACTAATCCAAGCATACTCACATACCAAACATGATATAACTTCATGCATAAATATATTAAATATTTTATCACTAGCCATTCCAATGGCTAATTACAACCAAAACATTTACTTACCCTTACTTGTCACCGGTAACACCCCTTACCCGTGTTAGACGTCAAAACAGGGTACAAGGCATTACCGAACTTATACACATGCAAACATACAAAATCGAGATGTAAATTTCCATCCAAATTTAAAAATTTTCATAAACATTTATATCGTCTCTATAACGAACCTACGAGGCCCAAAACATGCATTGAAAGCGGTTCGGGACTAAACCAAGAACTTTGGAAAATTTCACAACACTTTGAAAATTTTTTATGTTTTAAGAGCCACACACCCGTGTGGTTTGGGACACGCCAGTGTGGGCAAGCCGTGTGGTCACACATGCTCGTGTCCCTAACCCATGTAACTCTCTGTTTGTCACCCATGAACAAATTGAAGTCACACAGCCGAGGCACATGCTCGTGTGCTTAAGCCGTATGGTCGATTTAATTTTCATAATATTTCATAAAATAGGTGCAGACTTCACGCGCCTAGGGCACACGCCCGTGCCTGAGACCGTTTTATCCGCATGGCTGAGACACACGCCTGTGTCTTTGCCCGTGTGCTCAATACTGAGCATTCTATTTTGCAACAATTAAGGTGTAGAGGACACACTACTGGATCACACGCCCATGGGGCAAGCTGTGTGTCACACACGGCCTAGACACACGCCCGTGTGTATACCCATGTAGACAAAAACAAGGCTATTCACCAAGCCATATTGTCACCCTTCCATGTACAAACCTACACAACAAAACATATCACCATTCCAAGTATATACATTCAACCAAATTAGCTACAACCAAGGAATCAATACCTCATTCACATGCTAACATTGATCATACACAAACATCACATATATCTCAACTCAAATCAAGCAATTTTCCACATCCATGAAAACATCATCATATGCATATATATACTTAAACCAATATTAGCCAAATTCAATAGCCATTTACAAAATAAATTATCAACCAACATAAGCCAACACATTTGGCCAAATCAGTTATGACACATAACAAAATGACCAAGTCCCTATAGATGCCATAACTCAAAATATTGAAATCATTGGTACCTAAAATATTAAGTTGATAGTGTGACTGGATCTCCGACAATCTCCAATCCCCGAGCTGACTTGGTGACACTATATGGCAAGGTCAAAGAAAGAGGAGTAAGCTATAAAGCTTAGTAAGTTCCCATGAAAATAATAAGTATTATAAACCCACATTTAACATACAATTAACTTGAAGTAAATTAATATAAATGTCATTATAAATCTCATAATCAAACTTACTCAATCACAATCTTACCAAGGGATTCATCACATATTGAACTCATTAAGCATGAGCTTTATGTACATACCTGTATCAATTTACAACATACCATAGTCTTTCACAACTTTGACATTCTCGTTGCATTTCTCGTTGAACCACTTGGAATACTAAAGGATACTCGGGACTCTCACACACATAGCACCATACCAATGCCATATCCCAGATATGGTTTTACATGGGATCTCGTATCGATGCCAATAGCCCAGCTATGGTCGTACACGAATCCTCATATCTATGCAATATCCTAGATATGGTCTTACATGTAATCTCAATTTACCCTAATGTCATGGCATTTGTATCTTATCTATTCCTAAGGTTCAACCGGGATGTCTCACTTATCAAAATTTGTCAATCACGTTCAAGAGAAAATCACAATTCATACGATATTAAAGCAATTAAAGCATAAATAACAATGCATTATTTACATACGAACTTACCTCGATACAAAAATAGTAGGAAATGGACCTAATCGTCAAATACTTTGTTTTTCCCTCGATCTAGGTCCGAACCTCGTTTCTCTTGATCTATAATAGCAAATTTAACTCATTTATTAATCACATTACTCAATTCAGTCCAAAACTTACATTATGGAAAAATTACATTTTTCCCCTAAACTTTAACATATTTACATTTTAGTCCTTAGGCTCGTAAAATGAAATCTATTCAATTTCATCAAGACCCAAGCCTAGCTGAACTCTTTCATGCTTATAACAGCTCACACTTTCCATTTAATCAAAATTTTATACACATTTTGAAATCTTTTTACAAATAGGTCCTTTTGACATTTTCATCAAAAATCACCTAGCAAAAGTTGTTTATCCAACATTAAACTTGCATAATATAACATTAGACATCAGAATACACTAATATGTAACATGGGTGAAACCCTAGACCTCAATCATCTCTCAAATTAATGGTAGAAATAGATAGATCGAGTGATAACGACTTCAAAAATGTAAAGAGCATAAAAAACGGGGCAAGAATGAACTTACAATCGAGCTTGAAAAGTGGCAAAACCCTAGCTATGTCTCCCTTGCAAGTTTCGGCCAAGCATGAAGAAGATGGAGTAAATTTTGGCTTGATTTTTGGCTTTTAATCCATTTAATTACTAAATGTCCAAAAATGCCCTTTTCTCAAAACATTAAAATTCTCGTACCTCATATCTATTTTTGTCCAACTTAAAGTAAAATGGTCTAATTACCATCTAAGGATTTTCGATTTACAATTTCATAACAATTAGACACGTCTAGCATGTAGAACTCAAATTTTGCACTCTTTACAATTTAGTCCTTTTTGCTAAATTGAGAGCTCAAACATCAAAATTTTCAAACGAGATTTTCAAGAAATCATTCTGTAAAATTGTAGACCATGAAAATGTAATAAAAACAAGTTATTCTACGTCGATTCATGGTCCAAAAACCACTGTTTCGACTAGGCCCAAAATCAGGTTGTTACATCACCATTAGCCTATACATGCCATTATACCAAAGTAAGTTTCCTATTTTTACCAAAACGAGCTGGAGGATAGTGTGATGATACTCTGACCGGTCTCTAACCTTTACGAGCTTCTAAGTACTATAAAACAGAGGAAAGAAAATCAAGTAAGCATTTCAAATGCTTAGTAAGTTTGTATAACAGGAATTGAACTTACCGTATATTTTCATTAAAGATAAGCACACAAAAATGCATCCAAGCAATTTGGCTAATGGCCTAAAACACACAACTTCACTAGTCATGTTAGTTAAGTAATTCACATAATATCAAGAACATGGATGAGCTCATCATTTAATTAGTTTCATATATGTATATTCCATATCATTGTTCCATATTACATGTGCATTTCCATGACAAATCATTTCAAATTCAGTTTAGCCATGTTAGAACTTTACCCGTTGAATTTATTTGAAATATCGATGGATACGTTCATGTAGTACACTTAAAGTGTACAAAATTGAAATCTGTCAATTCATATCCGGGGATACCCAATTAGGCACATAATCAGGAAGCACACTCTCGAGTCATAAATCAGGATGCTCAAATGAGCCATGTAATAGGATGCTTATCTGGGCTAAACAGGAAACTCCTAAGACTTTAGAACAGGAAGCTCATTGAGCTTAACAGGTAACTCCGAAGAGTTATTTACAGGGAGCTCTGGATAGCATAACAGGGATTTCAAGCGAGCCATGTTAGGAAGCTCATAAGAGCATATATTAGGACGATCATGAAGAGCTATGTTTGTGTTCGCAATAAATGTTGGATCACAACCGATCGAATCATGTAACAAGACGCTCACAAAGAGTTGCGGTAGTGTGCAACACATGCAAGATCACTACCAATCAGGATGCTCGCAAGAACTATATAATAGGATGCTCGAGAGGGCTTATAAAAGGATTGCTCATTCGAGCTATAGTCTGTCCACAACATATGCAGGACTTTAATCAATACGGAAAAATAGTGTATCGATCGAATGTCATTATTCATATGGGACTTAACATTTTTCCAGCTTTATCGATCATGTATTCATTTTCACATCAATACCATTTACACAATTCATACATACAACATTTAATTTAAGCATATAAATAAACACGATTTAGTTGCACGAGCATACCTCGATACTTGTTAGTATACAAAAATCTACTAATCCGACACTTTTTCTTTTCCTTGATCTAACTTCGTATTTGAGTTTTTCGGATCTAAATAAATGAATTTAACATCAATTTAATCCATTTCATACTCAATTGAACTCTTTTCACTTGCTAGGCAAAATTACTATTTTGCCCCTATACTTTTCATAAATGACAAACTTGTCCCTAGGCTTGGAAAATCAAATTCATGCAATTTAATCCTTATTTCAAGCCTAAAAAAATTTTACATGTTACAAAAATAGCCCATGAATTTCAAAAAAATCAAAATTTTTCCATGGGTTTTACCACTTTTCAATTTAGTCCCTAAATCATAATTTCATCAAAATTCTCTTTGTAAAACTTGTTTATCTATCAAAAACCTTTCATTTTCTACCATAAATTTCAAAATTTTAGCATTTACATCCATGGAAAAAATTTAATACTTTGATAACTTTACAAATTGATCCCCAAAATAAATAGATTAGGTTATTCCGATCTAAAAAATATAAAAATTACTAAAAACGGGACAAGATTACTTACCCAATTAGGCTTGCTTGATTTTCTTTCTCTTTCCTAGGGTTTCCATAGAATTTGGGGATGAAGATGATATAAAATGATGATATGAAATATTTATTTAATTTATCATCTTTTATTTATTTCTATTTCCAATTCTGTCCTTTTCTTTTTCTAATTTTCCATGGATGATTCACCAAAAATATCTACTAAATTTTCTTAATGGTCTAATTACCATATAGGGACCTCAAGTTTTAAATTCCATAGCTATTTGATACTTATAGCTACTAAAACTCAACTATTGCATTTTATGCAATTTGGTCCTTTCCACAATTAAACATGAAATCAGTAAAATTTTCTTATCGAAATTTCCATACATCTTTCCTATCATAATACAGACCACGAAATATTATTAAAATAAATTTTCTTTCTGGCTCAAATTTGTGGTCCCGAAACCACTGCTCCAATTTCACTGAAAATGGGCTGTTACAGTAACACCCTTACTTGGAATGAACCTATACATCACAAGCAAGGGATGTCACATCTAGACTGTATGACTATTTTAACTCAAACATCAATTTCAAAACTTTAATTTAACATGAATAGAGTCATTTGAAGCTATGCAAGTCATTTATAGGCTTTCTTTAAAGTTTGATTACAAACGAGGACCATTTGGGGCTTTTTTTGTGTCAAAATAGGGTAAATAGGGTCAATGTCGTAACATTGGGAAATAGATGTTGCAATATTGAAGGCAAACTGCTCCAATGTCTCGGTGATGGCATTTGATGTTGTAACATTGAGGACAAATTACTGAAGTCTGTCTGAAACATCTAAAACGAAGTCTAAACTATTATAAGTCATTCCATAACACTTCTAAACATTATAAAACATAAAACTACATTAAAATATCATGTAATTAAACATATAGCTCAATTAGAATTTAACAAATTTCATAAGGTTAACAAAATGATCAAGATTCATCAAGATTTTCATTAGAAATCTTGTACACATGCTTTTTTTTTTAACCTATATACATGCCATAATCTATTCCCAAAAGATCAAAACCATACTCTCTTCCAAGCTTTGAGATGTGATGAGTTGTGATGGTATCTTCAGTTTAGAGCTTCAATTCGAGTTGCCCTAAAGGACCTTTATGTCGTTACTTTCTATTTAATTTCATTGTATATTTTTAGGGTCGCACGACTCGTCCTATTCGACTGTGGACCTATTGTAGGGTCAGTAAAGGCTTACTAAACCCTAAAAATATGTGTTCTGTTAGATTGAAGTACTGTTCTACCTGTTTATATAAGCATGCTAAACATGTTTTACCTGTTAATTCTGTATGTATGCTCTGTATCTGATTTGTGGTGGGACTTGTATATGAGGAGAAAGTATTCTGACTGGCGTTAAACGCCTTTATTCTGGTAGCTTGACTGCATATATTATCTGATATGTTCTTAACGACATGACGTGGTGTGTAGGGATGATAGGTGTTTTTAGCCCCACATGGTGTGATGGGATGGTCGGAGATGGTGTATAGAGGATGGGGGTAGGATTTTGCATATCTGTACCTGTATCTGATTCTGTTACTGTATCTGAAAAGGACACAAGTCCATATCTATATCTTTTTCTGGTTACGTATATGATGATTGTACACCTGCATGCTTAATTTTATTGGGTTACACACTAGGTTTTCGTAAACTCACATCTATTTTTTTTCTGTCAGGTAATCCTCAGTCTTAGGTGGATCGGTGCAGTTGGGACTCAGTGGTGATCACTCTTCTATAAAAACTGCTTGATATAATTATATGGTTTATTGCTTATTTGGTTTTCCATTTGAGAGTTATAATTTTGGGGACTCTTTGGACTGTTAAAATTTTAACTGGTTGTTTCTAATTTAATCGCTTTGATATAATGTTTTGTTAAAAACAACAGTTTTATGCTGTAACAGTCCAGTTTTAACCCTAGTCAGAATAGTGGTTTTGGGACCACATATTCGAGTCAGAAAGATATTTTAATATTATTTTCTATGCCTCTTATAGGTGAATTGACACGTGTGAAAGTTTCGTGTGAAAATTTAACTGTTTGTGTGCTTAATTTGCAAAAAGGACTTAATCGCGTAAAATGTAAAAGTTGTGTGCTGGTTTTTAAAGTGCCTATTTGATGTGGCTTTTTCTAAGTATGAAGTCCTTATGATGCAATTAGACCAATGAATTAATGCATGGACATATTTAGTCATGAGTTAGTGGAATTTTAATGAAAATAAAAAGGTTAAAATTGTAAATGACAAATTAATGTTTGATTAATTAAAACAAAAGGATGAAATGGCCATTATCATGTTGTTCATGCCGAAATTGAAGAAAAAAAAGCTCGATTTTTTGTTTTAACATTTGGTCATTGAAGAATTTGATTAAGGTATGGTTTTGACTCGATTTTTGATAATTTTCACGTTTTTGTAATTGTTTCTTCGTATACTATCAAACCCATGCTTCAATTTCTGATTTTGGTGATAGTTTTGAAATGTGCCATTGATGAAACTATGAGCTTGTGATGTTAGATGATGAATTTTGGAAGCTTGATGTTGGGTTTAAATTTTTTGTCTTAGGATTTTTGATGAAATTGAAGAATTTGGGCTAAATTGTAAAAATTTTATTTTAAGGGACTAAAATGTGAAATAAATGTAATGTATGGACTTGTATAAGAGTCATGAAAATTTGGCTAAGCTTGTGTACAAGCAAATTTTGTGTATTTTGTGATTTTGTGAATTAGGGACTAAAGTGTTAAAATGTGAAAATGTGAGGGCTATTTTGCAAAATATCATAATTATGTGTATATGGATTGTTTTGAATGATTTGGTGAATAAAAGGGTTAATTTTGAATACATATAGATCAAGAAAAGAAGAATTCTGACTTAGACCGGGGGAAATTAAAAATTGTAGAATAAACAGTTCGAGTCAACAAATTCCGAGTACGAGGTAAGTTTGTACTTAAAATATAATGTTAAGTAGGTTTTGATGCCTTTATTATACATGGATTGTATATAATTGAATTGGATGAATATGATGATGATTCAAAAGTAATTGGCACTAAGTGTGCAATTTAAACTAGCTTCGGCTACTAAAGGCACTAAGTGTGTGATACCGACTTAGCTTCTATTAGTTGAGATGGCACTAAGTTTGCGGAATCATTATAGCTTCGGCTAATCTTTAAGCACTAAGTGTGCAGATAATAAAAGCATTGGTGATCATCGGAAAGGTCTTAAAGTATTCGAACAAGAGGTGAGATTGAAAACGAATGAATATGAAAATGTTCCGGTAAGTATAATACTTATGTGGTACGGGGTAAAATGCATAAAAGTTTATTGAAATTGGTATAAACATATAGTTGGTGTTGGCATGGACTTGATGAATGAATTGAGAAATTATAATTACTTATGTATTGATATTTCATACTTTATATTGTTGATGTTTTTGGTATGAGCTTACTAAGCTTTTGAAAGCTTATTTTTGTGTGTTTACATTGTTTTATAGATATCAAAGCTACTACAAGCTCGGGGATCATCTAGGATCGTTACCACACGATCGAACCTTACCTTGGTGCTTTTGAAAATGCATAATTTTTTTTGAAGTATGGCATGTATAGGCTAGTAGTTTGAGAAGTACGTTTTGTGATGAATATGCTTAGCCATGTGACTTGGCTAATTTGTACTTGAACTCATAGTTGTTAATGGTTCATGTTATGTAAAGACAATATGAAATTGTGGTATGTTTTAGTTGGCAAGTCTTGGTAAGATTAATTTGAGATTGAATGATGTATGGAAGAAATGTTTTGGTATGATATTACCTTATGTTTAGCATGAATTGGTAAGGTTTATGAGTAGGAAAATGGTTGATATTGTTATGTTATAAATGATAAATGTTTTAGCATAAATATTGGCTGAATTGGTGGTAGAAATATGATTGTTTCTTTGCTTGTAGGTTGATCCAATTTGGGTGGCAAATTGGCTATTTAAATGGCCTATTTTTGTCCACACGGGTGTGTGTCTCAGCCGTTTGTGACACATGGCCATGTTGCGCAGTCGTGTGTCCCCTAGGGTACCCTTCATTTGTAAGTCAGGTTCGAACACGGCCAAGACACACGGGCGTGTAGTCTAGCCATGTGACCCAAATTGCTATGTTGACATCACAAATAGAATACCCCTATTTTTTTTTTGGCACGGCCTGGACATGGGCGTCTGCTTAACACACGGGTTGAACACACGGGCGTGTGGTCTGGCCGTGTGGGCAAGTCAGTAGCTATGCCCTGTTTTGCGACAGCTTTGACAAACGAGTGTGTCTAGACATGTGAGGCACATGGCCTGTTCACACGGGCGTGTGACCATCTAAAGGTTGAAAATTTTTATAAGTTCTGAAACTTTCATATGTTGTCAATTTGGTCCCGAATGCATGTTTTAAGTATTGTATATTCACTTTTACGATCTTATTGAATGTGAATGTATGAGATTCACTGCAATGAAATGATATTTGATATTCGATTATCTTGAATTGTGTTATGGATTAAGTAATGCCTCTTAACCTACTCCGGCGATGGATACGGGTTAGGGGTGTTACATTTGCAAACAATGATTTTCTTAAAAACATGATTGCGTTTTCAAACATGAATGATTAAAGCTTCCGCTATAACAAGTAATGATAAATAAGCTAATTAAATGTTGTTTTTGATAAACTTGGAAATTATAGAATGTCAATGTTTTGGCGAGACGACTTCTTTTTCAAAACCCATTTCATGTAACATCACCAGATTCGACCATAGCATCTAAGCCGAGTTTAGGGTGTTACATTTAGTAGTATCAGAGGCAGGTTGCAAAACTCAATTGTGGATTTTGGGTTCCAAAATTATGTTTTAAAGGAATTGGTTTTCAAATTTCTTGAATAATTTGAAAGAGTATGTGGTACACCGAGTCTCCAGTGCCGATCCTGTAAGTACTTCTAAAACTAAGATAGTTTATTCTGAAGATACTGTAGATAGTATCTTCTGAGACTGTACTGAAATAGTTAGAGACTGAAACTTCTGAAAACATCTCTAAACTTTTGATAATTTATGCATAAAATATCTTCTAATAAATAACTAAAACTGATGCATAAAACTTTTAATGTAGATGAACCATGAATTAGAAAATGAGCGCTTGTGGAATTCGCGGACATGGTACTCGTGGCCGTGAAAAAGGCCGTAGAAGGGCTCGAGCTGAGTCTTCCTCTCTGGTTATTTGCCAAATTTGGATACGAGTGAGACGCCAGTGTCACCTGCTACTGAGACTGGGTCTCAGAGTCGCTCGGCTGAGGGGACAACGTACTCTCCCAAGCCATGCTGAGAATATTGGAGAAGGTTGCTGGGACCTATTCTAGAGCTAGGGGTTGAGGGTTGGTAACTGAACGACTCTGGTCCAATGGTACTGAGTTATTTAGGGGTGTCACTGGAGTCGCCCCTAGTGTGGCTGAGTACTGGTTAGAGGCCACAGAGAGGATTATGAATCACTTAGGCTGCACTCCCGAGCATAAATTTAAGGGTGCAGTCTCTTTGCTTCGCGACGAGGCATACTAGTGGTGGTTAACAGTTGAGGAGCGTACTCAGCCAGATCATTTGACTTGGGATTTCTTTAAGACCACATTTCAGAGTAAGTATGCGGGAGCGAGCTATGTGGATGCTTGTAGACGTCAATTCAAGAACCTCACGCAAGGGGACAGATCTGTGGACGAGTATAAGGCCAAATTTCTGTAAGTATGAGAGGTGTGTTAGGTTTGAGGATGTACTGAGGGATAATCTAATGGTATTGATTGCTCCATAAAGGAAGCGTGAGTTCGCAGTTCTAGTTGAGAATACGAAGATCACCGAGAATGTTCAGCATGTGGAGCGCTAGGA
The DNA here is from genome assembly GCA_025698475.1 of Gossypium anomalum. Lineage (NCBI taxonomy): Eukaryota > Viridiplantae > Streptophyta > Magnoliopsida > Malvales > Malvaceae > Gossypium > Gossypium anomalum. The sequence continues at coordinate 23,630,453 of CM046968.1, forward strand.
CAGAGACCGTGGGAAAGGCAAGAATAGGAGGGATTCAGAGCCCTCTAGTTCTGATCTGAGGCCTAAGAAAAAAGGCCAGATCTGATGGGCCAGTTAGAGTAGAGGCTCTTTTTGCTCCAGCTGGGTTGCAGCCATGCGGTGATTGTGCTAAGCGCCATCCGGGTGAGTGTTGGAGAAGGATTGGGGCCTGTTTGAGGTGTGGATCTTTAGAGCACCGTATTAGAGATTGTCCACAGTAGGTAGATCAGACACAAGCTTCGGGTTCTATACAGCCTCAGAGTGCAGTTCAGCAGCCACCGAGGGGCTATGGAGCGGCTAGGGGTGGTAATGGGTTAGGTCGTCAACAGAAAGCACCGGGTAGAGGTGCTAATCAGATAGAGGCGAGGTAGGCTGCATTCGTCCATGCTACTCGACACCGAGAGGATAAAGATGCTCTAGATGTTATCACGGTATGTTCTTAATTTTTGATGTGCCTTATACTGCTTTTATAGACATAGGTTCTACACACTCCTATGTAGCTAGCACTGTATCTGGAAACTTGGGAGTAATCGTTGAGAGCACTTCTAGGTAGATCACAGTACTGAGTCCGTTGGAGCTGTCTGTTCGGGTTAGGAAACTCTATAGGGATGTTCCATTAGAGGTGCAAGGCACTATTTTTCTGGCAAATTTGATGGAGCTTTCGTTTGGGGTGTTCAACTTAATTTTGGGCATGGATTGGTTGGTCAAGCATCGGGTTAGTTTGGACTACACGACTAAAAGGGTCGTTTGGAGGACTGAAGACGATAAAGAGGTGGTTGAGATTGGCGAGCGTCGAGATTACTTGTCTAATATGATCTCCGCTCTTGTGGCTGAGAAATTGGTTTGGAAAGGGTGTGAGTTCTGGGGACTCTTCTGTTGGGAATATTAGAACTGTAAGGGATTTTCCAGGTGTTTTTCCTAAGGAGTTACCGGGTTTACCTCCTAGTCGAGAGGTTGAGTTTGGTATTGAGCTTCTTCTGGGTATGGCTCCGGTGTCTATCGCTCTCTACCGTATGGCACTGAAAGAGCTTACCGAGCTTACGACTCAATAGCAAGATCTTCTAGACTGTGGTTTCATCCATCCGAGTGTGTCTTCGTGGGGAGCACTGGTTTTGTTCGTTAAAAAGAAGGATGGGACCATGAGAATATATATTGATTATCGGCAGTTAAATAAGTTGACCGTGAAGAACTAGTATCCACTTTCGAGGATCGACGACCTATTTGATCATTTCTAAGGGGCTTCTATGTTCTCCAAGATTGATCTTCGACCTGGGTATCATCAGTTGAGGGTTAAGGAGGCTGATGTTCATAATACTGCATTTAGGACTCGATATGGACATTACAAGTTCCTAGTTATGCCTTTTGGTTTGACGAATGCTCCGGCCGCATTCATGGATCTGATGAATAGAGTGTTTCAACCTTATCTGGATTAGTTCATTGTGGTCTTCATCGACGATATTCTAGTATACTCTAAGATCGAGGATAAGCATGATGAGCATCTTAGAGTTGTGCTTTAGATTCTGCGTGAGAAGCACCTTTATGCTAAGTTAAGCAAGTGTGAGTTCTGGTTGCGTGAAGTGACTTTTTTGGGACACATGGTTTCTGTTGAAGGGATTTGGGTTGATCCTCGAAAGATTGAGGCTGTGCTAGATTAGAAACAATCGAAGAACGTGTCTAGAATCTGTAGTTTTCTGGGTTTGGCGGGATATTATCGACGGTTTGTCGAGGGTTTTGGGTCCTGAGTTAGTTTCTGAGATCAAGGATAAGGTTAGACTAATTCGGGATCATTTGAAAGCAGCTTCTAATAGACAGAAATCATATGCAGATCTGAAGAGGTGAGATATTGAGTATTTTGTGGGGGACTTCGTCTTTCTTAAGGTTTTACCATGGAAGAAGGTTCTAAGATTCGGTCGTAAGGGCAAGTTGAGCTCTAGGTTTATTGGGCCGTATCAGATTCTGAAGCGTATGGGACCGGTTGGTTACAAGTTGGAGCTACCTCCAGAGTTGGACCGTATCCATGACGTCTTTCATGTTTCGATGTTGAGGCGGTATCGGTCTGACCCTTCTCATGTTGTTTCTATTGAGGAGGACGAGGTTAAGCTAGATTTGACCTTTGATAAGGAACCGGTTCAGATTCTGGATCGTGATGTGAAGGTTCTGAGGAGGAAGTCCATTCCGTTAGTAAAGGTTTTGTGGCGGAATCATAACACTGAGGAAACCACGTAGGAACCTGAGAATTCGATGCGTCAGCAGTATCTTCATTTGTTTTGATTAGGTAAATTTCGGGGTTGAAATTTCCTTTAGGGGGTAGAGTTGTAACGCCTTAAATAATTTATTTCGCTTACAGAAATATCTCGACACAAATCATATACCTTGATAATTAAGTGTTTTGGGTGTGTGTGAGAGGTACCAAGTTCAAGCCTTAGCTTTAACAAATTTTGGTTATTTTTGGAATTAAGCCCTATCTCTGTTCAGTTGCCTTATATTAATTTGCCAGTGATTTTATATCAGAATGGGCCTGCTGGTCTGGTGGTTGTGTGAGTGTTAGAATGTCTCAAGATGCTGTGTTCGAATCCCTACGTGAGCGTGGGAATGATTGTTGCTCAGTCCTCTGGTAGGGTTTTAGTGTAGCCGAAATACTGAGGTGGTTGTGACTCAGTGGGTTAGTAGGAGGAAAATAAGGGAGGTTAGCAGTTTTGTGTGGTTTGAATTCTTTTTCCCAAAATTTCCCAAAAACTGACTTTTTTTCTCTGTTGCTATTCTCTGCTTTTTTTTCTTTCCTTCGTCTACCTCTCTGTTTTTTTCGAACCGTATTTCCAATTAATCGGTGAGTTTCGTGGTGTAACAACCCGGTTTTGGGCTTAGTCGGAGCAGTGGTTTTGGGATCACAAATTCAGAGTCAGAGAAATTATTTTTATTATTATTTTGGTGTCATAGTATGATATTGTAAGTGTATGAAAAATTAGGTGAATTAATTTTAGTGCTTGTGAGCTTAATTGCGAAAAAGGACTAAATTGCATAAAGGGTAAAAGTTCTATTTTTCTTGATAGATATACGAAATAGCTAGAGAGCCATAATTCGAGGTCTTTAAAGAGCAATTAGACCCCCTCAAATAGGCATAGCAGGCCACAGGGACAAGAAAATCAATGGGTCAAATGGTTAGGTAAATTGATGACCTAATTTTGTCTAGAAATAAAATAAAGAGAAAAATGTTGTCATCTTTTCACTCTTCCTTCTTCCACCGATTTTTCCTTGAAGAAATAGCCATGGGAGCTTGAAACTTTCAGCCACTTATTTCTCACTCAAGTAAGTAGTTTATGTAACACCCTTAACCCGTATCCGTCACCAGAATGGGTTGTAAGGCATTGCTAAACAATAATACAATTCTGAATATACTCATAATAACTCAAATATTAATTATATAAATATATATAAAGCATATAACTAATTAAATATTAATCATGCACAACTTAAACTAATTAGAACAATTCACATGGTAATTCGATCTTTAACATAAATGTCATAGACAAACTCACCGAATGATTATATATGTACATGTATACATTTCATGAATCAATAATCACGTTATGCATAAGGAACTATGTCAAATTTTGGATTATTACCGAACCTTCATTGCTTAAACATATTAAGTTAAACTCACATAATAAATAAATAAACGCAAATCATTTACATGTAAATAATTGTCATTCAAGGCACTAATAACGATTTTAAGTACTCTCAAATCTCATGATAATTATCATGTCCCAACTTGCATAAAAGCAGCCGAATTAATTAGTTATGATTCGGCTATCAAATTATTCTATCAAATAGCTTCTTTAAAATATATATGTAATTACACATTTATATTAAAGAAGAGACATCATATACATAGGTACATAAATATAAGGGCAAAATTCGTCAACCAGCATATACATTAATTAAATTCCACATCTCATTAGATCTATTTGTCAACCGAAATAACTACTATCACCTTTTCATATCATAACCGAATTATAGTGACATGTGTCATTCAAATATACACATATTTGTACAGCAAATTCACGTATACCAACCAAAGCAATATTCAAACTGATTTATCTAAGCAAGTACACCACACGAATATATAAACAGAGAACATAATCTCCAAGTAGTGCTCGTTACAAAACCTACTACACAATGTAATTTTTATCACCAACAAACCGATTTAATACATACATTTCTGACACATATAACTTATAATTTAAAACATATAGCATTTTATCCAAACTAAATTAAACCATGTCCAAGCATAATTAAATTCAAGCTTAGAAATAAAGCCATTTTCAAATGACTTAAATTATACAAAATCATAATCAAAACCATCAAGTTTATCTATGTATATATATATATATATATATATATATATATATATATATACGGTCATTATATTCATACCATACCCAATCTTGCTCATAAATATTTGAATTCATCATCAGTTCAAATATATGATACCTACCACAGTACCATGCATTCAAGGCACACAACATTTTAACTAAAACTCACACAAACCATAAGCAACATAACCAACTTTAAACATAAAGATTAAGCCATTTTCGCATGGCTTTATACACAACTAAAATAAATCCAACCTTTTCAAAACAAACCAACCTATACATGCCATAATTCGAGTTTGACTTATAAAGGTACCAAAATAGCTGATAGTGTGATGAGCTTTGCTAACGATCCCCGAGCCTGTAACTTGATTTCCATAATCTATAAAAAACAGAAACAAATATACACACAATAAGCTATTATAGCTTAGTAAGCCATAAGAAAATAAACAATCTAATAATATAACTACCTCATAATAAATTTAACCGAATTATACTAGTATGAGTGTGCTTAGTCTCAGCTTACCCAAATTCATTCATGATATTTCATTTTTATACAAAATGCTCACCTTGGCCGAATGTCTATATAACCATCATAATTAATTCATGTTTCATTTACAAAACCAAGATATCATTAAACAATCAAATACACATATACTCATATTTACTACTCAAGCATCATAATATATAATCATGTACACCTTACCCAAATGGCCGAATACACTTGGTTCCATTAATTAACACATCACATATTATTTCAAAGTCAAACACAGTACATATATATATATATATCCTTAACAAATTCGATTACTATTATATGATTACACCTTCCATACTTATTACTAAATCATTTGTAACAAACATTAATTACTTACTTACCTTACTTTGGCTTGGTAACAATTTAATCCAAACCTGGCACATCGCTCGTTTTACATGTTCAAACATAGCTTATCATTTCCCGATGAACCATTCAGAACCGGATAGGACACTTGGATAATCCCATAAATCATACAATACCAACGTCCCAAACATGGTCTTACATGTAGCCACATAATGATGCCACTGTCCTAAACAGGGTCTTACTCGTAAACACATATCACAACTTCATATCGATGTCATGGTCTTACTCGCACACATATATCAGAATCCTATGTCATGACTTACGTATCTTAACTATTCCTAAGGTTCATACGGGGCTTTCGGACATCGTAACTTGATCAAAACTGGCTCAAAAACATAGTAACCAGGCTTAGTCACATTCGGCTATGACATATATAACACCATATTTTTCAATTCAGCATATATATTACATTAATTGAAGTTAAGTATGTCTATTTGCTTATAAACTTGCCTCGGACGTTGTAAAACGAGACGGGGCTGCTAGTCGACAACTTTCGTTTTTCCCCTGTCCAAATCCGATTTCTTTGGTTCTTGATCTAAACATATTCAAATTAAGCTCGTTCAAACATATTTTCATTCAATTTAGTCCAAAAACACAATAAATAGGCAAATTATCATTTTACCCTTAACATTTACAATTTTTACAATTTAGTCCCTATTGCACAAAACACAAAATACACAAAATTTCCCTATACTTATGTTGGGTCAAATTTTACCCACTCTCAAAAAAGTCCATATATTCAATTTATTTTACATTTTAGTCCCTCAAATTATTATTTTTGTAATTAAGTCCTAATTATTCAAAATCATCAAAAACTCCAATACAAAATATGTTAATCTAAAACACATCTTTCATATTTCATCATCAAACAACATAAATCACAAGCTATCAACCATGGCTCAACTCAAAATATTCATCAAAATAAAAAATTAAAGCTTGGGTCTTGAAGATTACTAAGCAACGATCTGAAAAACGTAAAAATTATCAAAAATCGAGCTGAATATTTACCTTGATTGAGCTTAAAACCACCTGAACCTTAGCTTCCTTCCTTCCTTTCTTTTATTTTTTTCTTTTGTTAAGTTTCGGCTATCAAGAATATGAACACTCAAATGACTTTGTTTATTTTATGTTTTAGGTTATAATATAACATATAATAACTTAATGTTTAATTTACTTATATATCCTTACTAATATAATATAAAAACCATGTAACATATGCCTTTTACTGTCCCACTTTTTAATTAATGGGATATTTACAACATAAATGCCCCAACTTAGAAAGCCACCAACAATTCGGCCCTTAGACAAATTACCACCTAATTTTCATTTTACGCGATTAAGTATTTTTATTTAATCGGGCACCTAAACGACAAAATTAAATCATGAAAATTTCACAGATATCAATTCACAAAAAATAAACACAGAAAATAATTTTAAAATATTTTTTTGACTCAGATTCGTGGTCCCAAAACCACCGTTCCAGTTAGGGTCTAAATCGGGCTGTTACAACCTATTTCGGTTGCCCTGTATAGGATGGCACTTTAGAGTTAAAAGAGTTAAAGGTTCAACTACAAGAGTTAATGGATAAGGGTTTTGTGAGACCGAGCTATTCTCCGTGGGGTGCTCCGGTACTTTTTTGTGAAAAAGAAAGATGGGTCAATGAGGTTTTGTATAGACTACAGACAGCTCAACAAGGTGACAATGAGGAATAAGTATCATTTACCAAGGATCGATGATTTGTTTGACCAATTGAAAGGAGCCACAATGTTTTCTAAGATAGACCTAAGGTCCGGCTATTTCCAACTAAGAGGTAAGGAGCAAGATGTACCGAAAATCGTGTTTCAAACGAGTTATAGGTATTATGAGTTCGTGGTCATGCCCTTTGTTTAACAAATGCCCCCTCCGTGTTTATGGACCTAATGAATAGTATTGTCCGACCGTACTGGGATAAGTTCGTTGTTTTTTTTTATCGATGATATATTAATCTATTCTCGTGATGAAATATGAAAGTGAGCACGCGGAGCATTTAAGAACTGTTTTGCAAACTTTAAGGGATAAGCAGTTGTATGCCAAGTTTAGTAAAAGTGAATTTTGGCTTCGTGAGGTTGGATTCTTGGGACACATTGTGTCGAGTGATGGGATTAGAGTTGACCCGAGTAAAATCTTAGCTATCGTTGAATGAAAAATGTCGAGGAATGTATCCGAGATTAGAAGCTTTCTAGGCTTAGCGGGTTACTACAGATATTCGATAAAAGATTCTCCATGATTGCTACTCTGATGATGAGGTTGCTACAGAAAAATGTCAAGTTCAAATGGACGGAAAAATGCCAACAGAGTTTCGAGAAACTAAAGGCGTTGCTGACTGAAGCTCCAATTTTAGTACAACTGGAACTGGGAAAAGAATTTGTAGTGTATAATAACGCATCCTTGAATGGGTTGGGATGTGTGCTCATGCAAGAAGGCAAGGTACTAGCATATGCCTTGAGACAACTGAAGCCGCATGAGAAAAACTATCCGACTCACGACTTAGATTTAGCCGCTATAGTGTTCATACTGAAGATTTGGAAACACCATTTGTATGGCGAGAGATGCCAAGTATTCACTGACCATAAAAGTGTAAAGTATTTGATGACTCAAAAGAAATTAAACCTTCACCAACGAAGATGGCTAGAGCTAATAAAGGATTACGAGTTGGTGATTGATTATCACCCGAGAAAGGCGAATGTATTCGCAATGCTTTGAGTAGAAAGTCATTGTTTACCTTGAGGGCTATGAACACTCAGTTGACTGTAAATGAGGATGGGTCGATTCTAGTAGAGTTGAGAGCTAGACTAATGTTCCTCCAAGAAATTTGTGAAGCTTAGAAAAGGGATAGAGATTTGCAAGCTAAGATAACTCAGTGTGAGATGGGTATAGAGTCAGACTTTCAGATTGGTTCAGATGGCTATTTAATATATTGAGATAGAATTTGTGTACCAAAAGAAGATGAACTTATTCAGAAAATTTTGCATGAGGCACATAGTAGTTGTATATCTATCCACCCGGGTAGTGTGAAAATGTACAATGACTTGAAGAAAATACATTGGTGGTCGGGAATGAAGAGAGACGTTTCAGAGTTTGTCTCTAAGTGCCTAATTTTTTAGCAAGTGAAGGCCAAACATCAAGTATCTTCGGGTTTACTTTAGCTTGTGATGGTTTTCGAATGGAAATGGGACCGTGTCACTATGGATTTTGTGTCGAGGTTGCCTTTGACGCCAAGGAAAAAAGATGTCGTATGGGTTGTAGTTGACAGACTAACAAAGTTAGCCCATTTTATACCGATGCGTATGGATTATCCGCTTGAGAAATTGATTAATTTGTATGTTTCTGAAATTGTGCGACATCACGAAATGCCCTCGTTGATTATTTCGGATAGAGATCCGAGGTTTACCTCACGGTTTTGGAAAAAGTTACAAGAAGCTTTAGGGAAAATTTAAATTTTAGTACGACTTTTTATCCGCATATCGACGGTCAATCGGAGAGAGTAATTCAAATTTTTGAAGACATGTTACAGTGTTGTGTCCTTGAATTCCAAGGCAATTGGGAAAAGTATTTACCGCTGGTAGAGTTTGCCTACAACAATAACTATCAGTCGAGTTTGAAAATGGCACCCTATGAGGGTTTGTATGGGCGCAAGTGCCGAACACCCTTGTATTAGACCGAACTCAGAGACAATCAGATTTATAGGGTTGATTTAGTCAAAGAGACCGAAGAGAAAGTAAAGGTAATTCGTGACTGTTTGAAGGCCGCTTCGGATAGACAGAAACCCTACGCAGATTTGAAACGAAAAGAAATTGAGTTCCAAGTCGGTGATAAGGTGTTCTTGAAAGTATCCCAGTGGAAGAAAGTCCTCAAATTCGGTAAAAAAAGGAAAATTAAGTCCATGTTTTATTGGACCTTATGAGTTGACTGAGAGAATTAGACCGGTAGCTTATCGATTAGCATTACCATCCGAATTAGAGAAGATCCATAATGTCTTCCATGTGTCGATGTTGCGTTGTTACCGTTCTGACCCTTCGCACATTCTTTCACCAATAGAGGTTGAGATTCAATCAGACATGACTTATGGTGAAGAGCCGTTTAAGATCTTGGCTCGAGAGGTCAAGCAATTGAGAAATAAAAGTATAGCACTAGTGAAAGTACTATGGCATAAACATGGGGTTGAAGAGGCCACATGGGAGCCCGAAAAGACTATGAGAGACCAATACCCAAACCTTTTCACTGGTAAGATTTTCGAGGACGAAAATCCCTAAGGGGTGAATTGTAACAACCCGATTTTGGGCCTAGTTGAAACAGTGGTTTTGGAAACACTTATCCAAGGTTGGAGAAGTTATTTTTAATATTATTTTATGTGTTATAGCATATTTATATGAGTGCATGAAAATTTTGGTGAAATAATTTTAGCGATTTCTTGCTTAATTTCGAAAAAAGACTAAATCGCAGAAGGGAAAAAAGTTTTGTTTCACTAGCTAAATGTATCAAATAATTATGGAACATTAAATTAGAGGTATTTATTGAGTAAATAGACCAATATAATATTAGAGGTTGGACATGGAGCCTTAATTCAAGGGATGGTCAAATGTTAGGTGACTTAATTGATAAAAAAAAATAAACCTAAAGACTAGCTATCATCTTTTTAATTCCTTCTCTTCACCACTGAAAATATCAACCATTTTAGGGGTTTTTGAGCTTTAAAATTTCAACCACTCTTTACTCTTGCAAGTAAGTGATTTTGATGATCTTTCTTGATGATTTTTGTATTTTTGGGACCCTTGTAGCATAAGCTAACTAATGGGGGGACTATTTTGCAAAATGGTTGAGAGTCTAGGATTTTTCCATGATAGTAATCATGTGGATTTCTGAAATTTTATGGAAGAAAATGAATTATGGTTGTTAAATAAACAACTTTTGTGAAGTAGTTATCATGAAAACCCTAACTAAGGACCATTTTGTATAAGTTATGAATTATGTGGTAAATGTGTGAAATAATTGGAATTTTGGGCTACTTCTAGTATAAAAAGAATTCGGCTAGGCTTGGTTAGTGAGAAAATTTGATAAAAACTGATTTACGAGTTTAGGGGTAAGTCGTAATTTTGTGAAAGTCTAAGGGCAAAATGGTTATTTTGTCAAAATGTGGTTTGTAAAATGTCTTGATTAATATGGTGATTAAATTAGTTAATTTTATCATTATAGATCAAGAAATACGAAATTCGGACCTAGATAGGGGGAAAGCCAAGCTAGTGGATTAAAAACGGATTAGTGGCCCGCATTTTGTATACCGAGGTAAGTTGTATGTAAGTAAGGCAACTTTATCGTTATTATGTATTGAATGATTGATATCGCATAATATGGTTGAATATGCTTATGAATAATGCACGGTGAAATTTAATGTGGTAAATTTTCGGTTGAACCTAGGAATAGATTGGATATCCGTGCCATGACATTTGGGTGATATGTGAGCCAGTGTAAGACCATGTTTGGAACATGGCATCGGCATTGTTATGTGAGCCAGTGTAAGACCATGTTTGGAACATGGGATCAGCGTTGATATGTGTGCTAGTGTAAGACCATGTCTGGGACATGGCATCGGCCACATTTGCCAGTGTAAGACCATGTTTGGGACATGGCATCAACATTGAGACGAGAGCTAGTGTAAGACCATGTCTGGGAAATGGCATCGGCAATTTACCCTCTTGTGTGAGGATTATCGGGTGTATTCCAAATGGTTTCACGGGTTATTTAAAGTTTATGATAAAGATATGGAATGATATAATCATGTTGTGAGTGGTACAGGTTCTTTTTCAAAACTCATGAGATATGAGTCTAGTTATGATGCTTTAATGGTAAGGATAACATTGAGTAAGTTCTATCTATAAGGATGATTTCAGGGCGATCTTGTAATCTTTGACTGATACTTGTGATGTATAAGTAGGTAGCAAAATCTACCCCTGTTAAATCAAGAATGTTGTGTTGGTTTATAATATGCTATAGGTTTAAATATACATGGTTGATGTTTTTACTTATTTTTATGCAATTTATTAAGCTTTATGCTTACTCCTTCTCTTTTCCATTTTCTTATAGTGTCACAAAGCTAACTCAAGGATCTAAGGGACGTCGGAGCCAACGATCACACTATCAACTACAGCACTTGGTATAGTTAGACTTAACATTTTGAATATGGCATGTATAGAATTCTCAGTCTTTTTGTTAGTGTCATGATGTTTTAGCCAAATATGTTGGCTTGTCACGAAGGATTGACTCATTTTGTATAAGGTCGTGGTTGATGGCCAATATTTACTATTGCTAAATGAAATTGATGAGGATTTTCATAAATGTGGTTTTTGCATGGTTTGTATGTGAAAGAAAATAGCTTGGAAATAATGTGTTAATGTTTATATTGGTATTATTTGATGTTAGGTAGGTCGATGTAGGTAAGGGTGACCAAAAAGGCTTGGTAGATAGCCTTGTTTTTGTCCACACGAGTAGACACACGGGTGTGTGTCTAGGCTGTGTGTGATACACAGTCTACCCCATGGGCGTATAGTCAGGCCGTGTGTCCTCTACACCTAAATTTGACATAATAGAATGCCCAGTAGTAGCCACACGGGTGAAGACACAGCCGTGTATCTCAACCATGTGAAAGATACGGCCATAGAACACGGGCGTGTGTCCCTGTTTTCAGTGAAATTTTTAAAACTTTTCAAATGTCCCTAAATTAATCCTGAACCGCCTTTAAAGTATGTTATGGGCCTTATGGGCTCATGTTAGGGCTCAAAGATGAAATTTGAAAAGTTTTTAATTTAAACGAACTTTTATAACTCGGAAATGTGTGTTTGCATGTGTTACAATTCATGAGCATTCTCTCTACTCTTCCATTTCATTCTTTTATTTATACCTAGTTAATTTGATTAATTAACTGGTGTGTGAATATTAGAACGATTTCTCTCACTTTTTTCATATCTTGCATGATTTTTTTATTGAACTGGTTAATTAATTAAGTTGATTAATTAACAAAAGAATAAGTGTTCATCATAGAATTTGGTGGTATAAATTATGTGTTCCTAAACCCTAGGCCTGACAATCCTAGGAGGTAATCAAAGGTTAAACGAGGTCGGGAGACAAGATTTTTGGGTAAATCATAATTTATATCAATGGAGAAAGTGAGGTTGGGAGATAAGCGAGTATTTTTCGATTAATTAATTAGTAGATGTTGGGAGGTAATACTAGTTAATTAATGGTTAATTCGTATTAAAACATGAATTCTGAAATTAGTTAATCTTCTATTTATTAATTAGGGATTTAATCGATCATAGGCTAGAGGCTCGCATTGTTGACACTAGGAATGGGAAATTTCATTAGGATAATTTAGGTTTATAAATTTAATTAATTTGACCAATACTTTAATTTGGCTTCACACTACTAATTTAGGACTTGTTTAGAGTAGTAATTACTTTCTATAATTTATCAAAAATTTGACGATTCTACAAATTGGTACATGGTCTAGCTAAATGAAGCTCTCCTGACCTCAAAAACATAAAAATTACATGAAAAGGACTTAAAATTACCTATTAATCAAAGGCCAAATGTATTGAGATTCAACATGGTTTTCTTTAGGTTTTGCTAAGTGCTTTCGATGAAGAAGATGATAAGAAGAAAGAACATCCACTAACTCGTGCTTATATAACATAATTAACAAACAACAATTCATTAAACTTATTAAGTGATACAATCATTACCATCCACTAGTCTTACTCCTAAAATGGTTTAATTTCAGTTTTATACCTTTTTCTAATTGCCATTTTAGTGCCCAAGCCTTGACCAATTAAAAATCTATAGTGATAAGCTTCTTCAATTCAATCTTTATAACTTAATTAACTATCAATTCGGCAAAATTACTAGACTAATCTTTAATAAAATTTAATACTAGCCTCATAAATACTAAATATTAATATTATATAGACTCAATTTATGGAAATGGGGTTCTAATACTATCGCTTCCGACGCCATTGAAAATTAGGCAATTATATAGCTTGTTTGTCAACTTTGTTACATTATGGACTAAATTGAATAAAAATATTTTTTTCATGAAATGATATTGGAAATATAAATTATAAGGTCCCTAATAAAAATATTTGAAATCAGATTTTAATCTGAAGCTAGGAATCGAAAGTTATGCTTATTTAAAGTTCAGGTACTAAATTGAATAAAATGTAAAATTTGAGCAAAAATCAGAAATAGATTTATATAAGTTCATGCATATCATAACATTGTTTAAAAGTAATTGGTATTGATTTTTTTATTTAAAATAATCGTATAGATTAAGATTTGGACCAAAGTGGAGCTAGTAGAGGAAAAGCTAAAGTTGTGGATTAGTCCCTGAAGTATCCATTCTTTTCAAATTTTGAATCCATCTTACTTTATTTCTATGTGTAATTTTATGTTTGAATTCATATATATATATATATATATATATATATATATATATATATATATATATACGCGTTTGAATATAACACTAGTGAAATTGGCATGTATGGCTAGAAGTGGACCGAATTGAAATGTTATGTGATACTTGGCCATTTTGTAATAGTACAGGGTACAAATGCAAAAGTTTGATTAGTTACAGGTTTGTAAATGAAATATGTGATCACGTACAGATTAAAATATAAAATATGGATAATTACAGGGATTTGTAATCCTTATATGTGTAAATGATTCCCATGTGAACTTAGTAAAAGGTTAGAATATGATTGGCATGCCAATAGGGTCTTATGTGTGCTTGTACAGGGATTATTATAGCTTTTAGTGAGATCCAGCATTCATTATGAATTTCGGAGTATTATGTGGCACAGGTTTAGTCTGGACAAGTAACCTAATGTGTTATGAAATAGGTTTAGCACGAACGGGTAACCTAATATATACATATTCAGCTCGAACGAGCAACTTGGTTTTGTGTAGTTCACCCATGTATCTGAATCCATTTTAGTACGGTTTCATTGGGAAAAATGGTATAAAAAAAATTAGAAACTTGAAAATCTGATGAAATGGACTTGGACGTCAATCTAAAATGTCATTAAAAAGACTTAATTGTAAATGATTCATCTTTATGCATCGATGATAGAAATGTGATTGATATGAATCATGAATATTTGGTATAACCTTGTGATGTGTTGATTGAATGTGTTATTGTGACATGTTCTTTGAAGGTAATATGACTTGGTATGTTTAATTACTTGTATTATATAATGATCATGGATATAAACATATGCTCACATTGTTAATGTTTTGAACGCGATGTTCTAGCTAACATTTTGCTATTGTACTTATATATGAACAAGGTAAGCATAGTATTTCCATTTGAACTTACGAAGCATTCTAAATGCTTACTTTAGTTGTTTCTTTACCTTGTAGATCACAACCCTATGGAACTTGTCGACTTGGATCAGCGCGAAGCAAACACTATCAAGAGACGGTAGAATTATGTTTATTTTTTAGTCTAAATATTATGCCATGTATATAAGGTCCTTTTTGCGTAAATGGTCAATTTGGAATTAATGGTTATATGGTAATGTGATAATGGTTGAACTTATGCAATATGTTGGTATGTGATCTAATTGATGCATGGTTTGATCTTATATGAAGCTAGTATGTGTAATAACCTTAATTTGTATAGCTTGTTATGTTAAATAACGCAAGTAAGATAATTAGAATAGCTAAGTTGATAAAAGACTTGAGAAATTATATAATTGACCCTAAAATGGCTTTCTAACATATTATGTATGTGAATGATGAATGATACTTATTTACATGTTTAAACAATCAAATGGTGTGTAATTTTCTATGTTTGGTTCGACAATGAATGTAGTATTGAAACACCACTTAACAGTCTCGGTCGCTAGACTTGAGCTAAAGAGTGCTACAGTCAATGCTAGAACAGAATGCATTCAATTCACATCGATTATTTAAAATAAACATGGAATTACTTCATAACTACACAATTAACATTCAAATTAAAAATGAATCATATAATCATAATCAATTCAATGCATAATCACAAAATATAATTTTTCTTGGGCTTTATACAAGCTTACATGTGCTCTAGTATCAACCTAGAATTTAACTAGGACTAATTTGCAACATGTCCAAAAGTATATATCAATTATATCATAAATGAATCCTTTAAATAATCAATCATATCATAAACATTCAAATATTATAATATACAATTAAATTCGAGTCTTAATTAAGCTTACAAAAGCTCTAAAGTTAACCCGAGCATAAATAAGGATCAAATTAAAACATTTTCAAAAGATAAAGGGCATTAATGAAAAATAGGGGACACACGATTGTGTGCCCAAGTCGTGTAACTTACTGTGTCTGTGTGGCACAAAAAAGACCATGTCCTCTAGTAGTCACACGGCTGTGTCACTAGACCACGTCTGTCACTCAGTCGTGTGGCCAACTCGTGTAACATTCGGGAATCGTGTGAAACAAAAAGTAACAATTTTACAAATAAGCACATGGCTGGGCCTTTGGCCTGTGTCTCTCACACGGTTGTGTGGCTGCTCGTGTGGTGTCAAATTTGGCTACTTTGAAGCCTTTTCAAAACAACATCACTTGACACACATTGGTGCATAATTGCATTATAAAACTAGCACTTGAACCATCCAAAACATACATAATCGGTCATTCATTCATGAACTCAACAAAATCAACCATTCCACATCAATTTGGTGCTAAAACATAACATTAAACACTATGAACTTCTAACCAATCCAACAAGTCTAACATCTCAAATACAAAATACAAACATGTTATGTTTCCTTCACTTAAACCTCTAACCAATATGCCAATAGGCACCAACAAAAATCAAGATAACCTTGATCAACATAAGCCATTCAAACATTCCAAAATGGTTCAATACTATACCATTCAAGCAATATACCTAAACTTACCATTTTACACCATTTTAATATCATTTCCATATACCAAAACTTATACTACCAAATAACATTCAAAGCTAAACAAACCTATTAATCCAAACATGTTATATCAACCTATGGAATATTAGAACTTAGCCATTCACTTGTCCCAAACATGGCTAACCACAATGTCAATTTACTCACACATTTGCACAACTTACCAAATCATCCAAAACCAATATCATCATTAAACCAAACTTATAATCATTCAAGACAATATAAATACAAATCCAACCCTATTTACATGCCACATAATCAAGTCTAGAACAGTGAAAAGACTACTAAATTAGAGGTTGGATAGTGTGAGCTCCGGGTTGATCAACTAACGCATTCCGCAAAATAACTTATACAGAGATAAAAAACCAAACAAGATAAGCATTACGAATTCTCAGTAATTCCATATGAAATTCACTTAACTTACCTTGATAAATAAACATTTAAGCAATGAAAACATAATGTAGCTAAGTATGGAATCTTTTGGCATCCTGTTACATTCATATACATTTCCCTAAAATAATCAAATTGTTAGTTTGCTCATACATCAAGTCTTTATAAGGCAATTCACATATACATTTATAACAATTCAATATAGCATAACATAGGATGTCCTACTCATGATTGATTTATAAACGTATATACTTCAGTTCTTATTCATATCAGATTTAATCATTCTACTCATTTCATATTCATTTAATTATTGTTTTTGCTCAGAGAATTATGGCAAGTTAACCTCGTATGTAACAGCCAAATTTTTCAATGGTATCGGAAACAGTGATTCGAGATCACTAAATCCAACGAGTAAGTTTAGAAACTCTGTGGAAGTTTTTCCTGAGAGTTGAAAGCAACTTCTTATGGTAAGATTTTCGGGGACGAAAATCCCTAAAGGGGGGAGAGTGTAACAGCCAAAATTTTCAGTGGTATCAGAAACAGTGATTCGAGATCACTAAATCCAACGAGTAAGTTTAGAAATTTTAATAAATAATAATTATGGGCGAAGCGCGAATTTAAAAGAATTTTTGAATTAGTGAATTTTGCGATTTTAAAAGAATTAATCAGGTAAATTGGGTTAAAAATGAGGTATCGAGACCTCAGATTCATAAACCGAGCCATAAATACTTTTATAAATATTTATGGAGTGTTATTAAGTTAGTATTAAAGTTTCGTTAGAAAATTTTAACGTTTGGTTAGTCAATTAATTAAAAAGGGCTAAATTGAAAATACTGTAAAATTTGTTAAATTGTGATTAAATAGCTTAAGTAATTAAAAAGGAGGGATTTAAAAGTCAATTGGACCCAAATTGTATGGGCTGGACGGTTGGGCAAGAAAATCAGCAAAAAGACAAGGAGAAATAAGGGCAAAATGGGAAATTTTGCAAATTAAACATATAAAACAAGACAAAATTGAAAAATCTAGAGATATCATCATTTTTCTTCAGGAAAAACGCCATGGGAGGTCTGAAAGTTGCTGGTTTTTCATACTTTCACATATGTGAGTTCAATTCTTGCCCTTTTCTTTGAGATTTTTATGTTTTTGTGACCTTTACAATTAGGTCCAAGTGTTTAATTCATTAGTTTTGATTTTATGGACAAAATTGAAAGTTACCATTGATAAGTGTTGGCTGTTTATGATGAAATAAAATGAATTTGAAGCTTTGATTTTGTTCTTTGATGATTTTATCAAGTAATTTCAATAGAAATTGATTTTAGGACCTAATTGTGAAAAAGTTGTGAATTAAGGTATAGTGTTAAAATTCTGATTTTCAAAGGTTGTGTAATAGTTTAGAATGATGGAATAAAATGTTAATTGAGAAAAATTAGCTTAATAGATGGGCTAATTGAGTAAGGACTGAATTGTATGACTTGTGAAATTTAGAGGAAAAATGGTAATAAACATCTTGAACTAAAACAGTTTTGGACAAAGAAGATAGGTTAACTTTGAAAAATCACCATAAATTGTAGAAATCGAATTAAAGGATGAAAAATAATATTGAATTAAAGCTTATTGAGTCTAGTTTCTCATAAAAGAAACAGTTAAGCAATTAAATTGTAAATTATGAGATATGATGAATTTTGTGAGACAAGGTCAGAATGAATTCGGGTTTCCCTGTTCTGAATTTGGAAAATCACCAAAGATTTGAGAAAAATAATTAGAGGCTCAAATTCATATGCTTAGAATCCTTAATGAGTATATTTTCAATAGAAATCAACGAGAACATTATCTCGAGTTACATCTTTGTGATATAATTAATTTTTAGTGAAGAGAGTCGAATCGTGGATAGTGAAAAACAGGGAAACTTAAATGAATAAACTGTACTAACTGGCTAAACCAAAAATTCTAAAAATTTTATGGCGGAAGGATATGTGAGTCTAGTTTCAGGAAAAAAATTACAGATCTTAATTTTGAGCTCTGTAGCTCAAATTATAAATAATTGAGTGACTATGACTCGTGTGGACAGCTTGATGTGAGCATTAATAAGTAAATTGTGAAATTGTACTTAAAAGAATGTTATATACATTAAGGATGTGGAATGGAGAGGAGGAGGAGGAATATAAATGATATATGTTTATAGGAAAACAGTATAAGAATGATACATATCATGACATGTATATATATATGACTAGTTTCAATATGATGCTTGTTGGGTATGAAGTTGGATTGAAATGTCTCAGGCAAGTATTTTCTTCTGCGTATCTGAAATGTGATATTTTATAAAGATATGATCTAGCTTTAAATATGAATGCTTGATGATTAAGCTGAAAATATTTGGTAAGATGATAATCATGGTATAAAAGTATAAGTGGTACCATAATAGACAAGGTAAAATGAGTATGAGAGACAAATGTATAATGACATACAAATGCTATGTTTGTAATTTAATTGGGATTGTTTAATTATTAAATGCATACCATGTTATATGCTTTTGATTTTGTATAAGCGTGTAAGAGATTAAAGTTGACCAAGGCTTGGAAAATAGCTTAGGTATTAACCACACGGCGAGAGACACGTAGTGTGTCTCTGCGATGTATGGAACACGACTTTAGGGCACGGGCGTACGATGTGGCCGTATGCCCCTAGGTTGATGATGATGTCATAAACAGAGAACTCCACGGGTAAGGGACATGGGCATGTCGCAAGCCATACGGGCGTGTGGGTAGTTCGCAAGTAAAACTTTTAAAATTTAAGCGAAAAATTTTATGAGAAATTGGTTGAGTTCCGACTTGATTTTAATGTTCATGTTGGGCTTCGAGGGCCCAAATAAAGGTCGTTATATATATATATGTTCACAGAAAGTGAATAGTAATGTTTCATTTAATCTGTAAATGTTCTGTATGTACTGGTAACACTCTGTAACCCTGTTTCGACGACAGATACGGGTTCGGGGTGTTACATCATATGTCACACCGGGTTTCCAATAAAGTTCGAAATTTAAGAACTGAAAGAAATTTTGGGATCTGTGGACCCAATTAAGAAATCTAGAAACTTTAGTGGTTGAATGGTGGACAATAGGATTTCAACTTTGGTTCGGTTAAGTTGGAACTGGCTAGTTCCTTGGTGGGAGACAAAATGATTATCGATAAATGGCTTAATTGGGGCTTTAGTGATCATGCGAGAAGGGTTATATATGTATGTGAAAAGCCTTATTCAGTAGAGAAAATTCTTTTCAATTTAGTTTATATTTTCTTCCCTTTTGCATCATAGTCTTCAGTGTCTTCGAATGAGAGAAATATAAGGAAAGCCCAGCATGGGGCCCTGGTTGTAAGCTTTAAGGCAAGGAAGTAGAGAATCTGAGAAACCGGTAAGCCTTTCTATCTTTCTGTATTCATGAAATTCAGCAAAGAGATTTAAGGATTTCTGAAATCTTTGAAAAAGCTCTTGTATGAGACTAGATTTTGGTTACTAAGTTAAATACCTTCGGTTTAATTAGTGAATGGGTTGCCATGCTTAACTACCAGGACAAGGGAGGCTCTGGTGTTTGGACAAGCTAAGCTGGGAAGGATGAAGGATTTAAGGTGAGTTTCTACACACCACTTTGGGTGTTGGCTTGTTGTTGTTTTGTTGGAATGTTTTTCTCTTGTGTCTACTCTGAGTTTAGCCTGAATTCCATGGTTGTATGACTGCGGTGAATGAGTAAGCTATACATGCATAATGCTATGGAAATATATGAATGATTGCGAGTATGCTCTTTGAATGCAAGATGTGGTTGTGTATTAACGTATTGATATATGGCGTACTATATGTTGTAGTAGTATGTGAATTATTATGTGTGAAAAGTATGTTTATAAAATGTGAAGTATAGAGGGAGTTACTATTACGGGTTAGTTGAAGATAGGAAATTTTGGATTAATGGAGGAATGGGCGAATTGATAGGGGATTCAAGGGAGATTTGTGGCATCATGGAATGGTTATCTACTTTTCCTTAAGGGAAACATCCTATAAATGGTATACAGGTCCTTCGATATGACACCATGTAAAAGGTGTACAGGTCCTTTGAGGTAACATCGTGGTAACGGTATATAGGTCCTATGGGGCAACACCTCGAAAGTGGCTTACTAATTCTTCAAAATCAAAAGTTCATGGTTATCCATGGCATCATCCAATGGTGAACAAGTACACCTTATTGAAAAATTGAGTCTGCCAAGACTGTGAACAGGGAAGCTTGTCACAAAATTAAAAAGGAAGTCACTATATGACTTGCGTGGCGAGCAATCTAACATGATGATCATGGCGAGTCTGAGAACCCGAGCAAGCATGCTCGCAAGAGGATTGACTATAAAGTTGAGAGGAACTGGTAGAAGCATCTTAAACGTACGCATATGTGTAAGGAAAGGGAATTTCCTTTAAGGTATTTGTAAAAATAGTATCTACCATTGAAAGTCCGCCAGTGTTGACGTATAAACCATCATTGACTATAAAGTAATGAAATGATTCTTCAAGCTTTAAATTCTAACTGTTTATTAATAAAGAGTTCAGCAACAAAATGGGAAGTTCGCCAATGACCACTTTGAAGGGAATTTCTGCCAGTAACTGATTGATCGATAAAGTCTATCAGGGATTAACAAGATAAGGAAGTCCACTCAAGACTATCTAAAGTGAAAATCCCCAAAAACATTCTAAGGATAGGATAGTCTACTAAAAACTAGAGGTTGATAGGAATGTCTTGTCGATGGTCTGAAGGGGGTAGAGTCCAGGACTACTTACTAGTGCAAGTCCGCAAGGTAAAAAGGAGGGGAAGCTTAACTATTATCGAAACCTCATATTCAAGGGCAACAAATAAGGATAGCAGTACATGGGTCTTCCTAAAGGAAGAGTATTCGCATAGACTAAGTCATTAAAGGGAAATTTTTTGGATAATATGGTATGTCTATATTGTGATTGGTATAGAATGAAAGAACTAGGGAGAAATAGGCCTTGTGGCGAGATATTTACATGTCTACCAATAGTTGACACCAATCTGTATAGTTGCATATATGGTTATCTTGTGAGGAGTCAAGTCAGAAGAGTAAAATGGATCTATGAGATGAAGCTAGACAAGGTCAATTACTAGAAAAAGGTTCTTTGGAAAAGTACATTTACAACTAAATTAGTCAGTGTTCCTGCCAATGATTATTTTTGTGATTGCAAGGGCGTTGGCTACACCAGCCAAATTACGGAATCTCCTAAGACACTAAGGGCGTTTTAGTTATGTGCTCCTATTCTTATTTACCTGAAAATTTAGAGCCTTTTATGATTACCTAAAAATTTACAAATGTATTGCCTTGTATGCAGGTTAAATGAATGACTCGAGGGTTATGTAGAGGGACCAAGCCAGACACCTCCAGGCTGACGCAAGTGGCGTCATAACTGTATCATGTATATAAAGGGGCACCCATAGAGGCTACACCTCAGGGCTGGGTAAGTGTATTATACCAAATTAATTCTAATGTCTTAGTAAGTGTTGATATACGGGCCGAGTATGGCAAAATGATTGTAAGAACTTAACACTTGTATAATATAGAATTTAATTGAAATGTAAATTTTGAAACTTGTTGTTATCCAAGGAATGGAATAAATTCGATTGGTAATTATGGGTTTATAATTTAACGTTGTCTAAGCCTGTAAATAAATCAGTTTAGAATTTCTATTTAATCATTCGAGTTAATTGTGACACTGGGTATCCGAACCTGGTGAACGGGTTGGGTAAAAGGTTTTACATCGGATACTCGGGATAAAAATTGCTCACACGACCTGTAAATTATGACATTAACCTTTACTAGATGCTGATCACACAAGCTATGGAGAATCCACAACACTTGTAGGATCTCAGCCATCACTAAGGTATCCAACATTGGTACAAGGTACTTGATACTTTTTAGAGACCCATACAGAGTATCTGCTGCTTTTTAGACCCTAATGACAAGTTATTTGTATCCTAACCATTCACTACATTCACACGGGCCTCAATTTCATATTCGTTCTATTTTTAATCTTTGTAACTGTATACTCACTTTTTCAATTTCTGATAACAACTCACATACATTCACGGTGATTTTTCATCATGTATACATTATTCAACCATATCACAACTTCAATCAGTCAATACTACACATCTATTCACTATTATCATTTATATTTCTTATTTTACAATTTAGTCTGATTAATGCCAAAACATTTTATACTTACCATTAATAACTAAAAACAAAGTGGTATAATAAAAACAAATTTACAATTAATACAGTAAGTCACATACGAACTTACCTGTCAAAAATAGCAACCAACGAGAAGTTGAGGACTAATATGTAATTTCTCTTATTTCTCAATTATCATCTAACTGATACAAATGCCGATCTATAATATTTCATTATCAATTATCAGTTCCAATTACCTTATAACATCCTATTCAAGGCATACGACAACTTAATTTCATTTTACACAATTTCCCTAAAGTTTTACATTTTATTCAATGTAAACCTTAAAATCGAAATTGATATATCTTTCAATTTTAAGCTTTATTATTCAATCTGATACCAATTTCATTCTTGTACAACCATCTAAATTCAATAATTAAAAAAATCATGTCAGTTCCAAAATATTTTCATTTTAGCCCCTAAGCTCAAAACTAACAAAATTCACTTTGCAAATTATTTTTTAATCAATTCTAAGCTTACAACCAAGACATTTAACAAAAAAATCAAAAACCATCATTGGCAACATTTCAAAACTTTGACAATTTTACGATTTAGTACCAGGGTTAGTTAGATTAAGCTACAATGATCTCAAAAACATAAAATTTTTGAAAAACGGGCTTAGATAAGACTTCCATGCAAGGGAGAAGTTTGGTTGAATTCACCAAGCCTTCTTGAATGGTGGTTTTAGTTTTGAAAGAAAGAAATGAAGATGGTGATGTTTTCTTTCTTATTTTATGTTTTTATTAATTTTTACATTTTTATTATAACTAAATTTTAACATATAATTTATTAAAAGTCATGCACCAACCATCCATTATAATTAAAAATAGGTAATTTTCCATTTAAACCCTTAAATAATCACTAATTAAGCTTTTTAACTATTAAAAATAAATTGCGATTAATTTTTATGGTTTTTACGATTTAGTCTTGGCACCTTAATTAATCACTAATTTGGCAAAATTACCTATCCAAACTTCAATTCACCTATATAACAATTTTGTAATCATTTACTAAAAATATTTACAGGCTCGGTTTATAAAAATGAGGTCCCGATACCTCATTTTCCAAAACCATTAACTTTAGGATCAAACTACTTGTACTTTAACTAACTATCAAATCACTAAAAATTTTGGACCAAAATTCAATAACACAATAATAGACCAGTAAATATTAATAATATTTACTGGCTCAATCATCGAATAACGGGTTTTCGAAACCACCATTTTTGGTACCATTGAAAACCGAGTTGTTACAAGTATCCTGTAACTCGAACTCGGCGACTAGGTTGGGCAAGGGTTGTTATAAATCAACTGGAAATTCTAGTTTCACACAGTTAAGAACAATATATGTCATTTTCTAGTCTATAAAAGTTGTTACCTGTTTGATTTCAGTTAAAAAGTAATAAGAGTAGTTGGTGCCATATCAAACTGATCATCAAAATAAAACAATCTCTTATTTTTAGCAACTTGTTGTTTGGCAACTTAAAAGATGCATTAACATGATGCTTACTTAATGATAATTCTCACACCTATTAAATCATGTCACTGTAAGGGCAATCATAATTCAACTAGTAAGAATATAGATTCCATCTAATTAATATGTGAATCTAAATCACAAGACTACACAATATTAATAATTGTTTCACTTTGGCCATTGTTTTAACTTGAATAGAGCTTCATGAGAAGTTATTTAATTAAAATAATCTTGAGTGTATAACTATTAACTCAATACCCATGATAATATGATCTTGATATGAGTCATCGTGGGATAATCCCAATGAGAATCACATATACTAATTTTCCTCTTAAAGGAAATCTTATCCATTGAACCTACATGATAACCTAATCCCACTCAAGTGCAAATATATCCGAGTGAAAATATCCCTCGTCTAAATGACATGTTATCATTCAATCATATAATATGTCATCAATATCTATCTAACACTTGCAAATAAAATTGACTCTAAATAGCCAAAGGTTTCCATGGTTCCATCCTAAGAAAAAATTGCAAATAGATTACAATGTTTTCCTCAAAGCATACGTTGGGTCTTGAACTTTTCTAGATAGTTGACAATGCCATCATCAATCCATAAATACTTATTTGATCTCCATCATAACTTTTTTTTCATCATAAACCAAATTTTATGAAAAAAATGGGAAAAGAACAAATACCGCTGACTTTTGGGATTTGGGAAGTGTCGATTTCTCAGTTCCCTTGGTTCTTGATCCTTTTTTTGAAATTGGAATTTTTGATGGTGTACTCCAATCACATAAGAAATCTAAAGGTTCTCATCCAACATACCTCAAACAATATATAAAAAACACACCAAACAAAAACTAAAGTTCCCTAGAAAAGTTTGAAATCCATATTCTCCATAGTGTCTAAAACTTTGATTATATGAAAAGAAAAAAGTTTCACATCAAATGAATATTGAATATTAGATCAAAATCACGTCAAACCAAAATTCGAGGATCTAGGGAGTTATGACAACTTAAGCTTCTGACTTGTCTGGGGGCTCCATTTTGATTTTGTTACAAGATTTTTAGTCTGTTTCCTATTTCTAATTGAAAAAAAATTAATAAACATATGTGGAGATGATCGTCCGCTATTTAATAACATATAAAAAAAACCTAAATACAACTTTGCCAAAATTACATAATAATAATTTTATAATTCATCAACATCCATTCACATATATTTCAGTAAAATGTAAAAGATCTTAGAATGCCACCTTCTATCAATTGAATCCATACATAGAAAAGAGAGAATTTCATATTATATTATCTATGTTAATAACTAAATCAAGATGGCTCTAGTGCCAATTGTTAGAAAAACGTTATGGGTGTGCTATTGGGATCAATTGCCCTTAGTGTAGTATTTTCATCTATATGGACTTGTACTTTTCGAACAAGTTGATTTAATAAAATATCCATCAATTTCATTAATATCTTTGTATCTTATCCTCAAAAGTTTTTGCACACAAAGCAAAATGAAATAAAATATTAGCTCACTAATTATCTAAAGTTTAACTAATACTAAGCAATATTATTTGGTCGGATCGTAATACAAAATATGACTTATATTACTAGATAATATAAAACACGTGCTTACTTTGATTGAGATTGAGCAATTGATTGAAAGACTAATATGTCATCAATCAAGTCCAATTGGGGACTTACCTTGTCTTGGGTATTGGAGTGAATGACTTTCAGAAGATAAAGATATAGATGTGACTGACTAGACTAATATTACATCAGATAGAGCCCAAGTAGAATAGATCCTAGATCTGTTTATGGATTCATTCACCTATGGTGCTCATAGTGTGGAATATCTTAATCCTGACTGGATGATGAACTATGTATGTGTGACTCATATACTTTGATGTAAATGAAAACTTGAGTTCAAATAGATAAGAAACTGAAAGCTGGTACTTTGGGTATACGACTTCTGCAATATGCAGCATCATTCCACAATAGTAGAACTCATAGACCAATCAAGGGTCAATGACATCTTTTCATCAGCAATAAATGATAGATGAAAAGTAAATGTGACCACCAAAGAGATAAAATATGATCATATTGGGAGAAGGAAGTTATCCCAAAGAAATTAAGGATATCTTATGATGGTAACACACTTATTACAAGGTCATTGGACGAGCACTTATTGAGTAGCTTTCGTAATGGTATATAATAAAGGAGAACTCAATCATGATACTTTAGTGGAATGACTTCGTGACTAAATAATGTTGAAATTAATAATCGTAAAGCCTGAACTTAATTACAAATTGAGCCTTAATTATATATGTCCAATCGATCCCTCTACTAGCTTGAGATAACCATAAATGAATTGCATGTAGAACCAATAAATATGAAATGAATGAAAACGACGAACTAGGAGAAGTGGATTGAATGTTTCATTATTCACAATGAATGTATTTTCTCACTAAGTACAAAAGATTACTTGATATTTAATTTAGGTTCTTTGAATTATTAATTAATTAATTAATTGAAGTTCAAAGATAGAATTAAATTAATTAATCATTATGGATTTGTTGAATACAAAAAATAAATGTATTTTCATCATAGATTCTATTACGGAAAAGTTGTTATGACTTTAACAGAATTAGAATTGAGTTGAGAAAATTATTTAATTGAGAAATTAATTTAGTTAATTTAATTAATTAAATTAATTGATTAAATAAACAATATTTTGGAAAATAAAAATAAATATTGGGTTGGATAAATTATAGGTGTTGGATAAAAAACTCCAAGAAACACGTATAATTGGATCGAATACATGAAAGGCTCAATAAGACCATGTGATGTACAAAGGGCAGAAACCCTAGTATATTGAACAAGGGTGTCATAGTCTTTAGCACTTCTACTTAGAGTAGAAGTATTTTCTATAAAAATTTATTTAATCAAGTCTTATTCGAACATAACTCTTATACTTATTCTCAATAAATAAAAAACTATGTGTTAAGCAATTTACAGTACTTAACATACTTCGTTATTCTGTCAGAAAGTAGTGAAAATTTATTTGAATGAATAAATTCTATTTTATGGGGAAAACACATAGTTTCCAATTATAGACCAATTATAGAGAAAATCTACTTTCCTACTCAAAGTAAATAACTTTTTTTCATTCTGTGACTTATTTCGTGTTTTGCTCAAGCTCACTCTCAAGGCAATTTCTGATTTGAGGATAGCGGAGAAGGTTATTCGATTGAAAACTGGGATCAACTTCAAGTTTGCCTCCTATAAAGCACAGACCTCAAAATTAGGTTATTCAAAAACTATTTCGAAGAGAACTCAAAGATCTACAGTTTGGGTACAAGAATTACCCAAAAAGATTATCAGAAGATCTTAGAAAGTTAAGTTGCACTAAACCTCACAGAACCCTACGAGATTGGTTTCGAATTCTCACGTAAATTCAACCTTTGTTTTCAACCGATCAAATTCTCCACTATTCTCTAACTCACAGATTGTACAATGTGTGTGCAACGTTCCAAATAGAAACACAAGTATTGCATCATTCCAAAGGTGCATAACCTTTTGTATTAGGTTTCCATCTTTCTTTATATGACTATCCTAAGAGGATCGAAGAAAGAAAGTATATGAGAAAGGTCTCATACGCATCTGCAGTAGGAAGCCTTACATATGCTATGCTTTGCACATGTCTAGACATTGACAAGTAATTAAGCACATACTAAAGTATTTACCTAACACCATGGATATAGAAATGTTGACTTCTATAGGTGTAAGGATTCAAGGAAATCAATAGCAAGCTATATTTTTGTCCTAAGCAGCGAAGCCATAGTGTGAAAAAGTATCAAGCAGACTTGTATTGATGGCTCCACTATGGAGGTCAAATATGTGATTATTTCGTAAGCTACTAAAAAATAGTATGGCTTTAAAAGTTCTTAATGATAGAAAAACATAGTGGGTGTGTGCGATACAATTTTAAATTTTTTCATGCATCTAGGATCAAATCAAATAGTTAAGAACAATAGAACATCAATAATCTTTTACTTGGTTGTGTCTAATTTGCTTTGACAAGTTGGAGAAGTTGATTTGTGATTGAACTTGAACTTCCTATAAAAGAAGCACACTCATTTACGGAAACAAGCATATCTCGGGCTATAGACCTCGAATAAGGTGATACAAAAATTGTTTTGAAGAGAACTTAGGGCCTGTTTGTTTTATTGAAAATGGTTTTGGAAAATGGCTTACTTTCCTGGAAAAGTTAATATTTTCTGGTGTTTGGATGAATCTGTGTAAAAAATTTTCTGTTGTTTGACATATTTCTTAAAAATATTTCATAAAAGTTGTTTTGAATGAATATTTCATAAAAGTTGTTTTCAATGAAACAAAAACACTTTTGAGATTTTCTTATATTTTCATTGTTTAATCAATTTTATTTTATATCTATAAATTTATATTTTACATTGTTTTTGCATATATTACAAATATTTTATTAAATTCAGAATCATTACATCATTTTTTTAGTTACATGACTACCAAATGAGTATTTTTTTTTATTTAAAAATGTGACATTAACAAAATTGAAAAAAAAAAGAGTTTTTTTTTTTGAAAAATGACTTATGTTTTTCAAAAGTGTAAGTCATTTTACAAGAAAAGGGGCTTATTTTATGTTGACCTGTAAGCCATTTTCTATTGACCAAGTTGTTTTCTATGAAACAAACACAGGAAAATACAGAAAGCATTTTCCATAAAACCTTTTACATGTAAACAAAGCGACCCTTAAAGATATATGATTTACAAGAATCGCCCAAAAAGGTGGTTAAAAAGTCTCAAAAAGTCAAGTCAAATTTGATCTTTACTTTCAACCGGTTGACTCTTCTCCATGATTCTCTAACTCATAGATCACATGATGTGTGAGAATTGTTCCAAAAACAAACACAAGTATTGGATCGAAACTCTGTAAAGAAAAAATTATTATTAAACAAACTCAATTTTTTTTTCGAATAAGTGAATTGATAGTTAAGAAAATTTAGTTCTAATCAATTTGCGAATTTTCAACAATCTTTTCTCTTCAGCCAATATGAGATATTTATAAAGAGCTTATTAGAGTTCTAATTATTTGGATTATTTTAATAGAAATAAGCAACAAACTAAGTCCCAAAAGGGCTCCTAATGCTATCTCCTTACTTGTTTGGGCAACAAGGCTTCTTTCCAGATGTGGTCAGCCACCTATTGTCCCTTCTTGGGTCACTTTAAGGTGCACATATGCATTTTGGACTTTTAATTAATTTTATTTATCAAACAAAAATTAATTACCCAATTAGTAATTTACATAAGTCATATTTGAATCTTGTTAAAATCATGATAACATCATCATATTAAAATTCATGTGTAATTTTACTTAATTTTATTCCATTCCAAATACTTAGATAGCATGATCTCTTAATTTACCTTCACTTTTGTTTCATCATTTAATCCAATTAAATATATATCTGAAGTGACTAAATTGATCCTAGATCAATCAAATCATTAAACCCAGAAAACAACTATTACTCCAATGAACAAATTTAGTGACCCATTTCTTCTTGCTCAATCATTTACAAGTCTATACAAGTATTCATGTTAAATGCAATCCATTAAAGAGTTGTTTTGAGCTACTGGAGAGACTAATTAAACATATATAATTAGGGTTTAAATAATTTGTAATTAATTTTTTACTCTTTGTCTATTAATCACAAATTATTTAGTCATGAAGTCATTCTACTAAAGTGCTGTAACGCCCCCACGCCCGAGACCGACGCCGGAATCGAGCTTGAGGTGTTACTGAACATAATTTATCAATTTAAGTACTTCGAATCATTTGTTTCTACATTCACAGCTTTCTAGCTATCTGCGTCACAGTTACAAGAAAAATCATATCTCGAGTTACGAAAAGATCCGTAAATTTTCCCTAAATCTAGACTCATATATCTATTTACTAATTTTTTTCTAGAATTTTTGGTTGGGCCAATTAGTACAGTTTATTAGTTAAAGTCTCCCCTGTTTCAGGGTTCGACTGCTCTGACCTCTGTGTATTACGAATCATATATCTCTCTATACAAAATTTCAATGACTAAGAGGTTTGTTTCTATTAAAACTAGACTCAATAAGAAATCTGTACATGTAAAGAAAAACTTATAATTATTTTTGTAAAATTTATTATAAATTTTTAAATTCAGAACATGGGATCCAGAAATCATTCTGGCCCTGTTTCACAAAAGTTTAAATGTCTCATAAAATATAATTTATATGCCTATTTTGTTCAATCCACATGAAAATAGACTCATTAAGCTTAAATTTCATAACTTACTCATCATTTAGTTCCACTTATACTATTTTTAGTGATTTTTCAAATTTATGTTATTGCCGCAGCAATATTCTGTTTTAAGGCAAGTTTCATCTTTCCATGAATTTTTTTATGAACTAGATAACCTATTAAACTTCCATGATATCAAACATGATCTAATTAGCCATCACCATGACTTATCAATATCAAACATTTTCTCAACCAAACATGGCCATATCATAAAATTATTTACACAAAATAGGTACATTGCTATACATGCCATACTTAAGTTTTACAAGCCATTTACCAATAGAAATCCTTCGGATAGTGTGATCGAAACTTCGACCTGTCCCGATTCCCGAGCTGACTTGTTCAAAACTACAATGAATGAAAAGGAAGGAGTAAGCATAAATGCTTAGTAAGTTCATATGCAAATAACAAGTAACATAACAATACAATTATACCAAACAACCTTAGCATGGCATCACCAAAACATATATCACATTTCTAAACATCATTCATCATCTTACCACTTTATCGTTGTTGTATCTATTTTCAACCCGAGGGTTAAGTACATACCTGTCCAAAGTGCCCATTTCACAACACTTACCAAAACGTCACTTGCATCTTAAGTGTTCTTCCATTTCATAGAAATTTTCACCCATTGAACACATGGAATATAACTTCGGATACGGATAATTTGCACATAAGTGCCACATATGTAATCAAGCAATCATGTAACCCGCCCATAAGTGAACTCGGACTCAACTCAACGAGCTCGGGCATTCGCATCCATAAGTGAACTCGGACTCAACTCAACGAGTTCGGATGCCTAGTTACATCTCACAAACTCGGACTCAACTCAACGAGTTCGAACATTCGCATCCATAAGTGAACTCGGACTCAACTCAACGAGTTCGGATGCTCAACCATCCTAGTGACATGTCACTTGTATCCTAATCTATTCCTAAGGTTCAAACGGGCTTTTTCCCTCGATCTGACATTAGCCGTCTTCCACGGAATATCGGAACCGATACTCGGTAGCAATTCATATTTATCAAGTAGTAAACATAATTTGCATATTACTCAACATTAACCACAAAGCATAATATTTCACGATAAAAAATCAGCATATCATATAATTAACATCAATAACTTTGTAATGCCCCCACGCCCGAGACCGACGCCGGAATCGAGCTTGAGGTGTTACCGAACATAATTTATCAATTTAAGTACTTCGAATCATTTGTTTCTACATTCACAGCTTTCTAGCTATCTGCGTCACAGTTACAAGAAAAATCATATATTGAGTTACAAAACTCGAAATCAAGATCCGTAAATTTTCCATAAATCTAGACTCATATATATATTTACTAATTTTTTTCTAGAATTTTTGGTTGGGCCAATTATTACAGTTTATTAGTTAAAGTATCCCCTGTTTCAGGGCTCGACTGCTCTGAACTTTGTGTATTATGAATCAGATATCTCTCTATAAAAAATTTCAATGACTATGAGGTTTGTTTCTATTAAAACTAGACTCAATAAGGAATCTGTACATGTAAAGTAAAACTTCTAATTATTTTTTTAAAATTTATTATGAATTTTTAAAGTCAGAACAGGGGATCCAGAAATCATTCTGGACCTGTTTCACAAAAGTTTAAATATCTCATAAAATATAATTTATATGCCCATTTTGTTCAATCCACATGAAAATAGACTCATTAAGCTTCAATTTCATAACTTACTCATAATTTAGTTCCACTTATACTATTTTTAGTGATTTTTCAAATTCATGTCATTGCTGCAGCAATATTCTGTTTTAAGGCAAGTTTCATCTTTCCATTAATTTTTTTTTATGAACTAGATAACCTATTAAACTTCCATGATATCAAACATGATCTAATTAGCCGTCACCATGACTTATCAATATCAAACATTTTCTCAACCAAACATGGCCATATCATAAAATTATTTACAAAAAATAGGTATATTGCTATACATGCCATACTTAAGTTTTACAAGCCATTTACCAATAGAAATCCTTCGGATAGTATTAACCACAAAAACCTGAATTGCTACCGAGTATGCAAACATAATTTGCATATTACTCAACATTAACCACAAAGCATAATATTTCACGATAAAAAATCAGCATATCATATAATTAACATTAATAACTTAAAAATAACAATTATGCTACATTATTTACACATGAACTTACCTTGGTACCAAAATATAAAGATTTTGCAATTTAGTCCACAATCTTTTCTTTTCCTCGATCGCGACTTGATTCCCGTTTCTCTTGATTATGGAGCTTGGAAGCTTGAAACAAACCCTAGCTATGGAGAATCCTTGAAATTTCGGCCTAATGAAGAAGATGGACAAAAATTGGCTTTTAATTTTGTTTTTAATTCATTTTAATAATTAAATGACCAAAATGCCCTTACTACTAAACTTTCCAAAAATTCCTTCCATGTCCTAATTTTGTCCATGAACTTAAAATTGGTCAAATTGCTATTTAAGACCTCCTAATTAATATTTCAATGCAATTTCATACTAAAAACTTCTAGAATGCAAATTTTGCAACTTATTCGATTTAGTCCCTACTTTCAATTTAAACACTTTAGGCATAGAATTTCATCACGAAATTTTCACACAATCATGCAATCATATCATAATCATCAAAATAATTATAAAATAATTATTTCTATCTCGGATTTGTGGTCACGAAACCACTATTCTGATTAAGCCCTAATTCAGGATATTACAAACTTAAAAATAACAATTATGCTACATTATTTAGACATGAACTTACCTTGGTACCAAAATATAAAGATTTTGCAATTTAGTCCACAATCTTTTCTTTTCCTCGATCGCTACTTAATTCCCGTTTCTCTTGATCTATAATACCAAATTAATCTTATTTAATACATACATTCATCAAAACAACATTTAATACGAACTTTGGAAAATTACACTTTTGCCCCTAAACTTTTGCATAATTACACTTTTGCCCCTAGGCTCGGGAATTAAACTTTATCCCTTATTCTTATGTTTTATGACATGCTGATCATTTTTCCCTTCTATGACAATATCAAATTCACACTCTAACATGTACTTATGACTATTAGGTATTTTTACCAATTAAGCCCTTTTACTCGTTTTCGCTCAAAACCGAGTAGCACAAGTTGTCTAACATAATTTAAAACCTCATATTCTATCATAAAACATCAAAATACACAAATTTCACCTATGGGTATTTTTCCAAATATAAACCCTAGGTTGAATTATTGCTAGCATAAGCTTAATTGAGCTACCGGGATTCTAAAAACGTAAAGAACATTAAAAACGGGGCTTGAAATCACTTACTATGGAGCTTGGAAGCTTGAAACAAACCCTAGCTATGGAGAACCCTTGAAATTTCGGCCTAATGAAGAAGATGGACAAAAATTGGCTTTTAATTTTGTTTTTAATTCATTTTAATAACTAAATGACCAAAATGCCCTTACTACTAAACTTTCCAAAAATTCCATCCATGTCCAATTTTTGTCCATAGACTTAGAAATTGGTCAAATTTCTATTTAAGACCTCATTAATATTCCAAAACAATTTCATACTAAAAACTCCTAGAATGCAAGTTTTACAAATTATTCGATTTAGTCCCTAATTTCAATCTAAGCACTTTAGGCATAGGATTTCATCACGAAATTTTCACACAATCATGCAATCATATCATAAACATCAAAATAATTATAAAATAATTATCTCTATCTCGGATTTGTGGTCACAATACCACTATTCCGATTAGGCCCTAATTCGGGATATTATAAGTGCCATGATTGAACTCACTATTATATATCATTACGAAAACTACAAATTTCAAGATTTAGTCTAATGACATTATCATATGTATGTTACCCTCATAGGATATCAATGATTCCTTTAGGTTAAATTCGTTCAACTACTTCAATTTATTTTATCTTATGATCATCATTGTATCATTTGCAATGAAAATGATCATTACACATACTAGTAACGGTAAAATCATTTAGCTTGGACAAATGACCCCTAGCTAGGTTCCATTTTCATAATTCATACAATTCTAATGAGAGGTTATCATTTACTCTTGATTCAAGCTATGCATTCCACTATTGTAAGTGTTTCCATGTCATGCATAATTTATGTACACAACATACCAAATTTTAGCCCAACTACCATGAAAGCATAGGTTTTTAATATATCAAAGCACATGAGTTACACGCACATAGTTGTTCACTCACTTAGGATTTAGGTAAGTCACACCATGAACGCCACAAGTGAAGAAATCCATAAATGGATCTAAGATTAATTCAATTTGGGTTATGTCTAATGTAACATCCCAATTTTGGGCTTAGTCAAAATAGTGGTTTCGAGATCACAAATCCAAAGTAGAAATATTTGTTTTATGATTGTTTTGAGGTCCATGATAGGTTTGTATAATTGTGTGAAAGTTTTATTAATAAATTTTGTGAATAAGTGTCCAATTTAACTTTTAGAACTAAATATGAGATTCTAGAAGCTTTAAATACAAAATAGCTTTGAATTATTAATTAGATGGCCTTAAATGGCAATTTGACCAATTTTCATATTTTTGGACAA
The DNA here is from genome assembly GCA_025698475.1 of Gossypium anomalum. Lineage (NCBI taxonomy): Eukaryota > Viridiplantae > Streptophyta > Magnoliopsida > Malvales > Malvaceae > Gossypium > Gossypium anomalum. The sequence continues at coordinate 23,665,875 of CM046968.1, forward strand.
AAATGGGCATGAATAGGAAAATTTTGAAAGAAAGGCCTTAAGGGCATTTTTGTCATTTGGTTAATAAAAGAATAAAAAAGGAAAATAAGTCAAAAATTGTGTCCATCTTCCTCCCTCATTGCCGAAATTTTCAAAGAGCCATAGCTAGGGTTTTGTTCATCCTTTCAAGCTCAATATATCGCTAAGCTAGCTCGGGGACCGAAGGACGTCGAAGACTCGATCACACTATCAATTGGACATTTGGGTATAGTTAGTCTTAACATTTTGAGTATGACATGTATAGGGACTTGGTCTTTTTGTTATATGTCATATTGGTTTAGCCAAATGTGTTGGCTTATGATGATATTTGATTCATTTTGTATAAGGCCATGAGATATGGCTTATAATGATTATTGGGTTGTAAGCCTATTTATTCAAGCATACATGTGCCTATGCAATTGTGATGTGGTTAGTGGTTGTGTGTATGTGATGAGATGTGTTGTGGTTATGATTGCTTGAAGATTTAATTAGGATTTATTTACTATGATGATAACCATGACAGTGAGAATTGGTAAGATGGGCTTGATAAAGTATTGTGTTTTGTGCATGTATAAGCTAACATGATAATACCATAATCATGTTTTGTTTGTGTATGTTTAAGTGCTCAATTACGCCATGTCAAGTGCCCTTGAAGTCATGTATGTGTTTGTGTAAATAAAGGTGACAATTGGTTTGGAAAATAGCCTCAAAGTTGTCCATACGGGTAAACACACGGGCATGTGTCTAGGCCGTACTAAATGTAACACCCTTTACCCGTATTCGACACCGGGACAGGGTCCGAGGCGTTACCGGACTCAAACATAAACATTCATACAAAATCTGACCATAAAATTTTGCCCAAATTAAAACCATTCATTAACATACATGTCGTCCCTTATATGGGCCCACGAGGCCCAAAACATACATTAGATGCAGTTCAGGACTAAACTGAGAACTTACGGAACTTATACAACAGTTAGAAAATTTTCTTATTTTGAAAGGTTACACACCCGTGTAGGTAGGCTGTGTGGTCATACACGCCTGTGTGGCTTGGGACACACCCATGTCCTCAACTTCTGTAACTATCTATTTATGGCGTCATCAAAAAAATAGGGTCACATGCCAGTGTGCTTAGGTCGTGTGGCGAATTAAATTCCAAAAATCAGGTGCAGACTTCACATAGCTAGGGCACACGCCCATGTCCTGAGGTTCTGTCCTTCACATGGTTGAGACACACGTCTATGTCTCTGCCCATGTGTTTACTATTGGGCATTCTGTTTTACCTAATTAGGGTGTAGGGGACACACGGCCAGATCACACGCCCATGGGGCAGACAGTGTGTCACACACAGCCTAGACACATGCCCATGTGTCTACCTGTGTGGACAACTTTGAGACTATTTTCCAAACCAATTGTCACCCTTATTTGCACAAACACATACATGACTTTAAGGGCACTTGACATGGCATAATTGGGCACTTAAACATACACAAACAAAACCTGATTATGGTATTATCATGTTAGCTTATACATGCACAAAACATAATACTTTATCAAGCCCATCTTACCAATTCTCACTTAAGTCATGGTTATCATCATATTAAACAATTCCCAATTAAATCTTCAAGCATTCATAACCACAACACATCTCATCACATACACACAACCACTAACCACATCACAATTGCATGGGCACATATATGCTTGAATAAATAGGCTTACAACCCAATAATAATTATAAGCCATATCTCATGGCCTTAAACAAAATGAATCAAATATCATCATAAGCCAACACATTTGGCTAAACCAATATGACATATAACAAAAAGACCAAGTCCCTATACATGCCATACTCAAAATGTTAACACTAACTATACCCAAATGTCCAATTGATAGTGTGATCGAGCCTTCGACGTCCTTCGATCCCTGAGCTAGCAAGGCAATATATTGAGCTTGAAAGGATGAACAAAACCCTAGCTATGGATCCTTGGAAATTTTGGCAATGAGGGAGGAAGATGGACACAATTTTTGACTTATTTTCCCTTTTTATTCTTTTATTAACCAAATAACAAAAATGCCCTTAAGGCCTTTCTTTCAAATTTTTCCTATTCATGCCCATTTTTGTCCAAAAATATGGAAATTAGTCAAATTGCCATTTAAGGCCCTCTAATTAATAATTCAAAGCTATTTCATACTTAAAGCTTCTAGAATCTCATATTTTGTAACTTTTTCAATTTAGTCCTAAAAGTTAAATTGGACACTTATTCACAAAATTTCTTAATGAAACTTTCACACAATTATACAAAAATGTTATGGACCTCAAAACAATCATAAAACAAATATTTCTACTTCAAATTTGTGGTCTCGAAACCACTATTCTGACTAAGCACAAAATCGGGATGTTACAACTCTCCCCCTTAGGGATTTTCATCTCCGAAAATCTTACCGGTAAAAAGGTTTAGGTATTGGTTTCTCATGTTTTCCTCGATCTCCCATGTAGCCTCTTCAACCCCATGTCTTTGCCATAATACTTTCACAAGGGAAATGCTTTTTGTTTCTCAATTGTTTAACTTCTCGAGCCAAAATCTTAACCGGTTCTTTACCATAGGTCATATCTGGTCGAATCTCAACCTCTGTTGGTGAAATCACATGCGAAGGATCAGATCGGTATCAGTGCAACATTGACACATGGAACACATCATGAATTCTTTCCAACTCAGATGGCAAAGCCAACCAATATGCTACCGGCCCTATCCTTTCGATAATCTCATAAGGTCCAATAAAACGTGGACTCAACTTGCCCTTCTGGCCAAATCTGAGAACTTTCTTCCACGAAAATACTTATAGGAATACTTTACCACCAACCTGAAACTCAATCTCTTTCCGTCTCAAATCCACATAGGATTTCTGTCTATCCGAAGTAGCTTTCAGACAATCACGAATTACCTTTGCTTTCTCTTTGGTTTCTCTAACCAAATCAACTCTGTGAATCTAACTCTCTCTAAGTTCGGTCCAATATAAAGGCATTCAGCACTTACGTCCATACAATGCCTCATAAGGCACCATCTTCAAACTTGACTGAAAACTGTTGTTGTAGGCAAATTCTACCAACGATAAACACTTTTCCCAACTACCTTGGAACTCAAGAACACAACACCGCAGCATATCTTCGAGAATTTGAATTACTCGCTCAGATTGACCGTCAGTCTGGGGATGGAAAGCAATACTAAAATTCAGTTTTGTACCCAAATATTCTTGTAACTTTTTCCAAAACCGCAATGTGAACCTCGGATCTCTATCCGAAATAATCGAAAAGGCACTCCGTATAATTTTACAATTTCAAAAATATACAACTCGGCTAGCTTGTCAAGTGAGAAGTCGATACGTACTGGTATAAAGTAAGCTGACTTTGTCAATCGATCTACAACAACCCATATGGTATCTTTATTTCTTGGTGTCAATGGCAAACCCGTCACAAAGTCTATAGTAATCTGGTCCCACTTCCACTCGGGAACCATCACAAGTTGCAGTAAACCGGAAGTACTTGGTGTTTAGCTTTTACTTGCTGGCAAATCAAACATTTAGAAACAAACTCCGAAATGTCTCTTTTCATTCATGACCACCAATACATTTTCTTCAAGTCATTATACATTTTCGTACTACCCAGATGAATAGACAAACAATCACTATGTGCCTCATGCAAAATCTTCTGAATCAACTCGGTATTTTTAGGAATACAAATCCTATCTCGGAACATTAAGCAACCATCGAAACCAATCCAAAAATCTAATTCAATACCCGACTCACACTGAACTCTCTTGTTTTGTAACTCACTATCACTTTTCTGAGCTTCATAAATCTCTTGGAGAAACATCGATCTAGCACTCAACTCAGCTAGGATAGAACCATCATCTAAATAAGCCAAACATGTATTCGTAGCCCTCAATGCAAACAAGGATTTCCTACTCAAGGCATCAGCGACCACATTCGCCTTTCCTGGGTGATAGTCAATCACTAACTCGTAATCTTTTAACAACTCCAACCATCTCCTTTACCGTAGGTTCAAATCTTTTGAGTCACCAAATACTATAGACTTTTATGATCAGTGAATACTCGGCATTTCTCACCATACAAATGATGTCTCCAAATGTTCAACGCCAACACAATGGCAACTAGCTCCAAATCATGTGTCAGATAATTTTTCTATTGTGGTTTCAGCTGCCTCGAGGCATAACTATCACCTTGCCTTCTTGCATAAGTACACAACCCAATCTATTCAAGGACGCATCACTATAAACTACAAATTCTTTTTCCGGTTTAGGTTGTACTAAAATTGGAGCCTCAGTCAACAATGCCTTTAGTTTCTCAAAACTCTGTTGGCAGTTTTTCGTCCATTCGAACTTGACATCTTTCTGTAATAACCTCGTCATCGGAATAGCAATCATGGAAAATCCTTTAACAAATCGTCTGTAATAACCGGCTAAGCCTAGAAAGCTTCTAACCTCTAACACATTCCTCGGTAATTTCCATTCAACAATAGCTGATATTTTACTCGGGTCAACTCTAATACCACCACCTGAAACAATGTGACCAAAAAATCCAACTTCTTTAAGCCAAAATTCACTTTTACTAAACTTAGCATACAACTGCTTGTCTCTTAAAGTTTGCAAAACCGTTCTCAAGTGCTCGGCATGCTCGGTCTCATCATGAGAATAAATCAATATATCATCAATAAAAACAACAACAAATTTATCCAAATATGGTTGGAAAATACAGTGCATCAAATCTATAAATACAGCAGGAGCGTTCGTTAAACCAAAAGGCATAACCAGAAATTCATAGTGACCATACCTCGTCCAAAAAGTAGTTTTCAGCACATCCAAGTCTTTAACTCTCAATTGGTAATAATCGGACCTCAAGTCAATCTTGGAAAATACTGTGGCTCCCTTCAATTGGTCAAACAAATCATCGATCCTTGGCAAGGGATACTTATTCTTTATGGTTACCTTATTGAGTTGTCGGTAGTCAATGCACAATCTCATTGTACCATCTTTCTTTTTTACATATAATATCGGTGCGCCCAACGAAGAATAACTAGGTCTCTCAAAACCTTTATCCGTTAATTCTTGCAATTGAACTTTCAATTCCTTTAATTTCGTCAGAGCCATCCTATACGGAGCAATCGAAATAGGTGCAGTACCAGGAGTTAACTCAATACCAAACTCAACTTCCCTAATAGGAGGTAATCCGGGCAATTCTTCCGAAAACACAACCAGATACTCACATACTACTAGTACTGATTCAATATTCAACTCAAACTCTTTTGTATTCAACACAAAGGTAAGATAAGCTTCAAAACCCTTTCTCATACATTTTTGAACAGTCATAGAAGAAATCAATATAGGCAAGCTATCCGATTCATCTGAATCAACTCAAAGAATATCACCACTTTCACATTTCAATTCAATAATTTTCCTTCCACAGTTTGCTACTACATCATGCATGGTCAACCAATCCATACCAAATATTATATCAAATTCATCAAACGGAAAAAGCATAAGATTAGCTGGAAAACAGTGACCTCTAATCATCAAAGGGCAATTCTTACATACTTTTTCAACTAACACATACTTGCCTAGAGGGTTTAACACTTTTATCACAATTTTTGTAGACTTAATAGGCATATTCATACTAGACACCAATTTCACACAAACATATGAATGTGTAGATCCCGGATCAATCAAAGCAACAACAGAAGTATCATAAAGAGAAAAAGTACCAGTAATCACATCAGGAGATGAAGCCTCTTCGCGAGCGCAAATGGCATAAGTCCTCGCAGATGCTCTACCTTCATGCCTCATAGTTGGATCTCTGGGTGCACTCATGCTACGTACTCCATTTCTCAGATTTCTTTCTAGCCTTCCTCTAGAAGTAGTATTACCAAATCTCGCACTCTGAAATTTCTCTTTTTCAACCATTTCGGAGTAATCCATGATAAAATGATCATGTGATCTGCACTTGAAACATGCCCGGTTATTCATCCAGCACTCACCGGGGTAACGTCTTCCACAATGTTGATACTTAGGTCTATTAGATCGAGCGTTAGCCATACTCGCTATCGAAGTAGTCTGAGCCTTATGACCCGAATACTGTTTCCCATGGTTTCTGTTCGAAAACCCAACTGAAGCACTTGATCGAGTATTAAACTGTCTCAGTTTCTTAGATGAAGACTGAAATGACTTACCCATCTGTCTCTTCTTCAAATCTCGAGACTCTAACTCAGCTTTTCTTTTCTCTCTAGCCAATTCCTCGGCCTTATAAGCTCTCTCTACGAGCACAACAAATTCTTTCAGTTCAAGGACACCCACCAACAATCGGATGTCTTCGTTTAACCCATCTTCAAATCTTTTACACATTATGGCCTCAGTCGATACACATTCTCAAGCGTATTTGCTCAGTCTCACAAACTCACGCTCATATTCTGTTATCGCCATTCAGCCCTGTTTTAACTCGAGAAATTCCTTTCTTTTCTGATCAATAAACCTCTGGCTAATGTACTTCTTACCAAACTCTTCTTGAAAAAATTCCCAATTAACTCTCTCCCTTGGTGCAACCGACACAAGGGTGTTCCACCACTGATTAGCCGAGTCTCTCAGAAGTGATACAACACATTTCATGCATGCCTCAGGTGCGCATGATAACTCATCAAATACCCTAATGGTTTTCTCGAGCCAAAACTCTGCCCTTTCGGGGTCATCATCCATACTAGCTCAGAACTCTTAGGCTTCTTGTTTTTAAATTTTATCCACTAGAGGTCTATTCAATCTCATAAAAATCATACCTTGGGGTGCTACAAAAACAGGTTGAGGAATAGGTAGGGGTGGAGGGGGTTGAGCGTTCGAGGTTCGTTCGAACGAACTCCGTATACCATGCATCCATCATACGGGGAAAGGCTTCCCTTCCTCCTTCTCCTTAACTAACTGTACGGGGTCTACTATCAGACAGTGCTGCCCCTTCAGCGGGAGCAGGTGCGTTACTTTTGACATCATCTACCACTACTTTGTCGGGATCCATTTACTATATGAAAACACATTTTAAAATCATCAGAAGTCGTCACACTATCATAATATATGTATGGCATGTATAGCTAGACTCGTACACATGTTACATTAGTCCGAGAATCGACTAAATCGTGGCTATGATACCATTAAATTAATACCCCTTACCCGTATCCAACACCGGGACAGGATCTGAGGCATTACCAGACTAAAACGTAAACATTCATACAAAATCGGGCCATAAAATTTTGCCCAAATTAAAATCATTCATTAACATACATATCGTCCTTTATATGGGCCCACGAGGCCCAAAACATACATTGGGTGTAGTTCAGGACTAAACTGAGAACTTACAGAACTTATACAACACTTAAAAAATTTTCTTATTTTAAAGGGTTACACGCCTGTGTGGGTAGGCCGTGTGGCCACACACGCCTGTGTGGCTTGCGACACGCCTATGTGCTCAGCCCGTGTAACTCTCTGTTTATGATGTTATCAACAAAATAGGGTCACACGGCCAAGTCACACGCCCATGTGCTTAGGTCGTGTGGTGAATTAAATTTCAAAAATCAGGTGTAGACTTCACATGGCCGGGCACACGCCCATCTCCTAAGGCCGTGTCCTTAACACACCTGAGACACACGGCCATGTATTTGCCCGTGTGTTTACTACTAGGCATTTTGCTTTACCTAATTAGGGTGCAGGATACACACGGCCGGATCACACGCCCATGGGGTAGACCGTGTGTCACACATGGCCTAGACACATGCCCGTGTTTGTACCCATGTGGACAACTTTGAAGCTAGTTTCCAAACCAATTGTCACCCTTATTTGCACAAACACATACATGACTTCAAGGGAACTTGACATGGCATAATTTAGCACTTAAACATAAACAAGCAAAACATGATTATGGCATTATCATGTTAGCTTATACATGCACAAAACACCATACTTTATCAAGCCCATCTTACCAATTCTCACTTAAGTCATGGTTATCATCATATTAAACAAATCCCAGTTAAATCTTCAAGCATTCATAACCACAACACATCTCATCACATACACACAACCACTAACCACATCACAATTGCATGGGCACATGTATGCTTGAATAAATAGGCTTACAACCCAATAATCATTATAAGCCATATCTCATGGCCTTATACAAAATGAATCAAATATCATCATAAGCCAACACATTTGGCTAAACCAATATGACATATAACAAAAAGACCAAGTCCCTATACATCTCGTACTCAAAATGTTAAGACTAACTATACCCAAATGTCCAATTGATAGTGTGATCAAGTCTCTGATGTCCTTCGATCCCTGAGCTAGCATGGCAATATATTAAGCTTGAAAGGATGAACAAAACCCCTGATATGGCTCCTTGGAAATTTCAGCAATGAGGGAGGAAGATGGACACAATTTTTTACTTATTTTCCCTTTTTATTCTTTTATTAACCAAATGACAAAAATACCCTTAAGGCCTTTCTTTTAAATTTTTCCTATTCATGCCCATTTTTGTCCAAAAATATAAAAATTGGTCAAATTGCCATTTAAGGCCCTCTAATTAATAATTCAAAGCTATTTCAAACTTAAAGCTTCTAGAATCTCATATTTTGCAACTTTTGCAATTTAGTCCTAAAAGTTAAATTAGACACTTATTCACAAAATTTCTTAATGAAACTTTCACACAATCATACAAACATGTCATGGACCTCAAAAAAATCATAAAATAAATATTTATACTTTGGATTTGTGGTTTCGAAACCACTATTCTAACTAAGCGCAAAATCGAGATATTACATCTAATGTATTGTTAGTCCAAATAATCATATGTATGTCTCTATCTTTGGGAGCCAATCTTGCTTTGATGGCTAAGATAAGTTATCTCTTCAATTAGGCATAGAGATGACATAATAGCCCCCTATTATTTGAATCATTTGCTTAATCTAATTCTATTGAATATGGACAATTTAAATTAGCTACTAATATAAAATGTCTTCTCATATTATAATCCTTCTATACAATATAACTTTATATCAGTTAAACTTTAGGTAACCAATAAGCCAATAATGCTTATATATTTTTCTTTTCTTGCAAAAAGCATTGACAATAATAAAACATAGAGATAATGAATAACATTTGTTTATTTTCAGGAATAATCAATTTGGTCATTTTAGTAAATTATCAAATATGATGAAATTACTGCAGCAAGGGCATAAAAATCCTAACACTTAATAGTAATTAAGGTAATTCCTAGTATGGAAAAAATTATTACATTCTATTGCGATAACAGTGCAACTATAACTAACACTAAGGAAACTAGAAATCAAATTTGTAAGATTATAATTGCAAACTTCCTGACAATTATAATTCAAATTTGTGAGATTGAATATTTTCGGTTTTGGATTTCCCATGGAGAAAGTTGACTTCCCCCATAAGAAAGCCTCTTTTTGTTTTGTCTGGTTCTTTAAATAGTTCTCACTATCTAAGCATCCGAGGGTTTGAGAATAGCGAAGATGATTATTTGGTTGAAAGCCAGAAGGATTTAGATGCTAAATCCAAGATTCAAAGAATCTCCTTAGTTGAAAATGTAATTACTAATTTTGGTGAAATTTATTATTATAGATGTCACAACCAAGGTTTGGCTTTATGAAGAATTTTAAAATTTTGCTATGAAACAAAACTATTTTTCTTAACCAATTTTCCAAAATTAAAAAAAAAAAGAAAAGAAATTTTTTTCTTTAAGGTCTTTTTGAAAATATGAATAAAGAAATGATTTAGCATTTATGAATTTAGATGGAATTACGAATTTTTAGCTTTTAATTTAATTTTGTTTTTATTTAGATCTTTATAATTGGGTATTTTATATATTTGGGTTAATTTGTAATTAGTTAGTTACTTGCGTTTTTTGTAATTGGGTTATCCTTGGTTTAATTATTGGGTTGGGCTATTGAGATTGGTTAATGTGTATTTATTATATATACTATAAAATATACATATATCTTAAATAATTTAGACAGTCGGGTCGGTTTGGAAATTCAAAAATTAATAACTAATTGAAATACCTAACAAAATTGAATCCACAATATAAAAAAATGTATAAACCAAAATTAACTAAACCGCTTTGCTTAATTTAGTCTGTTGAAGCCGAAAAATGCTCTTTTCTAACTCAACGAAACTAATAATGGAAATCATGATAAAGAAACTTAAGGTGTAGATATGGATGAAATGTTGCGTACTGTATCTAATGAGGAGTTATCAACATGAAATGATGGTTATAATGGTGATGATCGTGGTGGTAATAATGAAGGTACATTCCCAAATGAACCTAAGCACGAGTATTCTAGACATTTTCATGAAAACCAAAGTATGAGTGGACATGTCAAGGTTTGTTTAAAATAAATGATTCTACTACTTCACAAAATAGAAAAGGTCGAGATGATAGAACACATGGGAAGATGAGAGTACACTTTCATTTTTCATTCATGTTCATCATCACGTAGTTTGACTTACAAATGAAAATGAAAGTAGTGAACATCATATGAGAGTTTTCATTCTTACCAACCAAATGCATTGTATTCACCTTACTTTGGACAAAATCTAAGTTATGGACCTTTCTCTTACCATTTATAACATGCATCTTGCCAATGATATATCTTATGGTTCTATCTCTCCGCATTTTGCATAAAATATGATATGTCTCTAGATTTTTCACATGAAAGGGGAAGTTGTAACACCCCCTACCCGTATTCGTTGCCAGAATAGGGTACGAGGCATTACCGGAGTTTATGAATTATATTTTTTTATTTTTTTAACTTAATATAACCCCTTTATAGATATCTAACCTTCCCTGCAATTTTAAACTAAGACCAATCCATATCAACCAATCCAATTCAACATATTTTCAAGATAGATTCATGCATATTCATAATATAGCCTCATCACATACCAAAACCAGGATATGTTAGCCATACCAATGGCTACCTTTATATTCATTACACCTTAACTTTTACTTTATTAACTTATACAAGCCATTGATTTCCAAAATAAAGTTTCTTGATATACAAAAATATTGAGGTTGATAATGTGATGTGTCTCCGACCGAATCCGACCTCCAAGCTCTTAATACTACAAAACAGGAAAAAATGAAACAGGGTAAGCACTTTATGCTTAGTAAGCTCATGTAACAAGAATTATACTTACCAAATATTTTCAATAAAATACAGTAAATATTCATACATCCATTCAATTTACCATTTACCTATCACGTACAAACTCAACCAAAACATTAATCAAATAGCATCATATAAGTTCAACACAAAGATTAGTAATTGATGAGCTCAACAATTCCATGTTTTCTATTACCCTTATTATTTCCCATATTTATCCCGTTGAATTTCTCAGACTTTCGATGGATTTTTAGAGGTACACTTTTAGTGTACAATTACGGGTCCGTCAATTCGTATTCATGTGCGCACATTTCCATTTCAGAGAGCACACTCTCGCGAACCTCATTCATACAGTGGGATTACCACTCCAGGCTAAATCCCTTGTAATATAAACTCCTAGAGTATTGTTGGGATTACCAGTCCAGGCTAAATCCCCTGCAACGACAATTACTCTAATGAGTTTGGATCTGAATTACCACTCCAGGCTAAATTCAGACCATAATTCAGATTACTCGTCTGGGCTAAATCCATTTTACACATATCTTTAGGGAGGGCTATATCAGGATAGGATCACCCGTCCGGGCTAGATCATTTTTACCGTCAATTCCTTTTCAGAAATCCATCGAATTTTCCTTCCAATCAATCGGGATTTCTTCCCCTTTTTATCAAATATATCATTGTTTCATCAATTTCATATAATGAACATTCAAATCATATTCACATCAATAACATACATTTCAAACATTTAAGAATATAATTCAAGTTACACGAACTTACCTCGATACTTATTCGTATACAAAAATCTACTAATCCCGAACTTTTTCCTTTCCTCGATCTAGCTTCATATTTGAATTTTCTGGATCTAAATAAATAAATTTAATTATCAATTTAATACATTTCATATTTATATGTAACATTCTCTATAATTCCACTATTATTTATAGTTCATTCAAAGCTATCTACTTGAGTCGTAGTCACTAAATTATTTATATCTCAAGCTACAGAATTCCAAATTAATAACCGCTTGATGTTTCTGAAACTAGACTCAAATACCTTTCTACCATAAAATTTTTAGAATTTTAGGTCCAGCCAAAAAATACAGTAAAATCTTCAAACTTACCCCTATTCTGCTGTCTGACAGCTTCGACCTTTCATTGCTAAAAATTAATTATCTCTTAATGACAAATTTGGATGATGCTTCCGTTTGTTTTTATTGAAAATAGACTCATTATAATTTAAACATGTAAATTTTAACCCCTAATTATTTGTCTCCAATTTTTGATGATTTTCCAAAGTTAGAACAGGGGAACCCGTATTCATTCTGACCTTGTCTCATAAAATTTATTATATCTCATAATTTACAATTCCATTTCTTACAGCATTTCTTCTATGAGAAACTAGACTCAATAAGATTTAATTCCATATTTTTTTCATCCTCTAATTCGATTTTCAAAATTTATGGTGATTTTTCAAAGTTAGCCTACTACTGCTGTCCAAAATTGTTTTAAGGCAAGATGTTTATTACCATTTTTCCCTTAAGTTTTCAATAAATGATAATTTCGTCCCTACTCAATTAACCTCTCAATTGAACTGATTTTTCTCAATTAAAACTTTATTCTATCACTTTAAACTACTTTATAACCTTTGGGAATCAAAATTTCAGCACTATACTTTAATTCCAATTTTTTTCACAATTAGGTCCTAAAAATCAATTTCTATTGAAATTACCTAATAAAATCATCTCATAAACAAATTAAAGCTTCACTTTCATGCTATTTCATCATAAAATTACAGCACTCAACCATGGTTGCTTTCAATTTCATTCATGAAATCAAAAACTAATGAATTTAGTAATAGGACCTAGTTGTAGAAGTCTTAAAAACACAAAAATTATAAGAAAAATGCAAGGATTAACTCGCTTGGTGCAAAAATTATGAAATACCAGCTTGAATAAACCCTTAGGACGTTTTTGACTGATGATAATGAAGAAAATATGAAGAGAATTTTAGATATTCCAATTTGGTCCCATTTTTATTTTAGTAAATTTTGTTATTTTCCCATTTTGTCCTTATTTCACCAATTCTCCTGATTTTTCTCAGCTTATGCCGCCTAAAATATCTCCTTTTGGGCTTATTTGCAATTTATGTCCCTCCTCATTTAACAATTGAGCTATTTAATCCTTCTAGTAACTTTTACACCCTTTTCAATTTAGTTCTTTTCACTTAATTAACTACCCAAACGTAAAAATTTTCTAACGAAATTTTAATACCACATTACTAACATTTCATAAATATTTATAAAAATATTTATGACTCAATTTTACGAGGTAGAGGTCTCGATACCTTGTTTTTACCCAATTTTCTCAATAATTTCTTTTTTCAACTAACCACTAAATCGGTAAAATTTTTCTATTGATATTTTCATATGATTTTCCTATTATACCAATATTAATGCAAAAATATTAAAATAAATTTCTCTTTAAATCAGATTTGTATTTACGAAACCACTATTTCGGTAACTTTGAATTTAGGCCATTATAGAAGTTATCTAAATTGAATGAATTATGAAATAGAGAGGCTTTATGTTGGAAAAATACGACTACAAAAGAAAATTGTTACCATTGATTGTAAAATAAACCAAGCATAAACAATAGAAAGAATCATTGTATTGTGGAAGAACCAGTATCTTAGAAGAAAATTCGCCTTGATCGGTGTAATCGTGTAGTGGACATTGCCCCCCAAGGTTAACACAAAACTTCAATATTTGTACACTCGAATAAGGAAGGTGGAACACAATTGGTATTGCTCCTATCTGAGGAATCAGGAAGTAAGATAAAAATAAAGCTTTAAAACTGGTTGGAAAAACTTCGCAAAAAAAATCACACTAGGTTCAATTCCTAGGAAAGGTTGGAGGCCCACAGGCAATCTTGCTTAAAATCCAATCTCCTAGACAAAACTTCATTTAATGTAATTTTACTAAGATGCTAGAGTTTTAGAGAAAAGATAGATGAGAGAATCAAGAAAAATGAGAAAAGTTCTAATTTTGTTGCTTGTAAAAACTAAGAAGAAATGACCTATTTATAGGATTCTGAAAGGGGCAAAGTGGTCTAAAAAATTCAACGCCCATATTGCAATAGTCAGATTCTAACAGTCAAATTCTAACGACCATATTGTAACGATTAGATTCCAACAACCATATTGTAACAGTCAAATTTTTGCATCACCAACATTTCCCCACTAATGCAAAAGAATTGGAAATTTTTGTAAACATGAAAAAAGATAAAATGTGAGAAGAACAACTGCGAAATTAGCCACTTAAGCACTAGTATCTTGTGGATTTGAACTAGTACATAGCGAAATGAGTGATTCTTCTCTTTAACAAGTGAACGAATCTTAAACTTGTTAAGATAGAGGTTAACTCATGAAACACGACTAATCTCAGATCCATTTGATGTTCTGCGATAGATTAACAAGTTTTAGCCAATACACCCCAAAATATTGGTAAGTGCACTAGAAAGGCTGCCCAATGTCTTTCATAGAAGGTGGCTAGTCCTTCACACTTATGTTGGTGATTTCTTTAAGTCTATCTCAATATAATTAGGACTATGAAATCATTAAGAGCATTTATTAAACTCATCCTCTGAAATTTAAATTTGGTGAATTCATCATGTCTATCTCAATAGGACCACCCAAACTCTAGGATATAAACTCATTAAGAGTATTAAACTCAACCTCACATGTTGATGAATCCATCAAGTCTGTCTCAATAGAACCATCCAAAATCCTAGGATATGACTTCATTAAGAGTGAGAACTTCATCTTATGCATGTACATTATTCGCCATAGGGATAGGTAGAATGTACACTATGAGTCTTTCCATGGTTTCATTTTACCACATTGAACTTAGAGAACTAAGTTGGGTATCCACCATGAATTCCTCAGCCACTGGGCTTAAGACTCATTCTTTTCGATGAATCAAGAATCATTTTCCTATTTAACCCTTTGGTTAGTGGATCATATAGGTCCCTTTTAGACCTAACGTACTTCAAAGAAAATAGTCCATTCTCATATAAAAGAATCTTTGCAAGTAAATTTCTAAGTCACCCGGCCTTTTTCACAGTTCAATCAAGATCTATAAACTCTGATTCCATCGCGTAGCAAGCAATACCCGTTTTTTTTAGCAGACTTCCAAGAAATAGTTACTTCACCCAAAGTAAAGACATAACCACTTGTAAAGCTAACTTTATCAGTTACCCAGTTTGTATCACAACATCCCTCTAAGACTACAGGGTATTAGAAAAATTCCAACTTCCAAGTTATTGTACTTTAATTTCACTCAGGACCATTTAAGGAAATCTCAACGTTGATAACTAGCATAGCAAATTGCAGACCATGACACTCATCCACTTACTATGTCGATGCCCTCATCGACATGAAGCCACACTTTTAGTAACCTTGTTACATCAAGTTGACATTTCAGTCTCAATTTCATCTAAGGTTATGATCAATTCAATGGGCATCGGACATAGACTTGAACTTGATCTCATCTCAATCGTTGGCGTAGTCTTGTCTATGCCTATTTCTCTTCCGAACACTCGGACTCAATGCCACAACCCGTAATTGTCAGGTTACAACCTTGAGGAACCCTTAGTGGTATGACCTTTTGTTGACTAAATATTACCATGTCTTTGATACTCAAACAAAATATCCATTTGGATTTGGCACTATCTGCATTCTTGCCGCATCTCGCTGGATGCATCCCTCTAAACGTGATTTATGCCAACCATCCCTTGCGGCACCAACACAAAAGTTCTCAACATGGTAAATTCAGACACATTGTTCATCCCCAAGTTAGGCCCTCTTAGCCCCTCTATGGTCACCTCATTGGGTGTGGCCATCTTGGCCGACCACAACACATGCAGCACCACTGAACTAAGTCGATCTCAATCTCAATTCTGGACTTTAATGCTCATTTACGCAAACTTTGGCACATTGCTCCTTTCTTTGGACAACCTCATAGGTTTCTTGAACAAGACATCCCCCACTAGTTCTCTTGTTCAAGCTTTCGAACTCGATAATCCTCTAGTCTACTTTGGTTAAAAACTCGGTGACGTTTAGACTAGCTCCACAAATCTTATGTATTAGTAGCTTATCATGGATAAGGGCATCGTAAGCCCTATCCCAAGGGTCCTCCGACCAACTCAAACTCAAGGGTCCTCCGACAAACTCAAGCTAAAGGGACCTCTAATACATCTTGGCTCAATCTCACTAGGCCTTCCAAGCCCATCTTAATCGTAATGGCCCACTGGCCAACACAGATAGAGCTTGCAACCGCTCCAACACTACTTAGGCACACTCTTGACTACTCAGGTGCCCTTAAACTGATTACCTCAATAGGACACTTCACTTGCTCCAACGATTCTCAAGTGTACACTCTAACTTGTTATCTATAGGAGCCTTCATTGGTTCCAGTAGTAGGAAACAGAAATGATTCTCATATTTAAACAGTAGTAAATTTGCTTCTAAATTGTTGAAAAATACAATTGCAAAACAAAATCGTTAGCACTAACTAGAAAATAACCCAAGCATAAATAAAAGAAAGAATCATTGTGTCATGGAAGAACTACTGGCTTAGAGAATTTTCTCCTTGATTGATGTAATCATGTTGCGGACATTACCCCCCAAGGTTAACATAGAACTTCAATATTCGTACACCCGAATAAGGAAAGTGGAACATAATTGGTATTGCTCTTCTCTGAGGAATCGGGAAATAAGATAAAAATAAAGGTTTAAAGTTGGTCGGAAAAACTTGACCAGAAAAATCACACTAGGTTCAATTCCAAGAAAGGTTGGAGGGGTCACAGACGGTCCCACTTAAAATCCAATCTCCTAGACAGAATTTCCTCTAATGTAAATTTAGTAAGATTCTAAAGTTTTAGAGAAAAAAAAAGGTGAGAGCATCGAGAAGAATGAGAGAAGCTCTATATTTGTTGCTTGTAAAAAAATAAGGAGAAATGATCTCCTATATATAGGATTCTCAAAGGGGCAAAGTGGTCTAAAAATTCAACGATCATATTGCAACAATTAGATTCCAACATTGTAACGTTCAAATTCCAACAGTCATATTGTAACAGTCAGATTTTTGCATTACCAACACTTTTGGTGGTATTTTATAAACAATAAAGGTTTTATATTTATAAGTGTATTTTTTTTAAGTGATGCAAAATTAAATTTATATGAGAATATTTAGATGCTATTGAATTGTCATTATCCATGATATAGTATAATAGTATTTGTATGATATCATCATATATATATATACGTTTTCAAGGTTTTTTTTTATAAAATTAGGGTTTTTGTTTTGTTTTTATAAAGTAAATAAAATCATAATAGAGCATCATTAATATTAGAATAATAAAATATAATTTTAAAATGTATAAATTATAATATTTTAAAAGTATTATAATTGTTGAAAGAAAAAAATTCACATTTATAAGAAACGATATGCATTATATAATATCCACGTCATTTGCATTTAGGATGAAATTTAGAATTACAATTTAATATAAAAAAATGAAAAACGGACGCAACGGAAGGAGGAGGGACGGTCGGCCCGCTGAAGAGGCAAGTGTTAAAAAGCAACCTGAGATAAGAGAGGAGGTAGCTAGGGCTTTGTTGTTCATATAGCATAACTCTCTTCTTACAAACATATCATTGCCACACACTTCATCTTCGAATAAAAAACAATTAACGTATGAAGAACATTCTATCTTATCACCATGAGATGGCATTGTAAGACCATGATGTGAGATCCAATTACCAACCCATCAAAATAAACAGTTTCATGAGGCATCAATGGCAGTCGAGGGATTCTTATTCCATCAAAAGAAAAGAATTGGATCCAATAGAAAAGAAAGCAATACATAAAATTCTTGTGTACTCCTTTATTGGAAATAAAGGATTCTTTGAATATTACTGCTTACTTTTTGATCCTATATTCACAAGCGCTGTTTGTTTTATGATTTTATGCACTACTGCTGTTTGTTCTAAGTGAATTTCCGTACAACTAAAGCCTTTATGTAGGCTTAATGTAAATTTCCAACTTTGAATTTACTAATTAGGTTGAGTTTGATATTTGAAATTGGTAATTAAGTTGACTTTAATATTTAAATTTTGATTTCATAAAATTATGCTATGTCATCACTTGAGTAAATATCTTACACTTTTACATAATCTTAGTTCAAATACTAAATTGACCCTAATTGCTAAATTTATATATTAACTTAAATAAAAAATAAAATAAAATATCAAAATACATCTAATTGCTAACTCTTTATTTCAGGATGTTTTTTTAGTTCAATAGCTTCGAGATAAAGCAGGTTTTCCATTGGAAAATAAAAATTTGTCAGCCTTCAAAATCAGTTTACCTGGTGGCTTACAAACTTAAATTTTATACATTTTGATTCACTTATTTTTATAATATCATTAATTAATTTAAACCAATAACATTATTAATTATTCTGGTTAAAATACTAACTTTGCATCTCTTCGAACTCATCATACTAACATTAGTATTTTAATTAGAGTAGTTAGTCATGTTTACTATTTAGATTAAATAATAACATGATAGATTGAATTTATATCAAACTAAAACATATAGACCAAATCTCAAAATTAAAATAGTAAAGAGATCAAAACTGTATTTGAGTTTATGAAAGAAAAGGACTGATACACGTACTCTTGACTATGAAAATTAGGTTAAAATATCTAATAGATAAGGATCGGATTAAATTAATCATTCTATTATTAAATGGATCACTTTATCGCTATATTACTTAAGAAAATCAAATAAGGCCAATTTTTTACAGAGTTAATGTTTAAAAATGACATGTAAAGCTCAGCGGTGGTGCCAGCCTCCAGGTTGGCTATCGCTTGCCTTTTTCCTCTTCCATCAACTCTTGCTTTCTTTGTTCTTCTCATTCACTACATATGTTTTCTCTCTTTTCAATTTATTGATCTATTTTGTGGGTATCTTTATTGTCTTCACAAGTTGTGATAGACAGATGACGATGCCTGTCATTCACTTAAACTCCACCGGCCACTAGTTGTTTTTCTTGAAAGTGAGTGGCTCTTCGTCAACTTCTTAATCTGTTTGCTTTTTGAGAGTATTTTAGAATAATAAAGTGTTTCACGTGTCAGTTTGGACACGTGTTGTCTTAAGTTTTATGTGTTTTTATGTTTTTTTTCACTGTTTAATAAGTCCTCAATTTTAGAAGTTTTTGTCTGCTCTTGTAGCACGTTTTTTAGTCTTACTTATGCATGTAATCTTAGTTTTACAAGTGATTTTAGAGATGATTTTGTTGTCGTCCTCTTTAGTTTGGTGAATGCTCAATTCTTTTGTCTTTTTACTCACTACTTTGGACCATTCGGGGTTGATCTCCTTATCATATTAAGTGGATGAAATCACTCCAGATATGTCGTATTTAAGTTGTGACAAAGTCAACTGTCAACGTGTCATAATGTTCTATTGATGCTTAGACTAAAGCCTTTGTTGTGTTGATGAAGCTTGTCCTTCACCATCTATAGCGAGTATTTCCTATTTTTTTCTCTGAATTGTATGGTTCCATTCATTAAATGAATTAATGAATTTACCTTTAAAAAAATGACATGAAAAATATTTTATTTATTTGTAGTTTAACTCCGATCAAAAAATTTAATTTACAAAAGCGTAAAAATTTAAAAATATTAATTTTATTAAACAATAAATGATAATTATTTTATAAATAAATAAATTTGCTTTATTTAACTTTTTTTTAATTAATGGGAAGAATAATTTAATAACAAACCCAGTGGACTAGAATTTAGAAATGTTTGATGGGTAAGATGATGAGATATGGCATTTCTTATCGCTAAGAATTTTCACCAGTAATTAGCAATTCAATCCCATTCATAAAATCTGATTTATATACCCACTAAGCACACCCACGTGATCCCAAGCAAAATTCTTTAGCCCTAATGCTCGTTTTTAAAGAAATTTTAAAACTGATTCCAACTGTAGTTTCCAATTTAGTTAAGTTCATAAGTTAATTATTAGAACACTACTGATTCCAACTCTTTAATTTCCGGTACATACCCATCAGTTATCGACAACATCACACGGCCATCATGTTTGATCACTGTCCAAATTTTACCTAGTGATGCGCACGTCGCTTCACATTTTTTTCCCAAAAAAAAAAACATATTTTTGTACAGAGAGAAAGAGAGGGAGCGTGGCCTCGAATCATAATGACTGATAGCAAAATGGGATTCTCCCTTTTTATAATATATCAAAAGTATGCACGGATTATATTTGGGTTTTTTTATCGAAAAATTTAGATAAATTAATTTTTATATATTTTGAAACATAAAAATTAATTTGTCAGTTAAATTTTATTTGTAAATGGTGATGTAAAAGTTCATGATGAAAATTATTTTTTAGTAAAAATAATTACTCAATTATTATTATTAGTAATGAAATTAGTTGTTTAATATTTATATATTTTATCAATTTGGTATTAAATATAATAAATTTAATTTTTAATATTTACAAAATTTATTATTTTAGTTTTAATTTTAAAAAATTTAATAAATTTAATACGAAATTTTTATAAAATCCATCAATTTAATCTTAATTTTAAAAATTTTAAAATATTAAAAGAAAATCAATTTTAACTCCTTTATACCTCTGCGGGTAACCAATATCAGATAATAAGTTTTCTACTTGGGTAACTGTCCTCCTCTATTTAAATCCCTCTCTTCAACTCGGCGCTTGCACTACCCAAGCAACTCTTTATTTCCTCTACGACAAAGCTCTCAAAAAACTGCTTCTCCACTTGTTAATATCAGTTTTTTTTTTTAATACCCATCTTAGAGGAAGTGCCAAAAATGTCACTTGATCATGGTTTGCTGTTGTTTCAATCACCTTTGTTGAGCTTTGAAGCCTTTCTGTGGGCTATTCTATTGGTTGGAATAGTTTCCTTGTGGCTTTCACCAGGGGGTCATGCGTGGGCTCGTTATAGGTCCAAGGCAAGTGTTGCCATCCCTGGTCCACTTGGTTCCCCAGTACTTGGGTTGCTCACCGTGTTCACCGGTGCCACCCCTCACCGAGCCCTGGCTAAACTTGCTGAAACCGTTAAAGCAGTGAAGTTGATGGCTTTTTCCGTTGGGTTCACTCGGTTTATCGTGTCCAGTGACCCTGAAACCGCGAGGGATATCCTCAACAACTCAGCTTTCGCTGATAGGCCAGTGAAGGAATCAGCCTATGAGCTTTTGTTTCATAGGGCAATGGGTTTTGCTCCTTACGGTGAGTATTGGAGGAACTTGAGGCGTATCTCAGCCACCCATTTGTTCAGTCCCAAGAGAATCGCTGGCTTTGAAGGGTTCAGACTTGAGACCGGTACCAAAATGGTGGAAGAGGTGAAGTGTTTAATGGAAGCAAAAGGTGAAGTTTTTATACGAAGGCTGCTTCATTTTGGGTCTTTGAACAATGTGATGACCACTGTGTTCGGTAAAAAGTACGACTTTGAGAAGCCTGGGGAAGGGTTGGAGCTAGAGGAGCTTGTTAGTGAAGGCTACGAGTTGTTGGGGATATTCAACTGGAGTGACCATTTCCCTCTTCTACGCTGGCTTGATTTGCAAGGAGTAAGGAAAAGATGTAGGAATTTGGTCTCAAAAGTTAATGTGTTTGTTGGGAAGATCATAGAAGAACATAGGGTGAATAGGGTTAATGGAGGTTTCAATGATGGTGACGCCAAAGTTGGGGACTTTGTTGATGTGTTGCTTGATTTGGAGAAAAATGAGAAACTCAGTGACTCCGATATGATTGCTGTCTTATGGGTATGCTATTTATTCATTCTTTTAAGTACAAACTGTTTTTTTTAATGTTTTCTTATTGTTATATGCCTTAATTTTTGGTTCAGGAAATGATATTTAGGGGTACTGATACTGTAGCAATCTTGTTGGAATGGATCCTAGCAAGAATGGTTTTACACCCTGAAATCCAAGCAAAGGCTCAAGCTGAGATTGATGGTGTTGTTGGGAGCTCAAAGTTGGTATCAGATTCTGACATTCAAAACCTGCCTTATGTTCGAGCCATTGTGAAGGAGACCCTTAGGGTGCATCCACCAGGGCCACTTCTCTCATGGGCTCGCCTAGCCATCCATGATGTTCACATAGGTGACAATTTCATCCCAGCAGGCACAACAGCAATGGTGAACATGTGGGCAATCACTCACAGTGAAAAGGTATGGGCTGAGCCAGAAAAGTTCAAGCCAGAGCGGTTCATGGAAGAAGATGTGAGCATTATGGGACCTGATCTTAGATTGGCTCCTTTTGGTTCTGGTAGGAGGGTTTGCCCAGGTAAAGCCATGGGTTTGGCCGCTGTTCATCTCTGGTTGGCTCAGTTACTCCAAGCTTTCAAATGGGTCCCTTGTGAGGACAAAGATGTGGACCTGCTTGAACATTTGAAACTCTCCATGGAAATGAAGAAGCCTCTGGTTTGCAAGGCAATGCCTAGGTTTGCTTGAAAACTCCCTTGGGGGTGCATCTATGAATTTACTGTTCTGTTTTTAAGCTTTTGCTATGATAATTAAGTTTTATGAAGTAGGGCTTGAAAAAAGTGGTGTGAGATAAGGAGCATATTTATCTTTTGTGAATCTTGGTTGGGGTTGGCTTTTCTTTATGTACCGAAAACTATGGACAAAATGATGGAACAATATTTATATATGGCATTGTACAAAGTCTGTCAGCTAATATTTCTACTTATCTAAGCATGTTTATGTACTTTTTTTAATGTTTACAATTGGTATCCATGGATAGCAGAAATCTACATGCAGCTCATCATGTTACGTACATGTATTAGTTGCTTGAAATATGGTAAATACCCATTGCTTCGATGGTGGAAAAGGAAATGAGGCATGTGTTTCAAGCCATGCAAAAATAAGTTGGAAAGACCTCAAGATTTATCTGATAAATGGCTTTCTGGTGGTTGTAGTTTTGGTTATTTTATGCACATATGTATATAAATTATGTATTTAAGTTTACATAGGATTAACAATAAAATTTGTTTTTTTTTCTTTGGTACGTAACAATTTTTAGACAAGAAGACGCTTTGAATTCTAGTTTCGGGCAAGGGTGAAGGTCAGAATGGAACTGTACTAATTCCATCATTTTATTAGCTTTGGCTTTTATCGCTTCTCTTTCTAAGATTTTTATATATTTAATATTGTACTTTTATATCATATAATAGGCTTAAAGCATTTTTTTTTTCATTTTCATCGTTTAAAGTTCTTTTTGATCCACTTCCAACTCTAATATTATCAAAGGTTCTGGGTTCAGCACTTTGGTCATTAAAACTAAAAAACTGGTTGAAATATGTCACCAATCATAAATTATCACATCTCATCTAAAAAAAATATGAAAAATCTTTTAATAATATAAAAAATTATAAAATAATATAAAATATATATTTTTGAAAAATTTTAAAAATTTTAAGAAATAGTAGAATTTTAAAAAATAATTATTTAAAAAGAAATTATTAGAAATTGTAAAAGATTGTAAAAAAAAAATAAAAAATTTTAGAAAAAAAAAAGTAAAATTTGTTATATATTGGAATGAAGTATATAGATAAAAATAGAATCAATTTTTATAAAAATTGTACCAAAATTCTTAAGAATGGTCATATACTCAACAACAATGGTGAACTTACCACTTAGGGAGAAAAATGACATATCTGAATACTTGCGAGCATTTGATTTGTATTTGTGATCATAAATATTAAGGATTCAAAAAAATATTTAGATTCAAATATTTTAAGACAATGATGCATGTATTAGTATCTAGAAATCCACTTCACTTTTAAAAAACTTTTATTTACAAATTAAGATATTGATCTAGAGACAAATTTTTTTTTTTAAGATAGTAATTTTTTTAAATAATTAAAAATATTATTTAATTGAAATGAAATTATTTTTTATTATTCAAATAATTTGAAAAAAAATTTATTCCAAACTTGTCACCTAAAAAGATCTGCTGATTATAAATTTTGATTGATTGAATTATAAAACAATTATCATAGGTGATATCTTTCCAAGAGAATGATTTCATGTTCAAGCTCTAATAAATACAATTGATAAAATTTTAAAAATATTAAAGTTTTGAATATTTTTATAATTTTTTATAAATTTTGTAATTTTCTATAATTTTTCCTATTTTTTTGTCATTTTAAAATATTTTTTAGATTTTTTAGAAGATGACATTATTATGACGACACATGGTAGTATATGATTGATTGGATATTTCAATTGTTAGTTTTAATATTTAAAGGATTAAATTGGGAACATTTGATAATATTAGAGACTAAAGTGAGCCAAAAAAAAATTTATGAAATAAAGTGAATATATATATATATATATATATATATATATATATATATATATATACACTTTAGAGACTAAAGTGTGCATTAAACTAATACGATTAATATTAAATAGTATATATTCTAAATTTTACAATATGATATCTTATAAATAAAATTAAAAAAAATTTACTCTTACTTAAGAATTTTACTCAACTCGAATTTAAATTTAATAGAGCAACTAA
Organism: Gossypium anomalum; assembly: GCA_025698475.1. Classification (NCBI taxonomy): domain Eukaryota; kingdom Viridiplantae; phylum Streptophyta; class Magnoliopsida; order Malvales; family Malvaceae; genus Gossypium; species Gossypium anomalum. The sequence goes on from CM046968.1 coordinate 23,690,769, forward strand.
TACATATGGGAAAGTCTCATCTGGGCACATTTTATTTCCTTCTCTCTTTTTTAAAGTTGATATTTCTTTTTGGGTCATTTCCTTCTTTTTCTTAATCTCATTTAATTTAATATTTCTTTTTGGGTGAATAAATCTAAAAATTCATGGGAAATCTTTTAAACCATTGTGCCCCTTCCCTTCCCCTTTATTCCTTCTTTTGTAAGTGTGTTTTAATTTTGTCTCGTCATATGTGTATATTATTCTCAAAGCATGGTTAAAAGATCCATTTGAATGAAACACAGACCATTCAAGAATTATTTCATTAATAAAAATATCCTCTTTTCTTCTAAGCTAAGTGGTTAATGCAAATCTTTGAGTTGATATAGGAGATTTACAGCCTCAATTCGATTTCAAAAATAATATTAAATTATATTATTTGGATTCTTTAAACTAATTTTTTACTATTTGAGGTTATAATTGAATTATAATTTTTTTGTTGGTTAAAATACAAATTAACTTTTTATTAACTTACGAATTTATAATTTTGGAGGCACTAAAGTAGTATTTCACCATTTTAAGATGAGAGTTCAAACTCGATTGATATGATTTCTCTCTTCTAATTTGTAACTTAATTTTTGTACTCGAAAAAGTTAAAAATTTACAATTTTTTGAAGGATTACACTAATATTTCACTATTTTGGGCCCGCAATCTTCGCCTATTCATATTATTATTTCTTCATATCCAACATTCACATTCGAATAATATATATTTTAAAAAAAAAGAAAAAGAAAGAGATTCCTTAGAAGTGGGTATAATTTGCATTGGCCAATATTTGCTACTAATTTGGAGCCATACTATAAGCAGCTCATCATTACTTTATTTGTTTTTTGTTTGGTATAAAAGCCTACTTTACAGTACAAACTTTTTTCAAATGATTGAAGAATAAGAACTGAAAGCTCCCTTAACAGTTGAGAAAGGGCATATTTTCATATTCATTAAAGAAAAGAATATAAATCTTTCAAGAGGGGAGGGAGGGATGATATTATTGATATGCTTGTAAAAAGCTCTCTACCTTTTTTTTTTTTTTTTTTTTTTTTTATTTTGGGCGTTATTCCTCTTTGTAAAAGAGATGCAATTGGGATTTGGATTGGATATCCAAATTAACTAATAATTTTCTACATATTGCCAAACAAGTAGCTTTTTTTTTCCCTATAGGTATAAAAAAAAAAACCTCATAAAAACAGTTAAACTTTTTTATTTTTTTCCAATTGAACCCTTATCATTGATAAATTAATCAATTAAATATCTTTATTGGCCCCTACATTTATTAGCATGATAGGCAAAAACATATGATGATGACCCATAACATGTCACATGTAATAGATGTTGGCATGACATATTGTCAAGTTATTAAATTTTATATTTTTATGATTTTCTATAAGTTTTCAAGATTGTAAATACTTTTTATAATTTTTTCTTTATTTTTAACATTTTTGCTTTTATGTTTTTCTAAAAATTTTAATATTTTTTATATTTTAAATCATTTATATATTTTTTATAATTTTTTATAGATTTTCAATCATTTTTTTTATAAAGTTTTAGAATTTAGTGATGTGACAGTATGCTGCATGGTGCTATTATCCATGGTAAGCCATATGTTATTTCATATTTTGTGCTTTATTACATCAACAAAAAGTAATGGCTAATGTTAATGGAGAGATTTAGTTGATTAGTTTTTTTGTCCATGGGTGAATTTTTTTTTTAGTGAAGCTTAATTGATTCTTTTTAATTTTTTAATGAGAATATTTTTGATTTTTTTAGTTTTTTTTAATTAATCCACGATGTCCAGTAACTACATTAGGTCCCGATTAAATTTGAAGTCTAGTCAGGTTAGACCCTTAAATGGGGTAAAGCTCTACTAATATTATTTTCTCTATCTATAAAATTTGAAGTCATGAGTTAAAAAAAATATCAAACTCTCAAACTCTTTATTACTCGACCCAATCATAGTTCGGCAAGATGCTTTCCTTTTATTATAATTGATAGATTCTCTCATCATCCTCATCATCATCTCTATAAAAATATTCCCATGGCCAAACTTTCCTCTCCAATATTCACCATTCTCTTGATTTCCAACTTGCTTTACAAATGATTACTATACTAATGATTAGAGCAACATATATGACATATGAATAACTATGTAATTAGAAAAGTGATGCATGATCTGATGATATGAACAACTGCAGCTTCAGTTAATTACCATAATCATCAAACCCTCAGTTAACTTTAAATATATATACTTTGGAGTTCGTACAATATATATATATGTGTATGTATGTGCTAGGGAACCATATCCTTTTGTTTCAAAAGTGGATCCAATTTATCTTTATGCCGAAAGTTTCATTCAGCCTTATGCTACTGCTAAATCATTTCAGGGTTCTCTTTCTAAGCCATGCCAGAAAAAGAATGGGCTGGAATATATGTATATAACCACTAGCTAGCACGATTAAAATATAAGTAGTATTCGGCTGGTACATATATGTGTGTGTGTGCAGCTCTGCATGCATGCTAGGGATCATTTGGAAACTTTAACAACCTAAGCTTAGGGCAAACCAGTGTATAATATATATATATATATATATATATATATGAAATGTGGTTGATTCCAAAATATAGGTAAAGAGAATGTTGGGCTTTCTTTTGAGTGGCATATAGTCATCCCTAATAAATGATGTTTAACTTTAGACATTGGTTGATGAGGAAGATGATGAACAAAAAGTAGATAAAGTAACGAAAAAGGGGAAATAAATAAATTAAAATTTCTTTTAATAGCTTTGTAGAAATGATGGAATATTGGTTCAGGTAAGATTTTTTTTTTTTTTGAAATTTACTTATATTTTCAAAACGAAAATTGGAGTCGCCACCAATTCTTTTTATGAGGTGAGATCAGATTACCTCGTAATCCGATTGTTTTAATAAAAGGTTTGATTTACTAAAATAATGACAAAAATTCAGAAAATGGGTTCAGGAGTCAGTTACGCACGAGGAAGAATTAACACCCTCGTGACGCCCAAAATTAGTACTTAGTTGATTACTTGATGTCTTAATGTCGAGGATTGAAAATTTGAAGAGAATTTAAAACACAATCCCTTTTTGTATTAAGGCATTAACTAATTAAAGTAATGTTCGCAAAAAGGGTTTATTTCAAGTTAATCGAGAAGAAAGGATCATGTCCCGTAAGTTAGGACACAATGCCTTAAATCCTCGAAAATGAAAACAAACGTCAAAACCTTGTTTTTTATTTATTTTAAAGTAGATATTCGACTATCTCTGTAACGTCCTGATTAACTTATCCCTGTCTCTGTAAAAATCTAATACAATTGTGTATTTGCTTTAGTGGTTAAGTGATTTAGGTGTGTTTGGGAGGTCTTGGGTTCAAGTCTCATTTTTGCCAATTTTTTTTTTCTAATTCTAACACTATCCTTGTTGAGTGGGCTTTTATAAAACTGTCTGTTAAATCATATCAGAATGAGCCTATTGGTTCGAGTGGTAAGGGGGTTTGTGTGTTGGAGGCCCTGTGTTTGAATCCTTGTGTTAGCAAGAGTGTATTAATTTTTGCTCAGTTTTGTGAGAGAGTTTTGGTGGAATCAGAATTATAAGTAGTAGGGGATAGGATTATGTAGTTAGTGGGATAAAATTTCTGATAATCTTCATTTTTATTTTTTTCCCTAAAAATTCCTCTTTCCAAATTCTGATTTTTTTCTTTGGATTTTCTTCCCTTCAAAAAAATTTTCTTACATTCTTTGTGTTCGTCTCAAAGCACAACATTTTATTTTCTAAGTTCTTCGTGTGTTTGGTAAGTGAGGGTTGTGGATTCTTTCGAATTTGGGGTAAGTATCTTAATTGTTATTACCAAATTTGATCTTTTTGTTAATATGATTCTGGGCTTTTTGGCAGTGAATCGTGAAGAATGAGACTTTCCTCTCGTAGAATCGTAGTTGGAATTGTTTAGGGAATCGGGTGAGCGTTGAATACCCAAATTTTGCCATTATCTATTTCAAGGGAATTCGGTTTAATATCCATTTAAGTGATCAATTCGGGCTCTTTTTGGTCAGTTTTAGGTGCTGGTGTTCTCGAGAGTGTTTTTGGCATCAAATCATACCAGGTGTGAACCAGAAACGCAAAAAACTGAGTTTCGACAAAAGCCAAAAATGGCCACTATCGACGTTACACAGGAGTGCGGGTGGTCGTGTGCGAGACACCACTGTGTGGTGGCTCGAGTGTGGCCGTGTGGGCCATACGGGCTAGGCCATGTTAGGCGTGTGGGCCCATACGGGCATGTCACATGGGTGTGTGGATCTTGGGCTAGGCCGTGTGGGTCACACGGGCAAGGCCAATCTGGGCGTGTAGGCCACATGGCATGTGGGCCCATAATTCTAAAATTTTCCCTAGAGTCGCACGAGTCATTTCGATCGACTGTGGGCCTGCCGTAGGGTCGGTAAAGGCTAACCAAACCTTAGTTTCATGTGATTTGATATTTTGTTAGCATGCTCTGAGTAGGATACTACTATGCATGACTGCCTATTATGTTATACGTATATCTAACATCTGTATATAAGCATGTTGAGCATGTTTAATCTGTTAATTCTATAACTATTTTTTGTATCTGTTTTGGGGCGGGTTTATATATGAGGAGGAAGTGTTTTGCACGGCGATCATCGCCTATATTCTAGCAGCTTGGCTATACATTATCTGACTGGTGTCGTAATGGCACGATATGGTGTGTAGGGATGGGTGGGTGTTTTTAACCCCACATGGTGTACTGGAATGGTCGGAGTTGGTGTGTAGAGGATGGGGGTAGGATTTTGTTTATTCTAATCTGTATATTTGATTTTGATGACTATATCTGAAATAAGCATGAGCCCGAATCTGTATCTGATTACATATACGATTTTTGTATGTTTGCATGCTTAATTTTGTTGGGTTACACACTGAGTTTACGAAAACTCATATATGTTAGTCTGTTCTGTTCAGGTAATCCACAAACTTAAGTAGATCGGTGCGGCGAAAACTCAGTGGTGACCACTAATCTACGAACTGAATTTAATTAAAGGTTTTATTTACTTAAAGGATATTTTTGAGAGTTTTTGTATAAATTGGACTTTTTGGACTGTTGATTAACTTTTGGGGATTTGGATTTTTGTTTAATTTTTTTATTTGGACAACTCGCTAAAAACATGGTTTTTACTAAAACAAAGGTTTTCTAAAAATACGAACTACCTTATTGAAATACAACGATTTTCCTAAGCTTCCGCTAATAAAAATGATTTAAGGCAAATTAGTTAACTGAATAAACATTTTTTTTTTACAATGGATAAAAGCAAATAAGAGTTGAAAAACTGAAATGGTTTTATCGAATAAACTTCGTTATCAAAACCCATTATTTGTGACCATAACGTCTAGGCCGGGTTTGAGGTGTTACATTTAGTGATATCAAAGCCGGGTTGCAAAACTCAGCTGTGAATTTTGGGTTCCGAAATTATGTTTCAAAAAGAATTTTTTTTAAATAATTGGAATAATTTGAGAGAATATGTGGTACACCGAGTTTACGGAGCCGATCCTGTAAGTATTTCTGAAACTTAGATAGAACTGTTCTAAAACATTGTAGATAGTACCTTTTGAAACTGTATTGAGGTAGCTTGAGACTGGAACTTTGAAAACATTTTTGAACTTCTGATAATAATTGCATAAAATATTTGCTAATAAATACTGGAACTGATACATAAAATTTTATAATGTAGATAAAATTTAAATTTTATGATGAGCGCTCGTGGAACTCACGGACGTAGTACTTGTAGCCGTGGTAGAGGTCGTAGGGGGCTCGAGCTGAGTCTTCCTTTTTGGGCAGTATGCTAAATTTGGATACAAGTGAGACGCCAGTTTTGCTTGCTACTGAGACTGGGTCTCAAAGTCGTTTGACTTGGGACGACGTACTATCCCAAGCCATGTTGAAGATTTTGAAGAGGGTCGCTGGACCCCATTCTGGGAACGACTCCAGCCTAATGGAGCTGATCTGTTTAAGGGTGTCACTGGAGTCGCCCCTACAGTGGCTGAGTATTGGTTGAAGGCTACTGAGAGAATTATGAATGATATAAACTGTACACCT